>JAPTHN010000003.1:96683719-98117381 GCA_026936325.1 Platynereis dumerilii
TATCAACTTGAATGATAATATATAAATAAAAACATAGATGCCTCCCCCCTCCATAAACATCTGTCAGGTGTGTGCAGTGTGTATCAATTGTTGATGACAGTTGCTTCTAAGCATAAAATAATTATTTCATTGTTGTATAAGAAGGTGTTGTCTCAAATTCATGGGAATACTCTTGAAGCGTGATACATGTACACAGAATTTGTTCAGCCAAGTGTGAAAATTTGTGATGTGGCAAAGCCACTTGAGCACCAAACACATTGTCATTTCGTTGCACTTCTTGTTCCCCTGTAGTAATATTATCCTTCTTGTGACGCATTATGTAGAAAAATAGCCCAATTCGTATGTGAGGGAACATAGCTGAGGTGTAGCGACAACAGTGATCGATCCGTGGTGTACTACAATGTGATGCACTTATCAAAAGTGATGTGACAATGTCCAGAAAGCTGTACGGCAAAAATAAATCTTTCACAGTAGGCTATAGACACTATGTTTTTGTTGTTTGCCATTGTGTGTCAGTGAGGTCTCAACAAGTGTAATTTTGGCAATCATGGGCGGAATATAAAATGATTTCACACAGTAAATAAGATACATGATGTGTGATGAAATTGTTTGATATGCAGATTTTAATGAGTCTGACCTCCTGTTTTCTGGGATGTCAGCGAATGCTACTTAGAAATTCCGAGCAATGTGTAACGGACAGTCAACTATGGAAACATACAACTTAAGCGATTTATTTTTTTGTTAGCCTTTATTGTGTGATGATCAGAACTTTCCTGAGTTACTTCTGAAAGTGGTTCAATAATGGCACTACTTTAGGGCACTCGGCGGCATATCTATTTCAAACCTTTTATTTGATTCCTCTTACTGTTTACAGCTCTAATGTCGCAATTCAATCAAAGTTGTAAATTTCCACATCAAATATCTTTCTTCCCTTGAATCTCTGAAAACTTTCCAGACAGCGTTATACAAAATGTTTTTACGGCATGCAAAACAAATCTTACATGAGTATTGCAATAAAAAAACTTTCCGATTGACATTTTTGCTGCCAAAATCTGCTGACAAATCATCATGGTACGGGGCTCCAATATGACTGAATATTTAATAAAAAATTCTTTACAGGAGACTGATGATTTGTGCACATGTTTTTGAGCGTAGTTTCCTTCACACATTTTCTTTACTCTCAAAAGCAGGATTGGAATGGAAGTGTATTCAAATTTAAAGTTTACCCGGAGGGATGATGGGGTTTTATGTCCTGTATTTATGCACTCATTTCACTGTTGCCGGCTAATTAGGTCGGACCAATGAAATGAGGTTACTCTTTCCCCAAATGGTGGCCTATCTTTGAGTGAGAATATTCGCAAATCAGATATACTCAGAAGTTAATGGCCAAACACTTTTTTTATCTGTGTTGCAAGGAATTTCCCAAAAGTAACATTATCCACCAAGGAAACTCTTTACCAAATATCTTGCATGGCTTCTTGACAACATTAGAATACTCTGCATCAGAAAAGCGGTCAGCATAACAACAAAATTGGCTGTCTGAAGTCACACAGCACACTTTGGAAACTTCAGTAATGTCAGTCTCATATTTCTTAAATATACTCTTGCTGCACTATCACACCATTATGTCAATTTTTGACAATTTTATCAGCAGGATAGCAAGGTCGTTTCAACAAAAATCTTTAATTTCCTGTTACTGATATCCCATTAAATTTTTATTAGATGGTTAGTGTTATTGGATTGTAGAGGTGTGCAGGTCGGGACAGCGCTTCTCAGCAACAGAATACCGTAATACATCAAACAACAAAAAAGTTAAAAACATACCAAATCAAGGTCACAAATGGATGGATCACAGGGGATTCTGAACAAATTTTGATTGTTATATACTATAAATATAAAGGGAAATCACGAAAAAATGCTGATCTGTACACCCTCTTTTCAACCACTTGGTATGACCACACAACACACAATTTCATTCCACAAACTGACCACGCTCGTAGCAAATGCCCTGAAAAACAAGTCCTGAAAATTTGAATGACCAGAGTCAAATAGGTTTGAGTACCTGGCCAGTCAAAGAAATGCTTGATTTCTATGTTTTGGCGTGATTTTTACCACAAAGTGACGTGGCCATAGAAATACATAGAACGGACATGAGGCTGTATGAAGCCACCTCAAGATGAGGTCACCAAATCCGCCATATTGGAACTGCCCTGAGACATGACGTCACAATGGACTAATTATGATGTGACATCATGCCATTGTTATAAGTGACATCACTGTTATTGATGATGTCACGATACCATTGTTTCAGGATACAGGGCAGTTCCAAGATGGTGGATTTGGTTGCTTCATATGCCAGAGCCTCATGTCCGTTCTATGTATTTCTATGGACGTGGCCAAGCAAATAGCAAATCCTGATCATTTTGATGACCTCACAAACATTCTGAGCAGTTGACATTCCCCACAATAATGTCCATCAAGAGTTGGGTCCTGAATGCACAAATTACATACCTTGCGAAAGTCTTATACTCCTAAGTAGTCTTAATTCACGACATTTTGTCACCAAAAATGTCTCAAAGCTTGACATGCATCTCCATTTTGGACTTTTTGCAGCACGTGACGTCACTAAAACATCAAATCTGATTGGCTATTGAAAGATATTAATTCGCTCTTGTGACGTCACAAACGATTACGTCACTTATTGCCAACTTGAAAGAGAGGCTCACGCAAATCTTGACCTCCAAAGCACAAAGCAGCTTGGGAGAGTATGACCAAAGGTATGACTGAGTGGCACATAGGCCTAACATTATTTCCTGCAATGCGGTTGATAGACAACCCCTCCCCCCCCCCCACTGTAGGCCTTATCCTTGCCCCCAATTCAATTCAATTCAATTTTAAATTCAATTTATTGACCACTTAAAACAAAGAAATAGTATTATTCATTGTCATGCATGGTTCATAAAAAAACATTGTGGTAGGCTGACATCTATTACTATTAGAGATGTATGTGCCATTACCAATGAAAGAATAAAACAGCAATATATTGAAAACTCAGTTATGTGGTAAATTGGTAATACATATATACATATATGTATTAAAAAAATTAAAACTTAATTTATACAGATTACAATATCTACGCAATTAAAATCCCGCGAGTTGGCACGACGGCCACTCCTCTGCCTCTCAACCCTCTGCACCCCCCCCCCCCTCAGCCCCTACTCTGGCAATTGCTTGCCTGGCTACTATAACCACTGACGATACCCTCAGCATACCCGTAAGTTGTAGGCCTATAGGCCCTAAAGTCAACATAGCCTATCTAGTAATTAAAGCCTATCTGGTAATTAAAACAGTTTTAAACACTCACCCAAAAGCTGAGGTTAAATAAATTTACTACAGCAGTGACAGTATTTGTGGTTTAAGTTTAGTCATTTGCGACTGATGCAAGTCAACTTCACCTTTTAAAAGCAAATGTAATTTTTCTCATGTCCGATCTATCTGACAGGCAAAACAAAAATAAGAAATGATCAGAGATCGAAGGCACAGTGACCTTGCAAGTGCAAGATTTCCTGACATAAGTGCAACGCAATAAAATATAGCATTGGGACATTTTCTAGACAATGTCATAAACAAGAGTTTTTTGGTGTAAAACCATCTATGTAGTCTGCAACTATAAAAGCTTTTTTTGGACATGTCTTATTACAATGGATAAATGAATCAGTTCACTTAGGGATTTGAAAATAACTTATTTACGATTTCTCAATGAAACAATTTATTAATATCTTCACTGCTACATTGCGCAAAGTTTACACAGAGCTGAAAATTTGCTTGAATTGTAGAAAAGAAAAAACAACTAGTTCGTGGGTGGAGCTTGCACTGCATGATCCTGTCAATCATTAGTTTTACACAAAAATCCTTTTTGAAAAGAGAAAATAATGCACATTATTTCTTTTCAATAACGACATGTAGTAGGCCTAGTGTACTATTGTGGCCACTGGCCACCTGCATGTAGAAAATTCAGGAATACACAAATCAATCAATAGGCCTAATCACAATTTTTAGGCACTTCCGGGAAATATATTCCTTTAAAAGTTCTGCTTTTTTTTTTAGTTTTTCTTCCTGCATGTATGCTCCATGGCGTGGTGAATTAAAACTATTTAAATACATAACATTAACATAAATTTATCAACTGAACATTTTTTCAGAACTTTAGTTTCAACATATCTCTCTTCAATGCTATATATTTTACCTAATTGCAGTGTTCTGCTCCTATCCATGGGCAGCACGGCTACAATGATACAGCTTGAAATTCATTATGAAAATAATAAAATATTGCCAAGCCAAATTAAGACTATCAATTATTATAGTCCTTGTCATATTTACGTGGAATTTCAAGTTTTTTTTCTATGCTGTTGAACTGTGATGTCAGAGATGACTCTATTATAGCATTGCAATATATATGTAAATTAACTAAAAGCTTTGATGTCATTTCAAACTGGGTCAGATTCCCCAGCTTCTAACCAATGCAAATCCACCAAACTGAGCATCACAGTTTCAACTAAGTGTCAGAGTTAAAATTTGGTCTGGGAAAAACCCATGCAAGTTTGACATCACAGCCTCTCAGCCAATGGGCTGCCAGAACAAATATACATAACATAAGCCATGTGTTTACAAACAAATTGTCAAAGCCTTCTGTTTGCACCAACTTCCATCAAAGTTTAAAGTTGTAAGTTAGCAAGTTTGTAGATTAATCGAACAACTCCGTGGGGATTATAACAGTTGTCTACTGTGAATGCTCACAAAGCTGCCATTTGGTAGGATTAGACTGGTGATTGCTGTGATAAATCATTGGGATCAAAAATGTAATGCTTCCTTCAATATATCAATGTTTGATCTGTGATGACGTAGTTTACGGTCAGCCCATTGGCTATCAAGCTGTGATGACGTAGTTGTAGGGGCTATCCCTGATAAAAATCTTACTCTGACACTGTGTTGAAACTGTGACGCTCAGTTCAGGAGGATCAACATTGGCTAGAAGCTGGGAAATCTGACCCAGTTTGAAATGAAATCACAGCTTGTAGTTAATTTACATATATTGCAATGCTAGAATAGAGTCATCTCTGACATCACAGTTCAACAGCATAGAAAAAAAAAATTGAGATTCCACGTAAGTATGACAAGGACTGTAATAGACCCAGTCATGTCTATACACTCAACATACACTTTGGCTTCTAAAGCCTATATTAGTATATATGCCAATGCCACCTACAGAACCCAGTAAATTGCTGTGCATTCATAATTTGGGTCTATTTATAGCATTTTATTGCTGGAGGGCAATGACCTCACCAAATGTTATGTGACATCATGATAATATTATAGTGACGTCACGTTTTATTACATGGCTTTAAATTGTGTCGTCTTCCCTGCTGTTGATCATTAAATAGTCCCAGACTACAAGCTTGATAACCCCATTGTTATTACCTGCAGGTAGTTATAGTAGATGAAATACAGTTATGTTGATAGATTCACTTTTGTTGGTAATTACATTCTTACAATAAACAGGTTAGTATTTTAAGCCAATCAGAAAGCACAATACAGCCGATCATTTTTCCAAGATGGAGTCTAAGGGAAAGTTTTGGGCACTTCAAATGGACAAAAATCCTCACACAAGAATGTTGAAGTATTGAATATGGTTGGATTTGGTGTTTTTGCATGCATTTATGTGTGGACTCAAGCCGCTGCTGGGTTTTAAGCATCAATGCAGGTCAGTTTTCTTTCAATTTTGCCTTAATTCACGAAAACCTGGCTTTGCCTGGCCACGTCACTTTGTGGTAAAGATTTTGATGCCACTTTTTGAAGGTCTTTTCTAGCCTTTCAGAGGCCATTTGGGGCCTTAATACTTGTCGTAGGTCCATGAAACTTCACACATAGGTAGATAAAATAGTTTTCTACCACTTGAGATCATAGATGGTTCACACAGTTCATAAACAGCCTGACACTGCAACGTTTTCTAAATGGAAGTCAAATCACATTGTGACTTCCCTTTATATTATATATATATAGAACCACTTTAAACTTTGTACAGAAGCCCCTGTGGGATGGATGACTGAATGGTTGGGGCTTTATGTTCTTCATTTACGCATTAGATAGATTTCTTAAGAATTGAAAAAGACATGGCAATGAGGAGAAGGATGTTTAAAACTGCAGTTGTGTTACAGGTGATTTCATTAGTACGCGATTCTTGGGTTCTAGACCTACCAAATACATGACATTTTTAGTTAATCTGATTGGTTTAGAAACAACAGAACGTCACACATTTGATTTATCAAACGTAGTAAGTGCTGATTTAGCATTGATTTCCCACTGCCAAGTGTGAATGACAAGAATCTCATGGAAATGAAATCGCCTGTAAACATAGGCCAGAGCTGGAATTGAGTAGCAATATTTCAGATTGAGACGTGTAGTAGATTCACTTGAAAGCAACTGATATTGAAAGCATTGATACAAAGCAAATTGAAGTCATTCAATTTGCTACATATGTCTCTCTGCCATAGCAAACTTGTTGTAAGACCCATAATAGCTGCTAGATAACAACTAATGAAATGCCACAGCCAACCAAGACTGGTGATGAATCATTCTTTCTGTACTTTTTAGGATATCACCAGTGGCGTAACTAGGGGTTCTCGAGCAAGGGGGGGGGGCATCTTGGGGGCAAGCGATTCTCAGGGGGGCACCAACAATACTAACTGTATATTTGCCAAAGACATTCATATGGGGGGTACGTACGCCCCCCCCCACCTTGCCCCCCATAGGGACGCCTTTGGCTATCAGATCTTAATGAACAAACACTGGATGTCAGGCTGCATGTTGTTTTCACTATTATACATTACAAGTGTTGATTTTACATTGAAGTGTCATTTTGAATAACAGAGTCAAATATAAATCTCAATGTGCCACTACGAGG
This sequence comes from Platynereis dumerilii, assembly GCA_026936325.1. Classification (NCBI taxonomy): domain Eukaryota; kingdom Metazoa; phylum Annelida; class Polychaeta; order Phyllodocida; family Nereididae; genus Platynereis; species Platynereis dumerilii. The sequence goes on from JAPTHN010000003.1 coordinate 96,690,681, forward strand.
CATCAGGAGACAGCAATGTAATTAGCTTTCAGGGTTTCACCAAGATGCCAATGAGGACTGCTTCAATGAGAGAGGTATGTGATGTATGTGACGGACCTGTGAGTATAGGTTGTTCACCAGGGAAGAGGCAATATGCAATTTATCCAGGGAGGGCTAAAGCACTCTCTGTGATAAACATGTATTGCCAAACCCATGATGAATTACTGTTGCTTATGCGTTGACATAAACTTGTTTTAAAACATGAGATAAAATACCATATTTAGTGATTTATTCCTCTCACATACTGGCATGTGACAGGATGGCAGAATTGTTACAGCAATTGTAATAAGCATGCAGGAGTTGCTTCAACTTTCTGCGTTGCAACTTACTTTTTAAAAATCTTATTGATTGTGTCTGCTTCAGGCACCAATCAGATCAAAGTAAATTGCTACGCAACATGTTGAAAAATTACAAATGCTGATTAAAATTGCTTTAAATGTTCTTATAGGCTTTATCTACACATTTGATGTTTGTAAGTAAAATCACACTTCCTGAACAATACAGAATTTAGGTTATGCTGCCTATTTTGTATCTTTCTCCATTCTTAGTTACACTAACAACCTGGAAACTGCCGATTTCTGTGTAATTGGCAATCACAAGATGTCCAAGAGAACTTCTCCACTGGTCAGTGGACAATTAACTCACAGGTGAAAAGCAAAAAAAAGGATGTTGATATGCCACACCTGGTGTAAAAGCAAACTTGCAGTGGCGGATACAGGGGGGGGGGCCTAGGGGGCCCGGGCCCCCCTCCTAGACCACCAAGATTAGTATTAGCATTTTGAAGAAAAATTGCGAATGCCGAAACACTTCCAGGCCCCCCCCCCCTAGAATATCGTGTCTGGATCCGCCACTGAACTTGTGTCCTCACAGCTTCTTATGCTAAACATAGTCAACTTATCATGTGGTTATTACTATTTTGTGCAATTGCTATTTCCAATTGAGGGCATGCATTTCAATATGCAAGAAAACAATATAAATGCTCGTTATTTTTGCATAACATCACTCTAAATAATGTCGGGACAAAATTGGTTTTTTAGATTCAAAATAGTTTTTTGAAAAACCAAATTTCAATGCAAAACCAATATGGATTTTTCAAAAAACCATTTTGAATCTAAAAAACCAGTTTTGTCTGAAATTTTTTAGAGTGATCAAAGGAAGTTGAAATTTCAAGGATCCAAGGTTATCCCCCAATATAGTATAATAAAGCATCCACAATTTAATAGATGCATTTGCACTTTCATAGTGTAAATATATTATACCACAAGGTGATGTTGCGCGGTGCAGGAACTACTCTTGCGCTGAGTAAACAAGGGAATGATACTCTCTTAATACACTCTGGAAGTTATCTTCTTGTTTTGTTATCATCTTTCCACTTGGCTGACAATTATCTTCTTTTCATCACACGGTACTTGTGAATGTACTTAACGCAGACATCTCAGTGGTAATTAGGTGCTTTCCGAAGATCGGCAATAAAAAAGGAACACATAACTCAATAACTATCAATAACAGAATGTTTCCGTGCTTGGCATACAATTATTCAAGAGCACAAAATTGTGTTCTGCAATATACTAATATGGCATAGTATGAATTTATTAATTTTTTTCTGATAAACATACTCTTGCACCGGCATCAAACATACCAAACAGCATCATACCAATCATTATCCCATGTCCAGCCACATTTCTTCCCTGACACTGTTTAATTTCCCTGATTTTATAAAGTGCTTTTAGATAAGGAGGGTCATACAAAGCTTGTTTTGTTTAAAAAAAAGGTTTCTGTCATGTAAGCTTTAAAAAAAGTTGTTTCTTTTTTGGGAATAAGTGATATTTCTTAATTTCATTACAAATAGTGATTAGTTAATTTTCCAGTGCAGAGTTACAGCATATCATAAAGATGAATTAAATCTATCAATAAGCTGTCTTTTAAATTGGCTCACCTTCAAATCATCCTGCTCTACTGCTTAAGGTGGCTCGCTACTCATGGTCCAGCAATGGCGGCGTCACCATGGCAACAGCTGCCTGCTGAGCTCTGTGAGCTGCTTTTTTGGAATTTTATAATTCCGTGCGACGGCCGCTTCATTTGCCATTTGCGCCACTTCTATTAGGGTTAGAGACTTCTGGTTTAAAGCATTAGATGCGCTATGAAGAGGACTACATACAGACGGAGTTTCAGCTTGATACTCAGAATAGAATATTTCTACAGGCAATTTTCGGCAAGCAGGTCTAATTAGATTAGTATTAGCAAAAATGACTTTGAGATACAAATAAATTTTTATATCAAAATCCATCGCGGTAAGAAACCTTCTCTTATGCTTTTTATTGTTCCTAACAATATTTGGAAATAAATGACAAAGAAATGAGAAATCCTATCTAGCCAATTTTTTTTAGCGCCATGGTTTATGAAAAAAGTTAAAAATGTCAAAATCAATATTTTTGTTCCGAGCCCCTTGGAAAGCCATTTATCCTAAATATATCTCTTTGAAATTGTTATCAGCCTTTCCATGAAAGAATCTTCTTTAATTTCATGCTTCATTGCATAATATGGCATGTATGACCACTGAATGGCAGGGCAAACTTCTCATTAAAGTTTTTCAGATGTGCTTGGACTGACTTTCTTGTACATAACCTCAAATATTTTGAAACAAAGGCTGGTTGCAACCACTTTTTTTTACATATCCTTGCTATAAACTATATTTTGGATCATTCTAAACCATTTTTGAGAAATCCTATCTTAGAAAGTTCACGAGTATCGAGCCACCTTAAGTGCATTGATTGAATATCCCATATATCCGTCAAAATTTGCTAAACAGGTTTTAATTATAGGGATGGCTCAAGAGTCTGAAATTGAAAACAGGCAACTCTTAATTATTTACAAACATGTGTAAGTCTGAAAATTTTGGTGTAGAATATAACAAATAGTGGATGTTGAGTCGACCAATAATAATAATAATAATAATAATAATAATAGTAATTTGTATAGCGCCAGTTTCAAGTAACTTGCTCACCAGCGCTCTTTAGAAATCAGCTGTAAGCCTCAGTAAAGAGAAAAGTCTTTAGACCCTTCTTAAATGAAACCAATGACCCGCAACACCTGATTTCAGATGGGAGACTGTTCCAAATTTTAGGTGCAGATCTGGTGAAACTCCTATCGAAAAATTGATTGTAGTTGCGAGCATCAGGGATATCAAGTAGAACTTTGTCATTGTTTCTTAGATTTCCTCTTGTGCATCTAATTTTCGCGAGGGTTTTCAGATATTCCGGTGCTTGATTATTCAAGGTCTTCCATACCATGGTTGCTATTTTATACTTTATCCGAGAGGGTATGGGTAGCCAATGCAGATCTTTCCGGTACGGAGATATTGATTCTCTTTTATTAACCTTGTGTATCAATCGAACAGCAGAATTTTGGGCTACTTGAAGTTTATTTTCTAGTTTCTTCGAAATTCCGTAAAGCAGGCCATTGCCATAATCCAGGTGAGGAGTAACAAGTGCGTTCACCACAGTTTTAGCGTCATCCATACTGAGACATCTTCTGATTTTCGAAATATTACGAAGGTTGTAGTACGCTTTTTTGCACATATAGTTGATTTGCTTATCCATAGTCATGCCCTTATCAAACATCACGCCCAAATTCTTTACATATTCCAGTGATTTAATTTCCATACTGTCCACTCTGATTTTCTTCATATGCAATTTCTGCAAGAGTTTTGGTGCACCAGCTAGAAGGAATTCCGTTTTTTCTGTGTTGTTGAATAATCTATTGTTTTGAAGGAAATTCCTTATATCGTCAATACAGCTCTCCATTCTAGACCAAGATTCAGCTTGCTGTCCCTGGGATGATGGCTTAAATGCAAGTATAAGCTGTTCATCATCTGCATACTTTTCATCCTCAATCATATGTTTTTCAGCTATTTCACTAAGCGGAGCAATATAAGAGTTAAATAGTATTGGACCAAGCTTAGAGCCCTGTGGTACCTCACACTCAAGGGGCATGCTTTGCGACTTAGAATCATTTATTAGAACAGACTGAGACCGGCCATGAAGGTAGGATTTAAACCATTTCAAGGCTATACCATCAACTCCATAGCGAAATCTTAGTCGCTTGAGCATGATATCATGATCAATGGTATCAAAAGCAGCAGAAAGATCAAGGAGAACAAGCATGACAACCTCATTCTTTCCCAGACTATGCATAATTTTATCATGCACCTTGGTTAATAGCGTTTCAGTACTGTGGAATTTTCTGTATGCTGACTGCCTGTTATCCAAAAGATTGTTATCAGTGAGGTGCTGCGTATATTGAGCAATAACAGCACTTTCAATGAGTTTGCTTAAAAAAGACAAGTTTGAGACTGGTCTATAATTTTTCATAATCATGTCCTGTCCAAATTTCTTGAGAAGAGGTTTAATGATAGCATGCTTTAAGGACTTAGGCATCACACCTAGTTTTAAAGAAGCATTTATGATCTCAGTAATTATAGGCAGAAATTCCTCAGTGCATTCTTTTGTTAGCCATGTAGGCAATGGATCTAACATGCAGTGTTTTGATGGCATATCCTTAATCAGCTTCCTCACCTCACATTCTGATAGGGGTCTGAAGGATGTAAGTCGGCTACTCACAGTATTGCAGTGTACTTGAGCGTTGATCATGTTTTGAGATGGGCTGCATGTTTGGCTGTTGAGCAGTTTATCCTTCAGATCCTTTATTTTGCCGTCAAAATAATGGACAAAGTCATTTGCTAATTCTGTTTCATTGGAATGATCAGGTAAGGGGGAACTCTGTTTTTTATTAAGCGTAGAGTTGATAATCTTATAAAGTGCCTGTGAATTATGCCTGTTATCACGTATTTTCGTAGAAAGATCTTGAGACTTCAGTGCAGCAAGATGATTATTAAATTCGTTTCTCTTTAGTTTATATTGTTGAAAGTCAGAGTCCAGTTTAGATTTTCTCCATTTCTTCTCAGCTTTCCGTTTCTCAGATTTGAGTTTTTTAATCTCTGGGTTGGTCCAGGGGGTTGGTTTGCGGAAGGTGATATATCCAGTTTTCTCTGGTGCATGTACATCAAGTACCTCCTTAGAGGAATTATATTTATTAATAAGATTGTCTAGCTGAGTTTCTAAGAGAAGTTCATCAGGATCAAGTGACAGTTTTGACTTTAAGTCTTTCTTAAAATTTTCAACCTTGATTGCCTTGGTCTTTCTGTATTTGATTTTCCGTTTTAGGGATTTAGGAGCGCCCATTTCGACATTAAAATGTATACAGCAGTGATCAGACAAAAGTTCACCTATCGCACAGCTACCAATGCTGAAAGAGCGAGGCGTTATAACCAAGTCTAGAGTGTTACCATTTTTATGAGTTGGGCCATTTACATGTTGATGTAGATCATACATATCAAGTATCTCATGAAACCTTTTTACCCTGGTGTCGTCAGGATTATTCATGTGAAAATTGAAATCACCAGTCAGAATAAAATTCTGACCCTTAATGCATCTAGAATTCAGGAAGGATGTCAATTCTTCAAAAAAGTCCCCAATACTGTACTGGTTTTTACTAGAAGATTCTGGTCTATACAGGGTAATGATGGAGATCTTCTTGCCATTAACTTCCAATGAGACTACTAAGTGTTCGAAAGTGTGGGTTTTATCTGTGTCAATTTTAGTAAGCTTGAGAGATGTTTTTGAAAGGCAAGCTACTCCACCGCCCACTCTACCCTCTCGTGGACAGTGCAGAAAACGGCAGCAACCCTCATTTTCCAGTTGTCCAATCTCAAAGACATCATCAGGTTTCAACCAGCTTTCCGTAATTAAGAGCACGTCAATATCATTTTCGGATACAAGATCATTTACTAAGTTGGTTTTCTGCCTCAAACTTTGAGCATTCCACAGAGCAATATTCAAAGAATTTTTGACAGTTTTGCTCGAATTGGGCGTAGGTGTAACGTGATGTTTAGATCCAGATATTCTTTTTGAGTTATTAGAACTAGAATCAAGTGATCTATGTGAGGAAATCACAGTGCATCCAGCACATTTACAATTCTGATACTTTCCGACCTTGATCCAAGGAGACACATCATGACTGAAATTAGACTTGCTAGCCACAGAAGCACCAGAAGATAAGTTAGGAGTTGAGATCAAATCAGACAAAGAATATGGCAATTTGCGAGATAAACATTTATTTACAAAGCCACGTCGGTGATCATTAAAGCCAGTCCAACCTGAGTGCCACTGTGGCGCTACATATCATTTGCTGCTCAGAATCTCAGAGACTTGCATCTTGACAGCAATAACGTTCTTAAGTGAGCCAGTTACCAGGGCACCTGAAGAAACAATTTTCAATTCACCTCCCTTCTCCTTTTCGCACCAATGGCCCATCGACATTTCTACACGATTATCACTAGTAAGGGCCTTGATGACGTGCCCTCCATGTCCAATGATTTTGCCATGCAGATTTTTCTCGATGCCGATGAACGATGAAAATTTGTCGTCCGCCAACAAAGATGATTGTGAAAGGCTATTGCTCGTTGAAGGCTGGGCTGATTCGGTTTCATGTTTTGGGAGATCTGACAAAATTTTTGAGAGGTCTTCCTCGAACTGCTTCACATAAAGTTTGCATCCATCTTGAGTGAGAGTGATTCCATCAGGTTTCACAAAACAGTTCTTGGAGTAATTTCTTGTGTCGGGCGTAATCACAGTTGCACTTTCAATTCTCTCTAACATGCGATTAAAGAGCGAAACTTTTTTTATTGGCCTCAGCAGGTAATATTGGTCTCGGCCTACGGCCTCGACCAATATTACTGCTTCGGCCAATAAAACTCAATATTGGTCTCCTCACCATCCACTATCTATATAATATATTCATGAACTTCTGGTCAGCCAATGCCATTCCCACCATGTCACATGCCTGTGGTTTTCAAAATTGTCTAAACTAGGGGGAACTGGGGCACATTGGGATGCGGGGCAATATGGGATGGTGGGGTTTTCTTGGTTTCTGGCAAGGTATATGATATGGTAGTGCCATCATATCCTGTACTTTCACATCCTGACGTTTCTATCGTTTTGATGACAAATTACAGCCACTACTAAAATGAACATCCATGGACGGGTTCAATTCAAACCATTCCGTGGACAAACCATGAAAAATGAGGCTTTCTCAGTACTTGTATGAATTTGATATATCGCAACGAACAGTTACGAATTGCTATCGTGATAAACACACTCACTGGTGTCCGAGAAATTAGCATTTTGGTGTAAAAGTCATATCGGGGCTCATTGGGACAGTGAATTCGGGGCACATTGGGATGCACTTAATGTGGCAGAATTTAAGTGTCCAAGTCGACTGAATGACTTGGGACAGCACACAACAGGTATTCAGGCCACAGTGAATAGAGGCATAGTGGATTACCATGCTCTGTAAACAAATTTATCACAAAGCTCTGTGTGTTACTTACATAGATGTCCACACCCGGGACAGTTTATGTTCAATGTTTAAAACTGCTTAAAGTTATTAACTATTGGCACTACAAGGTGTTAATGCACTGTATATTGTCTTACGCACTAAATATGTAATATCTATTGCACATGGAGTGTTAAAACGATTTTTAAATTGATGTCCCTACGTGCCCCGGCTGATGTCCCAATGTGCACCGCCAGGGTACATTGGGACAGTCGTTTTTACGACTCACATTTCGCTCTCTGGCTGCAACAGGGTAGGTGTAGTCTAGTTTATTATGCCTTGCATTAAAATCTCAATAGGATTGGTGATATTCTTGCAAACTTCCGAGTTCTTCAGTGCTATCAGCATGGAGCAAAATTAGCAGACGTTAAAAGCGTCCCAATGTGCCCCGGTTCCCCCTACTTTCTATTGGGAGTTTATCTCACAATGAAACGATCTGCTCTCTAACAATCGAAATAGATCATGTGTTATCCATTTAGGGCTTTGCTTTAGGTTTCAGGGCTAGTGGGTCTCATAATCACAGACATATAACAGTTTACATGCAGGGCTGATTCAAGTGAAACAACAGTACACAAAACCCACTAACCTCCCCAGGACCCAGGGTAAAATGCAGGGGGCAATGAACGAAGGACCCTTCCCCCCCCCTGCCACCCCTGCCCCCTTAACCCATATAATATAAGTGGACAGTTGTTTTACACAAAACTTCACTCTGATGTTGGACAAGGCAAAAGACACAACTGACCCACAAGGTTAGTGAAAGAATACTGCTTCAATCTCTTTTATTTGATTTTTGATTTATAAAAATAACTGTATTTACATGTATAAGTAACATAACCGCCTAGGGGGGGGGGGTTCTCACCCCGAAACATGACGGGGGTGCTGAGCTGAGCGTCTCGCACCCAGACCCAGTAACGGAGTGCCCCGAACCCAAAAATAGGACCCTGGACTAGGGAAAATTCGCCCTCAAAGAGGCATTTTTTGGGGTCAGCGTTATTATTTTAATTATTTGTGCCAAATAATTTCTTTTTTTGGCACCATGGATGTCTTTCGGAAGGTGATTTTTATGCGAAATTCGGAGTGCTGGAAATGTTGGACCATGTCTAGGAATATTCAGACCTCATTTTAGGACCCTTAGCTAGGGAAAATTAGCCCTTGAAGAGCCCTTTTCAGCCGAGCATAGGTGTAGACCAACATATAGTGAGAACCCCCCCCCACGCATAACCGTTGATCGCATTGCTTCTATTAATTCACTGCTTTTACCTATTTACTATTGGTTCTATAGTGAGTTGCTTCTTACGGCAGAAATATGAATCTAGAGCTGGGTGCATGTAAATTACACTTTGTACAATATAACAAGCCAAACCAGATTAAAAACAGAGCTTGCATAGCTCTGCGGCACTGTAAAGTATGCTAGGCGTTACGCTTGCAACAGATTTGCCTACCCTGCTATTCATTGGAATTTCTCCATGAACCAGATTTTCCACAACTATAACCATAAAAAGCCCCTGAACAGCTAAGTAGCTATAAAACTGGGTCTTGAGGGCAAAACAATTCAAATGACACATGTCAAAGGGAAGCTAGAGCATCCCAGATAAGTAAGCTCCAAATTTGACTTAATTTTTCGAAGTCAATCTTTGAATGCAGAGATTCCAAGAAGAGGAGGGACATATCATTAGAAATTAGAATATGTCAAATTTTGTAAAACCGAAAGGTTTCAAGTGGTTAAAAGTTTTATGTCACATTAAATTAATATTAGTGAAAAAATTCATGTTTTTCAGACTCAGACTCAGACTCAGATTAATTTTATTTTCCCAAAAAAAAAACAGTTATAGTAAATATATTTAACAGTACAGTTTTAGAAGTTGGGGCACGGGAGACCTCTCAAAGATAGGTATCGCTGCAGAGAGGCCACCCAGTATATTGAAATACAAAAGTTATATGTTAATCTACATAGAATAAAAAGGAAAGTTAAACCATTGAAATTATTAAAGAAAGAATCGAAATCGACTTTTAATAATTTCAGCCGCTTAAATAGTGGTTCTGTGTGAGCTGTATAGCAACTATTTGTAATTAAACGGACTGCCGTTTTTTGTAATTTATAGATTCTGCTTAGCTGCCCACCCAATATAAGTATTCCATAGTTTATATGTGAGAGAATGAGTGCATTATAGATATTCAATAAAATTTCTGTTGGAAGAAAACGTTTCAATGTATCCAACTCTCTATCTCAATGTAATCCAAGTGGTTAAAAGTTTTATGTCACATTAAATTAATATTAGTGAAAAAATCTCTATATCTCAATGTAATCCAACTCTCTATCTCAATGTAATCCAACTCTCTATTTCAATGTAATCCAACTCTCTATCTCAATGTAATCCAACTCTCTATCTCAACAACTATGATTTCAACATAACGTCATGAAATTTTCAAGAATTTAGCACAAGAATGTACCTAAAGCAACAATTAAATGTTCCATGAAGTTGTCACATACAACCATTTTTAAATTTTAAGACACCGTCTGCAAGTCTGCTGTTTGGCTTCATTATTTTTGAACTTGGTTAAGGATTTACAAACCAAACTGTTACAGTTCTGAACCTTGCACAGAAGTCAGATGCCAGATAACTATTATGGCTTACATAAATTAAATTTAAAAAAAGGTAAATCTATTATTCAAATGTCAAAGACACATGTATATCAGTCTTTTATGAATCAGAAATGTCACGCCTTCTTCTTCTTTGGTTTATATGCTTTCAGGTTTAATCAGCGATGAAAATGTGCAGCGCTCGAACAACCATCACATTCCTCGTGGTAGTCGTGGGCTCACTGGCTATAGGGACACAGGGAGCATCTGACAATTTTTCTGACATGTAACATTTTTCATTGTTTCTTTTTGTCTTTCGGAGCCAGTTTTTTTAAAAGATTTAGGCAGGATGTGCTACATTGGGGTCTCAGAATTTGTTTCTTTATTTTGTTTGTGAAATTGTCAATTAAATGCTGAAAAAATTGCATTTTTCGAAGGCCTGAATTTGGATCATGACAAAAGCCTGATTTCAAATCCAATTGTCTCAGTACTTTCTTGGTGTATATGGCTGTGATATCTTACAGCTCTTGCAATTGCTCTGAAGAAATACATTTTTTTCATAGTGTGGACCTATGATGTCAAAGCTGGAGACTCCATTGGAACCTATACAACTTTGGTGTAAGCTATGGTGTCATAGATCAAACTGGCCAATAGCATTTAATGTAGACAACTTCATCATAGCCTTGCAATTATGTCATGGCCAGATGAGCCAATGATACCACTGCAAAAACTCAGGTGTTAAGTGGGAGGGGGGATTGTTTACTATTACTTATTTGGTGATACCAAAAGTGCCTGAAATTCAACCAAGCATGGTTAATAGGATAACTGGAAATTAATCACAGCTGTTCACCAACATGCTTCTGATCTAAATTGGATTTAATATGGAGCTGTCAAGTCAAGCATTTTGTTTACTGATGGAGTTTTGTTGGCGGCTCCTTTCACTGTAAAACTACCAACAATTACTTTAATCCTATATTGTTTTACTGGTTACCACAGTTCACGGGAGTTAATATGGAGACATAAGGATCAATTGACAGCTTTTGAGCAGAGTGCCCCCTCCCCAGGCCCAGGAGAGTCCAACCTTGCACCTGAGTTGTTGCTGTGATATTATTGGCCGCTCTGGCAATGATGTAACTGCAAGGCTATGATGAAACTGTCCACAACGGATGCTATTGGCCAGTTTGACCTATGGCATCATTGATTGCACCAATTTTGCATATCCTCTAGTGCTTGGCAATGGAGTATCCACCTATGACATCATAGGTCCACTCTGGCACTCAGAAAAAAACTGATTTCTTCAGATCAATTGCTAGAGCTGTAATGACAAAAATATACTGGCCCAAAGTTTTCATTTGTGAGAGAGAGGGCACTGAGAAAATGGGGTTCGAAATCAGGACTTTCATACCATCCAAATTTAGGTCCTATATTTCAAAGAGCCCCCAAAAACTACCTAAAAATGGTACTGAGGGCTAAAGATGCAGTTTTCCCCACTTTTGAGTAACTATTCACCAAAAAAAAGAGAACAAAATTTGAGCTGGTGAAGTATCACTGCAGATTTCTGAATCCTGCAAACCTGTCTCTTTAAGGTGCTTCACTCTCATTGACATTTTGTCAAGTCATTGTTCATTATATAGTAGTTTTATTCGATCATAACACAAGAAAATTCATATTGATTTCATACAACATTGCATAAGCTTTCCTAATTAGATATTATATACTATCTTTTCAGGAATATATTGGGTAAACTCTTACACTATTACAAGGCCAGTCCACCAGAAGGTTGGTTCATTTCTGCTATTTTATACAGTTGCGGATCCAGGGGGGTGCCCCGCTCCTCCCCCCCCCCTCCTAGACCACTAAGATGGAAACAAAATTTTGCAGAAAATATGGAGCAACGCGGGCCCGCCAATGCGGAAACAATGCCCCCCCCCCAAAAAAAAGAACTCCCCTGGCTGGATCCACCACTGTTTTATTACTTATATTTAACACATATTACTAAATTTCTTCATATATATTTTCTGCTACAGCTGGGAAAAATCTCCATTTGTATATAATTTAGACTCTGCGCTTACCTTGTTTGTACTTCATCGCAATTAAATTTCTTATCTGAATGAACAGCATGAAAAAGTTTGCATGCGTACACGACAGACATTATTGGCATGTTGTGCTGTTTGCTAACAAGAAAAAAACAAAGAACGAACAATTGAACAAAATACATTCAGCTGCTAGTGGACATCAATGACCGCACAACAGGCCTATCAGTTGCATTAAATTGAACTGCCTATTTGACATTGACTAACTTGTGACCTCATTGATAGCATTGGGAGTATAGAATTTGATATGACCTGGTGAAAAGTTTGTTTCCTATTTTACATTGAAAAGATTCTTCAATACATGAAAATTTCAATTATTTTGTTTTCATCTGTCTATAATGTTAAATTTGCAATAAAAAGCACATTTGCACGTAATAAAGTTTGTTGTAGCCTTGTGATTGAAAAAAGTTTCATTGCGGGATGATATGACGGTTCAATGTTGATAATAAGCCAAGCTGAAATAGTTTGGCAGTGAACCATAATTTTGCTTAAAGCCTATTCTGATTATGGGTGTTTTTACTTCACAGATGGTGTTAATGTGCAACTTGGAATCCATGTCGAAAACTTCTACTCAATTTCTGAGAAAACTACGGTAAGAATTTTTTTAAGTCGAACAAAAAAAGAAGTATGTGTCCAATAAAAACGTATAGGTACCTGAAGACCAATTCCTTGTCAATTAATTAATTTTCCCTCAGAATTTTTTTTTACATTTCAAAATGAACATATCATATCTTAAAAATATGGTTGCGGTCCACAGTTTAACAGAGCTAAAAATTCTAAAAATTCCTAGTTTAAACATGGATTTGTTTACTCGACAAGTCATGACTGTTGTTCGGGTGTTTATTTCTTTTTCTTTTGTAAGAACTTATACTTTAGGAAGACTGATATCATGTTATTTTGTTTTGTTAAATTTCACATTTCCTGATAGAAGTTAACAATATCACCTTTTATTCTAGAAAAGGTCATAATTTTGATAGTGTGACAATGTTAGATTATCTGATTTAAAATTCTAAGATCATCTCGATATTCATTGAAGAGTTAATATTAGGAGATTTATACCATTATTGATAAGCCTTGACATGAAATTGGATTAAATTATTTGGCATGAGGCATTATTTACGTTGTTCCTCACTTGATTGCCTTAGTTGGTATTTTGTGTTGTGATAAGCCTAGAAACAAGTAAGTTCTCAAACCTTCACACTTTTGTGTGACTTCATTTTAGGTTTTTTTTTTAAATCCATGTTGGTTTTGCATTGAAATTAGGTTTTTCAAAAAACCATTTTGAATCTAAAAAACCGATTTTGTCCCGACATTTTTTAAAGTGTGTCATGCACACCATTTAATGCCAAATTCCTCTAACTGCACCATACGAGGGCCACTTTAAATTGTCTTGTGCACGTTACGTTTTACCCCATGTCACAATAACAGTCTTCATCTCAATTTCAATGTACTTTTGATAACGCCCAGTTTTCTGAAATATCCCCAAAGACAACAGAAATGTTTTGTTTCGAGACTGCCCAAAAACAATTTTTGTATATACAGTACAACCAAAAATAAAGTAAGAAAATTTCCTGTCAGAAGTCCTCTGGTTACCTATTTTGCCAACCTTTCCCCTCTCCACATCAAATCTCCTTGCAACTACCTTTGAATCCTCACCACAATTAACCCTATCCCAGATTAAAAACTCCATTAAAACAGCTGTCAATCAAATTGCAATTAGCAAAGGGGCACAATATCAAAGAAATCAAACACAATGTGGGAGATTGCGTTTGAATTGGTGTTTGCTACAGAGTGGTAAAAAAAACTTCACACTTACGAAATTTTTTTTTAATGATGCTCATTGTAACGGTTACTTATTTTTTAATACAAAAACAACTTGTATAGCAAAGAACAACCTTTCTAGAGATAATTATTTCATTTGGAGGTCCTTTTGGACTGATGACTTTTCTACAGTGGGCCTATATGATGCAGAGGTGTCAAAAATGTAACTTTGTGTCTGTCTTTCCTATACAAACTTAATGGAAGCCTTCATTGGGAAAATAAGATCTGTGGTGTCTTGCAGGGATCTTTCTCTAACTTTGCCAACACAGAATAATCACATTGATTGAGATTTGTGATAATAGGGGCCATATTGTCATGCCGAGAAACTTGACAGAGAGAACCCTGATCCAGTTACGGGCTTTCCATGGGAGTGTGGCTGATGCCCCATCTTGTTTGAAGATCAAATTATCTGTAGCAGTGCATGTCTTATCTATCCAGGGCTTCAGACTCTCTTTAAAGATGTTAATATGTACTCTTCCTGTGATTTTAACATCCTGACCACCAACCTTCAGACAGCTTTGTTTTGAAATTTTATAAAGGCCGTAGTGCAGGCTGAACTTGGTCTAGAACCTTCTTAGTGCCTCTGTCTTCTCATTTTCATTTTATGTTGTATTTCATTTCATTTTTGAAAAAATCCATGTTGGTTTTTTGCATTGAAATTTGGTTTTTCAAAAAACCATTTTGAATCTAAAAAACCAATTTTGTCTGAAATTTTTTAGAGTGTCCTCCAAATGACAGTTTCTTTTCTTAAATTTCTCCTCTCACCAGGATTACGCAATGACAATCTACTTCCGCCAATCGTGGCAAGACAAGCAACTGAAGTTTGAATCAGAAGACGGCAAGGATAAAATCATCGTGCCAGATTCATATATCAGTCAAATATGGAGACCTGACACTTTCTTCAGGAATGAGAAACTGGCAGCTTACCACTCGGTCACAGTTCCAAACAGGTTGATGAGACTTAACAGCACTGGTCATGTCTGGTATGTCCTGAAGTAAGTCGAATAAAGTCTCAATTTAGTCTGAACAATTCAGGTACAAATTTATTTTGTGACATATTGAGATGAATTGCTTAAAATGGTTAGATATCCTTACAGGATGTTTTTGTGCAGAAAATATTATAAAGGTTTTTTTTAAGGCTAAAAATTTGTGTAACATATTTCATATTTTTAAAATTACTATTATTACATTGTAACTACGGCCAGGACACTGATTCGGTGTGCCCCGCTGTGGGGGTACAGTGAATCGATTTCTTTTTCTTCATCGGCAATGCAGATGGGAATATCAGAAGAAAGGAACTTATTCTCTTGGCATGCATGATAGGAATATCAGAAGAAGGAACTTATTCTCTTGGCATGCATGTACACTGTCATAGTACAGCTAACAATTTTATCTTCCTTCAGAGCCATTCATTTAATTTGATGAAAGTATCATTGCAACTTTTTGACATTTGGCGAAATGAACTTTTCCGTTCACCAATATTCTCGTTGCTATGCAATGAACAGATGTTTTCTTGATTGGTGCAATATAAAATGGTGCAATACAGGCCTGTCATTCATGTTCCATGTTTAAGGTTTCACTGCTCACTTAAATCATGATTTTTCAATTACATAGAATTTTATTAGATAACAAAATACCATCAAGATACTTGTACGTGTTATACAGTGCCGCCAGTAAGTATGTGAAACGCATGACATTGTGCCATTGCATCAATGCTAAACATCCTCAGCCTAACTGCTTGTGGAGGCGTGAATTTTCATCGGATGAAAGGGAAACAAAGTGGGTCATAAAGGCCGATGTGTGAGGCAAGTGGGATAAAAATAGCAGCCCATTTTCTTCGCTGTAGTCGGAGTTAGGTATGGGTCAAAGTCTTTGATAAGTAAGTGAACCACCCTTCCCTATCTTTTAACATTGGGCCTGCGTTTCACTTACTTATCAAAGACTTTGACCCATACCTAACTCCAACTATAGCAAAGAAAATTGGCTGATATTTTTATCCCATTTGCCTCACATATCGGCCTTTATGACCCAAAATGTTTTCCTCTCATCGGATGAGAATTCGTCCTTCCAGAAGCATTTTGATTAAGGATGTTTAACATTGATGCAATGGCACAATATCATGCGTTTCACTTACTTACAGGCGGCACTGTATTGCCATTCATCTGTTTTCCAGAGTTTCCCTCACAGCTGCATGTCAAATGGATCTCCAAAAATATCCTTTCGATACTCAAGTATGCCCACTGACCTTTGCAAGTTGTAAGTCAATTCTTGTCTTTTTTATATTTCACTCATTTGTCTTTTTCAACTCATCTTATCCTTCTTCACCAACAATCACACTCTAAAACATTTCAGACAAAATTGGTTTTTTAGATTCAAAATGGTTTTTTTTTTGATTTTTTTTGTTAAATCCATCTTGGTTTTGCATTGAAATTTGGTTTTTCAAACCATTTTGAATCCAAAAAACCAATTTTGTCCCAACATTTTTTAGAGTGCAGGGTATTCCCTGTCAGGATGTGCTAAAATATACTGTATGGCGGACTTATTTCCCGTTTTTGTTTTAGTCAAGCACACAACGAAGACGATCCGCTACGATTGGCTGAAATCTCCTGAACCAGTTAACGTTTCCCCATCTATTCAAATTCCATCGTTTACCCTGCAAGAGACCATTCTTGGTGACTGCTCTCGTGTCTACTCTACTGGTAAGACATTTATTACCTTTAGAATAGTTAGGCGATTCTAAAACAAATAGGTTGAAATGGTTCAATATTTTAAGTCTGCAATACACCCTATATATGTATGTATAACTTTTCATTCCTGGACCATAAAATAGTTTTCAAATAAAACCGTAATTTTCTGATTAACCGAGAAACAATTCTAATCTTAGCCTGCGGATGTACAACTATTATTGAAGAAAGAAGTCTTTGGTAGCTCTATCAGGGCCTTGCATGCAACAGGAACAGGACTGGGCCTGATCAATTGTGGCTGGAGCAGGTCGAAATTAGGAAAATGTTATCATTGCAATGCCTAGCAGGGGATGGGAACGAAAGCAGAGTGGAAGCCCTATATCCTTACTAATGAAAGAAGAGCAGAGGTGTTCAATATTGCCCATTTAATCTGTATGAAATTTTTTCTGTGTTTTCAGGACATTTCGCTTGTTTGAGAATTAATTTTGTGCTGAGGAGAGACGTCTCATTCCACGTCCTCCAGATTTTCCTTCCGACCATCCTGATCACCTGTGTCTCCTGGGTCAGTTTCTGGTTCCCCGCAGAAAAAGCTGGTCCCCGCACTGCAATAGGTATGGATTTCTGAGTGTAGATGGATGGATGGATGATTGGGCCTTTACGTCCTGTATTTATGCAATTGGTAGGCTAATTAGGACAGGAGGAGGACACGGCAAGGAGGTGAAGGATGATTGAAACAACTGTCCATCATAGGCCCAGGTGACCCGGCAAGAACTGGATTCGAACCCTGGATCCAGCGATTGGCAGCCCAGCATGCTACCACTAGACCAACCCTCCCCCCTCTGAGCATAGAAGTTTGGGCTGTACGGTTATAGGTTGAGATACAATATGTGATGAATACTTTTCATGTCGCGATGACAATAGATCATGTGATAAATTCGTGAAAAAGAAACTAACAGGCAAAGTTGAAAAACTTGTCAATCAGTAACAATCAATATTTCAAGCCAATTTGAAGTACATTCTAAAAAATTTCAGTACAGAATCGGTTTTTCAAAATAAATATAAAATGGTTTTTTGAAAAAATCAGGGAGGTTTTTGCACAGAAGTTAGGTTTTCAAAAAAACATACAGCGTTCATTACAATAGAGTTGCATGGTATTTCCACAATTGCTGCTTTGAATGATTTTGAGGACAAGCCCAAAAACAACTTAAGGTTCGCGAATGAGCCTCTTTTTTTAGAGTGTACTCTTACAGTCATTCCTGTGTAAAAAAACACGTTAAATTAGACCGACTTGTCATACTGATGACTGATGCTGCTTGTAACAAGTTCTTCCGGAAGAACGTATTTTTAGTGAATTTTTACTCCCCGAAGAGAAATCCCTTTCTTTCCTTGAGTAATTTTTATGTAATCTGAAAAATATTTGCAGGTCTTACAACTCTCCTCGTCTCGGTTCTGTTTTCCGCATGGTCCCGTTTTATGTTGCCAAATGTGTCCTACATGACTGCCATGGATATATGGAACACTGTTTCCTTCCTCTTCATCGCCGCGGCCTTCTTGCAGTTTGTCCTGATACAGTTCTTGTCGCACAGACAATCGGAAGAGGAGAAAGAATCTGGAGAAGAATCTGGCAAAGTCAAGAAGCAACAGGCCAAAGTGAAAAACCGAGGGGATAAGATTTGTCGCATTGCCTTCCCTCTGGCCTACCTGTTTTTCATCATTGTCTACTTTGCATTCTACCTGTCAAAAAGGGGTGAAATATGAATGGACTATGATTAGAGATTAGAGAATTCATAGTCTTCGGTGCTTTTTAAAATTTACATTTATTCTTTTTCAAAGATGTGTTTGGGAAAAGTCATGTCATAAGTTTTTCATATCCCTTTTCAGCATAGAATACAGTCATATCCCAGAAAAAAAATCACATTCAGTCTCTGTGTCTACAAATATGAATTCGTCTGTAAATGATTGAGTGAGATGGTTGCACAATACCTTTGAGCTGACATAGTCTTTGATTTTATGTTTTGACAATGGGCAGATTATCATTACTTAAAACAATAAGCTACGTCAGCTCTAAGGAATTGTGCAATCCTCTTGCTCAATCATTGAAGCTGACTCAACGTTTCAAATTTCATAGTGTATAAGATTACCATAAGGTACATGTACATGCAGTCACTTCAATTCTGCATCAGAAAAATATGGCACAAACACTGAAACCCACAAAACAGTGGGTCCATCTACCCTGCACGGAGTATGTAATTCAGACATTAGCCTCGGGGAATAATTGAAAGTTAATATGTCTGGTGTCAGTTGCAAAAATATTGTTGCCTAAATCCATAAAAATATCTTTTTATGTGACACTGGTTAAGAAAGTATAAAATTAGCAATATATGTATTATTGTTTAGCCGAAGTTTTACTCCACTTTTGAAAACAACTTGATATCATAAATGTGTATAGTGCATGAATTGCATGTTTGCAATGATAACTTTTTACACTTGATATTAAACAAATAAAAAGAAAAACCATTTAAAAAATCCAGGTTGTTGTCAATATTAGCTAACTTGGGTTTATTAAACCAGAAGGGCAAGCCGTGTCAACGCTCATCTGTTAATGCGAAATCTAGTAGTGTGTTCCTAATTATAAGCAAATTTGGCAGCAGTCTTGGATCAATAACCCCAGTCCGATACTGCCACCAAATTTAATAACACTAAGCGAAATATTAAGATCACAGTGGTCAGTTCAAGAATGAGGAAAGATGGCTGCCAAGATGGCCACCATCTTGGATTTCTAGACATGTTCCCAATCCAGACCCACAGGCCAATACCTGTACCAAATTTCAAGAATGGCGGCCATTTTGTAATGGCCATCTGCTCAGAAAAAACTTTGGGTTGTACTGTAAGTGCCAACAGACAGTCAAATTGTCTCACATATAAATATCTAGATTAAGATATTCCACTCAAGCCATACGTTTATGCAAGTATACCAGATAGCATTATGTAGAATGTAGATATCCAATAATCCACAAATTTCAAGCTGCTTGCCTTACTTGTGCCTCCTTAAAGTAACTTTTCATTTGTCAGACATTATTATTTTGCAGATAGTTCTGATGCAAATAGCATTTTCCAATCCATTTTCCTTTCAAAGTTTGATCTGCTGATTCATTCCATTCATATCTGGCAGACAAGAGGCATGGAATGCCCAAGCAAAAGTGAGAGGAAAAATATAAGCTTTTATGTCAAGAAATATGATTTAGCTGTAGTTTATGACTTTCATTTGGTTAGACGTAATGTCACAGTTATGGGCAATAGGCATACACCACTGAATGGTGCAGATGACATGATCAGAAAAGATGGTCCATGACTGCTACTTGTACAACCGAGAGCACATATATGTGTTGGGGTTAGGCCACACATAATTGATTCTTAGCTTCGCGGACCCGCCGACACAATAAATTTCCTGCAAAGAAGTTTTTTTTGACATTATAAAAAAAAATTTTCACCTTTTTTTTGGTCCTACCGACCGACCCTATAAAAAGTGCCTTGAGAGGATCCAAGAAGCTAAAGATCAATTATGTGTGGCCTTATGCTGATGGCTGTGACCTTTTCAATTCACCACAGCCCCATGGCTTGGTAATTGAATGTCACCAGCCCATGTATAGTTGCACCCGCAAATTTCCGCGTAGATTCAGCCTGTTTGGAATCAGAAAATATTCTGTACGGCAATACAGCCAATTTGGCTTACAAAGCTGTATAAAGTCTAGCCAAGTGAGAGGAAGATCTGCTTGAAACCCTTCTCAGGTTCATGTTTTGTTAACGGCTGTTATATAAAATGAAACTAATCTGTCTTTTCTTCTAAACAATAAAAAGTTATAGGGCCTCAAAAGGACCCAGAGTATGACAAAAATCTTATTTGCAGACATATTTTCTTTGTGATGCAAAGAATCCCGTCGAAGTGATAACTTTTTTCAAAGGTAAGTCTTTATTGCATACTCTGCAGCTTCATATAGAATGTATGGCATCACAAATGCAGTCAGAATAACAAGCAGGTTGTCTGTCTGAAACGAAATAATGCAAACTGGTTTTTCATATCTGAAGCAACCAAATAAATGTCATTCTCATATTTCTGGGCTTGAAATGGTACATCAACTAATATCACCAGGAAAAAATCTTAGTGCGTGCAGGTGTGAGACCAATTATATATTCATTAATGTATGCATGCTCCGTAGAAAGATATCCTTGCAAAAGGAAATATCACATTTCTTCTCTTCAAGGCCTTTAATTTGGCTGTTTTAGTGCTATATTTGCCCTTGTATTATAAGGTACATTGTTATAAGCCCACACTTGAGATGCATATCTCATTTATTCGGTTTTCTTCTGTCTGCATTATAATCCTGAGAAGTTAAAAATTGGTGATGAGATGTCTGCAATATGGCGTGTTACAGGTGATTTCATTAGCATGCGATTCTTAGGTTCTAGACCCACGAAATACATGCCATTTTCAGTTAATCTGATTGGTTTAGAAACAACAGAACGTCACACAGTTGCTTTATCAAACGTAGTATGTGGTGGTTTAGCATTGATTCCTCAAAGCCAAGTGTGAATGACAAGAATCGCATGGTAATGAAATCACCTGTAAGTGTATTCACAAGTGTGGAGAGATGAGGAGAGAATTATATAATTGTCTGTGAAGTGGAAAGACAATAATATAACAAGGAGATATTTTTCGATGGTACATTAAGATAGTATTACTCCCTTGTTTACTATGCACATGAGTGGTCTGTGTGATGAGAATAAACAACATTATAAGGGACTTGACAGGATTGCTCGTGGTGCATAGGTTTTGTTGGGTTAAACTTGTGCATTTAACATAACCGCAGCACCAGCTAATAAATTAGTGATTCTAAAGCGCAGAAACTGCAATGTAACCATCTGGATTGTTTTGGCTGCTACCAAAGAGATATCTTCGCAGTGGGGATTTTGCAAGTACAGTATCAGACGAAAGTTTAGACCGCGTCAGTATTTTTTCAATATCGGGGCAAATAGTGGCTTAGATGAAAAAATTCTTCATGGACTTTCTTGCCTATGCAGTTCTTTTCCCACAGTACAGACACAATTAGAGACACCACTCTGGAAAGCGTGTTGAAACGTAATGTTAATGAATGGACCAGTTTTACGACTTCCATAAAAGTGGCTCTAGTTTCATCATAAGAAAGCGAACAAACAAAAACTGTTTGATTTTATCAGGACATATGGTCAGGTCAATGTAAACACCCCGGTCGTTGTTTTATGATACTTCAAATAGTTTCTATTGAAGTTTTTCAGGATAAGGGAACTAAGGTGGTTACTAAGACATGAAACACCCACTTATGAGCTACTTAGGTATTAACACTAGTAGCCATGGCCCCTTAAATGGGTCCTTATAGCACATTTGGCTACTTATGACAACTGTAAGGCACCTAAGAATCCACTAACAGCCAAACAAAAGTACTTATGGGTACTTATGTTAACTCCATCCACTTGCAGAGAATGAAATCTACTAAGAATGTCCCTTTAGAAGGATTACAGAAGTGAGAATGCCTAAGTCGAAAATCCTTTGTTTGACAAACTTTGCAGATTTCCTTTCGCTTTGGTTCATCAAGCCCATACTGAGGAAAACACACCAGTTAACTGACTTGCATTGTTTTACCAACACATACATAATCTTGATAAAACTGACAAATCAAGAAGCGCAGCAGCAAACCCATGACTGCACAGTTCTGTTGCTGGAACAACGTGATGGAGCATGTGCCATCAATTTTTCAGAAAATACCTTGATATACATGCTAAAGTTTCAGATATGTACAATCAAACTGTTTATTGGAAGGATGTTGGATGAGGGGGTGGGGTCTAGACCAAAACATAATTATTTGATTTTCAGTGCCTTTAAATCAATAATTTTGGTTTGAATTGAATAAAATTATCAATGAGATAGATAATCTTCCAAAACCAAAAAAAAATAAATTGTACTGTAAATGCTGCATGCATTCCAGAATTTACTCTAATTCTCACTAGGGGAGACTGGGGCAAGTTGTAACTTTTATAAACCATCGTTAATTTGAAACTAAATCAGGCAGATGATTCCCTAATTTGATACATGAAGCTGGTGTTAGAGGTTCGAGACCTGCCTCCATTGATGGTCATATTCTGATGCTGTGGGCCCTGGCTCAGTCTCAGCTGCACCAGACAAAAATGTCATTTTTGATTGTGAAAATTCTGTACTCAAAATTTATAGATAAAACTTACAATTGGCCAGTGCTGAATTAGCGACATGAATGTCTCCTGCCCCATGTAACTTATAATTTAACATGTTTAACTGACATGTTGTCAGAATTGTGAGTAACACTTAAGCTGTAATTTGAGTGACATTGTCCCCAAACCAATTTTGGAGTGACTGGTGGCATGATATGATACATTTAGACAACCAATAAATTGTGTCAATATAAGATACTATAATAACCCAGTTAGATGCTGAAAATATATAAATGATTAAAATATGAGAAAAAAGGGTAAAATACAATGTAAGTTTTAAAAAAAGGGGATCAACCAACCTGACTAATCCAGTGATAAGGCCTAGTTCAAAAATAATGAAGCCACACAGCATATTTTCTGTAGGGGTCTCAAAATATGAGAATGGCTGTATGTGACAACTTAATGGTACACCATTGCTTTAAGTACATTCTTGTGCAAATTTCCCGAAAATTTCACGACATTCTGGCCCATAGTTATTGAGATAGAGTTCATTAACATTGAAAAACAAGCATTTTTTCACTAAAAAAACGTGACATAACATTTTTGACCACTTGAATTCTTTCCGTTTTACAAATGTGTATGTATTCTAAGACAATTTCCTAACACATTTTGGAATCTCTACATCCTTAGGCTTCATCAATCCATCAAATCAAGTACTTTTATTTGCCTGTGTTGACATTATTGAGCTATTTGTACTCGAAGGTTGACTTCCAAAAATTAAGTCAAATTTGACGCTTACTGATCTGGGATGCTCTAGTGTCCCTTTGACATGTGTCAGTTGAATCTTTTGGCCTCTGAGACCTAGTCTTATATCTGCTTGCCCATTTTGGAGCTCCTTATGGTTGTGGAAAATTTATTTCACTAAAAAATTCCGGTGAATAGCAGGGTAGGTGAATCCGTCGCAAGCGTAACGCCCAGAATACTTTGTCGTGCCACAGAGCGAAAAAAGCTCCGTTTTAATTCTGGTTTGGCTTGTAATATTGCAAAATCTGTCTAGTATTGAGTAACAATCTAGTAATATAGGTTCGCAGCTGGTTTCTGGTGGTAAAATACAAAGATTTCTTATATGGGGCTTTGTCGCAAGCGTAACGCTATGGAAAATATTGATCATATTTTCATGGTTTTCTTGTAAGGAGTAAAGCAATCATTCTAGTATTACTTGTAGTGATAGTCAACACAATATTTCAGTAGTTGGAGTATGTTTCAATGTTTAATTATCAAAATTTTGCTCTTTATGAAGCTTTTCTCAAAATATGTGGCAAATTTGTCCAAAAAGGCAATAACCAATACAAATATCACTTTAATTTCGTAATTACTGTTATGCTTCATCCAGTTATTACTGATAATGCATATAAAATCAATTTGGGTGGAAATCTGGAAACTTTTTTTAGTTTCGTGTCACGCCATTGCTCAAAATGGGCTTTTTTACTGGAAAAAAGACTAAAAAAACACGCTTCTATCATCATTTGCTCTGTTTGTATTCACTTCAGTGGCACTTATTTGGTACCAACTCGAAGCCCACATACGGGCGCATAACATAGGACAGGTGAAATCATTTTAGAGGAAAATATTTACATCTGGGGAGAAAATATGTAAGTTTTTTCTTTATTATTGCAATAAAATTTCCAAAAATACTGTTTTCCTCATAAGATATATGGTGAATTTGAATGAAAAATGCCATGGACACATAAGAGTATATGAGTTTTGTCATCCAACGAAAAACTTCGATTTAATTTGAAGATAAGTAACCATTTGGTCTACTTTTCTTTCACGGCCATGGAAATAAAAAATAAATAAAATTTGGTAATATTCGGCTTTTATCAGTTATTTCCACAAACCACAGCAAAATGGTAAATAGAGTTTCTAGAACTTAGACATGTTTGTTACAATATAATGTGGTCATTTCATACATATAAACATTTTAAAATGTTGATGGTCATGTCACACTTTGGCTTCATTATTTTTGAAATACGCCATAAACCTTACAGCAACACAGGGTTCAGATGCGCAACCTAGAACTCTTTGTGAAGGTCCACCATTATCTCCCTAATTGTTGTGTCCCATTGTTTTAATTGCTTCACTAAGTAAGTTTTTTAAATAGAAAATCACCCCAAGGCAAAAACGACACAACTTACCTAAGTCTCCCCTACTTTTTTTTAAAATAAAAATTTGAATAATACTCAACTGCACATGTACCATGCCCCACTGACAAATGTTAGAAATATCCATTCCACAATATTTATGTTAATGTACATGTTTGAAGAAGGAGGATGCATACACCAAATTCACGGTGTTAACAGAAGGCCTCGGTTTAACAATGAATATTTAAATGGTCTTATATGGATCGATTAAGTTTGATTTTTGTGTTCGTAATTTAAAGCTTTGCCAAAGGTTTAAATGCTCATATTTGCTGTAATGCATGTAAACCTTGTCATATTGCATTGTGGGTTTGCTCAAGCGCAGTCCATGCTTGCACACAATGTGGTCTTTGTTTATTTCACACATTAGGATATTTATATTTAATCTCAATATTATGACAAACACAGAAACTTCGCAATGAAATTATATAAAAGCTGAGAAAAACAGTTCTGTAATCCCTCTAAGGAACCTCCACCAAGCATAAGGGTTCTTAGTGTCTTAGTAGCCAGCTAAGTTCCCTTATCCTGAAAAACTTCATTAGACAACCCAAGAAAAAATTTTTTGCAGTATGACTGGGTGTCAGGTGTATTCATACGCCATTAGAAGAATGAAAATTTGTCAGACATATGTTTTCTTGATGCTTTTTAGTTGACCTTTTATTTATTAACAATTTGACTCATTGAATCACCATTATTACCCCCTTAGGTGAAATTATAAAAAATAAATTAAAAAGCATGTTTTTTCCTGTGTCATGACTGATTTCCTTTAAATATCTTTAAACATGATCGAATAACTCGTCTAAAATAACATTGAATTAATTTACCAACCTTTCCTCCAATGTACAATGCCATTAAGGGCCTTTGTGGATGTAAGCAGCATCAGACCATAAGTTTAGACCACCTGAAATTTTTGTTTATCACACATATTCAAGTAAGTGATAAAAAAGATGAAGTTTGCTCTATTGTAGAACTTCCCTGATGCATAGGCAAGAAAGTCCATGAAGAACTTTATCAGCTAAGCCACTATTTGCCCCGATATTGATAAAATACTGACGTGGTCTAAACTTTTGTCTGATACTGTGTATGCTAGGCCAGGCTGATGTAGGATTTAACGCCTGTATAGCTTCATCTGTGCTCAATCCTCAATACCACTTTGACTTCATATACATTTTAAAAGTCGAATTCAGTTTTGAGATAAAGATTTCTGAACATCGTCGTTATGTACATTCTTTGTTCAATCTGGAAAACCGGTCTGGACTAAATGTTGTCTTGAGGAGATAATCTTGAACTTGGGGCTATACTTTGTGTAGTCAGCACAGCCTTGCATATTAAAAATTCATCCTTCCTATCTTATTCAAAATAGTAAGGCTAATTTGAATTCCACTCCAGGTAATCTTCTACTTCTGCATGATATTCCATAAGATCCTGTCACTCAAAGCAAGGTTTGAGGCAGCTTAAAAGTCCAACAGGCTATTAACAAGCTGACTTACAATTTCCAGATGGCAGACCATTTGAAATAATCACTGACTATATATCTTTAAGCATCAATTTATTTTAAGACTTTTAGTTTTCGATCTTGCAAAATTCCTTTCTATACACATCCTTTCGAGCAATTACATGTCATTTCATAGTTGCCTTAAATCAGATTGCAATTTGCAATCCCTTCCCCTTTGAAAAGTTTTGAGAGAAGTTGATCAAATTGTAAAAAAAAAAAAAAAAAAGGCAAGAGAGAAAAAGAAAAAAGGGAACAAATGTAAGAGGTTTCTGAAGGCAAATATATATATGCTACAGTCATACTCAAATATCTTTACGCGGTTTGGAGAGATATTGGTTGTAAGCAGATTTTACAACTTCCTTATTGCCGAAGAGGGAAATCAAGGGAAAAGAAAGTGCTCATCATGGAAATGTATAGCTTTCATTTCGTCATGTATTGAAGGTGTGCGACACTGAAAGGTGCCAATGACATGATCAGAAAAAAATTGATGCTCCTTGACTGGTCTGAGAGCTATGGTCTCTTTGTGATGGCAAATGCGTTATCATCATGTTGATGGCTATGACCGTTTCATTTCACCAATGAATGTCACTAGCCCTTGTGTTATTGAATTGACAGACATTACAGTTTTTGGTTGATGTTTGGAATTAGAAAATATTATAGCAATATAGCCAATTTTTGCTGACCAATATGCCGTAACATTAGACCTGTTCAAAAAAGACTTTCATTTTTATTTTAATGCAGGATGCAGTGATTCCCATTCTCCAAGCTATAGAATGACCAACTATGACATTTTTTTCAATTTTGAACTTTGGGAATGCCTGCCTCATGAGCCATGAAGTTTTAATGTTTAATTTTGTCAAAAACGTCAAAAATATCAGAGGGGGGTGTTATATTTATCTTCATATCTTTATCAGAATTAATTGTAGAGCAACATGGATGGTGTCATATGAAAGCTAGTTAAATTATCTTTCAATTGAGACCAACAACTTGGTATTTGAGACACTTTCATTTCTCTTCAAAGCAGAAATGTGTAAATTTTAGGGAAAATTTTGATGTCGATTAGTGTATTTTGCCTCATATGCTAATCCAAATTGGTCATAGAGCTGCATGAGTGGTATCATTTGAATGCCTGTAAAGTTGTCTTTAAATGGACACCACTTTTAAAATTATTTAGATAGTTCTCATTGTCTCTGAAGCAAAAATTCCTCCATTTCAAGGAGCTTCCTGCCCGATCTTATTCATTGCAGCACTGCATTGACCAGAAAATTTACAAAATTGTTTGTCTTATTTATTAATTTCATTGTTGTTTATTTCAAGTGACTGAAACATTTTAGAAATATTTTACCATATCCTTATAATGACTTTCTATTGAGGAAATGCATTGTTGGATTTGTACTGAATTGAAACAAACATCATCGATCACTTTAGTATTGTTATTTTTCAACAGCCAGTGTTACCTTGGCACATTCTTGGAGCAAATGTGCTACATATTTTAGAAAATGCAGTTAAACTTGACTCAACATTTTGAGCAACAGCATGCCACAGTTGTCAATTCTAATAATGATGCTATAAGTAACTAAATGTCCTTCTTGCGCCACTAAAATTTAATGAATAAATACTTTAATTGTGTTTGAGTTTGACAATTCAAAGATTAACACCATATTGGATTTCATTGCATTGTGGTGATACTCATTGTCTGAGCTCAGGCACTTTGAAGTTTATGATGGATACCTCAGCCAGCAGAAACTTGGAGGGATCAAGAGCAACAAGTGGGGCAGAGTGGCTGGAAGTCTGTTATATCGACACACAGTTTTGCTTAAGCAATAAATCACTGATACCCATCATAAGTCACAAAATAATAAGAATTCACCAGAAAGCAACGTACCCAGAACAGTTTTGTTGGGTGACTCATTTTCTAGCTATGTTAAGGGCATATAATGGTCTGTAGGTGGACAGTTTTAAAAGCCCACATTCAAAAGTTGCATAATATTTTCTCTCGGCTACCTTTAACAAGTCACTATACACACAATCTGTGGAACTGTGTTACATTGCAAATTTACAATTACTATTTCAATTTATATTTGTGATATTAGGCCCTCATTTATGTCATAGTATGTATTAGTGTATGATAGTTATAAGCCAAGAGTGATTTACATTTTACTGTGTAGACCTGCTATTGTCAATATTGTGTTAATCTTTGAATTGTTAGCCGTAAACATGATTAAAGTCATTATTCATTTAGTAGCACAAGAAGAACACTTAATTACTTATAGCATAAGTATTAGAATTTACAACTGTGGCATGCTGTTGCTCAAAATGTTAAATCAAGTTTAACAGCATTTTCTAAAATATATAGCATACATGTAATACTAAAGTTATCGATTATGCTTGTTTCGATTCAGTTCAAATCCAACAATGTATTTCCTCAATAGAAAGTCATTATAAGGATATGGTAAAATATTTCTAAAATTTTTCAGTCACTTGAAATAAACAACAATGAAATTAATAAATAAGACAAACAATTTTGTAAATTTTCTGGTCAATGCAGTGCTGCAATGAATAAGATCGGGCAGGAAGCTCCTTGAAATGGAGGAATTTTTGCTTCAGAGACAATGAGAACTATCTAAATAATTTTAAAAGTGGTGTCCATTTAAAGACAACTTTACAGGCATTCAAATGATACCACTCATGCAGCTCTATGACCAATTTGGATTAGCATATGAGGCAAAATACACTAATCGACATCAAAATTTTCCCTAAAATTTACACATTTCTGCTTTGAAGAGAAATGAAAGTGTCTCAAATACCAAGTTGTTGGTCTCAATTGAAAGATAATTTAACAAGCTTTCATATGACACCATCCATGTTGTTCTACAATTAATTCTGATAAAGATATGAACATAAATATAACACCCCCCTCTGATATTTTTGTCGTTTTTGACAAAATTAAACATTAAAACTTCATGGCTCATGAGGCAGGCATTCCCAAAGTTCAAAATTGAAAAAAATGTCATATTTGGCCATTCTATAGCTTGGAGAATGGGAATCACTGCATCCTGCATTAAAATAAAAATGAAAGTCTTTTTTGAACAGGTCTACCGTAACATGTTGATTGCTGTTGACCCAGTTTCTTTTCTCAATTTTGCAGAGCAAATGAAATGGAAGGATTGGATTCAATTTGATTGAATTGCTCAAAACAGACAGTGACTTGCCAATGATGCACTATTTGTATTTATTGGAACGAATTCTGAGTGTGTGTCTCTGTTGTCCTTGTCCAATAGACTTATATTGCTGAAATTAGTTGATTGGAAATGCAGTTCATCCAAATTCTGATGATGTTTCTTGTCCTTTTGACAGCTTTCACCTTTTCTAAAGAGAATTATTTTCGCTTTGATAAATAATTGACTGTGATTGCCTTGACTAAATTATATTATATCCTATCTATGCTATATTTATTTCAGTGATCTCTTTTTGTAATGTTTGTAACTCTATGTATTTAGAACCGGAACTTTTTTGAAATAATGAAATGAAGATGGACAACAGAAGGTGAAACAAGGTTGACCTCTCCACTGGTACAACAATGGTGTCCTTGCTCCGGGTTCAATAATGGGCATTCTGGCAGCATATTTCTCATGCCTTGTCACTAACTTCTTTTGTCGCTGCTAAATAACATTGTGAAAGCTGTAAATTTTCACCTCAAGTGATATTACCCTCATCCCTCAGAAACTGGTACACACAGATATTGGTCTTGTGACCTTAAAAGTATCAATTTATGAAATTTCAGTGCATTTCTGTACCATTCATCGGTACTTTAATCTGTACACATAATTTATTGTACTCGAAGTATCGGGAATCTTCAGCAACTATTCGAATGGAAGCGCATTTTGATTTATCACTTTTCAACCAAACAGTGTTCTGCATTTCATTGAGTGAAAATAATGTGCAAAATGTCTGTTTTTGTTGGCATGAGGCATTCCCCCAATTTAGTAATATAGTTAGGAAATTGATAACTAGAGTCTAATTTCTTTGTGGCTTTTCAACAACCTTAGAATACTCTGCATCAGAAAAGCAGTCTGCATAACAACAAGATTGCCTGTCTGAAACACAAACTGTACATCAGCCTCTACCTGAAAACAAAATATGTATAATCCATTCCATTATTTCCCATTTAAGCCTGCAATTTCACACCTTAAAGACAATTTTGAGCGATTTTTTCCCAACTTGACAACATGAAAGGCAAGGTTTTTTCAGCAAAAAATATTTAATTTCCTGTCGCCGATATCTAAAGGAATTTTGTTATTACAGTCAGTTGCTGTTATTGGATTGTACTGAGGCATAGGCCAGAAAAAACCATCCTCAGCAGCACATCTTCGAGCTTTCAGAACATTCAAATTTAAGTAGCTTTCAAGATTTATCCAAGATGCCATGGAGGACTGCTCTAATGAGAGAGGTAGGTATGTGACGTATGGGACAGACCGGTGCCAATCGAGTATCAGTGATCCACCAAGGGAGACGGAATATACATGAGATCTATCCAGCAAGCTTAGCCCTCTCTGTGATAAATGTGTGTTGTCGAACCGATGCTGAATTGCTGGCTTATAGGTATAGTACCATGTCACGAACATCCGAACTTGTTGACATTACGGAATACATAGACAGCAAAAACCTGACAGAATTTATTGCTGTGCAATACTGGCTTGTATGCGATGGCTGATGGAGGACGTCGGAGGTGTTAAATAGCATAATTGGCTTTATCCCAACATTTCATTTGCCATTGCAATGAGACCATGGCAAGTCAAGGAGCGAACTTTTTTTCTGATCATGTCATTGGCACCTTTCAGTGCGTCGCACCTTCAATACCCGACAAAATGAAAGCTATACATTACCATGATGTGCACTTTCTTTTCCCTTGAATTTCCTCTTTGGCAATAAGGAAGTTGTAAAAAGTCTTCACAGCCAATATCTCTCTTAACATATATTTGCATTCAGAGCTTACATTTGTTCCCTCTTTTCTTTTTCTCTCCCCACCAAAGACATCTTGTCTTGATCCGCTTCTCTAAAAAATGTTCAAAGATTTATGGATTGGTAAATAAAATTTGATTTAAGGAAATTACATGCAGTTGCTGGAAAGCATATGGAGTGAGTGCTTCATAAAAAAAATTCAGCATTTGTTATCCACGCATCTGCAAAATTTCGAAAAATTGGTTAGAATTTTTTTTTAGTTTTACATTCAAATATATTACAACAAATCAGATTAATTGCGTGCATGTGGATAGAAAGGCGTTAAATTCCAAGATTTATAATTCAAATTCTTAAAATAAAATAATGCTAATTTTGAAAAAGGAGAATCTAGTTAAAGCAATATAGTCTGTGATTATTTCAAAAGTTCTAATCATCTCGAAATTGTAAGCAGGCCTAAGCTGTTAAATGTATGTCGGACTTTTAAGACACCTCGAAGCTTGCATCCAATACTTTTTGTCCAGGGATCTTATGGAATATCATATTGCAAAAGTTGCCTGGAGCACAAAATTGGCCTGGCTATCTAAAGTACCCTAAAGCCTAAGATTATCTCTTCCATACAACATTAAGTCCACACTTGCTTTCAGATTAAACCAAGAAAGTGCATAAAGACAACCTTCAAAATAGGTTTATCACAAAACTGACCTCGACTTTTAAAATGTACAGAACACACCTCCTTACACGTGCATGACTCTGGTTTGTTTAAGCTTACTTCCTCTGCCCTTTGCCAGGTCAGGTTCTGGGATCTCAACACTTTGTAATGCACCAAACAATTTGTTATCTTTCCTCTTGTAATTTTATATATGTATTATAACATAAAGTCAAAGTTACACTGAAGTTTTACCACAGATGTTATGTCGGGGAATAGCCATTTAAAGTTGATGTTTGCATGTAACAAGCCAAAAGTAAATAAACATTTATTCGGGTCTTGGGAAAATACTTGGTCTCTGGTGAAAATATAAGGGAAATGCTGGCCCAGCCATGGGATAACCTATAAATGACCCCAACTGTCACAGAACCAGGGAAGGATACCCACTCTTGGAGGCAGAAAAATCGAATGATGTTACTAATTGTGACACTTGGTGAATCCTCATACGATGGCAAGCAAAAACAAAAGCACACTGCATCATGTTCACTGTCACAAGAATTGTTTTTAGTCACCACATATATGCAATTTGGTATACATAATCATCGTATCACTCGCAAATAAGTTTTCTGTGATTTCACACCGCATTCGGCCAATGATTGCCAACACTTGTTCAGACCTGACAGTGTCAAACAGCAGCAACAAACAACAAAAATACAAGCATTATAGATATTGTATCATGTTCAGTGCCTGCCTCCAACAACCATGGTGAAAGGATTTTTTAGTTGCATGGTTATTCTGGATATCAACATTTATCATTTGCCATTAACGCATCACATAACAGTAAATGTAAACCCCAGACCCATCACTGAATCACATTGCCTCACACTATATATAGTCTCACTCATACACCACTGTAGGCTGGTATGTTCACACCATAAGCTTACTGGAAGATAATATTGAGAAAAGGAAAACGCTGTCCTGTGTCCACTGTCCATCCAGGAACTGAGTCAATATGTTATTTATATGAAAATTTAATCACAGCCTTGTCATGCCCAATTTAGAGCCACCTCTGATAACTCAAAGCAGGAAAAGTAGGCAAATAACCTGATATTCAGTTGTTGGACCTCGGGGCAAGGAACTTTACCCCCAAGAATTCTGTGGGCTGTGATGAAGGGTTTTATCTTAAGATTAATAAAGTCAATCTTCAAATTGAAGGCAGCGTACATGGATTCACTTCCCATCTTTCAATTATACACTCTTTTTTTTTCTAAGTATGCAAATTTCTGCATCTAGCCACACTATAGAAATGTGCGCACGATATTCCCAAATTGTAAGGATTTCCATCAATTTTGAAATAGAGTGTGATATATCGCAATCCTAGGCCCATTATACCAATGAGTGGCATTCATCCAGCATGAAGCACCTCTTCCAGGCATCTTGGTGTAACCCTGAAAGCTAATTACATTGGAACGTGCTGATGTGTGGTTGACAACCCAACACTGGACTCCTTAGAGTAGAGTGCAAATGGAATACTTTTCATCTGATCCTCTTTTTTTGGTTTCATTGATGTTTTTGCCATTTTCTCCAGCAAATCTGAGTTACAAATCTTTGTACAACTAATGATGGAAGCTGCAGAAATTAAATAATGCTACTATATTTTCTGAATTTTCAGAATGATGATTTAGGAATTTCTCAACAAGTATATTTATATGTGTTCACCCACACTATCCCATAGCTACAAGCACAGGTGTTAGCCTTCACAGTTACTGTTTGGTTTTGCAACAGGAGATTATACCTAAACATACCTAAATATATGACAAGGTGTAGCAGTAGCTAAAAACTAATTGTTCTCTATGATCTTATCAGAAGCCCAAGGTCACCTTTGACCCTGAAAGCCCTGAAGGGATTTTCTTGGATTTAATTATAAGAGCATGTTGTTTTCTGTTTCAAGTTTTGTTGGCTCCAGCTTGTTGTAATCTTTTTGTGTGTAATAGCAATTGCTTAATCATGTGGTTTTTTTTTATTACCACAGTTGTGTGAGTGACCACAGTGTGTAAATTGGCAACCTCAAATTCTGAGATTTGCTGGAGCTTGTTTTGGATGAATGCATACTAATACCCTTAACTGCAAACATACACCAAAACAGCCCCTTAATCATGTTAATACAAAAACATTGTCATTATGGTGCAACCCTTTGAGGCCATTATCTCAACCTTCTCAGCGAATCACAGACGCTCAGAGAATTGGGTCAGGTCAGTTTGAGGTTATGCTGGGCTCCTGGAAAACTCAGCCAAGTGAGGAGTGAGCAACCTTGTTTCATTTTACTATCAAAGGCATATAGCGGCTACGGCCTATGCTACAAGTTATCAAATAATTAATTATCTCTTTAGTGTTTATCATAATATCAAACCATTTCAATGACGGAGATGTTAAATTTGAAATAAATATTTGCTTGCATGTACCTCTCAGCTCTGTATATTTTCCAAGCAAGGATTTTGGGACAGGACAATATATGAAAGCTTGTAGAGAAAATACTAAAAAGCTATGACATTAGACTTCAGGTACAAAGTAGACAAAACAAAATTCTCTACGATGGGTAATTTGACTTTTAACCATAAAATGTTGGGATAAAGCCAATTATGTCATTTAACACCTCCGTCAGCCATCGCATACAAGCCAGTATTGCACAGCAATAAATTCTGTGATGAGGGTTTTTGCTGTCTATTTATTCCATCATGTCAACAAGTTCAGATGTTTGTGCCATGATACTATACCTGTAAGCCAGTAATTCAGCATGGGTTCGGCAACCACATATTCATTACAGAAAGCGCTAAGGGGCTGACCAGACGATAGTTGGGGGGCTATGGACTTTACCCCCTGGACGAACTTTTTCTTTCATTCGCGGCGCATTGACGAACAATTTCTTTGCATGCGCACTCGTGGCACACTTTTTTATTGGAATATTAACATCATGGTACCCTAGTTGCAGGTGGAAGCAAACTTTTTCTTATTTTCATGCGCTGAACAAAATTTTTTTTTCAGTGTCAAGTGGGAAACAATCTTTTTTTTTCACCAAAAGTCCATAGCCCCCCCCCCAAGACCATCTGGTCGGCCCCTAAGCTTGCTAGATAAATCTCATGTGTGTTCTGTCTCCCTTGGTGGATAACGGATAATCGATCGGCACGTGTCTGTAACATAATTATGGCACATACCTCTCTCATTGAAGCAGTCCTCTTCGAGTCCTTGGGATCTTGGTTAAATCCTGAAAAAATGCTTATATTGGAATGTTCTAAATGCTCGTTGTGGAGAATTAAGATGATGTGTTGCTGAGGATTTTATTTTTTGCCTGTAGCCTACCTCAATACAATCCAATAACAGCAACTGACTATTATAACAAAATTCCATCGGATATTGGTGACAGGAAATTAAATATTTTTTGTTGGAGGAACCTTGTCGTTCATGCTGTGAAGTTACAAAAAATTTCTAAAAATTGTTGGAATGGCGTGATATTGCAGGATTAAATTTGAAATATCACAATGACTTCCACTTATTTTGTTCTAAGGCAGAAACCGATGTACATTGTGTGGCTTCATACAGCCAATTTTGTTGTTATGCCGACCACTTTTCTGAAGCCGAGTATTCTAAGGTTAATTGTCAAGAAGCTACAAAGTCATTGGTTATGAATTTCCTCTGAGGACAATAATATTATCATATTGGGGGAAATCCCCCAAGTCAACACAAACAAAACATTTTTCAGCAGATTCAGGAAGAAGTAAGAATATCGAATTTTGCGTGTATTCACTCAATGAAATGAAGGGCACCATTTGGTTTTAAAATAAAGATAAATCAATTGCACTTCTGTTTCAATAGTCACTGAAAAACCTAAGACATTTAAAGAAACTAACTAACATTTCATAACTACATTTTTCAAAAAAAGGTCACAAAACCAACGTCTGGGCAGTACCCAATTTCTGAGGGATGAGGGTAATATCAGTTGTGGTGAATTGTACAACTTTCACACTGTCACTGGGCAATGACCAACAACAAAGGTCTCATTGTCAAGGTAGGAGAAAAATGAGCCACCAGAATGCCCATTATTGAACCCTGAACAAGGAAACCATTGTTGTACCAGTGGAAAGGCCAACCTTGTCCCACATTCTGCGGTCCATCTTCATTTCTCTATTCCCGGCAAAAAATTGCCAAACAAGTTTTGGTTCAACGTACATGAAGCAGGCCCGTAGCCAGGATTTTTTATGGGGGGGTGTGTGGAAAGCAATGAAGGGGGGAACTGAGGCCCATAGGGCCGAAACTTAGCGGCGGGGGGTCTGGGGGCCGCTCAAGGCCCCCAGAAGCCAACGGATTTTAGACACTCTGAGACACATTCTGAGCATTCTAGATAGTTAAATTTGATGGAAAAATTCCCAAAAAACTCAATATGGTAACATAATTTAAAATGCCAAAGAACACAGTCTTTGTGAATTTCGACCTTTGCTTATAGCCTGGTCTATACTGATGATCTATTCATATTGCAGAGAAGTTTCATAGAATAATATATTAAAAACCAAGTGTTTTGAGCAAATATTTTTTCAAATCACTGGGTTTTTAATATATATTGTAATGAAAATTCTCTGCGATTTGAGAAAATCATCCATTTTGACTCTTTAAAAAAGGTCAAATTATGATTTTAACATCATGAACCACTTTTGGAGAATTTAATTTAGTATGTGCCCTGAATTTGCGAAAACACATAGACATACAGGGTTATTTGCAGGTAAATTGGGGAGGCATTGACTCATGCTATGGTGGGAGCAGTGAGGGTCCTGTAAGAGGAGGTCATTGGAGGAAAAACACAGGAGAGGAAGGAGACAGGAGATTCTACAGAGGGATGCTAAGCCATACTGAAGAGGCAGGGCATACTGAAGAGGCAGGGCAGGATGCATGCATCAGTTATAAGGCGAGACGTAGAGAAGGAGAATGCAGAGAGGGTAGAGGAAGAGAGTTTAGAGGCAGGGATGGAGAGGGCGAGACCTAGGGAGGAGGTAGAGATGAAGGGGACAAAAAACAATTGGGGTCGGGGTAGAAAAGGAGAGTCACCAAGGGAGGTGCAAGAATGGAGGTGACAAGAGCTGGGGAAAAAGGAGTAGCTATTGCTAAGCGGATGAAGAAAGGGAGAGTATGAGACAGATCGAGGACTAAAGAGGGGGAGGACTGATATACTTAAGAAGGCTAAAGCTATCAGGAGGCGGCTAGGCAGCCACAAGAGCTTGTATACAGAAGAAGCAGTCCAAACATTGCTTCTGACTCCAGAAATGTAGTAATGGAGAATGTAGAGAGGTGCAAGTCAGAGAGACATAGATGACTAGGGAAGGAGGAAGATGAATAAACTGGAAAAGGTTTGAGCTAACAGGAGGAAGCAAAATCTAGGGAGGAGTTAGTCTTAGCATTGCTTCTGAATATAGAAATGCAGAAATGTAACTGAGGAGGTGGAAAGCAGAGAGATGCTGTAGGTATAGAGTGAGGAGACATAAGCTAGGGAGAAACCAGTGAGGAAGCTATTATTACTAATTTATTAGGAGCCCCAAGAACTACGGAGTAGGCAGAAAAGCATGCAGAGAGAACGGAGTAATAGATGGAGAAGGCATATATATGTCAGGCAGAGGGCAGACAGGGAGGAGAGAAGAATTGTTGTGGAGGAGAGAAAAGCTGTTGAGGAAGAAGAAAGGACAAGGAGGAGACAGATAGGAAGACTAGATGTGGCTGCATTAGGAAGCGGCAGCTAGAGAATTAGAGAGGCCTAAGAGATGGAGGAGGGGTGCAGAGACACAGGAAGCAAGAGCTAAGGAGGAGGAAAGAGCTATTGGGGAGGAGACTAGAACTGGGCGGATACAGAAAGGGATAATGCAGGGTGGGGAGTGTCAGAGATTGCTAGAATGAGAGTAACTGGAG
Source organism: Platynereis dumerilii (assembly GCA_026936325.1). NCBI lineage: Eukaryota > Metazoa > Annelida > Polychaeta > Phyllodocida > Nereididae > Platynereis > Platynereis dumerilii. The sequence continues at coordinate 96,728,817 of JAPTHN010000003.1, forward strand.
AGATTGGAGGATAACATGGAGGAGGGAATGGCTAGGGACGAGATGCATGGAAAAGGAGAAACCCAGAGAGAGAGGAAGAAAGAGTGGAAGGTCCTGGAGTCATAAGCGAGGGAGGAGGCAGCGAGGGATGTCTTGAGAGGAAAGTGACTGAAGACGGAGGAGGCACACAGGGAGGAGAGAATCATTGTGCCCCCCCTAAAATATTCCTATTTAAGGGCCTGATTTTAAAACGCTTTCTTTTGTTTTTGGAGTTTTGTTTCCGCTTTTCTTCACTTTCCCTTTTTAGAAATTGCCGGAAGTTCTGGTATATATCGGGCAGTGCAAACACACCCTTCACTCCCCCTGGCCATAATTTTATCTTGAAATTTCATAATTTAGAGTAGAGCCACATGGACCTTATATTTAACAGCAATACAACATTGCATGCTGGTACATGCTCTGTCCCTCAAGACCATTCAGGGTTTCTTTGTGAGGGGAGGCCTCAGGATAGGATACACCCGCTGCTCCCTTCTCTTATTCCCACAATATCAGTTATCCCCCATTTTGCCCCCCATTTTTCCCACTCTTCCCCCTTCTACCCCCTCTTGCCCCTGCTTCCCCCTGCATCCCCCTGCTTCCCCCTGCTTCCCCCTGCTTCCCCCTGCTTCCCCTTGCTTCCCCCTGCTTCCCCCTGCTTCCCCCCTCTTGTCCCTGCTTCCCCCTCTTGCCCCCGCTTCCCCCGTCTTGCCCCTGCTTCCCCCCTCTTGCCCCTGCTTCCCCCCTCTTGCCCCCGCTTCCCCCCTCTTCCCTCGATTTATCCCCCCCTCTTCCCCATTCCCCACTCTTGCTCCCGTTTCCCCCACATAACCTCAGGCTCCTCATTTCCCCCAATTTCCCTGCCTTTCCCCCTCACTGCCTCTAATTAAATGTTCTTATCTTAGCGTTATCTCATAGGGGGGGGGGGGATGTTGTTTCTTCTCAATACCAATACCTACTCCAATTTTAGATGTAAAGTTTCTTCAGCCTCATTGCCCAGTGCCCATCCAAACAAAAACGCCTCCCATATATGGATGAGTCACATTGTGTAATTCTTTTCTAGGCAAAAAATACAAAAAACCTCTTGAAATCGAAGAAGAATATTCTAATACCCCCTCTTTTGAAAATACTACAATCTAGGCCTATTTAAAAAAATTCTGATTGGTCCCTCAAATGGTTGCTGTGTTTCTTGAGCAATGCATACATTTATTTTTGTTTGGAAATAAATCCAATCAGAAAGCATATTGCAACTGTGTGAACCGACATTCGCGGATTCTCGCCAAAAACGCGTAAGATCATTGTGGATTCAAGGGGGAGGTTGGGCTGTGGGGGGGTGTGTACACACCCTACACACCCCCCTGGCTACGGGCCTGTGAAGACATTATTAGGTCTATGATATAAATATCTAGCATAGATTGGATATAATATAACATAATTTCACTGACTACTAGCAGAAAGCAATGCAATCATTCCATTTTTCCATTGCATTTGCTCTACAAAATTGAGAAATGGAATCTGGGTCAACACCAATAAACATGTTATGGCATATTGGTCAGCCATAATTGGCTATATTGCTGTAATCTTTTCTAATTCCAAACATCGACCAAAAGCTGTGATGTTTGTCAATCCAATAACACAAGGGCTAATGACAATCCATTGGTGAAATGAAAAGGTCAGAGCCACCAACATGATGACAACACATTTGCCATCACAAAGAGACCATAGCTCTCAGAACAGACAAGGAGCATCTGTTTTTTTTCTGATCATGTCATTGGCACCTTTCAGTGTCCCACACCTTCAATACATGACGAAATGAAAGCTATACATTTCCATGATGTGCACTTTCTTTTCCCTTGATTTCCCTCTTTGGCAATAAGGAAGTAGTAAAATGTCCTTAAAAACCAATATCTCTCCAAACCCAACAAAGACATTTAAGTATGAATGACGGCAGCATATATCTTTGTATTCAGAGCTCACATTTGCTCCCTCTTTTCCTTTTTTCTCAGATCCAAAGAAATCTTGTCTGTCTGACATTTTTTGCAATAAATTGATCAGTTTCTCTAAAAAAAATCAAAAATGAATGGATTGGAAAATTAATTTGATTTAAAGCTGTTTACAGATTGTCAGTCCAAACACTTTCAAAATTAACTTTCAACTTCGTCTTGCTATGTCATGGGCCAAAAAATGTTTTGTTTGTGTCAGTTATGGTTAGTCAGTTGATTCAGTGCACAGCATGTCCAGTAAAATTAGTGCCAATAAACAAACTAATTAAATGACTTACGGCACAAATCAAATAAGAAGGTTAGAACACTAACAGAAACTGTCGATGACGTGGCAAAACCAGTCAGCAAATTGAAAAGAAGAAATTTTTTTAGAGGACCGCCGATCTGATTTATATAGCTCTAAGGCCATCAGGAGATGACATGCAATTGCTGGAAAGTATATGTAGAGAGTGTTTCCTTCTTAGATTTACAGCATTTGCAATTGGCACCTGCAAAATATTTTAGAACAAATAGCCTAAGGAATAACAAATCGGATTTATCGCTTTCTTGCTAATTTTGTTTATATTACTGTGCACGATTGATAACCCAAACTCATAAAACAAAGTATGACTCATCTTGTAAAAGGAGAATCTAGTTAAAGCAACATATAGTCTGTGATTATTTCAAATGTTCTAATCATCTCGAAATTGTAAGTAAGCTTGTTAAAAGCATGTTGGACTTTTAAGACGCCTCAAATGTTGCTTACAATATTTGTGTGAAGGGATCTAATGGAACATTACAGTGCAATAGATTACCTGGAGCACAAAATTGGCCTGGCTATCTTGTGTAGGATAGAAAGGAAGTATTTTTAATGTGCAAGGTTTTGCTGACTACACACAAAGTGCCCTAAAGCCTAAGATTATCTCTTCCATACAACATTAAGTCCACACTTGCTTTCAGATTAAACCAAGAAAGTGCATAAAGACAACCTTCAAAATAGGTGTATCTCAAAACTGACCTCGACTTTTAAAATGTACAGAACACACCTACTTACACGTGCATGACTCTGGCTTGTTTAAGCTTACTTCCTCTGCCCTTTGCCAGGTCAGGTTCTGGGATCTCAACACTTTGTAATGCACCAAACAATTTATTACCTTTCCTCTTGTTATTTTATTTATGTCATGTAACATAAAGTCAAAGTTACATTGAAGTTTTAGGCTACCACAGATGTTATGTTGGGGAATAGCCATTTACAGCTGATGTTTGCATGTGACAAGCCAAAAGTAAATAAATATTTATTCGGGTCTTGGGAAAATACTTGGTCTCTGGTGAAAATATAAGGGAAATACTGGCCCAGCCTTGGGATAACCTACAAATGTCCCCAACTGTCACAGAACCAGGGAAGGATACCCTCTCTTGGAGGCAGAAAAATCGAATGATGTTACAAATTGTGACACTTGGTGAATCCTCATACGATGGCAAGCAAAAACACAAGCACACTGCATCATGCTCAGTGTCACAAGCATTGCTTTTAGTCACCACATATGGCAATTTGGTATACATAATCATCGCATCACTCGCAAATCAGTTTTCTCTGTGATTTCACACTGCGTTCGGCCAACGATTGCCAACACTTGTTCAGACCTCATAGTGTCAAACAGCAGCAACAAACAACAAAAATACAAGCAAAATAAATATTGCATCATGTTCAGTGCCTGCCTCCAACAACCATGGTGAAAGGATTTTTTAGTTGCATGGTTATTCTGGATATCAACATATCATTTGCCATTAAGGCATCACTCAACAGTTAATGTAAACCCCAGACCCGTCACTGAATAACATTGCCTTGATCAGCCATATGCGTATAGTCTCAGTCATACACCACTGTAGGCTGGTATGCTCACACCATAAGCTTACTGGAAGATAATATTGAGAAAAGGAAAACACTGTCCTGTGTCCACTGTCCTTGCAGGAACTATGTCAATGTGTTATTTATATGAAAATTTAATTACAGCCTTGTCAAGCCGAATTTAGAGCCACCTCTGATAACTCAAAGCAGGAAAAGTAGGCAAGAACTTCCCCCCCCAAAGATTTCTGTGGGCTGCAATGAAGGGTTTGATCTTAAAATGAATAAAGTCAATCTTCAAATTGAAGGCAGCGTACTTGGATCCACTTCCCATCTTTCAATTATACACTCTTTTTTTGTTGCAGAAAAAAGGACATAGAAAGGAAATTTTACAATTATGGTCTTTTGTCTGATATATTTTCATCATTGTTTCTCTGACACAATTAAAACATTACTCGCTACTCCGTTTCGTACCGCAAGAAAACATAACTTTGGAGTTGGTGTAAGAGGTTTATCCAAACATAAGACCCTTGACTTTTTTCTTGTCAGCTGAGCTGTTTCCTAACTAGGACCTGTGACATAGACAAGAAATAGCAAAAATTCCTTAATTTTTTGCTTCCTTTACAAAAGTTTTGTCTTAAGCTTCTTGATACAGTTATTCCAAACATGTTATACTTAACCTTGTTATAAATTAAACTATGTAAACAGTCTTGGTTGTCGCTCAATAGGAGCTTCTTTCAGTTAATTTCATGAGCATGACTGAACTATATGAATTTGGAGGACTTTACTTGAGGGATTTATTTTGCGTTGTCAGCAAAGCCTTCTGCATCTTAGAAAAAAAGGCAAGCTTTTACTTGTGTGTGTAAGTAAGCAAGTTTCTACATCCAACCAGGATATGTTTAACACTATAACTTTGGAGCTTCATACACGCTGACTCACACTTTGCCAATCATGTTCATTGACTCTTATGGCGGCCATGTTGAGTTTGAAAAAAAATATAGAAATGTCGGTCTTAATTGACTTTACAATGCCAAGTTCCTTGTTAAAAAAATTAGATGCTAAAATAATTGATTCGTTCTCCACACTATAGAAATGTGCGGATGTATTCCCAAATTGTAAGGATTTCCATCAATTTTTGAAATAGAGTGTGATATATCGCAATCCGAGGCCCATTATACCAATGAGCAGCATTCATCCAGCATGAAGCACCTCTCCCAGGCATCTCAGTGTAACCCTGAAAGCTAATTGGAACGTGCTGATGTGTAGTTGCAGAGCAGTGAGACGTGTATTTCAAGACAGTTGACAACTTGACACTGTATTCCTTAGAGTAGAGAGCAAATGGAATACATTTTTACTTGGGTCCTTTTTTGTTTTGTCAGTCTTGCCTATTTTCTCCAGTCTGTTCAGTTAAATAGAAGCAATGCAAGATATGATGATTTGATGGATGTTGGTGAATCCAATTTTCAAAAAGTATCTCTTTAATACTGTTGGATTTCTAGACATGTTCCAAGTCCACACCCACAGGCCAATACCTGTACTAAATTTCATAACTCTAAGCAATATAATAAGGGCACAGTGAGCACTTCAAGAATGGTGGCCATATATACACCACTGTGAGTTGGTATTTTCACACCATTAGCTTACTGGAAGGTAATATTAAGAAAAAGAAAACACTGTCCTGTGTCCACTGTCCTTGCAGGAACTATGTCAATGTGTTATTTATATGAAAATTTAATCACAGCCTTGTCAAGCCCAATTTAGAGCCACCTCTGACAACTCAAAGCAGGAAAAGTAGGCAAATAACCTGATATTCAGATGTTGGACCTCAGGGCGAGGAACTTTACCTCAAGAATTCTGTTGGCTGCGATGAAGGGTTTGATCTTAAAATGAATAAAGTCAATCTTCAAATACTTACAGAAGGCAGCGTACATGGATCCACTTCCCATCTTTCAATTATAGGCCTACACTCTTTTTTGTTGCAGAAAAAAGGACATAGAAAGGAAATTTTACAATTGTGGTGTTTTGTCTGATATCTTTTCACCATTGTATCTCTGACACGATGAAGACATGCCTCACTGTTCTGTTTCGTACCACTAGAAAACACAACTTTGGAATTGGCATAAGAGGTTTATCAAAACATAAGACACTTGACTTTTTTCTTGTCAGCTGAGCTGCTTTCTCACTGAGACCTATGGGATAGACAAGAAATAAAAAAAAGCCTGGATTTTTTGCTTTCTTTACAAAAGTTTTGTCTTCAGCTTCTTGATATGGTTATTCCAAACATGTTATACCTAACCTTGTTATGAATAAAATTATGTAAACAGTCTTGGTTGTCGCTCAATAGCACTTCTTTCAGTTAATTTCATGAGCATGACTGAACTAGGTGAGTCTGGAGGACTTTACTTGAGGGATTTATTTTGCGTTGTCAGCAAAGCCTTCTACATCTTAGAAAAAAGGCAAGCTTTTACTTGTGTCTGTAAGTAAGCAAGTTTCTGAATCTAGCCAGGATATGTACAGGGTGTCTACAGAAAAAGAGGACAGTCACTTTTCTTCTTTTTCACACTCATATAAGTTCAGAATTTGGTGATAAATCTAATATAAGAATGCATTTGATAGTCAGCCCTATTAGATCTATCGCAAATATGTTTATTTGTGAATTAGATCACTACTAAAGGCAAAATGCAAGCATGATAAGCAAAAGTGCTTGCGGTGCTCCAAGCTGAAAATGGTCGTCCTGTTTTCCTCATGGTTGATTCATGAGTGAGTAGTTGGACATTTGCAGATGCTCCAGCTGCTGATATTCAATTCAGGACCTAACAGTTGGTCTTCAACATGGAGTCATCTGATGACAAGAAAATCACAAAAATGTTTCAAAATAGCCATTGAACAGAGTGCTGCAATCAATGAGAATGTTTATAATTACATTCTGAAAGAATTTGGGGTACCATGGCATCAGACAAGAAACTCTTTTGTTGGCATAATCATCTTCCTACAAGGTGTATCACCTGTTCATACTGCATAGAAGACTCAGGAGTCCCTCAAAACAAACCTCTTGAGCTAGGTAGAGTGCCATCTCTTGTCTCTTTAGGGTGGGCCCAGTGGATTACTTAGTATGGAAACTTTGAGTGAAGAATCCAGCAAGTTATCCCAACCCTCACAATAAAGTTTAAGGCCTCCATCAAGTCTGCATGGAGCAAACCGTTGGTTGAGTGCATCAAACATATTTTTGCATCATTTCGGCCTCATCTGCAGAAAGTTGCCACAGCAAGGGGTGCGATTAATGGGTAATTAATTTGACTGTTCTGAATATACTGTTCATATACAAATCAAATTCTGTTGACTGTCCTCTTTTTCTCTAGACACCCTGTATAACACTATAACTTCGGAGCTTCATACAAGCTGATTAACAGTTTGCCAATCATGTTCATTGACTCTTATGACGGCCATGTTGTGTTTGAAAAAGTATAGAAATGTAGCTCTTAATTGACTTTAGAAGGCAAATTTCCTTGTTAAAAAAAGTGGATGCTAAAATAATTGATTCGTTCTCCACACTATAGAAATGTGTGGATGTATTCCCAAATTGTAAGGATTTCCATCAATTTTTGAAACAGAGCGTGATATATCGCAATCCCAGGCCCATTATACCAAAGAGCAGCATTCATCCAGCATGAAGCACCTCTCCCAGGCATCTCTGTGTAACCCTAAAAGCTAATTGGAACGTGCTGATGTGTGGTTGCAGAGCAGTGAGACGTGTACTTCAAGACAGTTGACAACCCGACAAGTTGTATTCCATAGAGTAGAGTGCAAATGGAATACTTTCTATTTGGAACCCTCTTTTTAAATGTTATCTATATTTTGCAACTTTCTCCAGCAAGTCTGAGTTAATAAGCTTTGTACAGCTGATGATGGATGTTGCAGAATGGCAATTTCGACCACTACGCAAACCTATGTACCGCTCCCCAACCCCGCATTTTCCAAGGTATGATTAAGGGATAGGATTATTATATGAGGTTGTACAGAAAACCCCAATAAGCTGCAACATCACACTTGAAAATCGGGTCTGAATGAAAGTTCTCATATGACACACTGTAAACTCAATTAGGAATCCAGGGCATTCTAAGTGTAACAATAATACACTTTATTAATACAGCGATCACTTCTTATTTGTCAGCAGTAAATAATGACGGGTTTTCTTTTTTCCTTGCACAGTGCCCTCAATTAGAAATAGAAATGGCACAAAATAGTAATAACCACATAATTAGCTGGTTATGTGGAGCATAAGAAGCTGTGAGGACACAAGTTTGCTTTTACACCAGATATTACAGACACGAGGTATGGCTTGGGCGGAAGTAGTTTTATTAGCCATCAACATAGAAGAGTTCCACAAACGTAAATATACTAAATAACACCAGAGGTCGACACGAGTCAGTTGACTACCATTACAGGCTAATACATGACATCTCCCTTTAACAAAATCAAGTTAACAGTACAAGACATTAGTTAACGTACTGAAAATTTTACTTAACAATTTACTATCTGACCTCTCCCTTTAACAAAGCTTACAACTATAAACGTCTTTAAGAGTTCCAACATTAACAAAGTCATTGAAATACTGAACACGAAAATTTAGCAAGCAGTGTGAAAACCTGTCATATACTTTGACAATCTGCAACTGTGATAATAACGTCTTAAGCATTGAACGTCATAATCTTAATTTTAAGGAAACATAATACAGGAATCTGTCCTATATAAAATTATAACAAGTTGAAAGTCACATTAGTCAATGTTGACATGACATAAAACAAATTTGAAATTCACACAAGTTATACAGTGAAAATGCAATATATGTGAACATTTGAAAATAAGCATTGATCAGAGTCTTTGAAATTGAAAATTGTCTTTGATTGAAATCGAAATAAAATGTCCGTGATTGAAATCGAAATAAAATGTTTAAATTGTCTATTGATAGACTAAATGTAGATTGTGGGAAACTTGGGGATTGGTGACATGAAGTGGAATCGACGGGGGAAAGTGCTCATTTGCGGGAGTGGGACAGCGCAGAGGCTCTTCACTTCAATGTCACCACATAATCCTTGAATTTGTCAGGCAGCTTCTTTGAGCGAGTTGGACGGGGTTCGTTTGCTGGCGGAGGAGGCATGTGCACAGAGGGGGGTTGGGGCGGCTCCGCTGGGGAATTTGCCATGGGGGTCATCAAACTTGGTTTGGGGGTCTCGAACTGGAGATCGGGGACAATTGTCATAGGCGATTTATCTGGGTCACGAGCCAAGTGCACACGATTTCGACGATACTGCCCACCATTCTCAGTAGTGACGTTGTAGGAACGGGGCGAGTTGTGGGCACCAGTGACAGTCGCACGTTCCCAAGTGCGATTCTGCAGAATGCGACATGGGTCTCCAACATTGAACAGGGGAAGTGGTTTTTTGCCACGATTGTAGTATTTAACCATCACTTTTGTCGACTCTGAAGGTCTGCACGGCTGTTGTGAATAATCTGTGGCTTCAATTTAGCACTAGACACAGGTAGGACTGACTTTAAGCGACGACCCATTAACAACTGGGCAGGGGTAGCATTAACACCACTAATTGGTGAATCACGATAATCCAGCAAGCACCGATAAATGTCTTTTCCTTCATCAGCTGCTTTGCGCATCAGTTGTTTGATGGTTTGGACGAATCTTTCACTTTGTCCATTTGATTGTGCATAGGTTGGACTTGACGTCACAAGATCAAAGTTCCATTCTGTAGCAAAAGTTTTCATTTCATGACTGGCATAGGGCATGTTGTCTGACATTAGAACATCGGGAATGCCATGACGAGCAAATATTGCCTTAAGTTTCGAGATAACTTCTTTCGCGGTCTTTGACTTTAACGACACAACTTCTGGATATTTCTAAAAGTAATCCACAACTAACAAATGATCAACTCCATTGTAAGTGAAGATATCGGAACCTAACTTCTCCCAAGGCCGTGACGGAACTTCGTGAGGAATCATCGGTTCTCTAAGGTTCTTTCTCTTGAACTTAGCACATATTGCACAGCTTGCAACAAGCTCTTCTATGTCCTCTGACATTCTGGGCCAATACATAATCGCACGAGCCCTTGATTTGCATTTTTCCATTCCTAAATGAGAGTCATGTAACTTAGATAACATCTCTTCACGTTGGGCCACAGGAATCACGATTCTGTCAGACACAAACACAAGTCCATCTTCAATATGGATCTCATCTCTCATGTGCCAATAGCGTTTGGCATTCTCCGACACATCTTTGCGGTAAGTAGGCCATCCATGCTGCGTCATCCTTATAACAGCTTGCAACTCAATATCTTCTGCTGTCATATTCTTAAGGTATTCTAACCTTGCACTGCTCATGGGCAGTTTCTCTGTCATCGAGTGAACACGAAGTTCAAGATCATCATCCGAGTCTGCTGTTGAGTTATCTGCTGTGTAAGCTCTGCTCAGCGTGTCGGCAATGTACATGTGCTTGCCGGGATGGTACGTAACATCAAGATCATACTTCATTAGTCTGAGAAGCATCTGCTGTAATCTTGGTGAAGCTTTGTGGAGTGGCTTCTTTGTGATCATTTCTAAGGGTTTATGATCTGACTGGACCTTTACAGGTCTGCCATAGATGTAGTGGTTGAATTTCTGGGCAGCAAAACAAATAGCCAAGAGTTCTTTTTCAATTTGGGAGTAATTCTTTTCTGATGCTGTTAAGGATCTTGAGGCATAGGCAATCGGGTGGTTCTCTTGAAGCAAACAAGCTCCTAAACCAGTAGACGAAGCATCACACTGGATCACTGTGTCCTTCAGGACATCAAAGAACTTCAGAACTGGGTTGCTGCTAATCAGTGACTTCAATGTCTCTAAGGCTTTAGACTGTTCATGACTCCATACCCAAGGAGTGTCCTTCTTGAGTAGATCACGAAGCGGTGCGCTTACAGTAGACATGTTCGGAATGAACTGCGCCAGAAAGTTGAGCATGCCCATAATGCGTAATAGTTCCTCTCGGTTTGTGGGGATAGGCATTTTCTGGATAGCTTTCACTTTATCATCTTCTGGTTTGAGGCCATCTTGGCTGATGATGTTGCCTACATAGACAAGTTCACTCAGTTTAAATTTAATTTTGGACTTGTTGAATTTGCAACCATGCTCACGCGCTCTCTGCATGATTTTCTTCAGTGTTTCATCATGTTCTTGCTCTGTGTTGGTGGCGATGATCATGTCATCTGCGATGATGTGCACGTTCGGAATGTCACCAAAGACCTGCTGATTGAGTCTCTGAAGCACTTCACTTGCACTTCAGATACCGAAGGGCATACGTTGGAACGAGTACCTGCCAAAGGGCGTATTGAAAGTGCATAGGTCTGTATTTGCCTCTGAGAGAGCAACTTGCCAATACGAGTCCTTCTGATCCAATACAGTAAAGAGCTTCTTGCCAGCCATCTGGCTGATGACGTCTGCACTCGTTGGGATCATGAAGTGTTCTCTTTTGATCGCCTGGTTCAGGTCTTTCGGGTCTAAGCACAGTCGTAGTGATTTGTCCTTCTTTTCGACAATAACAAGACTGTTGACCCAGTCAGTGGGTTTGGTAGTTTTGCGAACTACTCCAGCCGCTTCCATGTCATTTAGCTTCTGCTTAAGTCTATCGTGAATCGCCAATGGTACCCGTCTGGGCGGGTGGACCTTTGGTAAGATGCCTGCTTTTAACTGAATGTCATAAGGTTCTTTGAACATACCTAGGCCACTGAATACATCTGCATTCTCCTGAATGAGAGCTTCCTGAGTGAAGAATTTCTCCTTCACACTGGTAACATGCACAAGTTTCACAAGCTCGAGGTCAGAACACGCTTGTCGACCTAAAATCGGGGGTCCATCTGTAGTGGTTATGAAGAAGTCATACATAGCCGACTTGCCATTCTCTGCTTTACACATTAAGTTGACCTTACCGATGTGGGCAATTGAGTGCTTTCCATAGCCTCTAAGTTGAGCGTTCGACTTTCTCACTGGTATCTGCCTGTACCCGGTGAGTGTTCTGAAGGTGTTTAGTGGAATAAAATTTGTGTCGGCTCCAGAGTCAAGTTTCATCCGCAGTGAATCACTCCTTAATTTCACCTCAGCATACCATGCGCTGCAATTGTCATGTTCAAGAGCGTCAATATAAAACAATTCAAAGTCATACTCCTCGTACTCCTCATCAATGGAGTGCATCTGCTGTGCTCCACCACGGCCACGACTGCGACCTCGACTGTAACGACCTCTTGACTGACTGCGGGGTTGGGGAGCGGTACATAGGTTTGCGTAGTGGTTCTTTTTACCACATCTTCCACATGTTCTGCCGTAAGCTGGACAACTTCCTGCTTGATGCTGTAGTCCACATCGTGTACACATATTGCCCTCGTTGGAATTACTATCGAAACTATGGGGCTGTGATCCTGACCATCTACGACGTGGTTCACGACCACTCGGAGGAGGAGGTCTGCTTGAGTAGTGTCTGCTCTGTATGGCATGCATGTCCCTCTCTGGTTCGCTCTGTATGGCGTGCACCTGCTGGTCCTGTTTAATCATATCTAATTCTCTTCTGGAGCACTCAAGTGTGCGCATGCGCTGGATCACTGTCTGTAGGGAGGCATTGCCATCATCTCCCATAACCTTCACCTTGGTATTCGTGTCACTAATCGAGAAAAACAGCTTGTCACGTATCATGCTGTCAATATTTGCGAATTGGCAATTGGTGGCCATTGTACGCAAGTCATTTAAGAAGGCATCTAATCCTTGGCCTTCAGGGCGAGTGTATTCCCAAAATTGCCCTCTAAGTGCCAACACAGGATTTCTTGCATTGCAATATTCGGTAAATTTATCACATATCACCTTGTAGCTGTTGCTGTCTTCAGTCTCTGTGAATTTAAAGTTGTGGTGCACATCAAAACCAGATTCACCAAGTGCCGAAATTAGCATTGCGATTTTCGTGGTGTCCTCTTCTGCTGTGTGCTTAGCAGCCACAAGATAGAGATCGAATCTTTTCAGCCACTTTTTCCAGGCTGCACTGACGTTTGGACCGTCAAAGTTAAATTCCGCCGGTGGCTTGAACACAAAGGCTTCCATGTCCACTGAAATCTAGCCGTTTCTAGTGGTTATTCATTCGTTTTTTGCAAAGATTTCCCAACTTTCTGACACCATATTACAGACACGAGGTATGGCTTGGGCGGAAGTAGTTTTATTAGCCATCAACATAGAAGAGTTCCACAAACGTAAATATACTAAATAACACCAGAGGTCGACACGAGTCAGTTGACTACCATTACAGGCTAATACATGACACCAGAAGTGTTGTATCAGTACCCTGTTTTTTCTTTCAACCAGTGAGCTAATTTTCCACCGACCTGTGGAGATGTTCTCTTGGACATCTTGTGATTGCCAATTACTGTGGAAATCTGCAGTTTCGAAGTAGTTAGTGTAATTAAAAATAGGGTAAGACGCAAATAGGCAGAACAACCACATATAGTTCAAGAAGTGTAATTTTAATTACAACCATCAAATGCGTGGATAAAGCCAATCTCATCTTTTGACACCTCCGTAAGCCATCACGTATGATCCAGTATTTCACAACAATCAATTCCTTGAGGTCTTTGTTCTTATTTATTTTGTCAAGTTTGCATGCTCGAATGCTTGTCTCATGGTATAAGTCAGTAATTCACCAAGGGTTTGGCAAAACATGTTTATCACAGAAAGGGCTTTAGTTTTCTGGATAAATCCTCTATGTATTGCCTCTCCCTCGGTGCATAACCTATGTACTCTACACAGGTCTCACACATACATCACATACCTCTTTAATTGAAGCAGTCCTCCATGGCATCGTGGTGAAATCCTGAAAACTACTTAAATTGGAATGCACTAAAAGCTCGTTGTCGAAAATTAAGATGATGTTTTGCTCAGGATGACTTTTCTGGCCTGTACCTCAATACAATCCAATAATAGCAATCGACTATTATAACAAAATTCCATTGGATAGCCATGACAGGAAATTAAATATTTTTTGTTGAAGGAACCTTGTCTTTCATGTTGTGAAGTTAGCAAAAATTGCTAAAAATTGTTGGAATGGTGTGATATTGCAGGATTAAATTTGAAATATCACAATGACACCCACTTATTTTATTTTAGATAGAGACCGATGTACATTGTGTGACTTCATACAGCTAATTTTGTTGTTATGCTGACCGCTTTTCTGATGCCGAGTATTCTAAGGTTGTCAAGAAGCCACAAAGTAATTTGTTATGAATTTCCTCTGAGGACAATTATATTATCAAATTTGGGGAAATCCCCTGTGTTAACATAAACAAATATTCGTGCAGCAGATCTAGGAAGAAGTTAGAATATTGAATATTGCATGTACTCACTGAATGAAATGAAGAGAACCATTTCGTTAAAAAAAATATATATATAAAATTAAATATTTTTTGTTAAAATTGAAACGGGCAAACATAATATTCCAAAAACCCCAATAGACCAAAGAAAATGGGATAAATGTGACACAGGTGAAGTAGAGGATGAAATCCACAGCCTTCTAACCTGCAATAATAACACTGTCCCAAGGTATGAGCTTTTATGTAAAGTTAGAAGCTTAATTCCTAACTTTAATAATCTCGATAAAACCCAACAGTTTATTTTGATTCTGTCTGACAAAAGGCCTGAAATCATACAAGCAGTAGGTTCCTACCTTAATGAAGTTATGAAGTGATAAAAAGTTGTAGGGAATAATCAGGACAAATCTCAATAGTAGTATTTAGTTTTAAGCCTCTCTATCAGTCGAACCAAAAAGTTCATATGCTCATACGCTCCGTATATGTGGGTTCCAACTGACTGCCTCAATGGCCATCGTAGCCCGGACTTTCATTGTTTGGACTCGTAGCGGATGCCGCTGTTCGTCTTTGCCTGCTCGATGGCCATTACACCCATGAAAACAAACTGACTTGTTGTGTATGCCTAAAGTTCATATAGTCACTCAAAAATAGCCACAAAAGACTTTATTGGACTATATTGGATTTCGTCATAGTCTTTTCTGACTTTGCCAAAGACCCATATGTCTTTGATCCTGCAATCTCATTGGACCTTTGATCCAGCAATCTCATTGGCTCATGGATATTTGTAACTCTATAAGTTACCACTAGAAGGCTGCCAATGCAGCCGACTTGACTGCCCCCTTGTGAATGAGTTGTAAACAGTGATTTTGCTGCACTGCAAGACCTTGTGGATGGCGTTTCTCCTCCCAGTGTTTCTCCACAGTATTATAATTTTAAACTTCATGGGAATATGACAATCTATTAATGGAGTTACCCAGAACAGAGTGCAGTGGTATGTTTAAATAGTAGGCCTATATGCTGTTCAACCTCTGGGACAGAAGCTGAGGAATCTTCTCAAAGGTCAGTGGTACATCATTATCTTGGACGAAAATGGTCCTGTTGTCAAACAAAAGTGCTAACTGAAGTGAAGCAAAATAAATAACGTTTTTCATTGCTCCCTACATAATTGGATACCTTGATTTACAGGACATGAACTTGTCAGATAAAGAATGCCATGTACTAGACAGCAAGAAAACTGGCCATGAAGAAGCTGTTGGGCTAATGCCTAATATTGTCTATAGCAAATCTAATCTTGTATCTAATGTTGTGCTAATCTTCCATGTTGTGCTCTAATATCTGGTATTATTTTTCAATGAATGGAACATGCTTAAAAATTGTAGGCCATGTGTTCAAATTGAAAGAATTAAGGCGTTACCATTTAATATCAAGGGGGCAGTTTTTTAATTAGGGACCGTTCAGAATTTATGACTGGGGGGGGTGGGAGTTTTGCCCGAGGGGGTACTAACTTTTCACACGTGTTTCAAGGGGGGGGGGTATTAATTTTTGACAACACTTCCAAGGGGGGGGTAAGAAATTTTAACAAAGAGATTTTTTTATAAAACCCTCATAAACTAACTTTATCCGCGCTTTTTCCGCGCAAAAGTGTGCGAAACTATGTGTGACCATTTACAACAGTAAATATGTGTGTGTTTGTTTATATGTCCGGGGGGGGGGGTACTAAAAATATGCATGAAACCTAGGGGTGGGGTACTAAAAATCCGCATTGATCTCAAGGGGGGGGTATCAATTTTTGACGGGAAGTTCTGGCAAAACTCCCACCCCCCCCAGTCATAAATTCTGAACGGTCACTTATTTCTTGCTGGGGTTTGGTGAAATAAATAATTCTTTTCGGCAGTCTTGAAATGAATATTTTCTTCATAAGGCATTGCTTGAGCTAGAGATTAATATTCGTGGGTTTTGCACGCTTGAAATAAATAAGCCGTTTCGCGAAATAAATAATTTCCCGGCCAGGATAACTCCCAAGTCCCCCCATGGAAATTAAACAAATGTTAAATGGTCACCCCTTTGCATTTGTTTTAAAAAAAAGATATATCTATATTTGCTATTTTCTATGGAGTCCCTGGACATGGAATTAAAAATATATATATTATCGGGCTCACTCAAGATAATTTTCCAATCGTTTTGCGATCTTTCTTTGCGAGAGAACGCGACAGTCCTTCTGAGCGCGAGGGTACGCACTAATTTTTGCAAGGGAACCTTATACATTGTTATAATTTTCGTGAGGGAATGCAATCATTTTTGTGAGGAAACAAGATGATATGCGATGATCGTTAGTGAACAGGATAATTTAGACAAGGGACCGCAATCAGTTAACATGAATCGTCAATTGTAACACTATGATCGCTGCGTTTTGCCCAGTGGGCGCAGATATCGAATGCCCTCTATCAGGACACAGCGTTTTAAAGACACTTTCCTTCCTGTATCTGTTTCCCTGTTAAATGCTTCAATGTAATGTACCTTAACCTTGTACCAAGTACCAAAATTTCACTGTTGTATATATATATCGATGTATACAATGTGACCAATAAATTATCTGTATCTGTATCTGTATCTGTATCTGTATCTAATAAGAACAATCTCAAGATAACTTAAAAAGCTTTTGTTTTTTTATAATCTTGTACAAACAGAAAATTATTTTGGCTATGGATTGTCTCACTAAGTGTTCCATTTAATCTTTATTTCAGTCAGCTGACCGAACTAATGATGACAGCTAGAAGATTGCACTGCTGAAGGAGACCGACTTATCTCGTGTGACATTGCTGGAGCTGGTAATCACAGTGAACATTAGCAAAGCTAAAACCGAAAGCCTTTGGTAAGAAGTGTTCTTGTAGTAGAGCCTATTTATTCTCATGTGATGGATTATTTTCGATCAAATGCTTGAAATATTAATATATTTTGCTCTGAACCTCCTGTAGACCACAAACAGAACATTTGCATGGCTTCTCCACACTGTGTATTCTCATGTGTCTATATTTTAATGAAAATTTCACCAAATACAGAACATCCAAGTGCCTTCTCTCCTTTGCGTGTGTCAATCTTAGTTTGCAATTTTATAATATTCTGCCACAAACAGAACATGTGTATGGCTTGTGACTCTCACTGTGTGTTTCATTTTAATATTTATTTCAGTCAGGTAGCTGAATTAATGATGACAGCTAGAAGATCGCAGTACGGAAGGGCACCCAACTGGAGCTGATAACCACAGTGAACATCAGCAAAGCTAAAACTGAAGACATTGGTAAGAAGTGTTCTTGTAGTAGAGCCAAGGATCCATGTGATGGATTATTTTTGATCAAACTAAAATATTACAATTTTTGCTCCGAACCACCCTCCACAAACAAAACATTTGCATGGCTTCTACTCTGTATTTTCATGTGTCAATCTTTTACTAAATTTCAAATTTGGGGAAAAATAAATAATTATGGAAGAAAAAATGTTGGAAAACATTTGACCTGAGGATTTTAAATAATTTGTAGCCTGTTTTCAAAAAAAAATAGGATTTTAAATAATTTGTAGCCTGTTTTCAAAAAAAAAATAGAGTCTTGAAAAGTTCAAATTTTCATGCAAAAATGCGTAAGTTTTACACATTTTGTTGTTTCCTATAATTCTGGGCGCCTAGTCGAGGCTACTTGTGATAATGTCAGAAGAATCTTACATGTACGTGTCCTGTAGTCTGTAAATAAATGTCCGTATGCCAAAAACCTGTATATATCTTTCGCTACGATAGGCAAAAATACCAAGATAGCCAGTAATACATCTTGCTGATGATTTAAAATTTCTCAATTTCCATGACCAACCATCCTCATTATTTTGTTTTACTTTTTAGAGATGCAGCTATGCCGCAGTTTGGACTTGGGCCTATTCATTGGACACTCTGACAGTGTTTCAGCTTCGCCCTTGTCGCGGTACATGATGTGCTGAGATTTATCCATCCTCGCCAGGCTACAAGAAACGATCAGATACCTTCCTGACACCTGAAGATCGGCATTCCAGAACCAGTTAATGCTGACTTGAAAATTGTCAATAAGATACTTACTGGTAAACTATTTCCTGCGAATTTCAAAAAGGCTGAACTCTTTCTAATCTATAAATCATGTAATATAGTAAACTTGATAAATCTAACAACAGACCCATAAGTATTTTACTCTGAGTATCACTAACTTATAAAAACTTAGCTACGTGAATATTTTGAAGAAATTGTTTAAAAATGTGAATATTTCTGCTTTTTGGAAGTCTCATAATACTGAATGTGTTGCTCTAAATGCTGTAGCAAACTGGCAGCTTTGTCTGGACAATGGCGACTGCCTTAATATAAATTTAGTTATTAATCAGAAATTATATATTTCCAGACTGCCAAAAAAGAATTTATTTATTTCGCCAAAACTGGCCAGGAAATTATTTATTTAAAAAAAATCCTAGCCGCCCTTAAGATTAAATGGTGAAAAATAATTTGAAAGCATTCCAGAAGTCATTTGAAAATTATTTTGAAATTAAGTGGTGACTGATCAAATTCCATACATATTAATCATCGTTTATAACTCTTTTTATTAATTTTGGTGTGACTAAATCTGGAACATTGCTAACAGCTGAATACTCATCATAACTACTTTGTTCTTTCAGAATGACAACCTTCGCAAATGTGACTTTTGACGGAAATCGTGGTTTTACTGCAAAAATGGAAAAAATTACTTCAGGCCATCCGTGGTAAGATGTTAGGGAATTCAATTGATTGGGAGGAAATACGAAAGTATGTGAGAGAACCCAATGATCAATGTATTTATTTAATTCCATGCATGGGAGATGGGGGTATGGGAAATGGCTTGGAGGGCAAAAAGACTAAACAATTCGGGCAGATGATTAAATGAACACTATTGGAAAATAATGATTTCCAGCCAATTTTATTTCATTAATAAAAAAAAAATTGCATGCATCGTGCGCCTGTGATTCCATGTCCTCTTTGGAGCTCAGTAAGTTTTAGCTGGGCAATTGTTTCTATGTGTTAACAGTTTCAAAGTCAGTGACCTAAAAATGGGTGACCTATTAAAAATAAGGTATAAACAAATGTATTTTATTGTACTGAAAAAAAAGGAATTAAAAAGCAATGACACAAGTATAGTTTCTCATAATCACTGTTTTTCCAAATATTTCTCTAACCTTATCGAAAAGTTATTTAGCATTTTGACGTAGTGTATGTACAAAATAGATTTTCATCCCTTGCGTTATTGTGTAAAGGTGCTTCTTGTCACTTTAGGTTGGAGAACTGTGGCTTGGCAAAGAGTGGCCGGAAACCCTCACATTTCATACAGTAAGTGACTTTTTGTTTTTCATTCGATCAGCGTCTTGAATCTAATTGCTCATAACATGTCGAAGAAATTGTTCTGCAATTCTACAATAATTACTGGGTCCTTAAACCTGTCTCTCCAGTTCCTTGCCTTCTCTTAAGTGGCGAGTTTTATATTCAGTGCTTTTTTTTTCCAAGATTTTGATTTATAAATTTTATGTAATCATTTAGATTGTTTTATTTACAGCCTCGCTTGATAAAGACAATTAAACTTAATGACTTTCCGAGTTGAAAACTGATTTGGCGGTAAAAGGAAATGGAGGTTGCTAAAATGCGTTTGATGAAATTAAATCTGGCAATAGACAAATTATGTTTTAAATCTGTCGACAGCCTCGTTCAAGATCTAAGTTCTAGAAATGAATTAACATTTTATCTTGAACTAGACAAGTAAAGTGATTAGGGATGCAAAGGCCGGGAAAATTTCCGGAAATATTGGAAATTTTCCATGGAAAATTTCCGGAAATTTATTCTTGCGGGAATATTGGGAATTTTCAAATAAACAGCTTAAATCTTTAAATATTTGTCACTGGTCCTGTTAATAGTGGTCATTTGGATTTGTTCCATTATCTTTTGATATAGCCAGTAAGGCAGTATGTGGTCCTTAGGTCTTCCTGGATATCAAGGTTGCATATATTGGTCTGGCAACGAGGGTCAAATCTGTTGCCATTTGTTCTCGAGTTGGAAATTTCAAAATCTTTAAGGCAAAATTTTGGGATTTTTTTTTTTGCTTTGTAAAAATCTAAATTCTTCTGTATTTGCCAAAGGAAACCTTGTTTGAACAAGATGTTTTTTGCTCAAGCCTGTTCATTTAGGGACAGTGCAAAGGAAATGTCAATCATAATAAACGGACCGTCACACGTTTCGGTCCCAGTTTTCAGATAGAAATTTTTTTTTTTCGAAGTAGAGACCTGTGTAAAATTATCGGCAATTAAATTTCTGAAATTTATATGCTGCTCAAAATACCGGAGGACTTCTCCAGAGTAACTATTCGGTGCAGCAAAATTTATGCAGCTGTATCTCTCTCAAAGAGTCTTGTAGTTTATTACTTCATAGGCCTACCTCAATGAATATTCTGATTGCAGTATGAGGATTATGAAACTTGTTATTCTGCAGGAGGAAAAATTTGAAACTTACGAACCTGTTTGATTCAGAGAGTTTATTTGTGATTGGTTTAATTTCCGATTGACGGATGTTTGATGAATTAACACTTTTCCATTAGAAATCTAAAGCACAGACCCGTGAGTGTTTGACTCTGTCACTATGCTATACAGTGCATGGAGATATAGTCTATATTCTAGCACTTCAACACTTTTGACCTCTGCTGCAAATGTAATAAAAATAGCACAAAAGTTAGGTATTTAGTGCGTATAAAACTTCCTTTGCCAAACTGGTAAGAAGGTAATATCGGCGATTGCAAATTTCATCTTCGTAATCGGAAGTTAATCCCAATCACATCAACAGAAAGCACCAAGCAATACATATTGGCAACATGATGAAAGACACAGACCTTAATTGTGAAAATTTCGTAAATTTTTCAATATATCGCTTAGTGTGTGTCTTTCAGTTCAAAAGTGCAATTCTTGTTTGTCCTCGCTGTCAGAAAATGATTTTGCATTTCAAAATGAGTTGCCTCCATCATTTGCTGCATAGTACATTTCAGACTTAGATGAAACAAGGTGTTTAGTGCAAACACACAGTTTCAACAAGCTGACTTGTTATCCAATCCAGTTATTTCCCCAGAAATTTCCCAAGTAATCGGATAAATTACCGAATATTCCCAATGTTTCCGAATATTCCCATAAATTCCCATAAATTTCCGAAAATTTCCATTGAAAATTTCCCTAACGAAAATTCCCGGGAATTTTGCATCCCTAAAAGTGATTACTTCTGCTCCTGTAGCGCCTGGTACTTGGCATATCCAATATTTTGAATATTCCAGTGATTCCACCATGGTTGAAGATCTACTATATAAAGAGCATAGAACAGTAGAGAGAAACAGGAGCAGACAATTGTGCAAAAATAAATACAGTGCTCTCTAAAAACAGGCTTATACATTTGTGATATGTTCCTATGGATTAGATTAGATATTAATGTCACTGCTATTTTGGAATCTTTTCAGAATTGTACAGCATTGAGAAGTGGAGCTGTTAAGAAGTTCTGAAGTGAATATATAATCTAGACTTATTTTGGAAATCAATCCATGCAAGGTAAAATGACTTGTCACCAATGAATAAGTCTACTTTTCAAATTAACTCCGACGAATATTTCCTTTGGGACAATCTAGTTTCCAGGTAGTTCCAGCATAACTTTTGCTTCATTAATTGTCCAGAAATGCAATAACATTGGAAAGAGAAATTGTACCATTGGTGGCAATTTATTTAAGTTTCGCAGAACGATAGAGTCAGTGGCCTTCTTCCATTATTTATGATTGATTTATTTCTTCCTGCAGATCAATGACTTCAAGGTTGTTCTGAACAAAATAATCCGTCTGCAGGAATGCTTGGTAAAACAAAAGTTTCAAAAGGTGTGTTAAAACAGAACATTTACAATTTGCTCTTTGCTAATGCTTTGCTGGATGTGATTGTCTTGAACAAAATTTAAAATCTGTGAACTTCGCAAAAGTTGCATAATATATATACGTTATTAGATATCATAAAAGCACTATCCAAATGAGTTCATTGATTTACTGTGCCCAGCAACTCACTGTGCACCAGATTCCACGTGTATATAAAGTTTAATTCAATCTTTTTATTGTATATAGAATTATAGATCTCTATATATTTTATTACTTCATTTCAGAGCATCGGGGTCAGAGAGCAAGTGAACCTACTTTGACAGTGGACTCTTTTGGCTTTCTAAGAGGCAACTGCAACCAAACCCCTTTTAAAAGTATCCTTAATCACCCTCCCGCTGATGACTCACAAAGCACACAAATATCACATGGTAAGCAAAGCATGAAATTGCAATCTGTTTCCACAGGATTTTCATAAGGAAGTATTTTTCGAAATTGTTCATTTCAAATTGTTGTGACTATGTTTTGTATAAATAATATAAATTATCTTCAGCAGTCAGGAGTCACAAATTAATTTTTGACTCCAAAATCACTTTTGACATTGAATCCGACTCCAATAAAAAACCTCCGAGTCTCTGACTCATTGCAAGATTTATTAGGTATGGAGGCAATGATAGGTGTTCTTTATTTTATGAAGTGAGTTCAAGTTTTAAGATGAATTTCCCATTTTCAGCACCTGTGACAATTTTTCAGCTACACACAGGGGCGATTTTTGGCACCGATGCTCGTCTTCGCACCGGTGCTCCTTTTCAGCATGGCATCATGGAATTTATGTATTGTTGACAATTTCTGTGCATCATTTCCCTACCTCATAATCCTAAGATTTATGCAAGAATTTCTGGAAATATTACGATTTAGTTGTTCTCTCAGCCTCTGACCACAAGTAGAACATTTGTATGGAAGACAATGTGTCATCCTTTTTACTGAATATTTCACCACAAACAGAACATCCATATGGCTGCTCTCCGCTGTGAATTCTTATGACTTTGTTCTCATCTTCTTATTGAGTATTTCACCATAAACAGAACATTCATATATGGCTCTATTCCAGTGTGAATTATCCTGAAATTATGTCCACCTTTTTACTGAACACTTCACCACAGCCAGAACATCCATATGGGTTCTCTCCAGTGTGAATTCTCCTGACATTTTTCCATTTTTAACAGAACATTTCACCACTAAAAGAACATCTGTATGGCTTTTTCCAGTGTGAATTCTCCTGACACTTTTTATTCACCTTTTTACTAAGCATTTCACCACTAAAAGAACATTGATAATGGGTTCTCTCCAGTATGAATTCTCTTGACATTTTTTCCAACTTTTTACTAAACATTTCACCACAACCAGAACATCCATACGGGTTTTCTCCAGTGTGAATTCTCCCGACTTTTCTTCCATTGATTAACTGAATATTTTACCACAAACAGAACATCCAATGGCTTTTTCTCCACTGTGAAGTTGCATTTGTCCATGATCTAGATTGCAATTTATTTTCTACCACAAGCAGAACACACACATATATATATATATATATGACTGTCTCAGAGTGTGTTCTCTGTTTTAAACTTTATTTCAGTCAAAAAACATTGCAAATGATAACAGCTGGAATGGTTCCTAACTGTTTCCCTCAGACTTCGGCCTCATGAAATAGTTTACGTTTACACACCCTCGAAGAAAATAGATTTGACTTCTGCCATCAAAGTCACTCAATATTTGTAGCTGTATTAAAAATTATATATGTATTTTGTTTACTTTGAATAACCAGATATATCACTCAATGTTTCAGGTTAAAGAAGATACCTGAACAATGAACCACACTGAAATGTTAAAAGGAAGGAACGAAGAACTTATTGGGAATGCAGAATAAGTTTAGAGTGTTTCACTTCTATCTATTTTGTAAGTGTCAAGAATTTGCCTTAAGAGTTTTGCATATTTGCAAATGTTTAAAAGCTAAAAAAAAAAACTTTTCTTTTGTGGAAATAATTTTGGATACATGAAATTGTCATGGTCAATTAGGAGAGAGTCTAAAGCAGTCTTCAGAAACATAAATAAATTGTTATTTTTGTACTGACTTGTGAACACCATTTTCATTTTTTAGTGTGAATCTGTCTCAGCTTCTGTCAGAAATTTCATACCATAGAGTTCAATAAGTATTCGAAACAATTCCTTCTAAAAGTTTAGGGTAAAATTCAACTTGCTGTTAAAAATGATGATCTAACACACTTTTTGGTATACTACAACTTCCAATCAATGAGATCAGTTGATTCTATTACTTTAGTAGAGCCCTGAAATGCATGCTATGTAAACAAAATTGAGGTTTTTGAAGGCGATAAAAATTTGTTAATATATTTTTTGTAAAGAAACATTGACCATCTACTGCCTGATCTGCTACTTCATAGAATACTTATAAGTTAATTTTTTGGCCAAAAATAGTGTAATATGACTAAAATCTACCAGTTGACGGAGACCTAAAAGTACTCTCGCTTGTAAATGTACTTATGTTTTAGTAATTGTTTATGTTACATTTTCAGCTTTCCTTGTTGGAGACCAATGAACAGAATCATTTAACTTCCGATGTTCTCCCAATTTTTTACCTTTGGTTCAGATACGAGATTGAACAGGTAGTATAAAATGCTTTGCGCTTCATGTAAATATATGTAGTTCAACTAAAATAAGTCCCCCTTATGCGGGGGAGCCACCAGCTGGACCTACCAAGTGACTGGAGAAAATGTGTGTCCCTGAGACTCAGTCGTATTTATTAAACAATGAGGAACTTATTTTGCATAACTTTTACATATTAGGCTCCTGGGATGAAATTACGAATAATTTGAGCCCCTTTTTGTGAAGTTTTTGAAAAGAAGGTACTTGCACTCAGAGTCCACTGGCTCAGAAAAAAAAGCAATCAAGTTACAAATACTGAGGCACAATATCAACATGCAAGCCTGCAAACTGGTCAACCGTCATTGAAATTGAAAAAGAGGTGTTTCGCATATTCAAATGGTGAAATTTGTCATATCCATCAGAAACGACACAGATTTTTTAAAACAGGAGTTGGCTCACTTGAAGGCTGCGGGGTCAGCTTGGAATAATGCCCCTAAGATATAAATACACATGTTTAATGTCGATATACAGGCCTAAAATTCAGGGAACTTTCTTAAAAATCATAGAATGATCTTTGAGATATTCTAGTTTATTTAAAGGGGGACATATTTTATTCACTGCTAGCACTTTCAAAAAGAAATTAATTAATTACAAAAATAAATTCTATTTCTATTTTAGAGTACAAAAATTCCTTTATCCATTCATAAAAATAATCTGGTGTGGCCCTGAATAGAATTTTTCCTTATCCTTTAACATGCTTTTGTCTTTTTGTAGTTGGGGAAAAGGCGTCATCAGGCTGTTTCCAAACTCTGTACAAGTCCATGAAAATGCTGACATGACTGTCTTAACTTCTGCCAAAAAAGAGATACAACAGTGATATTACCAGTGACTGAAGGCAAGTATCTGGGATTACAGATGGGTCATTCCATCTCAAATCAACCAATGGTCCCCACCGCACTTTCTCCGATTTTGGTGAAACTGACCACATATTAAGAACACAATATTGAAGGAATTGGTGTGAAATTTCTAAGCTGTATCTCAAAAATTGAGGAAGTCATGGCCAACTGAAGATAAAAATATGGTCCGAAAATCAGAAATTGTCCATTTCTAAAAATTTAATATCTCTTTTGTTTATTTATGTAACAATCTGCTCATGTACCTGTAAATTGTAGTTCAAGAATTTTAACCCTGATGAATTTGCCACTCTTCCAGAATTTTTATCATGTGTATGATTTATCACACCAAATTCCAGATTTCAATGATTTTTATCTCCTCCGAGTAGCTTTCAAAATATCAAATATTCCACATATTTGTTCTTTGGGGTGATTAGAATTAGTAAAAGTATAAAGGCTTCCTTAGGTATTGCTGGCAGCCATTTATACCCCGTATACTTTTGACAAAATTTAAATTTACCATTTTTGGGAGAAATCACCATGTGGGATAGGTGGCATAAACTGCTGAGGCATTTCATAAGTTTGAATATGATTAAGAAAAATCCATAAACACGAGACGTATCTTTTGTGAATCAAAAGCCGTTTGCATGTATTTTCACATGATATGCATGTGCTGTTGCTATGACATATCCTACATTGTGATGTTTTACTCTGAATATTGGTAGATTTGTCTTTTTTTAAATTTGAGCTTAGTCTATATAACAACAAACATCAGCCAGGGATGTACAATTAATATTACCCTTTCTTCTCACCCCAAAGAACAAATTTGTAAAATATTTTTGATTTAGGAAGTTTTGTGACCAAGTGGGAAATTATTGAAAATTGAGTTTTAGTGTGATAAACCTTCCAACTTTGAAAAACATTTTCAGCAACTTGCTTTCAGCCATGATTTTGTTTATTGAGATATCAAGCATTCATTTGAAATATTTTAGGTCATAATTTTGAGCAGTCAATAAATGACAGCAATTTCTTGAAGGGACAATTTTTAATTTTCGGTTCGAGTTTTCAAACTTCAATCTGTCAGTACTTTCTCAAATTTGAGGTTATGTACAGAACTGAAATTTTTTATACTGTAGTTCTTCAAATGTGGGCAGTTTCATAAAAATCTGGAATGGTGAGGTGGGGCACTTTTCAAATTTTGGTTGATTTCACATGGAATGACCCAGATGTTACTTTAAAATCGGGTTTTTGTTTGAAAAGACCAATCTCTTGAAATGCAGTTTCAAAGTTTATTAAGCTACGTAGGAATGTTTTCTAAATTGAATTGCTTGGATTTCATAAAGGGAAAAATTTGGGGTGATGATGTCAGGTGTGAAAAATTGAAATATTTTCTGTTGGTCGTTGTTTCAAGATTGGCTACCTACCATTGGTAGCTCAAAGACCGTCAAAATGTAGGTTGGTCAAGTCAAGTATGTAGGCACTGAGTTAGCAACACAGTCACTTTCTCACACGTCTGTGGTCGGAGTCTTCATAGGCGTATTTCGCATGGGGTCAGGGGGTGCTGCAGCCCCCCCCCCGGGCATCAGGGCAAATGGCATATATCAGGGCAAATCCTACCATTCTGCGAAACACACAGCTTTGTACTGCCTGACCAAAATTTGTAGGCCCCCACCATTCAATGTCTTGGCAAGTTTGAATTTGTGTCAAAATGCTGCGAGTGCACAAGTTTTACACACTTTGCAATTTCCTATAAATCTTGGCCCCAAGTCGTGTCTACTTAGTGTAAAAGTTTTATAAGAATCTTACTTGTTGTCCGTAAATAAATCTAAAATTCCAATAACCTGGTTTTTTAAATATTCTAGTCTCATAATTTTAAATTAAACAAAAAAAAAAGTGTTTATTTCCCGTCATTGAGCTTTATAATGTAAAACAAATTTCCTCCGGTACAATAAAGACTTATCAATCTAGATGGGTAGAAAGAACAAGAGAGCGAGTAATTTTTCCTGTTAATGGCATGAAATTTCCCAATTTACCTATTCTTTCATAGTTTTAATTTTACATTTCAGAGATGCAGCTATGCCTTGGATCGGACTTAGTTACTGGACTTTCTGACATCTGGGAGAAGAACCATTATACAGATTTAATGGTCTCAAAAGAAGGAATTGTGCTAGCTATAGACAATTTGAGAACATTTTAAAGTATAGTGTACATGGCTCTTCAAAATCTGTATAGGTATAGGGTAAGGTACCGTGAATCTGACACTTTGGATTGTGGACATTTTAGAAAGTGTACCTGGTTTGCTTATGGATTATAGATTAGTAAAAAGGCTCTCAAATTAAATACTTTCACTTACTCTAAAAGAAATGGGAACAATTGAATAGGAAAATCTATGGATTTTGGGTTAACTTCTTAAAAAAGGCATGGTGTCTCCTTGAGCCTGATGCTTGTCTCCTCAACGCATAAAAGATACAGTTGCTCAGGATCATACAAGACAGTGTCCGACTCAAAAAGACATCCCAAAAGTGTCCAACTCAAGGAATCTTTCCCCAATCAAATTTTACTATTCAGTCTTTTTGTAACCTGTATATTGTAATGTCTATTTCACATCAGATTTATATTGTAATAAATAAAAAATCTTTCCATTTTTTAACAGTTTCTTTACTTGCCGATTATGAATATTTTTGCATTTTAATATATTTTACAAGTCCCAGTCCCAGCTTCATAGTATGGAGCTCCTGTAATATCATTGTATAATCATAATTGAATAATTTAATATACAATTTGTAATATAATCTCATAAATTCTTAGTATCCAAAAATTACTCTGACTGTATATGGTCAACTGTTGTTTCATAGTTATCTAACCATTTTCTCAATATTAAAAAAAAAATAAAATTTTCAGGAAAATCCTACAAATAAGTGCTTTTAAGTAGTTTACTGGAAGAGGCACCATAAATTACTATTCTTATCATTATTAACAAGGTTTTCAAAATTGCTTTTGAATCAGGTGAATTTTCCTGAACTAAGTGAGCAGATAACCAATAAGGTAATTGTATTGCCCATGTAGTAAGGTTTCTTGTGGTGTTGTGTAAGAATAAAACTTCATTGATTATATCTTTTTCTGTTCAGTTGTTATTCCTTCTCTTTTGCACACGATATGGTACAGTTGGTAATGTAAATTCAGCATGAAGACTGCTTCAGCATATTGAATTTTATATTGGCTGTTTTGCAAAATTTACTTAGGTCATCAACCTTGATGTTATGATGGGGCCTTGTTAGCATGATACCTCTGGACTTCTCCATTAAGTTAGTAATTAAGTGTTGTAGTCAAGGCCAAGACATCAGAGACCTCGACATGAAACATCGAGGCTGAGGACGATGTTGGCCTCAAGTAGGGTTGGGACGATAATCGATATATCGCTGTATCTTCCAACATTGAATATCATGATATCATGGTCAGGGGTATCGCGATATGAATGATACAGTGTTTTATCGTGAAATACTGTGGCATATCGTATCTTTTTTTGTTCAAAACTACTAAATTCTGAATCGCTCTCATCTGTCAATTTGACATCTACGCACTCGTCCAATTAAATTCTCAAAAGATCTCAGGTGAAATAGGAAGTGTCATTGCATTAGTTTCAAGAAAAGATTATCCGCAACGTGAATTGAGGTTGATTTCTTGCTTTTTCTTTTTTTTTTTCTGGATTCTATGACACCTGCGATATATCGTGTTATCGTGATATAAGCCCCATTAAGATATCATGATATCAAAAAACCATTGTCGTCCCAACCTTAGTCTCAAGGCCTCCTAGAATGGCCGAAAGACAACCGAGACCAAGCCATGGTCAAGGATTGGACATCTGAGACTGAGGCCAAGGAGGACGCCATGACAATATGACCCCGAAGACAAGGGCTCCCAGTATAACCTGCCATCGGCCTATAGGCTGGGCTGAATCACGGGGTGGGGGGGGGCAGAGACTGCCTGTAAGAAAACGCACAAGGGAATCCCTCGGAAAATTTTAACATTAAAATGTCCGTGACGATAGTGTTGGGCCTTGGTTACCCCCGGGACTAACTTTTTATTCGTTTGTAAAGCATCGACGAACAATTTTTTCACATGCGGACGAGTGACACACTTCTTTCTCACAACTTTAACAAATTACGGTGCACTAGCTACCGGTCGAAACAAAACTTTTTTTATTGTATTTTTCATTCGCTGAACAAACTTTTTTTTGGTGTCAAGTGGGAATCAAATTTTTTTTTCACGGAAGATGCATAGCCCCCCGATCATATGGCCCGCCCCTAATTAAGCTTTTCGATCAAATTCTGAGGGGGGGGGCTGGGGTACCCGCCCTGTCGGCTATAGCAACCTGCCAAGTTGCCAGCTAGTAACCCATCCAACTGGTAACCAAGAACCCTACCAACTGGTTACCATATATTTTTTGTGGGTCACCAGGTCATAACCATTCATTAAAATTTATTTCATGACCCCACCTTGTCATAACCATCAAATTTTTGCCAGCGACCAAGTCGTAGTCGAGCGCCGTTAATATGAGGTGCATCAACTTCTAACTGGCAGCATCATTTCAGAAATTTAATTTCCTACATTTTGATATCAATTTTGACTCTGTAGGACCATTATTTCTATTTAAAATGTGCTCAGTAACAAGCAGGATGGTTCCACATGAGAGTGAGCGATAATATGGCATTTAGGCACAAAATATCCTTTGCCAAATTCACTTATTATTGCTCACGACAATGAGCAATAATATGGCATTTAGGCATAAAATATCCACTGCCCACTTCACTCATTATCACTCACTAGGCTAAAAATAGCTAATATCCAACAGATTGATCTTTGCCAATATCCACTATAGTTTAAGTGAATGATAATGAATGATTTGGGCATATTCCCAAAGGACAGGATCTTTGTCAAAATCCACTATAATTTGAGTGAGTGATAATGTGTGGTTTAGGCATGCGCCAAAAGCACCTATATTTTGCCAAAATGCCCCGCGGATATTTTAGAGGATGCCAAAAGGCACTATAGATTGCCAAAAGACCCAATAATTTGCCAAAAGACCCAATAATTTGCCAAAAGACCCTATATTTTGCCAAAAGGCAAAATAGCCTTGCCCAATAGGCCTATTGGGCGCAATAGTGGATATTGGCTGCAACACTTGTGACATTTTCTTGTGACTGTGCGTCACACCTCTGAACTGTATGCTGTAATTGGACTCTTGAATTTTTGAAATTTTTAAATGACATTTTACTTTACTTTGTGAACTGGGACCGACGTAAAATAACTAAGATTGGACTTAATATAATATTAATTTTCTGTAGATGTAGAGTAGCTGTCGATTTCATTGTTTTTCATTTTTCTTATGACACATGTATCGTTTTGATATGCAGATTGTCAAATAAAACTTTATATATATATAAATCAAATCGCGCTTCTACTTCAATAGTCAATGAAAAATTCCTTAACCTCCCATCAGAAGAAGTTATTTGTACAACTGCATCAAGGTACCCTCTGAAATGTACAGAAACTGACTGACATCAATACATTAAAAGGTCACAAGACCAATATCTGGGCTGGGCTGTACCTAATTTCTGAGGGATGAGGTTAATATCATTTGTGGTGAAATTGCACAACTTTCACAATGTCACTGTGCAATTACCAACAACAAAGGCCTCATTGTCAAGGCATGAGAAAAATGAGCCACCAGAATGCCCATTATTGAACCCTGAACAAGGAAACCATTGTTGTACCAGCGGAAAGGCCAACCTTGTCCCACATTCTGCGGTCCATCTTCATTTCTCTATTCCAAAAAATTGCCAAACAAGTTTTGGTTCAACGTACATGGAGATACAAACATTATAAACTGGGTCTATGATATAAATATATAGCATAGATTGGTTATAATATGACATAATTTAGTGAAGGGGATCATGGACAATATTTATCAAAGAAAAAATAATCCTGCTTAGAAAACCAAAGCTGTCAAAAGGAGAAAAATCATCAGAATTTGGTTGAACTGCATTTCCTGTCAACCGATTTCAGCAATAGAAGTTTATCAGACCAGTAAAATAGAGACACACACGCAGAATTCGTTCCAATAAACACAAAGAATGTTATCATTGGCAAGTCACTCTCTCTCTCTCAGAAATTCAATCAATCCAATCCTTCCATTGCATTTGCTCTGCAAAATTGAGAAAAGAAACTGGGTCAACAGCAATCAACTTGTCATGGCATATTGGTCAGCAAAAATTGGCTATATTGCCATAATCTTTTATTATTCCAAACATCGGCCAAAAGCTGTGATGTATGTCAATTCAATAACATAAGGACAAGTGACATTCTGCGGTGAAATGAAAAGGTCAGAACCATCAACATGATGATAACACATTTGCCATCACAAAGAGACCATAGCTCTCAGAGCAGTCAAAAAGCATCACGTTTTTCTGATCATGTCATTGGCACCTTTCAGTGTCGCGTGCCTTCAATACCTGACGAAATGAAAGCTATACGTTTTCATGATGAGCACTTTCTTTTCCCTTGATTTCCCTCTTTGGCAATAAGGAAGTTGTAAAATGTTCTTATCACCAATATCTCTCCAAACCCAACAAAGATATAATTTGAGTATGACGGCAGCATATATCTTTGCGTCCTGACTCAGCTTACATTTGCTTCCTCTTTTCCTTTTTTCTCAGCACCAAAGACATCTTGTCTGTCTTTTTTTGCAATGAATTCATCAGCTTCTCTAAACAAATCAAAAATCAATGGATTTGAAAATTAATTTGATTTATACCTGTTCACAGATTGGCAGTCCAAACACTTTCAAAGTTAACTTTCAACATCGTCTTGTGATGTCATGGGCCAAAAAATGTTCTGTTTGTGTCAATTATGGTTAGTCAGTTCATTCAGTGCATAGCATGTCCAGTAAAATTAGTGCCAATAAACAAACTAATTAAATGAATTACGGCACAAATCAAATAAGAAGGTTAGAAGACTAACAGAAACTGTCGATGACGTGGCAAAACCAGTCTGCAAATTGAAAAGAAGAATTTTTTTAGAGGACCGCCGATCTGATTTATATAGCTCTAAGGCCATCAGGAGATGACATGCAATTGCTGGAAAGTACATTTAGAGAGTGTTTCCTTCGTAGATTTACAGCATTTGCAATTGGCACCTGCAAAATATTTTAGAACAAATAGTCGAAGGACTAACAAATCGGATTTATCGCTTTCTTGCTAATTTTGTTTACTGTGCATGATCGATAACCAAAAATCTTAAAATAAAGTAGCACTCATTTTGTAAAAGGAGAGTCTAATTAAAGCGAGAAAGTCTGACATAATTTCAAATGTTCTAATCATCTCGAAATTGTAAGTAGGCCTAATAAGCTGTTAAATGTATGTTGGACTTTTAAGACGCCTTGAAGCCTGCTTACAATGCTTTGTGTGAAGAGATCTTATTGAATATCATAGTGCAAAAGATTACCTGGAGCAGAAAATTGGCCTGGATATCTTGTATAAGATAGAAGGGATGTATTTTTGATGTGCAAGGCTTCGCTGACTACACAAAGTACCCTAAAGTTCAAGATTGTCTGCTCCAGACAACATTTAGTCCACACTTGCTTTTCAGATTAAACCAAGAAAGTACATAAAGACTACCTTCAAATATATATATATATTTTTATAGTGCATTTATACATAGAAGCATGAAACTTGGCACACATTTCAAAAACGTCTTAAAGAAAATATTTAGATAGGGAGCCACTTCAGATTTGACCTGGTTGACCCATGGCAGCCATTTTCCAAAATGGCGGCTAATTATCTGATTTTCCTGCTTTCTGTGAAGTGCCTATGGTTTGAAAGTATGAAAACAATGCTCATTATTCCTTCTATAGATCTAAAAAAACATTATCAATTGATTTCTGGATTGAACTGAGGAATATTAGGGTAGTCAGGGTCCTTTTTGTTAGAACTGTTGAAGAAAATGTAACATTTTCACGGTTTCCTATAGTTTCATGGAATCTCAATTGATTTTAATACTGACTACATATTTTAATTCCTTGTGAGAAGAGCTTTTGAATGAATGGTCACAACAATAGTTTCCGCGAATCCTTTGTCAAAATTAAAAAAAGAAAACAATGTCTTCAAAAATCATTTTATTTTTATTTATTCCATTTTTGTACCAATTTTACGAAACCCACTGATATGGGAACTCAATTGAAAGCTCTTCTTACAAGGAATTCAAATATGTAACTTATTTTGAGATTTATAGAGAATTGATGTAACCATCCGTAACCGCGAAATCCAGTGTTTGAATCAATATTTCTAACAAAAAGAATTCCAACAAGCCTGAAAATAGACCAAGGCTACCAAAAAATGTTTTAGTAATGTACTGAATACTTAGAGAAGCAATAAAAAACAATATTTATATGCGTATTATATTTGTAGGAACTACACAGTGAGCAGCAAAATGGAAGAATTGACCGCCATTTTGGAAAATGGCTGCCAGTAGCCACCTAAGCTAAATCTGAAATGGTTCCCTATCCAAATATGTTTGCATAGATGTTTTTTAAGTGTGTGCCAAGTGTCATACTTCTATGTATAAATGCACTATTTTTTACATACCTGCCCCGCTATTACACCGAATGACCACTGGGAAGATATCTCTTTAATAGCAGCTAAAACAATCCATCCAGATTCCTGAAGGTTAGATTGTACTTTTTGTACTTTATCCAAGGGCATCTGACATAGCCTTATGGTTATCTGCTGTCAAGATAACGTCTGGGACGTCAGGTAACTTCCCTCTGTCAAATTGAGTCAAAATGTCTGCGGGGTACAGGCCTTTCCTCATAAAAGCATGTCCCCCAAAAGGTAGTGATTCTCTTCACACAGACTACTCCTTTGCAGTGCACACAATAAACAAGAGAATAATATCATAACATACGAGGGGAAAATATCTCCTTGTTATATTATTGTCTTTCCACCTGACAGACAATTATCTCTCTTCTCTGCTCACTTGTGACTACACTTAAGACAGACATCTCACCAATTCTTACCTCCTCAGGATAGTCATGCAAATAGAAGAAAACAGAATTAATGAGAGATTCATCTCAAGTGGGGCTTATAACAATGTGCCTTATAATACAAAGGCCAGTCTAACACTAAAACAACCAAATGGAAGGCCTAAACATACAGCGAAGAAAAGAAATTTGAAATTTCCTTTTGCAAGAATTTATTTTTTTCACTATGGTACTTGCATTACTGAATATGCTGGGTCTCATACCAGCATTAAGATTTTTTCTTGGTGATGTTAGTTGATGTACCATTTGGTTGCTTCAGATAAGAAAAACCAGCTTCGTTTGAGGCAGACAACCTGCTTGTTATTCTGACCCATTTCTGATGCTGAGTGTTCTATATGAAGCCGCAAAGTATGCAAGAAAGACTTACTTAAAAGTTGTCATTTCGACGGGATTCTTTGCATCACAAAGAAAATATGTCTGCAAATAAGATGTTTGTCATTCCCTAGTTTCTGTTGAGGCCCTATGAGAGGCTAAGATACTTTATTGTTTGAAACAAATGACAGATTAGTTTCATTTTATATAAAGGCTGTAAACAAAACATGAGCCTCAGAAGATTTTCAAGCAGAACTTTCTCTGAGCCCTAAATCCATAGTTTCCCAACCATTGCACACCAGACATGGTCCCACAACCACACATATGGAATTAACAGAGACATTGTTGCACTCCACTGAATTGAGGTTCAAAACAGGTGATTAAAACAAACAGCCAATGCCAAACAATGCTAAACAAGATAATCCAGCTTGCGATTTTGTAAAAGGGCCCCTTTAAAATTTGTTATAGGCTCACAGAGCCAGGGAATTTTTGCCAAAGAACTAGTTTGAGCATTTGTGCATCCATTTATCCACATTGAATTGTTCATGGACTATATTTATATTGCATGGGATATATATATTTGGAATTGCTAACAGGACAAATCGTAGGATATAGATTCATAGAAAAGGTAAGATATAAATTCTCCTATTGCCATGTCAACAGAGAATTTTTTGCCAACTCACATTGAAACTTTGAAGGCTCTTAATCAAATATCAAAGATGTTTCAAGGTTACACTTTGCATAGGCTTTGTCCACAGTGACTAAATACACCAGTTCTATGTGTTTTCTACAGCTGACAGCAATTTGATTTTATATGAATTGACTTTTTCTGACACATGTGCTTTCATGAAGCCAATGTTTTGATCAAACAGGAAGTCATGTACAACACGTACAGTGCTGCCACGTTGTTGCACTATGCCAGAGTCAATCTTTTTTGATTGTCTTGATCACATAATTATTATACACTATTTTTCAAATATTGAGCCAAATGAATGTGCTATTAAACTAATTTTCTATGGCTGAAAACCAAAATTAAAACTACATTTTCATGCCATAAAATAATGTTGGCCTCGA
Source organism: Platynereis dumerilii (assembly GCA_026936325.1). Taxonomy (NCBI): domain Eukaryota; kingdom Metazoa; phylum Annelida; class Polychaeta; order Phyllodocida; family Nereididae; genus Platynereis; species Platynereis dumerilii. The sequence continues at coordinate 96,764,989 of JAPTHN010000003.1, forward strand.
AAGATGCTTCTGGTTCACTGGCAAAAATCCCAACCTCAATGACTTCGACAAGTCAACCTCCATGTCGTTGCTTTGCTTCATGCTGTGATAAAATCATTTTCCTCCTGCCAATCCTTTTGCTCTTACAAATTGCGAAATTATATTTGGCCCGCCGTCAAACAGCTTTGTCAGCTGAATTGGCTATATGTCATACATAATATTTTCTGATTCCAAACAGGCAGAATCTATGTGGAAATTTGTGGGTGCAACGATACAAGGGCTGGTGACATTCAATTACCAAGCCATGGGGTTGTGGTGAATTGAAAAGGTCTCAGCCATCAGCATGCCCACAACACATTTGCTCTCGGTTCTACAAGTAGCCGTCACGGAGCATCTTTTTTCTGATCATGTCATCGGCACCATTCAGCGGTGCATGCCTATTACCCAACTGTGATATTACATCAGACCGAATGAAAGCTATAAATTTCCGTGATGAGACATTAAATTTTTTTTTTCTTTGATTCCCCCTTTGGCAATAAGGAAACTATAAACCGCCAAGGCAACAAATATCTGTCTGAACAAAAATCGTTATGATCACCATGAACATGTGACTACAGCTGCCATATCTTTTGACATAAAAGCTTATATTTTTCCTCTCCCCTTTTCCGGAGCATTTCATACATCTTGTCAACCAGATATGAACGGAATGAATCAGCAGATGAAACTTTGAAAGGAAAATGGATTGGAAAATGCTATTTGCTTCAGGACCATCTGCAAAATAATAGTATCTGACAAATGAAAAGCAATTAATTTAAGGAGGTACAAGTACATTTCAAATGAGACCGAGAATTCTCGAAGTCTCGAGATCAACAATGCATTTTCTCGTCTGGCTGAGCGAGTCTCAAGAATTGAAATTTTGATTATTGCTTGACATGGTGTTTAATGTTTATAACTGTTACAACGCATTGGGTTGTTGCTTTGTTTTGATGGATATTACTGTTATTGTGTAATTGCTCGATTGTTCAATCTAAATATCTGTTTATGATGATCGCCATTGTATACCTTATAAATGAACTTGCACAAATGTTTTAAAATTGTACAATATCTGCATGTTTAGCTGTTATTTATGGAAACAAAACACACAGATTAGCATTAATGCTACAAAAGATATCATAAAGCCAAAAAATACGATCCATTGCAAGATTAAATATCTCTTGTTTAGTGTTGCCAAACGATTCAAGGTATAACAACAATTATATCATCGTGGCTATGCTTGGAGAGTGTCCCAGATTTCTCGAGAAATTCTCAAGCCTCGCTCACTAGACCATTTCCATTCTTGAGAGCCATGAGTGAGACTCATTGGAAACACAAGTTACAAGAAAGGCAGGCAACCTGAAATTTGTGAATTATTGGAGCCTACTGCCCAGCCTCTCAGTCACTTAGTTGTCACTAAAATGGTAAAGTTTAATATAAAGATAAATTATCTATAGAAATTTCTTGCTCAAAATCTCTTAAAATGAACATAGCATTGACCTTTCAATAATAAAGCAGGGTTTTGGATTAATTTTATCAATATGGTATATGCAAGTAATGCAGCAGCTCGAGACATTTTACAGCAAGGCATTCATTTGATATTTATGAAATGCATAAACCCCTCAAGATTGGTGGTTGCAATGTGAAGAATAACCCAAAAAGTACTCAATACAGAAGGACAATGTCATTTTTTAAGATAGTTTATATGTGGTCACAAAAGGTATGCTTCAGATAATAGAAGGTTGAATTCAAGGATGATATTCTTCGCGACTAGGTGCACAGGCTGGAAGTTGGTCAGTAAACACTCTAAAAAATTTCGGGACAAAATTGGTTTTTTAGATTCAAAATGGTTTTTTGAAAAACCAAATTTCAATGCAAAACCAACATGGATTTTTAAAAAACACAGGAAATGTGTTGTTAGTGACGCTGTATATCACATCAATCTCCATTCTGGTGGCAATCGTCTTCTCGTTGCATCATTGTCTGTCTATCTAACCGACTATCATTTTCTCTTCATGTACCTACTGTTATGAGGGTAACACTTCACATTTATATAGCTTTGTAGGATCAGGAAAACAAATGCACAAAATCTTAAGAAATAAAAGTTGAAATTTGACTTGACTTTTCATCAACCGTTAATTTTAGGTATGACTTTGCCACTCAAGACATTTTATGGATTTATTTATAATATGTAAATGGCACTGCCATGAAATTCGCGCAGCACTGTCATAGAACTACTGCATTATCTTCAACTTTTCATGCAGATGTCCAATTTATCTTTTTAAAGGACTGGGCAAATAGGCAGGTAGATAGAATAGATAAGATCAGATCTATAGATAGGATTAGATAGATAGATAGATAGATAGATAGATATAGATAAATAGATAGATAGACAGATTGCACTGACAGCTGTGTAATTCAAATCTGTGTTAAATTTGGATCTATTATGTTAAATTGTTTATGTTACATAACTGAGATCAATAAACCATATATGTAGGCATTCAGAGATGACTGTTTACTATTAGACTGTTACATAATTTGTTGATAGTTAATTAAGATTATGTAACCTTTTAAAAGTGTTGTTATGATTTCTTGCTTGGTGAGCCATTTAAGTCATTAACTTTTGTGTATTGACTTTTAATTTTCAGTCACTTCTTACAATCAGGGGTATTGAAATAATTATTTCCAATGTTGATACACATGTTGATTTAAATCCCTGAAATATGTCATTGGAGGTTGTTATATGATGACCAAAATTTTAAAGCTATTTTGGAAGATATTTGAGGCATTTTAATTATTTACCAAACTAAACTCTGACTAAACTACTAGCTCCACTTTTATGGCAACTACAGGCACTTCCTGTTCAGGCGGTCACTGTAGACAGGAGCACCACACAGAATGAGCTGTCCTTGTGCTAAGTGAGCTTCGCTCATGTCTGCCTTCGGCAGCCATGAGCTGCGCTCATATAAGTGTGAATGTTAATTGACCTTTACAGTGTCAATAAAATATTGTTATAATTATTATTAATGCTAGTATATTATAATATGTAAATGGCACAGCCATGAAATTCGCGCAGGTCCTAAAAAGTTATTTTAGAACTTATGGTTTTACCATGTAACTTTCATTAAATTTATCTCATATTCAATGTATGAAAGGTGGTTATGTTACTGTTTCAAAGAAATTGAAAGACGGATATATAGAAAAATAGAGAGAAATTTAGACTAGAAACTATAAGAAAAATAAAATAGGCCTATATCAAAAATAGAATATATCGATAGATAGATATATAGATAGATAGATAGATAGATAGATAGATAGATAGGATAGCAAATAAATAGGATTAAGAATAAATAGAATTGATAGATAATCAGCTAAATAGTAAAAAGGAAGACTACACTGAAAGCTGCCAAATTAAAGTCTATGCTAGATTGTTGATATTACATAATAGTGATAACAAAAACAATAACATGATCTGCATGTAGATTAATTGCTCACTGTTACATAATCATCAGTTGACAAAGATTATGTAACCTTAATTTTGTTATGTTTTCTTGTTTTCTGTTTTGAAATGAAATGAATCACATGTTAATAATTTAATTTAGCTTGTCAAGGCTTATAATGAAATATTCCATAAAAATAATAGATACATGGAATATTAATGGAGAAAATTGCATTTTTAAGACACTTTTGAATATGAATATGTCATGTTTTGTTAAATTCGAAAATAAATCATTGATAAGAAGCTGGTCCCACTTGACCTAATTTCCTGCTGTCGACCATTGATGTTGAGACCATCACTGCACAGATTTTTGCAACCTTTCTTGTGCTAAATTTCGCTTCGCGAGCTAAAGCCCTCGGTAAATAACCACCTGAAATGTTAGTTAGTCAAATTCGTTGTATAACCTATACTTATTCCTTGTATGGTGATTTGCAGAGTCATATAATTACTAATGTAGACCATTGTTACTTTAGCCACCCCCTAAAGTTCTAAAAAAGATATGTAAGTAACAAGTGACAAGTAATTACATGGATGCATATCCAGATAGGACCTCTATGCCCAGATATAATGTAAGTATGGTTCTCCTATGCACATTGGGAGATTTGGACGGAAAGTTAGTTATAAAACCGTGGGGCAGGTGGGATTGAGGGTGAGCTGTTTACAGATGAGATGGAGTGTAGAATAACTTGAACTGGCAGGTATGTACATACAGTCAAACCTGTGTTAAGCAGCCGGTCAAGGGAATGGACAAAAGTGGCTGCTTAAGGCAGGTGGCTGCTTAATGGAGGTGTGATTTTTGAGCCGGTTGAAATCTGTCATTCATATTGAACACATGTTGTGAATGAATGGCTATATCTAAAGCAATCAAGCCAATAAATAATAAATACTAACCAATTAATTAATGTGTACACATGTGATTTGAAGTAAATAAACTTTTAATGGAAAACTAGCATATGTATACAATTCTAATCTGTTACAATGAAATTCATATTTTGTCAGTTGTTTCTATGATGCCCCTATCATGTTATGCAATTGGATGCTATTTTGCAGTTATGTAACTGGATAGGGGTTGCTTAGCTGGCTGCTTAATACAGGTGAGGGCGGCCATTTGGGGTAAAAAACACTGGCCTTTAACCACAGGCAGCAGGTGTAAAACAATGCAAAATCAGTTGGGAGGAATCAGAGGTGGCTGCTTACAGCAGGTGGCTGCCTAATAGAGGTGGCCTAATAGAGGTGGCTGCTCGAGCAGGTTTGACTGTATGTACATATATATACACTAATTAAGGCAGCCGCTAGCAGCGACGAAGGTAGCTCCATTTCCTTTCTTCGCACTATAGCGCAATTTCTTCATTTGTTAGAGATGTTTGGTGGATGGCCGCTCGCAGCCATATTACAGACGTTTCATAGCGTTTTCACTGGGCACCGCTTGACACCGTGTTGTAATATTCCATAGAATGTGATGCATTATCCCTGTACTATTGCAGGACAACGTGATTGTAATGTTCTCTCCTGAAGGCCATTCATAATTGTCTTTCCCTTTGGTCAGGCAAATTGGGGAAATGAATTTTGGCTCAATGCCCTACAACCGATTGGCCACTAAAACACCAAATTGCCAGATTGCAGAACATGACATCAAAATATCCAGCATGAACTTGAACTGATTGTCTCAGAATGAGGCTCAAAGGCTGATTTTCGAATGAGGCTTTACTAAAAGGCTATAGCACAGTAGAATGTGAAATGTGGCAGTGCAACATACATTCAAGACATCACTGTGGGCAATTTGACCTATTTTGACGTCAGGGGATGTCAGTGTGACGTCACAGACGTAATCCTGACGTCAGGTGAGGTCAGAATGCCCGCTGGGACAGATACAGTTACTCACAAGAGACATTCAGTTGCGAAGTCATATGACTGCGGCGTTATGGAAGGTCACACCAATTTACGTGACAATCTTATATCAATGCCAAGCCAAAACGGATTAGAAATTAGTATTTTATTTAAGAACACTAAAAGCAGATGGTGTATTGACTGTTGAGGCATAGAAACTGTTCATATAAACAAATAAAATGTTAACATCCACCCTTTCACAATACTACTTATCAGTCAGAATCCATTTCAAGGCAAATGTTTAGAAATGAAATTAAACTAGAATGAACTTTCGTGAATCTTCATTTCCAAATCTTATTTCATTCCTGCAAATTCTGTAATAAGATCTCGCAAAAACAGTAACTAGTGTTAATAATTGTTTCTGGGAAAAGTCAAAACAAAACAAAATTGTGAAATTTTCATTAACTTGGAACAATGAATATTGTGAAACTGGATAATAGTTTGATATTAGCAAACTTTGAGGCTGATTAAAATTCTAGCCAAGTGCAAGCTCAGGATTTAAAGATGATTAGAATGATTTGGAACTTTCTGGATATTATGGGATGTCAGAAAGCCCTCTTATAAGTACAAGGCTGTGCAGGAATTTCTCAAGATCAAAAAGGTATCAGACAAAGTCTTCCCCAGATAAAGCAGGTATTCTCAATGGAAAACAACAGAGTGCATCGAGGACAATAACCAAACATGTTTACAATTTAAATTTCTGTTGCATCATGTTGTGCATCAAATGCAACTGTTCACTCAGTGTTGAATGGAAAGCAAAATTTGTCACAGACAAGAAATCTTGTTGAAAGAACCTTGGTGAAAAGATCCTTGGTGAAAAGCATCTTGGTGAAAAGCACCTTGGTGAAAAGCATCTTGGTGAAAAGCATCATTGAGAACAAATCAACGGGGCGAAAAGAATTTTGGATGGAAGCGCCTTTGCCTTGCTGTCAGATATTCTTTTCATTGTAATGGAAAAATTTTTTGGTTAAAAAACAATTGTCCGTTTTAAAAAAGATTATGGCAATTGTAGCCAAAATATTTTCAATACACTGAAAATTTTAAATTTGTTTTTCCTTTTTGGCAGCAACACATTGACAATTTGACATCTAACCGAGACAAATCTAACAGTAAATAAATTACGATCCTATCATTTCTAGAAGTGCTTCAAATAAAGCAAAGGCAGACAGGCACTTTTAAGGCCCAATTCTACTAACTAAAAAAAAAAAAGAATCCCGCGCCAGTAAGTGATATTGCAGAATCGGGCACTATTAACTATTTTTTAATGTTGTATGGGGCCCGAAAAGATATATGAGCGATAATTACAGAGATGGGCACCCTGCCAATCTCTAAATCAAGTCTTTTTGTCTATTTGGAGATTGGCAATATGGAGATTGACAGCCGCACGTATGATACTTTTCAGATACCACAGACTCTGAAAGCTTCTTTACCTGAGCCATATATCTCCCATATCTCATAACATCTGGTAGAGTAGAAGAAGACTGCATACAATTCATTTGGCTTCGTGTATGCTTTATACTAAATATATATATTAAAAACCTGCCTCGATACAATTTACACCTCAGTGACTTATAGAGTTTGCTTCAAGTGCCTTGAAATGCCATTATATAATTTATTGTGCACTTTGGCCATTTGCACTCATTTCTTCACTCTTTTTTAAAAAGAAAATTCATGAAGTGAAGAACAAGTGTTTTCCTTTACCCAAATGTTGTGCCATGAAAGCTACATTGTGTTGCAGGAAAAGGTAATTGCAATTTAATACTATTACTTTTATATATGGAAAGCATTTATCTTTCCCTTTGCTGTCACAAATTGGGGCAATGAAATTTGGCTCAATGAGCTGCTAACATGGGTCAGCCAAATTGATTGGTTGCATTATGTGGCTTCCAAATACCTATGAGAATTTGCGTGGACGTGTGTGGGTGTAATAATAAAGCTAATCTCTATTTTGACATTCTATTGGTTCCGGATACTATGCAACATCACAAGGACTTCTTTAAAAGTACAAGGCTGTGCAAAAATTCCTCAATATCAAAAGTGTATCTGACAAAGTCTTCTCCAGACATCAAATCCAGCTATTCCCAGTACAGGAAAACAAAGATTGAATCAAGGTCCACAACTTCTACCAGCAAAAATTAGTTTATATCTAGCCTCTTCTAACAAATTGGGACTGCACAGGAAATAAGTCAGTAGATTTTAGAGTGTCATCATTGTATCTCCTCCACTGATCCCTTCATATAATTTTCTGTGAATATAAGTGTATGACCGTGTGTGATTCCGAATAAATCAGTCAACAACAAAAAATTGGCTCAGTGAGATGCAACCATAAGTCAGCCAAATGGCTTGGTTGCAGTTCGTTACTGCCAAGTATCCCAAAGAATCTGTGTGAACCAAAATTTCTCTTCAGACATTAACATTTTCCTGAAGTAGCATACGAAGTTAGGCCTATAGTAAAGCATCTTGGTGAACTGTATGCCTTTCTAACAACATCTTGCCGAAAAGAATTTTGGAGAAACATCTCGGTGACGGAAGTATCCATCTCTTCCTCCATCTAAGTCTATATTTGACGGCTCCTTAATTGCTACAGTTGCTGAAACACATATATATATATGAGAAAATCCAACTGCAGTTTCTTAAAAATCTTCTTGGTGTCAGGCTTCAAACTTCCACTGTCGCAGTGCTAGCTGACACTGGACGATTTCCCCTACTCTGTAGACAACAGGTATCTGTCATAAAATACTTGGAAAGATTAAAATTAGGCAACTGTCCTATTTTGCTTAATGAATGCTATGAAATACAGAAATCATTAGGGGAGGCGGGGGTCAGAAGTCACAAAATTCAGAAAAAGCCCCAGAACGGAGCAGGTATTTGTTAGATCTGAATGACCTTTGGCACAATTATGCAGTATTTAGTTGACTATAGTTGTATCACATGATAGCTGCTGTGCTGTAAATAGGCTTTAGTCAGTTCACAATTATTTAAGGCAAAGTCCGATGTGATTTTTTACCCCATGTCAGGGTCAAGAAGTCACAACCATGGGGTAACAAGTCACATGCAATTGTTGTTAACATAAAACACTATATGAGGTAATATGCAGACCTAGACTTGATAGTCATCCTTGTGCATGGAATTTATAGTGAGCCTTCCAAAGCTATCGGCATGCAATGATGATGCACCATCAGCAAAGCCGGCGTCAGAAATTTCCTAAAGTTTGCGAAATGAAATTTTGCTGCAATGCTCTCTCATCAGTATTATTGATGACGGATGATGATAAGATTGTAAGCTAAAAGCTTCTAGTGTGGAATATTTTACTTTCCTTAGCACAGAATACTGACTTCCCGGTACGCTAAGGTAAAATATCACAGTGCTGGGGTGAAATGTCACAGTGTGACATTTCACCCCTCAGCTGTTTTTCAAATTCAACACATGATCATGGCAACTTGGTGACCAAATGGCCAAAAATGGGTTCACTGCATGAAAGACAATTATCCAAAAGACCTTGTAACACAAGCACAACTTCCTATGTCACAGTGACCAGACATTAATAGAGAAAGTTCAGAATCAATAAAACCTGTTTGGGACACCAAAAATGCTTGAGGTGGGTAAAAACCCACTTTGCACAATGAGTATAATTTTCATATTCCTTGCAGACCTTCTTCTCACAAAAGTGTCCCAAATTATGATTTAAGCTTAAGAATTAGGTCACTGCAAGTTGATCAAAAAGGCCTGTGACTTTTTACCCCTGTGACTTTTCACCCCCTCTTCCCCTACTGATAAAGAAACAGCCTTGTTGGCTGGCAAGAGTCCATAAGATCTCAGGATATAATATGAAGGTAGATTCCAATGTGAATAGAAAAGTATCAAAATTATATGATGAAGCACAAAATAAAATGCTAGCTGAAATAAATGACAGTTATAAAAACCCAAAGCTTCGAACATACAAATTATTTAAGAAAGACTTTCGTCTCGAGCCATACCTAAATATAAACCTGCCTAAATGTCTCTATCAGAGCATTGCTAGATTCCGATTAAGTTCTCATAACCTTCACATAGAACTTGGTAGACACAAATGACCGTATATTGTGGCAGACGAACGTTTATGTAAAAGATGTGACATGAATATGGTTGAAGATGAATTTCATTGCCTCATGATTTGCAAAAAATGGAACTCACTTAGATGTGACTTTCTTGTAATTGCGTCTCGGCAGATTGATAATTTCCTCGTATTAAATCCGAATGAACAGTTCCTACGTATACTTACTTGTAAAAGCTATGAAGTAAAGTTTGGACTATCCAAATTTTTGGCTATAATTCTAAAAACTGATAACATTGTCTGAAAGAGATTCTTACTTCAAGGTAGGCTATTCATATCACAATTCACCATTGCACAAATCACGGGTGGTCACAGGCACTGAACATGTGGTACTCGCATGAGTTGGCAATTTGTTCTTTTTGGGTATACTTGTACATAGCTGTTTATGATGTTTATGTTTAAGATGTTAATGTTTATGATATTTATGTTATGTGAGTAGATATTATATATGTCTTGTGTTCCCTTATGCTTAGTCCTGGCCTAACCAAAATCTGTCGTTCAACTTTGAACCATACTATAGGTTAGGGCCGAGTGTCTATTCGCACCAAATTTTCACATTTTCTATTAATCTTGGATTTATGTAAATGATTATGTTTTTCAATTTTATATTTATTACACATGTCAGTATATATATATTTCAAATCAAATGTTTCATTTTAGTTCATGGTCATATCATTATGGTGCTTTTTAACTGCAGTATTACCATTATTTTATGAAAATAATATTTTTTCATTCTCTTTGATGTGTTTATAGTCACTATCCCTCTCTTTTGTATATATATCTTCTTTGTTTCTTTATAGTTATTTTTTTCCATCATCACACATGTATCTTGTTGATATTTCGTTGTGAATAAAAATAATATATATATATATAATCCTGGTGAAAGGCATCTGACAATAACATTGCAAAGCCAGTTTGCAAATTGAAAGTAAGAAAATTTATTTTTCCAGTGGACCGCCAATCTGCAAGAGCTTGTTGGATAACATATATAATTTATATTTCTCTGTGGAAAAGAAGACATAGTGTGTTGTGTGTCAAGCATACCTCTTTATGCCAATGTTATGTATTTAATCAAATAAATCAAAGACTAAAGACATCATGAATTTCACAATATTTTTTCTTTATAAATTACAGAATTATTATACAATATAGTAGATCTAATACAAAAAGATGACCTTCTTGAGGGTATGAGGAAGTTAAGGAATTCATTTTGTTCTTCATTTTCCATTCTCCAAATATCCAGCAGTCTTTCCACATTGAGGTGGATAAAAATGTCTTGAGCATTTTTGAAATTATAGCCATATATAACTTACATAAGTGAAAAGTATAGTGTATAATCTCAACTCCTTTTTCATAGTCTCCTGTAAGCTTGGATAATGCCTCAGATGTAAAAAGGTGGTATATATGTCTTTGGAAAAGTACAAAGTGGAGCTTCAGATAATTTATATATTGTAAGATGAGTCATTATTCAATATAGCAACAGGAGAAGAATCAAACATGTCATTATCGTTTTCATAACTATGTGTTTTCCCAATATGTACTTTGCTTTATCCCAAGACTGTGATGTCATGGATTTATTTGCATAACTTTGTATATTACAAGCACAGGTTTCAAGAAACTGACTAAATGCATAGACACATGGATTATGTATGTTTAGCTTGTTTAGCTTCGATACCTGCACTGGTTGATAGATGCATTGATAAACTGCAACTGAATTGAACAGACACTTATCCTCGAAGGAGAGTTACAATGACTGACAAAATTTTTCTTTTAAAGTTATTTGGAATTATGATGACTATGGTGTCTTGTGAAAAATGATAGCGCACTTCGTGCGGTAAGGTGTAACTCTCAGCTTAGACAGAAGTTGTTTGTTGTGGTTTTACACAAAGAATAACATTGCCTGTCAGTTTTAAATTCCTTTGCCATACACCATGATGTCAAACTCTGAACTGAGTGTCACAGGCTGAAGATTAGACCAATCACATTCACAGATACCCGAAGATGTCAGGTCAAACAGCAAAACAAAGTTTTCAAAAAACATGTAGCTATGAAAACGATAATAACAGACAAAAGCTAAGTCCATGGACTCTTGCGGCGTAATGTTTCACAAATGATGTCAATTTACAAACTCCATTACCAAAATATATATATATATGTAGAAATATAGATATACAAACTGTATTGACTTTATCAGCCAAAAAAACTGCACAGTAACACCAGGCTCCATATTTACAGCAACATAAATATTAAGCCAGTATCAATAGCAGCAGTTGGCATTTCATTCATGTTGATATTTAAATCGTATTTTGGCTGATTGCAGTCAGTGAGTATACAAATGATTGCAATTGGCTAATTGAGGGTATCAATCAGATCACCACATAGTACGTAGAGTAAATGTCCTATATAAACAGAAATGGGCAGTCAATTTTACTATCATTGGCTGACTACATCTGTCACTTCACACAGAACACCTGATTTGAATGACTCCCAATGCTAACCTATGGGAACTGCCTTGTAATGTCACTATCCCACATTACCAAAAAAAAAAAACACTTTCTACATAGCTTTCTGGAAGGATAGTAACTGACTCTTGCGGAAAAATGGAAAGTATTGGATACCATAATAGACATTTTCCAGAGGTAGCAGAAAATATTAGGGATGAACTTACAGCGAGCATTTAGTGCATTTTGTAATCACTTGTATTCAAAGGATATAAGTTTTACAAATGCTAAAGGTAAAAGTAAAGGTACTTATATTCAACGTGGGTAGCCAAGCTAAGTCAATGACTTGTTTCCAGTTGAACATATTGCGTCACTATTAACACAGTAATGGTCATGTAAACATCAACTAAGATGGCTATCATAACATCAATGTCTTGTAACTAAATAAACATTATGTGTTCTTCAGGTTAACCATAAACATCAACCAAGTCTATATATTGCAGGAGAGTAGTTAAAATATAAACACACCGATCCACATCCCACTGGCAAGTCAAGCATTTCATCACTGGGCACCAAGAAGCTTCATTATCACCACCATAAAGCAACAATCCAAGTATCAAAACACAGTTATGTTGTAAATAATGCAATTGTCTTTTATATCCAATAAATGACATAGATATATATTTCAGTCCATGTGGCAAATAAAAATGTGAGTTTATATTTTGGAATGTTTTCGACATAAATACATTTCCCTGTGCGCATAAATGACAAGTGTATGGCTTAAGTACAGATATTCTTCAACTTTGAAGAAACTGTTCATAAATGCAGTCAGATTAAAAATTAATACAGAAATGTAGTTTCGATGAATAATCCATGGACGAAATCCAGCTGGGAATGGATTCAAAAATTTTATTCCAAAGTTATCCACTTGGAACCAGAAGTCCACCACACAGCATAGTTTTTCTATGGCCCTAGTACAGATGCACATCAAAACTGTGTAGATTCTAACAAGTGATATTTGTAACATTACAGAACATTGTTATTTCACAAGAGATCCACAGAGGTCGCCCTGGTGCACATCATGAAAGACATCTCTCGAGACACCCTTCGTCGTTTCCTGCAAAACATTGTCTTCAGAGTTCGTCGAAAGTGTACGTTGACAAGGCAGTAGAGAAGGAAATTAGTGGCGAAGTTTAAATTGTTCAAGATATTAGCAATTTCCACGAAGGTGTTTAGAACAGCGCGGTTCGTGTAGCCTCGGTGGAAGTAGCGAATGACGATGTTGAGGACTTCCGAGGGGGTCACCAAAATGAGGAACAGCAGGACAACCATGAAGAGGCTGTAGGTCACCGGCTTGTCAGGGGTCGTGTGATTACTAGAGCGACATTCTCGGATATCCAGAGACACAAACTCACGGCGCATCAAGCGGGTCTCTCGTAACTTGAGAACGATATTGCAATTGCAGTAGATCATAATGATGGCCGGAGCGATGAAGCCAACCACATGATTGAACACTTGAGACACAGTCAGGAACTTGGTGCCCTCTGTTGGACCAGCTTGAATCTGGTAAATCGTCTCACTGGTATTCGAGGGGATGCAGCCGCAATCGTTGTTGAAGGAATCGGTGAAATTAGCCAGACTGGTGTTGTAGTTATAATAATAATCGTCATCAAAAGAGTCGAAAGAGTGTTGTTCACAAATCTTCAGGTGACATATCTTATCCTCCAACAACTCTGGCAACAATAATATGGCCCAACTTATGAAGATTACCAACATCACTTTCCACAGTAAATTCCTTCGGACACATATACGAGTATAAATAGGATAACAAATGGCCAAATAACGATTGAGGGCCATGAGAACTGTCAACCACGTACTGAAGTATGAAAACACATTGAGAATATATTTACTATAATATTGGATGATAAGTAAAGCACTCTTTTCCTTGTGCCATATTCTTCTCCTGTCGACAAATAGGGAATCTATGGCAGTCATTGTGCAAAATATCATATCAGACACCGCAAGGGCAACGAGACCTGTGTAAGCAACGACCTCCAAGGACCCACGGGACCAGCGACAGGTGCGTTTATGAGTAAGCACGTAAATATTTATTATATTTCCCAGAATTCCAAAAACTGCCACTCCCAGAATGATGTTCCTCGCGACTCGGTGCACAGTATCCTGGAAGTGGGTGGTAAAAACGTGAGAGGTAGTATTAGTGACGTTGTATATCATATCGTACTCCATTCTGGCGGCAATTGTCTTCTCGTTACATCATTGTCTGTCCATCTCACTGACCATTATTTCCTCTTCACGTCCCTGTTGTTATGACGGTGCCACTTTACGTTTCTGCGCCTTCAGAGAATCTGGAAAACAACAGAACAACATCAGACTTAGAACCAATGTTCAGAGAGATATGTTCAGAGAGATATATCTTAAGTAACATTGATACATTGAAGGAAGCATTACCTTTTATTCTATGATCACAACATAACTGTTGATGTGATCCCAATGACCTATTGTCGGCAATCACCAGTCTAATCTTACTAAATGCCAGCTTCCTAAGCATTCACAGTGCTATAATCCTATAGAGTTGTTTGATTAATCTGCAAACTTGCGACTTTACAACTTCAACCTTCAATGAGGTTTATTCACGATTGACCATATGGTCAAGACACAGATTCACAGCTTCAGGTGTTATCAACTGCCAGTTCACTTCACAGCTTCAATTCTTCTTTTGTATTTGACCACTTCTGGCTCAGTTTTGTTTCAGTCACAGAAAAATGACAAACAACAAATTTCTTACAATGGGATGGTGTGCAGTGATTGGAATTGAGTTGCACATCCAGATTTTCAGGGGGGAAGGCCTTGGAAATTTCCCTCAATGGGAAATTATATTTTATTTTGTGGTAACAGCGACACTTATTATTTATTTTTCAAGCATCCCATATCCCAAAAATTTCATTTCTAAATCAAGCAACACCGGGTTAATAAAAACCCCACCAGAAATATTTATTTAAGACTGCCCAGAAAGAGTTTATTCATTTTTTATTTTTAAAAAAAATCCAAACCAGAGCTTGTCACAAAAAAAAATCGTATGAACTGATTCTCGCTTTTCATAATCACAGATCATAATATATTTTCATTCAGTAGCAACCTGCATGAATGCTGGGACTTGCCAAAAATTACTAATAGTTCATGTGAGGCAAAATGAGCAATGATTAAAATTAAATTTTCTCATATTATGCCCTGTATGTTAGAAAAAATTAAGAGACCTCATGGTAGGATAGGCCTACACCGCCACACACTCACCAATCCTCAAATTCCTAAACCTGAACCCCTCTTATCCTCACGTAGCCTCAAATTCCCTCATTTTACCTTAAATTCCCTCACCTGGCCTCAAATACCATCAACTAGCCCCTCACTCAACTAAACTCAGCTCACCCCCAGCTTTACCCTCTGTATCCCTCAATGACTATTGGTTACCCCATCATCACAGTGGTTACCCTGTTAGACTATATCAGCACGAGGGTGTATCCTGCCAGGAGGGCTGTTGAGAGGGGTTGGGGTAGGATGGGTGATAGACTGATAGGTCTGACATCTGGTACTACTTGATTTTATTGGACCAGCAGGATGCAGTACAAAGTAGTAAGATGTTATGTACCACTCTTGGTACCGATGTAAACTTTTATAGATCGATCATTGGTTGTCAAGACAAGACACGGACACTGAACAGAAATTATTTATTTAGAAAAAAAACAACTCCCAAGCCCCCCTCCCTTGATATGAAATTTGCTCCCTGAATGTTGAATAAAAGCAAGTTCTAATCCTTGAGGTTTGGCAATCACACAAATCTGGGCTCTCATTCATGCTGTCTCTCGGTTATACCTTTAAAGTAACCAGGCGTGACTGTTCACCAAACTGCTAGTGGTCAAAAATAAAAGAGAGTTTTCAAACAGTGGTCAAATACAATAAAATTGCAATAACTGTGACACAACTCAAAAAGGTGTTTGGCCATATGGTCAATCGTGAATAAACCTCAATGGACCTTGCTATAAATAAAAGGCATTGACAATTTTTGTAAACACATGGATTTATGTAATGTATATTTGTTCTGGCAGCCCATTGGCTGGAAGACTGTGATGTTGAAGTTGGATTTCCAGACCCAGTTTTCACTCTGATATTGAGCTTAAGCTGTGATGCTCAGTTTTGGGGGATTCAAATTGGCTAGAAATTGGGGAATCTGGCCCAGTCTAAAATGACATCAGAGCTTGAGGTTATTTGACATATATAGCAATGCTAGAAAATAGAGTCATCTCTGACATCACACTTCAACAGCATACATGTAGAAAGAACTTGAGATTCCATGTAAATATGACGAGGACTGTAATAAATTATAGACTACAACCACTAAAGAACAGGACGAGATACATTGTACTTTTAACCAAGAAGCTTTCCACAAAAGAGTTTTTCATTACAATACAAGTCAACGTTATTAAAATTATTTTCAAGATAGTTTTTAAAAAGGTACTTTTCAAGATGCTTTATCAGCTTGGCCTCTTGTTTCAGGATTTGATATGCCACCCAGAGAATCTGCTAAAGTGTGATATGCCTGATATGAAGAGGAATCTCGTTTACCATACATGATCATTCACTGAGTCGCATTCCATACGCGGTATTACACAAATTGATGCAAAAGAGATTGAAATTGTAAACATTTTTGGTTATTGTCCTTAGTGCACTCTTTGTCACTTTTTTACAAATTTTTTCTACCACATCTGTAACTTCAGAAATTTCACATCCCATGAGCATATATTATACAAATATTGGATGGGAAGGAGTCCAATATAGAGTATAATTGGATGAAGGAAAGTTATATTGGAGGAGGCGCAGAAAATTTTGCACCTACCTTTTACAAAAGAAGTCTTTGTGACATCCCATAATATCAGATATCCAGAAAGTTCCAAATCATTCTAATCATCCTGAAATTGGGAACTTGCCTTTGGCTAGAGTTTTAATCAGCTTCAAAGTTTGCTAATATCACAAACATTATCCCAGTTAAACACAATGCTTATTCTTCAAAGTTATTCAAAATGTCAGTTTTGTTTTGTCTTGACATCTCTCATTTTTGTGTTTCTCCAGATCTTATTACAGAATATGCATGAATGTGATAAGATTTGGAAACTAGGATTCGTGAAAGTCAATGCCTTCCATCTTCTTCTTATTTAGTTTTTTTTCTTCAATTTTTTGTTTCTGAAATGAAGAGCTGCATGTGAGTATGGTATAATTTTGCGAAAGGGCCAATTTACGAATTATATTTGTTTTATTGGTGACAGAAAACATAGCGGGTGTTGATTGAATATTTTAGGAAGGCCCGGGAGTTTTTCTAATAGGAATTACTTCTTTCACGCAAGCAAACCTAAAATATTTTTTAGTGAATCAAACCAGAAACCCACTCACTGGAAATAAAGTATTTCAAGTATCCTAGCCCTCTGTCTTTGATGTCTTCTCAAAAAGGGGCCAAAAGATTGATTATAAATCATAAGATGCAAAGCACTGTGTACCTACTCACCAAGTGACTTAATTACGGATTTTTTTGTTTACATTTTGCTAGTTCTCATATGTAGAGCAAACAACAAACTTTACATTAAAGCCAGTATGCTGTCTCATAGTACAAGTAATACACATACAATTTTGCAATCAATCACTTAAGTTTTCAGAGAGATAAGGCTGTTTTAGTAAATTATAGTGCATTTTTTACTAGAAACCCCAAATCTTTGAAATGTTGAATATTTTATTCTTGTATTTTCACATCAGGATGCCTAATACATAAATACAGCATACTGGCTATGTTATGTTGTAATTGAAATGGTTTCTAGGCCAAAATTTAAGATTTTATGATTAACTAGGTCGCTTCGCATAGAGCAAACGGTACACAGTGTAAAGGAACTGGTGCAGCTGTATGAATAACACTGATTTTAGATGAGTACTTGTTGCTTCAACCATTTATACCTGTCTTTACAACTTTTTTCCTTATTATTTCTGGTTCATTTAAGCAACACTGAAGCTGCTGATAAAAAACAATTTTCTTTGATTGCTCCTTATTGAATCAAGACCAATTGGGTCATTGTCAGAGTGATGGCTGTGACCTTTTCATTACACCACAGCAACATGGTTTCACAATAGAATGTCGTAGCAATTCTTGTAATGGAGCACCCACATACTTCCAAACTGATTCTGGCCCCTTATATCAGAAATGCCTCATTCCGAAATAGCCATTGAGCCTCATTCTAAAAAGTATCCTTTCAGCCTCACTCTGGGACAATCAGGTCAAGCTCATGC
Organism: Platynereis dumerilii; assembly: GCA_026936325.1. Classification (NCBI taxonomy): domain Eukaryota; kingdom Metazoa; phylum Annelida; class Polychaeta; order Phyllodocida; family Nereididae; genus Platynereis; species Platynereis dumerilii. Next base: position 96,783,263 of record JAPTHN010000003.1, read on the forward strand.
TGGATATTTGCAAATCATGTACCACAATCCAGCAACTAGGCTGACCAATCAGTTGTTGGACATTGGGCCAAATATCATTTCCCCAATTTGTCAGAGAAGAAGAAGGATTTGACCGATTTCCAGGGTAGAAAATTCCAATTACCTTTCCCTGCAGCAGCCTATATGAGTTCCCCCGTGGCCTAATTGGTAATTGCGCTTGTCAACTGGCTTTGAGGGCGTGGGTTCGAATCTCAACCTGGGAACAAACTTTAGTTCAAGTCCATGGGACATCAAATGGAGTTGGGTTGCATCCAGTTTTCTATGCTGGGACAACTGAAAGACCCTGGGCATCCTGAATTAATAGGGTATGTGCCAGACTCCAAGTCTTCTCATCTCATCATCATACGGCGGTCACCAAAAATGAAAGTGCAGCTCCCTCCACAAAAAAGATTGAGGTTCAGCTGCCCCAGCTGATCTGGGGTACACAAGCACAACCTAAGTCAAGTCAATGAAGGAAAATAATTTGTAGTAGATTAAACCCCTTGATATAACCCTAGATTAAAAAAGTAATAGTGTAAAACCCTTAATAGAGTGATTAAAAATTAGTGCAAAATACTCAAAGAAACAACATTTTATGTCAGTCAAACACAACTCCACAAATTACCAGGAGGTAAACATAGTCATACTATACTGAGGCAGTAAACATACACAGTGCATACATATAGTATAGAGCATACATACAAGAAGCAAAGAAATGTTATGTGGTATATACTTGATGTTATGAGATGTATGGACATCTTAGGCAAAGAAGATTTCAGACTTAGTGATATCTCATTGTGGCCAAGCAATACACTGATCAGCAGAAAAATATGACAACCAAGCCATAAATCCCTAAATATCTATTTCAAAATGTCAAATATCAAAGTTTAGTGGCTGTCATATATTTTAATTTGAAATACCTAGTGATTTCTGACAACACTTGAATTCCTCTTGGCCTAATGTCTAATATAAGGGTGCTGGTTTGTACTACTACTGGCTGACAGGTCCTGGGTTCAACTCCCACTCCTTGATTTAGTCCAAGTTGACAGGACAAAGACTGTGACCTTAATTAAACTAAAATACATTTTTACAACTTGTCAAGGTTATCCAACATCACATTTAAAATATATATCGTAGCATTAAATATCACCATTATGTGAAGTAAACCTACCTACCATTATCATATTCCAAAACATAATGCAATGAACCTGGTTGAAATAAGTACAATTCATACTTTGTTGATGTTTGCACAGCTGTAAATCTTCATTTGACCAACTTTTAGGTTGTGAGAGACCCACTATTGTATGTACATATGTGAAAATCAAAGATATCGATACAATGCAATAAATAATTCTTATTTTAAAAAAGTATATATATATATATATATTGTTATAAAATTTCCATGTCATTGTATATTTCTTCAGCTATCTCTCCATTTGTCAATAAATCAATCAATCAATCTATCAATTAATTCTGGGCTATCCATCAATACATCTGCCTATCTATCTATCTATCTATCTATCTATCTATCTATCTATCTATCTATCTATCTATCTACATGTCTATCTATATGTCTATATTTTGATCGATGTAGGCTACGTAGAACTCGATCCAACAATCTATCTATCTATCTATCTATCTATCTATCTATCTATCTATCTATCTACCTATCTATCTATCTATCTATCTTTCTATCTGTCTGTCTGTCCAGCTGTCTGTCTGTCTGTTTGTCTAGCTGTCTAGCTGTCTTTCAGTCTATCAATCTACCTTTGTCATGGTGACACAAAGCAATGTTCTGAATGTTCGAAACAATTAGAATTCAATTGACCCCCCTTATCAGCAAGGCTTATTGATGGCAGCCAAATCAATTAAAAAGTCATATTTAAGGCTTTCCTGAAAATTCGTATCAATTGACACAAAGAAATTGTAGAAAAATCAAATATAAGATTACTTTTTTATGGCAAGATACATAGCAATTGCTAAATTAAAGCCACAGAAAAAAAGTGTTGAATTGATTGAGAAGGACAGATGTTGCTAAATGTGACATCAGACCTCCAGCACTGCACTCAATGCCTTTCGAATCTTATCTTGTAGCTTAACTTAAGGACTAAAATGGCAAAGCTAAGTTATCTTACCCTTATCTGAAGCAAAGCAAAGATTTAAATGTGATTATATCATAAATTAAAGTTTGTCTGAATTCGTTTTTGTGATATCAATAATGAGGAAGAGATTAAGATACCAGGTTAGAAGGTTCACTTAAGATTGTGACCTTTATGTATACCTTCAGAGAAAATAAAAATTACCAGCCGTTTTCATTCCACATCCTTCAAATATCACCCCCAAAAAGTTTTCTTTCATCATATGATTATCCTTGCTTTCACAAGCAGTTTGGTTGAGGAAGTTTTGCGTTGACCCACTGGTAACAGGCCACGTTATACTTGTCACTCTGTGAGGTTGTCGCATTGGGCTGCAAATCTCAGGGAACAGGGTTCGCCACAAAACCTTTGTTTTTAAAAATGTACGTTTCATCCTATTATATAATATATGCCAAGAGCCCACCTTCCCTCATTACCTTGGTCCATGCCTATCCTATACTTAACCTACTCAGTGTATAAATACATGATGTAAAGCCCTGTCACCCCACCACCCAGCAAGCCAGTCTTTGTAAATATATCCTTTGTTCAGAAAAAACTACTATGACGTATGTAGTTATTTCCAATGGTCATATATCCCTTCATTATGCACCAACAGGTGAACTGTATACTAGACATAAGACAACTAAACAAAACAACATTGTCTCAATTACTTAGGGAAACTTGGCACCATTCTGGACATATCTTGTTGAGTTAACGCTCTTTCTAAATGTCATACTCCCAAATGTCTGATTTACATACACCAAAAGGCTATAACTCCTCAATATACAACAAGCCAAAGTAGTATAGAGCTACAATATGTGGCTACATTCACAATTTACACAAAATGTAGCATATTCATTATAGTCGAGAGGATCTCCTTCATTTAGCCTCCTCCACTTTAAAAGCTTTTGTGAAATTGCGTCTTTCTGAAATCATTAGTTGTAAGATAAAGATCAGCCCATCTGTTGAAGATGTCTAGCTGATTCCTAACTATCAAGACTGAATCACTTCACTTGTAGCACATTGAAATGCCAATTACTGGGTCCCGGGTTCGATTCCCATTCTGGCCGGGTCACGTTGGATAGCAGTTTCAATCATCCTTCACCTCGTTACTGTGTCCTGTCCTAATCAGCCCACCAAGTGCATAAATACAGTATATATGAAGCCCAAATCATCTAGCCTCCCTCACTTCTAAAGTTACCTTCTACACACCCCCTGTTTGTGAACTCGTGCAATTATCTTAAAAAAAGAATGGTGTTCAAAGAAATTTGCTGATGGATGAGGTATACAATATGATAGAACAGGCAGATACGGATAGGATAAGAAATGGATAGATAAATAGATAGATAGATAGATAGTTAGATAAATAGATAGATAGATAGATAGATATGGCCTGAAAGATGATATATGAGGTAGCATAAAAAAATAATAAAACAATTAAAATAAAAAAGGGAAACCAAAAGAAAGCAAAAATAAACTTACCCTTATTCTCATGTCTTAACCACAACTCCTTTAAAGTAGCCTCCATATAATATTTCCCTTGTCTCTGATATCAACTGGTAACTTCTATTGTTTGTCACACTGACAGTGGCATACATGTCACAGTCAAGTGTGAGCTTGCCTCCAAAAGCAATGACTGCAGACCTGGCGCATCTCCCTGCTTGTTAAGAAGGCTGGGGGCTCCTGGCTAACTCGGCTGCATGGCCAGGCAGAGCTGGCACAGCCCTTGACAGGAGGAGGCCTTTGTCAGGAACATTCACTCAGTGGACACTGGATACGAGGGGCGTTCAGAAAGTTCAAGGCTTTTTTTTATATGGACACTTATTTTCAATCTAGAACTATGAAATTTTCACAGGATAAAATTCAGCATATTTGAAATGCATTTCCGAAATATCAGACAATTTGGACATTTCTAAGTCATTCAGTGGTTGCCATGGAAACTTGAAAGTTCATCTTCTTGGGGCAGATAACACTGAAACCACTGAAGCCATTGAATTTTGGCTGTGAGAGACCTCTCTCTATCACTTGCATTTGTGAGATTGACAATATTTGACACAAGAAATATAATATTAACCTTCAAAAATACTCCCAAGCTCACAAAAAGCATTGATTCATACACCTGACCTATTGAAGTAAATGTTCCTTGAAGTCCTCCAAACAAAGTTTTGTGAAAGAATTTCGGTCATCCGAAGCCTTTTCTCCTCCAGTGCCTGAAACTATAGCCCCCATGGACTAAAGTAAGGGAAAACCAGTACTTATGTAAAGCAACATGTCACAGGAATAGCTAGGATGAATAATGCTGTCCATTTGGTCCTTTGTTCATACTAGTGAATCCATGCTTTCACAAGTCCTTATGTAGTCAGGGAAACACACCTTTGCCTGCTGAATTTCCCTTGCCAAATCTGACATGCAGGAGTGCTTTCCTACATGGGTTAAATGTAAAGATACACACATTTGGGGTGCTTGAAAGCATATTTAGAAGCTAATACCATATTTCTTGTATCAAATATTGTCAATCTCACTAATACAAGTGACAGAGAGAAGTCTCTCACAGTCACAATTTCTTGGCATTCTTGGTTTCAGTGTTACCTGCCCCAAGAAGCTGAACTTTCATTTTCCATGGCAACCACTGAATGACTTAAAAATGTCCAAATATCCTGAATTTTATCCTGTGAAAAATTCGTAGTTCTAGATTGAAAATAAGTATCCATATGAAAAAAAGCCTCGAACTTTCTGAACACCCCTCGTATGGTGCTCCTCTCCCTTTGTGATCATGATGAGATGTGATGGTAGGCCTTGATGGGTTATTACACAAGGTATTGTATTTGTGGTGTGTGATATGTTAATAGCATTATACACAGGTACTAAAGGAGGGTAGATATATTATTAAATAAATAGATATAAAGATAGACAGACAGATAGATATTATGAAGCTCCTAGAGCTGGGCCAAAATAATATTTCTGAGAGTACAATTTTGGCCCCAGAGGAGCTTCATATAGATAATAAATAGATAGATAGATAGATAGATAGATAGATAGATAGATAGATAGATAGATAGATAGATCGATAGATAGATCGATCGATAGATAGTTCAACAGAAATATGTCTAATCTGCATAAAACAACCTGGGGTCTGATCTTTTGCCATTGGGTCAATCAAAACATCCACTACCAAACTGCTTGTGGGCGAGGATACTAATCGGATGAGAATAAAAGCAGCATGGAGTAATAAAGGATGATATTTGAGGCATGTGACATTGTGGGTTATAAATATTTGGCAATTTTTCCTTGCTGCAAACAATTACATTCGAGTCAAAATCTTTGGTAAGTAAGTGACTGCCCCCCACATTCCATTAAAATTACATTGGCCTTGCCTTTCACTTATTTATCAATGACTTTGACCCATATGAAACTCTAAGAGCAGCAAAGAATAATGACCAAAAACATGTTCATCTCATCAGATGAGAATTCATGCTTACAGATGCAGTTTCATTTGAGATGTTAAGCATTGACCAAATGGCAAAACATCACCTATTTCATTTACTTATAGGCATAATGTATTCATGTCAATAAAGTGTTTCTGTCAAGACTCAAACCAGAGACCATTAATTGGCAGAACAGACTGTAGAAGATCTAACTATTCAGCTTAACGGAGACCCAAAAGCTAAAATAAAAGAATAAGTATTTACTACCAGATAAAGAATTAAAAAAATGACTATCAATTCATTTGTCATGGAATAATTCTCCATATGGAAGGGTTTGCAAATTAAAATTCCATGTTCTAATTATGCAACACAAGACCTTCCCTTTTCCAATTACTTTTGTGTAATTTCAGCATGACACTCGCTTTAAATGGTGTAATTACCATTCACAAAGGCAGATTAATTCTTCTACATTTGCCAGTTTACGGCGATGAAGTCTTCAGCCAGAAGTTGCCACAACTACATAACCTTGCTTACTGGGGAGGCATGGGCGCCCATGGTGGAGGCAGTTGATGCGTTTCTTGTTTCGTCAAAACATTGGTCTCAGAAAAAATAAATTAACTCATCACCAAATTGTTCTCAGCTGTACAAAACTTCACAGAAATGTTTAAATAATCATTGCGAGACACAGTGATGCAAAGAACTGCTCTATGCTGGGCAAGAAAAAGATCCCTCACATGGAGTAAATGTGTAACATGTTGAGGACTCCTACTCTCGCTCTCTCCCATCTCATCAATCAACCCTCGTGAGGGCCCTGAACTTGGCTTAGAGGGCTGCACTTACCATCTCTATCTATCTATCTAGTAGTAGCGTGCATTCATGAGGGAAGGTCCATGCCAAAAGGAAGTTAGGTATACTGGAATACTTGAGGGATATGAGCCAAGGCAGCACTGTACATGCTGTACATGACTTCTTGTTTGATCAAAACGTTGGCTTGGAGAAAGCATATGTTTCAGAAAAAGGTCAATTCATATAAATTCAAATTGTCGTCAGATATAAATAAAACTACTTAGAATTGTGTATGTAGTCGTTGTGGGCCATACCTGCAAAATGTAACCTTGAAACATCTTTGATATTGAACAAACAGCCTCTCCAAATTTCAATGTGAGCTGGCAAAAAGTTCTGTGTTGGCGTGGCCACAGGAGAGTTTGTCTTACCTTGTTTTGTAAATTAGTATCCTACGATTTGTCCTGTTAGCAATTCGAAAGAATAGATATCCCAATGCAATATAGATATAGTCCATGAACAATTCCATGTAGATAAATTGATGCTCGATTATAAATTCCTGGCTCTGTCACATATTTGTATGCTCTGGCAGTGATTTAAGGGGCTCTGTTACAAAATAGTAAGATGGATTAGCATTTTTTGGCAGTGACTGTTTGTTGAAATCACCTGTCTCGAACTCAGTTCAGTGGAGTGCATCAATGTAGCTGTGAATTTCTTTTTTATGGTTGTGGGACCATGTAGGACAACAGGTATTTACCTTCAACAGCTGTTATTTGTGTTTGCAACAGCAAATTAGGATCAAACAATTTTTTTTTATACCTATAGTTTGACCATGGGTCAGCACAGCAACTCACTACGTCTTCTCTCTCTGATCTGCACAGAAGCCCAAGGTCACCTTTGATCCTGAGGGCTCTGTATGGATTTCCTTGGATTTAAAAGTAAGAGCATTTTGTTTTCTTTTTGAAGGTTTTTTGGGCTCTAATTTGATTATAATCACGATTTATTTTATCCCGTGTTTATTGATTACCACAGTTGTGTGAGCGACTACAATGTGTGAATTGACAAACTGTCAATGACCATACATATATTGCAAAGCTAGAGAATAGGGATGCAAGCTGTGACACTGAGTTGACATGTGACATAAAATCACAGTTCAGCAGCATAGAAAAGAACTTGGGATTCCACTTAAATCTGACAAGGACTGTAAAAAACTGAAGTATGTGTGAAACATACATGTAGATGTTGTGCCTCTTGTGGTTACCAGCTTCATTGGAAAAGTATGTACAGCGGTCTGGTGCCTGCGCATTTATATGTGGGTCAAAATTTGAAAACCTTGAAATTTCAGCTGAAAAAATTTCGAAAATTTTTCGCTCCAGAAATGCCTTTTAAAGTTTGCGTTGGGTGGGTCAAACAATCAGCTATCACTGCACTTTCATGTCCAAGGGTCGAAATGCCCCGCTGATCTGTGATAAGGTGATAAACATGGATGTAATGTTTTTCAACTGTCATTAAAATCACACTTCTAACTAAAAAATCCTGGCCATTTGGGGCTAAACAATCTATTGCCAATGATAAGGCAAGTGGCTGGCACATTTTGGGCAAGTTCCAGGTCTCTAATGGCAATTATTTTTGAGAAACTGCATTTCTATCAATTAAAATACCAAATATGTGTGTCATTAGCATCATGCCTATAACTTGAAATCCGTACCATTTAGAGCTGAATAATGTATTACCAACAAATAGGAAAGTGGCTATTCTGCACACAATGAGCTATATTTCAGGTCTCTATGACCAATAGTTATTGAGATAGAACAAATCCTTGAACCAGAAATTTACAAAAACAAACAAAAATATTCATTTCATCAATAGTTTGGATTCTGAATAATAAAGATGATCTCCCCTACTCCCTCCAGTGCCCAATGTCTTTGCTAAACCATATTTCAGATGCTAGACAATGGTAAAATGTTGCTGGCACCCCATATTTGGTTAGTAGTTTCAGAGAAGAATCGAACTTCATACTAAGCATGTCAGATGCAAGGAAAATGCAAAAATGTTATGTAATAGTCTGTTGAAACATTTATTGATAATATATATTCAACTGATTTCAATTCCGGTCACCTGCAACAAAATTTTAGTGAGATAAAGGCAATAAGCTATTTTTGACATACGATGCTAATGACAGCGTGTGTTGCAGCCAATATCCACTATTGCGCCTAATAGGCCTATTGGGCAAGGCTATTTTGCCTTTTGGCAAAATATAGGGTCTTTTGGCAAATTATTGGGTCTTTTGGCAAATTATTGGGTCTTTTGGCAAACTATAGTGCCTTTTGGCATCCTCTAAAATATCCGCGGGGCATTTTGGCAAAATATAGGTGCTTTTGGCGCATGCCTAAACCACACATTATCACTCACTCGAATTATAGTGGATTTTGACAAAGATCCTGTCCTTTGGGAATATGCCCAAATCATTCATCATCATTCACTTAAACTATAGTGGATATTGGCAAAGATCAATCTGTTGGATATTAGCTATTTTTAGCCTAGTGAGTGATAATGAGTGAAGTGGGCAGAGGATATTTTGTGCCTAAATGCCATATTATCGCTCATTGTGATTTTGAGGAATTTTTCATGCTGCTCAGCATATTTCACATACAAATAATGGTCCTACAGGGTCGAAATTTATATCAAAATGAAGGAAATTAAATTTCTGAAATGATGGTGCCAGTCAGAAGTTGATGCGCCTCATATTGACGGCGCTCGGTGACGTTCGTTTTTGGCAAAATTGATTGTTATGACAAAGTAGGGTCATGAAATCAATTTTATTGCATGGTTATGATGTGGTAACACGCAAAAATTAAATGGCTACCAGTTGATAGAGTGTTTGATTACCAGTTGGTTGGGTTACCAGCTGGCAACTTGGCGTTCAACTTGACAGGTCAGCACCCCCCCCCCCCAGAATTTAACCAAAAACTTCCCCCCCCCCCCTCTGGATTCAGCTCAGCCTAAGACCCTGGTGGTCCATACGTGAGCACTGCGCAGGTCTACTTTAACCTGGGTTTAATTGGGCTTGCAGAACACATGTGATACAACAGCAGATATGACGTGGATCTTCAAAATTAAAATGGATTGACTGATGAAACTTTTATATATTTTATTTATTTCGGTCTCAGCCTCGGAGGCCCATGACTCGATCGGTCTTGGATGTTTCGGCCTCAACCAGAGGTGGCGAAACGCATCGAAAAGTGGGGGGCACCTCGTCCCGGGGCAGCTGAGCTACGGTAAATTCAAGGAGAAAAGGTGGGGGGGCACCTGCCCCCAGTGCCCCCCCCCAGCTCCGCCGCCCCTGGCCTCAACTACTGAATTACTAACTTAATGAAGTCAGGGGGACTAGCTCAGTTGGTTAGGGCGTCAGGCTCCCTTGAAAAGTGCTCTGCGTGCGTGGGCACTATGAATATGATAGTAAGGTGCCGATGAATTTCACGATTATGACTGACATCTACATTTTTCTACTTTTTTTTTGCAAATATTTGGTATAAGTTAAAATCGTGACAGTCGACGCCAACACAGTGAAACGGCTGACTTCCTGTGATCTGACCAATCAGAGAGCCAGATTTTGACACATTAAACTGCTTGAAGTTTTGCAACGACCCAAACTCAACCCAGCGCCATTCATATTGTATCCACCATAGGCATACGGGACGCGCGATTTTTGGGGGGGGCGAGCGACATTTGCCCGAATTTCGAGATCTAAATTTAATACCATTTCAAATTAAATAGCCTGGAAATCACTAATTTTAAATAGTTTTTACCTAATCATCTGCCCAAATTTTTTAGCCTTTTTGCCCGAATCTTGCAGTTTCCCAAACTTTTGGGGGGGCGACCGCCCCCCCTGCCCCCCCCCCCCTCCCATACGCCTATGGTATCCAGTGTTCTATGCTGGGGCAACTGAAAGACCCTGCACATCCCTGAACTATTAGGGTATGTAGCAGACTCCTAGCCGTATCATCTCATCCATCATACGGCGGTCTCCATGCTTGCATAGGCCAAATATGTGGCCTCTTAGCATTAAAACAAATAAGATAAGAAGTCCAAAAGTATCATCCTAAATTTGTTTTTGGGGAACCAGTCTTCCTTGGCCTACTGAGCAACATGGCCCTATGCATAAAGGCAGATGACTTAATAATCAGGCCAAACTGGCCTATTATTCAGTTCAATATTTGTCAACTCCACACAAACACCACTGCTGAAGGAGTCTTCAAGCAGAATTTACATCACCAACTGCAACCAAATTTAGTGACAAAGTAAAGGAATAACAACTGAATATGTATAAAAAATATGATGAATAAGTTTTATTTATACACAACACAACATGAACAATTACTGCATGAGCCATAAAATAGTGTTAATCTGTTTACTTTGTCCAGGTAAATTGTACCTCATTCAAAGGCTGTCATAAAAACCTTCATTATAGGATTCACCTGAAAATTGTAATCTTTTGCTAAAATTGTGAAAATTGTTATGTTATTATGATCACAACTGTTGATCACCTTTGGAATAATTTTGTTATCTCAGAATTTCTTGGATTATATTACAAAATTTATATTAAATTGTTTACTTGTGATTTTACAATGATACAAGACCTACAGGAACTTATATGATGAAGCTGGGGTTGAACAACATAGGAAGCTTTGACTGATCTGACCATAATTCCAGAATCATAAAGAATTTTAAAATGCAAAATATTAATATTAATTTGCAAGCAAAAGAAACTATTCAAAATGAAAAGGATATATGTTAGTCAGTTATTACAATATAAATCCAATGTGAAAAAAAAACACCTTCTATGAATATAATAGTTTTAAAAATACACACATTCAAATTATCAGAATATTTATATTGTTCACAAGAACATTAAATAATTAAAAAAATTATTACTTGACGGACTAGTACAGAGTTTATGAAATTAAAGAGCCATACCATTTAAAATGTTCTCAAATTGTCTTATAATAACGTTTATTTATTTTTTTAAAAGTCAGAAAATAAAAACTATCTATAAGCTATTACGTGTGATGGCAACAACATAAAAACCGATAAGTAAAATATCTTAACCCTTACCAGACTGGGCTGTTCAAACAAAACACAGTGGGCTGTTCAAACATAACACCCAGGACATTTGTGACGTCATAAGCTGTTACCAACAGACATAAATGGCCCATTAGGTAGCTAGCTAGGGATGCACATAAATGTCCGTTCAGTCCGTTAAGGGTTAAGTGAAAAAGAATCAAACATATAAACATAAAATAATTAATAATTTCAAAGTGAGGGATATGATCATAGTATTACATTTTCAGGTAAATTCAAGATCATTGACATTCTGTTTAAAAACCTCAAGAGCTTCAATATTTTTTAACATGGTCAAGCTAAGCATTCAATGTTTTAGCACCAAGAAATGTGAAATCTAATATCTGTAGCAGTCCTCGTAAATATAATTTAAAATAGTACAGTTCGGAATATAATATATAGTTGATAAATATATTAAATAACACCGGGCCAAGGACCAACTCTTTCATTATGCCCATTATAATTGGAGTCTATTTACCACTAATATCATCAATACATACTCAATGGACTATATTACTAAGATAACAGTGAAGTCAGTACTGACTGCAGCAACATTGTCGCCGTTGTCCAAACAAAACATCTAGTTCTTCAGCAACAGTACAACACAGTATTATGCCACTTCCAATAATTAGAAATATTTTCATTGTACATTTCATCAAAATATTTACATTGTTCAGTGTTCAACACTCTGTCAGTATTAATTGACATACAGGGTAATATAATCATAGGTCTAAAGTTAGATTTATCAAGTTTAATATTACATTTATAAATAGAAGAGAGTTCAGTCTTTTTGAAATCCGCAGGAAATAGTTTATCAGTATCTTACTGATGATTTTCGCTATAGTATGCACTAGTGCTGGAGTGCCAATCTTCAGTAGCCTGGAGGTTATCTGATTGTGTTCAGTAGCCTTGCAAAGGTCATTAGATCACAGCACTTTGGTGACATCATGTCTCATAAACCAGCGAAGCTGAAACTCCTAGTCTTGCATCTGTATACAGCACAAATCTTCTTTTGAATCCATTATTCTTCATACTGGTGCTTCTGCTATCTTCACAGCTTCAAATTCATATCAGATGTCGGAATGGCAAGTGACTTAGGTACAGTTCTGATCCATGGCATAGCTGAATCTCTGAAAAGCAAAAGTAAAACGAAAAGTAAGACTATGAAAATTGAGAAATCTTAAATCATGACCGAGATACATTACTGGCTACTTGTTCTTTTTACCTATCCTAGTAAAATACAATAAATCTAGATCGTTGCCATTAAATGATTTATCTACAGACTACAAGTCAGATTCTCATCATCTCATGCCTCTTTCACACTATCATAGGCTAGTATCACAAGTAGCAATAAAATGGGGCCCAGAATTATGGGAAATGGCAAAAATTTATTTAATATTTTGGCATGCAAATTTGACCTTGTCAAGACATATTTTTGGGCTCAAGCACATTAGTCTTTCAAATAAAAACCTGACTTCAATGTAATATCTGTAATTGCAGATACTTGCCTTCATTCACGGTTGTATCTCTAAGGCCCAGTAGTTATAAAAGGCAGTCATGTCAACATTTTCATCAATGGACATGTATGGAGTTCAGAAACAGCCTGATGACACCTTTTACTGCAACTGCAAAATGACGAAAAGCATTTGAACAGATGAGGAAGAAATTCCAGCCACAGCCACACCAAAATATGAATGGCTTACAAAATTTTTGCCCTCTATAACAGAGAGAGTATTTAAAAATATAATAATTTTTTTTTTAGAAAATGTAAGGGCTTGAATAAAATTACGGTTTCACCCTTTATTATGGTTGCTAATGAATTCCAAAAATGTTGTCATATCAGCAAAAAAATCTCTTACTGATAACAATTCATTGTTTCAAAATGGAATATCAGTTCGGCCAAGACAATTGCTTGAATGGACTCGTGTTAATTGACAGGGAACTTATTAATATTCACAATTTTTATGTTAGAAATTGTCTTCATTCAAAAAAAAATTATATTTGAGTCAGAGTCTTAATTGACTGGGCTCATGTTAAATTACTGGAGTCTATTATCATCTGGATCCGGAAGACCCAAGTTAAGATTTGCCAGGAGTGTGGGCAACAAGGGTTGGCTTTACCTGGCAACAAACTGGTTTTTTTTTGTGCACAAAATCATTAAGGAGTGACATAGTTTCATACATCTTTGTTTTTTTTCTGTCAAGTGGCAAATAAACTTTTCATCAAAAATCCCTAGTCCCTCCAGGTATTATTTGACCCCTTGGGGTCAGCTTAAGCAGATCTATGTACATTTATATGTGAAGGAGACGACAAATACAAATTCAAAATCACTAAAATGGCCAATCAACTGGCCAGGTGTCATGAAAATTGGATAACAGCCTTTTGAAATATTAGAGTTTATTTTCTGAGAGACTTGCTGTTTTTGTTGAATACTTTGGAATCTAAAGACATTTGGAATGGTTAAATTGAATCACACTTGGCAGTTCATTAGGGATAACGTGTATGCTCTGACAAATTGTTACTAACACCTGACAAATGCATGAAACTTACCACCGGCAATAAAATGTGACCCTGTTGTTGAGCCTTCTTGTTATATGTCCCGGAGGCTGGTTGCATCCGTCATTCTGTAACTTACTTCTGAAATATATTAAACAAATCCATACAGTAATCCGCTGAATCAGAAAATTTAACAGACCATCAACTGACTATCCCATGATGTGTCGATAAAAAATTTACACAAAATAAGCTCCTCTTCCTTGGAAAAATTTAACATTTAATACAGTAACTGTATCACAGAAAGTCTCTTTCGATGCAATCAACATAGTCTCCTCTACAATAGGGCTGCACGATATATCGAAATGATATCGATATTGCGATATCACATGACACACGATATTGATATCGTGCAAAACACGATATTCACGATATTCTTATTTTCACAAATTGACAAAATAGAATCTACACTAAACGTCCGTAGAAGGTGGCGAAAGGTGCCAGAACACTAAATTAGAAACATTTCAACGTTTATTAGAAGAAAATTCAACCAGAATTGACAAAATTAGCAAGAAATTGTAGAAAATCCGAAGCATGCTGCTGCATGCAGTCCTTACTGATATCATCTGACCCACTGAGGTGGGTGGCCCCACTGGCTTGCTACTAAACGCACAGGTGGGCACAGGGAGCAGTCAGTTGAGGGAGCAGTTTTTTTAATTTTACCAAACATCGAAAATGATATCGTTATCGACAATTTAACCCCTGATATCGATATCGACCATTTTGCCAATATCGTGCAGCCCTACTCTACAATATTTTGTTTGATAACTTCAACTTTATTTTATTTGATCAAAGTTTCCAGAACAGGGAGATATTGGGCAATGATGTACCTATTCAAGAATTTTTTGCCTAAGACAGGACATTCCCATATCAGTCAGCAGACCATTGCCCGTCAATATCAATGGAGTGTGACTGTGTCCATCAACAAAATTCCGTTTTATTGATCACATAAACATGATCACAAAATAAAGAGCACCTGCAAAAATCATCAAATAACATTTACATGTACACAATTTTCAGAAGTCCAGGACTAAAGTGCTGGGGAAAAGTAATGTCAGGAGAAGTCACACTGGAGAGAAGCCATATGGATGTTCTGTTTGTGGTCAAATGTTCAGTAAAAAGATTGGAAACAATGTCATAAATCTGAGTAGAGAGAAGCCATACAGATGTTCCGTTTGTGGTGAAATGTTCAGTAAATAGATGGAAAAAAAGTCAGGAGAATTCACACTGGAGAGAAGCCATATGGATGTTCTGTTTGTGGTGAAATGTTCCGTAAATAGATGGAAACAGCATGATGAGAATTCACACTGGAGAAGCCATATGAATGTTCTGTTTGTGATGAAACGTTCAGTAGAATGATGGAAACCGCATGATGAGAATTCATACAAATGTTTTGCTTGTGGTCGGAGGCTGAGCAAAAAACTAAATATTAATATTTCCACAAGTTTGTGGAAAAATGTCAGGATTAGGGGGAAGGGGAAATGATGCTACGGGTGGGATGATACAATGAAGAAATACTTTGTGCCAATTTATAGTAGTTTGCATAACAATAAGTTTGATATCACGATACATTTGTTCCATGTGAACTGCAATTTACATGAAAATCCGAACCAAAAGCCTGCAAAAACAGTATTTTTACAATGTAACAATGCGCGAGAAGGGTCATGAATTGTTTGCAGACATGCATATCTTGTTTGAAGGCCCTCATGAGTCTTGGCCAACTTCATTATTAAAACCAATATTCTCATCCTGGTTTGCATGTATTTAAGACAGTATTTTGGTATTGGAATTTGATGACGGTATCGATACGGTATGATTTCAATATCGCCGTTCATTGTATTTATCGCTATTCGTCCTAACCCTAAATGATGGACAGACATTTTTGGCTTAATATCACCATTATGGGGGAGGGGCGGTGTGTCACATCCAAAGTCTCAGAACAAACCAGGGGAGTTTCAGAAGAAAAAGACACCCTGCTCACTTCTCACATGAAGGTGAAATGCAAATTTTTCGGTGATATAATCGAAGTCATTGTTACAGGTAGTTGTTAATAATTTGTTTATATTGTAGAAGTATATCAAACAGCTAAACCATTTTCTCTGTACAATTTCTAATATCATCTGTTATTTATAATGAAGGTCTATAGATGCCAAAAATAATCTATTTTTTTTTCCAGGCAGGAGCTTTGATAAACACTGACCAACATATCATGCAATAAGTATGGGAAAAAGTAAAATAATTATTTTTATTTTGGTGTGTATACAGCTGCAAAATGTGGACAACATCTTTTACCTTTCACTTCTTAGATTGTACTCTTCAAGCTGGAGAATCGAGCGTCCTCAGGAGACCATAGCTTGGTTTCCTGGAAGCAAATAAATTACACAAATTACAATATCATGTCGTTTGAACAATCACACATCTATATAGCATTTCAAAATAAAAAAATAAGCATTAAGTGACTGGCAGAACAATCTCAAATAGCATAGATTGATGAATCTTTTTCACAGTCCTAGTTCAGAATAAAGCCATCATTTGCATAATAATTATAAATCTTAAGTAAAGCTTTAGCTTTGCTTTCATCTCATAAAATACACAACACCTGTCATTGCCTCCATACCTAATAAATCTTGGACAGAGTCAGAGACTCTGAGTTTTTTTACTGGAGTCGGAGTTGGTGCCAAAAGTGAAGTTGGAGTCTCAAATTAATTTGTGAATCCTGACTGCTGAAGAAAATTTATACTTTTTACACAAAACAAAGTAGCAACAATTTGAAATGTACTTAAAATTTCACACTATATTTCCTCATGAAAATCCTGTTGAAACAGATCGGCTTTTGCTTTTGCTTACCGTCCGATATTTGTGCGCACTTAGCCCGAGTCATCAGCGCGAGTCATGATTAAGGAGATTTGAGGATTTTGGTTACAGTTGCCTCTAAGAAAGCCTAAAGAAAGCTGAAAGAGTCCACAGTCAAAGTAGGTTCATTGCTCTTTGGCTCCAATGCTCTGAAATAAAGTAATAAAATATATAGAGATCTATACACAATAAAAAGATTGAACTGCACTTTCTATACATGTGGGATCTGGTGCACAGTGAATAAAAGAACTCATTTGGATAGTGCTTTTGTGATATCTAATAACAATTATATATTATGCAATTTACTGCAACTGTTGTCAGGTTCACAGATTTTACATATTGTTCAAGACAATTACATCCATCAAAGCATTAGCGAAGAGAAAATTGTAAATGTTCTAGTTTGACACACCTTTTGAACCGTTCGTTTTACAAAGCATTCCTGCTGATGGATTATTTTGTTCCGAACAACCTCAAAGTCATTGATCTGGTGGAAGACATAAATCAATCATAAATAATGGAAGAAGGCCACTGAATCAGTCATTCTGCGAAACTTAAATTAATTGCCACAAATGGTACAATTTCTCTTTCAAATGTTATCCCATAAATGACACGAACCACCTGGCAAGCTGGATTGTCCCAAAAGAAATTTTCCAATACTTCACTGAGTTAATTTGTAGACTTATTCATTGGTGACATGGCATTTTACCTTGCATGGATTGATTTCCGAAATGAGTCTTGATTATATTTTCACTTTAAAGTTTCTTCACAGCTCCACGTTTCAAATCCATACAATTCTGAAAAGATTCCAAAATTGGGCATTATGATCTTATTTTTGTCAATTGGAGAAATTATATTTCACTACGTAGCAATGCAGCACTAACTCTCAAAAGACCATCACCACCAAAAACTTATGTACAGTAGTTACACTTTTACGATAAGAGCGCCAGCACTCTGGAATGATCTACTGGTTGAGTTGAGGACAATTCAAGTTTACAAACAATTTAAGAGCAAGTTAAAAACATATTTATTTAAATGTCACTATATAATGTTAAGTGACTTTATGTTTTATCTACTGTGTATGGTTTTATTTCAAATATCATTTTCAAAAGCATTGAGATTAATTTATGTAATGCTTCAAGAAATCCGTTTAGTTCAAGATAAAATGTTAATTTATTTCTGGATCTTGAACGAGGCTGTCAACAGATTTTAAACATAATTTGTCTATTGCCAGATTTAATTATATTGAACATATTTAAAACAAAGTCCATTTTCTTTTACCGTCCAATCAGTTTTCCAACTCATATCAGAGAGCCATTCAGTTTAACAGTTTTCATCAAACCAGGCTGAAATATAAGAATACAAATGATAATTTAAAGTTAACAAATTGAAATTTAGAAAACAAGTTATATGTATTGGCACTGAATATAAAGCGTGCCACCACTGAGAAGGCGAGGAAAGAGAGAAACAATTGTAAGGAAACAATAATTAATGCAGAATTGAGCACAACAAAATGGTTGAACCCAGGGGTGCTGGAACAGGGGGGGAAAGGTGGGCAATTGCCTCTCCTGCTCTTGTCCAGGGGGCAGAGGGGGGGCAAGGTGTGCCCTTTTGATGATGATAAAACCGCATTATTAGATTTTATTTTACTACTTTTAGGCACAAATTAGATATGTAAAAAGTATATATTCAAGGTTATTATTCCGGCACCCCTGGTCGAACCTGACTTTTGTATGGTAGGATAGAAGCTAAATATCATAAGCTAGCACTTTATGTCTAAGGGCTATTCCATTTAAAAATCTGGGGGGGGTGGTCGGGTTGATTAATTTTTCGTATGATGTAGGTACGGGTGAGCGATAATACGAAGTAGATGCTTGGGGGGCACTCGCAGATTTCACTTTAGATGTATGGGGGGGGGACTGCCGTTCTATTCAGGCATACGCAATGTAATAACGAAAATTTAATTTGACGTATGTACGGGGGGTGAAAAAATCGAAGTTAATGCATGGGGGGGGTAAAAAAAAATCGTTTTAGATGCATGGGGGGGGGTCAAAATCGTGCCCAACCAACCCCCCCCCAGGCTCTGGTTGGTTAATGCACTTTTCAGCTTTTTTATGACAGAACTGAAATGCTCTTAAATGATGCTCAATTAAAGGCAATAGTGCAGTTTTACTCCAAATTTTCGGCATCAGGAGTCTACTAAAACATGTCAGGGGAAAAATTTTTTTTTTCGGGGGGTCACTGCTCTTTTAATAGGAAAAAATGCAATTTTTAGCTTAAAATATGATAAAAACACTAAAATAGAGGCCGAGGGATGAATTTTAATAGTAGAAATGCAAATAAGGTGTCAAATGAAAGAAGAGAAATAGCACTATATGACCCTGGAGGCGCTTTTCTGAATGTTGGTCTGAGTATTTTTTTATTCACAATAAAGATGCCAAAAATGGCTCAGTTTCAACTAAAACCCTATGGAACAGGGATTAAAATTAAAATTTTAAAAAAGCGCCTGCATCATCTTGTAGCACTGCTTCTCTGCTTTCATTTGACACCTCATTTGTCTTTCTACCATTAAAACTCATCCCTCGGCCTTTTTTTGAAGTTTTTCTTCATATTTTAAGCTAAAAATAGCATTTTTACTGTAAAAAAAATACAGTGGCCCCCCTGAAAAAAATTTTTTTTTCCTTGACATATTTTCTTGGATGCCTTATGCCGAAAATTTGGATGAAATACGCAGAACTGCCTTTAATACAGCAGCATTTGAAGTAATAGCAGTGAAGCCCTCAAAAAGCTCAAAAGTGCATTAACCAACCAGAGGGTTTTTAAATGGAATAGCCCTAAAAAGTTCCTTGTTTTCTTTTGAAATGTCAATTATTATTTCAACGTGATTTGAGAAATTACATTTACGCCACTGATCATACGTAAAACACAAACTCACTCACTCTTTGAAATGTCCGGCTGCCCCTCCCTCTTCACCAAGTCACCGTCCTCTTCTCAAACCTGAAGTGACAAGAAACACAATTTATACAATAATGCAAGGGATAAAAACCTATTTTATATATATAAAAATGTTAAATAACTTTTCAATAAAGTTCTGGAAATATTTAGAAGAACAGTGATGATGAAAAATCATACATGTGCTGTTGCTTCTTCATTCTTTTCCTATTCAGTAAAATAAAATGCGGATGTTTGTGTCTTATTTTTTAATTTCACCTTCAAAAGTTATATTTTGACACAACAATGAAATTGTTATCAACGAATAATAACATTATTACCTTTATGTCTATATTTTGTTTTGAAACTTTAAAAAGATTTGAAAGACTTAAATTGTAGCGACGACTGATCAAATCAATGCCATGCATTTAAGCAATAAAGCCACTACCACTACTACTATACATATATACTAGGACTGTGCATCTCACATTTTAGGCATAAACGAGTGACAAGTCGATGCAAATCAACAGGCAGATTTGTTCTTTGCACATTGACTATAAATAGATTTTGATATTGCAGACTTTAGAATTACCTGGAAGCTTTACAACAAATTTGCGGCATATAGTGGACCTTCAGCTGGATTTCATCATTCTTGTCCATCAGATTCAACTGAAAATAAAAAGATGCAGTTCAACACCTCGTCAAATTCCATAATTTTCTCAAAATATTTCAATTTAATGTATTTACAATCTGAAAAAGCAGCGGTTGAGAACTTAGTAAATCATGAAGTTCCCTCAAAACAAATTTATGATTTAGGTATAATATTTTAGCCTGTCTATTTTTTCAGAAACAGAAACAAACAGAACATGAATACCTCAAAAACATAGACAATGATCATGACGTTTGAGAATGAAAATGTGATTGAACCATGAATGATAGCATTTTAGCATTTTCAGTCTAAAACTTCATTGTCTATATTCCAAATTTGTTTCATGTTCTGTTTGTTTCTGCTTTCATGCATGTTGACAAATATTTAAAACGTAATAAGAAACATGCACAACAAACAAGAACAACTAGGTCATCCGTGTATGTGTTAAACTTTGGTCACTGACTTTTACTCTGTTTTCACATAAAATTGATTGTCCCGCAGAGCTAAAACTTATGAAGCCCCAAACTGGGCCATGGAGGGCATGGAATGAAAAAATATATATCATCTCATTCTCTCACATACTTTCGCTCTCGATCATTCACACTCCCTCTCGATCATTCGTATTCCCACCTGATCTTTGCGCATTCCTTTGCGATCTCTCAGAATCCCTCATGATCTTTTGAAAGATTATTCACATTTCCTTGGGTTCGCTCGAGATCATCGCATGTGCTTGTGTGTCTTAAATTGTTTAAACTCCAAAGCAGCATGTCTATTTCATTATGAAAAGACCTGACTCGCCATTCATAAATCCATTAATTGTGAATTAGCCTAAGATTAAGATGATTTATGTACCTTTCCAGGTGCATTTTTCGTGCCTCCTGTGAGTATCGACCAAATATTCTGCATGTAGGTTCTTGTATTTCTTGGTTGTCTCTCCTGTAAACAAGAAAATAAAAAAGTAACTTAAAAAATGTGCACAAATTAATGCATTTTAAAATTTTAAAAAGTTTAGTTATTACTTATAATTTCACCCCTATTGAAATTTGTGCATTTGAAATCTCACAACGAAGTCTAATAAATTACACAATGGTTATACCCAACTGCACTTGATTGGCATTATAGTGATCAACTTATGTAAAGTGTCAACATTACTGAAAATGGCTTTAAGGGCTCATGGGGTGCGGGACCCTTCAGGGTGTGGGGCCCAAATCAGCTGCCTTGCTTGCCCTTAGACCCCGGAGCCGTCGACAAAAACCACCGCCACCAGTCAGTCACTGCTGTTCAAAGTCAAGTCAAGTCAATGATAATCTGAGTTGTCAGTTGTGATTCAAGCCAGCCGCCGCCGACTTTACACCCAATTATATTGGTATCGTTTGATTCGCCTTAAAGAGACGATTCCAATGGTGCCAAAATCATCAAAATTGGATGATGCTGTACCGAATTCCATTATCAGACATTTGTGTGTAGCTTTTTATCAAAGCATTTTTTTCAGAAATTGGTCACACATGCAAATTTTAGTATCATCAAAAAGTTATTTTCGGGTTTTACAATGTTTTCTTATTCATTCAATTGCCTAAGTCGACTTAGTCAGCCAACTTCATACTAAGTCAAGTCAGAGATGATGACTAAGTCAGTCAAGTGAAGTCACTGACCATCAAGTCAGTCATCTCAACATGACTTGATTGACTCCGGGGTCTACTTGCCCTGCCCTAAGATCGGCCCTTCAGCCATTGAAATTTTTTTAAAAACCTTATATTAACATACATAATAGGCCAACAGCACAACATTGAAGACTAGCACAACACTAGATTGAAGATTAGATTTGCTGGTGACAATGTCAGGTACGACATTCTTCTGAAATAGAGACCCTTCTGGGCCATTCACATTGTAAATAATATGCTTCTCTGTTAATTTCTCAGCCAAAAATCATCACAGAAAACTGATTTAAAGTGCAACAGAATCGTCTTGAGCTTGTCTTTCAGTTTCTGTAACCTTCAGCTCTGTAGCGTGATTCAAAATAACGCGGCGAAGTCATTTTGTCCAGAAGAAAGTCTCAAACTTTAAGCAATTTGATAGTATGTATACTCACCAGCTCGTTCATGTTCATCAGCACACCATGAAATGACACTGCAAATGCCCATGAAATCGTTAAAATCAGGTTGTAAAGTTAGTAACATTCTTCCAGAAAGTGGATGAAGCCATTTTGGACATGTCAGGTGATCCAGGAGGTCACATGACCTGCTAAATGGGGGCAGGTCAGTCAATTCTAAAAATAGCTCATGAGCTGACGAATCAGAATCGAGATACCAAAGTTTCAGGGTCAGCTCCAGTAGCCAATGAAAGCTGAGGAAACAAAGAGCTGACCTTGAACTTGGTTCCTCAGCTTCGATTGGCTATTGAAAGTTCATGAAACTATTTCTATAGCCAATCAGTTTGCTTGTTGAGAGACATTGACCAATCAGGTTAATGGAATTATTGGGTCTTTGGGCAGAGTGAAAAAGACTATGCCAATATCCAACAAAGTCTTTTGAAAGCTTTTGTGGATATTTGTGAGTGACTATATGAACTTTAGGCATACACAGCGTGATGCTAATGATAATTACAGTAAAAATCTTTGTAGGGACCAGTGCAAAACTGGCAGTCTGGCAATATGTGCATGCAATGACCTTATGAACACCAGAAACATGTTCACAGTGATTTTGGTCCAGAAATATGCAGTCAAAATAGAGTAGCAAGGTGTTTGCTAGTGACAAATTGAGATAGGACAACTGACATGCCAACAGAAATACTCTAATATTTTGGTTTACATAAATGATACAGAGCTACAGATAGTTCAATTATTTTCTTTGGTTCCCAGACAATATCAGACACAAGGTTTTCTCACAGAATGTGTGTCCCTTTATTTTTTATTAAGAAACAAATCCGGAGTGATGCTAATGACACAATATTGGAGACATTGACACAACAACCTCCTGCTCTTATACAGAATATTATTTCAGCTATTGATGACCAGATTTTAGAAGACTGACAGTCAAGTCTCCATGTATGGAAGAGTTTAATTGAATCAGAATCCTGTACTAGTTTTTGTGATGCGATCTTTCAAAGAAAGTGTTGGTGGAGACAGGCCATTTTCAGGGGGGTTGGCCACTTCAATGCCATTTTTGAATGGGATTAAAATATTCTGCCACATATTTTTTGTGTTATAAGTTTTGCTAATATCCTAGTCTATGACAAATGACAACAAGAGGTCCTCTATTGGTCTTCCTGCCATCATGAGTTATCGTTAAACACTGGAGACAAGAATTTCAGACTTATCAAATTTTGACCCATGTGAACCTAGACTTTTGCTGCGCTGCCCAAAGCCATAATGCATTTGTTTTGAAAAGCTGGATGTGCTGATGCTTGATCAGCAGATTTTTCACTTACCCCAAGGCTTGATAAAAGCGGGCAGGAAAATTACTCTATGGAAATATCAATCACCAAATTCCCCACGAGGCAGTTGGTGTCTTCCATACTGTTATCATGAAGGACCACCTTTAAATGTGAAAGGCCTTTATTTAGATTAGAAGCACCCCGAAGTATTAGTGGCCATGTTGCATTTATGATTGGAGAAAATAATTGTGAGTCACACAGGGTAAAAGTAATCTTTATTGTTTTGTTTCTCAGCTCTGTTAATATGAATTTTTTGTAAGTTATCTAAGTCTTTCGTTTCTACTTAAGTTAGAAGTCCGTCAAATTATGCTTCCTCGCCCTGTAGTATTAGCGAAGGAACTAACTAACTGACACATGTTTTTATTGACTTTTAATCACTGTTTAAGTACCTTCTTGTAGCTTTCACTATTTATCAGCCAATAAGTGATACTATGGCATTAAGGCACAAAATATCCTCAACCCAATTCACTCATTATCACCCACTGTGCTGTGACTATTGGCCAGAGGGTAGGACCGCTGCCACAAATTCTGAGTGAGTGTTAATAAGTGATTAAGTCATTTGCCCATCAGACCAAATTTTTGCCTGAAGGAACCATGTATATTTGAAAAACAGGCAATTACTTTGAGGGAGAAATGCCATGGCAAAGAAGTCATGATGACAAAGGCAACTAAATTTGCTTCAATTGCAAATATCCATGTCCAATCGGCCTATTGGGTAGATGTTGGATTCAGGCATCAACAAGACAAATAGAAAAACAAAACATTTTGCATTGAATCAGTTTTATTCGGTTGAAGTCGGCATCGTTCAATCATCCATGTCATTTTATAGTTTCCAGAGTTGGCATCGTTAAATCATTAATTTTGTTTTATTCTGTGAGAGTTTGCATCATCAGATAAATCCAAGGCTTGGTGGTATCATGGTTTGGTTCCTGTTCTCTTCAAAGTCTTTGGTTGCTAATCATTTTAAGTGGCCCAAAATTGACCCCATCGGAGTCCCCTTCATTGGCCCCACCAGTGACGCCAACATTGATCTCATCGGACACCCCTTCATTGGCCCCATCAGTGACCCCAAAATCGATCCCATCGGACACCCCTTCAATCCCATCAGAGACCCCTTCAGAGGCCCCACCAGTAACCCCAAAATCAATCCCATCAGACACCCCTTCAGCGGCCCCATCGGCGACCACTAAATTAATCCTATCGGAGACCCCTTCATTGGCCCCACCAGTGACCCCAATATTTATCCCATCAGACACCCCTTCAGTGGCCCCACCAGTGACCTCAAAATTTATCCCATCAGACACCCCTTCATTGGCCCCAAAATTGATCCCATCGGAGACCCCTTCAGTGGCCGCACCAGTGACACCAATATTGATCCCATCAGACACCCCTTCAGTGTCCGCACCAGTGACACCAATATTGATCCCATCAGACACCCCTTCAGTGGCCGCACCAGTGACACCAATATTGATCCCATCAGACACCCCTTCAGTGGCCGCACCAGTGACACCAATATTGATCCCATCAGACACCCCTTCAGTGGCCGCACCAGTGACACCAATATTGATCCCATCAGACACCCCTTCAGTGGCCGCACCAGTGACACCAATATTGATCCCATCAGACACCCCTTCAGTGGCCCCACCAGTGACCTCAAAATCTATCCCATCAGACACCCCTTCATTGGCCCCAAAATTGATCCCATCTGAGACCCCCTCATTGACCGCACCAGTGACCCCAAAATTGATCCCATCGGACACCCCTTCAGTGGCTGCACCAGTGACCCCAATATTGATCCCATCAGACACCCCGTCAGTGGCCCCACCAGTGACTTGCATCAGACGTCGAACTCCCATACCACCTGTAACCCCTATGCCACTGTCTACCTCTACACCACCAGTCATCCCCATACCACCTGTGACCCCAATACCACCAGTGACACCCATGCCACCAGTGTCTCCCATACCACCAGTGTCTCCGATACCGCCTGTAACCCCGATACCACCTGTAACCCCCACACCACCAGTTATCCCCATACCACCTGCGAACCCGATACCCCCAGTGACTCCCGCACCACCAGTGTCCCCCACACCACCAGTTACACCCATACCTCCTGTGTCCCCAACACCACCAGTGACCCCCATACCACCAGTGTCCCCCATACCACCAGTGACCCCTATACCACCAGTGACCCCAATACCACCAGTCATCCCCATACCACCAGTGTCCACACCACCAGTTACCCCCATACCACCAGCGTCCCCCATACCACCAGTCATCCCCATACCACCAGTGTCCACACCACCTGTAAACCCCATACCAGCAGTGTTGCCACCAGTAACTCCACCAGTTACCCCACCAGTGACACCGCTAGTGACTCCACCAGTTACCCCACCAGTGACA
Organism: Platynereis dumerilii; assembly: GCA_026936325.1. NCBI lineage: Eukaryota > Metazoa > Annelida > Polychaeta > Phyllodocida > Nereididae > Platynereis > Platynereis dumerilii. The sequence continues at coordinate 96,809,563 of JAPTHN010000003.1, forward strand.
CCGCTAGTGACTCCATCAGTTACCCCACCAGTAACCCCACCAGTGACACTACCAGTAACTCCGTCAGTAACCCCGCCAGTTACTCCATCAGTAACCCCACCGGTAACCCCACCAGTTACCCCTCCAGTAGTGCCCCCGAATCCCTGAGTATTTTGTGTGCCTCTAGTGCCACCAGTAGTTCCAGTGACTGTCATTGTAGGAGTAACCCCAGTTACCGACATGCTGTGATTGTCGTCCGTGCCGTGAGTAGTAGTTGTTGTCGTTTCTGAAACCAAAAACAAATATGCAAACAGTACAGATCTACATCCAAAGGTCAGTATTTCTCTAATGTTGCACAGGCCCATGCCTATAGCCACTTGTCACTAGAATATTCAAAGGTCACATGCCTGCTAAATTCATCTTGACAGAAAATAGGTCACTTTTGGAATCTGCCAATCAGAGAAGTTCTTACTAAAGTCACATTTATGAGAACATTTCTGATTGGCCAAGTGCAAAAGTGACCTATTTTCTGTCCAGATGAATTTAGCAGGCTCAGTCAGAGCAAGATACCTTTGAATATCCTAGTGATAAGTAAGACTGAACTATAAGGCATTGGCATGTATGTTGTATCAAGATACTTAATACAAGATATTGCTGCATGCGGTTCAGAGCAACTAAAACACAGATCTCAAGACATATAGGGTCTTGGGTGATGATAATTATATTGTATTGATCTCTTTACTGGCCTACTTACGGTTTTGGACACACACACAGCACCCATTTACAAACTCAGGGTCTTCATTGGCGGCACAATTCGCAGCATAACAACTCAAGGAAACTGCAGAAGGAAACATTTAAAATGAAACACTCTTTTGTTTGGATAAACAACACTACTGGCATGGGCATAGACGGTAGCTGGGGGGCAGAGTGGTTAAGGTTCCCACCTGCACCGCTGAAGGTCTTTTACCCGCATGGGTTCGTACCTCAGGAGGGGAACCTGAAATTTACAGTGGACCCTCACGAGCAAAATCCCAGCGGGAGCCTGTAAGTCATTTGGATGAGACGTTTAAAATTGGTGGGCCCTTGTACAAGTGTCTGTGCTCATTGCTCAAGTAAAAGATCCTCACATTGGGGAAATTTGCAGTATGCTGAGGACTCCTCTCCCTCCCAGCTTATCAATTAACTCCCACGAGCGCCAAGAACTGGGCTTAGAGGACTGTACTTACCCTATCGATCTATGTTTCTGTCAGAGAGATTGAAACTAGTCTTACCGTCAGCTGTCCTGGAGTAGATCCCAAACATGTCATTGATCCCAAAACAGCCTCTCTTCCCACAATGAGAATCAAAGGCAAACTCAATTTTGGTCACCATCAAGATGCCGTTAATTCGCCACCTGACATAGTTAAGCGCATATTTGATTTTGCCCAATTTGATATCCTGAAAATCAGAAACAAAGAGAGTTACTAAATGTAAATAGCAACATTTTATCGTCAATAACATAGGATAGAGGCATCATGACAGGATAGATCCCGCCCTAGGGGTAAGGTCAACATAAGAAAATGTTATTTGGAGCAATAAGTGGGAAGGCGGTGGAATTGAGGAAAAGGAGGAAATTATGTGAGGAAATGGGAGCAAGTGGGGGAAAGCAGGAACAAGTTGTGGGGCAAATTTGGGGAAGTGGGGGTTGTGGGGAGTGGCATGGTTAAGGGGGGGCAAGCAGAGGGAAATCGAGGGGCAGAAGGGGGGTAATAGATATTTTAGGAATAAGAAAATGGGGTGGGGGGGTATATCCTGTTTTGATTCCTCCTGATATTTATTTTCACTATTGCGAATACATGTACATAATTATATATTTATATAATTAACTTTTAATACCTCAGTTAGAACTTTAATGTTTCCACTGTAGACCGTGACAGTTACAACCACTCCTGATAATCTCGTGACGAAGTTCCCTTCCAGGTAGTGCAGCTTGGTTATCATGTTCTGGGGGAAGACCACTGACATCACCGGCTTCCTGTCTCCTCTCTGAAAACTTTCGTAAATCCCCCCTCGGTATGTCCTCCCTCTCAGTAATCTTATTGCAGTGAGAAGTCTATGGCCCCCGCTACTTGCTTGAAATTGCCAATCCGGGTTTCTGTTATTTTGAAACGACCCCGTCCAGATCATATTCGTGCCTGTGGCTGTAAGAAAATATCATGACGAATAATAAGTTAATGATAAAATATAATAATTACAGTGATATAATTGGCTTTAATTTGCTCCCTCTAGCTTCCTAAGCTCTGTGTATTAAATAAATAAACAGTTTTTTTTCTGGAAATCAAATTTAATGCTCTTGAGTGATCTAGTATAATTTAGGGCTATAAGTGGAGGTTGCAAATTTTAGAGATATTGCATACGCGGAACACTGTTATAGTTTTGGAAACTGCAACAACCAATGACTATTTTTTTCTTGGCAAAATCAAGCACTCTGATTGGTCAGTCATCAAAAAGGAGGTTCTCTTCACATTTGCATGATAGGTCTTGATTTTCAATTGCACTTAAAAAATGAGAAACTTCGTGGTCCGACAAAATGATGATCTTTCGCGTGATAATTATTCCCATATTTACTGTCTATTTTGAGATGTCCAACAAACTTCATGGCAACAAACATATATTTGCAATTTTTTAGATTTGAAAAAGAAAATCATGTGTGCATTACATTTGGTAATTGGTCATGGATGCCACTTATTGACTTATAGAAGGTCAATTTGTCAATTAGAGTTATTGATATTTTAATTGTCTCACTGGCTTGACAGAATGTCCCGGAGAAACCGTCTCGGCAGAAACATTTGCAGCATCCGTTAAGAGCAGGTCTGGCCGTTCCCCCGTTTCCACAGCACATTCCGGAACAGTCCACTGAAAATGTCATTCAATTCTGAACCAATGATCAACAGGATAACTTCATTCAGACCATTATAGTCTGGCAGATTATGAAAACCATTCTGCATTTTGTGATAAAGCTCTGAAATTTGGCACATGGGAAGCTGATGGCTTAAACTATATTTTAAAGACTGGAGGCATTTTGTATTGCTACCCTGGTTGCCATGGTAACCAAATTTGTTAAAAATGACCTTTGGGACCATATTAGATTGTGTTCCAAATTTCATTGCTTTATCACAAAATGCAGAATACTTCCTGTTTTGAGCAATAAGCTACTGGACTATTATGCATCAGAAGTGAAAGACAAAAAAGTGGTTGCACTTTTTGTAAACATGAAGTAGCATTGCTAGTACTGATGGAGGGCAGCAGAGGGACAGGCAGAACAAACACATTTTTGAAGTGAAGGATGTCAGAATTTGGCGAGTATGTCCTACATTTTTACTTCCATGAAGCTGAAACTTTAATATAGATAAATAGATACGAAATATATATTAAACCTTTATATAGATAGATAGACAATGTGTATTAAACTTTTATATAGATCGACAGACAATATACATGTATTAAACTTTTATATAGATAGATAGATACACGGTATGTATTAAGCCTTTACATTTTGTAAAAACTTACTGCTGGAATTGACTTGTGACAGACAGAGTGTATTGGCTATCCCGTCAACTGCGGTTGACATCTGGTTGGCGTCCGTAATGATGAGTTGAGAATTAGTAGAGAGTTGCCTGTAGAATTCATTTCTGGCAGTATGAGTGTCTGTAGTAACCACATAAAGTGAGCAGAAGAATTTTAATGATTGGGCTTCTGCGAGCGCTGCATCGAAGTTCATGTTACTGCATCCGCCAGTGAACAGGATGCAGAGTTTAGGAACAAACAGTCGGCCTCCTCGTCCAAGGACATGTTGTCTCGTGATTTTGAAAGCTTCTTCAAGCCGTGAACCTCCAGTTGGGACAAGACCATACATCAGGTAGTCTCGCAGAAGCCCTTCATCATTGTTTTCACCCAACCGAGACACAACTTCGGCTTGCTCGTTGAACTGGACAAGGCCAACATTATTACGCGAATCAGCCACATCGAAAAAACCAAGCGCCTTCTTGATGCCCTTGATGTATTCAGTGAAGGATTGCGCTCTCCCTGCTGATCTGTCCACTATGAAGACGACATCTAACTTCTCCGGACAAATATTTCCTGAAACATCCAAGCCAATATAGCATCACTGTAAAAAAGACCATTATGCGAGCAATATTGTTCCAGCTCATACAGATATACAATTGAGGTATGCTTTTACTTTCAGAAATTTGGACCACAAGTACTTGCTGTAAGAAGCTTTATATAATTCACTTTTAGCATAATTGTGCTAATTATTATCCCCACACAGCTATGCTGTAGGGGATTAAGTTTTGATATCCATAAATGGCATCCATCAAATATCACAAACACGACACCATGTACGCACATGAAAATTGGTGAGCACACACCAAATGGTCTGAAGTTGTCAAATTTGACTTTAGTTGAATTAATAATGCCTAAATCGAGACTCCAGGGAAGAGTGTTTCACCAGGCTGATTGAACTTTGTGTGTGGCAGCCATTGCTCTCATCTGCTCGCCAGAGGTCCTCCCTGTATGCATGCAGCAGTCCAGACTGGCATGCCACCTGGAATCCACACTTCTGCGTGGGGATTTTGTATACTGTGTATGCTTGTTTAAAAGGTTATGCCAAAACATTCAACTCATGACTATTATGTCTCATTTACATGTAGCAATTGTAGCATCAATTGATTTACAGTACATCAATCAACAAGATGACCTTTCAATAACTGATATGAGTTTTAAGTAATTTCCATATGGTATAACATTGTGTTCACCTGCTGGGCAAACTGCAGGAAAATCCCAATTTCGATGTGGTTCCTGTGTTTCAATTTGCCTGGAAAGACAAAAGTATCAGTTGGACATATTGCCTGCTAGATTCCATCAATTGCAGCAGGTCAAAATCAAATTAACTTCTTGCATATATAAGATACATTATGGATGTAAAAAAAAATCTAGAGACAGCATAGATGTATTAATGCTATTATCAACAAATGCAAAAAAGATGGTATCAGGCAAAAATCAAATTTTAAGTTATTTACATGTAGTTACATAATTATTCATTACTATGGAAAAATCCTAAGATCTCTTTAGATAGCATTGATGTATCAGTAGTATCATCAATAAATGTAAGAGCGATGCCATCAGGCAAAAATCAAATTTTAAGTTATTTACGTAAATACATAGGTATGGAAAAATATTAAGATCTCTTGAGATAGATAGATAGATAGATAGATAGATAGATAGATAGATAGATAGATAGATAGATATGGTAAGTGCAGCCCTCTAAGCCCAGTTCTGGGCGCTCACGAGGGTTGATTGATGAGATGGGAGAGAGAGCGGGAGTCCTCAACATGTTACACATTTACCCCATGTGAGGGATCTTTTACTTGCCCAGCATAGACACTGATACAAGGGGCCGCCAATTTAACGTCTCATCCGAACGACATCCAGCTGGGATTTTGCTCATGAAGGTCCACTGAAAATTTTGAGTTTCCCATCTGGGGTTCGAACCCATGCAGGCAAAGACCTCCAGCTGCTGAGACAGTACAGGTGAACATGTATAAGTGGTCACATTGGCCAATATACGACTGACGGTAAATTTTCAGGCAGTAAAACAACATTTGAAGAAGCCATATACTTACAAAACCAGATTGGAAACTACCAGGAAGATGATGAATCCAAGATGGGAACCGATCATCTTGTGATATCTTCCTGATCACTTCTTCCCGAGCAAGAGAGAATGCCTCTCTGCTGAACGGATTGCGTTTGTTCATAAACTTCAGGAATTCTCGTCTTATACGACCATTATCACTTTTTTCGCGACAGTTTGCGGACACATTAAGAAGTGATTTTCCGTTATTGCGAATCCCCTGCTCTCATAAATCCACTTATATATGAATTAGTCAGTTTGTCCAATACCAAGATTAATCTTACTATAAGTTTTGCTTTTGTAGATTTAGGCACACCTGCAACCATTTTTCCATAATTGCAATTCAATCACTCTAATTGCCTTATAATTAATCACTAATCACGTAGATCACTTATTTTCTAATCAACATATTTTTTGAAGTGTTTGATGGAGGATGTTAAATTTGTTTTACTTGCACTGCAAGTAAACTGTAAGAAGTTACAGCAGGTTTTACAGGATTAAAGTGTTCCCATCCAACTTGCTATATACAATGTTATACTTACATGTAGCATTTCATCTTGTTTCTTTTATATATTTTGTTGGGGGATACACTTTTTAGCTTATAATGTCACTAATTTTTTTTGTCATCACTGACTTGAAATAAAGTTTTTACCTTATCTTTATTTTTTCTCTTTTCAGGTTCATGACTCATGAGACATTTAGATGAGGCTAAAACTCTTACGTAGTATTTTGGAAAGTAGAGAGACCGTTATAAAGGAAGTTGCAGTATTTTCACCATTAGCCGCTTTATCTGTGTTTTCTGTGCAAATTGGCCTGGAGTGCAGCTGCACAGCTTATTTTCTTCAAATATATATATATATATACAAGACACTTATACAATAGTCAGGACAACGCGAAATGCTTGGAATCTCATATCACGTAACTCACGTCTCCACGAAAATTGCCTTTCAGGGTTTGCTTGACAAAGCCACTGACAGGTCAGAGGGAAATTGGCTCACAAGTTATGAAAGGCCAAAATGACAGAGAAAGGACTGACAAATGATAGGTACATTGCATACATATTACGTAACAATCTAGTAATAACACATAATATCACATAAGTTCAGGATTCCATTTCTCTTGCGAATGCAACTGGCTCGGACAACCTGTTGGTCTCCATAGTCCTGGATTGACCTGATAGTTTCTGTTGAGGTCCCATTTTCAAATAAGAATGGATTCGTATAGTTGATGAGCAAAAAAGTGGTAGATCTTCATACATGAACACAGAACAAAGCACAATATAACAGTTCGATATTTTAGCAAAACTTCGAAGGATTTCACACAAGGGGTGAATGGGTAACTAGTATTTGATTTCTCTCTTCAGAGCTCATCCATCAACCTTAACTAATTGCTTATGGCCTATCTCAAAAATAATGAAGCCACAGGGCCCGATTTCATTGGGGGTCAAAAAATTTAGGAATGGATGTATGCAACAACTTTATATTGCACTATTGCTTTGAATACATTCTTGTGGCAAAGTCCAGAAAATTTCACGACAACATTACTGACCGTTGTTGAGATAATCTTAAAAGTACATTGAAAAACGTGAATTTTTCACTATTTTTGCGTGACATCACATTTTTCTCTATTTTTGCGTGACATCACATTTTTCTTTACTTGAATTATTTCAGGCGTATGAAATTTGACACATCTCATTGTCATTTTTTAAATTTTCCTTTTATCTCTATGTCCAAAGGCTTCATAAATTCATATTTATTTGCTTTTTTTGACATTATTGAATTCTTCATGTTCAAAGTTTGACTTCGAAAAATTGAGTCAAAAGGGCCAAAAATCATACTTCTTTCATCTTTTGCTGAGTTAATATTCACTTCAGTGGCACTTATTTGGTATGAATTTGAAGCCAACATTTAGACCCATAACACAGGACAGTTGAAATCGTTTTAAAGGACACATTTTTTTCTAAGGCAAATTTAATTACGTTTTTGGAAAAATATTTCTGAAAAAATTACCAAAAATAGTGTGTTTCTCACAATATATTTGATGTATTGGAATGAAAACTGCCCTTAAGACTCTACACTATTTGCCCTATGCCATCATATTAAGAAATTTGATTTACTTTGATGATAAATTGACATTTAGTTTAGTTTTCTTTTGTAGACATGGAAATAAAAACTTTCAAATATTCGGTACTATTCTGCAATCATCAATTATTTCCACTGGTTGGAACTCTATGTAATAAATATATTTTCTGGAACTTCGATATGTTCTTTACAAAACTGCATGGTCATTTGATAAAAAATACATTATAAAATTTTGATGGTCATGTCACACTTTGGCTTTATTATTTTTGAGAAAGGCCTTGTGACTGTGATTCCTCACAGAGCGTAATGATTTTAAAACACAATCAAGTCTCAAATCAACTTGCAAATAAATTAACCAACATTAGTTAGAATTTATGCTGTCCTGAAACAAAACTGTTTGTAACCAAAGAATGTTAACCATGATAGATTATGAAGATGGAGGAGAGGACAATGTATATTGTTAAGGTTAAAACATGCCTTTATTGTTTGAAAAAATATCAAAACAACTTGAAAATAAGTGTACAATTCTTTTAGATTTTATGTTCAGCAATTTGCTTTGATTTTGTGATTGGCAAAACGTGCCATCAAACAATTGGAAGAGACAAGAGAATTCCAAAGCCATTTAAAGAAATCTCATTGTGTTGAAATGGCTGAAAATTATGAGAAGATGGAGAAACGCCCGGGGATGGAATTTGTACTGCCGTACAAATAGGTCAGACAGCCTTGTCAAGCTGTACTTACAAGCAGGTGATTATATAAGGCATATTTGTGACAAACAACAAGACTAGATTTTTAGCACAGACAAATAATATTTATTAGCAACTCTCGAAAGTTCTCAAAAGTCAGATGACATATACTAACAAGATACACATTCTACGCAACAACACTGTAAAATTTGAAATTTTGAGTAGCTCAAAATGACAGTGTGAGATGGTTGCACAATTTGTTTGATTTAACATAGCTTGTTGTTTTGAGTTATGATAATCTTTCTTTTGTAATAAATTACAAGCAACAAGCTATGTTGGCTCAATCAATTTAGCTGACTCAAAATTCAAATTTTACAGTGAAGACAAAACAAAATGGACACTGCTGCATGGGGGCATGAGATATCCTGCCTATTTTTGTGTAAAATGTTGTTTTAACACAATTGTTGGACAGCCTCTTTCTATGGATCAATGTATCAATTGGTCTTCCAGCGAAGGGCTGATGTTCATCACAAACTTGTAAGCAAGGCACTATCATACAATAGCCAGGATAATGCGAAATGCTTGGAATCCCACATCACGTACCTCACTTCTCCACGAAATTGCTTTTCAGGGTTTGTTTGACAAAGCCACTAACAGGTCAGAGGGAAATTGGCTTACGAGTTATGAAAGGCCAAAATGAGAGAGAAAGGACTGCCAATTTGGCAGGTACATTGCAAATATAACGATCTGGTAATAACACATAATATCATGGAGGTTGAGATCTCCATTTCCCTTGTGAATGCAACCAGCTTGGACCTACTGGTCTCAATTGTCTTGTCTACTTCCTGTAAGAATGTTTACTGTCACCGCTGAGCTTTTAGCTTCAGAGGTGTCTTCATTCTTTCCTCTTATAGGAACCTTCCTCAAATCGCCATGAACCTCAAGACCTTAATTCTGTAATATCATTTGTATTATTATTGTATAGAAGTAATGTGATATATTATATTATTGTGTAATGAGATTCAATGATAGCAACGGGGTAGAACTCACCCCATGTTTCCATGGCAACAGTCACCCTGGTGTTTCTGCGCAGCCGCAGAACACCCTAGTAGCAATCTCTGGGGGCAAGCTTGTTTGCCCAGCCAGAACAGACCCCGCTTCCCGCTGAGGCAGCAGGAGGGCTACCTGTCTCCCTGACGGGGTGACGATTCGTCAGGTAAGGGTATTGTTGTTAGAGGTATGATCAAGGGTTACTCTTAAAGGAACCTCAGGTCATGGTTGATTGAGATGGCATTAGTTTATGATGTATGTAATTCGTTAAGATCGTTGTTTAATGTATTGATAAGTTGGTTACCATCGGTTGTTTGAATGACTCTTAATGTAACTGTCTATGAATTGTGTATTAAATGGATACGTGAAACTAAACTGTCGAGCCTCTGGTATTTCTTGAGTAGGTGTTTCGTGGTGGCAAGTGCTAAGGTGTCTCCCGCAGGATCCCCGGCAATGAGTCCATCTACTCAATTAGCTACCTCTCACAAACATACGTGCGTTAACCTTACATTGGGGGGAATTAGCTAAAAGATGGCATGGTGGAGAATCACAAATGTTCATGGTTACCAGCATACAAGAACAATATTCAGGTATTCTTTCCTTTCGTTACAAGGCTGACCATCGTGTTACCATTGTACATGAGGTACATCTTATCTCTTACCATCCAATAAATACATTATATTCCAATTCCAATTACAAGTCATTCTTTATATGAAGTTCATTGCAGTGTCCCTGCGATTCGAACTCGCGACCTCGCACATACCCTTTCTTCCTACAAAATCAAAACCTTAACGTTAGTGTCCGGACGCGCTGCCAATGTCGCCACCGAGTCCACTGACTTGTAGGTCTTATAATTGCATATTTAGAACCATTTTCCAACACAAATGTAATTAGGCAGGGTGGATTATAGTGTTCAGTACAATCCACAGAAAACAGTGTGTACCTTTTTCCTCCACATTCAGTGTTGTCATAAGCTGACAAATGCACGAAGTTTATTGTATCTTCTTAGCTCTTTTAATATCATATCGTCCAACCTGATTGCATTAACTTCCTCTCTTTTCATACAAATTTAATATTTAGATTGTTACAGCACATTTATTTTGGCCAGGTGCATGAATCATTACTCGCTATCTTCAGTGTCTATTTTTAGATCACTCTCTCAATCTGAAATGAAAACGAGGCTCTCCGCCAGCTCAGCAGCATACATCAGTCACTAGAAGTCTTAAAAATATGCTGTTGGCCGGTTCGGCCTTGGTCTAGGGGTAAAGTCTTCGCGTCTTAATTGACCAGCCAGCTCTCTCGCAAGACGGAGTTGAACTTCGTTGCTTCGAATCCCGTCCAGGACAAGCTTCCTAACTCAGAAGCCAAATCTTTAGACACGGAAAAAAATCCGTTGTCACTTCGTCCTTCCCCTCAATTCATGAGGGATATCACTGGAAATTCGAGTACGTAACAAGAAATAAATAGCATCAATATAAAGACAAGCAATGGCTCAGTGAGTTACGCTTGAAGATAAACACCTCCTATCCTCCAAAGTCCGAACCAGGCTTTTGTGTTCATTATTGTGTCTTGTTTATTTCAGTGACAATATGACAGAAGGTTTCCTTCTTTCATTTCCTTCACTTTCTCTCGTGTAACACAATTGTTTGCATTTAAGCTTCTTCCATTATAAAAGTAAAGCAGTTCCATAGAGAAGAATATTCTCTTGAAAATAATAAAGATATAGGGGAATCTACAGGAAAACCTCCTGGCTCTTTTGTTGTTAAGTGTTGTAGCTCTGGCAATGATGTCCATCTTAGGCACTGTCTAAGCTACTCGGCTCAGGTCATTTTGCTAAATAGAAAATCACCGCGGCCACTTCATAAAGCAATCGACCCCTCCTGAATAGCACAATTCTTGAACAGTTGTCACTTTGGCAATTATGTCCATTTGCATATGGTATATCCACATGCATATCTTCAATAGTTCAATTAGAATTTCAGTTATTATAGACATGTCAATAAATCGCTAGACACAAGACTCAATTTAATTTTCCTTGAGTTACTTCAAGATGATCCTAGGTACTCCAAATACCATTGAAACACAATCCTATGACATCAGTATCTTATTTTGGTACTTTGATGCCTACTCTCTTCTGCACAATACTGACCTTAGGTCAACATGAATAAGAAAAATAATTACAAGTCCACTAATCTGAATTATGGATGATACCTTTGTATAGTGCATACCTGTATATCAGCAAAATCATGCATGGGTTGCTTATTATCGCCAAATAACAACTGAAGGGATCACCTGCTCGTGGTCTATTTCCACCTCACTGGAAAGTATCATCAGTAAGTGTCATAGTGACAGTGTCTTGCTTCAATAGTCCTAACCTTTATATTTTGTCCATACACAATTTAAAGGGTCGTCCGCACTTAGCATATTGGCTATACCAAAATGCCTAGTCTCTCGATTTCATATTTACATATATTCCATGATAACCTTTTATACACAATATACCGAGTATTTCATATAAATGTCATTACAAATAATGCTAAGTTTCCTTGCTCCAAGCCTTCCTCTTGAGACGCACATATATCTCAAAGATCTCTCAGAGATTGTCTCCTATCATAGGATCATCTCCTTCCTTTAGGACATGTTTTCCTCAAAAATCTCTTCCGTCAAGAAGTATCGGAGTGTGTCGTTACTGGCATTGTCTTAACCTGCTACATTACTAAATTCGATTGTGGCTCAGCATCCTGTGCATCTTTTCGACGTTTGGTTCCTTTGCAATGTCCTGTTTCGTCGACATCCTGCCTCACAACTCATCTCAAATAAATAACAGATATTTAATTTAATATCCCACATAATTTCACAAGCTTTTCTGTCCAAAAATAGTTGGACTTATTTCAGTTGACTGTGGACTGATAACTTCCGTTCTCGTTGAATGAATGTTTCTTTAACATCTAAACGTTATCATTTCAGTATATTAGCTATCACCCATGAACCCATGGGAGCCCAACATCAGTTTCCCGCACCTTATCAGTCTTCTCTTAAGCTAATAATTAGTTTAATAATCACTTATGAATAACTTTCTCCTTATGCCGTATTCCTCTTTCGCACATATTCATGCCACATGTGTCTGTGTGATACTTCATGCGTTTCTCATGGACAAAATTGGTTATCATTCTCCTCTGTTATGCAGACTTGTACTTGCCTTTAAGATTTCATATGGCTTAATGAGACACATGAATTCATGACATATGAATTCATCACTCCAACCGAGCTGCCAGCAAGCAGTGACGTTCACACACAAAGGTGAAAAACACAGCTTTCCAACAACATTCAAGCAGTTTCATCCTGATTACATAACCCGAACACATGTGTAATCACTTACACCTAAATTAGTCAGACCTATCTTCACACCATCTGCGATTCCTCACTTATACCCCCCCCCCTCCCCTCAGTGATACTCTACCCCTTGTTTATGGCCCCTCCATCATTTGGTATTTGTCTTCCGTTGACTCAACTACTGTTCCTCAGTATATTTGCAACAATGCATCGAAGGCGAATGTCGTATCCTCCTTCACACAGTAATATGGAATGGTCTACAGCAACTCGTGTGAATGTTGCTCAGCTGCAGCAACTTCCTCAGTTCCAGGGACCTAAGCACACGGTTTCTGTTGCTACTCAGACCGAGGCTACATGCATCTTTCATTCACCTCCAACCCTCGATATTGATGCTTTTCACTCTGCAGCCAATTATGTGGCTTGCACTTATGCTCAACAGAAACCTCTAGTCAATGGATGGGACTCGGATTGTCCTAGTCCTACACCGACACCGGACTCATCATGGTCAACAGACGAAGATCTCCCGGGCTATACCATGTCAGCCGAAGCAGCTGCTCAGCCTACACATTTTTTGCCACCATTGCGTCCAAAGCCTTTTCACCATCGTCATTTCTTTGACAATGAACAGGAAGTACGCATGGTTCCATCACTGCCGATGTATACGTCAACTCCGGTGTCATCACCCCCACTGTTGATGCTTTCTCAGCGTCTCCATTACATACAGGAATTACCCGAAGATTTCAATGACGCAGACGACCAACAAACCGAATTGAAGTCGACTCTACAACAACAGTAATCAGGTTTTCCTTTAACCTTACGAACTAATGGACTCATTCAAATCCATTTACTTCTTTAAAAATATAGACTTCAATGTACCAAGAAACAGTTTGACCCATCGAATGCCTTTCTCCCTATTAATCGAACAATTACGCTATATAATGTGAATGCTATATCACTGACCTTTGTGTTACCTACAATGCTGACTTATACACCTATTCATTAAATTTACAAATTTTACCGAATTATATTCTTCGTCCATTCTTCATAACCAAATAGTCTTCAAATATTTGCATTAGCACACCTTAACAGGCCTTAAACCTCAACAAGAGTTCTCGACCCGCACATTTTAATACATGTGCGATGATATCTTGCATTTGTTGCGTCGCCAACTTCTTGCTTACATGCCACCAGGAGGGTGTAGTCCCTTCATTTCGTTCCCAGACCAATGCGGTTATCCACCGTTAAGTCTTTTCTGTAGCTCACAAGCATTCAGCCGGATTATTCATCTGCTTTGAGCCCACCAACAACGCTCTTAAACCTTGCCATTCTTCGTTGAGAATTGTTTTCCATCTCTTATCACTGTGTTCCTTGTGACCAATCGATAGTATTTCCATACGTTGGCCACTGTCTCCTCGCAGCATTGACCACGTATTCCCTTGTTCTTTGCATTTGATTGCCTTCTTGATATAGTACTTTATTGGCTTATCATTTTATCCTCGGTAAACACCATTGTTTGGTACGCATATTTCAGAGACAGAGACTCTCCACAGAGATCCATCACGATCCTTTCTTAGTAAATCTGATGGCCATTCTGCCTTCAATTACTTTTTATAACCTCTTGTAACTATTTAAGACTTGTTTCTTACCTATCTTTTAGTTCTGAAACTATTTTTCTACGATGATATTTTGCATGCCACCGATAAGGTTTTTGTCTATTATTTGCACCTCTCGAATACTACTTGATACACGTGAGGGGAGTCTTCTCCTCTTCTCATCCATTAGCTTACCGCGTTCGTATCATTAGCATTTTGTACATATTCCATTCTGCATTTTGTAGATAGTCAGTAATATTCAAACATGGAATATGTTTCTTTTCTGCATTTCCTGCTCATGTTGTGAGTGTCGTTTATTGCAGATATTAGCCGTCAAATATCTTGCCAATTGAGAAGTGATTATATGCCATTATTGATGGAATGTTTTCTTACAAATTATCCACTACCTTTTCCATCGTGACATGTCGGTACTACTTTGATTGAGCATTACTATAACTGCTCTGATACAGTATTACCTTTGAGCATCCTTTCTTATAATTATTGTGCAACATATTACGTTGAGTAAGTATCTCAGTATGTTGCAAGTTCTCTGCCTGTCGGACTGGGAGCCCGACCATAATTTGGGGATATCTTGTGCTATTTCATGTGTTCCGGCTCATGCCGATGTAGTTATGTTAATATGTTCCGACAATGTGGTCGTGAGTTTAATCTTAGCACATAATTTTAAATGCGTTTCTGTGGATTTTGCTCACCCAGTGATTGTAGCATCGCTTCGCATTTTGGGGAAAGAAAAAATTTTTTTTTTTGTAAATGACCAACTCATTATACACAAATTATAGCTAGCTAGCTAATTCCTTTTCCATAGTTCATTATATGGTATGGCATCACAACATAGCCCGGCAGGGGGCGCTTTCCGTGTTGCCATGGCTTCACCGAAACTGCCGTGGGAAGCAGTTTCTTGTTGCTTTGGTAGCACCCTTGCACCTTATATGGCACGCTACCTGCTGTAAAAATTTCGGCTCAGCCCACAGGGCCCAGCTCTTGCGGAGCCAGTAAAACCTTAGCTTACCTGCTCTAATCTTTACACCTGTAGAGAGGCAGCAGTCCTACATACAGCTTGCAACATTATGTAAGTACACCCTTTTCAAAGAGTCATTTACCGGTCATTTAGGACCACTAACCTGCATATACGTTTACTAATTAGTAAACCGGGAATTTCTATAGGCATTGAGTATCGTTGATGAAGTTTAGAGTTGTGTTATATTGAGATAAGTTCACAGTAATTATACTCCCAATTTTTCTTACACGCGTGTAATCGTGGGAAGGTACTTTATTAACTTATATTTCTTTGACGACAATTGTTATATTTTCAGGTCTGGTCGAGACTCTCGATTTCAGTAATTCAGTATGATCTTAGAGTACATCTCTTGCATTTTCTGTCGACATACACAGCATTCTTTCATATGATAGGCAAAGTAGTTGGAAAACTCGTCTTACCTAATTGTTATGAATACTTATTTCCGTTGATAATTATTTGTGTATTGATAGTCGTATTCGTTTTACATAGGATATGTCGACCTGATTGATGAATTTTGCACGCTTAGTATGCTAATCGTTACCATTATGTCTCTTCGTGGATGAAATTCTTTTACCTGTTATCTTCGTTTATGTGCATGTCTACATTCAGTTAATCATGTCTTTCTCACCACCTTATTGGTTAATAGTTATAGTAATACCTGATTTTACTAGTGATGCTAAAACCTTTTAGCCAATTATATACCTTGCTACCTCATTATAAACTATACAATGACGCTAATTGTCCTTTTTCCCTTCCTCCTCCTTCCCTTGGTTCCAGCTCAATCACCACCTCCATCTGATTTGCAACGAATTGCTGAGCAAGACGCTTTTCTTTATAAGAATTTTGGATTTACCATTAATCCAAACACGGCCGCCGTTTGGGCCAAGCGTACTTTACTTCAAACACCAGACCAACCTATGGCTTCTTGTAGAGTTTCTATGTTTGGTGAATGGTGTTCTCGCAAACGAGACATATTTACATGTGATTTGGGAGCCAATTTTTCTACACCTCCATGTGTATGGCCTCCCGATTCACCTCGTATCACAAAACTGATTCTTTCCTCTGGCGCACTTACTAAGGACATTATCTCTTTCTTCACCACTATGCCTTTCATGAGATATCTCACTTTACAAAATCTTACTTCCGCAGTAAGGTTTCCTGACGTTATTGACTCATTTCCCGAGATCAATTTTTTAGATCTGCCAAACACTCAAGTTACTCATGTACAATACGTCCAAGCACGTTCACAGTTACATGCTATTACTAATTTAGTCCTTGATGACGCCTCAGTCTTCGCTCCATGGTCTTCCCTTTATCGTTTAAGACGTATACAACTTACCTTACTTAGAGATTTATCGTCTCCTGCCTTACCTTTATTACCACAAGCTCAATTAACTCATTTAGACCTTACCATACACGGTTCAACATCCTTTCAGTGGAACCATCTCGGCGTTTCACAAAGTAAGCTGATATCTCTTAGACTCCATCTACCAGATATGACCCGCCTCCCATCTTCTATGCCTTTCAATAATATACAACAATTAAAATTACAAGCTTCTAATGTTCCTTTCGAAGTTTCCAACCTCTTGCCCAATCTATCAGCACATCAATCTTTTAATTTTACACGACCAAAACCATTTCTCCAAACACTTATTCTTCAGGGTTTCTATTTTCAGAAAACGCAACAATTTAATGTCTTAAATTTAGCTAAAATAGTTATACTAGACTGTATTGGCGGAATACAGAATCTTCATTATCCAACATCTCTTAGAGTACTTAGACTCAGAAATATTACTACTTCAAGATCATTAAGAGACCCATTAACAAACACGCCCAATCTGCGCACTTTCGAACTAACTCATTCTAAGCTAACACATATTTCCAGAGCATATTTTAGATATGTCGATCAACTTTACTACTTAAATTTATCCTATAATAACCTTCATACCTTTGAAATTAGACATAGAGATATCCGTCAATTAGCTGTAATAGATCTTAGTTACAACTCCCTGTATAGAATTTCTGGTCCTTTCTTTATTAGAGACCATCTGGAATATATATTTTTGCAACGCAACAATCTGCAGTATTTAGATGGCGTTAACAAACAAATTTACTTTCCTTCACCCGAAATGAAAGAACTTGACCTAACATCTAACCCCCTTAATTGTAATTGCGATTTGGCAGTCTTCCTGAACACGTTGCCTGATACCACTAGGATTTCTGGTACTTGTCAAAGTAACGTGTCTTTCCCAATTCAAAATATGACGTTCGAAGCATGTGATTCCATTCCCTTACTCCGTTCATCCCGTTCCCTTAGAGACCAATTACGTCATATGCAGCTTCTCGCATCTGTCAATCACAAGGATGCTCGCCCACTCACAAGCAGCTCTGGCCTTTTCCCACCAGACGCAGCTTCACGTTGGAGCTCTGCACCCGCACAGCTTCTCCGCCCAGACTATGGCGTTGGCTATAGTTATCGAGGACAAATTTTTCCCAGTGTTGAATTCTTTATCATCAATGCTAATATTTTTTATCCCGATTTTCATATTCCCACATTCACTTGGGACCTCACAATGTTTGAAGACATGTGTCAATCCCCTGATGATTTAATCGCTGCAATATGTTCTGATTTCGCTCCACTCTTAAAGAATACTATCGATAAAGTTGATTCTTATAAAACAGCTTTAAAGGCTAAACTAGCACACATATCGACTATCTTCACTCAACAACATTTTGAAGAATATCGTCGACCTCCTCCAACTCATTCTACCCCCATTGCCCCCCCTCCTCTGTCAGCAGTCCACCATCATGCTAAGAGGGCAGCTCCCGATCCACCTTTTGCGCATCCCACATTCTCATATTCCCCTCCACCTACCATGCCCCCCTTCTTTGATCAATACTCGCCACCCAGTCGTCCTAAACGAGCGGGTCGTACACCAACACCTCGAGATCCCCTTGCCTTACCTAATACCGATGATACATCTAATACAACTAAACAATTAATGCAATCTACTAATGAAACCTTCCGTGTCAATATTAATACCCAGGATTGGCAATCCGAAGACAGTACCGCTTTCTGGCTTTCAGTTACTATCCCACAAGCCGGAGCAGGTATGTCTGCTAATATTAGACGACAGAGAGATCAAATTTTTGTAAACACCATTGAGTCTATGTCTGCACGTCAGAATCTTATGAGGGACGCTTTCCTTGAAATGCGTTCTGATTTAGTTCTCACCATTGATGTCATAGCCAGTACCTTCACCAACACCTCCAGAAACATTAAACTAATTCATACACTTTTAAATGAAACCAATCAGGAAATTATTTCCCAATTTGCTGTGGTTAGTAACGCTATCAACGCATTACAACGTAAGATTCAAGCCACAAGGATCCTTAGCTTGCTGACCTCTAAATATCTCAGGCTTTGGTCCCAACAAATACAGCAACTTCATATCCTCTTAAATGAAGCTGATAAATTAATTACAGCCTTCCACGACCTGGCTGCAGGTAAAATCTCTCCACATGTCCTTCCAGCCTCATATGTCCATAAATTAGTTCACAAAGTATCAACGGTATTATATTCATGGCACAACAGTTATCAATTAGCTTTTACGGATTTGGCTCATATCTATCAGAAATCACAACCAATCTTTATGCCTACTAGACATGGTTTCTTACTCCAACTCCTATGGCCAATCCAACCTAAGAATTCAAAACCCTACACTTTGTATCACACAGAGTCACTCCATGTACCTGTGGTAGCTACTCCTGCTTTCCAAGACCGCGAGTCTAACCATGATTACACTCGTATCTCTATCCCAAAACCTTTTCTAGGAGTGCAGCACGATTCCTTCTTGGAACTCAGTCTTGAAGAGCTCCAGGAATGTCTCAACATTGACGATCAATTTCTTTGCACAGAATCAACAATCCAAATCGATAGCTCGCAATTATCCTGCAACACTGCAATATACACGAATGCTACCGCAGACGTCATTTCTGACCTCTGTCAAGTCGATTACTTCTTTGAACCCTTTCGTGCAGCACCTCGTGTAATAGACGCAGGTAACCAGCTTTTAGTTACTGGCTTATCACTCCCATGGACTCGACGTTGCTCCAATGATCGTGTGGCACGTCCCGTTCCTGGTAGCCTTTACGCTGTGCTTCAGCGTGGCCAGTTTTGTTTTTGCGAATTCTCCTCCCCTTCAGGTTTTATTCCCAGGCGTATCACAGGATGTCCTGCATCCGAAAATAATCAATATAAACCTTTCTTAATCAACTATACGATTAACGCAATTGCGATGCATTCTTTTGAACGTGAATTCAACTTCACAAGTCTACCACCATATGAATCTTATGGCATGCCAAATTTCACCTTGCCTAAATTTGCAGTGGCTGCCAGAATAGCAAATACCTCACTTGCAAATATGACACATGGCATCATTAAGCTTAAGGAACTTAGTCGCCTTATTCAACAAAAGGGTGACGACTTTCTGCTTAAATGGGCCGAGCTGGAAGCTTCTTTCTATCTTTCAGCTTGGTTCAGCCTTCGCCATTGGATCCGTGGATTTGCCTTCATCGGTTCCATAGCTGGATATTTGTCTCTAATTTTGGTAATATTTATGTATTGTCGTGGTAGATACCTTAGTGGCCTTTTATCCTCTATGGTTATGGCTACTCATTTTAAACCATCCCACGCCAACCCAGTCATTCCAGGACGTCCTCTGAATTGTGATTCAGTCAGCTATGTAATTTACCCTGTTTCTATAAGTCCTGTCAGTCTTATACATATCACTACCCTTCACCTTCTTACTATTTGTGTCTTTTACATGGTAGTGAGCTTGGCTAAGCGTTGTCTACATAAATGTTGTAGGGATTTCAGAGTGATGCATCGCTCACCCGAAACCCGCAAATTTCCACAGATCGAAATATTCATGGAATTGAATAGTGGACACCAGCGCTTACTTCTATATGTTCTTACTATTAAGTCCCACCTTTCTTCACTTTCTCTTAAAGGTGTCATTTGTCCTAATAGTTTCAAGTGCGACCATCATAGATTATACAGTATCCTCAAACCCAACTGGGATACTGCACTATGCTCTTTGCAGATTGATTCACTTAGCGTAGAACTCCCTAGACTCATTAATGTTCCATTATACAAGCAGAAAAAGTTACAGCAAATTATGCAAGGACAGTTTGCGGTGACCATGCTCGCATCTGACTCAGTTCACCTTTACAAATTGGGTCATAACATGCAAGAAGTTATTAATACTCAAGAGCTTAATCCTTACTCAGCTCTAATTAGAGAACTTCGTCAAAGGGAGATGGAATTTCGGTCCACCAATGTTATGGAACCGGATACTACCCATTCAGTACAGATAAAACCTTATGCCACCACTTCTGGCCTGGCCGCATCAAAGAAAATGACCCCCCCTACTCGCATACCGAGCCGTACAACCCCACCACGGCGGACTACCCCGCCTCGCCGGTCCACCTCACCCCGGCAACCATCGGCCCCTCGCATGGGTACCCGAGTTGATACCCCCCCAATCGCTCAGTAGTTGATATCGAGTTGGAACCACGCCCCACTCGTCCTACGTCACTGTTGCTCCGCCCAACTTTCCCCCCTCCCCTTCCACCACCCCCCTCTCCTGACGATACCAGTACCAGCGTCTGATTCTATTTTACTGCATGATTATGATTACTTATCTTTGCACTGCACTTTCGTGCAATAACTTTTCCTGTACAACTGCGTTCTGACTGCATTTCTTTTTCCCTTTTCTACCTGTATGTGTATTGTTGCATTTTAACCCTTTCATACTCACGCTTGCATGCCCTTATATTTTAGTCATTTTAGTCAGTCTGTGAAGAGTCACACCTTGTTCGTTCGATTGTATGGGTAACATTTTACTGACATATGCTTGAAGGTATGCATATATTCTGTGCATAAGCCTTACGCAACACTTTCTCATCCTAAAATTTCATAATCTTATACTCACGTTGCAGAGTGATCTTCTTCCTTTATTGATGTGATTCATTTTGATCTTGGGGAGCTGATCACCATGATGATGCATCAAATTTTGCCGTGATTTGCTACCTTTCTATCTACATTTAAACATCTCTTTTACCTTTTAATTATACACACTTAACGACCAGCATCTTGCTGGGATTCAGATTATTTATCTAAACCAATTATGATATTCCTTTTATTATCTCTTATTTAAATTATTTATATTTTATATATATATATCACGTGCCTTTTCTTACATGTTGTTTGCAGCAACCTTCTTGGTTGAGCTCCTAGCCTGTTTCTTAAAGTAATTTCAGTATGACTATTGCATACCATTTTAATGCTGTGTTGTCACATAATTTGCGGGAATGTCTCTTTGATCACGAGTTGCTGGTCGGGCTGGTCGTCAAACATCAGTGCAAGACTTGCTGTGGGCACCTATGATCAGAGACACATTCGATGCATATGTTCTCTAATCTTTGATCTGAGTCAGTCGTTACAGAGCCTGTGCTTCCACTGTGACTTCTACTGTCACGGGCACCCTATCAAGAGACACATCCGATTCAACATCCGGAAGTCAGTCGATTGGAGCACCACCTCCTTGGGCACCATGCTTGCGTATGGGATCGCGTTCCGACAACACATGCGACTACTTCGAGTCGGCCGTATTCCTGTCGTCATCCCATGGCAATATGAAGAGGGCACCATTTCGGGGCGACCACTAGTGTGAACATTCCGTTTCACTCCATTTCCGTCGTAACCACGGCAAGCATATCGTTGCCTTGACCTGGTTCCAACATGGGGCTACCTTACTGCAGACCTTTCTTTGAACTTTTGTGTCTGGCTTGGCATTGTGCAGTCTTCGTCGCACATGTCACCATTCACAACCGAGCTCACATTGTATGATGATATGGTGATGTCATCTCCTGCTTGGCTTCTTAACAGTCGGCTAATCTGGATTGCCTCTGTTTCTACAGCAAGCATCAACGAACACTTGTGCTCGAAGAGCATGGCCTCATTTTAGTTAGTGACTAATATGGATTGTCTCAACTACCTTCCGGCCTGCATCTTCTTAATGACACTCTTTTCCTCTGGGTAACTACTTTATTCAGGTGGCTAACACGGATTGCCCCTGCTATCAGTTACCGTCGACAGACACTAATATGGATTGTGTCTAGTTCAGAAGAGTCTCCTCACCACGCATTCCCCAGCGTTCTCGCACAAAGTTGTGCTCGCACATAACACATAATAAACATTGTGATCTCAGAAAGTGCATATACGAAAGACTCATGACGACATCTTCTTCTCCATGACCCATCAAGGTCCACCTGATGTTGGGATTGTCCGAATAAAAACATGAAGGTCGTGTCGAACGAGTCACGTCCTCCTTCGCCAGACCCCAACATAGGGTGCGAGTAACAGTTCAAGATGTAGATCAGTCCACCTCCTCCTCCGCCTGACCCTAACCTGGGTTAGTCACGCAACGAGGCCCGACTGGCAAATCTTCGCCGTACTGCAGCTATATCAGTCCCTCGAGTCTTCAGCATAATCACCAAAATACCAGTTACTCGCTCAGAACATTTCCTGTCCCCGCTAAAGTTGTCGTGCCTATGGCACCACATCAAGCTATTTCCACCACTCCGGTTCGCACCTCGCCTGTGCTCCATTCACAGAAACAATATTCCTCCGAAATGACACTGACCGACGTGTGATGGTTGTCTCTCATGGCTTCCATTCACTTCGCCACTTCGGTACAGCTGAGAATGGTGGAAGGACCACTCATCCAGGTTGACATTGTTGTTCTGTATCTGTTAGAACAGTAACAACCCACTCATCGTTTTGGGTGGATGGTAATAGGACCTTGAACTCTCGCAGCTCGTCCGTTAGGTCCACGACGTCCGGCATCTTTCACGTTGCCAGGTCGAACACCCCGTTCGACCCTGAGAAACACATCGCTGTCGACACCTCGTTTGCCCTTGACAAACACATCTCATGTGAACTTGACAAGCCAATCGCTGCCAACGTCTCACCCTCTGCACCACGCACCGAGCGTCGGTGTTGCCTCCTTCGCCCTATATCAATGACTTATATAACTGACTCCTTCAATCAATGATTCTTCCAATCTTCTCGTCTACACGTATACAGATCATGTTATCTTTGACATCATGTATTGACTCTTGACTAGTATTGTGTAATGCGCATCACTGATTAGACATTTATGCATCACCCAACACATTACAATTAACTTAGATGATATATTCCAAATTTTCATTGAAATTGATCAATTCAGTACTCAAACCTTTGCCACTAGGTTATGTCTCAACGTGTCCACGAACAGTTATCACAAGTCAACTCTTGCACTGAACTTTCTCTGTAAACATCTGATCTCATTTCTTATAAGCTTAACATCAAATAGATTTATGCTTTAATCTTATTTGCTAATTACTCTGGTCTATGCATTATGCATGCCAGCCTTCTTATACAAGTTTTCTCAGGTGTATTAATATGTACCTATGTTTTCACTATTGCTCCACTGCACCAGTATACTGTTTACCTATTTTCGCATTTTTTTTCATTTTCTGTACGCCTTATGCCTACAGTTCACTCGGATTGTTTAGAGTGTACGTAACAAGTTCTACGAAACCATAGTCCACTATTGACTTCTTTATCTCCATACTGGACTGTTGTTTTATCATTTTGATTATTATTCCGCTACTTGTCGCTTTTAAATTAATAATTGTCACTTTCATCCATGTTATTGTTGATATTCGTGATTCGACTACATTTCGTTTATGATTTAATTGTTGCTTTTAAAATCGCTTATCGCTTATATGTCATTTTACTTGCTTACTTTTGTAGTTTAGGGTATCGGACATACCAGCCCATTTAAAATTATAAGGCTGTCCTGTCTTAATGCACTTCATGCTTTTGGTTTAGCTCTATGCATATCCAATGACACGCAAGGGATGATACCCGTAACTGCCCTTGATAAAAACGGCTACTTGACTCGCCTGGTGCTTGAGTCTCTTTTGCTGAGGAGCCATGTAATTAGCGGCTCTATTTCCGAAAATAACGTTGGCCGACGAACCAACGATTCATAAAAATTGAAAAATTTGGCAAATAGGTCATAAGAATAACTTGTCCTTTTCTGTCAATCATTAAAATTTAGATTTCACTTTCCTATCTGAGCTCCCCTTTCAGCATCTCATTGACACCATTAAAAGAACTGTCATTCAGTTCCTCTCCTTTCACGGATGCAAGTCATATTCTTGCTTCCCTTTCAAAATTTTTCCTTTTTCCAAATTGTCTTTCATGGGCATATTGCACACGCCCGATTTTATCTTAATATTTTTCCCCCCTTCCGCCTGCCCGGTGGTAGTGGTTACATCATCCTGATGTCACCACAACTTTCATTAAAGCACTCACAAAATTCAGGTGCAATGAGACGCGTTTCCTCTGTCCGTACCTAAATTGGTATCATGTACAAAGTCGATTAACAACCCTCTCAATAGTTACACAAATCTATTTACGAGTTTTACATCGTTCTGTTGATCAGCATGAAGCATTCAGGCTTCTATCTTTGAAAGGAAATACCTTTGCTTTTAATGAATAGTTACGTTATTAGTCACAGTGTATATTAATTCGTTATTACGTGAATGTAATCCGTATTCGATTGTAAGTTTAAAATAATGTTTTCTTCAAACCGGAGAAAAACTATCTTATAAAAAATCCTCGATCGGTCGGGATGTCACCGCTGAGCTTTTAGCTTCAGAGGTGTCTTCATTCTTTCCTCTTATAGGAACCTTCCTCAAATCGCCATGAACCTCAAGACCTTAATTCTGTAATATCATTTGTATTATTATTGTATAGAAGTAATGTGATATATTATATTATTGTGTAATGAGATTCAATGATAGCAACGGGGTAGAACTCACCCCATGTTTCCATGGCAACAGTCACCCTGGTGTTTCTGCGCAGCCGCAGAACACCCTAGTAGCAATCTCTGGGGGCAAGCTTGTTTGCCCAGCCAGAACAGACCCCGCTTCCCGCTGAGGCAGCAGGAGGGCTACCTGTCTCCCTGACGGGGTGACGATTCGTCAGGTAAGGGTATTGTTGTTAGAGGTATGATCAAGGGTTACTCTTAAAGGAACCTCAGGTCATGGTTGATTGAGATGGCATTAGTTTATGATGTATGTAATTCGTTAAGATCGTTGTTTAATGTATTGATAAGTTGGTTACCATCGGTTGTTTGAATGACTCTTAATGTAACTGTCTATGAATTGTGTATTAAATGGATACGTGAAACTAAACTGTCGAGCCTCTGGTATTTCTTGAGTAGGTGTTTCGTGGTGGCAAGTGCTAAGGTGTCTCCCGCAGGATCCCCGGCAATGAGTCCATCTACTCAATTAGCTACCTCTCACAAACATACGTGCGTTAACCTTACATTGGGGGGAATTAGCTAAAAGATGGCATTACATTCCAAAATAAAGATGGATTCAAGTATAGGGAGCATCAAATGTATATATATCTTTTTGAGCATTGGTTGTATCATTTTGATTTGGGCAAACCTTCGCAAGACTCCCCCGCAAGGGGAAAACGGGTAATAAGTTGTTGATTTCTCTCCAGTTAGCTCATCAATAACCAACCATAAATTTATCTGTTGCTGCGATTCTCCATGTACATGCGGGTGGTTGTACAGAATTTTCACTGGTCACAACTTTCAAGTTTAAATCCTGATTTAACTAAATGCAGTCAACTTTGTAACAGTAGCAGTTGTCTATCATGGTGAATAACATGTGTGCCAATTTCAAGAGCATGTAATGCTACAGGTTTGGAGCAGCAAAACTTTAGAGACGTTTTTTCCCCACATTTTCCTGTAAATGCAAATACTGTTAAAATGCCCATTATGCACTCTTAGAAATTCCAGTCTATTTTACATTGAAGGGATACTAACCTCTCATTTTTCATTGCCAAACAAAACCATAAAAAGAACAGTCAAATGTAAGTTTTAAAGGTTTGTTATAGCTTCTTTTAGGTTGGATTTTAATAAATTCATTGAGAAACAAGCTTCAGCTACAGTTTTCAAACAGCCGATTTGTAAACTGCGTAATTATTAGTGTAAGTTATTCACCATGGGACTCTTAATATACCATTCGACACCTCTGCCAGCCTGTCTACAAGTTTACCGCTATTTGCTGCCACCTAGGGTGCAAAATTCGTGAGCTCCTATGAGCGGTCAACAGAATTTCAATCTCTGGAAGAAATAAGGACAGTGTCGAAGAAACCAGGACAGTTCCATCATTTAGTGACGGTCTAGTTTATTTCCAAAAACTGTAAGCGTCTAATCTGACTTTGGTTGGCCTCAATTTTAAGCAGACAGCCTGTAAATATCAAAATAAGTTGGAACTATTTTTTATCATGGAGGATGAATACATTGTAGCTCACATATATTGCCAGTATGGAGGGGGCCACTAGTGGCATGGACAAGACATTTTGCTGAGTGTAACACAGCTTTTATGAAATTGTAAATTATATCGTTGTCCTAGTTAATAAACCTCCATAAAGTAACAGAATAAAGAAAATTGAGCATTTTTGATATCACAAAGCAAAAACATTGGCTTTGTATGGACACGTGAATAAGTAAAGGTTATTCACCACGGGAGAGGGAATATGTGATTTATCACCCGAGGCCTTTAGGTCGAGGTGTGATTAACACATATTCCTGATCCCATGGTGAATAACTGGCTTATACCATGAGACAAACGCTCAAACATGAGAGGATAACTGGACAACAAAGAATATGGAATTATTCCCCTGAAATACTGTAATGTGATTGGCTGACAGGTGTCGAATGGTATAAGTGAGAATGTGTTCTTTTTGGACACTTTTCTGACCACAACTTAACATGCACTAAATGGCATAAGTAGATTGAATACCATCAAACTTCTGATGAGTAAAATCATCCCTTTCACAGGCAAAGTGTATGCTAAAGTTTCACAACTTTCTTTTTGTCTCATGATTTCCAAACATTTTCATTTAAAGCAGTGGACTGGATATTTGCCAGCAACCATGCTTTGTGAAAGTAGTTTGGCATAGTAATATGGACAGCTGTTGTGTGACCTGATCTTGTGATCTGTCCAAAACAGATCAAATTATTGTTGACCCAATTCGATTTTCCAGGGACTGTCAGCATTCTGCTGCCACTTGACAGTCTCGAACAGAGACAGTCTGCCAGCGAATCACATGCCAGTATTTCAGGGCAATAATTCCCATATTCTTTGCTGTTCTTCGCCATATGAACAGGAATAAGTGTTTTGCACACATCAGGCTAAAGCCCTCGGGTGATAAATCATATGTTCCCTCTCATGAAGCTATGACTTCGAAAGTTGTGGCCTACTCTTAATTGAGGGGATTTGACCATTGATTTTACAAAATAAAAACTGTTTTCAATGTACTTGGCGTATATCTGGTCTTAATAAATGCCACTGCTTCATCTGTTTGATGCACATAACGTTCTTCTTATTTCCATCTGCAAAAAATAGTAACATAATGAATTAATATGCCTTAATAATTGAAAAGGTTACAAACCTGTCTTGAGCTTTAAAAAACCAAAACAACTTTGAAATTAACAGAAATATTCTTTGATTCGTTCAAATTTTGTGAGGGCAAAACGTGCCATCAAACAATTGGAAGAGACAAAACAACTCCAACGCCATTTAAAGAAATTTTGTTGTGATGAATTGGCTGGAAATTATGACAACATGAAGACACTTTGGGGATGGAATTTGTTTTGCTGTACAAGTGGATCAGACAATCTTTGCAAAGCTGTACTTGTAGGTGTGTGACAACAGAAGGTATATTTGTGACAAAAAGACAAATTGCTTCTTAAACAAATAATATCTATTAGCTTTCTTCAAACATCAGTCGACGTATGATGACAAGATATTAATTTTACATGACTGAACAAAACAAAATCTACACTGCTGTGCTG
Source organism: Platynereis dumerilii (assembly GCA_026936325.1). NCBI lineage: Eukaryota > Metazoa > Annelida > Polychaeta > Phyllodocida > Nereididae > Platynereis > Platynereis dumerilii. Next base: position 96,837,992 of record JAPTHN010000003.1, read on the forward strand.
CATGAGGACTTTTCCCTTTTTTCGTGTAAAATTCCTTTTTAACCTAATTGTAGGACAACATCTTCCAATGGAATCGATGGGTCTTTCTAGCAAAGAGCAAGTTCATCCACAAATGCAGATAAACTCATACACATGGCACTATCATACAATAGCCAGACTAATGCAAAATGCCTCGAATCCCACATCCTGTAACTCACTTCTCCACGAAAATTGCCTTTCAGGGTTTGTTTGACAAAGCCACTGACAGGTCAGAGGGAAATTGGCTTACGAGTTATGAAAGGCCAAAATGAGAGAGAAAGGACTGACAATTTGGCAGGTACATTGCAAATATAACAATCTGGTAATAATACATAATATCATAGAGGTTAAGGTTGCATTGCCCTTGTGAATAGAACTGGCTCGGACGTCAATGGACGACCTGTCGGTCTCAGTAGTCTTGGCTTCTTCCTATATGTTTGGGTCTCCATTTCCCCCATGAATGCAACTGGCTTGGGCATGCTGTTTGTCTGCATAGTCTTGGTTTCTTTCTACCAGAAGGTCCACTCCAAAAAGAGGATGGATTCCAGCATAGGGAGCTGCACGAAGTGCTATAAATAGCTTCATAAAATTCCATCATTTCGATTTGGGGAAAACCTTCCAAATATTACACACAACTTGACACAAGGGACAAATTCCAAATATTACACACAACTTGACACAAGAGACAAATTCCACACAAGGGACAAATGGGTAACAAGTTATTGATTTCTCTCTTTTCAGCTCATCAATAACCATTTATCTGTTGCTTTCATTCTCCATGAACATTCACTCCTAGATATCTCTGTTTATTCACAGTCAAGGGACAGTAACTTACAGTACACTTTTGGTTGCCAAAAACAAAAATAACGTGCACAAGGCGCTTTAACCCTTACAGGACTAAAGGGACATTTATGTGCATCCCCAGCTTACTGCCTGTGAGCCATTTATGTCCCTAAAATCTGCTGTTGTCCCTGATGACGTCACAATTGCAGGATTGTGTTTTTGGGACTGCTCAGTCCAGTAAGGGTTAAAGGGCATTTTGCACATCATCTAACTGCTGTGGTGTTTTGTCCTGATTGTTGACCTCTAGTTGTTTTGACAAATTGTCTGTGAGCTATAAATAGATCGGGCTGGGAAAGCCCCTCAATGACATCAGAGGATTCCCTCTTTCCAGTTTTCTAGGATGGTTTTCCTGGGTCTCTAAAATGGTATTTAAACAATGTGCATGTTCATGTAAAGTTGATCAACACAATCTTTGCCAAATTAAACCACGTGTGCAAAGTTTGAATGAAATTGGTGCAGTGTTTTGTCTCAAAATTTGTCCACAAGATTTCAGAGAAGACCATGCCCAAAAAACTGTAAAAAGAACAGTCAACCTTTAAGGTTTGAACAGTTCATTTAGGTTTTTTCAATTAAGTTAATTGAGAAACAACACTTCATTTACAGTTTTCAAACAGCAGATTTGTAAACTGTGATTGTCAACAGTTCACTCTCAGGGGATTTGACCATTGATTTTGCGGAATAAAAACTGTTTTCAATGTAAATAAATTCCACTGCTTCTCTCTCATCTGTTTGATGCATATAACTTTCAGCACTCATTTCCATCTGCAATAACAATCAGATAACATAATGAAAGGATATGCCTTAATAACTGAAAAGATTACAAACCTGTCTTGAGCTTAAAAAAACCAAAAACAACTTTAAAATAACCATGTTGCAAAGTTTTACTACTATTTTTTCAGCAAGTTGCTTTGATTTGGTCAAATTTTGTGAGGGACAAAACGTGCCATCAAACAATTGGAGAAGACAGCGGAATACAAAACCATTTAAAGCAATCTCATTGTATTGAAATGGCTGGAAATTGTTGGAAAATGGAGAACGCTTGAAGATGAAATTTGCGTTGCATGCTTTACAAATGGGTCAGACAATCCTTGTTGAGAGCTGCTTCAGTAAGTGGGCGATTACAAAGGGCATATTTGTGACAGACAGGAAGAGGAAACATGATGTTATAGTCACAAAGAGACTAGGGTAAGGTGGGGAGAAATCAGACCCCCGGGAAAATCCAGCCCCAAAAGATTAAAAACAGCAACAAACTAACAAACAGATGATTAAAGTTTTCAAAAACAATTTGACCTTGTTTTTCTTTTGTGCAAATATAGCATGATCCTCCACCCAGAGAATCTGAAGTGTAATCCTCAAGTTTGACTAACAATATTTATCTATCAAATCTTCTTTGGTATCTCCTTGACTCTTTGACCTGAAATAAAAACCACTTCAATGCAAGTGCATTGTTGTGACGGTCAGGGATTGTCGTGACAACTACTATCACGCAAACACAGCTTTTATGACAACGAAAACAATAAATGAGCTAGCTATGCATATATACTACTGATAAGATTTGCAGTAAAGCTATCATCTAGAACACAAAACTCTAATCACCTGTCTGACAATTATATTATATCGAGAGTCACAAATCTTTCTATCAGTAAAAGATATTACACAATCGAATTCGCGGAATACATTTCTAACTAGGTTGATTACACACGCCAGATAGAGAACACAAAACAATGTTAATACGAGCAGAAAAGATGATGAGCGTTATGTCAGCGATGAAATGCAAATATGGAAATTACTGCATATAGGAACAGGACTTATCTTCCTGAGTACCCTCCTGAGGTGGGTAAATGTGTCTTATTATAATGAATCATTATTCATAACCAACAAAACATAACACCACGTATAATCAAAGTCACAAATAAGAGTGACCCAAAATATTGCCAGGCTGGTTCTACCCAGTCATTGTTGTTTCCAGAGACACAATGGAATGTAGTAAGAATTTATACAGAATCTAAGATGCTTATCTATTTATTATACACATTAGACAACTCTGTCAGCCAATCACATGCCAGTATTTCATTGCGATAATTTCTATATTCTTTGTTGTCCACTTAGCGTCTCATGTTTGCCTGTTTGAGTGTTTGTCTCATGGTATAAGCACAGGCAAACTCCTGTATTAGTCAATTGATATTCAAACAGACTGTACAATCAGTCCAGGTGATTGCCTGTGGTATAAGCTGGTTATTCACCATGGGATCAGGAATGTGTGTTTATCACACCTTGGGCAAAAGCCCTCGAGTGATAAATCACATTCCCTTATTGTTGTGAATAACCTATGAAATAATAAAGATGCACAGATTCCCAAAGCCTCCCTTCCTCAGGAAGTGTAGGGTCAATTAACTAAACTAGTGGTAGCATAATATAGTACCTCAGTATGACGAATGCGGATGTTTGTTTACAGAACGCTTTAGGTCAAATTGCCTTCAACATCATGCATGCAGATCTAGTTTTCTCAGAAAGAGCTGTTCCGACAATGCTAACTTGCTAAGTAGGTACTGTGCAGACTGGATTATGGACAACTGAGGAACAACTTGGTTGAACAGCCTATTTGTAAACATGTTTAGTGTTTGTTTGCTGCCAGACGCGTGCATAACAGGACACAATCTGTTTATCTGTTTTTGCATTTCAAAATGTTGTGATGTCTCGCGAAGCGTTGGCGGTCAGCATTGGCTTCAAGAAATCGCAATCAATTTCACTCCATCCGGCAAAATTGATTGCGCTAGTGTACTCATAACAATCAAATATTTGTATATCACACAGAACACCTGCCTTATTATATTACTAGCTTTCCATTGATAACCTGTGTGAGCTTTTTCCAATGTTCTAAATTGATATGCTACACATTAAAAAAAATGCCAATTTGATTGTACTTTCACGCTCTGATAACAGTCCATAATCAAGTCAGCCACATTACACACCAAGAATCTAGTGAGAAGTTGCAATCATAGATGAAGCATAGTGAAAAATACATTTCATATTATCATATACATCTGGCTTTCTCACCAGTTAATAAGTATGTCTGATATATTCACAGGTTATTTGTTGTTTTGTGCTAGTGTGGGCATTGGAGTGTTTATGTGGAAATCTATGTATGAGTAGATCATTAGCTGGCAGGAATATTACATACAAGAACGATGCAATATATTAGATACGTAAAAAGTTTGAAGTACTTGATGATAGCTACCAAAGTTACCATCTTGATAAAACTTCATTTGTGAAGGGGATTTAGCCATAGCATTGATTGGGAAGATAACAGTACACATTAACCTCATACTTGGAACTCATCGAGCTTCGTGACAATAGTAGAACCCTAAATATAGTACATGTACCCCAGTACCTCAAGTAATTAAAAATTTCCCACAGACTTCGTATATATGCCGTCGACCATAGAAAGAGCGCAAAGTCATTATATAAGTTTGTTTAGTAGGAGAAAATAAAATTCAGATCACACCAAATTAATTCTATGGACTAAAATAGCCAAAAAATGTATACAAGTTGGCACATTTTAAAAAAAATTACCCCGAAATCTTGTGGCGGATTTGGGTCAAAATTTGATAAAGCTGTCTCCAGTGTCTTAGAGCAATTCACATGGACACGAATGTATGTACAAGGTTCATAGTGGTCATTTCTTTTAGAGCAACTTATCAACCAAAAATTTGGCCCAGGAATTGTGTGGCAGATAACTAAATCCTTTCCAAAAATTGAATGAAAGTGCCCTACGACCCTGATAATGGCCTGTCTCCACTAGAATTTTCCTTGACAAATCAGCTCAAATTATTTTCCTTGCTACCTTAATCCACCTCATTTGTACCTCAAATTTGACCTTGACCAACACCCTTTCAAATTTCAAAACCAATGACTTGCCTAACATTGCAAATGTTACCCAACCACAAGGGGCTCTTGTGTCCTTGTCTCCAATTTCATGTCATTAACGTCACACCCAAGGATTTTTCTCAACCGACAAACATTCTTTTATACAACTTTAATTTTGTAGACCTTAGGAAACCCTACAAGCTGATTGAATCATATGATACGAATGTATGAATTCTGAGAAATATTGGGGGTTTTTACATCGTGATGTTAATGACGCCAAAAAATTTTGTCGCTATAGGGACAAATGCCATGAAAACAGCAGTTTTTGTGCTCATGGAGTAAAGTCATGCATCTCAGTAGATATCCCTTTTTTGACACAGAAAATGGAGTACAATTTCACAGACACCTTCCAAAACCTTTAGTCTGTTTCATTGAGGTTAGGAGTGAAATAACTCCACCAGAGACTCCAGCACCCAAGTTTTTGTCCTGATTTGAACAATATCTTTTTCTTTTTTTTTTGATTAAAAAAAAGGTGACGTGATTACTCATCTTAATTTTTATTAAGCATTTTATTCTCACACATTGCATTGTGGTACATAACACACTGTTTATTATTATTAAAACAGGACATAAAATATAAAATAATTACATTTACAAAGAACTAAAAGCAAATCAAACTTTATTACAAGTATAAAATAAGACCATACATTCAAAATAGAAATACAACAAATGATAAATTACATGAATAGTATACAACTAATTATCATGGCTTAACGTGAGCAATATCAGCTCAATTCAGCTTGTTTACGAGTTTCATGCTTCATGCTTCTGTTAAATTCTGTTAGTGTTTAATTGCTCATAAATGTATAATATTTAGTTATTTCTTGTGAATAAAAATAACCCTGAGACAAATGAAATAGCAAGTTTGTTGTGTAAAAAAAAATGGGCCACCTCATGCCTCAATAACCTTGTGTTCGCAAGTTGTTTTCCTCTATTCAGTTTAAATTTCCGAAACTGTTTTTTTTTTTACAAATACACAAACAGAATGAGTAAAATCAAAACAAATACTAGGCCTACCTTTAACATCCTGTTTATTCAGTCGAAATGTCTAGAACTTTATTTTGTTCGAATACGAAATGTGTTACATAAATCTCAAAACAAATACTGCAAGTTTTCAGACTGTTATCAGTCTTTTAACCTTGTTGAATCTGTTTACCTTTGCTGAGCATTTTGTTTATTTCTAAAAAGGTGCATTTTATCAACAAAACCTGGAATTTCATTTATGTTGTGAATTCAAAATATACATACAATGTAAATGGGTTTTTGTTATTGTAACAAATGCTACCTTAAAGGTACACTTTAATGAATAAAATTACTTGGACATAATTGTATAGCACCAAAAAGCATGATGGGTGATGTTTTGTGTCATCTCTGTTTCATGCTGAAATTGATATAAAAAATATGGCACAGCATAAATATTGCCAAATAACACACACCAACCTCAATAAGTCTTTTCTAACAAGACAACACTGTAGAGACGAACGCCAAAATGGGTAGGCCTTCCAAGATATAGTATCCATTTATCTACTTGTCCAAACAATACACCAATACATACGCTTCAAATGGACTAAATCAACAATTTTTATTTCACCAAGTTATTTAATAAACAACTTTGAGGTCAATATCAATCAGGTTTTTTTCCAGACCTGACTGGTGATATTCACTGGAACCTGTGACGTCACAGCCATGGAAAAATTCCAATTAACTTTATGATTGAATGTTATCTATTTCACGTGACATTATTTCTCTTTTACGTGATATTTTTTTAACAGGTCTAAATATAACACAATTCATCTAATAAATCAGCAGACCCATAAGTCATAGTATTTAAGGAATTATTATAATTAAGTTTTATAACAGATAACAGTCAGAACAGTGCTTTACTCTCACTTACACATGATCTTGACCTTTGATAGGGTATCATATAATCAACTACAGATAACCTATAAAGTTCTTGTTAAATGATATCTCCAAAATTTTACAACCAGTCTCGAGTGACAGTCCAAGTGTCAACATGTGACAGAGCCATAGCAAGGAAATGATTTGAACCTACTGGTTAACAGAGCATGGAGAGTGCAGTTGGCAGGACATCATAATTGGATATTATATAAATATCATATGTTTTTGAGTGCATTTATATTACCATTATATTATTGCTAAATTCTATATTATTGGAGTGGACTCTGTGTGACAAACAATATTTACCATCAAAATGACAAATGGAAATAATTACACAGCTGTTGAGCAGCAAGAACCACCTGACAGAGGGGAACACCTCACTGATGAAGTAAGTTTAATTTTTATGATTGGGTACTATGGGTAGGTCTACAATCATGCAGCAATAACATAAAATTAAGTAAAATATCAGTCACATGGGTTAACATGTACTATTTTGAGGGTTCTGACTCCTGCTCCCATCTCGTCAATCAACCATCATGAGTGCCTAGAATTAGGGTCAGAGGATGCACTAACCGTATATATCCATGAACCTACACGAAAATGTGATTTAACAACTTTATTGGCAGCTGGGTAGCAGAGAGGTTGATGTTCTTACCTTTTCCACTGAAATTCTTTGCATGGGTTTGAACCCACCTTTAGGAACCCAAAATTTTCAGAGGACCTACATGAGTAAAATCCTAGCTGGATGTCATTCGGATGAGATGTTAAATGTGTGGCCCTTGTATCAGTGTCTGTGCTGGGCAAGTAAGCAGGGGGTAAATGTGTAACATATTCACTCCCACTATCTCTATCTTTCATCTCATCAATCAACTCTTGAGAGCACCCAGAATTGAAATAAAGGGCTGCACCTACCACATCTATTCATCTGTAGTTGAGAGGCTTACCAATTCACCAACTAACTTTTTTTGCCTACTGTTTGGGAAGTGCAAGTGCATGAAATGCCAAAGAGAAAACATCCAACAGAAATTTTAAAATACGTGTATTAGTCTGTTTTACCTGAGGTAAAATAATATTATATGTACATTGTCTAATAATTATGTATGTTACATGAAAAGATGTCAAGAGTAATGACACTGTAACACAATTACTCTATAACCCTTGACCATTCACAATGAGTGTTTCTTGTGTAATTGCTGATGAGGCTGAACATGATAGCTCTGTGAAGAACATGTGTGATCCAACAGTGAACCATGTTGCTCGAAGTTTTTTCTGGCTCATAGCAGCAGTGCTCAATTGTTCTGATTTTGATAGGTTGTCACTGTAAGATGAGTATTTGCAATTTGCTTCACCAGGAAATCATAACATTTATTCATGAAGGAATCAGATGTCAACAACCCCTAGATAATGGTGTTAATGGATTTATATAATAATCTTACACTATAACACTATTCTATATAGAACATAAAGGATTGGGTCACTGTTCTATTAAATTTGAAATGATGACAGTTGTTAGAAGGAAACATTGTGGTGAGATTACTGATTGCTTAAGTCTACATGTACCTTTTCACAGTGGATTATCTCAACATTCAATGATGTATTTGCTGGATTAAACATTCACTTCATATAAACTATTTCAATCCAAAACACTTTTTGGTGATTTATGATCATATGAGTGACCAATGGCAAGGGGGTCCAGAGCTATGTACAAAAGCTGCATTCAGGTATAACATCACTCTTGGCATGCTTTTTTTTAGTGTTTAAATTGACATGCACGGTCTTCGTGCAATGTGAAAAAAAACAACTTATTGACAAGTTGTAAAATATTGATTTATTATACACCGTATATATCGAAGAGATAATGTTCCTTTCGAGTAACAAGCATACTATCTCTACCACCTTTAAATTGTCACGATTATCACCTGAACCATGCTTCACTATGAAACCTTATTATTGTCTGATGTCCAAAGGTGAAATTCCAAAAACCACTTCTCCTCTTCTAATAAAGGTCGAGGCCTCAACAGCTTTGAACTCTTGATGTGCAGAGAAGTGTCTGATTTTAAGTGTTACAACCACAACTCCATCCCCTTATCTTGATCTACTCAGGTGAAAGTAAATATTTACTACCTGAATACAACAATCATATCAGTGGTAATTTCCCACAATTAAAGTATCAACAAATACACCACAAAATACAAAGGTAGGTGTGAAGATAAGAATAATACTCACTGATCCCTTCAAGTATAGAAAACAATCCATATTGTTTCCTTGAAATCATCCCATAATAACAGTTTTGAATAAAAATAACCACCAAAAAGACTATAAATTGATCAGAACCCTAAAATAGTTAATAGAGGAAACAGCCATGAAATTGAAAGCCCCTGGAATCAGGTTTTATGCCAAGACACTAATGTTTATATATATAGGTTACAGTGTGATTGTAGCCTATGTGGCATGCACACCAAGTTAGTCAAATTTATAAATTATGTAGAAAACTAATGCAGTTAGGTATTCAAGGGCTTATAAATGTTGTTACCAGTGTTGGTCATTCAAGTACACAAATAATGTTAATAATTTTACTATTTCAAAAAATAAATATTGTGAAAAATATGGTTATGTAGATTTTGAGTTAATATAAATAATGCAAACTGAAACAAGTGCCTTTTTTTTTCAGAATGAAAGTAAGGAAGCGAAAGATCAAAATGGCCACACCGTCTCAATATACGACGATACCTCATTTAAAAATAACAACGGCTACAAATATCCTGCAGATGGCAGCACTGAACCAGAAGAGAAAGTGGCGGAAGAAGAGGAGGAAAAACGTAAGAAAGTTACAATGTCATAATATTTATATGTCTTGGCAAATGTTTATTTTTTATCATTTTTTTTTGGTTCAGTTGAAATTTGCCCATGTCATGTAGTTCAATCCACTTCACAATACTGATGTGACACTGGTCCTTGCAGTCCACAGTCACCTGCATATCAAAATATCTGCTGTCAGCCAAGGCACCACAATTTCACCCTTATACCAAAAATATGGCGCAATAGAAGGCATCTGCAGTTCTTCGTGTGCAAAATATGGTATGACCCATGCCAAAAACTTCACCCAGACACCGAAGATAACACATGACATCACAATTTCACCAAATACCACATATGGTGTAACCAATGGCACCACAATTTCACTTACACTCCAAACACTGAGTAACCCATGTACCACAATATCACTCATATACTGACCACACAAGGTGCTACCCATGGCACTACAGTTTCATGCACTTACATAAACTCTCAAGGTGCAATCCATTGCACCACAACATTACCTATCTACCAATCAAGGGAGTAACCCAAGGCACCAAAATTTCACCTATATGCCAAATATGGTGTAATCCTAGCCCCAAACCTGTGACCCTTCGTTGTGGCCTGTTGGCATTGGAGTCACATTGGGGCTGGTGTAATCCATGGTACCACAATTTACACAAAATGGGACCAAAGCAAATATGGAGTACCCCAAGGTACGACAATTTCACCTTTATATCAAATATGGAGTAACAAATGGCACCACAATTTCACCTATATATCAAATATGGTGCTACCCATGGCACCACTTATTCACCAACACAATGTATGCCAAATAAGGTAGACTAAATCTTGTAGTTGGTTAATCAGGATTCATATAAACTGCACATTCATACTGCAGAGCATCTATAGAGTGTTATAGGAATGCACAACTTTCACAGTACTAAGCATTTTGCAGCAGTGCCGCAAAGTACTGATCTAAATATATCCTGTCAATCACGTCAGAAAACCAGTTTCTGCAAGACGTTAAATTCACATTTGAGTCTGAAACCTCAGGTGGCCAGACTGATTGATGCCGAGGGAGGTCCTTTTCACTAATGGCTGATTGGAGTCACAGACAAAAATCAAGTACTGCTGCTCAGAACTTAGACACAAAAATGTCACCTCAGATACATGAATAGAAAATATATCTAGACTGTGTGGAACATCCTTGGTTGTGATTATATGGAATGACCTTGTTATGAAATGTAACTTGTTGACAACTGAATTTTTTTTTTCTTGAAAAATGTCACCAAGTTTATCAAAAATTTTGGGGAAGCAAACGAGAAAAAATGTCAACATAGTAATTTACATGAAGACTTCGTCCGTAGTTTACAAAAAAAAGTTGCTCTTAGTCTTATGCATATGTGAAAATTGGGGACTTCTTTGGGTCGCTCTTAGATGATGATAGCTATTCCATCCAGAGTCAGTTTTCCACCAGCAGCAGTTGTGTCCTTTGGAAGTACAGCATAAAAACAAAGCCTAAGCAGGCCTAACTGGGCACTTTCGTGGCTAGTTGTGTCGCTGAGATCGAGTTAGTCCACAAATCAACGTCCCATTGTCAGCCAATAAATTAAAATAATTCAGATGATGGAAATGGCTAACAGCGGAGTCTGCCCGGTTGTTGTAGAGATATCTGTATGCAGGAAGGTCCCCTTCTCCGCCGACGTTAATGGACTATCCGTGTGGCACCATAAAGTAATGGTATATCCAACCTGAAATTGGTAGTGTGCCAATCCATCCAGTCACTGTTAATAATAACAGAGCCTTGCCCTTCAATAGACTTCCTCCATATATGGGGATTATGATACTGATTTTAGCAGGGTGGCAATTTCATCCAGTGATAGGTGACAGGGGAAGCCCACTTGATATAGGCAAACACTAAGCTTTGAAACATGAAAGTGTTTAGTGATTAAACTGATTAAGTGCTTTGTTTCCCACAATACAAGAAAAAACGGTGAGAACAAAAATGTGAAGCTGAAGAAAAAAAAACATCCATTTCACATTCCAATGATAAGTATGATAACTAAAGGCCATTGCAGCCAACAACAAGCTTAATCTGCCTGCTAAGGGAATTCAAAAGAGCTATCCCCATACATTAGTGCCACCTGTACATAATTTTGGAACTGAAATTAGAGAAAGACCTAGTGAACAAATAGTGGACAACTCTTCAGCATCAGTCACAAAAATCCAGCCAACATATTACAGGAAATTTGACATGCAAAAAGAGTGGACTGTTGCACAATGAATATGGCACTTTGTGACTCATGATAGCTGATGAAGTATCATCTTCTTTACATTCAACATGGGAAACATAGAGATTAGTCATTATCAAGAGAAGGCCATTTGATTCATTATAATTGATTTTAGAGTAAAAATAAGATGCATAGTCCTTTTGTTTGCTTGCCACCAACAAGTGTGTATAGTCTCCTTAATTAAATCAAATTAACATTGACAATATTGGGTATGACCATGACAAATCATCAGCATGATGACACATGAAGTGCCATTTTCACAGTGCAACAGTCTACTCGCTTTGCATTTCAAATTTCCTTGCTGTAAACAGGCGTCATCCAGATTGGACAGCCACAAAATCATCTGGTCTTACTACTAAGCTTTCATTGTGTTTGCTCAATATCCACAGGTTCATTCCATAAATTCACAAGCTGAATCTGTCCATTAGTTTGTTACAATGTCAACACCAGCAGCCTATTTTGACCAAACAAACAATAATGTCATCTAATAGCAAACACAAAACAAGCCTGGTTAGAGCGAAAATAGCTCTGGCACCATGCTGGCTTCCTGCCCATAGGCAAACCAGAATAGAACTTGGACACTGTCAGTGATCTGTCACTGCTCCCTTAAAGCTACAGAAATGGAGGGAAATGTGTTTATATGCCGTTGTAGGGAGAGACCATGTGAAGACCACCTGAAGGATAAAGACCTTATTACATACCCTAGAACGGGGTAAATTTGGCTCCCTAGGGGAAAAGTTGGTCTCCTACATGGCCAATTGTGCAGCATACGTAAAAAACGTACGTTCTTTCTCGTGTATTTCGCACGTAAATTGGTTGTTTTCAAGTATGAAATACGTACGAAAATTTACGCACGTAAAACATACTTAAATTTTTGAATATCAGCGACAGAAGTTGGCATGTCTGTCATTCAGAGGGGCAAATTAGGTGGCAAACTTTACCCAAGCGAGCCAACTTTACCCCATTCTAAAATATGTCGAAAACAGCCATCCTTACAAGCAATAAAAACTAATCAAACTTAAAAGTTGGTTGAGTTACCGTGGTAAACAATAATGTTCAGGAGCCACATTGATAATATATATGCACCGCAAAATCAACCATGTCACCATACGGCAATGACTCATGTTGCACCATATACACTAACTCTGCCCTTTGGAGAGAGACAAGGAAGACTGTGAGGATGATAATCCCCTAAAGAGCAATTCAATAATCATACTTATATCCTGTAGTTTTCCATATCAATAATCATACTTATATCCTGTAGTTTTCCATAATAATATCCCATCCATATAATAACATCTCACACTGCACGCAGTAAGCAATCAGCATGATCATAATAATGCTTGCAGTCAAATTACTCTTAACTGCATTATGCACTTGCATGGGCTGACCTTTTTGTAACAACACTCTAAGGTCACGACCGATTACAATAATACTCTTAAAGTGATGTCCAATACAGGCAGTTTACCTCACCTGCTCATAAGAAGATATAATAGAGACTAAGCAAGTCAACACATACAGACAAATATACACTGCACAAAATCCAATGTCTCAATGTCAGTGCAGAAGAAACCTGGTAAGGTCAGTACATATGTCAACCGACAAGACAGGTCACTAATGCAATTGTGGAGATTCTTGGTTTGTTCAGTGCAATATAGGATTTCACACAAGCCCAGAAATACTTATAATTTATACATATAGACACAGACTTCTATAGTTCATCTCTTTTGCTAACAGTGCATGATAGATACTGTGCCACCCGTAAGAAAGTGAAAGGCATGATATAGTGCCATTGCAACTCATTAACAGTATCTGGAGCCAGGCCATGGAATGGCCTTCCTACTGAAATACGGGAAACTGAAAATATTGAAACCTTCAGGAAGAAAGTCTCCAAATTCATTATTTTACAGACTGATAAATTTTAATTTGTGTTTCTGATTTTAAATTTCAAAGACTCTTTTAACTTAAAAATCGAATTCAAAGACTGCTTTTAACTCAAATCGATTTTATGGACTCTTGCATTTTATCTTTTCTCCATTTTTTTGTTATCATTAATATTTCTATGTTATAGCATAGCTGAAAATAACAGTGTATACTGAAACACTATTGCTAAATAAACTTGTAAACTTGTAAGCTTGTAAACTTGTAAACTTGCATCAATGCTAAACATCCTCAACCAAACTCCTTGTAGAGGTATGAATATCCGATGAGAGGAAAACATATTGGGTCATAAAGGCAGATATGTGAGGCATGTCGGATAACAATGGCAGCCAATTTTCTCTGCTGTCGTCAGAGTTAAGTATGGGTCAAAGTCTTTGATAAGTAAGTAAACCACCCTTCCCTATTAAATAACATTGGCCCTGTGTTCCATTTACAGTGCCGCCTGTAAGTAAGTGAAACGCATGATATTGTGCCATTGCATCAATGTTAAACATCCTTAACCAAAATGCTTCTGGAAGGACGAATTCTCATCCGATGAGAGGAAAACATTTTTGGTCATAAAGGCCGATATGTGAGGCATGTGGGATAAAATTAGCAGCCAATTTTCTTTGCTGTAGATGGAGTTAGGTATGGGTCAAAGTCTTTGATAAGTAAGTGAAACGCAGGCCCAATGTTAAAACATAGGGAAGGGTGGTTCACTTACTTATCAAAGACTTTGACCCATACCTTACTCCGACTACAGCGAAGAAACTGGGCTGCTATTTTTATCCCACTTGCCTCACACATCGGCCTTTATGACCCACTTTGTTTCCCTTTCATCCGATGAGAAATCATGCCTCCACAAGCAGTTTGGCTGAGGATTTTTAGCATTGATGCAATGGCACAATGTCATGCGTTTCACTTACTTACAGGCGGCACTGTACTTATCAAAGACTTTGACCCATACCTAACTCCAACCACAGAAAAGAAAATTGGCTGCCAATGTTATCCCACATGCCTCACGTATTGGCCTTTATGAACCAAAATATATGTTTTCCTCTCATTAGATGAGAATTCATGCCTCCGCAAGCAGTTTAGTTGAGGATGTTTAGCATTGATGCAATGGTGTCATTTCATGTGTTTCACAGGCGGCACTGTATATATTTTCTTTACAGTTGAATAATGTCCAGTGCTAACAGAATTGGGACTAGAATGTTCCCTGTGCAGTCATAAGCCTAACCATGCCATGAACATTATTCTCTGTGACTCATGAAGAGTATACCTTTTAAAAGTCACCAACTGTGTATGCCCAAAGCATATATAATCACTCACAAATATCCACAAAAGACTCTCATGGATTTTGGCTTAGTCTTTTGACTTCGACCAAAGAGCCTATTTGACTATTAGCCTATTTGATATTAGGCTCAATTTTCATAGGCTGTTGGATATAAGATTGGAATCTCATTGAATTCTCAGTGTATCCAATGAGAATGCAGCTTAATATCCACTTGCCAATCATGGCTCTGTGGATATTTGGCTTGACTGTCATTGGCTAGGATATGTGGTCGGATTCTCATTGGACAGGATATTAGGTGGCATTCTCATTGGACAAACTACTAACTACAGTGCCCCCTACTGGGGATATTAAGGTGGATTCTCATTGGTCAAGATTATCTATAGGGTGTATTCTCATTGGTCAGTTCATATTATCCAAAGTTGGATATTTGTCAAAATCCACAATAGTATAAAAGAGTTATTGCGAGTGACTTGGGCATGTATCCAAAGTATAAGACCTTTGCCAAAATCCACTATAGTCGGGAGTGAGCAAGAATGAGTGATTTAGGCATGCGCCCAAAGGACCTATATTTTGCCTAAAGGCCTTGCAGATATTTGGAAGGATGCGATGACTTTGGGAAAGTCATGCCAAAAGGAGTCGTAATGCCCAAAGGCCCTATAGTTTACCCAAAGACCCTATAATTTGCCCAAAGACCCTATATTTTGCCCAAAGGCCTAATATCCATGCCCAATAGGCCTATTGGGCACAAAAGTGGATATTGGCGGTAACACTAACCGAGTATCAAAAAGGTCACAAGTTACTCAATGACAAATTGAAATTTCAATGCAATGAATAGTGCCTGTAGTGAGGTCATACTCATCATTCATTGACTGTAAAATTGTGGTCATTGGCAATAGTTACAAAATAGACCAGACCATTAAGCTGAGGTTTTAATAAAAAGCAGATGTATTCTGAATCTGTGATCAAAAGTAGACATCGTATCAGCATTGCATGAGAATATAAAACTTACTGAGTCTCTTGAGTAGGTCATGGTTAGTGTATACAAACAGGGTTTAACCCATTCCAAGAAGGTCAGGGATGTAAAATGCAGTTCATTCATACAGTGTACGGTAACCCTGAAAATCTTACATAGAAATACCTTGGATATACATATCATGTATAGAAATGTGTATACATATCAAGAACACAAAATATGAAAGACAACCATTGCCTACAACCTGCATGGTTGTTTACAAAACATAAAAATATAAAGAAGAATGTATTTATATGCATTGAGGGAATGCAATAAACCCAATGACCCACTGCATACAAATTACAACAAAGTAAGCTATCAGAAGAGAGGAGAGTGGTAGAGTCATGTAGACCAAACATACTCTGGGCCTTACAAGAGCATTATAAATTGAATGCCATGCCATATATATGTAGGCAAAGCATAGAATAAAGCACAAATCACGAGGTAAAATAATCCCCATGATTTTCAATGGTACCTTCAAAACATATTGGTGTGACACCATTGTAAATGGCACATTATAGTATGTCTCATCTTTCATGCGAACTTGAATAAGGTACTTTTTTTACAGCCTGTGTAAATCCAATGCATGAACCTAGAACAATGTAAATAGTTAGATTTACTAGAACTAAAAAGTCAGGAGTGGTGCTGCAGTGCACGTCACGGCAATTTACACCATTGTTTCAGTTGCGCCAAGAATGTAAACAAGTGTAAATGTGTGGCCATCGTCTGAGATTGCCAAAATTTGAGTGTAAAATGGCCTCTCAACACCACAGAAGTGTGATGAACTACTAATTACAAAATTGCTTATGTTCAGGTAGGTCTGTATATTTCTGCTGTATGACTTTTAGATGCTGAGACATCTGGCCAAACACCGGTTCGCATGTTGGATGAGACAAACTGTAATGTATGAAATATACAAATAAGTATTTTCCCCCAAATCTACAATACAAATTGGCAGATTGCAAATTTACTGCTTCAGAAATACAGAGCACCTAAACTAGTTTCATTTTCCTTTGATGACCTCCTTTTCTTTTACTTTCAGTATCTGGGAAGCAGCGTGCAATTAATATCGCGACGGTGGTTGGGCGAATCGTAGGTCTGATTGCGACGCTCTATTTCTTCATCTGTTCATTAGATCTGCTGAGTGATGGATTCACTTTATTGGGAGGTAGGTGTAATTTAATTAAGCATTTAATCAAACCCTCAAAAGGGTGTCTAATTGGTTTTCCACAACCCAAAATCTCTTTAGGGCATGATTCAATAGTCCAGTCAGCAGAATGTAGCTCTGCAGACAACTGATCCCACCGCATTTGTAAGGCTGAGCTAAACCTGACTTCAGCAAGCAACAATAAAGTACTTGCAATTTTGTGCAATGTTTTGTTGTAAGAGTTAGTAATTAGGCCAGACATAATTAATCTTTAGCTTCTCAGATTTTCTTGAGGCACTTCTTCTAGGATCGGTCAGATAGAAAAAAAAAGAGTTGTAATCTCAATATTTTATCGTGTCAATTTAATGAAAATTTGCGGGTGAGTTAAAATTTTTTTCGTAGGCACAAAATCTGTTGCAGTCGATCCGAGAAGCTAAAAACATAGGCTGCGCAGCAGCAAACCTTCAGCGAATAACACCTTTAGAAGATTACAATAATGTCATAAAATTGGTGCGTTTACGAAATTGCTTGTAGGTATGCAATAGCGGCGGAGTAGTGGCCTTCCAGTATCTCTATTTTTCCAATGATTCATAAGGTGTTATACGCATCAAAAAGCACTGCTAAATTATTTGCATAGGTGATTTGTTTAGAAAAATGCATTACTGTATATGCAGTAGTGGGGAAGTTTTGGCTCCAATATAAAAAAAATTCTTTTAAATATTTTTTCTCAATATTACAAAACAATAGAATAGCCATCTGTCAGACCATGAAAAGGCACAACTAGACCATACAAGCCATATGTGTACCAAACTTCATGCATGTATATGGAATAGTGACCGGATGTTGGGCCAGAAACAAAAATAATAATTTTTAAGTTTTTTTTCAATATTTGAAAAAGTATATAATATTTTCCATCAGACCTTTCAAAAGGCACAACTAGACCATATTGACCATATGCGTACCAAAGTTTATCCATGTACATGCAATAGTGAGCGAGTCTTAGCCCAAAAAACAAAAAAAATATGTTTTTATGTCTTTTCTCATTTTTTCAGAAAGTATAGAATATCTGTCAATGAGACCATCAAAAGACACAACTAGACCATATAGGCCACGTGTGTACCAAATTTCATCCACGCACATGCAATAATGACCGAGCCTTGGCCCGGAAACAAAAAAAAAATTATTTTTATATTTTGTTAATTATTTCAAAAAGTATTTAAGATCTATTCATCAGACCATCAAAAGGCACAACAAGACCATACAGGCTAGATGTGTACGAAATTTCATCCCCATACATTCAATAGAGGCCGAGTGCCGGGCCGGAAACGATCTATCCGCCCGCCGCCCGACCGCCCGCCCACCCGGCGGACGGACAGCATTTTTACCCAAGTGATTACAATACCTTCTTCGAACTTCGTTCGCTGAAGGTAAAAACCAGTATGTCTGTCATTGTCTGGCTTACTTGGGATATACAGTAGGTCAACACCCTAATCAATTTTCCAAGAAGAGACCAAAATCTTCCCATATAAAGGAAAACTGCCTGATATTTATTATTGAAAGTCACAACTTCATTCCGATGTTTCTGGATGGGCAAAGGGCGTGGGTTCAAATCTCACCCCGGGAACTCACTTTAGTCCGAGCACATGGGACATTAAATGGAGGCAGGTTGTATCCAGTGTTCTATGCTGGTGCAATTGAAAGACCCTGGGCATCCCTGAATTAATAGGGTATGTACCAGACTCACTGTCTTCTCATCTCATCATCATATGGCGATCGCCTGCCCTGATATAGCCCACTAAGGTGCTGCAGAGGCGTAAAACACAAACAAACAAACAAATTCTGGATGGGCAAGTATAGGCATACATTTTAAGGATTACGAGGGCTCATGAATCTCATTGATCTCCGCCATTGTCTCTGAACTGAGAGGACATCTTTTTGCTGTAATGTGGATGACCTTCTATACATGAAGGATAATCTACTTGGCGAACATCCAATTCACAGAACAATAAACTTGCATTGTTGAGACATAATCAAAGTAATAACTTGCACCTTCCAACATAAAATAATTTATTGCAGTCCGCTGCGGAATACATATATCACACCTGAATTTTGCAAATTTATGTCATGCAATATATAGTCCGTCTGGTGTTCCTTTGAGAAAATTCTTATAGTTCCGCTTTTCAGGGCGTGGTTATGTCTCTACATCTTTTATCTTTTTATTTAACATAATTTAATATCACAAGATGTGGAATGCAGGATTTTCCCAACTCATTAGACTCCAACAGATACTTGGTGCTATTCTAGTCACAATAAAAAAAAATTATTAAGTGGTCTCTGAGTTACGAGATACTGTTGCGGTCTTCTGGCACAATATTATGTTTTTATGTGCGGGTTTTGTCCTTCTTTGACATCCATTTTCGATTGTGAATACTGCTTTGCGCAAGAAAATAATATTACAGGTGATTTCATTAGTACGTGATTTTTATGTTCTAGACCCACCAAATTCATGACATTTTTTGTTAATCTGATTGGTTTAGAAGCAACAGAAAGTCACACATTGGATTTATCAAACGTAGTAAGTACTGGTTTAGCATTGATTCCTCACAGCCAAGTATGAATGACAAGAATTGCATGCTAATGAAATCATGTGAACCAAAACATCTAAATCTAATTCTTCTCACCTTTCAAACTTTCTGTTTTTTCAGGCAAGGCAGCTGGAACCGCCTTCAACAACCCCTTGCTCAACAACCCGATCTGCGGCTTGATGCTGGGGGTTGTTGCAACAGCATTTTTGCAAAGTTCATCCACATCAACTTCCATAACAATCACTATGGTGGCAGCAGGACGTGAGTATTTACTTTTTCCTCTCTTTGAGTCTTTTTTGCTACTTTTTTGCTACTTTCCGGCACTAATCTAATTTCACGCAGAATGCTGCCTAATCAGCAATTTTCAGAGGATTTGTGAAGCATTTTTAGAGCATATTGCGGAGGACATTAGAGCACAATTTAATCACCATGCAATCAAGGGAGCATTGTGGATGCCCGATTATACTTTGAATGTACCGAGAATAGAACAAAGTAGAACCTGTTGTGCGTCCAGCATTACATTATATAAAACACAACATGCAATGTGCACACAGTGCTATAGATAGAGTATTGAGACTCAGATTGCCCAAGATATATATAGGTTTGGTTAATGCAGTAATCACACACAGTGCCGTCTTGTCGTTGGTCAATGCTAAACATCCCTATAACCAAACTACAGCTTTTTTTTGTCTCTACAACATGCGAACTGGTGTTTGGCCTGCATGATTGCTCCTCATCTACAGGTCAAACAGCAGAAATACACATACATGTACTCATGGGTAGATTAGCAAATCTGTAAAATTTTTTCTCATTTTCGTGATGTTTTGCTGCTGTTTTTGTCAGATTTTTGACAACGCACACTCATTCCAGAAATGAGACAGACTGTATAGAGGGATGTGTGATACAAATGGCGCCTCATTTTCTTTTCTCCACAAACAGTTACATCTGGGTCAAAAGCTTTGATAAGCAAGTTAACCACCCTCCCATGAAAATTCCATTGGGTTTGTGTTTCACTTACTTATCAAAGAATTTGACCCATAATTAACTCTCTTTCACAAGCAGTTTGAGGAATGAGGATGTTAAACATTGACCCAACAACAAAACATCATCCGCTTAACCTACTTACAGGCAGCACTGAATGTGATTGCTGCATTAACCAAACCTATGATAGGCTATATCTTCCTATCAACATAATCTACTGTTTCTACAACAATTACAGTCTAATTCCTATATTCATGTTTAATGGTGGTCTGTCTTCACTTTTCCCAACAGCTGCTAACTTCCCGTAAGATATGACATATGGCTATCAAATTACATATGTGAGTAAAAACAATTACTGTAGGTAATCAATTGCTACTTCCAGCAATTACCTACAATCAACTATCATCAATCATAGCAAGGATGTTCTATCCTTTCATAGCTAATCAATGGAAAGCGAAATAAAGCTTTATCAAATTATCATGTTACAGCCAGTGAAATACAAGTGATGACCAAAATGGTCTGAATGATGTCATGTAACCCTTGACGGCCAATCTCAACAGTTAAAGATAGTGTCCATGGCTGTTAAGTTCAAGAGACCCATACCCTATTTTCAGTGACCTTTCGCATTTTCATATAAAGGGAGGTAGGTGGCCCAGGACCCTAAGAAAATTGGGAAACCAGAAATGCAAAAAGTTTCCATTCAACAAGGAAAAACCAGAAATGCAAAAAGTTTCCTTTCAACAAGGAAAAACCAGAAATGCAAAAAGTTTCCTTTCAACAAGGAAAAACCAGAAATGCAAAATGTTTCCTTTCAATAAAAAAATCACCAGGCACCCTGAAAAAAGTAGAAGTCTTTTTTAAATCAAAATCTGCTGCTTCTTGAAAGACTTATAAAACCACATAGATCTCAGTCTTTCATTAAATACACTTCAATCACAACTGTCATTCAAAAACGGAATATAATAAAGACATATTAATCATCACTACAAAAGATCTAGATATGAAGGGATTTCCTTGTGGTTGTCTTCATAAAAGATGTAGCTACCTCATTAGGAATGTTTCAAGTTTAATGAAATTTCAAATTTTAAGTGAGAAAAAGAAGACTTTTCTAAAATTGCGAGAAGCAACCGTTCTTGGTGGTAATATGGCGGATTATGGCAAACCAATGTTGTTCTCGAGCAAAATGCTACGTCATATTGCCATTACCATATGAGAGACATCAGTCACATCTTTCACTGAATGCATTTGCAGATCAGGAGTAACAGTCAGTAACTCTACATTAATTTGATCAGTCAACTTTATGGAAATTAATAATAATAACATAACACCCATTCTACATAAATCTGCTCAACGGCTCTCACAAAACTGAATGGCTGGACATTGCCGGAGTGAGGTTTGAACCCGCTCCACTATGCAGAGGGCAGACATGCTAACCAGTATGTTAAAATAATCACAGACATATAATAAATTTATGTACACTATATGGAGGAAGTACCATAACACATATAATATCGAATGTCTCTATTTTCTTTGCAGTGATGAATGTCTCCACTGCCATTCCTGTCATCATGGGAGCCAACATTGGCACTTCAGTGACAGGAGTCCTGGTAGCTGTCACTCAGGCCGGTGACAAAGAGAATTTCAAGTAAGATGATCATGTTCTTTGACTCACCTAACCGAAAGATATATTATTGTTACTATGTACAGTATATACTGTGGCAAAAACTTCATAGCTTTTTATATTTGATAGTTTTCATAGCACAAAGGTCTGTACATTGACTCACCAGGAGCTTTCACCCTTCTCTCAAGGGCTTCCTCAGCTGTCTGAAGTGGCTCAGTTGGTCACATGACTGCTCAGAGTCAAGTCATGTGACAGGAGGTTGCAGTATATTGGGGGGAGGTCCCAGCCGTGGTCCCGTTTAGCGATGGTTTGTGCCGTCTTATCGAAATAGCTTCTTCACTCTAAAAAATGTCGGGAAAAAATTGGTTATTTAGATTCAAAATGGTTTTTTGAAAAAACAAATTTCAATGCAAAACCAACATGGATTTTTAAAAAAATCCATGTTGTTTTTTTTGCATTGAAGTTTGGTTTTTCAAAAAACCATTTTGAATCTAAAAAACCAATTTTGTCTGAAATTTTTTAGAGTGTTCGATCTTCCTCTTCATCATATTATCTTCTCTTCCAATTATTTTAACGTTTTCCCAATCAATGCGGTGGCCCGTTTTACTGCAGTGTTCATTTCAGGATTAAGCCTACATAGTTTCATAGCTTTTGCTTGAATAACATGGAAAACTTGCATGTACAATGTATATTGTTTCCATTATTGTCATCAACAATACTAAATGAAGTTTTAGCTCCTCTCATCTCAGTAAAACCTTCTAAAAAGACAACTCTTTTCTTTGCCTTTATTCTCAGAACTGTGCATTACTTATACACCTTTGCGTAACTGTCTTTTATCCGGAACTCTAATCTATCTTCAACCAGTACATTGTTACGTACCCTTGAGCCATAATTTGTAATTTCCTTCTTAGTCATTTTCCTTTTTAAGAGCCTTTGTACTCTCTTAGACTTGTTAAAATCTAAATAAACAGCATTAGTTGTGACTCACATACAAGCTTTTGATGACTACCTAAGGCTGTTATACTTAGGCAAGGCTTCACAGAATCCAATGTGATATCTACCAAGACCCACTACTTCTTTCTTCTAAGGTCTTCTATATATATATTTGGGGGTGAACATGATTAAAAGATCTTTTAGTCACGGGCATGACAAAGTCTGTATAGCAATGTCTTGCTGAAGAAGGTCTGCCGAGATGGTTTGAAGTGTAGGTGTCATTATGGCAAATCACATTTAAATGGGCGCAGGTTGACTCAACTGCAGAAAGCCTTGAGAAAGATAAATCTATTTGGGTAGAAAGACAGCTCGAGGAGAAAACATTTAAGAGTGTGGCTCTCTGGCACAACCCCAATCAGCGACGATTAAGTGACGAGGGAAAGAAGAGTTGTAAAACATTTACCATTTTACCCCAATTCGGCATATGACGTATTCTGCACTAGCCCACTTTTAAATGGGCGCAGGTTGACTCAACTGCAGAAAGCTTTGAGAAAGATAAATATATTTGGGTAGAAAGACAGCTCGAGGAGAAAGCATTTAAGAGTGTGGCTCTCTGGCACAACCCCTAGCTATCAGCGACGATAAAGTGACGAGGGAAAGAAGAGTAGTAATACATTTACCCCAATTAGGCATATACGTATTCTGCAACTAGCCCTGCTGCTATGCAGCTCCCTTTTATGATTGTATTCTGAGATCTGTACATTATTTGTCCACATAGAAATACATAGAACGGACATGAGGCTGTATGACGCCACCTCAAGATGAGGTCACCAAATCCGCCATATTGGAACTGCCCTGAGACATGACGTCACAATAGACCGATTATGATGTGACGTCATGCCATTGTTATAAGTGACATCACAGTTATTGGTGACGTCACAGTCCATTGTGCCAGTATTCAGGGCAGTTCCAAGATGGTGGATTTGGTTGCTTCATCTGCCAGAGCCTCATGTCCCTTCTATGTATTTCTATGTTTGTCCACCTTGACTTCACTCTTTTATCTGGAACTTTCATCTAGACGCTTGAACACTACTATAGTATTTACCCTAGAGCCAAGATCTGTAATTTTCCTTTTTAAGAGCCTTTGTTCTACCTTAGACATGTTAAAATCTCAGTCAACAACATTAGCAGTGACTTACATACGTGTAATGACAACCTGAGGCTGTTATTTAGGCAGCGCTTCAACAGAATTAAACGTGATTTCGACTGAGACCTACAATATACTGCTTCTTTCCTTGAATTCTTCTTCTATATATATTTGAGAGTGCACAAGATCACAAGATCTATATATATATAACTAGTCGGCATGACAAAATCTATATGAGGAGGAAATATCTTGTTAGTTGGTCCGCCTAGATAATTTGAAGTGCAGGTCACACTTAAATGGGCGTATCGGTTGACTCAACTGCAGAAAGCTTTGAGAAAGATAAAGTATATGGGTTTGGGTAGAAATACAGCTCGAGAGAAAATTTACAAAACATCGGAAATATTTCACTCCCTCTCTGACGCAAAGTCAGCGTTCAAAAATCATACAGGTGCAAAATGATTTGCATCATCCATTTTCTTTCCAGACGAGCTTTCTCAGCAGCGACAGTACACGACATGTTCAACTGGCTCACAGTCATCTGTTTACTTCCAACAGAGATCGCCACGGGTTATTTGGAACACTTGACGTCAGCAATAATCAAGGCGACACACTTGGGGGAAGGCGGGGAGCAGCCACAATTCCTTTCCGTACTGACCGATCCATTCACAGATTTAATTGTACAGGTATGTTCACTTATAATTGCACAGTACTAATGGTACTGATAGAATGACAGTTGGGGGTATTTGAGTCTTGGTATTTAGGGATTTTTTCAGCTAATTAGACAATTCAAGGCCACTGAAGTCCAAGGAAATGTCTATTCCTGCCACAGTCCTTGAAATTTTGTGACAGGAAAGGTCCACAAGAGTCTCAGAGCCTTCTTTTTACAAATGCAGAGTGCTGTTAATAAGATGGTTTCACCATCAACCCATATGCCTTCACTAGATTGGGCTATTTACACTTCACAGAGGAATATTGAGATTGGTTTTTGTCCCTTTGGCCCTTATTGAGTTTATAAAAAGGAATTAGGCAAAATTATCAAGGGACATATCTTTTATCTGAAAAAGGCACATACAGACGATATTTTCAGTAGTAATTGGGTTTGAGGCAAAAACCTCAGATCATTTGATTATGGTAACTTTATGAGGATGGTTGGTCCCTGGGGCTATAGGCCAATGTTCTGTGATAAAATATCACTGTTCTATTAATAACAATCTCCTTAAGCAAACTGGGCTGTTTGTTTTCTTTCTGAGACCTCATCTTTGTTATTGAAAGAAATGAGCAACTGATTATACAATTTTTTTTTAACAAGAGGAAGACTCGAGAATCGAGATATTTATTTCTTCCTGAAACATATCAAGACAAGACTTTGGTCGTTATTGACAAACAAAATGACTAATTGTCGACACGTCATCACAGAGAGGTCCATAAGGGTTAGACGCAAAGTACCAAAGTAATATCAGTATATATGTCTCTAAATTTTTTACTTAAATGTATATAGTGTGCATCTGTAGTAAGCAGTGGTATGATTAGTGGTATGGTGAGTGCTTGAGAGAAGAAGAGGCTGGTAAAATACTGAAATACAATAACTCTTGAAATGAACTAATATATATATATAGTAGATGACATTCCTATGTCATTTTTCAATGATCAACTTCTCCAAGAGCCAAAAAAACGAACCAAAAAATTAAAGATACTGCTGGGAAATGTGTTACATGCAACATTGCAACAACAGTGAACTAACAGCCTGTGAAAGCAGGCTTTTTTTTTTGTCATGTTGATTCCTAGTTCACAAATATTAATGCTGTTACAAGAAGAAATAGATATTGAAGCTGATGCAATTTGATTAAGTACTTGCAACTCATATCTCAATCAGACAACAAACGGTTCGGCGTCAACAGAGATAAGGAGACCAGCCAATTTACAGCATTACAGCACAACAACCTTAATGCACCAAGTCCATAACCAATTTATGCCTTGATTGGCTTAAATCAGGCCAATTGCCTTAATAAGCTCTATTTTCTAAGGTTTCTCTTATGTTACAAAGGTTAAGCTAATGACCATTCCAGTCACAACTGTGGCAAATACTCAGAAGACTTACACAATGACGTTTTTCTAATGTCGCACCCAGGTAGATGTAAATTGAGATGATTCAAGATTTAAGCCTACTGAGGAACAATATCTTAAGGTTGTTGGAGACAGCCAATCTACTTTAAGCAACTATACAGGCTAGCTCTATATCTGATGAAGAAACAGGTCCTGGGTCTTGACACTGTAGGTGGCAGCCTCAGCAAGGAAGACATTCAGCAAGAGTCCTCTAGTGTGTTGAGCATTGTCGTCTGCCACACACTAAATTTATGTTTCCAAAGGCAAATCATGAGCATATGATGAGAAACACATAAATCCAAAATTTCATTAGTAAGACAAAACATTATCACTTATTTCCAAGAACCTGAATTTTTTATGTCAATGAAAGCAATATTGTAGCACAAAATTTTATTCTTGATGCCAAATATTATGTAAATCTCCACATGCAGGATTGCCGAAAAAAACCCATACTCAATTACTACCACGTCTCTTTATATATTAATATCATTATCAAATCTGTATTCTTTTCTTCCAGGTTGATAAGACAGTTCTGGAGAAAATTGCAGCTGGTCATCCGGATGCTGGCTCCATGAGCTTGTTGAAATATTGGTGCGATTTTGAAATTGTTCCTGTCACTCAAGACCCACTGATGACACCAGGTATGCTTGAACTAACCTGCTCATACTAGCTCACATATACAGCCTACATACAGTGCCGCTTATAAGTTAAACGGGAGATGTTCTGCCATCGGGTCAATGCAATACATTCCGAACAACTGGTTGTAGAAGCAAGGATTCTCATCCAACGTAAAGAAAACATATTGGGTCATTGGATACAAATGCTGTCAATTTTCTTGCTCCACAAACAGTTACATAAGGGTCAAACTCTTTGGTAAGTGTGTGAACCCCCCCCCTTCCATTTAAATTGCATTGGCCTTTGGTTTCACTTACTTATCAAAGACTTTGACCCATACACAAGTCTGGGAGCAGCAAGGAAAACTGGGAGTCATTTGTATCCCACATTGCTCAAATAACACCTTTTCTGACCCAAGTTCAACATCAACACAATGGCAAAACATCACCAATTTTGCTTACTTACTGGCGGCACTGCATAAACAGCATTTATCATAATAATAATAATAATATAATATGGATTTATAAAGCGCTAATTTCAGTAAACTGCTCATCAGCGCTCTTTCAGATCAATCAATTGTAGGAATTCTGAAACAAATGTGTTTTTAGATTCTTCTTGAAGCTTTCTAATGTCTGTGCAGTTCTCACATTTTCAGGCAAATTGTTCCATAGCTTTGGCGCTGCATAGGAAAATGCCCGATCTTCACACTTATTTTTGTTGCATGGGGCAGGCTCTGCTAAGAGTAGCTTGTGGTTGCTTCTCAGGTTATGCTCCTGTTGAGATTTGATTTGAATGAGTTCTTGAATGTATTGTGGAGCCTGATTGTTTATTGCTTTCCATGTAGTTGTCATCAATTTGAACTGAATTCGTGCTGTGATTGGTAACCAGTGCAGTTGTTTTCTGCTTAGGCTAACGCTGTCATGCTTTTTCAATCTCTCAATTAATCGAACTGCTGAGTTTTGAGCAACCTGAAGTTTATTTAACAATCTGCTGGCAGTGCCATACAACAATCCATTTCCATAGTCTAAATGAGGGATGACTAGAGCATTGACAGCAGTTTTAATTGTTTCCTTGTCAAGGTTTTTTCGGAGTTTTGATAGGTTTCTCAAATTGAAATATGCGTTACGACACATTTTGTTGATCTGCTTCTCCATTGTCATATTTTTGTCAAAAAGCACACCTAAGTTACGGACATGGTTGGCAGTTTTGATTTCAACATTTTCTACATTGATAGATTTTATTTGAAGTTTCTTCAATTGATTTGGTGCTCCAATCAGGAGAAGCTCAGTTTTATCTCCATTATTGCACAGCTTGTTGTCATGTAAGAAATTTCGGATTTCAGCAATACAATTTTCCATTTTTTGTTTTGCGTGTTCTTGACCCAGAAAGGTTGGTTTAAATGACAGAATAAGTTGCTCATCATCAGCATACTTCTGATCATGAACTTGATTTTTTTTTGCTACTTCACTGACTGGGGCAACATAGGAGTTAAATAAGACTGGTCCAAGTTTGGAACCTTGAGGAACTCCAAAGTTCAGTGGAAGTTTGCCTGAGGTTTTGTCATTTATTATCACAGACTGTGATCTTTCAGAAATGTAGGATTTGAACCATCTTAAAGCTGCACTTTGCACACCATACCTGTTTTGCAATCTTTCTAGCAAAATTCCATGATCAATTGTGTCAAATGCACCTTCCCGCTTCTTAAACTAGCATTGTCATCATATGACTTTCGAGAATAACTTGTATGATTCCAGGACAGAAAAATTCAATATTTGTTTCAATATTTTATCTTTTACCTTTCAGATTCAATCAATGACACCACCATCTCTCCAACAGCAATACTTGGCATAACACCATGTAGGTTAACAAATCTTTTTTACCAACAAACACCTTCCCGCTTCTTAAATCGCAATTCCAATCAAAATGTTCTTTCACAAAAAATATGTGAAAATTAAAATGCTCAAAATAAATATCAAATTTTATTCTTTAGGCCTATATTGGTCAGCCATTATAACTATTGATTGGTCCAGTCTTTTAATTATGTCAATACTTTTACTATCCTCTTTGGCCAAAATCGTAACATTTACTCTTCGTAACTTTTTTCTGAGACAACAGGAGAAGAAGGCAATAATCCCAGACGTTGCATAACTGTCTCAAACATTTGTAAGATTCTCTTGAAAAATCTGAGACAAAGGCAGAAATGTTTAAGATCATCTCGAAATTTTGCTATTCTCACAGATTTTTTTGCCATTTTCTCAGAAATGTATGTGTGATAATCTTAGACATTTATAAGGTGATTTATAAGGTAATCTTGAAGATTCTAAATACTTGATAGTTACATATTATGTATATACAATTCTGTATTTATCTACTTCAGGCTCCTATCTCTTCCACGACACATCAATGAGCGATGAAGCAGTGGGAGGAATAGTGCTGTTAATAGCACTCTTCATGTTATTAGCATGCCTCATAATCATGGTCAAAATATTGAAATCTCTCCTCCAAGGCTCCATGGCAAACGTCATCAAGAAGACAATAAACGCCAACTTCCCAGGCAGAGCGGCATGTCTGACGGGATATGTGGCTATTCTAGTCGGAGCAGTGGTCACCATATTAGTGCAGAGTTCGTCAGTGGTAGCGTCGGCTTTGACTCCTCTGGTCGGTCTCGGGGTCGTAACGGTTGAACGAGTTTACCCCATGATGCTCGGAGCGAACATCGGTACGACTTCGACAGCCGTCTTGGCGGCGTTCGCTGCCTCCGCGGCAAAGATGGAAGCAGCTTTCCAAATCGCCCTGTGCCACTTATTCTTCAACTTGACTGGCATCTTAATCTGGTACCCCATTCCCCAAATGAGGAGAATCCCTATCGCTCTGGCTAAATTCCTTGGCAAAGTGACAACTCGTTATCGGTGGTTCGCCTTCCTCTACTTATTCATGATGTTCTTCCTTATTCCTTTGTTGATATTCGCTCTCTCCATCCCGGGATGGTACGTCCTGGCTGCAGTCGGAATACCATTCATCCTTCTACTCATAACCATAGGTGTTGTTAACTTATTACAAAAACATAGGCCACAATGGCTGCCGGAATGGCTGCAAACTTGGGAATTCCTACCGTTGTGGATGCGCTCCCTAGAACCGTTGGACAGGCTGGTATCTAAACTCATCAAAACATGCTCTTGTTGTAAGTGCTATCAAAGGCTAAACTCACAAAATGTATCAATAGAACCAGACCAGTCAGCTCAGTATGACAGTGAACAAGAACTGAACAATATCAACTTGAATCCAAGTAATTCACAAAACATCGAGAAGAACAATCACCTGAACAAATCTGCGAACTTGAGTGGATCTGTTAATTCTCTATCAAATTTAAGGTTCGAATCGAATGTATAAGAGATGAAATATTGCAAATTATCTCACATATTATGCATTTATAAATGCAATGTCATGCATATATTGCAGCGTAGGAAATGAATTCGTTGAATATATACATGATATTATTGAGTTAGAGCCATATATTTTAGTGGAAATGTTAATTTTATTTGTTAGCACGATGTACAGAATCAGTGATGCAATTCAGGAAAATACGTGTTCATGTTTACGTGAAAGTCTGCAGGACTATAGCAGCACTTGTGTAAAATACATGTAAAATACTTCTTGCAAACAACATTTGACTGTATTTATTAAATAAATATAAATTGTTCTTTTATGTTTTACATTTTTCTCTCTTTCCCGTTTTTAAATAATAACTAATCCGTTGATTTGCTCGCACAAGTTAAGAATCCGCGTAAAGAGCTTAACCCCATAATATTACCGATAACAATCCACAGGGGCATCACTAAGGACCTGGTTGACAAGCACACATCCAGGGGCACCCCATGACCTGTTATGACAATTATCTGTTATGATCGAAGCAGGTGCCCAGTTGGCAGATTGTCAAATAGGATTTTCCCAGCTGGCTAAGTTGTCAACTGGGAGTCAATTTTTTGCATTAAATTGATGAAAATTGCAGTCAGGTAATCAGAAAGCAGTTGAGGCAGCTGACTAGGAAAAAAAAAGATTCATATTAGCTCGCTGGGAGGCGCTGAATGACGCTTGGGCTGGCTGGCAACCCAGCAGGCAGCATAACAGATATATCCTCCCAGTTGCATAAAAAAATTAATCTAAGTGTCACGAAAGATGTGCTACTAAGACCTTACACTGATATGGGCATTATAATAACACGCTGTCATGAGGTGCCCCTACACATCTTACTCCATCCGGCTAATACCTGAACCCGGAATTCTGTCTGTCGGAGTGTCGGTGAGGTCTACCTCAGTGACATTCAGGAAGCCAAGAGGAAAATAGCAGATTTCGTTAGAGCTCACACAAGTTAAAATTTGAAGTGGGTCGGTGCACAAAGATTCCTCCCGATCAACGTACATGTGCCCTAGAAGAAATGTCAAAGATGATTGACATCAGCTATCGAGCTGCCCTTTAACCAAAAATGCAAGAGATGAAGTTGATAGTCAAGTCTCCATGGGAAGAGCTGAATTAAGATCCTTTGAAAATTCCTGGAGCCCACTAGAGGGGATCTTTCAAACAAAGGGATGGAGGGGACAGGGTTACAACAGGCCATTTTAGGTGATTTGGCTACTTCAATTCCATTTTGAATGGGGTTAATTAATGTCACCCTCTGAGTCAGTGACATAGATGATGTTTTGCCATTCAATGCTAGGGCAAGTTGACCTAACTTCAGCCTCTCACCCAACTTCAGCGCCCCTACAGAAAACTCCTTGTAATTAAATTTTGATGAGGCCAAGGTGCCAGTATTTCGGTTTAAAGTTATTGTCAATGTGTTTAGAATAAATTATCAACAAGTTATGACCATCATAACAATGAATCAGGAATCTTACATGTTTTTTTGGTGGACCGCATTTTGCTTGTTTTGCGACGTGAATACAACGCGAAACGAAATAAAGTTTGATAAAACGTTAAATCTGTCAGTTGGCTGTACCAATTCACCAAAGCAGGAGCAGCCCAAAAAAAATTTCATCACAAGGAAAAATTAGTAATCTTCCATAAATTGAGGTTTTTTTCAATATTTTCTTCTTGATCATTCAATGAATTAGGTGATTTATAAGATATGTCAATCTTACCTAACTTCAGCCCCCATGGTCCTAACTTCAGCCCCATATGACCTAACTTCAGCCCCCAGGTTTCCCAAACTCCAGCCAATACATCTCGCATGTGAAGTTTGTTTATTCATCCCTGAATATTTATCTATCTAAAAATTAAATTTTTAAAGCAGTTTTACATCTGGCATACTGGAATAGACCAGTTGCCTGAACTGGAGTTTAAAATAAATTTTTATCCTCTTTCTGTGAAAACGATGACTTCTTTCCAAGCTTTTTTGAAATACATTTTTTGAGCATTGATTTTTTTCAGACTGTCATGTTTTATATACAGGTAAGTAATTAAGGCCAAATTTAATCATTCTGCTGTTTTTTATGACAGAATAGGATCAATTGGTTGGAGTTAGGTGCGGGGCTGAAGTTAGGTACACCCTAGGCTGAAGTTAAGTACAACACGGCTGAAGTTAGGTACATTTCCCACTATTGTCTTTTGAACACTTTTGCACTGCCTTAAAAAGCATGTGGTTGTTTGTTTACAATATAGTCGTAAAGAGGAGTGAAGGCTGGGGTTAGGTCCACAGCTACAGGTTATTCCCATGAATAGCCAGCCAATGACAAGCGATCAAAAACCAAAGTAGGCTGAAGTTAGGTCAACTTGCCCTAATCATAATCTGCTTGCATGTGGAGGCAAGGATGCTCCTCCGAATCGGTCCGGTGAAATGAAAACATATAGGGGCATAAATGATACAATTGATGCATGTTGATAACAAATGGCTGCCAATTTATCTTTGCTCTACCATCCGTTTCATACGGGTAAAAATCATTGGTAAGTAAGTGAACCACCCTTCCCACTGAAACAACATTGGCCTTGTGTTTTCAATTATGCTACATTCTCATGGCGGCTCCCGGAGAACTATTTAAATTGGCGTCGAAGTATATCCTGGTAATTTGGATGAATTTGGGTGATCCGCCGTCGACTTTTCACATCCCCCCAGGGGAAGTTTTTGTTCCCCTCAGGGGTTCCTAGAAATGGAAAAACTGCGCCGCGGATGTCAAAAAAGATTCAACAGGTACAAACTTTTTTTTCATGACGGTGGAACAGAGCCCAAAATTTTCTTGATTTTTGGATGTCCGGCGGGGATTTTTTCAGTGAGAACGTCTCAAAAACATCTCCGGCGGGATATTAGGACATCCCCTGCCCCTGAGGGGACCTCTCCTGCCCCCGCGGGGACCTCTCCTGCCCCTGGGGGGACATTTGAAGCCTCGCTGGCAGTTTTTGACATCCCGCCGCGGTGAAATAGGTTCCCTGAGGGGCAGTTATAGGTTCCCTGAGGGGTACTTTTTATATCTCGGGGCGATATAAAAGTATCCCTCAGGAGGAGGAAATTCCTTTCCCCCGGCGAACTTTTGGGGCCGGCGTACAACTTTTCTTCCCTGCAGGGAACAAAAAAAACCCCGCCGTGATATGCTTTTAATTAATTATGTAATGGCTTTATAAACATTGTATGTCGCCGGGATGGTCATTTTTTTCCTAGAATTCAACTCAAGCTACCCCTCAGTGGTAAAAAAGTTCTCCGTAACGTGCCGTGAGAACTGGGCATTACTTATCAAAGATTTTGACTCGCACCTAACTCTTGAGTACAGCAAAGAAAAAAATTTGGAGCCATTATTATCCCACACACTTCATAATTCTCATTAGTTTGCCTATCAAACGGAGTCACACAAGGTCACGTGTTGCACATGCGCGCCGAACCAGAGAGGCACCAAATTCCTCACAGCGATTTGCGACATCGATCAGAAATTGCAGTTAGAGACATCACCACGGGTGTTAAACATGTCTCAGGCTACCCTTATGGCTGCCACGGCCGAGAAGGCTACACCGTCTTGGTTGTCAGCTGAGAAAACCGCGGATTCTAGGAAGGCAGCCACGGGCTTGCAAAATCAAGGGAAAACAACAAGTGGCGGGCTGGCGGCTAGGGTGGCCGGAAAAAAGACCAATTTCTGAAATTCATATCGCATACCCCTTCATTTTCTGCGAAATGGTAAAATAAGCACTCTGTTAAAATTTTAGAAAGATCCTTCGAGTCTAAGTGGTCCCCCAAAGCCACTTGATTTCAGGCCAAAATTTACAAATAATTCATTTTTGCGTAGGCGCGGTTTTAAATATCTCGCTTATTATTCGACATACATTGATAATATTTATACCATTGATCTCAGGAGAAAATTAACTTCAATTTGAGTACCAGGAAGCTATATCTATGATACCTTTGGAGCTGGCAGGATTTTGAGAAAACTCGAAATTTCATGTTGTCAAGCTAAATCCCTGAAATCATTAGTCTATATTGTCAAATTTAGCTGAATTAAAATTCCTACTAAGAATAAAGTACATAAGGAACAATTTCCTGTTGAAAGTGAGAATATT
This sequence comes from Platynereis dumerilii, assembly GCA_026936325.1. Classification (NCBI taxonomy): domain Eukaryota; kingdom Metazoa; phylum Annelida; class Polychaeta; order Phyllodocida; family Nereididae; genus Platynereis; species Platynereis dumerilii. The sequence goes on from JAPTHN010000003.1 coordinate 96,872,663, forward strand.
GACAGGCTTTCATGATGTGATAGCATTGCTGCAGAGACACAAATCAGAACTGTATATATGGCAATTAAATCTAAATTTTTCACACATTGCCATTTTCAGACGACACCAAATTTCAATGAAGGTTGTATTTTATGATCCTGAAAGCCAATTCCACACTTAGGATCATACTTTTAAGTCTTAGAGGGATACTGATATTTAATCTTCGCATCTTAAAATTTCACAACACCATTAAAAAACATTCGGTGCACAGTCGTTTGTGGCAGAAAATAATCAAGTTGGCATTCACTTTAAAGTTCTCTTTCTCACAAATCCAGCCAAACTATTAAGGATTATTGCCCAGATGCTGTATCTCTTCTTCAAATTTATACTCACCATCTTTGTAAATATGGGCCATTATGATCTAACTGGCAATTTGAGGAAAAAACATGTTGTTTCGTCCCTGCCTCTCCAAGTAAGCTTCGTGCAGTAATGCAGGATGTAAAGCCCTATCACCAAACAATTGATAGACAATGCACCCTGAGGATTATTGTCTGCCCCTCATTTTTGAAACATTGCATGCTTTCATTGTATTATTCCCGTGTGCCATACTGGAAGCTCTGTAACATTTTTCCAAAAAATTCGAAAATCTAAGATTGGCTTACATGTACAGCTTTGAAGTTTTTTGAGATGTGCCTTATTTTGGTCATTCATGGTTGCTCCTGAACGAAGAGGAGGAATATCCGAAGACAAGACAAGGTTATTATGCATTATATTTTGAATTTTTAATATCATAGAAGTATTCCTTATTTTAAGTAGGATTCAATTTTGCAAAATTTGAAAATTTAGATGCATTATTTCAATGAAATTTTGAGTTTTCTCAAAATCCTGAAGGTCCAATTTCATTGTAAATATAGCTTCCTGGTACTCAAATTGAAGCTAATTTTCTCCTGAGATCAATGGTATAAATATTATCATTGTATGTCGAATAATAAGCGAGTTATTTATAACCGCGATTACGCAAAAGGACATTTTTCGAAAATATTGGGCAGAAACCAAGTGGCTTTGGGGGACCACTTATACTTGATGGATCTTTCTTAAATTTTAACAGCGTGTTTATTTTACCATTTCACAGAAAATGAAGGGGTATGCGATATGAATTTAAGAAATTTTTTTGTTTTCGGCCACCCTACTGGCGGCGCACCAGATTTGACACTCTTCTTCAAGCAAAAACCTTTGAAAACCTGTCAGTAATGAAGAAAGGATGCTGGCTGTACTAGAAAGCATGAATGACATATTTGACTGTTTCCAGGAGGGGTTTGAGAAGTCCTGTGCTCAGAATCAAGTGACACTTGATCGCATGACCGACGAATTGCATCAGGGCATGCACGAGGACTATGAGGATGACGATTATGACCTCGATGATTATAATGAGGACGAATTGCTGGCTGATGATGACAACGTGTCACACTCCGCCACAGCCGAGGCAGCCAACAAACAGGCTCCGAAAGAATCACGTAGTGACAAAACGATTGCGGTTGAGAAGCAGCTACCTCCCAGACCAAGAAGGACCCAGTTATTAATGAAGATCTGGCTAGCAGTATCACATCCTACATGCATAATATAGTCCAGGAGCATTAGATTTAACCCGGAACAAATTAGTAACAAGCTGAAATTTTCAGGAAACATTCAGAAAATTGTCTAGAATAACATACTAAAAGTCCTCGAAAATCCCCTTATTGGCACCTTGGGAATTCAAGATGGCGTCCAAGATGGCTGACTTGAGTGTTTTTGTTGCTTCTTTGGCTCAAAATACTCTACTAATGTTATCAAAGTATTAGAAATTAATATTCAAAGCTAGAGAATTGACTAGAAGCATGTATTATGTAATTTGGAATTCAAGATGATATCCAAGATGGCGGAATTTATGTAGTCAGGCAGCCAAACTTGATTTTTTACCTGAACCCTGCACCGACAGATAAGGTACTTTTCCCAATGGATTTGTAGTCCTTAGACCCTCCATAACACATATATGGCGGGTAACGAGAGCGTATCCTTGAGAATTTTGAGAAAATGGCTGAATTCAAAATGACATGGGGAACTCATTTTTCAGGTTTTTAGATACACTGGTAGTTATAATCAATGTATTGGATATTATGTGGAAAAATTTAATTTTATCCCTCAAATTTACAATCATTTTCAGTGTAAGTCATAGTTTTACAAATCATTAGGTTTATTAATGCAAATGCATGTCAAATTGTTTTTGACACTTGTACATTTCTTTAACATATATGGGCAGGTGTTATTCTGGATACCGGCTATGCATTTAAGGTTATAATGACAAACATGTGATTTAAGATTGAATTGGCGTACAGACATTGTCACAATAATTGCTGACACAATTTGCTTTCTTTGACTTGCAAATGACTGTTTCAGTTCAAACAGACTTCAATCTGTCAAGGCAAAAGGTCCAATTGAATCATAAACATAAAAACGTGGCAATGCTCTGCATTAAGAAGTATAAAATTAATTAAATTGAAATAATGGTTCTTCATACTAGATCAGGTACCACAAATTCGCATTCCTAATTATGTCATCAAGAAAAGAACTGCTGAGGTGAAGAAATCAGATTTTTCTCCTGCACCTAAAGACAGGACTATCCTTTGTGTTGGACCACCTTGTGACTCAATAAGTCAATGTAAGTGTTTTTACGTTTGCCAAATCTGCCAATCCGTTGCATTTTCGTTCATTGCAAACCAGAATATTTGATCCACAAAAGTAAGAAACAAAGTAGAAGTTGGAAATGGCCTTGCAACAAATAAAGGAAAATGCAATGAAAGGAATGACAATTGGGCTGGAGGAGGCTGGAGGAGAGCAAGATGCTGGACATAATAACAGTCCATCTCCAAGCAACCAATTTGTGGTACCACAAACAATGTTATTCCGGATTCTTCTGTAATAGGGCAGATTGAGAGAGTTAATGAGAGAATATCTGCTCCATTATTTTGTTCACAAAAAGCTCTAAGGTTACCCTAAATATAGACAATGAATATTAAGAGGAGACTACAACAACACATTTTGCTGTCAGACAGATAAGAAGGGAGCTCTTATGGCTTGAAAAAATCATTAGTATGATGAAGTCCCAAATGATATTGAATATCTTCTGAAGAACCGATGCTCCTGTCTGAACAATCTCTCCATACCTGCCAATGGGAAGAGGCATCACTATTTTTGTGACAAGGTTTTTGGTGTGAAGAAATGCTGTTCAAACAGAAGTAACCAATGGCTGCAACAGCTGATGAAATTGTTTGTAAATCCAAGTATCATAGTCCACAACCAAACTTCTTGGCATTGATATTTCATCTTTTTATATTCTTAGGGAGTCTCTACCATGGAACTGCTTCTGCTGGTCAGATGGACCGCTGCAGTGACTCAGTAACAGCCGTAACATGATGGAAAACGGTTCCACAGCAGGTGGGATCTGCGTCAAAATTGTATACTGTGAATTAAATAATGTCAAGGGTTTGTTAAAATTGAAATTTTTCCTGAATGCCATCATCCACACTTAGAACTGAGGAAGGAGACTGGATGGTCTCTGAAAGTTCTTCGAGTCAAAATACGTTGTGAGTAAATTTATAGTTCCACTACAAGGATAGTCCTGTTTTAGGTGTGGGAGAAAAATCTCATCTCAGCAGTTCTTTTCTTGATGAAATAATTGAAAATGCAAATTTGGGGTATCTTATCTGGTATGAAGAACCATTATTTCAATTTAATTTATGTCACATAGTTCCTTATGCAGAGCATACCCATGTGTTTTATGTTTTTGATTACATTGGGCATTTTTCCTTGACAGATTGAAGTCTGTATGAACTAAAACAGCCATTTGCAAGTCAAAGAATGCAAATTGTGTCAGCGATTATTGTGACAATGTCTATACGCCAATTCAATCTTAAATCACATGTTAGTCAATGTCATAACCTTAAATGCATCAGCATTATCCAGAATAACACCATTTGATAATCCACTGAAAGTATATCTTACAGAAATATACAAGTGTCAAAAACAATTTGACATGCACTTGCATTAAAAACCGAATTATTTATAAAACTACAACTTACATGGAAATGATTGTAAATTTGAGAGATAAAAATTATATTTTTCCTAATAATACCCAATAGGTTGGTCTTAACCACCTAAAAACCTGACAAATGAGTTCCCCATGTCTATTTTACCTGAAATAGAGGTATTTCACATCTTTCTAGACCCAAAACTAAGAAAGGCTGACCGATGCAGGTTTTGGCGACCATTTTGAATTCGGCCATTTTCCCAAAATGCTCAAGGATACGCTCTCGTTTCCCGCCATTTATGTTTTACGGAGGACCTAAGGACCCCAAATCCATTGAGAAAAAAAAACTTTATCCGTCGGTGCAGGGTATAACCCTCTGGCTACCTGACTATAATAGAAACATAAAGTCGGCCATCTTGGATACCATCTTGAATTTCTGATTACATAATAACTTCATCTAGTTCATTCTATGGTCTTGAGAATCAAATCCATGACACTTTGATTGCATTTGTAGAGTATTTGGAGCCGAAAAATGGTATAATCTCTCAAGTCAGCCATCTTGGACGCCATCTTGAATTCCCAAGGTGCCAATAGGAGGATTTTCGAGGACTTTTAGTATGTTATTCTAGACAATTTTCTGAACGTTTCCTGAAAATTTCAGCTTGTTACTAATTTGTTCCGGGTACATGCCAATATGGAGCTAATGCTACTGGACTAATATCTTATTGAAATTTTCTGCAGTATTCTTCAGTACTTCACATTTTCCAATGTTTTTTCTACATTTTTGCACAATATTAGATGACTGGAGAGTAAATAAGCAGACATAATACAAGTAAATATATCTTAAATTTGCTGGTAAGGCCACACATAATTGATTCTTAGCTTCGCAGACTCGCCGACACAATAGATTTCCTGCCCATGGAAATTTTTTTTTTTTTTTTTGAAATTATAAAAAAAATAATAAATTTTTTCACCATTTTTTTTTTTGGGTGGATCGTTACAAGTGTGATAAAAGCACCAAACTTCCCAGATATGTTCTATAGGCCATTTCTGATGATTTCAGTTGAGGAGCCCATTTGAAATATCATTATGTCAAAATTTAGGCCCATTTTTTGAAAACCGCGGAAAATATGCATTATTTTGCCTCCGTATCAAAGAAATAAACACTTTTATTCCCTTTTTTAGTCAAATTTCTTCCTATATATACATGTTATACATCATAAGAAAGCTTAAGATCTCCTCCTTCCAAATAATTAATATATTTGATCGTTGGGTGAACTGATAGGTCACTAATTATTAATTAATCACCTCACGACAAGGAGCGTAACATTCTTAAAGGCCGAAAATAGCAATTCACTGTACACTTGATTTCATGGCATATTTATCTAAAACTAATACATTTTTGACCATTAACAGTCTCAGAGTTAGTGACGCAACTTCTTGAAGACCAACCATGATGGTTTACACATCATGTATGAATGTTTATTGCGTGCGCGGACACAAGTAATTTTAATCAGTTATTTTTGGACAGCGGTTCCAAAGTGCAGCTTTCTTTCACAATTGTAATGTGGACAATCTCCTTTGCAGGAGCTTTGAATTACTTCCTGAAGGGATAAAGGTAGTTCAGAATTGTTATCCATACAGGCAGTTATTTATTTTCGGATAAATTTCCATGAAAAGGCTTTAGGAGACGAGTAAAACCATTTTGGGACGATCACTAAAATTCCAAATTCCATCATGGATAAGGACTTGCTTTGTATATAGCAGAAGTTTATCCTCTAATTAAAAGTCACTATATTATAAAATCACTGTAAATTCAAATGAAAGTGCTTCTTTAACAACACACTCATCTGGGTACATAGCATGTTTGTGTGACAGGACAGTGCCATTTGTGTGTCATGGTTTATGTACTTGGCCTGTTGTGTCACATAAACATGTAATGCAAATTTCCCCAGCTGTTGGAAGTAATGAGAATTTGCATCAAAGTGCGTCAAAGTTCATTGGCTTAACAAGCACATATGATATAGAAATTCCTTCTTTGAAATCAACACAGGCTTTACGATGATGGTTGCCATGCAGACTTCTCTCCATTTCCTCGACAGTATGTATACTTATAGCATTGCACCTAAGTCAGTGTTTTAAATAGTAACTGTTGTTGAAGTCCAACGGATCCCAGATCTCCTAACCATTGAGAGATAAACGGAGAGATACATAGTTTAATATCCATATGTAGTAGTAAGTACAGCCTCTTTGTTCTGGCCACTTGATTGGGTTGATTAATGAGATAGTGTGTACAATTTGAGGACTCCGGCTAACTCACCTAAGTCTTACCCCATAACAGGGACCTTCTACTTGTCTAACACAGACACTGATACACAGGCCACCAATGTAAAATCTCATCCAAAGAATATCTTGGTGGCATTTTGCTCCGATCAAAATATTTAAGATTCTGTGCTTTGGGTTTGAACTCACGCAGGCTAGCACCTTCACAGCAGGCTTGCTATTGATGTAACACACTCTAGGTGTGATAAAAGGGCCTCCCACATCTTGGAGTAACACAAAGTTTAGCATTTGGTGAAAGTCTCAAGAAAGGATGGTGCTCAGGATTACAACTATATCACTATATCTGTGTCCAAGTGCAGGACGAGAAGCATGGACACTCATTGGGCAGGACGAGAAGTATTTTAGCTCAAATTAAGAGCATGGGGGACGACCTCAGGATGAATACGACAATCCTGATGTCTGCCACATATTTCATGGTTTCAACCTGGTGTGGGAATGCTTGTGCTTGAGAGAGTCACAGAATCTTCCCAAAATATATGTATGACCTGCAAGCTCAAGGTCAGCCTCCCAACATATTTAGTTTTAAAAATGACTTTTATACTGCAGGAATTGGCTTCATAATGGTGGCTCATATGTTTTGATATCTGAATTCCATCTCGAGACATGGTATCCCAGATAATCATGTTGCAAAACATCTTTATTTGAGAAAATGGTGTTTGAATTTCACACCATTACTATGAATGACTTTCAAATATCAAGAATGACACCCTGTAGAAATAAGTTTAAATCAATTTCTGGTACAAATTAATCTAAATATTCCAAGAAAAAAGACGAAAATGTGACTCTGTGACACATTTTCCTCATTTGTAGGAAATGTAGAATGCCTACTTTGAACTTATTTTGGTGGAGCAGGTCACTATAGAAAGATGAAGGAAAGATAGTTTATGTCTTCACCACAACACATACTACATCCAAGTTCTTGGACTGGGAGAATCATGTAAATAGCTGCAAAAGACCATTTCATTCTTACCAGACCATATGACAAAGAATTTATGGCTGGTCACCTTGAAAGTGAGAAACTGAAATAATTCATTCTGGGTGTCCTAAAGAAGGGTTTTACAGCAAGGCCGCACCAGCATGACAATCTCTTGCATACGCGCTTCCCTGTTTCCCTTATGCAGCTAAGATTCCCACAACCTGAATGGTAAATGTGTGCTGACAATAACAGTTGTGTTGAAGACGTTGATACTAGCTTTCCTTTGTGTTTCTAAATTCACGAAAGATTCTGTCACTTTCTCCGAAAAAAGCATTCTCATGACAGGTTGAAACCATAGGAATCAGTCACCAACATCACCCACATCCGGTGGTGCTTTATCCATGGTATGCATAATGGCCAAAATACTACTGGTCCACAACGTGGACACAGCTATAGTTGTAGTCCTGAGCAACAACTTTGGTTGCTCTTTAGTGTGAGGATGCACTTTCATAACATATATCCGCAGATCAATAGCAGCTGATGGCTTAGTGGTGTTTGTCTGGGTCTGCTCCACTGGACATGTTTGCCTACCTGAGTTCAAACTCAAAGTGGTGAATCATAAACATTGTCAGTGGAGCTTGAGGAGCAACATCCCAGCTGGATACCATTTCGATGACCAATGTGCCAGGCAAGTAAAGATCTCTAACATGGGACAAATGTGTAACAGGTTGAGGATTCCACAATAACAAGTCTTGTTCCCTGTCCTCGATCTCATCAATCAACCCAAGCAAGTGTCCAGAACTGAGGTTAGAAGACTTCACTTATCATATTATTTATCCATCTATCTATCTAAATATAATAAGGAGGTCTGATATCATCGGACTTCAGTTACTTCAAAAGCTTATTTGCCCCAACTCTCTTAAGTACATTTTGACGAAGGGAAAGATGTCCACATCGCATGACAAGCAAAGGATGATTTTGACGAAGAAATTTCTACATCATATGTGTACTTGTTAAGCCAATGAAGCCAATGAACCTTAAAGCACTTTGATGCAAATTCTCATTACCTCCAACAGCTGGGGAGATTTGCAGTACATGTTTATGTGACACAACGGGCCAAGTACATTAACCATGACACACAAATGGCACTGTCCTGTCACACAAACATGCTATGTACCCAGATGAGCGTGTTGTTAAAGAAGCACTTTCATTTGAATTTACAGTGACTTTATAATATAGTGACTTTTAATTAGAGGATACACTTCTGCTATATACAAAGCAAGTCCTTATCCATGATGGAATTTGGAATTTTAGTGATCGTCCCAAAATGGTTTTACTCGTCTCCTAAAGCCTTTTCATGGAAATTTATCCGAAAATAAATAACTGCCTGTATGGATAACAATTCTGAACTACCTTTATCCCTTCAGGAAGTAATTCAAAGCTCCTGCAAAGGAGATTGTCCACATTACAATTGTGAAAGAAAGCTGCACTTTGGAACCGCTGTCCAAAAATAACTGATTAAAATTACTTGTGTCCGCGCACGCAATAAACATTCATACATGATGTGTAAACCATCATGGTTGGTCTTCAAGAAGTTGCGTCACTAACTCTGAGACTGTTAATGGTCAAAAATGTATTAGTTTTAGATAAATATGCCATGAAATCAAGTGTACAGTGAATTGCTATTTTCGGCCTTTAAGAATGTTACGCTCCTTGTCGTGAGGTGATTAATTAATAATTAGTGACCTATCAGTTCACCCAACGATCAAATATATTAATTATTTGGAAGGAGGAGATCTTAAGCTTTCTTATGATGTATAACATGTATATATAGGAAGAAATTTGACTAAAAAAGGGAATAAAAGTGTTTGTTTCTTTGATACGGAGGCAAAATAATGCATATCTTCCGCGGTTTTCAAAAAATGGGCCTAAATTCTGACATAATGATATTTCAAAAGGGCTCCTCAACTGAAATCATCAGAAATGGCCTATAGAACATATCTGGGAAGTTTGGTGCTTTTATCACACTTGTAACGATTTTACCCCTAAGCCACTGGACTATTGAGAGGATCCGAGAAGCTAAAGATCAGTTATGTGTGGCCTAATTCAAGTAATACATGAAGCAATGTTTAAATGATATGATATCTTTTTATTTCCATTATTGCACCACTCTATGTCTATATATACACATACAGAATCAGGCATCCCCAGGTGTTGCTGCTTGTTATACAATCAATTAAGCTAAAAAGTGTTGACAATTTTCTTTTTTGTTGAATCTAAAAATCGCTTACATTTTTACATATACATCCCACTAGGTGGGAGGTGTAACACATTCGCCACGCAATGACACTAAGAAGATTACAACTAAAACAAGATAAAAATATCACTCATAATTAATATATTATCATATATACATTATATTAAACAGGTATTAAACAGGTATTAAACAGGTATCAGAGAATAACTGGTACACTAAATCACACTTATTAACAATTCAACATGTCATGTAGACGGCACAGGATCACAATATTACACATTCACGAGTGCAGTTGAAATTAGTCTATTGTAATTAAAAAGTTATATTATTCATATTTATAATTCAATTGTTGCTGCCATGAACAATATATATTGCAAAGGAGCAAATTGTTCATAATAATTTGCAGTTGTAGATGGCTAATACATGCAATGCATATCATTCAAGATGTGTATAACATATTATATATTATATAATATATTATACTAATTAATTGCAGTACAAATGGTATATTAAAGTAAAGCTATAAATAGTAAAATATTGCTTGGCGTATTGAAAAACTCCTGAAATAAGGTGTCCCATCTGAACTGATTGAACCAAGGAAGATTGATAGAGAAATGGAAAAGAGGAGAAACGGAGAGTAAGAGAAAGAGAGATAACAGAGAATAGGAGATGGGGAGAAATGGAGAAACGGAGTAAAGGAGATTAGGAGAAATGGAGATATGGAGAAATAGAGATTAAGAGAGTTAGGGAGATTAAGAGATAATTAATTAAGGAGAGAGATTGGAAGAATGAGAGAAATGGAGATTGAGAGCTATGGAGATCGAGAGATATGGAGATTGGAAGAATGAGAGAAATGGAGATATGGAGATTGAGAGAAGGGGAGAAATGGAGTAAAGGAGATTGGGAGAAATGAGATAGGGTCAAATAGAGATTAAGAGATTGGGAGATTAAGATATTAGGAGATTGGAAGAATGAGAGAAATGGAGATTGAGAGATAAGGAGATGGGGAGAAATAGAGAAAGGGAGTAATAGAGATTGAGAGAAATGGGGATAAGAAATTAGTAGGTTAGGAGAAACAGAGATTTGGAGAAAGGAGATTGGGAGAAAGGAGCTCGTAAAACAGTGATTGAGAGATGACTATCAGTACTCGTGTCGACCATTTCGAGGCATAGATTGAAAGGAGACAGCAGTGAGGAGATTATGAAATAGATATTGTGACATTGTCCGGGAGATTTAGAGGGAAACTGAAAATGGAGAGAGAGTGAGCTTGTGATAGTGAGAGAAAATTATTGAATGTTTCAAATGGATTCAAAACAGGGAATGAAATTTGTTCAGATATCCAGTGATTCAGGGACCTTATCAGGAGCTTGACTTTGTTGGCAATAAATTAATCATTCAATCCATGCAGTCTCGATTGCGTGTTCAAATCTAAAATCATTTAAACTCATTTTTAACAATATTCTAAGATCAGATCAAATATTATTATTCAAATAGATAAAATTTGTAAACAACAACCTTTTCTTTTGAATCTAAATCACAGTTTTCAGTACTTAACAGAAACATTTAAAACATCCAGTTCATTTCCAAGGATCAATTTGGATATTTCAACAATTTTAGATCAAAATAATTCAACGTAATATATTATCATCAACTTATAACAAGTACCTAAAATATTTTATGTATTAAGGTTTTCGTTTCTCTCAGTTCTCAGTTGTCACATTGAGACATTCTGCAGTGAGGATTTATGTAGTTATAAATTTAGCAACCATATAGATACAATTTAGCATGCAATTCAAATAACAATTTTCATTTGATGATGAAATATTGATAATGTTGACAATATTTACAACAATAGGACAAGGCAGCTATGAAATGTACATGCAATTTAATGTCAAGGTGTCATATGAATTAATCTTTTTATAGATTAATTCTCATATAAAAATGACAATTAGTATTTGGTTGCAATTACACCACATCAATCAGTCTATTATAGAATATCGGTCGATTGTATTTTGACTTGCACCCTTAATAATAAATTAGGTAGGTGCACAAGTCTCAAACTTCTAACTAATGCAGACAAAGACACAAATCTTCGCCACAATCAGAGAGAACATTTAGCGGGATCAGAAGTTATCAATTAGTTCTTCATTAAGCAATAGCATCATTTATCATCATTTCAAAAAGGGAGACTACGAACATTTCATGATGTTATTAATGTTATTGTAAGCCAAGATTTTAAATTGCTATTTATCATATCTATACTGAGTATCAACAACATTTCTTTCTAAAATGTTACTAAAATCAATGACATTGTTCTTGTACCAGTCATTGCATCAACTTGAAACATTTAATAGGGTAAAATATTTAAAACTTGCTTGAGCAAACATATTAACAAATATTAAGAGAATATTCTTTCACCCTCCTATCTGCACATGCAATAATTAATTAAGAAAACAAGTTCTTACACCAAACCATCAATAGTGTTTAAAAGATAGCTTCATGAAATGATTTTCTAAGTATTAGATATCATTAAAACAAGTAAAATCAATAATTACTAAAAAATAAATAACTAAAAATAATAGTATACGCTAATAATAGTAATTTACTCATACCAGGCAATAACATAACTAATACATAATATAACCATTTACAATATACTTAAAGGCAGACTGTCCACAGATGTTTTATACAATAATCACAGATTTCAATTATTTTCATATTTCAAAAAATAAATTTGACCTATTTGCTCACCAAAGGTCAATTAATGTCTCATATTCCAAGGAAAGACGTGTGAAGCCAAAAAAGTTTCACTGGTCTCTTTGATTTTCTTAGAATTCAGCTACCAAAAACAATGAAAATTTTACAGCAGTTTAAATTTTAAGGGTGTAATCCCTTCTTATTGTCAGTTATTGTTTGACGCAGGATTTAAGCAAAATCTGATGGGTTCACACTTCGTAGTTCAAGGGAGAACCAATCAGATTAAGGAATTAAAATTGCTACCCCGCAGCAAATTGCTACGTCGCAGCAAATGGAAGAGAATCGAATGATGTACTAATTCAGGATCGTTGAAAATCTGGGACAATGTGCCTTCAAATATAATAATAATACGAAGGTAAAATGTAAAATACTCTCACATTAAAATGTTGTAATTGCGACTCCGTTGGAATGCTTTCTTATCACCTTTTTTCTCTTAATTTGATGAAATTTTTGATGACTAGTAATAGTGTAATTCTTCTTCTGTTGTAATAATAAATTATGTAATGTCGCAAATTTCAGTTCTATTCGAAATTCATGTCAACAATAATCTTATAACCTTTCAGTAAATAGATTCACAACCTATATGACAGTTTTAGTATCACTCTTTTTTTTGTAATTTTTTTGCAATGTTTTTTTCCCCTTTTTTATGTTTATACGGCATATGTCATATTTGGATTGTATATATATCATGTGTATCTTTTTTCATTTTTTATTTGTCGGGTACCATATATTGTAAATATTTATCAAATAATGTACATGGGTAGAATAACCAGATATGATAGAGCAAATTTGTGTTCCAGTAACAGTAAAGGATAAATAAGATTAACAAACTGTAACAATATTACAGACCAATTGTGAGATTTAACATAAATCACATGCAAATGAGACATGAAATTGTTATTTCAAAATAAAATGTTATAATAATTGTCATGCATATATATATTTAACCCTTAAACCTAAAAAAAGTATCAGAAAAAGCCTAAATAAATAATTGTACAGCCTAAATAAATAATTGTATGGAAGTATAACATTATACTTTAACAATCAACAAGGGGGCAAATCTTTATTATCTTTCTCATTCATCCGTAAAGACAAGAGGTCTGGGCATTTATATGTAATTCCTGAATTTGTGGGATGGACTGATAGTAAAACGTATATCTGTCATAGGTATATTGCAGATTGTGTAAATGTTGAATATATTTGTATGTGTGATATCATGTAAGGCAATTAACTAAAATTAAAGTAAACTTGGGATAACAATCACTCGAATCAAACAATTGCATTTATGCTCATCTTTTCGCAAATAATTTAGAAACAAACTTCTAAATAGCAATCTATCACTCTTATTGGCTTCATTTAGTTAGTTTTCTCATCGACACTTAACATATAAAAGCGAGAACATGACGAGCAGAGGAGAAATAGTGGGTAAGTACAGGAAAAGGCCTTTAATGTGAAAATAGAAAGTGCTGCTCATGTATAATCGGTACAATTCTAACCCTCTATTGTGCTACCTATCGTCGATCTGAGTCTGAGGTTGGTTTCATTGCAAATATTTTTGACTCTTGAGGCTGGGAATATTTTTTTTTCTAATTCAATCACGCAAGCCAGATGTACAGTTGTTCTGACTTGTTCGGTTAAAATGCTCCCTGAAATAAGGATACCCTAAAAGTCCAAACAAAATTCCCTCTTGCCATTGCATTATAGACAGCTGAAAAACCAATATTGCTGTCTTTGGACTAAAAGGAGGGCTCTTGTTACCACATTTTACAAATAAAATCAAGATTCCAAGCATTACCCCTGCATTTAGCACCGAATTCCAAATTCACAGATTTTTCCCGTACAATAACTTTTTATCGTGAAAGTTTTTTTTCCCAGCCTGAAGAATCTTCGGTTAACGTATCTATTGCATGAGAGTAATTACAATCATTTTAGTGTAAATTTAGAGCTAATTCATAGACCTGAGACAAGTACACTTATTTCACATTATTTCATGTTATTTCACAAATCTTGTTCATAACAAATCCGCTCTGTGTTATAGCCCTCTCTATGGGCACTCCCTATGGAGTAAGGAACACTTCATTATAAATCCATATCTATAATGAATAGCATTGAATACAATGACTCAATGAGAACATCTATTGAAGTTCTATAGAAGTTCTATTGAAGTAAGTAATTGATTAAAAGAACCTATTATTGACGTAGTGTCAGACAAGTATGTCCTGCTCGTCCTCCAGATATTCCTTGATGGCCTTGTGGCATTCTGACGTGGACCATCTCTCGCCTAACATCCGACATTCGGATTCGTTCGTGAACTCCAGTTTGGCTTTCTGGTGGCTCCTGATCAGCATTTTACTCTGTTCTAGTGCCTGGAAAATAAAAGAACAATAGTCATATTAGTTAAGATGCAGGACTACTAACACACACAATGACAAGGGCTTATGTGGAAGGCACAGTAATAATTGACCCAACAGAAAACTGTGCATAGGAGAGACACCACCAAATCTTATCACATTGCAAACTGTCTTGGATTTAAATGCTCACTAGGGATGGATGATTGGGGCTTTATGTCCTGTAGTTATGCACTTGGTAGGCCAATTAGGACTGGAGGAGGACATGAAAATGAGGCAAAGGATAATCAAAACAGCTGTCCAAAATAGGCCAAGGTGACCCAGCAAGAGCTAGTTTTGAACCCCGGACCCAGCGATTGGCAACGCAGCACGCAACCACCAGACTAACCCTCTCCCCATGCATCTATTTGAACCAAACTGTTGTTACGATTATCAATTCAGGCGGCCATAAAAAATAGTGACCAGGAATTTGTGAAAAGAGAAATTGGCTAACACGAGAGACACAAATAATTTTTCCATGAGGGCTTCATGGGACATCTTCAATTCTGCCTATTCTGGGACCCGAAAGTTGGAAAAGGAATAGTAATCATATCAATCCTTTTTATAAAGAAAATAATACCACATAATTATCACAATGCTTACCTTGGCAGAGTACATAACTAGATTCTGGACTCGGGGCATAACCTGTTGCATCATACTTGTCGGCCAGAAGACCTGGGAGACAAGACCTATTTGGTACGCTTCTATGGCCGTTAATTTGCGGCCACCTAGAAGCATTTCGTTGCCCTGCAAATAAATTGATGAGACATTAGCAACTCCTGCAGCTGTAGTGAGTGTAGTCAATTCTTATATTGAAGATGGATGGATGGATGAGCCTTATGTCCTGTATTTATGCACTTGGTAGGCCAATTATAACATGAGGAGGACACTTCTTATATTGAAGCGAATGAAACGGATTGAAATCTGAAGCAGGGAGGATGCCACTGAATCAATGGAAATTTCATCCCCTTTTTTTGTTCAAAATTTGAAGAGACAATTTTACAATTTTGTATGTTTTCTTCAGTCCGCCGATTACGATAGGCATAATAACCATTGACAAGACACAAATATACAATTATACATACTAGCAATATTATCCTTATAAGTTTGAGCCAATTTTACAAAACATTCCAAACCAAAATTCCTAACATTTCAAGACAATACAATGAATTTACAATACAGATAATTCACCTTCTCGATAATAGATGTAAAACAGTCCACATTTTTTAGAGATAACAGCGAAAATTATTTACTGTTTCGCATCTATTCTCCAGAAGATAAATTCCTTGTACTCTTATGGATCCGGAGATTGGAGATCTACTTACAACTCAAGACAAGTTAGACAACTACATTTATTTTACTCACCATAGCATTGCCCATAATGGAAGGGAAAGTGTATGAAGCACAAGCCTCAGGGGTCTGTGCAAGGCGGGCGTAAGGACAGTAGAAAGAAGCTTTGTCGCTCGCATAAATTATGTCAAACAACGGCAAGATTGAGACACCTAATCCGATAGCTGGACCATTCACTGCCGCTACTAGTAACTTAGGGAAGGATATCAGTGCACTGACAAAGTCTCTGAAATTAGAAATAGAACAAAAGAAGGTAAGTTCAGTGATATCAAAAATCAGTTACAAATATTAATATATATAGAAGACTAGGCGGTAATGCCGATCCTGTAATAACGTTTATTTACCACAGAATAAATCACTAGTTTTATCCAAAGATGAATGTCAAAATCAAATGCATATTACGTCCATTAAATTTAACAATGTTCCGCCTTAAATTATTCAAAATGTGTCCATTACAGAGTCAAGGAAATTAGATATGTATCATTGACAGCACATAACATTATCCTTTTATTCCATTGATTGGGTCAATACCACAAAAATTCCTACTTGTCAGACAATGTCAGTCCTTGACCTATATGAAACAACTTGACCGACATAGGTTACCATGACCTTTGACCTAGAAAAAAGACCTATTTCAAAGACCCACCTGACAGATTCAGCCATGGTCTCGGCAGCCTGTTTTCTGTGTCCATTCTGCAGATAATGAAGGTCGACCCCGGAGCAGAAAGTGCTTCCCGAGCCACTGATCATCACCAGCCGACTGTCGTCGTACTTGGCCGTGTGGAGGACTTGTTTCAATTCTGACAAGACCTGGAAAACGAAAGATCTATTTAGAATTGTTGATTCTAACAATATTTGTTGTTATTGATGCCTATAGCATCAATGGTTTCTTCTGCTTAACATTTTCACAATATCATCAATGACTGAATTATCTTTTAAAATTCTCCCAAGTAGAAATATCCCGGAGATAGTCAACCATAGCAGAAATAACTTCTAGCTGATAATTAAGAGACAAATCACAAGCTTTTATACAATTGAACTACTACTTGGAAAATGCCTTGATTTTGCCTCTGTATATTACTTTAGATAAAAGCATTCTCTTCAGCTTTCAGGCATCAGAAACAAAATCATCTTTCAATTGCCAAATTTCTCAATGAAGATACGACAACAAATTTCCTTACAGATGGATTCAAGCAGTTCTTGATCTTGGTCTGAGTGAACAACCAGACTTGGGTGTACCCCCGGCACTTCCGGACGACAATCTCCTTGTATCTGAAAGTGCACTCTGATTGGCGGACGCTCGTCCTCCGTTCTACGTTCTCCTCTTCTTCTTCTTCCTCCTCTTCTGCCGTGTGATTGGCACACGATTTCTGGGAAAAAGAAGATGGCATAGAACTTAGAAGGCATCAAAACATTTTGTATACGACAGCAATGAAGGATGGATGATTGGGGCTTTACATCCTGTATCTATGCCCTTGGTAGGCTAATTAGGACAGGAGAAGAACACAGCAATGAGGCAAAGGATACAACGTTTTTAAAAGTTCCAGGTGATTCAGTTCAAGTTGGGGTAAGTTGAGTAATAGGGCTTTATATCCTATATTTATGCACTATGCAATGAGCCAAGGACAAGGTACAATCCTGGTACAGGATATTCAGTTCAAGCACTTAGAATCATAACTGCTTTAATTAGTTTTTTCAGTGTTACATTGCAAAAACAATTGCGTTCTGTTTGATTATTACATAACACACGAATGACCAATAAAGAAGTCTTAGTCTTTAGTTAGAGATGGATGGATGGATGATTGGGGCTTTACGTCCTGTATTTATGCACTTAGTAGGCTAATTAGGACAGGAGGAGGACACGGCAATGAGGCGAAGGATGATTGAAACAGTCGTCCAACATAGGCCCAGGGGACCCAGCAAGAGCTGGATTCGAACCCTGGACCCAGTGATTGCCAGCCCAGCACGCTACCACTAGACCAACCCTCCCCCCTATCTTTAGTTAGAGAGCAGCATATTTCTTTCTTACATGTTTGTCAGGTGGATAGGACTTGGCGAGGACTTTCTTGTAGGAGGCAGCAGAGGGTGAACTGGGAATCACGGGGATGACAGGCACGGCCGGTAGATCGCTGAGGAAGAACTCCTTGGCAGGTGGCGCCTCCCGTCCGTGGGCGGGAAGACCAGCCCCCATGTGGGCGGGGCTAATGGAGGAGGGGCTAGAGGGAGGCGTCTTGTAAGGAGATGACGGAACTTCGCTCAGAAATATGGGCGACCGCACCCTCGATGGACTCACGGGCATCCTAGGCACTGGAAATAAAAACATTTTTATTGTATCTTCAGTATTGCAAAGGTAAATTCTTCAAGTTTTGGGGACACCTAGTTTCCAACATAAACATTATGGTAACTGTTGAATTGCGTATAAATGAGAAACTCATACATCATCAATTTAATAATATTATCACTGAGGCTTCCGAACTAAAGGTTAGTAATCGCATGAGGACAATAAAAGTCTTCTTTAAAACTTTTAGTTTGTTCTTCAAACTAATTCAAACAGCTTTGACTATAATACGAGTTTTGACTGACGAAACTTGTAATTAAACACTAAAACAGCTACTCACCAGGTTTGACGATCTTTGTCTTGGACTTCATGCTGTCTTTGAGTAGAACCTTTCTCCCTGGCGACACGACCCTTTGGAAGGTCACTTCGGGGTCATGTTCGCCATTTTCCAACTTCTTCCGTTTTTTGCCCTTAGGGGGCGTGACGTGGTCTTCGTTAATAGAATACAGGATGTCATCGTCATCAGTGTCTGTTATTGGATCAGAGGGGGTGTCAAGGACAGAGGGGCGTTTTCGTTTCACCCCGGCTGTCTTTTTAGTCTTCAGTTGCTTTTTGGTTCCTTTTTCAGACGTTTTCTTAACCTTCGGAGTCTTTGGAACCTTTGGAACTTTGGGAGTTTTAGTTCCTTTTACTTTTTCCTTTTGACCTTGGGATGCAGTTTTCTTAGGTTTAACTACTTTTGTAAAAGCACTCTTAATTTCAGTGACAGCATTGGGAGCATCACCGGCAGCACCATTATTGTCTATCTCTACAATTTCAGAGTCTTTCGGAAGTTCTGAGTTCGATTCAGTTGCTTTAGATTTGGATGCCTTCGCTTTAACCCCACCACCAGCTGCTTTCTTTCCTTCTTTAACAGTCCCTTTCTTAGCAGCTGGCTTGCCTGCAGCTTTATTGCTATTCTTAGTGGCTTTTGTAGACACCACTTTAGGCTTGCTCGTTTTCTGGTTACCTTTTGTGGTCGTCTTCGGCACTTTTTTACTGCCTTTCTCCTTCTTTTGTGACGTCTTTTTACTGACTTTCTCCAGTTGTTTTAGGGGAGACTTTTCGTCTTTTAAGTCCAGTTCCAGTTTCAGGTCGATGTCCTCAAGTTTTTCCTTCTCTGGAGTGGACACGGGAGTTAGCGTCTCCTCCTTGGGGACTTTAACGACCGGCGTTGTTTTCTCAACTTTAGCCTTCTTCTTTTTTGGCGATTTCGTGGCAGCTGTTGTGGAGTTTTTGGCTACGTCTGGTGTATTCATCAGTACATCCATTTGATAGTCTGTGGTCGTCTGCGGATCTTTGGGTCCGTTTGGTGTCTTTGTTTGCGACTTGGCTGCTTTCTTGGCTGGAGCAGGACTAACTGTTGATCCTGCATTAGCCTTGGCCCCAACCAACCCGTTAACTCCAGTATCGCCAACCTCTACAGCCCCTAGACTCCTCTTAGCACCCTGGTTCTTTGGCTTAATGCCCATTAATTGGTTAAGTGCCATTCTGTCATTGAACTCTTCCACAATGTCCATAGCATCTCCTAAATTAGCCACTGGCTCCCAGGTGTCCCAGCAGCTGTCGAAGCCCTTCCATCTGATCAGGTACTCGATGGCTTTCCGACTTTGCCGTTTGGCCAAGATGTGTTCCACCTGAAACACAAGTAGTCCATTTTAGTATCTTTCCAAAATCTCAACATAACCATTTGTAACAAATTTATAACAAGTAGCAATCAAATTGAATCAATGTACTAAATAAGAATCAAGAGCCTTGACAACCTTGAAATTGTGCTTTCTAAAAGAGATAGCAAGACTGATTGTTTAATACCTCAATATTACCTTTTTATGACATAAATCAACAATGACTGTCTTATGCTAATAATGTCAAGCTAATATGAATTGCAAAGTTACGCACAGAAGGTCAGTGGTGAAGGACTGTGAACTTGCTGAAGGACGTTTGTGTCCTGCATCAATTTTACAAATCCAACTAAAGTTAAGGTTAAAAGACAAATGAAGTATCCAAAGCTGTCTGTTGAAGTCAGAAACCCTTCAATACACAACTAGAGTAAGTGAATCAGTGGCAATGCTAACTTCCTCATTATCATGATACTTGATTAAGTTGAAGGTGATACTCAGAGACAGATGATTATTGTTGAATTATTGTTGAGCTATTTCTGTACCAATAATCAACAACTGATCAATTGATACAGCTACAATTCACATGATTCATGCAATTAGTAAGGACAAATTATCAGTGATTCAATGTCGTTTGAAACACAATCTGTTTTTTTTTTTTTTTCATTCACCACAGGCAAAAACAATGTCACTAATCATGCTAATGTGCATTATCTACAGGGTGAGGAAGCAAATTTTTCAAAATTTGGAATATTTCAAACATCAGTCTAAATGAAAGGTTTTGCTAAGTCATAACAAATTCATATTTTCTGGCCTTAAACACAAGACAAAAAGGATCCTTTTTGTGAAGTTTGACTTGTATTATCTCCAATCAAAAACTCAATAAGGCCATCTAAACTTGGTGATGCTTTGAAAAAAAGCGCCTCAATTTTTTGAGGCCGTGAGCCATGAAGACAGTAAGGAGGACAACATCATCGTTGTGACTGGTCTTGCTGACCAACTATTCTAATATGCCCCACTCGGAAAAGTAAGGGGAATTAAGGTCCGAGCTGGAGAAGGGCCAGAAGTTGGCCGTCCAGATATCTCCGAAATTTCTTTAAGTGGAAATCCTGAACTTTCTTGGCCAAAAGCCATGGGAAACCATCCTGAGTCTGCCTATAGTTGTCATTGGGGTAATTCACATCCAGCCATGGCAAAACATGACATCACTGGACCTAGTAGAATGCATCAGGTCTGTCCCCCTTTACTCGCATGAAACCGAAATAAAGCATAATTTTTCCATCTGAAGTCATGACTCCCGAAACCATTGCCTGAGTTGGATACTTTGCCCTGAATGTCCCATCGACATCTTCTATTGATTTTATATAGAATTTGCCATTTCTTATGTTGACAATAGAATCCACAACCAAACGTTTATAGTTTGAAAAAAAAATTGAATATCGAGCCATGCTTCCTAATGTGACCCATCATCTTTTCACCATTTCCATCTTCTGGCCTCATGGAATAGGCCGAATTGTGTCTTTAGGGTCCTGACATATGATTTCAGGCCAAAATCATTTTGCATAGCCGCTCTGGCAGCCTTGAGGTGCATCTGAAGATCTTCAACCACCTCTCTCATGAAGGTTGTAGGTACCTTGTCAGTTTTGTCGTCAGTGACTCCAGGAATGCTCAATTCCTCTCTTAATTCTCTCCACAAACTCCCAGACTTTCCTCTTTTTCCTTTCCTATCATTGATTGCCTTCATGATATTGTATTCCGGTTGTGAGGTCACTCTGACTATGTCAGGGATTGTTTTTCAGTCCATTTGGCACTGAAGCAAATCTGACCACCTCTTCCTTTTTGTCTCCTGTGGAGTCATTTTTAATCACAGCTCATTCTAACCTTCCACAGGTATGGTTGATACCTTAATGATCATGCTGTATTATTTTCACAATTTTCCTGTAGATGTGAGATGCTTTTTTAGCACAAGGAAGTTCATGGAAAATTTTTGTTCCCCACCCTGTATCTATTCTTATATAATTGTTAACTTAAATTTATCATTTGGTAATATTTGATACGTAGAAATGCGATTTGAAGTTGAATCGCTTGCATGAATTTGGAATTTGAAGAAAGATTGGTAAGCATAACCATGATAATATGAAGCATAATGTCATGCTGGCTGTTGCGTTCACAGAGCTCTGAACCAACCGCCCAATTACAGGCCTCACAGTAACAGACAATAATACAATGAGTTTAAGTTCTTGTGATGTCAAGCTTCAGAGTTCAAAATTGTAGTTCATGATTCTATGTATACTGCAAGTCTGCAACTACTTGCAACTATATTGTATTTAAAAAGTTGAATTTCAATGCTCATTTTACAATTCTGAATATTCCTAACTCTGTGCCGGAGTCTTCTAATAACTTATCTGTTGTTGCAAAAGAATGCATTAGATGATAAGTTACTTATCATTAAATTGACCTTTGACGCGAGATGGTGACATCATGGCGAGAATTGAAATTTAGGATTTTAAAGACAAGTTGAGGCACTTACAGTTGCAGCTACAAAATACAATTTATACTCAAGAGACTTGTGTCTCGATGAGTTTGTACATGTACAAATAAATGATGCTTCTCATAATCAACAGGTTGGCACTGTGCCACAGGGAAAATAAAGAAGATCAATAAAGAAGATTAGCCTTGAATATAGTAGCAACATTTTCTGGAAGGATCTTCGAAACAACAGATCAATCAACAGGCAAAAATTGTTCTATATTTTGTCAGATGTATTGAAATCTAATGACTAAGTCACCAGTAAACTGTGCGTATAAACTTAAGAGAAAGTCAAAGGTCTGTCAAATTCAGTCAGAACTTCAATGTAACATCATTATGTCCCGACTTTTACCAAGCAAAAATGTAGAATATTTTTATTCTGTAACAGTGTATAATGACTGATTAGTACTTAAAACCATGCAAATAAGTACAGAGTACTACGGACATGTAATTATAGGGCTCTATAATTTAGTGTGTATTTTTGATGTGGCTACTATACAGTGTACACTAGCTAATGAATTCAAAAGAAATCAAAAATTTGCACATTCCCACACTTGCATGCATAAAATTTACATTCAAAGCTCCGGATTAAGTCTTAAAATAAAAGCCCAGGAAACATCTTGGTTCACATTTCTTAGTGTCTTGCAGGTAATAAGCAGAGTTAGGGGACACATAGCAAAAAGATATTTACAAGAGCTATAAGCCTGTGTGCTACCCATTTAATATATCAATTTCCAGCATTTGGTCAATTAAAGTTCAATTTGAAGCATGGACGCCTAAGTTAGTTTGTGCTATAAAAAAGTTTTTTCTCTCAAAAATGACATATTGATAAAATTTATTCGCCATAAAGCAGCCCTTGTCTATTTAATATTAATAAAGCTCTTTTGTTCAACTTACACCAAAGTACCTAAACTAATTTGAATATGCCCTTATCTCCAGAAGATCTATATCACATGCTAGCTTATATATATATAAATAACCATGCATATGAAAGTATAAATTCCGAATGAATTATCGAATGAAGCTATCTTCTCTGTTTTTAGACAAGGTAAGCAGCAATCATTACTCATTATAATATATGCCTTCTGGAAATTTATGTCTTATAAAAACTACATCTTAATGTAAATGTATAAGGACACCAAAATCACGATAATTTAGACAAATACATGTATCTATTATCTAAACAATGCAAATTCTAATATGCGTAAATAGATATATAAGCTAGATATATCAAAAGAGACTTGACTTCTACCATATCAACAGATCAACATGATCAATCACACATGAAATATGATATGGGCTATCACAATATCATAGGCTAACATGTATACAGAGATTATATAAAATATATACAAAATATGGTCAAACGAAAAAGATAAAAAATCACCAAAAACCACCCAAAAGCTAACAGTGGGTTTCCATATGCATTTTCGCCAACAATTTCAGCTTTCCGGCATTAATTTTGATAATTCCACATGTAGCAAGTCACAAGCAACAACTGGTGTGATCTTAATAAAGGTTTTTAGCAGCAGCATTGAGACTTGAGTGCGCAATAAGGCACACTACTAACATAGAAGTACTGCATCAAATGAGCTATCTCTATCATAATTGGTAATACAATAGCGGTAATGACAGTTGCCTGTTATAAAAGTGTTAGTCACTTATCAAGCACTAATTACACTTCGCCTGTTGTAGTCATGGCAACCAATATATACGGCCACTATCAACCTTTATTAGTCAGAACCGTCACCCGTGGATCGAGGCTAACTGCAATGCAAATATTCACGAATCCATGATATTAACTTGGAGAAGAGGTTCCCAGAAAGAAGCCTGCCCAACTTAACTGACATAGACAGTTATATAGCAAACCTTCAAGAAGCTGTTTCTTCTCATGTGATATTTCATCAAAACATCATGTACTATCAGTCTATCATCATGTGATCATTCATAGAGCACTCTAATTTGAGTTATTTCTCCTGATGGACAAGCGTTTTCAAATTATAACTTAAATACTAACTGACTACTGAGTTGAGTCAGAGCATTGGACTATATTACTGATGATTTTCGAAGATTCACAACCACTTTATAAGTTTTAGCATCAATTGTCTCTTTCAACAGTTACAATGGAACAGATCGCTGAGATAGAGAATTTGGTTAATTGATAACACATGGTACATATTTGCTAATTGGCAAGTAATTGGTCAAAATACCTAATATGGAGAAGACTGCTATCAAACAGATTGCAAGAATGTTATTATTGTGATAAGAGCAAGCTTAATATAACAGAACTTTAGCCTCAGAGGAAAGCATAAACAATATGAACTACCACAATTGTTTAATACCTATTTAGACACTGCTAAATGATGTAGAGTTGTAGACACTGACTTAGACTGGATCTGCCAGCCTGGCAGCCTGGCTATGGACTCTAATCTAAGCAGCCCTATCCTGCTATCATAATTATCAGACCACCTGTTGCCCAACAGAGTTCTAACCATGCAACAAGTTTCAAGTCAAGGACTTCCAACTTGTGCTTGATCTTTTGTCAAGTAGGACCAATGCTGCACCATATGGAAAACCACCTCAAATGAAATTATAACCACAACATCCTCATTTACCGTAGACATGAGTGGTCCTTTGCAATTATCAGAGCTGCAGGATGCAAAAGGAAATCGGAAACTTTTAAAACCAAATTTTCAATAATTTCTTCATAAGTTAAATTCTGAGCTATGTCAAGTCAGAGGCTCAGAGCATAAAACATTACTGATGATTTTTCGAAGATTCACTACCACTTTATCAGTTTTGGCATTAATTGTCTCTTTCTCGCAAAGATAGAGAATTTGGTTAATTGATAACACATGGCACAAATTTGCTAATTGGTCTAAATATATGTGACATGGAGAAGGCTACTATCAAACAGATTGCAATTAAAAATGTACTGTAAGATGACATAGGTTACATGTGGTGTATGCAGAATAAGATATGACCAAGTCACCAAGCAATTAACATCACCCTAAAGTAACATCTAAGATTTTATAGATCTTCCTTCCATTTATTGGACATAAAATTAATTATTAATCAGTTCTTTGTTACTCTAAAAAGATAAATTAATCCCAGTTGCTTCGAAATACATACATGCATGCACTCAAAGAGACGTTGCAACAATTTTATAATTTCAGATGTAGACAGATCTATAGGCCTGAACTTGTCAATGACTCAATGTGGATCTACTCACTAGTCACTGAATGTTTTTCAAAGCCTTTTGACCACTCACACAAGTTAACATGTTTTATTATGTCACAATAGTTTTCAATCTAATTACCGTGATATATACGTATTTTATTTTTCAAACACATCTTTTCCCAACTAAGCTGCAAAGGCAAAGTCATGAATTCTGAATCAGTTGATTTGGATCGGCTTTGATTTAGACATCAAAAGAAAAATGCCACTCATGACAGTCATGTAGGCCTATGACATTAGCCTATGTTGGAAGTAAATCAATAATTTCATCATTGCCTACATCATCAGACAGACAGTGCTCAGTGTAAGTGGTCACAATGTGTATCTCCTGATCTGATTGTGTCATCAGTTTTTCTGTTGCCAAAATAAGGACTTCTATATTTTTCTCTTCCCTGTCTGAAGTGCACACAATAAGGGTGTTGTATCAATTGCAGGCACTGTTAAAGCTCCCCTGGAGCTCCAGACACCATCAGGGACGCCATACAAAAGGCTTACATCATCATCAATTCCCAGGGCAATAAAACCCTATTTCACCCGCTGCACCAATCTACCCCTGTTGCCCCTGTGTAGATATGTGTATTATGTTTGACTATTGTTATCTGGGGAGAAGTGCGGGAAAAAATCTTGCCCAGCTCTTCTACAATTTAACCAAATGGCAATAATGTCTTTCTGGGCTGGAGAAAGTGCGTTTAAAATGTCGCAGCGACTAATTCCTAAGTCAAACACATCACATGAAACACCAAGGACAAGCAATTATCATGACTTAGTTGCAGAAAAAAAATCAATGAATTATAGAAGGCAGCACGGTAGCCCAGACGCTCGGCCTACCTGATGTTTTAGGCCGAGAATTGGCCTTCATCTTGCGTCATGGTCACGTGGTATTTGTTGACGTTTTGGCGGCCTTGACAGTGCCAGCCGGCAACCTTTTGACAATCGTTACGGAACGTTTTTAAAGATATGCAACACTACAGAACCACCAAAACTGGTTGAAATTTAATAGATCTACATTGTCAGTCAAGTTTCAATGCGTGACAATCCATATTTTATCCAGGATCAGCATCGGAACGAGCGACGCATCTGAAAACGAGCCGACTTTCCACCACAAAACCCCGTGCACCTTTTTTGTTTGCCGACCAATCTTCACAAAACTTTCACACAATAGAGAAAACATTTCAACTGACCTCCAAAAAAAAGGTGCAACAGATCCGACTTAAATCCACCTTCCAGGAGCGGCCGTTCCAACTCAATCGCCGAGTCCGCCATGAAATTAAACATGGATGTATAGCGATTTACTCAAAGTCGTCCAGAAAATCGTGTGCTCCTTTTTTCCTGTTGCACCAATCGTGACCATACGTTCACATGTGAAGGAAAAGAGTCTAATAGATCATTCTGCCGGGTGTACACGAGATGTTCTGTCAAATTTATCCATTTTCCAGCACAGTTTTGTCAAAATACTGCACATCGTCTGATCTGTGTCACGTGATCAAGTTGACCTAGAAATTATGCATACTTTCGGCGCGAAGCTTTATCCTCAATGTTCAACAGGATTTCGCCGACAACAATCATTTGCGCTGTATTTCTCGGCAAAAGACATCGAATGAAGCATCACGATACTGCAAATAAACAGCAACAACGTCCGACAGTGAAAAACGATGGGCCGTTGCATTTGGAACGACGTTGTGGTCACATGATCGAGCGGACCAATCAGCGTCGATCGGATTGAGTTATGCAGTATATCAGATTGAGTGCTGAAGCGCCCAATGTCTGGCGTAATACACGAAGTTCGCCAGTCATCAGGCTAGCAGCACGGTGGTATTTTGTTGTCTTGGCCAAAATCGGCGAAATGGCCCGTCACCAACTTTCACTGCACAGAGCCAAACTAACGCACAATCGACTACAAAATCCACACACACACTTCCACGCAATACTCCCCTAAGTATTTACACCCAACAGTCGTGTTTTCAAAGCATATTTTATGGTTAAAATGATCAATTTCTGTCTCACCTCATAGATTTCTTCTGAGGCCGCCATTTTGTCGGTGACGTCACTGCACATGCGCAAACAAGTCTGGAGCAAAGATGGCGAAGTTGTTGAGAAAAGTCACTTGTGAAGTTTTTCCTGCTTTTAGAGGATTTTATGCAAGGTAAGTGAAGCAAGAGATCGCCAAAAGAGGTAGTTTCGTTCTATTATACCCAAGGCACAAAAGCGTACTGCTGTCACTTTCTGAAACTGTCCCTGTTCCTCAAAATTAATGATCAAAGATTGCATGGGCCTGCAGGGATCCAATTTTGACAGCTGTCATTGACCTCAGTGAGTGACCTGCAGCTGAGGAGACAGTGGCGTAACTAGGGGGCCTCGAGCGGGGGGGGGGGGTGCACGCGATTCTCAAGGGGGGGCACCCATATATTTTAGCCAAAGTTGAAAAGTATATGGGGGGCACCTGGGGGGCACAAGTCCAATATGGGGGGCACGGGGGCACGTGCCCCCCATATTGGACTTGTGCCTCCCAGGTGCCCCCCCATAGGGACGCCACTGTGGGGAGAGGCTCTGCATGATGACACTTTACGCTACAGTTGTCAAAGAAATTGAATTGAATGCTTTGACTTTGCTTAATGTTTCATCTTATTTGTACATAACTCGGTTTTAATATGGAGGCAATGCTTGAAGCTGCCTTCAGACCTGTCGGGTACTATTGATGATAAATTTGCCTATTAATTTATTGAAGAATTTAATTAATTAATATTTTATTTGTTTGATTTCAGACCATTAATCAGCAGAAGCATCCAGACGTCATCCACTGCCATGGGAGCCCACGATGCCGAATTTGCCGACGCCCAGAAACGAGTGAACACGCTAAGTGAAAGACCTGACAACAATGTGATGCTTCAGCTTTATGCCCTCTTCAAACAGGTCTATATGTAATTGCTTATTTCAATTGAGACAGATAGGCGCAAAAGCAGGAAAACGGAAGTATAGAATTGCTGTAGAATTGCAGAAATACTGTATTTTTGTTGATCGAAGTGCATTATTCAGGACTGTAGAATTACAAAAGTGCATTGTTTGTGCAGAAATACACAATTCTTGCGGAAGTGCTGTATTACAGAAGTACATAATTGCTGTAGAATAGGGTGCTCCTTCTGCCCCCCAAAATTGAAATTTTTTCTGGATCCAACCTTACTTTTTTTTGGTGGTGAGGTTATCAATGTAGACCATTTTTCTAAAATTTCATGAAATTTGAAGAATTCCTAGGTGTAGCACATTGCAATTGAAATTTTGTCGTTTTTCGTAAGTTCGAGAGAAAAGCAAAGAAATAGCCAATCAAGAGATAACATGGTTTGCATGATAAATCAGATTTAAACATACAAAATGAAGTACAGACACAATTTGGGAAAGATAGAGGTCAGCTAAGTACTAGGTACCACTTGCCAGGGTCATCAATAGGATAGGTGTACAACATCAAGTTTGCGCTGTTTTCTGTGATTTTGGCGATAATTCAGGAATTGTCGACCATACTTGTAGTTCATTTTGAAATCGATCTTCCTTTTTTGATCTTAATAATCTGGTTCCAATTTTACCCTCTTTCTGCACAGTCATTTGTAACCCTAAAGGCACTGGAGATCTTTTACCCTGATATGCATCTGTCATTATATTGTTATTCAGAAGGTTCGGATTTGTACATCAATCTCCAAAAAGGATGGTTCAATCTTAATTAAAGAAACAATGTCCATGCCATAAGTCTGCAATCACTAACCCTAAGGTTCATATTTTCCCTCAAATCAGGAAAGGATTTTAAGGCTTTTGATGTCGGACCTTTTATGGTTGTTTTAATATTTCTTGCACTAACTTACTGTATGTGTTTTTCTCATCAGTACGCAAGTGATCATCAAACAGTGTCAAAGCAATCACGTCAGGAACAAGAAAACAGAGACAATGTTTCAGTACTTTCAGCTCAGCTTCCCAAATTGTGGAGTGAGTTGTTAATAACTTGATGATATTATTGCGTAGTACAAGGTCTTTGCTTGGGTTGTAGTTGAATTCAACCAATGTGCATACACAAATACCTCGCATTTGACGAATCATTTAATTTTTTGCAGGCTGCGAGCACAGGCAAAAGCCTGGAGTCTTGTCTTAATTATCACTATTTATTTATAATTGTCAAATAAAGACAAGACTCTATTCAAGCAACAGCTAACTAGAGTGCATAAGAAGCTTTGTCATCCAAGTTGCACCCTCCTTTTCAAGTCATTGCTAGTCGCAATTGAAGAGCAAAAATACAGCAAGACAAGATCAAGTATCAATACATCATCAGAAATAGGGTACCTTCTGAAGTTTTACAAAAGGTCTGCCACAATCTCTTTCAGCTCACTGAGGAAAGGCTGCAAACCACTATCTGCCATTGACAATGAATTTAAATCACTGAATGATATTTTTTGGGGTAAATTTTCTCCTAATTTAGACATATATATATAATGATGAACATATTCATGGTCCTGTGCCCAGTCACTGTGGCAGGAGTCTTTCCTCTCTTGATGTTTTATTTCAGTAATACTTGAAATTCCTCATAGCATTAAATATAACTTTAGTCCAAAGTCATCTTATTTGCAGCTGACAGGAAATATGTGCTCTCTCACAGAAAGATAAAACAAGTTCAGAGTATTTTTTTTCCTAATATCTTCTCTATGAGCTATGAAGCTCAACAAGACCTGCTTCCTTTGAGAAGAATTGAAGACACAGTTTCTTGTAAAACAAATACCTTGATCCTAGTGTCTTGACATGACTAAGAATGCTGCCCAAAAGGACTATCCCAAGGATCTGCTGAATTTGATGATTGACATCTTTGCAGGCCTTTAAAACTTCAGAAATGTCCTTCACACTTTTACCATGTGAGGTACTGTGCAGCTGGTCACATTACAAAACTTTAATTAAGGCACTACTAGTGTCACAAGTAAATTATTTAATGTGTAAATAAACACTGCATCTTGAAACTCTTGGCAACTTCTTATTTTTCAACTCATTTAAATGATCGAAATTCTAGTTTCCATCAAGATATATAGCCTTCTTTTGATAAAAGCATTCAAAGAAGTGAAAAAGTTTGATTTCTAACAAAGTTTACCATGTAATCAGGGGAAAAATAATTTTATTTGTTGTATAATATGCTATATATACTAAAACAGCCTTTTTATCAACAATTAATAATAATGTTATGACATTAATAGACGACGCAATCAGTGTTGCCACCTACAGTGCCTTCCTGAACATAAGCTGAGCCTTTAATCTGATTTTAAATTTAGAAACGAGTAAGATATGGATGGAAAATGCTGTTTTGACCCAGAAATCTTCTTAAACAATATTCAAGGCTATTGAAAAAAATATGATAGATAACCTAGTAATTCGCAAGAAATCGCACAATTTTAAGGAAATTTGACAAATTTCAATCCAAATGTGCTACACCTAGGCATCAATAAAATTTCTTGAAATTTGGCATGATTACTTCTATTGACTAACCTCACCCACAAAAAAAAGTATACGGGGTTCTGAGCAAGTTGGGGCAGAAGGAGCACCCTACTGTAGAAGTGCGTAGTTTAGAACTGCAGAAGTATATAATTACTTTAGAAGTGCATTTGGTTTCTGCAGAAATACTGCATTCTTGCAGAAGTGCTGTATTTCTGTAGAAGTACAGAATTGCTGTAGAAGTGCATCGCAATAATACAGAATTCTTATAGAAATATTCCTGCAGAAATACAGAATCTCTGCAGAAGTACAGAATTTCTGTTGAAGTGCATGGTTTCTACAATGAAGAATTCTTGCAGATGTGAATTATGCCTGCAGAAGTACAGAATTTCTGCGAAAGTGCATTGTTTGTGCAGAAATACAGAATTCTTGCGGAAGTGCATTATTCCTGCAGAAGTATAGAATAGCTGTAGAAGTGCATTGTTACCACAGAATACTAAATTCTTGCAGAAGTGCAGAAGTCTTTCAGAAGTGCATTATTCCTCCAAAATTACAAAATTGCTGTAAAAGTGCACGGTTGCTGCAGAAATACAGAATTCTAGCAGAAATGCATTATTCAAGCAGAAGTACATTATACAGAATTGCTGTTGAAGTGCATTGTTTCTGCAGAAGGAAGAATACAATTGCTGTAGAAGTGTACAGTTTCTGCTGAATACAGAATTCTTGCAAAGACTTTAAGTGCTGTGTTCTTTCGGAAGTACAGAATTGCCTTAGAGGTGCATAGTGTCTGCAGAAATACAGTATTTCCTACAGAAGTGCATTATTCCTGCAGAACAATTGCTGTACAGGTGCATAGTTTCTATTGCAGTAGTGCATTATTCCAACAGAAGTACAGAATTGCTGTGAAAGTGCTGCACTGTGCATAGTTTCTGCAGAAATATAAAATTCTGGCAGTAGTGGATTATTCCTGCAAAAGTACGCAATTGCTGTAGAAGTGCATAGTTTCTGCAGATATACAGAATTCTTGCAGAAGTGCATTATTCCTGCAGAAGCAAAGAATTGCTGTAGAAGTGCATAGTTTGTGCACAAATGCAGAATTCTTCCAAAAGTGCTTCATTCCAGAAGTATAGAATTGCTGTAGAAGTGCATAGTTTCTGCAGAAATACAGAATTCTTACAGAAGTGCATTATACCTGCAGAAGTATAGAATTGCTGTAGAAGTGCATAGTTTCTGTAGAAATACCGAATTCTTGCAGAAGTGCATTATTCCTGCACAAGTACAGAATTGCTGTAGAAGTGCATAGTTTCTGCACAAATGCAGAATTCTTCCAAAAGTGCATTATTCCAGAAGTATAGAATTGCTGTAGAAGTGCATAGTTTCTGCACAAATGCAGAATTCTTCCAAAAATGCATTTTTCCACTTCAGCAAAGCCTTCAGTGAATAGATCAGACACGCCCACAATGATGGCCAATGAACAGGCCTTCACACATGATATGCAAATGAGGGTGATTCGCCGTTTCGCTCAATTCCGTAAGGGTTACATGTGTAATTCTTACATGGGCAGATAGATCTCTCTGAGACCTTTAAAATGATAGGTCGTACGTCTCTGAGGAGTTAATAGTTGCTTCGAAAATTGCCGGTAAACTTTTGAACTGGGGAAGAATACTGGGCGCTGATTGGCCTTGACGCTTGTGACGTAAATTAATGACAATATGCGGTGATTGCAAAATTCGTCTAGGGAAGATTCTCTGGGTGCATTTTTCCAGTAGTGTAGAATTGCTGTAGAAGTGCATAGTTTCTGCACAGATGCAGAATTCTTCCAAAAGTCCATTATTCCAGAAGTATGGAATTGCTGTAGAAGTGCATAGTTTCTGCAGAAATATAGAATTCTTGCAGAAGTGCATTATTCCTGCAGAAGTATAGAATTGCTGTAGATGATTGGATGTGCATAGTTTCTGCAGAAAAACAGAATTCTTGCAGAAGTGCATTATTCCTGCAGAAGTACAGAATTGCTGTATAAGTGCATAGTTTGTGCACAAAGCAGAAATCTTCCAAAAGTGCATTATTCCAGAAGTATAGAATTGCTGTAGAAGTGCATAGTTTGTGCACAAAGCAGAAATCTTCCAAAAGTGCATTATTCCAGAAGTATAGAATTGCTGTAGAAGTGCATAGTTTCTGCACAAATGCAGAATTCTTCCAAAAGTGCATTATTCCAGAAGTATAGAATTGCTGTAGAAGTGCATAGTTTCTGCACAAAGCAGAATTCTTCCAAAAGTGCAATTATTCATGAAGTATAGAATTGCTGTAGAAGTGCATAGTTTCTGCATAAAGCAGAATTCTTCCAAAAGTGCAATTTTTCCAGAAGTATAGAATTGCTGTAGAAGTGCATGGTCTCGACACAAATGCAGAATTCTTCCAAAAGTGCATTATTCCAGAAGTATAGAATTGCTGTAGAAGTGCATAGTTTCTGCATAAATGCAGAATTCTTCCAAAAGTCCATTATTCCAGAAGTATAGAATTGCTGTAGAAGTGCATAGTTTCTGCATAAATGCAGAATTCTTCCAAAAGTCCATTATTCCAGAAGTATAGAATTGCTGTAGAAGTGCATAGTTTCTGCATAAATGCAGAATTCTTCCAAAAGTCCATTATTCCAGAAGTATAGAATTGCTGTAGAAGTGCATAGTTTCTGCATAAATGCAGAATTCTTCCAAAAGTCCATTATTCCAGAAGTATAGAATTGCTGTAGAAGTGCATAGTTTCTGCATAAATGCAGAATTCTTCCAAAAGTCCATTATTCCAGAAGTATAGAATTGCTGTAGAAGTGCATAGTTTCTGCATAAATGCAGAATTCTTCCAAAAGTCCATTATTCCAGAAGTATAGAATTGCTGTAGAAGTGCATAGTTTCTGCATAAATGCAGAATTCTTCCAAAAGTCCATTATTCCAGAAGTATAGAATTGCTGTAGAAGTGCATAGTTTCTGCACAAATGCAGAAATCTTCCAAAATTCCATTATTCTAGAAGTATAGAATTGCTGTAGAAGTGCATAGTTTCTGCACAAATGCAGAATTCTTCCAAAATTCCTTTATTCTAGAAGTATAGAATTGCTGTAGAAGTGCATAGTTTCTGCACAAATGCAGAATTCTTCCAAAAGTGCATTATTCTAGAAGTATAGAATTGCTGTAGAAGTGCATAGTTTCTGCACAAAGCAGAATTCTTCCAAAAGTGCATTATTCCAGAAGTATAGAATTGCTGTAGATGACTAGATGTGCATAGTTTCTGCAGAAATACAGAATTCTTGCAGGAGTGCATTATTCCTGCAGAAGTACAGAATTGTCGTAGATGTGCACAGTATCTTTGGAATAACAGAATTCTTGCAGGAGTTCATAATTGCCAGATGAAGCTGGTGCAGAAATGAATAAATTTTGGTGTATTGTGAGTGAGTAGCTCCATTTCAGCTCAGCACTTGGTGCACCTAATTGCAAAGTCACAAATAATCAGTCGCTTGCTATTGTTTACAAATTACTGCATTAGTACCGTGGTACGGATTTCTGATTCTCCTGGAAATTAGAAGTCAAAAATTGGAACAATCGAACAATATTGAAATTATGAAAAATCAGGGCATGAGAACTGGAACTATCTTATTTCTTATCAATATCTTATCAGAAATTGATCAGGGAAGATATTATATCTAGAACTTTTATGGTATCATCTATTAGCAGTAATATGAAATAAAAGATAATAATAAAGTGAAGATGTACTTTAGCATCTGTTAAATGTTCCCTATTTTATTTTGAGGCCTCCACTGGCAAGTGCAACACTTCAAAACCTGGAGCCTTCGATTTTGTGGGGAAAGCAAAGTGGACTGCTTGGAACGAACTAGGAGAGATGTCTCAGGTACGTTGAATAAGGCCACACATAATAGATCTTTAGCTTCTTGGATCCTCTCAAGGCAATTTTTCTAGGGTCGGTCGGTAGGACAAAAAAAATTTTTTTATAATGTCAAAAAATAATAATTTTTTTTTCCATCGCCAGCAGGAAATCTATTGTGTCGGCGGGTCTGCGAAGCTAACAATCAATTATGTGTGGCCTTATGAAATTTTAAGACTCGATTTGTCCCTTTGAGAAACGTAACCCCTTTGGCCAGTTGTTCATTGGTTAATGTAAGAGGCGGACTCAGCTGCTAATGTTTTGCATTGATCAGTCACATTGTGTTCTTGCCGAATGATCTAAATTACTTATATTCCAATCCTTCCAAATAATAAAGGAACATGTTCTGTTATCCCTCCAAAAAGACCTTAAAATGTCTACAAGAGACTGTTGTTTCAACCACAAAATTCGACGTCCATATTTCAATTTTTCTACATTAAAAAATGTTCTGCGAATTTCTTATTTTAGGACGATGCTCAGAAGAAATACATTGGGCTGGTGAATAACTTGGTAGCAGCAGACCCTGGCAGCGCAGCGCCAGCGCAACCTAGCGGCAAATATGAGAACATCCTGGCTTCGAGTGCCAACAAAGTATTCACCATCACCCTCAACAGACCTCAAAAGAAGAACGCTTTGACTGTAGAGGTAAATATTCTGACTTGGGCCTGTCTCATTTTTTTATTCAGCGCAGCCTTTGGCTGATGAATTTCCCGCTGTGAAAGCTGGGCTAATGAGGTAGAAAAATAAACTGATACCACTTCTCTTGAAATTATTTGCACCATTTTGCTTTTCAGACATATGACGAGGTAATTGCTGCTTTGAAGGAAGCTGAAAATGATGACTCCGCATCTGTAGCTGTTTTAACAGGTATTAATGCATTTTAAACTGTAAAAGAAAATAAAGAAAATATCTGAAGATAATGTGTTTTGATAAAAAATTCAACCATTATTATCTCATCAGGCTGAAGCAGTAATTGTTATGCAGGCAATAATAGTTTCTTTTACTTTGAGATTTTTTGGAAAAATAAATCTATAAACAATTTTTTCAGGTGCTGGTAACTTTTACTCCAGCGGCAATGACCTGGGAAACTTCATGAAGAACCTGGACCCAGCAGCTCTCCCCAAAATGGCAAAGGACGGCAGGGATTTACTTTTGTAAGAAATAAGAGAACTCCTTTATAAAAAATAGCAGGGTTGGCAAGTTTACGGCAAGGTGGTTTCTACCGGGCGGTTTAAACCGGTAAAAACCGCCTTGCCGAAAACTAGTTTTAGGTACTTTTCTTCCGTAAACTGCCTTAAACCCCAAATTTAGCTCAATTTCCGAATTTTGCTTGATATAGCGTAGATTTAACAAAAATTTAAGATATTCCTATTTCTTAATTATTGCAAAACTTACATGCAGTATTGACTGATAAAAGTTCTATTGACAAATAATCTACATTTCTATCGCTACAAGGCATATTTTCCTACTTTTGGCTTTTTTGACTGACCAAATTAAGGCCAATTTTGAGTAAGAGGCATTTAATGCAGTAAAAGGCAGTTTTTACCTCTTTTAGGCAGTTTACGGCAGTTTAAGGATCGTGCCGTGCCTAAAACAGTTTACGGCTGCCTTTTTGCCAACCCTGAAAAATAGAATTAGGACTAAAAGAATAATTAGTCTTTTTTATCTGTGAGATGAACTGAAAATTAGTGATCGGTTGTGAACATCTGCTCCATACCATTGCCAGCTGATTAGCCTACAGCAAATATTTTGGTAGTGGCACTATTTTAAGCTTCCAAAAAAGCTGTAATCATAGTCATGCTTTTTTCGCTAAAAGCAATTTTTTATGTCCTCAATTTTAACATTTGAAACACAGGTTATAATACAGGTACAAATAACAAAGCATCTCTTCAAATAGTATTGACGAAATGAGAATTAAGTTGGCATTGCAGTTAAATATATTATTCAGATATTCAGAAGTCTATTGTTAATCAGCTCTAAAATTGTAACGATTTTTGATGTCAGCTTCATAATTATAACAGACCAATATTGTCTGCAGAAGTGGCCTATATGTAGCAATTAAAAATATGCCAGCATTTCAGAGTGACTGAACTGTTTCTCTCTCTCTTGCAGACGGTTTGTGGCTTCAATGATAGACTTCCCTAAGCCACTAATAGCGGCCGTCAATGGCCCTGCTGTAGGAATCGCCTGCACAACATTGGGACTGTGTGATGCCGTCTATGCCACAGACAAAGTGAGTAAGATATATAAGTTGAAATTTAAAAGTATTAGAATTTTATCATTTTGAGTGTGTGTGCCAATGTTGAATGTTCACTATTTTATTGGCAGAAGGGAGTATATCTCTTGCTTATGTAATTGTAAAGGAAGTTCAAAGATAGATTTTCTATTCCTTTCTATTCCATAATTTATTGGCCAGCATCTAGGAGTCTTGATATCCTATAAAACATGTATTAAAGCTAACTTTTACCTTTAGTAAGGTATATATTAATTTATTTTTCTTTCCAGGCAACATTTGTAACCCCCATGGTAGCCCTCGGCCAGTCTCCTGAAGGCGTCTCATCCTACATGTTCCCAAAACTCATGGGCCAAAGTCGGGTATGTACACGTAACTGTCTTTGTTTGTGTTAATGAACCGTTCTGATTCGGAAAAACGCAGCTTTCATTAATTGTTGGTCTCTGATCTATCTGCCATGTTTCTGAGAACAATGCTCATGATACGATGCTCATGATACGATGCTCATGATACAATGCTCATGATACAATGCTCATGATATGATGCTCATGATACGATGCTCATGATACGATGCTCATGATACGATGGAACATTTTCTCAAAACTACAGTGTTCAGTTCTTTAACTCTATTCAAGCTTGTAGTCTAGAATTTAAAATTTAAAATCTCTTATCTGCAGAGTCCTCGATTTTTCTCACTTTTTGTTTTTAGGCCAATGCCATGCTGCTCCAAGGCAAGAGAATCAGCGCCCAAGAAGCGTGTGAATGGGGTCTAGTGACGGAGGTACTTCCTGATACAGAGTTCCAAACGGAGGTCAACAAACGAATCGAGGAATACGCAAAATTGCCAAAGCATGTAAGTGCCATGTTGAAGGATTATTTAAATCATAATAAATATAAATTTTTGTTTAAGTACTTTATGACAGTAACTTTTCTGTGAAAAGGTCATGACTCATGAGTGACTGCATGAAAAACAGAAACTAAAAATATATATTATGTATAATATATGTAGTTCTGAAAGTCTGATATATTGAAGGGTCAAAAGATTATCTCATGTTTAGTTTGAACTTTGAATTCTTGATCCACTGCCACAACAGTTGAATTAATTATAATTTACAGTCCTGCCTGGTCTGACAGACCTCAAAAAGTAGCACAATTTTAACAAATTCTGAATAATTTTCTGTGGTGTGCTGTTGGTCGCATAATTTCACTTATCATGTTATGTATTCTGATTTTTTGCAGGCTCTCAGAAAGTCGAAAGAACTCATTAGGAACACAGATAGGGACATTATGCACAAAGTCAATCTGGCTGAGTGCGACCTTTTGGAAAAATTGTGGGTCTCGCCAGAATGCGCGCAGGCTGTGATGGAGTTCTTCCAGAGTAAATCTAAATTATAAACTACTCAATTTTTTAGATTTTTCTTGGATTTATCTAGTGTATGTTTGTTTTGAACTGAGTGATAATTGAATTGATGAAATAGTGAGAGAGTGACCAAATTTTGAAAGTATAATGTATTTTAGAAGGTACGATTTATTTAGAAACTATAATTTATTCCATGCTTGCCATTATACGTCGTGGAACAATCTGAATTTGATAGAGCTCTACGAAATATTTTGTTTGTGTCATGACCAATGCATGTTATTTTTGTATCAAAACGACTCTTGAAATACCGACCAGGGGAATAAACATTTTTCATAGAAATTTCACTTTGTTATCATTGTATATAGTTCTGGGATAATGTAAAGCTGTAAAGATTCTTCTTGAATGTTGATGGATGGCCGAAATTCACTTTGCCAGCCAGGTTACTTTGGATCCTGTGCACTATGCTTAGTATGCTATGTGCTGATCATTATCATGGAATGACAAGTAGGCTCATAGTTTTTGCAGAGAGGTGTTGAAACTCTTATGTCCGACCAAAAAATTTCTCTATTTCCCAACTGGGTGGCCCTATTGGTTAAGGCTCAGCTTGATACAGTTTAAATTGCAAAATGTCGATATCTTTTCTGCTACACCAAAACGAAAACTAGAGAGCATGTTCTTGTGAGGAAGCTCCGCATAGCATGGAGTGAGGTGTGCTGTAGGAAAACTAACAAGTCACATACCGACTTGAGCTTCAATCTGTACGTGCTACTATACCTTAATGCAAACAGGACCAAGGCAAGGTTAGTCTCAGGAGACAATACTACCAGCTACTGAAGTTTCAAACATGACAAAGCAGCAGATCAGTTCACTAGACAATTTAATTATACACAATGAAAAAAATCATGAATACACAATTCAATGTGCATGGCTGCCACTTACATGAATGATGAATATACATGTAGACATATATACATGTAGTAATTTAAGTACAAGTTATTCTAAATAATAAAATTTACACACCATCGTAGAAACGAATAATGCCACTGCTTTAAAAGCTTTCATGTATATATATATATACACATTTAATCATTCTTGTATTAAAGTCCTCTCAATAGATTAATACATAATGGCACAAGACAACAGGAATGAAAGCAGCATTATAAACAGCAAATAAATAATTATAAATTTCACCAAGCATCAATTAATGTCTCAAATGATCAACAACAAAATTTACATAGCAATGTAGCAGTATAGTACATTCATTTAGTAATCTCTAATGCCAAAATATTAATTCTATATTTTCCAAATTTTAAAGCAATATTTTCATAAACTTTCAAATTGAGTTGAGCAACATGAGAAGAACAATGTTCTCAGAAACATTTGAAGTATTACACTCTCAAATAAATTACTATAAAATAAATAATCTCAACTACTCTTTTATTTCACTAATTACATCTACTGTTTGGATTTTATGAAGCTCCACACATAATAGAAAAATACATCTTACGAATAAACACATTTTCAGAAATTAAAAGTATTAATTCTTTCACATCTTCTGCAATAATTCGGTAGCTTCAGCCAATGCCTGTAAAAAAGAAAATATCTAATTGAAAGGCAACGTTTTTACAAAGATTGACCTAAATGCTTATTAAATTATCTAAGTATACAACAATCAACTTAGAAAGTACTGAAAGTCATTTAAATTTACTTTGAAAAGTATTTAATTTTTGGAATTTAGGGAAAAACAAGAGTTCACATGTCCAATGCAATAATTCCTAATCATTCTTTTAGTCAAATTTAGATAAAATTTCATATAGATCAATTAATTCAAACAATTACCTGTTTATCATCAGGGGTTTTAACAGGGAATTGTTTGACTTTGGTGAGGTACTTGACAGCATTTTCCTTGTCGCCAATCCGCAAGTACGTCTTGCCCAACATCAAGGTGTTCATGCTGTAAAAATCTGGTTCAACTGTAAACAGAAAAAAATTGATGTGAAAATCACGGACACAACTTTGATACTAAATATGAATACAAGAAGTACTCCAGACTCTTAGTGAATTCAAAAGAAATATATAAACCATTTAATGTAAACGAATATTAAATCTATTCGACCTATTCAACAAAAATATCATCTCTTTGACCTATTTAAACTTACTTTGTTCAGCCAGCAAAAAGTATTTCAGGGCCTGAAACAAGACAAATAGGTACAATTAAGCCAAGTAGTAGAGAGTGACAGACCTAATTTAGAAAATAAAATCACTTGTAAAAATATTGCAACTATTGCAGCATGGAAAACTTCCGGAAAAGCCTTAAGTAGGCCTTCTCTCAAAGTCTTACTTAAGATCATTATTAAATCATTTTAACAAGGTAAGTAGCCTGTAGGTATGGTCATAACACAGTGCAGCCCTTACAGATAAGCCCTTGGAGCTTGTTGTTTTAAAATTACCTCTTCAAATGAAGACTCAGGTGGGGAAGCAAAAATGGCCGCTGCAATTTTCCTTTGATACCACGGAAGATCGGCAAATAAAAAGCACCTGGAAAAGAGACAAAGTAATTAAAACAGGCTTGGTGAGGGACCACGGTAAAATTCACAAACATTGAGTGACAATACCATGAATGAAAATCTTAAATAATGAAATACAATGCATCTTACCAATATCCAAGAGAGTACACTGATGTAGAATCATTGGGATTCAAGTCTATGGCTTTCTGAAAAAGATAGGGGATAGTAATAAATATTTAACAGGAATTGTTGTTGAGGACATTAGTCTGATCAGGACATGAACAGAACATAAGTGGGAAATTAAATTCACAAATTTCTATATGCATTTATGTTCAAATGAATGAAATAGTACAGACCTACTACCTTTATTTTAAATAATTTTGGCCTTACCATAAGGTGTTCCTTCACTTTAAATGCATTTGAGATTCTCTGCTTCTTTCCTTCGTATTCCCCAGTGTAGTCAAGCAAGATAGCATACCACTGCAAAGGAAATATACCTCTAGAGAATAATAACAGAGACATGCAGATATGCAAAGACCTGTTAGTTTCAGCATATTTTTATCGGCCTGCAAAACGTGAAGCAATTTCTGTCTTTGATGTCATGAAAATTTGAATATAATAAGTACGATATCTCATGGTTTTAAACGAATAAGCAGCACATACACAGTGTATTACACATGACATCCAAACCTTTCGGAATCTGAACATTTTCATGTAATATTCATCCCTGCCGGGTATATTATACAAAAATCATGGGTGACCTGCTCATACCTGTCACAGCTAAAAACTCCTTCCCCAGCCTTCACACTCACCTGAACTAACCACCTATCCTTCTTTTCCTCCCCTATCTTTCTGATCCGTACATATTAACACCTAAATACTGTCTAATTTAGCTCTGCACCATAGACCGTCAGGATTCCCAGCGTCGTATATCTCTTGCATCCCTGTCAATCAGTCACAGGGTGCGCTGTAGGCAGTTTTGGGGATCCAAAGATCCAGGATTTTCGCGCCACTTCATGTATGTAATTCACGTCTACAAAACTGTAACAAACCATTGCCATACCCTGTCTATTTGTGTGTCTTTCAATTAATGGCCATTTCCCTTTGTTCTCTGCTACTACGCTATTTATATCGACTGAATACCACTTCATGTGTTACTGTCAAGTGCAATCTACCTTCACACCTCTCAGTACACAATTAAACACGCACTTCAATCACAGAATTACCGATTTAATCAGTGTTCATCCCTTTCACCTTCACTATCTTTTCATTCACTATTGCACTTTACATGAATGATGCATCTGTTGATACATATATATATATATAAACTTTTATTTATAGACAACTAAATATCATACAGATACATGTGTCATACCGAAAAATATATAAATAAGTATAAATAATGTAGTCAAAGATAGAAGATATATAAGAGGAATAGTAACTACATCTACGAATAAAAGCAGAAAAAAGGTAGTACATTGTCATCCACTATTATGATATTCTAAGAATTTTGATAGTTTTATATTTTATCGAATATTAAGGTCATTTTGATAATAAATACTTTAATATTATATAGGTTATCCAAGAATAATTATAGACAAGTTCAAATTAAAATTTATAAGAGACAGTTCAGATAATTACATAAAATGGTAACACATTAAACAAATTCAAGTTCGTGGTAACGGTATCGAGTGATACATCTACAATTGGGAAAACATGAAATTTTTATAGCACAGATAACATATATACAAACTTTACAATCCATAATTCTACATATTAATTTGCACCTTGAGGAAAATCACATTCATGGGTAGCACTAGTTAATCAATATTAGGCCTAATCACCTTATGTACTGCATAGTTTTCACTGTCCATAACAAGTGCTTGATTGATGTATTCGAAAGCTTCGTAAATGTAGTTTTTGCGAGTGGGTTCCCGTCCGGCAACCTTTCCTCTTTCACAAGCCACCCTTGCTAAACGCCAGATGACTTCCACATTTTTGGAATCTCGTTTGTCAAAAAGAAGCTGAAACAGAATGGTGACCGTAAAAATGGCCTAGTACAGGAAGTTTGCTCATACAGAGGTATCGCTTTAATATACGGAACCTGTGAAATTTAGAGAAATTGAAGAGGATCATAAGACACCCACCTGGTAAGCTTCTTCAATTTTGTTCTCTTGATACAATTCATCACACTGCTTGAGAAAGTTGGCCATCTTCGTAGCTTCATCTGAAAATTATAATAAAAGATAACAATAAAAAATACACATTTTCTTATCTAATGAGATTTCATGTTGAGTAGCTGTATCTATTTTGGCAGACTGGTAGCAACATCACAATTGATTAATTATATATTTATAACATACTTATTACTATAATTTGGCTAAAAACTAGGCAACATATAGCTACAAAATCATTGATATATTTGTCTAGAACAACTCTTTATTCGATTTCATCTTACACCATACTCATGTGAAATCATTTTCAACATACCAGGAACTTGTTCTTTCTTGGATCCCCAAAAGCAGTGAGCAGTAGGAATGAAGGGGACGGCAAGAAGTGCCTGGAAGATCCGTCTGCTCGGAGTTATGGCAGCCTGAAAATACACACAATTATTTCCAGTTAAGACCAGATCAAGAGAGACGTAAATGGTAGGCCTATAAATTTATCAAGTGCTTAAATACCATTCTGGTCTTTACTCACTGAACATCATTATACAAAGGTAAACATTAAAATGCCAGCTAGTATTAGAGCCCACTCAGCTGTGGACTTAGTTGTTAAATTTTATAGTAATTTCGGTTGTAAACCTGGGACTTAGTTTTAAGGCTCATGGCCCAGGCGTATAGGTTCAAGTTACTTACTAAAATTATCAGGACTGAGTCGCTTTACGTCTGGTACATTCAGCAGCTGAGAAACCTGACAGACACCCAGGCCACCTCCCTACTGAAATTTTCTGGATCTGCCAGAGTTGGCCTATATATTTTCTTTGACAAGGTAAGCAAGAAGCAAGAAAAGGTGCATATTGACACACTACACTGTTTTTAATAATAGACCCTATGCAATGAGCAAACAATCACAGTGCAAATGTAATGAAAATTTATGAAATGA
Source organism: Platynereis dumerilii (assembly GCA_026936325.1). Taxonomy (NCBI): domain Eukaryota; kingdom Metazoa; phylum Annelida; class Polychaeta; order Phyllodocida; family Nereididae; genus Platynereis; species Platynereis dumerilii. The sequence continues at coordinate 96,917,001 of JAPTHN010000003.1, forward strand.
CTGACTGCACTTTGGTCTTGATATTATTGTTTACAAAATAAAAACCTACCAGCTGACATGAAGTGGCTTGCTTTTGAGCAAATTGCACCCGTTGTCTCCTCACTGCATTGAAGACAACATTTCTCAGAAATGCAAAATTTCTCGTAGATGCCATAGTTTTGTTCCAACAGCTCAAAATACCACGGAGCAGAGTCAAAGAGCTCTTTGATCTGTAGTTTGTTGTTGTGACAGCTGTCAAAAGTCTTGCCTGATTCCGTTCACAAAAATTCTTACCACAAGAGGGCAACAGGTGCTCCTGGATCGAGGCGCCACCTCTCAACGAAGCACTATTTTATCAATAAGGTCTGCTCTTCTGATATATCATCTATTATCAATAAATGTTTTTTTTTTCTCATGTTCAGAAGTTTTAACACAAATACATTTTTAAAAGAAGTTGCTGAGGTGGTACAAAAGTAACAAAATGACCTGGCTCTTGACAAGCAGGACAAGTTACAAGCATGAGGCTGAGAAGGACAACTTAAGTCTCAGACCGCAACTGGTTCCTGGGAGGCCCAGGTCATATTTAAGTACATTTTTGGCTGATCAATTGAAATTTACTTTAAAATTTACTTTTTAAAGGAACATCATTTGTCTTGAAGGAAGTTTCTAACCAGGGCTATGAAATCATGAATTCATCAGGTGACACACTCTATCTTTAGGCCTATAGCAGGCGTTAGTGGAACTCTCCTTTTTCCAGCTCTCCTGCGATGCCGAGCACGATAAAACAATTTCTGAAAAAATCGGCCTGGGCATTGACAATGGGGCCGGGTTTTCCAAGGTCAGTAACTAAGTCTACTCAGCCTGACAGTAGCCTACTGGAATATGGTGGCAATCCATGCCAAACATTCCATTTAAGACCTGGCAATGACCATTGATTCAGAAATGGTACAAAATGGTAGCTTGTTCCCGGAAAAAGTTTTTTCGGCACCGCGAAGCCAGAGGACTGAAAAAAGGAGAGTTCCACTATCACAGCCTATTCGATAGATTGGCCCCAGAAGTGCAAAAAGGCGCGAAATCCGCGCAATATTCACCAGAATCACCAGATGAAAATAGATCTATATTTGAATAGAATATGATGTTTTGTCTATTTCCTCTATTCCTAATATTTCCTATAGGCCTAGGCCTTTAGATAAATAGGAATTTGAAAAGAGGTTTTCTCTATCTTCTACATATACAGCAGAAAAGAGAAATAGACTAATAGAGAGAAAATATAGGCCTTGATTCAATCCTCTATAAACATAAATCCGTAGAATATAAAGTCTCATTTTGAGAAAGCAGAATAGAGTCCTGTTGGTGTAGTACATGGGTAAAAATCGACACGACCGACAGATGGCAAAGACCACCTAATTCTAAAACTGTCTTCAACCTGATGCTTTTCAAATTTTAAAAAATGAAACAAACGTAGCCTACTAGTTATGAACTTATGTACCCAAATGATCACTTTGAAAAGGTGTGAAACAGTGATGATTGTTTTCCACTTGTTTCCACTTGAAAATCTCTCATAATATTCGCGAAGCGAAACTTAGCACAAGAAAGGTTTCAAAAATCTGTAGCTATCTGTGCAGTGATGGTCTCAACATCAATGGTCGACAGCAAGAAATTAGGTCAAACACGTGGGACCAGCTTCTTATCAATGATTTAGTTTCGAATTTAACAAAACATGACATATTCATATTATTCGAAAGTGTCTTAAAAATTCAATTTTCTCCATTAATATTCCCTGTTTCTATTATTTTTATGGAATAGTTCATTATAAGCCTTGACAAGCTAAATTAAATTATTTTAAAACATGTGATTCATTTCATTTCAAAACAGACAACAAGAAAACATAACAAAATTAAGGTTACATAATCTTTGTCAATTGATGATTATGTAACAGTGAGCAATTAATCTACATAAAGATCATGTTATTGTTTTTGTTATCACTATTATGTAATATCAACAATCTAGCATAGACTTTAATTTGGCAGCTTTCAGTGTAGTCTTCCTTTTTACTATTTAGCTGATTATCTATCAATTCTATTCATTCTTAATCCTATTTATTTGCTATCCTATCTATCTATCTATCTATCTATCTATCTATAGATCTATCTATCTATCGATCTATCTATCTATCGATCTATCGATCTATCTATCTAGGCCTATCTATCTATCTTTATATATATATATATATTCTATTTTTGATCTATTTTATTTTTCTTATAGTTTCTAGTCTAAATTTCTCTCTATTTTTCTATATATCCTAAGTGCTAAAAAAAACTTTTTTTAAGAGCTGCGCGAATTTCATGGTTGTGCCATTTACATATTAATAATTAAATGTTTGGCAAGACATTTGTGGTAAGAACTGCCTTTTTTTCATGCTCTGTGTGGCTGGGCCGCATTTCAAGACTTGGGTCAGTGTAAAATGCTTCAGGTTTCCATATCAACACAAATTACACAATCAACCATTAGTTTTATTTCTATGATCTGATTTTTTTGGGGGGGGGGATCAATTGCATAGCAAGTGTCTGCATAAAATCTAGCTTAAGAACTTAATGGGCACTTGGACAGAAGTTTTGGAAAACTTCTCGTGGGATCATTTGAAAATGTATGTCAATTTCAACCTGCTGGGCCACTCATGCAGTTTGTGTCAATTTATTTAGAAAATATATCATGTGCATGTGCTACAATCCTAAGAACCAATATCTCAAATCTGATCATCATTCATGGAACACTCTACTAAGCTACCTAGATATATAGTGGGAATCACTGTGGGGTACAATTGCCTTATAACAAGATTAGCATTCCAGTACAAGGTCCTATCGATACTTTTATCCACCCAAAATTGGCTAAGTATACACTAATAGATTAAATCTGTTCCACATGATCAGACACAGGTGGCTTGGTAGTTGCCATGTCCCACCCATAACACCAAGGATATCAACATTCACAAAATAACTAATGTAAATAGTTAATACTAATAAAATGTACTCACATTATAATTAGCTAATATTTAGCTACCATTTCATCCGCAAGAGGATTACCACCATGGATAGGATACCCAGGACCCCCAGATCAGCATCCAGGCAAAATTCAGGAATACCAAATCAGGAAAACCCAGGGAGGAACTTCCTTGTTAATTCTCTCAAATCAAAATCAAGATTAACTGCACTCGTTCCAGAAAACATCAAAGAAAAACAGGTAATTTTTTTTTACATTTTTAAAACATTTTTTTGGTTTGGTTATGCTTTAAACTTACAATTATAGACATTTATAGACCTCTGTTGATCTATATTATTTGTCTCACCAACAAACAACGTTTCACCTTGCCCAACTATTATTTTAGATTTTATTTTCAGCCAAAAATTTATAAAAAAAATAAACATTCAAACAAACTAGTGTCATTTGCTTAATGTTTAGGTTTGGAAGTTAGGTAGTTAGTCTCCTCACATGCCTTTTTTCATTCTGGATTCTTTCTTTCTTCCACTTGAAAAAGATTGAACCCAGGAGATTGAACATATTTAGAGTGCCTCCTGTTAGTAGGTGAAACAGATTATGTTTTGGCGTTGGGTCAGTACCAAACATCTTGAACCAAAGTGCCTGTGGATAGTATGAATTCTCATCCGGTGAGATGAAAACATATTGGGTCAGAGGCCTAAAGGACAATATTTTAGGAATGTGGGATACAAATAAGTGCCATTTTCTTCTTTGCTCTATTCAGAGTAATGTATGGGTCAAAGACACGAAGTCTTTGATAGGTAAATGACACAAGGCCAAAGCAATTTCACTTGCAAAGGTTATGACCCGTATGTACTAATTGTTTGTAGAAGAAAGAACATAGGCAGCCGTTTGTATCCCACAATGACATACCTCCAGTTTTTTTTTTTTTTGACTCCATGTATAGGTTTTCTTCACATAAATGAGTACCCTCATTTCGACAAGCAGTTTGGTTCAGGATGTTTATTATTGACACAACGGCCAAGCATAACCTGTTTCACTTACTTGCACGCGGCACTGTACAGGCGGCACAGTGCCGCCTGGAAGTAAGTGAAACATGTGAAGCTGTGCATGAATTCTCATGCGATGAGAGGGAAACGTATTGGGTGATAAAGGCCAATATATGAGGCATGTGGGATAACAATGGCTGCCAATCTTCTTTTGCTGTAGTCAAGAGTTAGGAGATCAAAGTCTTTGATAAGTAAGTGAACCACCCTTCCCATTGAAATAGCACTGGGCCTGTGTTTCACTTACTTAATATCAAAGACTTTGACCCATACCTAACTCCCGAGTACAAAAAAAAAATCGGCAGCCACTATCATCCCACATGTTACAAACATCGGCCTTTATGACCCAAAGTGTTTTCCTCTCATCGAATGAGAATTCATGCTGCCACACATAGTTTGATTGAGGATGTTTAGCATTGACGCAATGGCACAACATCTTGTATTTCACTTATTTACAGGCAGCACTGTCTGTATTCAAACTTTTTCAAGAGGAAGAAAGAATATCTGGAGGACCAAAGGCACAAGAAGAGAAAACATCCAAACCTGCACATTCAAACAAATGACACTTGTTTGAATTGTTGTACATGTCTGGCTGAAAATAATATAGAACAATTAATACAGGCCCGCGCTGTAGCCTGTATATATTGTGAATGAAACTCAGTCCAAAGTTTGATGTAGCAGTGTTTACAGTAGCCTGCATTACTGTATACATTGTTGTAACAATGTACACTTCGTGTTAATTTGTTCCGTTGGTCTATTCTCCCCGTTCGCTGAGAGGCAAACAACATTAACAAACACCAGTGATATACACATTGTATTACACACTGGATTGACTGGCAGCATGAAATTAGTGGGGGTCTTGACCCACGGACTGTGGGAGTCGATCACGATCAAATCAATAGAGACAGAATACCATTGTCATCAGCTCTATTGACTTGTGCAGCCCTATTGATTTCTGCTCCCTTGGGTTCAGTTCGGCATGGTGTGCTGTTAAGGAACTCGCGTTCCCAAGAGGTGTTCTTGGCTCGCGTCTTGTTGTTATCATGTTTTCAGACACTCTAACTTAATTCCGCAACATCTTGATGTTGTGATGTGGTGATCTTCTGACACGGTCTTTGTACATCTTCTTGTTCGAGTACACTAAGTTACTTGGAACGTTACTCGAGTCACAGCGAATTAATCCAGTAATTAATTGGATAGCCTCTCCGAGCTTCTCTGGATAATGATATGCAAATCAGAATCAGAATATCTTACACTTTTTGTGGTGATGTAGGTCTGAACTGATTGGACACATGTCAGACAATGTTCATATGGATATGTGCTGCAGTGGATGATATGTTAAGTTAGTGTTTTCACATACGAAGATGTAGGCCTAAGCCGCATCAATGTGAACTACGGGCACTTTTACTCACTAACGCGGTAATTACTGTGCGTATTTGGAACTATATAAATATATCATACGACATCTAGGAAGAAAAGTTAAAACCTTTGATGCAAAGATTCAAACATTCTTGGAAGTTAACTTTTTCATAAATTTATCACTAAATGTTACATGTTATGTCACAAGAAGACTCACAAGCTGGGCATGATATTTTTCTTATACTCAAACAAGGAAGTGTAATAATTCTACAAGGAAAATAATTACAGAGTGAAACAAATAAGGATAAGTGTCTAAAAATACATTATTGAGACACTCAGCTACCCAGACTAGCTATTTGATCACCAAAAGATGACATAGATCAATGCTTTTGACAGCAACTATTCACCCGGAAAAAAATGTTTGACTTCACTTTCAAGATGTCGGTTATACTTCGATGATTTCATATTGAACAATGTTGAGAATGAGGAGACATTTTTCCAATAATTTGATATTGATTTATTGGTGATTTGTTATTGGAAAAGTTTCTGCACTAAAATGGTATTCTGGCAACATTTTTGCATCAATGACTGATATCAATGCCTCATGACAATATCTGGAAAAACTGCTTCACCTGGAGTACATCATGAAGATTAAAATTGCAGTTGGACAAAAATGAACAACATTTACCATTTGAAGATAAAAACCAGCCAAAGGAAGACATTTTTAGCCTTAAAAACAGTCATATTTCTCAATTATGGACATTATTTTGACAAATGGCTTCCAATAAATCAATGAAAAACATCCACCGACTCTCCATCTTTTATGAGATTATCAGACCATCAGAATCAATGACAATAATCTCGTGAAAAAAAAAACAACAAAAAAGAAAACGCATCACTCTACGGGGAATTAATATGGATGCAAATTAAATTTATCGCAGCAGAGATGCAGAAATGGCAGACAAATGTCAGCAGTGGCAAGGTGTTATCAGATCATTGTTGACACAACTGATTAGACCTGGGAGGTGTGATAAATCAATGTGATATTTGATATTTCTCATACTCTGCAGTTTTTCACACCTTAATTCTGCAATATGTTGAAAAGGCAATCATCAACCAACAAAGTGAGCATAAAACCCTTAGGGGGTCCAGATGCAAAGGCTAATGCTGCTGCGCCAACTGCTGCTGTAAGTACTAATTTTCAGATATGTATATTTCTTTTAATTTGATGCAAAAGATATAGGCATACTTAATTCACTGTAAAATTTGAAATTTTTTAGTCAGCTCAGCTTAAATGATTGAGACCTTTGAGCTAACGTAGCTTGTGGTTTAAGTTATGATAATCTTTCCGTTATCATAACTTAAAACAACAAGCTTTGTTGTGCAAACATCTCGCTCAATCATTTAAATCATTTAATTGTGCAAACATCTCACTTAATCATTTAATCTGACTTGAAACTCAAATTTTACAGTGTTCATGTTTCTGTTTGCATAGCCGTCAATGCATATGAAACAATTGGTTGAAATAATAGGAGAAAGATAATGTTGATTTGTTGAAGATAATTTCGTTAAATGATTTGGAAAGCAAATGCTTTGTAGGCCTATGCCTCATTGCCTGAATTGTTAGCGTCTGGTAATTATCCATGCAATCTTGGGTGAATGGCATTGAAAAATTCTAAAATTGTTGCCTCTGACCTTAGAATCAATAGTCACTCAATATTGACTGAACCGGCATGCATGGTCCTTGCAAGGATCAATGCCATTTGGGTATTGTAAACAGGGTTCCCTTTCATTTTTCGGACGAATATATGTAATGTAATTGTATCTATACTACTGCAGTGAACATCATTTCAATTTGTTTGAGAATTAAACTGGATCTGCACAAAAGAAAAATTGAAAATTAAATCATTCGTTTGTTTGTTGACACAGTGACGATGATCATTTGTTTATCTTTTAGTGTTTGATACTGCTTCTAATATCTTGGGTCAGATTTCGCAAAGTTATCTTGTCATTTACGCATGTGGCAATCGATTCAAGCAGCCTTTCACATAATATCCATATTATGACAAATTACTACAATACAACCACTTTTAGCATGCTGAACTGCACATTTACGAATTGATTGAAAAGTCAATAATTAATGCAATTCCCTCCAAATCACTATACCGTGTTATTACAACAAACAACAACCAAAGAAAAGTGTTGATTAATGGATAATGTGAACAACATGCTGTTCATTACAAAGTAAATGTTTGACATAGTTCTCACAAAACTGCATCTATAATTCTATATATAGACAGGTTTGGGTGCAAATGACACTTTCTGGATGCTGATCAATAACTCTTTTTGGAAGTCAGTGAAACTGTTCACATGCAAATGCTGATTTTATTTATTGGCAAGTAATATTCATGAATGATTTTATATGTACTTCACCTGAACAGTTTTGGTGTTGAAAAATAATATTTTTGAGTGTAGATATAAAGAAGAGCAATGATGTACAACATTAAGAAAGGCACCAGCACTAAAACATGGATATTATTTAACTACGTTAGTTCAATTACTTTGTCAGTTGAATTATTTTGCAGGAGACACAGCATACTGAGGTTAGAACCAACAAGCAAAGACAATACTAAGTCAATATGGAAAGTCCAACATGAAAGACATATTACATGGATAAAACTTCAAATTGTCGAATTAAAAAAAAAAGTCTTTTAAAGTCACATCCACAATGAAATGCTATGCATTTCCAATGACCCAGGTATATGTTAGTCAGTTGAATAATTGATGCATTTGTGTTGTCTAGTAACACAGGAAGATATGTTCAATATCCCACTTCAAAAAGCGTGCATGTGTTGTAGAAACTAGAATAGCAAGGATTTCCAAGATGGATACTGATGATTCAAACCAGCAACAAGTTATTCAATCATCCTATAACATTGCAAAGGTTAGTTTGATTTTGTACAGCTAATTTGAGATGCTGGCAATGTGTTTTATTGTCATCGAGAGTTGTCATTGAGTGATATTACAAGAAGCAGTCTCCAATTGATTTCTTACAGTAGTTGCCAAGCAAGGTATGATGGCCCAGTGTGTGTGAATTGAAATTGAATCTACTTGTAAGAAACGGGGGAATATGATACAAAATTGACGAAAATAAACATACCATCAAGACAAAAGGGTTCTTGGCATATAAGCTGACTCATACAGGAAAGACACTAAGGACAGTATAGTAAATAAATTAGAAGTTACTTGTATGATAAAAAAAAGCCTGGATACGTACATAAATGAAATTCTAACAGCTATCACTTACCAGGTTTGTAAGCTATTTTCAAAAGAATACTCTAGTTGGTGGAGTATTGAAACTAATATCATTGGGTCACATTAATGACTTCAATATATATATATATATATATATGGAGTTTATTGGTGCCAACTTGCAACACTTCCTCAATTCCCGCCTTGATACATAAGGCGTATGTGTGAATCGTCAATATCTTTCCAGTATTTCATTTCTGAATTCTGACTGTCATAAACTTCAGCAAGAATTAATTCCCTGCAATTCAGCATGCATGCCACTGCAGCCATATAACTCAGTTTGAAGGGTTTGGCAGCAAACTGACCTGATTTTATGCTGACCAGTCAAGTGTGTCCACTCATGGTTCAGCCAATGCCAAGCCAGGAGATTTATGGCAGCAGAAACCCAGATTAGAATGTTAAGTGATTAGACACTCTGTTGGTCTGCCAAACTGGTAATTAATATAATGTATTTTTGTGGAGGATAAGATAGATAGATAGATCTATGGATAGACAGATTTATGGAGATAGATCTATGTCCAGATAGACAGATAAATAGATCACAGCACCCATAGGCCGATTACTTTGTATAGACCCAATGTAACGATATCCAATATTGGCTTGACATCGGTTAGTTATCAAGCAATGAAAGATATATGTACAGTGCTTTGCTATAGCTCACTTCGTTTGATTTCAGAGAAACTGCATGATAATGTCATAATGAATGCTACAGAGCACCTTCTTGTTTTCCTGTGTGAGCTTCTCTTGTTCTCGGCGATGCAAATTAACGGTATCCAGGGGCGTCACTAGAAATGTAAGTTTGGGGAGGCTGAAGCCCCAAAGATTAGAAGCGTTGTCAGAGGCCCGAAGGATCGAAGCGCGAGCCGTCCGAAAAATCCAATGATTTTAGATGTTTTGCTGGTCTATACTCACATAACAAATAGATAAAGTGCAAAAATAATGACACAGTGCACAACGTACTATGTACAGTGTCTTTTCATCATCCATGGGCTCTTCACTGCCAGTATCATACCTGGAAAATTTCTTATTTTCCCCCAAGATTTTTTTGGGGGGGGCTGAAAGCTCCATTTGGGGGGGCTCAGCCCCCCCTAGCCCCCCTTAGTGACGCCACTGACGGTATCAAAAGCCAAAAAAAAAAAACAGTGGGCAAATATGAAAAAAAACATTCGACATTACAGAAATGTCACAACTGTGTCAGCACACTTCAGATCACAGAATCAATATTGGCCTACATATTTCACCTAGGCTAGTTTGCATATATATATTTTTGAATTATTTTTCTGCATTTAAGGTAATTTTGAAGTCTTATTATGATTGTCAAAAGAAAAGGTTCCATCAGTTCACTGTATGAAAAAGGCCAAAAAACTTCAGTGACCCTGTTTTTGACAACCCAAGCAACTATCAAGACAAATCCTAGAATCACTTATTAAAACAACCGCAACCAGTACATCTACCCATCTACTAATAATCCAATCTACTGATCTCTACCTCTATATTTTTTCTATAGATCTCTCAATCTAGCCAGATGGCACTAAACACAGGTTAGTACAATATATATTCAGCCCTCTGGCGTTTGGTTGGATAAAGCAGCCTGGCAAATTGGCCAATTATCTGGTTACCATGGACTGGCCAGTTTGAGTTTCATGCTTGTTGGTGGCCAGATCGATCTGGTGTGAAAAGGGCTGATCAATTGCATTGTTTTGAAGCGGAGGGCAGCGAGGGCTAAGGGATGCAATGATCGAAGACACACCTTTCAGTTACCAGGGGTACTTGTTCTGCAATGCCCATTTGTATAGTTGGAGATGACAGGGATATCTTGTCAGAGCATCACAATATTGCAAAAAAAACAAAACAGCTTGGATTTGGTATGTGTGCCCTTGTGCAGCTGATTCACCCACTTCAGCAGAGCCTTCAGAGAATATGAAGTTCCCTGCCTCTCAGATTTAGATTCTCTGTGTGGATTTATCTTTATAATAGGCCAACAATAAGATTCAAAAGATATTCCAGAATAATAAATGCATGTGTGTGGAAACATTCTAAAATAATTCAGGTAGACAGGAATATACACCATTTGTCATAGACCAATAAATGAACAGGAACATATAAAACATTCAAATGGCAGATCCATAACATCATCCTAAACAAGAAAATTACCCTTAAAAAAGGGTACTGTATCGATCTTACCATGAACCTGAGGGCATAAGGCATGTAATAAAAAGTTTTGATATCTCAAAGTACATGTAGGCATTTCTATGAATAGTTGGCCACAGAAAAAAATTCCAAGACCCCTCCCTTTGTTTTATGAAAATCTAACACAAGTCACACAACTATGAGGATTTGTGACATAAAAGTAAACTTCAGTTATTTCTGCAACCTAAAAAAGTAAACTCCAATTCTTTAAAAAAAAAAAATTGCAAATATCTCCCCTACAAAAATAATCCTGGATTTGCATATAAAAGAAGAAAGTTTGTTGTTCTCACTGGTTTTAGAAATTTTGCATCCTCACACTGTTATGCGCCGAAACGCATTTTGCGAGATTAATATTGCAAATAGAGCAAAATGAATGAGCGCATTGAAAACTGGGGAGTTTATTTGATATACACAGGTTTTTAAATTTTGAAAATCGGACGTTTATTACGGTTTTTTATGGCAAGTTTTGCATTGAAAATGATGTACACAATCTTTAATGACGTTTCACACGCAAAAAATATCGCCAGCGAAATTCCTTATCTTGTAGAATCGATGTATTGTTAAGAATCCTTATAAGTTTTTTTATAGGCTGAGACTTCGATACAAAAAAAAATAGAATAGAAGCGGGGGTCACTTCAATGAAAATGACCTGTCTCCTCAAACTTTTTCTTTGAGAGGTAAGGTCTGAAGTAATTCATTCAGTGACTCAAATGGGAGAATGTATTGACCATCACTTTTTTAAAATCTGACAAATTTATATAAAAGTCATGAGCATTAGACCTACATCATGCCTTTAAAATCACGACACTAGCTGCTTCATAACTTTACAATTTCTTTGGAACTGGTATTCTCTTTGATGCTGCCTTGCCACTATATACACAATGACCAAATTTGACATAGTTTGTGATGCCAGAGACATTTTATTCATTATTACATTTTATATGGCATCATACAATGGCTTCTGTAACATGCTTGAGCAAAGAGATTTGGTTCATGAAGGAGTATAGGCCTAATGGGGATTACCTTTATTGTCAGAAATCCAAGTTATCAAAAAACAATCCTGGTAGTAACTTTTATCAAGAGAATGGTTTATCTCGATAACTTACATTAACCTTTTTCCTACAAATAATTATCTTGTTCTATTGATTATGTACTAAATCTGCTCCATAGGAAGTTAAATTTTGTTTGAAGCGACACTGAAGAGTAAAATACAATGTAAAATTTACCATAATATTTTGTCACCTTTGACACAAATCTATTTACAATACACCTCTTTAAATGGTTAGGCCTAAGGTCAAGCAGAGATCTTGGTTGACTGAGCAATTTTCAGGATGAGCAGCCCCTAGGCAATCAATAAACTCCTTAAATCTTGGCTGAGGCTAATCAGAAAATTGGCTTAGGTGAAGCAGACCATTAGCCTTTCATTATTAAAGATCTCTCCTTGTTAGATTTGTGCCAATTTAAATGGTTAAGAGAAGAGATTCAGGCCATTTATTGAAAGTTTCTGGAAGGCAGATTCAGTCGTTGAATGGTTGCCTTTGTGCAGCTGAAACGGATAACAGTCTCATTGTTATGTTTTTAAAACTGACAATTATTACATTTTGAATGTTGATCCTTGCATTTACCAAACTACTGACTAAGCACATTGGATTAGGTAATGTACCTTTTGCAAATTTGGGAATTTAATATTTTGTGTATTTTCATTGATTTATGAACTTTAGGCCCAAAGTGACAAAGATAATATAATTCTGAGAGACAGCTACTTCAAAAAGGCCTTAAATTGACAACTTCAACTTGGAAGCCATCACAGAGTAAGGAAACAATCTGAAGATCATACAACCACAAATTATGTTTACGGCTTAAAACACTATACTACAGACTCCACTGACCCAATCTATAACTTATCACACTGCTCTTAAATTGCACTCTTGAGTGCACTGAAATACTACCTACCTGTATGCTCATAAGTTAGTCAACAAAGTGCCAAAGGAGAGATTAATGGTTAACTCTGCCAAGACTGGCCTTTTGCAGGCTCAGGTGAATAGTTTAGCTGGCCTACTTTTATGTTGAACAATGCTGATTGCCTGACTGTTAAATCTCTGAGGATGCCTCCGGTGCCCTCCACCTCATCATGGGATCCTAGTACAATTTGATTTGCAACTTGGGTGCAGAAGAGGTTGAATGATAACTCAAGTTCAAATGGAAAGGATGTTTTTGGCTTGGAAGAAAAGTTACTAACAACAAGATGACATTATGTGAAGAATTCCCTGTGGATGTTTTTTCACTTGGAAGAACTTAAGAACAAAAAGGATTTTAGTTACAAATTCATATGGACTGAAAAGATTAACTTAAAGTAGAGGCAGTCACTGAGCAGCACAATATAAATGTATCAAACTATGTGGAAAACTTCTGGTCAGGACTAGATACGGCCTTATACTTGTCCACAAAATCACCGATGAAGTTTTCAAAGGATTGTATAATCGAGTTAGTCTAGTAAGTGATGGATTGACGGAGGGATGGTATTGGATCATGCAGGAAGCAAATGATATGGATATTCAACTGCAACAAACTTAACTTCATATTTCACATCAACATAACTCACATTAGCATGGTAAAAGACTGATTGGAGTCACCCTGGGTAAAGAACCCGGGAGTATTCCATTTGAAACATGAGTAGGCCTAAACCAAGGTCAGCTGAGCTCTGGAAGAGGGCAATAACATCCGCAAGTCAATCGAGCATCAAATCAGGAGCCAGAAGACCTCAACCTCCACAAGAACCAAGGAAAAGGTCAGCCGCCACACAAAGGAAGGTCTTTGACGCTGGCAGGTCATTAGCTGTAAGTGCTAATTTTAAAAGAGTTATCACTGATTAGTGTGGGGCAAAGTGTTCTGGAACTGAATTTTTTTCAGAACAGTTCTTCTGATTCATTTTTCTATTATTTTTGGGTTAAATCCCTGAATGATGTTTTAAACACAGATTTTTTATTGGGAAAACTGTTTGGAATCTAGATAGGCCTTTTATCCCTACAAGTTTGAAAATTATTTCTACAGCATACAATTTCAATGGGGTGATAAACCAGCGTTTCTTCTTTTTTGTTCTTCCTACAATGTAATATTTAAATTGACAAGTTTGTGCTGAACCACAAAAAGGTATCTCTTCCCATTTCTTATAATATATTATCTGGTTTATACTCACACTGACGGCAAAACTATATTGGCCTAAAACAGAATGGCTGCTTGCCTGCCACTAGTCCTTGTAATAGAACAAAACTAAATGGACAAGCCTTTAAAGTTCGTTCAAAACTACCTGAAGGGGGTTTCCTCGAGGGAGAATGTTTTGTTTTCTCCACATGTAGGACACATGTTGGAGCCGCATTCCGAAAGACCAGAGATTATGTCAGTGTGGAGAAATTCAAACTGTGGGTCATATCCTCTTGTTGTGCCAGATTGCTCAGGATCTGCGGACAGATTTCCCGATGTTGTGTTATATGTCACCCGATTCCCTTATGAACACTCCTTCAACCAGATAATTGTGCTTTTTCAGTTTTAAGTTACTGGAACTATTGGCTGTCTAGGCCTAACAACCACGCTCAGAGGTTCTGTCATATAATTATTAACCTGAATTTTGGTGATATTGTGTAAACTTCTTATATAAATTTTATTTTGAGTTACTGTAATGATGCTTATCCCTAATAAAAGATACTACTACCCCTACTACTACTACTAGGCCTTTGTAACTTTACTTTTTGAATGCTGGGAGGTTGATGTGTGTCATTGAAGGGACCCATTGCTAACAAGCCCTACCATTTGACATACAATATAAGCCCACATTGACAAGCCTAATATGTGCCCTGATAATTAATGGTAGCTTGACCATGCTGAATATACATTGTACCCTAATGCCATTATTATAGTGTTTGCATTTTCAATGTACCCGGTTAATGACTGCCCTATCGAATGACTGGGTCTGGAGAAATTGAGAAATTGATACTGAATAATAAATGAGTTAATGTAATTTAATATAATTAGAGTACCTATGTCCTGCAACGTATATATTGTAAACAGTTCACTCTTGGACATTGTGGGTGCATTTAACATACTGGGACCTATAGGCATATTTCATGGATTTTCACTACTTATATATATTAGGACATTTATTATCATATTTTTCAACACTTTGAGGAAGTTTCATACGTCAGGGATCAAAGGATAGACCTTTTTACACGATTTTATTCACTTTAATGAATCAATTGGAAAGCATTTCAGCATTGCTGTATAATGCCTAGTATTGTCTACAGATACTTTTCTAACTTGTATGCAACGATACATTTTGGATCTCAGACGCCTATTACTAGTTTGAGCTGTTCATGTAATATTTAGGGTTCATTTATAAGGCCTATAGATATCACATTCTCTAAACTAACTAAGCATATACGTTGCGATGGTTGCATCTAGCATACATTGATACTTCTTGATTATCATCCAACTCTTTACTTTGTGCAACTACTTTTGTAAAAGTGGACAGAAGGAGTTGGCAGCCTTAATTGTCAACCCATAGTAGAATTGACTACTGGATATTTCATTGCAAAACAATGGGTCCAAGGGTGATAAATCCGCAAAAAATATTGGAAAGAAGGAAACTGATTCTGCCCCTGAGGGCCACAGGTTGGGCAAGGAGGCTCAGGGCTCACAGAGGCAGGTTCTTCAAGGTGGTGGTAAGAAACATTGGTTTATTGTTTAAATTTGGAAATTCTGAATGTTCCGTCAACTGTGGAGTCTAAATTGTCAAGCTCAGCTTTATAATGTTGGTCACTTTATACTGTTGGTGACTTACAATCTCTGTCCTTCTTTACTTTAATAGACAATTTCTTCTTTTTTGAACATAGTTGTTTTTCTTTTATAGTATATCCAGTAATTTATTGTAAGAAAATGTGCAGTAATTTATTGTAAGAAAATGTGCAGTGTATTTTCAGACAGCCTTTATTAAATAAGTCTGGAGAGCTCTATTATCAAAGCCTTCCTGATGTGATGTTACCCATGTTAGCAAACCAGGGATTGAACCCAGGAATTTCAGCCAACAGCACAAATACTCTAGAAAATCAGCAAGCGCATCTACCAACATAGATATATAGGCCTTCCAGTTTCATATAGGCCTAAATGTCATAATTTTTAAAATAACAGGTATTACCCAGTGTATTCAGGTGGCATTATGATGGTTTTAAAATAGCATCTAGGAGCCCATGCACAGGCCTGTAATTCTGAGCCAGACATTTCCTACAGGTGATACTGTATGTACTGCTATACACTGTACACCTATAAATCACCAGATACTTCAGACCTGCCCAGTTCTGCCCATCTGGCATCAATTCCCTAATTGCACCACCGAGCCAAACCAAATTTCACCCCAGCAACTTTTCTGGCACTAACTCTTGATTAAGTTTGAATAATTCAGAGAATAATGATTTTCTCTTCTCCCCATCACAGACTGTGGTTCTGGTGTTTCAGTTCAGTGACTGCACAGCCTGAAGCTCTTAGCTTGATGAGAATAAGCAATAGATACTCAATTCAATGATGTACTGGAAAATGAGTAATGTTCAATTTTGCTTTCTGTCCATTAAAGTTGCAAAATGCATTGATCTAAAAGTCCTAAATTGTGAAGTCAGAGTGAATTTGTTTTTGCCCTACACAACTTTTTTCTTAGAAATAAATTACTGAATTTACTGTCAAAGAAAAACAACAACAGACACAAAAAGAAGAAATTGATTCTTCAAGCAAAGGACAGCGGTTGTAAGTGACCAACAGCATAAATATTTAACAGAAAATGGAATTAAATTGTCCCCCTTTATTAGGGTGTTTCAGGTGCCCCCAATATTTTCCGATCCTGCTTGACCTTGGTCTGGTATTGCGGTTTATATAGTAGAAGCCACATGTAAAATTTTGGCCCATTCTATAAATACTTACCTTTACCAGAATTCACTTGAAGTTTATAATGTAATTCCCCATTGGCACACTTGCAAATCCTGAAGATATTGCAAAAATCAATGAAGGAATAAATATTTTTTCCTCAATCCATAGTTTCTGAGTAAGTTTTGGGAGGGCAATTCAAATCTGGCATTAGCTATTTTACGGCAGGTGTTCCTAATGAGCTAGGAAGTGTTGAATTTCCTAAAATTCTGCTATTTTATGCAGATTTTCACAAATTTGACAGCTTCTGGCATCTTGGCAAATTTGGTTATACAAAAAATAACACCAGATTTGAATTTCCCTCCCAAAACTTAGTCAGGAACTGTAGATTGAGAAAAAAATATTGATTTCTTCATTGGTTTTTGAAATATCTTGAGAATCTGCATCTTCGCCAATGGGGAATTACATTATAAACTTCAAGTGAATTCTGGTAAAGGTAGGTATTTATAGAATGGGCCAAAATTGTACATGTGACTTTAACTATATAAATTGCAATACCAGACCAAGGTCAAGCTGGATCGGAAAATATTGGGGGCACCTGAAACACCCTACCCTTTATCTACAAAAAACAACAAATCAAACAAATTTCTTTAACAATGTGCATGACAATGCAAATATTTGGGGAAGTTTTGAAATTGCTGAGATGCATGCCATTGTAAGTTTATCTGATCAAACCCTATGCTTATCTGACTGCAAATATTGAATTCTTGCACGGACCAATGTCACCAACCCAACTGAAGAAAGTGAAGTTGCTTCAGTAAGCTGCAAGAACAACCTGAAACAGAAGAAAAAGACAAAAAAATTTAAAAGCTGATAAGCTGGACATGAATTAGATTAAAAAACTGAACAATTACACCTTGCTGAAGACAGAATTGATCAATTACTGCCACATGCCAAAACTTCATTTGACAACCCATGAGGTAAAAAGACATGTATCGAAATGTCCCTCATTCACAAGGGCTCTGTCGTCCAAACGATTCTTGTAAATTATTTTAATGGACAGCCTCATCCTCTATCACTCTATAAGCACACTAAATACATTTTCTGTGAATCCCACTGGTGGACTCCATAGTAAAATCAATGGCACCTTTATGACTCATACTTTGTATAATTTGACACATTCCACAAGAATGGTGTGATTATATAGCCTGAATATCTAATTCATGGTGATAACATTATTAAACATCTATGCATAACCCTGTGTCTGTCATTTTTGACTTAGTATGAGCAGGGAAAGTTCTTGTTTGTACCAATTGTTGTCAATACGACACAGATCGGTTCTGGACACAGATTTGTTTCTTTCGGACATTAATTTTGTGCGGCTAGCAAGATGTGAACTACAACAAAATGCATCCATTGTCAGACTACATGTAGACCTAACCCTTTTAGTGTTCCTCGAACACAAGTTCTGAAAGCTGACACCTTACCAATTTGATGATACCAAACCAAATAATCAATGTTTGAAAACTGTTGAAATCATGCTCTCGTTACGAAAGGCTCCAGAAAAACTATTGATGTTATTAATTTGCATTTTAAGAGCTTTTAAGGAGAAAAAAGCCTTGGTAATTAGATCCTATCTCTCTCTTGTTTTCATAGCTTAGCAACAAAGCAGCAAGATTGCCCATGAGACAGCAACATGAGAGAAACTTCTCCAAATAAAGCAGACCATTAAATAATTGAGTTTCATGCTGGGCCTTGGCTGTTGGCATCCAGCTGACTTGTGTTAAGTGAATGTAATTACAAGTGTCTTACAACTGCTGATCTCTTTATACACCAAGTGGATTATGCTATGCTCTGTGTGTTAAGTCTACAGTCTTAGAGCACATTTTAAAAGCTTGAGAGTGTGAAGTTATTGATCCTTTTAGTGATTACTAGTAGATTTATTGGTGATTTGTGGACATTTGACAGTTTTGGAAAGATATGGCAGTATGAACAGGACAAAGGTAATATGTTCACAGTATAAGTCAAAACACAGGTTTATGAAAAAACTTTTTGTTATGGAGCAAAACATTGACCGTACAGATACACATACTGCTTACAGTGCCGTCAGTAAGTAAGTGAAAGGTGTGATGCTTTTCCATTGGGTAGTATGTAAACATCGTCAACCAAAGTGCTTGTGGAAACATGAATTCTCATTTGATGAGATTAAAACATATTTGGTCAGATTTTGACCCATATGTAAAGTTCTGTTTGTATAGCAAAGAAAATTCTAAGCCATTGCATTCCACAACCTCAAATATCATCATTCATGACCCCATAATATTATGTTTTCTTCTCATCCAATAAGAATCCTTTCTTCCACGAGCCGTTCAGTTGAGGATGTTTAGCATTGACCCAATGGCAAAAGCATCACTCATTTCACTTACTTACAGGCGGCACAGTGGCTGTATTTTAAATATCACTTTTTGTATTAACTTTGTTGTAACATAAAAAAATCAATGGAAGTATCAAATAGTGGGTAGAGTATAAAGGTAGCTTCTGCAGTAATATTGGCTAGGGGTCAAGTTCTGTAGCAAATTGCTGGTTAGAGCATCGACCTCATAGGTCTAAAACCAGTTTGAATCCAAGTCATTCACCGTGCCAGGAACAACTGTGATAGCGGGCGTTAGTGGAACTCTCCTTTTTCCAGCTCTCCTGTGTTGACAAACAGAATAAAACTATTTCCGGAAACATCAGCCTGGGAATTTACAATGGAGCCAGGGTTTCTAAGTCTAATCAGCCTGACAGTACAGGAATATGGTGGCAATCCATGCTAAACATTCCATTTAAGACTCGAGTCGGCAATGCAAATCCGTAATGTTTTCAATGGATTAAAAGTGCCCTGGGGCCTGCAATGCCAGCTCCACTGACTCAGCAATGGTACAAAATGGCAGCTTGTTCCCGGAAATAGTTTTATTCTGCTCGTCAACACAGGAGAGCTGGAAAAAGGAGAGTTCCACTATCACGGCCTATTAAGGATTTAAACTGGAGATGGAATAAAAATTATAAAATATATACTTTAGATGGGCATGGCATAAAATGTTACACTCTGCCACTTGCATTTTTAGCTAATTGCTCATCTTACTTGAAGGAGAATATGTTGCCGGCTGGTATCATGGGAAGTAGCCTTCATGACATTGGGGCAAAATGTCTTAATGATCATTGACGGGGCCTTCACAGTCAGACAAGCACCTATATATATTAAAATTATATATATTATTTCATTCATGACGAAATATCAACAAGATACATGTGTGATGATGGGAAAAAAATAATTACAAAGAAACAAAGAAGATATATAGGATAAGGATAAGGATAAGGATAAGGATATCTTTATTATAGTGACAAGTGACATTTTACAGAATAATAATACAAGTCGAAACAAGAGATGAGTAAACAAAATCACCCAGCCCCAATGGGCTTATTTGTCACTTTAAATAATTTTACATTGAAAATACATACATAGGTGGCAGCACAAGTACATTTTTTTTTTTTTTTTTTTCAAACTAGCTGTTATTGATAAACACACTTTTTTCGTATATAAAAGGCATTATTTATAAAGATGGCAGTATATTTCTGACAGTCATCATCATTCAGAAACATAAATTTGTCTATATCATCAATATCTTTGAATTCTGGGTATATTGCAGTTATCTTTGTATAAAGCTTCTTTCTTTCAGTTTCATATTTTGGGCATTCACATAGAAAGTGGAATTCATCTTCTATCAGTTGACTATTACAGATTTTACATGTTCTATTATTAAGGTTTACGTTTGAAAATCTACCTGTTTCTATTGCAAGAGGTAATATTCCTGATCTAAATTGAGCATACGTCGATCTTTGTGATTTATTTAAATTGCACAATACATAGGGTTCTGGTTTTAAGTCGGATTTGAATAAATTGTAATAGCGAAGCTTAATTTTCTGATGTCTACTTTGGTTCCAGGAGGCAATTTGGTTGTTTGTTAAGTCAATTTTGCATTGTTCAATGTCTAATAGGGGTAAGTTATCATTTATAAGAGGGATTCGCTTCAATTTATTCAATTCCGTAAACCAGTTGTTACATAAATTCCTATTATTTATATTGTACCACAGTATTTTCTTCGGCAGCCGATCATTTGACATGTTTACCAAGCGATTCCATAAAATTATCATATTTAATTGAGCTCTTACTAGACAACTTGTCCAACCCATGTCACCCTCCATAGCAGCCAAGGGACAAAACTTGTGCACACCTAGAAAATATATATATATACAAAAGAGAGGGATAGTGACTATAAACTACATGTAAAGAGAATGAAAAAAATATCAATTTTCATAAAATAATGGTAATACTGAAGAAGCACCATTATGATATGTCCATGAACTAAAATGAAACATTTGCTTTGAAACATATATATGCTGACATGTGTAATAAATATAAAATTGAAACATAATCATTGGTAAACATACATCCAAGATTAATTGAAAATGTGAAAATTTGGTGCGAATAGACACACGACCCTAACCTAGTCTGGTTCAAAGTTGAACAGCAGTTTCTGGTTAGGCCAGGACTGAGCATAAATTCTATCAGCATTTCTAAGCATGTTAACAGAAGCAGTGTTAGCAAAGCACCATATATATATATATTATATAGATGCCCTCCACAAAAAAGTTTCAACGTTCATTTTAATGGATTAATAATTTTAATTAAGTGTATACTTGCATCGATTCCATGGGTAACGATGATCGAGGATATAGATCTGCAGTAATTAAATTGTGAAAGACTCGAATTAATGGCCAGTCCTTCACGTTTCGTTGATTTCTGATATATTCTGTATTTTACCAATCTTCCATTTCAGCAAAAGCTCAAGGAAGAGCGAGAGTCAAAAAGAGCACAACTTTCTGAGCGACATTTCTACTGCCTCCACACAGTTGCCGATGCTGCTGGGATTGACCCTGCAGAGGCCGAGGATGCTATCCTTGAGGGGAACCAGGTAATGTAGAAATATTTTAATTAGTAGGTCTACAAGTATCTATTAAAAGTGACAATAATTTACAATGTCACAGATTAATTACACTGAAATGATTAAAACTGACATAAAATTAATAATCTATAGGCAGATAATTGCTGAACCATTCACTTGTATAATTGGTCTGGATCTGGATTAATAATCAGCAGTCCTCAAAAAGAGTATCGGGCTGATGGGGTGGTGTGCTGTGCAATGCTAGTCCATTCGTAAGAGTCTTTTAAATGCCGGTAAAGTGCTATAGTTTCCATGGACTCAGACTCAGACTCAGACATATTTATTTTCAATAGAGAATAAGTTATGAAAAAGATAAATAAACTATTGATATGTTATACAGTATTTTTTTGTTTGACAATTCTCTATTGAGGGTGACCCATGGGATCTTGTTATGAAAAATAAATGATGATAACCAGAGTCTCTAACTTGCATGCTACACAATAAGAAAAGTAAAGAAAACTTAGGCCAAGGCAATTCGGGTCAGATTTCCGGGGTCAGGCTACATGAAATTGAATATATTTCGTAAATAGTATTTTTTTCTGCTTCTTCCCATTAGATTGAGCGAATGGACCAGTTCTTTCTGTGTGAAGCTGGAAAAGTCTTGACATTCTTCTATCAGGAGCCAGAGCCCGAAGAAAGTAAACAAATTCATTAATACAAAAAATGATTGTTATTGGAAAAGTGACCAAAAATAATAACTAAAAAAGGATAAAATGAACCTTTACATAATTTCCCAGACTAAATAATGCTGCACATGAATATCACAGTTATCACACAGACACAAGTCACACAACAAGCCATAATGAATAAAATTGACTATGAAGTAGTTCCAACAGAACAAAACCTAAGACCTCTTCCTATTAAATATATTGCATCATATTGCATGATATTCCTTCAGTTGCCTGCAATACTCAAATCTTTAAGTTTTCAAATTGTATATTGACTTTCATTTTTCGGTCTATAAAAGGTCTTTGTCAAATGCCGCTGCCATATTTATACAACATTCCACCATATTCATGCAGAAAAAAAAATCTTTTATCAAATGATGTGACTGTTCTCTTTTCTTTTTCAACAGACACAATAAGAGTGGGCCAAGCAGCAAACAAGGCGGCCAAACCAGCCAATAAGCACAAAGTGTTTCTCACAGACGGGAGAGATATCCCGCTGACTGGGTTATGCTGTACATTCACCCGTATCAATGCGGACAAGCAGATAACCGACCGAAATGCATCCGAGGTAGACATTATCCATTTGTGTATTTATCTCTGTATGACAGGAATAATGTGCAGTTTTCTGGGATGGGATAGTAAATTTGCAAAACCCTATCTGAAGAAAACCCATTCAATTACTACAAAAAAATCTGTTGGAGTAAGAAGTTGAACTTGGACATCCCCTTTTTCCAGCGGTCAAGTTCTACCCTTGGTCCGATATCATCAGCTTCTCAATGAAATTCAGTAGTCATATTTTACAAATAGGACTTTCAAATTTGGCAATGGTGATGTTGATGATGTTGATGATATTTTCCCTCTTTCCTGTAAAGAAAAAAGATATTTTATGACATAGGCCTAAGCTTGTAAATTATCAAGTTATAAAAAAAATATTAAAACTATCTAAAAGAAAACATCTTCAAGATTTAGTGCAATAGTAATTAAGCAACCAACCTTCACACGCAAAATAATATTTGCCTACCTTCTATTTTTAGGAACTCCTATTCAACGTTATGGATGCCACATGTCCACCGGGAGGTCGTAAAGGTCAAGGTCTGCTGCAAGGCGTGGAGAAGATCCTGTCTGCAATGTTCATTCCTGCCTTGAGGAAAGCTTTCAAGGGTTGGGGAGACCTGGATAACAAAGAGAGCAAGAAGATCAGGGAGGACTTCCTAAACATGCTCGATTCGTTTGTCACTATTTTAGTCAGTGAGTAGACTTTTTTCGATGTGACGCCTTAGGCCAGAGAATGTCATAATTGATCATTAGCTTCTTGGATCTTCTCGAGGCTCTTTTTCTAAGGTTGGTCAAAGGACAAAAAAAAAAAAAACTGTAATTTAAATTTGTTAATAATGTCAATTAACAAAAATTGTGGGTAAAAGAAATATTTTTCCAAAGACAGAAACCCTGTTGGGTCAGTTCCTCCGAGAGGCTTAAATATGTTTGGCCACAGCATCAGAATTTAACATTACTTTCGGGCAGTTTTGGCAGTTTTGGCCAACAAGCTAGACAGTAAACCATTAAACATTACAAATAAAACATAATTACCCCCATTTGTTTTTTACATTAATAACACTGAACAATGGAGGTATCTCACAACCCAGTTGTATTTAGTAACTGGAGTAGCTTACAATCCTATAGGTCTCAAGTTACTTCTTAAAAAAGTGTACAACCAGAGTTATCTGAAGAGCATATATGCTCTTCTCCTTAAAATTTAATAGTGACTAGTTTTTGTGTTGCCTGGCGGAAGGCTGTGTGTAAGATTTGGTGTTTACTGTTTACCCAATGACAGTCGATCAATAATTTTACCTCACCTAGTCAAAAGCGATTCTATTGAGGTCCTTCTGTGCAACCGATTCAAGGGATTATACAAAGGAATTTTGAACTCGGACAACAGCAACATGAAATCACTTCTCTTCACATGCGAGTCTTCCTGTCCTGGTGGGATAATTAGCAAAAATTTAGCCCTTTCGAACAATTTATGTGACTCACAGTCACAGCACCCAGGGGTTTGTGACAGGGCAAATCTAATCAAGGAAATAAGAAGAGTCCTGGAGAATGACTGTTTAGAGATCAAAGGCTATGATCAAAATGAACTTTTAGAATTAACTAATTGCATTTCACAATTCTAATTAATTTCATATTTTTTTCTATTTGCATTGTACCACGAGTACGAAATATATATATATATATATAATAGTCTTTTCATAGACAATGGCAGGTCATATTTTATTGATATGTCTAATAGTAATATCTCTTTTATCAATATTCATCACTTTACAAATATTTTTCTATAATTTACTACTTTTTCCATCGCAGGTGCCCAGGAGAGCCTGGACGAAACAGTGGTGCTGCGTCCATGCGAGACGGTAGACGTCTCAGGATGGAAGACCCCGACCCATTACCAGCAGGCGGCTAATAACACAGAGTCACTGCAGGCAGTGGAGGATTGCATGCAAGTCTGGATCAAGCAGATTGAACAGGTAGATACTCAAACTTGGGAGAGTGAATTATGCAAACTTTGAGTTTCCAGCAGGTGGAGCAGTATATCAGCATGAGGAGGCCATGAATACTGATTTCAATGGTTCAGAATTTATCACTAGATAGATTAAGAAAATGGATGGATGGATGATTGGGACTTCACTTCCTATATTTTTAGCACTAAGAATGTTAATTAGAATAGGACGAGGACACGGCAATGAGGTGAAGGACGATTGAAATAGCCATCCAACATAGGCCCAGGTGACACGGCAAGAGCTGGATTCGAATCTTGGACCCAGCAATTGGCATCAGACCAATGCTACCCCGTGACAGATTTAGCAAAAGCTCTGTGTCAAGACATCATCCATCTTTGTGTCGATGTTGTATCGATGAATCATATGGTGCTTTAATCCTTTATGCCCTCTATAAATGCATTTGGTAGGGATACAAGAAAATGAGGAGGACATAGTAAAGAGGTAAAGGATGACTGAAATTGCTGTCAAAGAAAGGTCCATTTATAAGGCCTAGTTAACGCTGAAAATTCTGTGGAATTCATATATCCGATAATCCGAAACTAAACCAGTGAAGGCATGTCAGCTATCAACCAAGATTACCCTCAATGTTACCAGTTGACACAATAAATTCTCAAATATTATAATTCAATGTTTTCCTTGTCAGGTATTAGCAGAAAGCGAGCAAATGCGGAGAGAAGCAGATGACATCGGACCCAGAGCGGAACTTGATCACTGGAAAAAGAGGATGTCCAAGTTCAACTTCTTACTACAGCAGATCAAGAGTCATGACGTCAAGGCAGTACTGGGGGTGCTGCATATTGCCAAGAGCAAGACTATGAAGGTGAGGGTTTATTGCTCTGACACCCAAAACTTATATATATATATATTTCAATGCAGATGCAAATGGCCTAGGGGTTAGTATAGGGCCTTTGCAGCTGGTGACGGTGAATTTGAGTTCATTTTTCAATTGACAAAATGTCATTCCATCCATGTCGCATTTCCATTTTCCGTGCTTGCTAAACTTGACATCTCTAGCATAGCATTGACCAGTAATTCCTACTACCGGTAAACATTTTCTTGACAAATAAACACCAACAGACTGTTACCCTTAATTCAACTGCTTATTCACTTCCAAAAGAGAGGAATCATCTGTTCTGGCACATCTAAATTTGGCACAATCATGCAAACAAGTTTTCGCCATTGAGGCATCAAACCATTCTTAATACTATTCTTCCTTATCATTTCAGACCTGGCAAGAGTTGGACAGAAGGATCACAGAATATGCAAATGAAGCGAAAGACAACGTCAAATTCCTGTATACCCTGGAGAAGTTCTGTGACCCGTTATACAACAGTGATCCAGTGGGGATGTTAGAGAGTATTCCGGGATTGATCAATGCTATCCGGATGATCCACTCTATATCCAGATATTATAACACTTCCGAAAGGATGACATCACTCTTTGTAAAGGTATGCAATCATCTCTTAAAAATCATAAAACATAACTTGAAATGACTATGGAATGACACCCATAAAATTCCGGAGACAACAAAACTTGGAAGTGATTAAAAGAGAAAGGATTTCTGGTAAAGTTCCCATACAGTGCTGCATGGGGAGATAGTGAACATGTAAATAGTGTAATGTAACAACAAAATCATGTCTGACATTCGAGACCACCTTACTAAAATTCTAAATGAGGAGCTGCAAGTCAGTATGATGGGTAGAAAGAACTTATTATCATACTCATATTTCCATATATATATATTGATTATATCTCATTTCTTATTCTACTTTTCTATATTTCTTCAGATCACCAATCAAATGATCACAGCATGCAAAGCTTACGTCACAGAGCACGGCACGGAGACCATCTGGACATTGCCAACGGAAACTGTCATCAAACGTCTGAACGACTGCATGAACCTAAACAAAGAATACCAGAAGGCTTTCCACAAAACTAAAGAAAGACTGGAGAGCATGCCCAATGAGAAGAAGTTTGAATTCTCCGAGATGTACATTTTTGGAAAGTTTGACACTTTCACGAGACGTTTGAAGAAGATTATCGACATGTTTGAAATGATCGAGAAGTACTCACACCTGGAGGATTCTTCCATAGAAGGTAATCAAAAAGAGGTTTAGTTATTTACCAGGACACTGAGATGGAGATGGCTAGACAAGACTGAAGTTTGAAAACATTGCAAATTCAAGAAACGACACGACTGAAAATGGCAATTCGTAGAAAAAACTTTTCCTCCTGACAAGGTGTATACCAGAAAACTAATCTGAGTACATAGTTAACGAAACTGGAGAGTTTCAACAGCTTAAGGCTTAAGACAAAAGCAATCCCACAATAATATAACAATAATTTCAAATTTGCATTAAACTGCATTAAACATGGCAGTTGCTTTCAACTTATTTGTTGCTAAATTTCAGAGAGAATTGTGTGGATCAATAATTTAATTTTTTTTTTTTTTTTTCAGGCATTGACAATCTGGTGGGCAAGTTCAATGGTATAGTAGCAGCCTTAAAGAAGAAACCATATGACTTCTTGGACCAGAGGAAGATGGAATTTGATGCAGATTATGATGAGTTCAAACGGTCTATCAATGAGCTACATGTCAGTATCAGATTATAATGATTTATCAAGTCAATAATATTCTGAAATTTCGTGGCAAATTTTGATGATGACACATCAGAGAAGTCTTCCCAAGATAGTAACATGAAGGTAATTGTTGATCAGACGGCATTAACTAAATAATTTTATTTTCTATTTGCAGCATGGACTAAATGAATTCATGGACACGAAGTTTGAGCGAATACTGAGCACTCAAAGTGCTATTGCCATTCTGCAAAAGTTCGAAGCTCTCGATTTACCAAACCTGGACATCCAAGACAAGTACCAGAGAATATTAAGCCACTATGCGAGAGACATCGACACCATATCCAAGATGTACCAGAAGAACAAGGCGGAACCACCCATTGCAAGAGATCTGCCTCCTGTTGCAGGTATGTTGGATGTTTAGACATATCTAGTTTAGGAACAAACAGAGGAATGAAAGGGATATTTACCTAATATTACGTCAATAGAAAAGTATATTCTCTGAAGACTTTGCCATAGAACTGTATGACTAAAGGTACAATTATATAATTTAGAACAAAGGGAATGTTTAGCTTATTTACTGTATAAATGTATCAGGCCCAACTGTCTTCCTTTTCCACATATTGGAGCCAACCATTCTCAGAAAATGCTGCCGTAAAATTGTGTGACTAAAGGTAAAATTCATTAATTTAGCAATTGTTTTTGCTGTGGAATTCCTGGTGCATTCTGCAAATGAATAAATTGTTTTTCTGATATGAAAAAAAAGTCTGTCTCAGTCTTTTAGTAACCTTTTGAATTTCACTTTTTCAACCTGGTATATCAATAGGCCATGACAAATTTTGGCTAATAAAATAAAACTACATACCTCCAATTCCCCATTATATTCAGGAAGTTTATTTGAAGGCCATAGTGATTTTCTCTCGCAGGCAAGATCTCCTGGTCGAGACAACTCTTCCGTCGTATTCAAGAACCCATGGACTGCTTCCAGCAACACGCTGTAATCCTACAAAGCAATGAAGCAAAAAAGATCATTAAAGGCTACAACAAACTGGCTAAAGTTCTCTTGGAATTTGAAATGCTTTACTACAGGGGATGGCTGCGTCAAGTACGTATCGCGTTAAATCTTTTTTGAAATTTCTATAAATTTAGATAGATCTTCTATCTGTTACCTGATAATGTAATGTAATTATTTGTATCAAATCAGACTTTTTTTTTCAATAAAAATTTATCTTTGAAACTTAAAGCAATAATCGTGTGTGCCATGTTAGTTTTTCAAGGTACAATTAGTACAATTCTCTTTTCAATATTTTCCTTCATTATAGGGGAGAGGCAGGTTAGTTGAGACGTTTTTCAGAAAAGCTCGCCTCCAAGCTAAACGAACGATGATATTGGAATGACGAATAGTCATGTGCATGGGGAAATACATTTTTCAAATATACGGGGAAACTTGACTTTCTCTGTAGGATAGTTTTTACCCCAGATGGCGTCAAAATAGGTCATTTCAAACGTATCAACTAACCCACCTGGTAAGGTTAGTTGATACAACCTGGCAGGTTAGTTGATACACCAAAGCCTGATGGACAATGCAAAGAAAAAGTCACATAATTCCGCCTTGGTAGGATACTATAAAACCATACGCCTTCACCGATCTGCTTTCTGTTCCCATGGATGCATATCTGCTACCATTGTGAGTCGGATCTGATGGTCGACCTGTTTGGAGGGGGAGATCTCATGATTATTTCAACCTAAGATTCATCTATAGAGCTTTTTCGTGTAAACCACTGAGTAACACCTAGCATTATGATTGTACTAATAGGTCAGGGTTGTTATATTGACGAGGCCCGCCAACAAAACCTAACCAATCTGCTGTATCAACAAACCCATCCACTTGATTATGTCAGAAAACAGCAGGTCTCTTGACCACAGGTTAACCTAGGTCATCTTTGATGGCTCATAAATAACCCTTTTCACACACCTTATCCATATACTGAGTTATTCTGAATCATCCTTCACTATAGCGAGAGAAAAAAATTGCAAGATTTCAGCACAAATTTACTCGGAACCGTGATTTTTGAATTTTTTGACTTTTCTCCAAAATCTTGATTCTGATTCTACATTGACCAAGATGAGAAGATATGTTTTTTTATTCTGCTTCTTACAAATGCCAACACTTTCTCAAATGACCATTTCTCTGACCAGGAGGTGGGGCGTATCAACTAACCTTGCGTCTCAACTAACCTGCCTCTCCCCTAGTCGGTATAACATTTTCCCTTTTCTTTTCAGGTGGAAACGATCAAGACAGGCTTGCAAGCATCCTTGTTGGTCAAACATCCAGAAACAGATGAGATTTTTGTCAATTTTGATCCAGACATCTTTACTCTGATCCGGGAAACAGAATGCATGATCAAATTAGGACTGGAAATTCCTCCCTCGGCAAAGTCATTGAGGGCAAAACGAGAGTTGACCAAGAAGAATTTCAACATGATCTCTGTAAGTTATGGAACATTCTAAATTGAAAATTGTTTTTCATGACCTTAATGATATCAAATTTGAATTGTATAATCTGGGTCAAGGACCTGACAGGCCCAATGACTCAATATACGAGCTAGCAATGAAAATCTGACCATTTGCAATTCTACAAATTTTGTCTTGCAAAGAGCGGTCAACTATTGTGCATAATAAATTAGCTCGAATTATTCAATTTCAGCTGATGGTGCAAGAAAATGCAAAAGTGCGAGCCAAGATACCACAATCATTCGAGTCTCTTATAGGTCCATATGTTCAAAAGGTAAAGGAAGGAAATAATCTTCTAAATAGAAAATTATCATTGAAAATATACTCAATGTTTTTTTCACCTTGTGTGAAACTAAATAGAGAACTGATAAAATTTGACTTTAACACTCAAATGTTAAGCGTACACCAAATGTTACCTTATGCCGACAATGTATAGGAGGCAGGGGCGTCAGTTTCATTTTTAGGTGGTTGGGCAATTCAGGCTGAACTCTTCAAGATCAATGTGCAGGGAAAATCCTCAAAATGTTACCCCATGCAATACCCATTTTTTGGTCAAAAAGCCCCACCTACACTGACGCCACTGATAGGAGGATAATAATTATCAAAACCTTAAGAAAATATAGGTATGTGCAATATTTCATCTTCCTTGTAAAATTCTTCATTCTTCCCTACACAGGTGGACAGAGCACTGCAACCAGGCTTGGTCAAACTCAACTGGACATCTCTGGTGCTCGAGGCCTATATAAACCATGTCTACGCCGCCCTACATGACCTGGAGCTTCTCATAGATAGAGCAAATGACCTTGTGGAATTCCGGATTGATGCCGTTCTTGACGAAATGACAAATATGATATTGTGTGAACTGCCGGAGGAAGAACCATGGACTACTCAAGAGTTCTTGGAAAAGACACAGGTATGCATTTGTATAAGGATTAATAACTAGTAGGCCTAAGTTGCCTGTAATAAATAATAAATAAAATAAGCATTTGTATAGCGCTAGTTTCAGTCAGACTGCTCACCAGCTGTAGATTGCAGGGAACAGGAGAGAATACAATGGAATAGGCCTAATAGACAGATTGATAAGTAGATAGTCGGACGGGTCCGAAACGGGTAGAGTGGACCCTAGTAGATTCAGAAACACATATATGGCAAATTAGAAAATCAGGCATTAAGTACAAAAAATTTCATGTGCAGACATTTTTGGCACTAAGCAAGAAATTCTTTAAAAATGGATGAGACCTGTGACAAATGCACTATGTCAACTTCATTGTCAGGCCTGCAACTATTCCCAAAATGGGAAAATAGCCTTGGTTTGGCTTGGAACACAAACAATTATGTCAAGTCAGCTAAATTCATGATATGTGATAGATGTGAATAAGATGTGATGAAATTCCTTATTGGAATCATTCTAACATTCAAACTAAACCTCACCTGACATGGCCTGACTGTTGTGCACAGTAAACGTCTCCCCCATGCACCTCACTCACCCAAAGTATCCACCTATCCCTCTTTTCCCATCCTGTCCTTCTGATGAGACCAATCAACATCCTGACTACTCCCTTATTCATCATTTCCACTACACCTCTGCCCCAAATCCAGGATTGCATGAATCTGTCATGACAAGTCATCAAAAAAGCTTACAAATTCTTTTCTCCTACTTTCAATTTTCCAACTACAGCAGTAATACTTCCTACACCTCTAAACCGCTATCAAAGGTATATTATTGTACCAAATTCACATGCTTACATGCAAGTTCATTTTTAAAATATTTACTACGAAACTAAACAAAGCTACCTACCTGCCCTCTGCTGGAAATGCACACATTCACATCTGCCATGACAAGTCACACATTCAAATCTGTGTGACAGCTCATCACATCAAACAGTCAAATCTTTTCAGTTCCCTACAGTTGTATTAGAAAAAAAGGATACCTTTCACATTTCCTACCATACGCCTACCTTATACTCTTATTGCATCATTACCTCTTTACACATGCTGCCATTTACGTGATGTATGCTGTCAATGGGTTTTTCTAGTTGCTAACAATTTGGTTCTATATATTGACCAACAAGTTCAACCTCAGGGTTGCAGACATAAATTCCACGAAGAATACCTTTTATGAATATCAATCAAAGGCATCACAGATAACACGAATAAGAGCTTAGTAAGTGAACATGGAAGGTCAACAACTAAATAGATTCTCAATGTTTCAGGCCCTCTGTGCTAAAGGTGCACACCAACTGCAGTCGAAATCAGTGAACGTCCAAGATGCCGCGAATGAGTTGATAAACATGTTGGTAAACATTGAAGAGGAGGAGGAAGAAGAGGAGGAATACGATGAAGCTGAACTGGATGGACGTAAGTTACTTACAATCACTCAGATTCACATTAAATTTCATATGAGTGATTTACAACTGTATGAAGGAAACTCTCCCAATGCAACAAGTGTCCCCACTGGAGGACCAATGAGTATTCATTTATCCAATAAAAGCACAAAATAAATTTCAAAAATATACTATTCAACAAATGTGCAAATAAATCATACTTACCCAATCGTACAATGAGGTTGTTGTCCGCTAATTTTTCCGACTTCTAAAGATTGTAAGTAATTTATCATCTGAAAAATTTTGAAAGGTTTTCCAGAAGGTAAAATTAGGTTGGAAGTAGGTCATTATTAAGTCAAATTGGCTATGATGTTACTTTTATCTTATTCCCAATTATAGCACACATAATACAAGAAGGGAATAAATTCTATGACTGATTTTTCTCTTTAGTGGAAACAGGTCGCAAAAGCAGTAATGAATCACGGCCAGCAACCAGCAGAGCAGGATCGCAGAAATCTCGCCCACAATCAAAGATGGTGGACGCCGTCACCAGAAAAAGGCGGGAAATGAAAGAACACATGGAACAGACAGCTTCTGAACTCTTGGCACATTTCAGTCATCGTAACTTGGACTCCCTGCTTAAAGTTATTCGTAACACTCTGGAGCAGTTGAGAAAACGAATAACAACAAGCACTATGACTCCTTACGTAGGAGGTGAGTTGGTTTTTTCAGGAACTCTACAAAATCATTTTCTGTTTATTGATATGTATGTTTAAATAAAACAACATATATATTTTATACTTCTTTAAAATGAAAAAGGCACAAAATGCATACAATATGTAGAACTAAAGAATGTTAGCAATGGTCCCCTGAACCTTGTGCAAGTTTTTGTAATTTTGAAATGACACCATGCAGTGCCGAATATTGTTGACATTCCACAAATTCTTGAAGATATGACACATTCTTTATCATCAGAAATGTTTGGTCTGGCATGAGATTGTTAATTGCATCAAACTATTTTTGAAAAATAGGCTAATTGATGTTTTGGTAGCAGCAGGGCTAAGAAATATATCTTTTAATCAAAAACCATTTCAATTTCACACACAAAGCAGCAAGGAGAAATAAGTATGAGATCCCAAGAGGTAATAGTCTGATCAATTAAGGAAATCTTTTAGTCATATAGTAAATAATATATTTGTATTATCACCATTGATTATACGTTGTTTTTCAAATCTTGTAATTTCTACAAATGTGGATGTCTTATTCAGTTTTTTGTCAATTGATGTCAACCAAATTTTTGAATGTCCAAATCTACATGTTGCACAATAAGATATAAAGAATATAATATAGAGAAGGCAGCCTGATACAAATTAAAAATTTAATATTTGTGTATTGTGTATTATCCTGCATTTGTTTCTGATGTACAATACATTTTGTAAGCCATGCGAACCTTTCCACAGTTCTATTGTCTCGTCCACACAAAACTCTCTCTGTCTTGCATACAGATCTATGCATTTGTAATGCACAGAATAGTAATTATACTATATCTACTGTTGCACAGAATAGTAATTATACTATATCTACTGTTGAAGTTCTTATGCTTGTCATGTGTAATTACTTTGCAATGGTATAGACACATAATATTGCAGAGCAATGGGGGCACACTTGTCTTGTGAAAATACAACATCATTTTAATATTTTAGAAGAAAAAAAATGATGTTGATAAAAAAAACCATCATAATGACATACCTGTTGCAATTTTTTTCTATGTCAAGTGAAAATATTCATGCAAAACAACAATGTAACTTGGTTCTACTTTCCTTCAGTTGAGCTAGGCAGCAGCAGTGAAACCAAGAAGGGTGAACAAGCGGTGTTCAGGGGTGACGTGGTTCTCTCCATCCCCAACATCATCATGCAGCCGAGTCTCGAAGAAATCCAACAGACCGTCAACAAGGCAGCTCAGATGATTCTTGGAGTCTCAAAGGTACGTGGGATATTGTTCATATCAGATTGTGTTTTGATGTCTTGGGGAGAATAAATAAGCATGTTTCTCTTTACGTGGTAGTTCCATCTCAAGCACAGTTCCTTTTCACTGTCTATTGGATTAATAGCAAGTGCATAAATACAGGACGTAAAGCCCCAATCATCCATCCATCCATCCATCTATTGGATTAACACAAAAGTTGAAGTAATTCCTTGCGTTAAGAAGGCATCCGGTCCGCCACCCTTAGGATCATCAAATTTAGCAAAATCAATTTACATAAATAAAACAAAACTCTTACCTTTTCTTTGTTAAATGCAGAGTGTAGCACAATGGGCGAAAGAAAGGCGCAAACCTGTAAAAGTCCAAAGAGCAGGATCGGCAGTCCCCGAGCACGGATTGGAGAGGAAAGCGAGTTTAGTGAGCATGGCTCCATCGGAGACATCAATTGCTACCAAAGTGGGAAGAAACAAGGAGGAGGATAAACAGGTTTTGCAGGTAATGCCAAGCGTTTCCTCTAACTAGTTGTTGTTTTTTGAGAAAACACTTCCTCACATTAATGCAAATAGATAGTTATTCCCGACAAATTCCTTGAGATTTCAAAGTTAATTTCCAGAAATATTGGACTATTTTGGCAATTTAAGTGGTTCAGGTAGGTGGGGTAGGTAATATGGAGTCCAAGAAAGCTGGTGAATTGTAGTTGAATTATGTACACTGAAGAATTGATAATTCCACATTGTAAATAAGTGTCCATAATATGAAAAAAAAACCCTCAAGACTTTCTGAATACCTCACACTATTGGACAGTCTTTCATATATCATATTCAAGTTGTCTCCTGGTTATCGTCCTCCTCTACATCTTTAAAAGAACATTATCTGCTATTTTTCAGATTGTTCAGCAACCCAAAAACTACTTCAAGAGTGTTGCGGAGAACAAGGAAATATCCAAACTGATTTCCCTCCTCTCAACCTCCATCAACTCAACCAAGAAGGTAAGAGCTAAAATAATCATCGCAAATAAGTACCATGAAGTATGAGAGGTGAAACTCCTTTATGATTTTATTACTGGCGCACTGATCAAATTATGGCCAACTTAATACTCTGAGGCTTAAAATGGCTGAAGATGAAAATTGGAATATCCTTAGATTTAACTTTCATTATTTGTTATTTCCTATCTGTCAAAGGTCCCTATAGAACTTAAAAGGAAAAAAATTGGCATTCGGAGTTTCATATATATAATTTTAATGCAAAATATATCTATCATATTTTTCTATACTTTTAGGACATAACAGCAGCGCTAGGCGGGTTCGCCATCTACCATGAGATCTGGAAGACGGACAGGGATGAGGAGTTATCTGCATTCATGGCTGAGGACCCGACACTTCCAGAATTCGAAAGTCGCATTTCCCATTACAAGGAGTTGGAAGATCAGATCAACTCAGAGCTGGAACATTACGATATCGGACCAGTTGCTCTTTTCACAGGTCAGTCAGTCAAAAAATGTGTACATTACATTATGGGTCATGAATTGAGTGAAGATTTGTTGATAAAATCATTTCAAGCACAGCACTATGGAAATCAAACAAAAGACATTATGATGCCCATATGATTCACTATCCAACATCATGATAGTGTACGTGATGACACACATGCAGTTACATAGAGAGAAGAAAGTGTTACAAGACTAATACAAGTGCATATTGTATAAATTGCTGGAAAGTTGTCCAGAGAAAGTTATACAAGCTTGCATTTCATAATTATTATTCAGTGAAGTTGAAAACAGTTATCACTTCTGTAACTTTTCAGAACGCTTGAAACTTGGACTGCTGACGGAAACCAAGCAATGGCGTCTGATTTACGGCAAATTCTGCAACAACAAATACTGCCAGGATATGGAGACAGCTTTCGAATTCATTGACGATTATGTGAAGCGACTGAATCGACCCATTAAGGACCTGGATGACATCAGGCTTGCAATGGCCTGCTTGAAGGAAATTAGGGAGAATGAGATTAGGATTGATATGTCAATTACTCCTGTTGAGGTAATTCACTTTTCATAACTTATCAATAATATCTGTTAATTTGTATAGTGTCATCAAGGCCATCGGTATAGCAGAACATTTCATCGCCGCCATTCTCCCGACAGTAGAGAGACCTTTCACCACCTATTCACTGCCAGTTCAATTCCACTATTTGGCTACCAAAATAACTGGGAACCTATCACCTACAATTGTGTCATGTATCTTTACCATTTTCTCTTCATTTATGGGTAGAGATGGGTGCTTTTGTAATTTTTTGGAACTCAAGAGTAAGAGGCATTCAATTGAAACTACAGGTTTGCATTTATTATGTAACCAGATCAGCAACCTTATACGAGAGGAGACTTAATTGTGGCAATCTGGGAATGACATGGACTGAGACTTATAAAACAATTAAGCAGCAATCATGGGTAGACCATGCCATTTTGGTCAATTTAGATAAGGATGTTTAAAATTACTTCCAACGAGGTGTTACAATTAAAAAAAAAAAGCAAAAAAAAAGCAGCATGGTTACCCTACATTTCAGGAACTTCTTTGGGCAGAGTGCCCTTCACTTTTATACACTGTTATCATATTAATGAGACATTCTTTGTTATTCAGGAATCCTACGCAATGCTAAACAAGCACGATCTCCCAGTACCGAAAGACGAGATGGAGCGAGTGGACACTTTGCGATACTCTTGGCAGAAGTTGCAAACTCAGGCAACAGAGGTCTCCACCTATCTCATACAAGTCCAGCCTTCGTTCAAATCTGAACTGATTGAGAATGTGACAACCTTCAATGGGGATTGCGCTTCATTCTATGATGATTACCACACCGTGAGTATCACTGATTAATGAGTATCATGAAGGATGAAATTACCATTAATAACTTTACTTTGTATAAGTCGATAGACAACATCACAATCATTTCTTAACGTGGTGATTTTTATCAAAAGCACATTTGCCCAATCTTTATCTGAAACTTGTGATAATTATACAAACACATTTATTTAATAATACAGGATATAATATAATCGGGATTAGAAAGAGTTGTATGTTAGGTACCATTATTTAGCATTGCCACATCTCATTCGGCTACATCAACTTTAAACATAATTTCTCTTTTCTGTCAACTTCAACAAAGAAATTACTCTCAAAGATATTTAATTTAAAGAGTAAAGTTAAAACAATAAGGTTCTTCAAATTAAAAGTCATTTTCGAAGGACCCGAATGAAAAATAGCTTTGCTGATTACTAGGCTATGATCCTTTGCAAACATTTATATACTCTAATAATGATATAACAATATGTCACCTACCTTTTTCCAGTCTGGCCCAATGGTATCAAACGTTGCCCCAAGAGAAGCTTCCGACAGACTGGTCATCTTCCAAAACCGTTTCGACAATCTATTCCGCAAATACACCACCTACACGGGTGGAGAAGAGCTGTTTGGATTACCAGTCTCTGAATATCCAGAACTACTGCAGATCAAGAAGGAAATCGGCCTCCTTCAAAAGCTGTATGGGCTCTACAATGATGTTATTGATACGGTCAATGGCTATTATGACATCCTATGGAGTGAAGTGGACATTGAGAAGATCAACTTGGAATTGTCAGAGTTCCAGAACAGGTAATGTAAACTGTTTGCTTCTTACCAGATTAAAAATATCTGGGTATATGTAATGTATTTAAAAAGATAAATCAGTGCCATTTTTGGCAGCTGGAAAACAATAGACTTTCCCCCTTCAAATTAACTCCTTTCTAAAGTTTCTATAATATTTATCTTAGTTATCTTAATGTTGCATATTATATATATAGGCATTTATTGACATAGAATATCAACAAGATACATTTGTCATATGTACGACAAACATTATAAAACTATGCTCTGTACCTCAGACACAGAGACAAGCACCATCCTTCAAGTGTCAAATAGGAAAAATCATAATACTTCCAATTATTATTGAAATATTCTTATTAAATAATAATGGGTAATGTACAAATTACAAAGCCATCTTGAACACAGATCTTTCTCCACTAAATAATCATATGATCAAACCATTTCTTACAGATGTCGAAAATTGCCGAGAGCCCTTAAAGAATGGCAAGCATTTGAGGATTTGCGAAAGACAATTGACGACTTCAACGAGATGGTTCCTTTAATTGAACTGATGGCAAACAAGGCTATGAAGGCAAGGCATTGGAAGCGCATGCAAGATACCATCCAGTACACCCTGGATGTGGAGAATGAGAATTTCACTCTGAGAAACATTTTGCAAGCACCGCTGCTTCAGCACAAGGAAGAAATTGAGGTAAAAGGACAGATAAAAAGAAATAAGTTTATGGGTCTACCAGTTGTCATGTCAAGGCGTACGGCGCACGCAATTTTGGAGGGGGGATCTAGATTTAATACCATTTCAAATGAAATTGTCTCGAAATCATTAATTTCAACAGTGTTTATATAATCATCTGCCCGAATTTTTTAAGCTTTTTGCCTGAATCTTACAGTTTCCCAAACTTTTGGGGGGATCCCCCTCCCCCTGCCCCCCTCCCATATTCCTATGCCTGATGCTATGTCGGTAAGCAAAGATTATGAAATACCAAGAAGCTTAGAAAGGTTCTAGAATTTTAAGTAAATATTATCACTACATAAGGTTGAAACAAAGAGATTGAGGTATGACTATGATGGGTGATCCATCTAGAATTGGGATAATACGATAAATGTGACTGGGGAGGAAGGGATTCTCAAGTAAAATTTCATGAAGATAGATGAAATACATACAATAGTTATGTAGATACACTAGCTACGGTAAACAAATACAGCTATCCGATCTAACTCAGATGATGCAGAGGTACGCCATTGTTATTTCTGCCAAAA
Source organism: Platynereis dumerilii (assembly GCA_026936325.1). Classification (NCBI taxonomy): domain Eukaryota; kingdom Metazoa; phylum Annelida; class Polychaeta; order Phyllodocida; family Nereididae; genus Platynereis; species Platynereis dumerilii. The sequence continues at coordinate 96,956,350 of JAPTHN010000003.1, forward strand.
AATAGAAGACACAATACACTCAAAATTCTGATAAACACATAAGATGTCACAATATAACCACTATAAATTCCTTCCAGGACATTTGCATCTCCGCAGTGAAAGAAAAGGACATTGAAGCAAAACTGAAAGGAGTGATAGCAGAATGGAACGTCCGCGACTTCATATTTGCCAACTTCAAGAACAGAGGAGAACTTTTACTGAGGGGAGACACAACTTCAGAAATTGTCTCCCAGATGGAAGACTCCTTGATGGTGTTGTCTTCACTAATGAGCAACAGGTGGGTTATTACACAGAACCATAATCAAGAGATATCACTGTCATGAATATTCACCTTAAGGTAGTGAAGGAGCCTTTCTAAAGCCAATCAGAGTTATGTTGGTTGAGAATTCATAACTAGACGTTTATAGTTTCATCTGCGTTAGGCCACACATAATTGATCTTTAGCTTCCTGGATCCTCTCAAGGCACTTTTTCTAGGGTTGGTCGGTAGGACAGAAAAAAAAGGTGAACATTTTTTTTAGAATGTCAAAAAAAAAAAAAATTTTTTCAAATTTTTTTTCCATCGGCAGGAAATCTATTGTGTCGGCAGGTCCGCGAAGCTAAGAATCAATTATGAGTGACCTTAAGACTGCCCGTCCTGTTGTCATGAATTGGTCTCTTGTCAAAGTTTTGTGGGAATGTGGTCCATTCTCAGGGCGTAAAATGCACTAGAAACACCGAAGGTAGTATCTCGTCCATAATACCTTCTTTCTATTTATATTCCAGATACAATGCTCCATTTAAGAAGAACATCCAGACATGGGTCCAGAACCTTTCAAATGCTTCAGAAATCACTGAGAACTGGATGACCGTGCAGAATCTGTGGGTCTATTTGGAGGCGGTCTTTGTCGGAGGAGATATCGCAAAACAACTTCCTCAGGTTTGTGAACAATAGTATTGTATAACATCTGTTAAGGAACTGATTAAAGGGAACCCTATTCTGTAGCTTGTTCAACGATGAACTCCAATGAACTAAAGGAAATATCAGATTTACCTTTAGTGGCCAACAAAAACATTCCCTAAAGAAGCAAAAGTTGAGCAAAATTATTCAACAAAAACAATTTGGCCTCAAGAAAAAGCATCTGAAAAGCTAATCATGTCGTCACCTTACCATGATTAAATTCTCTTTGGCAGGAAGCAAAGCGATTCTCGAACATTGACAAATCTTGGATCAAGATCATGAACAGAGCCCACGAGACGCCCAATGTGGTCAACTGCTGTGTAGGAGATGACACCCTGGGACAACTATTGCCTCATCTGTTGGAGCAGCTGGAGTTGTGTCAGAAATCACTGACAGGGTGAGACATTTTAAAACTCTCTAAGTAGTGGATGAGGAATGACCATCTAAAATAAAATTGTTTAAAATTATATTGACAATCCCTTTCACTTTTTCCATGCAATATTATTGCCAGTCTATCATTGATGTATGGGCCAAGTACCTACCAATTTAGAAATATTTCCAAACATTTTACCCCTTTTTCTTCTCTGAATCTCAGTTCCTACCAATGAAACAAATCAGTTTAGAATGATACATTCAAACAAGATATCTCATGTAATGACATTGTGTCAGAAACTGGTAAATAGGCATTTACAACTGGAAATGTCAATACTAAGAATATTTTAGGGAAAAAAAAAAGCAAGTAATCTTCAAATTAAACATTGAATTTCAGATATCTGGAAAAGAAACGACTCCTATTTCCAAGGTTTTTCTTTGTATCGGACCCAGCTTTGCTGGAAATCCTTGGTCAAGCATCCGACCCTCATACCATCCAAGCTCATTTGCTGAGCGTATTCGATAACATCAAGACGGTCAGGTTCCATGAGAAACAGTACGACCTCATCATGAGTGTCCAATCCTCGGAGGGCGAGCAGATTGATGTAAGTGCGAAATGTTTATTGATCACTACACTAATTTAAAGTTGACTGGTATATTTTCCGATTGAATAAGCAGTATGGAAAAGATAATTGCTGAATTACCGGTAGTTGTACCATATGGAAAGGTACTGATTTATGCATTCTGAAATTATGGCTAAGTCAGACATCGAAGATAGCCTACATAATATGATATTCCAAATTAACAATAAAGGTTAATGTACTCAATAGAATATGAAGGAAGTTAATTTATAGACACTGATCTTCTCATCAAGTCCCCAAAATGTTAAGAAAATCCAAAAAAAAGATAAAGAAAGGCTCTTCTTTCAGTTGCAAAAGGCAGTGAGAGCTGACGGGAATGTAGAAGTGTGGCTGATGCAGTTGATGAAACAAGCTCACTACTCCCTACACTGTGTCATCAGAACTGCTTCCATCCATATTCAGGATCCTGCTTTCCAAATATTGGAGTTCCTCAATGTTTTCCCTGCTCAGGTAAGTACACTGTACTAGTGGAAATGACAAGTTTAATGTGACTATTTGTTGAATTGATTTGTCAAGAACTTTATATTGATTTCTGACAAAAATATAATATAATACAAAATTGAGAATTTAGTTACTTCTTTCTAATAATATTTAATAAAGTATATGATGTCCTTTTCCACATTGTTAGAGTTCGGATACATTACATGTTCTGAAAAAATATAGGAAATTATAGGTAGGAAAAAAAAAGGAATTATAGGAAATATAGAAGAGTGGCATCGCATCAATTATCCGTGCAATATCATTTATTTTATGGCCTGTACTGTGAGAAAATTTTAACATAGTCTTCAAGGGCAAAACTTTGAATGGTGTACGTACTGTATATCTATACATACCTATTTCTATTTAAAAATCATCAAACATTGACATTTAATTTCAGGTGAACTTGCTAGGAATCCAATTGATTTGGACTCGGGATGCTACAGAAGCTCTGAAAAATGCTAAATACGACAAGAAAATCATGCAGCAAACAAATCAGGCATTTCTGGAAATTCTCAACACCCTTATTGACAGGACGACTTGTGACCTGACCAAAGTGGAGAGGACTAAATTTGAAACTTTGATCACCATACACGTCCATCAAAGAGATATCTTCGACGATTTGGTAAGAATCATCTCCATGATGTATTTTTTCAACTTATATGAGGAAAAAAAGAGGAAGCAATTGAAAAACCTAATTCAATAGCCCCTCCACATACAATGTAGATATCATCTGTTTCTTGTTTGTGCTGTCATGAGTCATATCTTTTTGTTGATGATATGTCGATATCAAAGCAATAAATGGAAACAAACTAAGATAAATTCCAGAAGATATTAAATTATGCTCTAGCTGTGAAAGTATTTCCAAATATTTGACATATCTTTCTTTCTGTTTTTTCAACAGTGTCGAATGCATGTCAAGTCCCCAACAGACTTTGAATGGCTGAAGCAGTCTCGGTTCTACTTCAACGAAGACACAGACAAGTGTCTCATCTCCATCACCGATGTGGATTTTGAATACCAGAATGAATTTTTGGGATGCACAGAGAGACTCGTTATTACACCATTGACCGACAGGTAAAGCAGCATGAACATTCCAGAGAATGTTAACTCACCTTAATCATATTTTTTAATTTCTATCTTGAAAGCTGGCATTGCCACATCATTGACAGTTACACCAGTTAGTTACATATTAGTATGACTAATCCTCCTGTCAGGTGGACAACTTAAAAATAAGTTAATTGTAACTTACCTTTTGAAAGATCAGTCAATTCAATATGGCTGCTGGTATCTACCCTCCTCAGCCGTATTCCCGCCGAACTGATGTATCGTTACACAATCCAGTCAAATCATGGACCTTGGCAATGTAGGCTAGAGCCAATTTCGTGGGTCACTCGCCCTCTTCATCTCCTTCTTTTCAAACCCATGTTGCTGCACATGACCTGTGCTAATTAAACAATAACAGTTACTGACACAAAAAATTATTAAAACAATCCATGGCATCACCAAGCCACATTGAATGCTCATTTTGAAATTGTTTTGGGATGCTAATATGCAGGGCAACAACACAATAATTATTGATACACCAAAGTACATTGAAATGTGTTGCCTTCAGATGCTACATCACCCTAGGCCAAGCCTTGGGCATGTCCATGGGAGGAGCACCAGCTGGCCCAGCGGGTACGGGCAAGACTGAAACAGTAAAGGACATGGGTCGCTGCTTGGGAAAATATGTCGTCGTATTCAATTGCTCGGACCAGATGGATTTCCGAGGTTTGGGCCGAATCTTCAAAGGTCTGGCCCAGTCTGGATCGTGGGGTTGCTTTGATGAATTCAACAGAATAGAACTTCCTGTGTTGTCTGTGGCAGCCCAGCAGGTGGCGATAGTGTTAACCTGCAGAAAAGAACGAAAGAAGCTGTTCATCTTCACAGATGGCGACACTGTCGACATGAGTCCAGAATTTGGAATCTTCTTGACTATGGTGAGCGGATTCAAAATTTCCTGTTCTCCTTTTTGTTTTGCAGTAGATATTTTTTTGGAATTTTGTATAATTGGTTAATCCCAGTATCAAAAAGAAAAGTAATTCTGAGATGACCATTTTAAATGCTTATCCCCTGACTTTAATTCTCAAATTGTATGTATATTATATTTATATCTTGATCCCAATTTTCTATCACCACAGAACCCAGGATATGCAGGAAGGCAAGAACTACCCGAAAATCTGAAAATCAACTTCAGAACGGTGGCCATGATGGTCCCAGATCGTCAAATCATCATCAGGGTGAAGATGGCGAGTGTTGGTTTCATTGACAACATCATCTTGGCAAGAAAATTCTTCACTCTTTACAAGCTGTGTGAGGAGCAACTGACAAAACAGGTGAAAAACAAGGAATATTTGTAGATCTCTGTGAATACAGTGTAAAATTGTGTAAATTCTCTACGATTGTTATCTTAAATTAATAAAAAGACATGCATTGTATAGACAATTAGACATCCTCTTTATATCACATGTGCTTAGGTATCTAATCTGACCTCAGCATGAAACAGATATAATACTCATTTTTTCAATATCATGAATATCATGTCAATGAAAATTTCAGAGACATCGAGCTTTGACCCAAAACTTAATATCCGTTTTCAGGTTAAACTTTTACAAAAAATCCCAATTTTGATTAAATAGCACAACGCTTGGCTAAAACAAGGATCCTACTAACAATGTCAACAAGAATTTACCAAAGCATTTTACACTACCTTTCAGGTTCATTATGACTTTGGCTTACGAAACATTCTGTCTGTTCTCCGGACTCTTGGCTCAGTGAAACGCTCCAGTCCTGCTGACACAGAAACAACCATAGTAATGAGAGTGTTGCGAGACATGAACCTAAGCAAATTGGTCGACCAAGATGAGCCATTGTTCCTCAGTCTCATCAACGATCTTTTCCCTGGAATAATCCTCGATAAAGCTGGTTATCCCGAGTTGGAAGAGGCCATTAAAGAAGAAGTTGAAAATGCAAAGCTTGTTCATCATCCTCCCTGGGTCCTCAAGCTGATTCAGGTAATTTTTTTACATATTTAATACTTTTAGCATTATGTTGCAGTAATGTAGAGCAAATACCAAGTTGTTTTAATGGGTGCGTTTATTGGTGCATTTGTAAACTATTCGTCAAAAAGAAGTTGAGTTGGAGCTATGGGAATGTTTTTGACTCTTTAATGTGCATTGTTTTCTTTAACAACCTTCAGATTTTTACACATATATTGATCTGAAAGTAATGCTATATAACCTCCGCAGATCAATCATGTGAAATTTGTAAGCTAAAATTGATATCACCCAGATTAAAAAACTGAAAATTATATTTATTTAGTTTAAATTATTACATCTATTTTAAAAGCCAAGTTCCTGCATCAAACTAGATTTGAACACACTGAATAAAATCTATGTTAGCATGTGACAACCTCTTGATACAACTTTCAGCTCTACGAGACCCAGCGTGTGCGTCACGGCATGATGGCATTGGGTCCCTCAGGAGCTGGCAAAACAAACTGCATCAACATGTTACTGAAAGCGATGACAGATTGCGGAGAACCTCACAGGGAAACAAGAATGAACCCAAAAGCCATCACTGCCCCTCAGATGTTCGGCAGGCTGGATGTTGCCACGAATGACTGGACCGATGGAATATTCTCTACGTTGTGGAGGAGGACTTTAAGAGCAAAGAAAGGTGCGATAAGACCTTATCTAACAGAATAAATATGTATTATTACATGGAATAAGTTTCTTGAACAAATCGCACCCATCAAACTTATTTTGGTACACAAATTCGAATATGACTGTTAATAAAATAAATCCCAAGATTTCCAAAACGTTAAAAATTCATAAATTTGTGCTACTTGTAGGACATAAGCACCGACTTAAGTTTGAAAATATAGACAAACTTTTCTATTTGCCACAGGAGAACACATTTGGATAGTTCTTGATGGTCCAGTAGATGCCATCTGGATTGAAAATCTCAATTCTGTCTTGGACGACAACAAGACATTGACATTGGCCAATGGAGACAGGATTCCTATGGCTCCAAATTGCAAGGTAACAAATTGTTGACTTCTTATCTTTATCAGATTGCTGAAAAAATTTACAATACTTCAAATTAAATATGGCAATCTTGAAAATCATATCACACTCCAAATAAAACTTCACACCGCAATATATTGTCGTTCAGCAAAAAATGGAAATAAGACTTTCTCAAATATGCCGAGACAAAACAACTTAGTGGCATTTTATGTACAATCTAACTGACTGTTTTTTAATATTTACGACTTTCACATTTAAAAATATGTAGAGTATGAAATAAATATAAATATATATTGTAACATCAATACATGTTTGGATTAGCCAAGCTATCTACACTTCGTCTTAGTGTGATATTTTCATATTCACAGTTGAACATCCTTTCATTCAGTATAATTTTTGCCTGCAGGTTGTATTTGAGCCGCACAACATAGACAATGCTTCACCAGCCACCGTATCAAGAAACGGCATGGTCTACATGAGCTCATCAGGGTTGGATTGGAAGCCCATACTTCAGGTGAGGCATAAATATATTTCTGTAATACTAAAATCCAGAGAAATATTTGTTGCCTATATATTATGACCAACTCCTTTTCGTTCAGCAAAAAACAAGCTTTTGCGACACTTCCTGAAAATTTATAAGACACGCATGAAAGCAGTCGTTATTAAAAAAAATATTGCGATGATTAACCTACCTTGGTAAATGATTGGAATGACATTTTAAATGTTTCTACTTTCAGGGCTGGCTCAATAAAAGACCAGCGAGTGAAGCGACCACCATCATGTCTCTGTACGAAAGGTCATTCCCAGAAGTTCTGAGATATGCTGTACAGAATTTAGTCTTCAAAATGGATGTTTTGGAAGCATTTATCATTCGACAAGTAAGTAGGCCTACCATGCAGACTAGAATTTTTCAATTACACATGTATCCGTTTCCATCAATTACTTTGTTCAAAACATGTTGACAAAGATTGCAAAATCTATCACCAAGTGAAAGACAACTCTTCTATAGTCAAGAAGTGGTATTTGGTGGGGTGCTGCGGTTTTTTTAGTTACTTTTTTCTATGAGGAATAGTATTTTGTGCACTAGGCAATCACATAATGCAAACCAGTCTTTGCTAGATATAGGTACAAGAAGCTGCACACTTAAAATGATTGTCTTTCAATTTCAGGCTTGCGACCTGCTAGAAGGCCTAATCCCAAGCAGAGACGAGAAGGATGCTGTGGCCCCAAGCGCAAAACATTACGAGAGGCTCTACGTCTTCACTCTGATGTGGTCAATCGGAGCATTTTTGGAACTTGATGACCGCTCAAAGATGGAGGAGTTCATCCGCAAACATGACGACGTCAACTTGGATCTGCCCAAAATACCGTCCGATTCTGATTCAACTATGTTTGACTATGTTGTCGACACTAACGGTAAGCCATGTAATAGATATTTCTGGGAATTTAATATACATAGGGTAATACTACTCACAGGAAATGACTTTGTTGTTTTTTGCTACAAAAGAATTCTTCAAAACAAATCGCTGATAAGATGGTAGACAACTTTCCAAAATTTCACTGAAATCTTTAATTTTCAGTAATTAAACCAGAAAAATAAAAGAAGTTACTCTTAATTGCTTTTTCATTAATCTGAACTCTTCAATGAATTAACAGGTGAATGGACCCACTGGAATGAGAGAGTGGAGGAATACATCTATCCCTCAGACTCAACTCCAGAATACAGCTCTATCCTGGTGCCCAACGTGGACAATGTCAGGACTGATTTCTTGATACAGGTGAGAGGACTTTATAGTTATTTTGATAATCTGAGATGTAAATAGGCATTACAAAAGTTGGTTTGATGCAAAAAAGTTTTCAAACAGCACTTTCACTATCATATATGAGATTTCAGAAGTAAGGCATATTCCATTTGAGATTTACAATAAACAGGACAAGGCCGGCCTTGGGGCCATATTTTGATGGCCTCGACCTTGGCTTGGTTGCAGATGACAAATCCTTGGCCATGCCTCGGTCTCGGATGTCCTGGCCTTGACAACATCACTGCGAGTCATTGTATTCTTTCTACATTATATTTTATCCAGACTATTGCTAAGCAAGAGAAGGCAGTCCTGCTTATAGGAGAACAAGGAACCGCAAAAACAGTGATGATCAACGCGTACATGATGTCATACAACCCAGAGACCCACTTGTCGAAAAGCTTCAACTTCTCCTCAGCTACCACTCCTATGCTTTTCCAGGTATGTTGGGAAAGAACAAAGTTTAAGAATTGCAGTGAAATTGAGAAAGGGGCATGTTGAAGTCATGCTCCAGCTATATTGTGACTCCAATGTACATTGTACAACCGGCCAAAACACAGCCGGTAACATTGGGGCTTGTTAACAGCTCACATTGCATTCATGTTTGCAAGATGAAAATATTAATAAAAAGGAAGAACATCTGATGTGAAGCAGTGAATTTCTAGGAAAACCAACTTTAAATTTTTAATGACACCCTTGATACCATTGTAGCTTCAGACAACAATTAACCCAATACCCGACATTCTCATTCCAGAGAACTATAGAAAGCTATGTAGACAAGCGCATGGGAAGCACCTATGGACCCCCAGCAGGAAAGAAGATGACAGTGTTTGTTGATGACATTAACATGCCAGTCATTAACGAATGGGGAGACCAAGTGGCCAACGAAATTGTGAGACAGCTCATGGAGATGCATGGATTCTACAACCTGGAAAAGCCTGGTGATTTTACCAACATAGTGGACATGCAGGTACGTCTCATATATGTCTAAAGATTTCAAACATGTTGAGAAGTTTGCCTTGCAGAACTGTTTGTTTCCAGTATGCAAGTATACTTTACCTGAAGGGAATGAACACCTCACACACTGCAATGGTGCCAAAATGTAGCACAAATTGCCTTGCATTTCAGAATGAGAATATATTTTTGTGAGTTAAGCAATTAGCGATTATCTCTACTAGGGCACTATACTGGTTCGATAAATACCGGCCGTACCGGTACAGTCCGAGCGGTTCCTGTACCGGTTTTCAAAGCAGCACTTTCGGTTCGGTTCAATTATGCCATATAAACCTAAAAAATCCATTTTATTACCGAGATTTCACAGAAAATATCCATAGAATCATGAACTGAATTCGAGAAGATCGTCATCTTGACGTCCGCTCTACTGCGAGATCCAACTTTCCGGGCCGCAAATTCGGTTTCGGTTGCGGATTTCTCTAAAATGCGGATCGGCCGAATTTGCGGACCGACGGTACGAATCATGTATCGATTAAGTGTATCGATGATACGTATCGTATCGAATGTCGGCAACGATATAGAGCCCTAATCTCTACATTCCGAAAGACCTGCAATGGCAATGACAAAGAATCCTTAAATCGTCAATATTAAGTTCACTTGCAATTCTTCTGTATTGCTTGTCCCCTATCTGGAAATGGTGGAAAACACTAATAAGAAGCGAGAGTAACCTAACCATCCATTTGAACTAACAACTTTCAATCTTTCCAGTTCCTCTCAGCCATGATCCAACCTGGAGGAGGCAGAAATGACATCCCCCAACGTCTTAAGAGACAGTTCAACATCTTCAATTGCACATTGCCCTCAAATTCCTCAATTGACAAAATCTTCTCTATCATTGGCCTTGGCCATTACTGTGAAGAACGAGAATTTTTAGAGGATGTCAGAGATATGGTCAAGAAATTAGTTCCTGTGACAAGAAGACTGTGGCAGCTGACTAAGGTTGGTTTGCTTACTTTTTATTTTGAATTTGAATTTCCATCACTGATCCACAAGATAAAACTGGGATTATTTTATTCCAATTTAATCTTCTATTTCATTTTTTCACTAGATCAAGATGCTGCCAACCCCCGCAAAATTCCACTACATCTTCAACTTGAGAGACCTGTCCCGCATCTGGCAGGGAATGATCAACACTCTGGCGGAAGTTGTGACTGACATCAAGATAGTTATGGCACTGTGGAAGCACGAGTGTTGTCGAGTCATTGCTGACAGGTATATATGATTATCTTATAACAATATTTCCCCTTTTTTAACTTAATATGAATGGTATAAATATTTAGCAAAAACCAATATAAATATTGGATTACCACACAAAATATGGTTATTTGCTTATTGTTTCAAGGGATTCTACCATATATCAATTTATTTGAGGAGTTTTAAAAGACTCAAGGAAGGACACGATATTTGAATAAATTTAAGTGTATCTCATTTTATCAAGTAGAACCATAATTTAATTTCAAACAGCTGACAACATCTCAAGTTTTATGTTTGAAGCTTTTGGTAGGAGCAAAATGCTATTATGTACACACCAGAAAACACTGGAAACTTTTGAGTAACTTCTTTGCCGTACAACCTTTTAATAAAATTTATTGCCATTAGATTTGTAAGTGCCGAGGACTACAACTGGTTCACAAAGACCATGGTGAGAGTTGTTTCGGAAGAGTTTGGTGAAGAATTGACAAAGAGTGTAGAACCCACTCATTTCTTTGTTGACTTCTTGAGGTAAAATTGGATCTATAAGCATGCTGGATGTTGGATGTCCACTAAATAAATAAAAGATTCTTGAATAATAATTACGTTCACTGTGCAGTGTGCAGTCCGTCGTAGATGTCAGTTCACTCACTTAAATTTAGCCTGGCTACTTCACGTAATAGCATGAATCAACTAACTAGGAACAAGCGCAACTATACATTGTCATCTGAACAAGATAATGACACTCCAGAGATTCTCAGGAAGGATAACGAAAGAAAGTCAAATAGAATTAAGCTTCTGAAAGATCTTCAGACAACATGGAAATCTTCATCTTCACTTCAGCTGAACCTCACTAAGGACAACTATTCCACCAACATGAATTTGACAGTTTGTCCTATCACATGATGTCACCACAATAAGGAACTATCCATACCCCATGAACGTGAGAAGACATAGGGGTAATGTTGGAGGTATTTTTTCAACAACTCAAAACAAAGACTACCATACCACAATGAGAAAGCCACTGAAGAACAACGACAAAAAATTATCACATCACTTCTGGTTTAATGTATAGGCCTACACTATACACTGAGTGGACAGGGTATACTAGTGGAATGATCACTAAGTCAATAAGTGTTTGTATGTCTGTCACTATGACATCAAAGTTTTATAATTTTGCATGAATTCACTCTTTTCAATTTTATGCATGCAGGTTTATCAACAATGACGATATTGGATGGTTTGACAAAACAGCCATCCGTTTGGTTACAGAAGAAATTGGAGAGTCTTACGCCGATAATGTTGTTGAAGACAGTTACTTTATGGATTTCATGAGGTATTCACTACAATTCACTTTAACTATAACTTTTTTGACAATTCTTTACTTATTTTATTGCTTGAAGTGCATAGATAAGCATGAAAGCCAGGCTATTACACTAGTTTTTTGCATCTATATTTATATATATATTCCTTTTTAAAATTAATTTGACTTGTGTTGTCCTTGCATTAACTTCATCTTGGAAAGTACTCCATCGGTTCATCTCCAATATTCAGGTCACCTCTGAGAAAATAATGTTACAAGAGCAAGGCCTCTACTAGAGACCTGCACGGGCCGGGCATGCCCGCGTGGGCTGAGAGGCCCTCTACATCTTAATGACATTTAATAAAGTATTCCTAAATAATTTATTATCTAAATTCTACAATTAACTTTTATTTTGAAACTCAGGGGTGGCCTGAAATTCTCTGACAGACTAACAATTTCATTATCTGTAACAATCAATGTTATATCATGTACTTATTTTACTAATATTACTTCATTCTATACAATAGCATAATAATTAAACCATAAACTTTGTAATATTAACTAAAAGCAAATTACATTTGATAAGGGCATGCAGTAATTGTAAAAGAAAATGTCATGAATTTTGAAATGTTTGCATTGCTCGAGCATTGAGCATATTAATGAAGGCATGCAGTAAATATCTTTTTTCTAAATTGGAAAGTGAATTCATATCTATCTTACAGAATGATGAATACACTAAAACTGATATTGAGTTTTTAGAAAATATAGTTTAGTGAGGCAAAAACAGCAAAATTAGTAACATGAATGCGCTGATGTTACTAAATGCGATAAAGCATGAGCGTTTGCCTTTGCACGCTGACCAAAAGAGGGGTTACATTTCTTTTTGAAGCAGTTATGCATTACATTTTCATGATAAATGCATATTTTCCTATTTTCTTATCACATTTTGGTGATATTGAATGGTAATTTTGAATGCTTCTAACCCCTGCAGTGGTCTGACTGCGTAATGTTTTATTTTTTTTGCGCAAGGTTAATCAAATTGCGTTTGATTTGAAGTGCGACTTTAGTTGCTTGTGTTTGCTTTACAAATAAAGACCTCCTGTTAAGAGGTAAGTTTGTGAAAAAACAGAATGCTGGATGAACGACTCACATCCGTTCATTGGCAGTACGTGCATGGCATGGCTGGATTATTATAAGTCACTTGCAAAGCAATGAAATCACCAGCAACAATCAGTTCATTTGAACCGCAAATGTGTCACAGCACTTGACACATTTCTTGCATTGCCTGATTTCAAATTTTGACAAGATATCTTCTCTCACAACTTGAGTTTACATCAAGATGCATGGTCTTCACATTGACCTCATTAATTAAAAGTAGGTCAAATGAGTTCAATTGTATTCCAAGGTCATGCGCACGTCACATGATACATTTTGGAATTTTACTGAAAATCCCATAATTCTTTTCTCATCACCATTCATACCAAGAATCATAAATAAATAAATAGAAACTTACGAATGTTCTGTCCTATTCACTCACTCTCTCTCAACAGAGGGCGCCTGTATGGGTAAGTCACATGACCACGGGAACGGTAAATTCAAATGTCAGGAACACAATCTTACCAGGAAACCAGATTTCATGCATTTGCAGTGGTCTTGCCTGTGAATCACCTAGGACAAAAAATATTCAGTCAGAAAATATCACTTGTAGCAAATTCTCAATTATAAGCCATGCGTTTTCAGGCAAAAGATAAAACTTTCCAGCAATTTGGTAGCCCCACGAGACGTAACAAACAGAACTTCAAAAAATCTCTGAAAAAAATTTGGTCTAACAGGCCATAATTTATGGTCTAACAGCACTAAGTCTTCATCATTTTTGGATATATTGATTCTAATGATTCAAAAACAAAATTGTTGCTTACCTTAAATCTAATATAATAAAACATTTTACAACAAAACACGCATGCCGAAAAATGGAGAATACAAAATACATTCAAAAAATTATATGAGACTTGTAATTGAGAAGATTCACATGAACTGTTGAAGTTCACAGAATCGTGTGCATCTTGGTTTGAAATAATGGAAATTATTTTAACATATCAAGAAAAGGTCTGAACATGAAAATGCTGGACAGTTAGGTTGATAATGTGAAATTAAACTTTACCCTATCCTCCCACTAACTCCCCTTGTATCCCCTTTTATATTAATGTTTGTGAAAATTTTCCCCAACACCAGTTGAAAATGAGTTTCATGAACTGGTTGACAATGAAAATTTTATGTTTTTGACACCGGCCACAACTAATTGAGTTTTAAAAACAAATTTTGACAATAATTTTATGAAACAATTTTTACCATGATAACTGAGACTTTCAGCTGTGTTATTCCAGTCTCATTGCAATTTTTGATCACCAAATTTGGACAAGAACACACCAAAGGAGACTTATTATTTTGGAAAAGTAACATTTTGGAAAAGTAACATAAACCACAAGGAACAATCTGATGAATCGAGCTTTTAAGTTTACAATTTAACAATTAAAAAGAACTTTAGTTCATGACCATGATTATCAAAAATTCAGATCATTTTGTTTGTTATTTAATTCCAGGGTTTTTCCTTTGGCAGATCTAGAAATTCCTAAGGAACTCAAAAGAGAGAGTCCTGTTGAGAGTTCCGACAAATCTAAGAAAGTCTTTAGTTCTTTAAATTAATTTCAAAATTACTTTACAGCAAAGGAAACATTTGACAGACCAAGAACAAAAATGAAACTCACTTGTTCACCCACAACCAAGAACGTTGTAGAATATATTCACAGAATACATATTATATTATACGTATTAATGTTGTCATATATAATATCAATAAAACATGTATATGCTGTGTTTCAATTCAATCAGAAGTCTTAGGAAGTGTGTGCCATGTATATAGTGTACAGTACCCACAGTTAGTGATAGTAAACTAATGCAGTGCTTTATGTGCTTATAGCTTCAAATATCAAAGTCAAAATAATTGTTTCTCCCAAATTAAAAATACATATTAAAGCCCATACTCAATAACATCTCATGTTCGCCTTTTCATATTTTGCAAGATAATTTTGACGGAATTTTTATTTTGATAAAATTTTTTGTATAAAAATTTTATACTTCTTCTGAACGCTTTTCCTTAAGATTTTGGTTTAAATTTTTTAGAGTAGAGTCGGAGGCTTGGCATATCCTTTATGTTGGATCGCATGGTTTTATCAAATTATCTTTTTCTAAAATTTAAGGAAAAGTAAATCTCAGAGTGATGGGTAAGGCTTTAGATCTTTGCATGGCCTAAGCGGGCAGGTTAGCTTTTGTTAAACTTTTAAATTATATTAGTTTCAGTTTCTTTATTTTGAGCGGCCCTTTTTTCACCGCTGTAGAATAAAGGTTTTTCATTGAAGTGCTTTACCATTTAGCCAGCAACACCGCAACGCAGCACATGGTGTTGCTATGGAAACATTCCACTTAGAACTCTGATGTTTCAGGGTAGAATTGAGGCACTAAATAGCTTTTATCACATCTTTTAATGTCTTTAATTAAACAATTTGATCTGACTTGGAACAATAGAAATGTATGTCAACTTACAAAGCTTAAGGTACGAAATCTGATGAGTCGACTTTTCCGGTGTGAAAATTCAAAACGTGACTGATTTCGAATCAACTGAGAATTATGATAAATTTCAAACATTTTTCATACAATTTTAGCTTTTTCTTCAAACTTTAAAATACATTTCTTATCTCACAAATATTTTTCAATTACTTAAGATATCTAATTCTCAATTGATTTCAAAATATGATGGTCAACATTACTATGATATGCAAAGCAAAATTTGATAAACTGAAGGTTGAGAATCCGATGATCTGTCTTTTGAGATGACTGTAAGCAAGGGATGATTATCAAAATATATTACTTTACTTTATATATTTTAATTAATATTTTTCTATTTATATATTCTTCGTCCATTTGGATCTTCTAGGCGATTTTTGTAAAAATACTATGTGCAGAATTATAACAGTTTAATGACTTTAAATATTATGTTGATTAACAGGGATAGGTATGTATTCGAAGACTCAGTAGATAGTAAAGATTTCCTATTTCAGATGGACTTACATAACTTGCATTAATGATTAATGAAAGTTTGATTTAAGTTCTGATTTTATTACTTTAAATATTTATTTTCATATCCGTAATCATTTTCAAAGAAGTCAATCTGGTGCCTTAGAAAATGAGAAAACATACAAATTATTTGATCCAAAAGAAAAAAAAGTTGACATGCATTTGCTTTGTTCCATGACAGTGTATGAAATGTTGAAACTAGATCAACAGGTACAAATACAATTCATTTTAACATTTGAATTGTTATTCTTGTAGATATGAGTGTCAGGTAAAGGTTGAACAGAAGTAGACATAATAGTAGTTTTAAAACCTGTATTTGTCTTTTTTCTTAATTATAGTTAGCTTTTAGCTGCTAAACTTATCATTTATATGATTAAACCAATTAACAAACTTATTTTCAGACTAGGTAAATTCAACCCAAGTGAGTGACATAGATCTACCAAACAATGTCAAGACTTCAGGAATTTGTGTAGCAAAAGACCTCTTAAGCAGCACACCTACTTGATGCAATTAACAATGACAAAATCTATTTTTTTTAAAGTCAGAACATTATTCTCATAGAGCATTTTGATTGCTTTGAATATCCGGATAATGAAACAAGAGATATATTCTAGAATGTAGTGTCAGTGAGTAAGAGACTAACAATGAGCTTGCAATGCGAGCCAGCCCCTGGGACCAACCAGGAAAATTATGTGGCATTCATACTAATATCTGTATTCTAATAGCAGCCATAAAGAATGACTATCATGGATATTATTCTAATTATTTAAATAGTTATTAAGAATTTTATTCAAATATTGCAGAGATGCTCCAGAGGCTACAGGAGACGAACCAGAAGAGGGAGACTTTGACATGCCGAAGATTTATGAACCTGTAAGTATTTGAATAATGACTATAAATAATTATTTTCTATACAACAGATTGATTTTGGAAGGCTAAACTCCCCTGGAATGAATTTGGATAATTGTTTGAGCGTCTTAATGTATTTGTCTACAGTGTGAGGAAATTTCGGAAAGCTCGGACCAACTTTTTTGTCAGATCTTTGTACAACGTCCCTCGACTCCTCGTACACCCATGAATCAGAACAGATTTAATCATCCAATAAAACCATCATGACATTGTAACTCTCTAGTTTAACATTATTGTCACAATACATTTCCTTGTTCTGTAAATTTAGAGACGCGATTCTGTCGGATGTGGAACAGAACTTTGCTTGAAAAAATCTAAAACCTTCCGTTCTAATACTTTTAGGAAAAGGAGACAAAAAAAGGAGAGCTTACTTTTCATTTACCTTGTAGATTGAGTCATTCGATCAACTTAAGGAGCGTCTGACAGGATTCATGAACCAGTACAATGAGATAATCAGAGGAGCGGGAATGGATTTGGTGTTCTTTATCGATGCAATGATCCACCTGGTGAAAATATCAAGAATCATCAGGACACCTAGAGGAAATGCGCTTTTGGTAGGAGTTGGTGGCTCAGGCAAACAGAGCCTTACAAGACTAGCGTCTTACATCGCTGGATACAAAACTTTCCAGATCACATTGACAAGGTAAATAAATTGTGTAAGATAAAAATATTTGTGAAAAACAAATCATTAAAATTAATCCACACTAACAAAAATTATGTTAATAAAAAAGATTGAGAATCAAAAGCTTGCTACCTTATAAGGTTCGCAATAGCGACAAAATAACTCAACAAGCAATAACATAACTACATGTGCTGTATCAATAATAAATGTTTGAATATTTACTCAAAGTGAAATAATGTTTTTTTATGGCAACTTGCAGCAGGTAAAGTCTATCACAGTGATCACATCTTAAGCATGTGTAAAGGTTTCCTAAAAATCACAAAATGACACTGTAACAAAAACTTCAGCATTTTAAAATTGGTTAGGATACGGATAATGAAATAGCTTAGCTGGTGGGATTAAAGAACTAGTAATAATTGCATCATTCAAGCAATCAGCATGCTGGGTTAATTTCTTTTCTTTTTTTTCTTGTGAACTGGAAAAATTACATTGTAGACTTTTTAGACAGATACTCACAACATGATTTTTTAGCTGAAGAGCCTTCAGGGTCCATCCAGACCAGTTCCTCAGTTCATAACGATTTGAAGTTGATGTTGTTGGGTCACATGACGAAGATGACTTAATGTTGTGGAAAAATTACATTCACCTCTTTTTTTTTTTAGACAAAACTGGAAAAACCATATGTCTATTTCTGAGCCAGTTTATTTCCCCAAAGGCTACCTCAATTTTCTATACATAAATAGAAAGAAGTATTTCAATTTTACAATCAGACTTATATACAAAACCATTTAAACCACAATATCTCAATCAATGATTATAGGTCATACAATGTGTCAAACCTGCTTGAGGACCTGAAGAGTCTGTACAAAGTGGCAGGGCACCAAGGCAGAGGGATCACGTTCATCTTCACAGATCAAGAAATCAAGGAGGAGGCTTTCTTGGAGTATCTCAACAATGTCCTTGCATCAGGAGTGGTAAGTCAGGCTACAGATGCTAGAATTACAGATAACTAGGATGAGAGTATTGCAATGGCAGGGAAGAAATAGATTGGGATATTCAATTTGTCACTAATATGATATTTTCTTTTTAAATTTACATAATAAATTTCATAATGTTTCGCATTATTTTATTTAATACTTGATTTTAACTTTTCTATGTATAAATATCTTTTGGCATCACAGGCCCCAGTTAGATGAGCCTCGGCTTTTTCTGGAGCCGATTAATAAATTTACAAACAGATAATTATAGTGGAACGCTCCTCCTCTAACAATGTAATTTAGCTAAACAACTTGTTACCAGAAACCTGTTTAATGTCCAAAAGCTTTGATAATGAATGCAATATGTGAGTTTGTGTTTTACGCCCCATCAGCACCGGACAACTGGTGTGATCTATTTGGAACGCAGCGCATAATATAATTTTCTACTGAGAATTAAGGTATCTGCTCAACAATCCTTTCTCCTTTCTTTTTAACAGGTGTCCAACCTGTTCACCAGAGATGAAATTGACGAGATCCAACAGGAACTACTTCCCATAATGAAGAAAGAATACCCAAAGAGACCTCCGACCAATGAGAACCTCTACGAATTCTTTTTATCCAGAACAAGGCAGAATCTCCATGTTGTTCTCTGTTTCTCTCCTGTAAGCACTGACGAACAAATTGTCGCAAGGAACTTCTGATAAGTTCCTTTAAGAACAGTATTATAAAGTTATTATATTAACAGTCGAACAGTTCAAAAGATTTATTACCTTCCAATAAAATATAAATCATATGTGTATGTGTACTTTGACACTTGAAGAAATAAGTATCATCAACAATCAGCCTAATAATAAATGATCTACCGTCCTTCATTTTTCAAGAACATTAAATTTGGTATCTCTTGACCCTGACACAAAGCAGGGCATAATAAAGTCCCCCAGACAACACATGTCAATAGTGCATTTTACTTCAGATTTAAGAAAAAGATGATTGATACATACTCACTTTTTTGTAGGTCGGTGAGAAATTCCGCAGCAGGGCTCTGAAATTCCCAGGACTGATATCCGGCTGCACCATGGATTGGTTCCAAAGGTGGCCAAAAGAGGCGCTGGTGGCAGTCGCAGGACATTTCTTCAACCGTGTGGAGCTTGATGCATCCACTGACGTCAAGAAACAATTGATCCAGTGCATGGGTCTACTGCATGACAGTGTGGCGGAGAGTTGTATTGACTACTTCCAAAGGTAGGGAATTTAAAAAAATCTACATTATGAATGTTTTAAATATGTTGAATGAGGGGATTATAGGATTCATGAGAGAATTGTAGGGGTTTAGGGGAGATTAGTTGGAGCCAAGGGGAAATTAGTAGGGGTTTAGGGGAGATTAGTCACATAAGGGGCGGTCTACGGGGATAGGAGGAGGTCTCGAAGACTTAATTATGTAAACATTTAAAACTACATAAACAATCGCTAATTCTAAATGAAACCTTGGTGCCATGATATATCTTAGGAAGAAACAAGTCATCTATTTCACTACTGGTTGGTTCCATCATCACTGACGGCAAGCATTTTTAAGCAGATGGTACAGTTTGACCTGCATTACCGTGACAACTTTTATTCTACATTAATGATTCAGAATCTGTCAAGACCCTGGTTGACCTTTGCAGGTATCGGCGCACAACTCATGTCACTCCGAAGTCCTATTTGTCCTTCCTGTCCAGTTATATTGCATTCTACAAAGCGAAGAGACTTGAGATTGGAGACATGGCTAACAGGATGAATACCGGTCAGTTTGGTTATCACTCATAGTAAATAGTTCAAGAGTAATATCATGGACAGCAATAATACTCATCACAAATCTTTTTTACAGTCATGTAATATCAAAAAGTTAAAAAGAGTTGGAAACTAAATTATTCTGTGTGCACAACAAATGATCAAATCCATCACATATAATCTATGTTCAGTTGAATTGGGCACAAGAGCAAATTTAACATAAGAATACCACACCAATTACAAACATTTATATTAAAATCAATTTTTACATCTTAATAGGTTTGGAAAAACTGGTTGAAGCTTCGCAGTCTGTCTCTGAGCTGAAGTTAGAGCTGGCGGATAAAGAAAAAGAACTGGAAATAGCCTCGCAAAGGGCAGAGGAAGTGTTACAGGAGGTAAATGTCATTTTTATTTATTCGAAGAAGTAACCAAAAACTTTGATTATTAAAAGGTATCACATTACATACAATGTGAAGGCTTTCAACGGAAATCTGGCATTGAAATGTAAGATCAGAATTAAACTTCCATTTAATATGTGAAATATAAGTGTGAGTAAAATACAAAACATTTCCAAAATCCCTAACACAGTGAGCTTGAACAAACTTTGGGGTTAAAAAAATTGACCGAGAAAATGATTATCATAGTGATGTAGAGGAAGGTCAGACCAACATTTTGATGTATCAAACAAAAAAATCTGTTAGGAATTTTTTGAGATATTGGATTATTACATTTTTTATTTATCACACCCTATTCTTAGCATTGAACCTCCATCCAAAAGTGCTCAGAATTGGACAGAATTCTCAAAATACTTTTTTGTCTGATACATCAAAATGTTCATCTGACCTGCCTCTACATGACTGTGCTAACCGTTTTCTTGGTCAATTTTTTAAACCCCAAAGTTTGCTCAAGCTCACTGTGCTAACCCTAAGAGAAAGGCTAACCCACACACAAAGTCATGTAAACGGTTTTAAACAACTTAATTTTCAAATACCCTCACTTTCAACTCCTACTTTTATTCGCAAAATAAGTCTTTCAACTAAAATCAGGGTGTCTATTAATTTTTAATGTCTGGCGAACCCTTTTGATTTTGACATTAGAATGTATGAATTTAATCAAATGAAATACACAATATATTTATATTTACTCTCCAGGTGACAGTAAAAGCCCAAGCTGCAGAAAAAGTCAAGAACCAGGTACAGAAAGTGAAAGACAAGGCTCAAGCAATCGTAAACACAATCGCAAAAGACAAGAAGTTTGCCGAAACCAAATTGGAGGCAGCAAGGCCCGCATTGGAGGAGGCTGAGAATGCTCTCAATACCATCAAACCTGCTGGTGGGTTTACAAAGAAAGAGTTGACATTAAGCTACTCTCTTTTAAAGATATATCTGAATGTCGACTAATATATTGAGATGATTATATATTGAGATGATTAGAAATATATATTAAATTTTACCCAATTTTGGTTTAAAGTAAGGAACAGGAAGAGCACTCAGCTAAAGTGTAGTGTCAGTTGTGGTACTTGTATCTGACATATATGTAAGTAACTAACAGATCGGGGGTAAACTGGTGTATCTGCAGCAACACAGACTGACCTTTTGAAAAGCTAAATTTAATCTATAGAACACCCTCATGGGAAAATTTCATAAAACAGTTTTAATGGTTCTCTATGACTCAATTGAGTTATCCTGTGATCAAATTAAACATCTCCCTCATTAGAAGTAACAATTCAAAGGTAACCTCCCTGTCTAGTACCCACATAATCTCAAAACAAAATACAACTAATAATTTTGCCTATGCAACATTACAGATATAGCAACAGTGAGGAAGCTGGGCAAACCCCCACACTTGATCATGAGGATCATGGATTGCGTGTTGCTCCTGTTCCAAAGGAGACTGGACCTTGCCCAAATGGACCCGGAGAAGAACTGCATGAAACCCTCCTGGAGCGAATCTCTCAAGGTTTGTGCAGCGTTATTACGTACAACTTGATTTACATTTTGAAAAATATGACAATGTTGTATTTCCATTGTCAGATCATCTCATTTGCAATGTATAACATTTGATATTTCACACTTGTAACCAACAAAAGTTGATTTCTTGTCTTGTTTACATTATAGCAAGTGATAATATAATATTTGTTATCCAATAACGCTTTTGCATAATTCTGTATCTCAACTTATGTAAAAACGTAAGCTTTCTTCCCCGGAGGACCAAAATATGTGACTAACAAATGCTGTCGTATCTCAAGAAAATTTTGTTGGACGACCAAAATATCACTATGAAAGAAGCTGAATAGGGAAAAGTTCAAATTTATTTGACTCTTCATAAAAAATTTCACAAGTCTATAAAGTCTTCCACAAGGTTACACGAAAGAAACTTGTTTGAGTACAATTTTAGAGGATTGAACATAACATACATTATTGCCACATACCAGGGCCGACAAGTAAGAGATTGTCACCATTTTGCCATGTGACAATCTCCCATAATGGCCCCCACCAGGGCCATTAAAATCATTGTCGGCCCTCTTGCCGGGCCAACAATGAATAATGGCCCTCTATCAGGGCCGACAATGAAATATCTCCAATAACGGCCCTCGGCCAGGGTCGATATGATTATTGTCGGCCCTCCTGCGAGGGAAAAAAAGAATTTTCTGAAAAAAAAAAATTTAAAAAAAAAAAAAATTTTCGCAAAAAAAAAATTTCCAAAAAAAAAAAACATTCAAAAAAAAATTTACCAAAAAAAACAAGGAGCTTTGGCATTTACCTATATTGTTAACCAAACAAGTATTTACACGTCCCATCTTCTATGCTGCGGCATTTTCATATTATCGGAATAAGGTAGGCCTATAACTTTCTGAAGTGTGGCAATAATAGTAATAACGAGACTTAGTTTCGGGCAATATGGGATTTTGACAGCCCTCGAGCAGGGCCATTTCAGCCCTCAAGTCTTGTCGGCCCTCGCTTCGCTCAGGGCCGACAATGAACTTTCGGGCTGAAATGGCCCTGCTCTTGGGCTGTCAAAATCCCATATTGCCCTCACAAGTCCCGTTATTGTTATATTATATGCTGTTTTTGTGCCTGCAGCTTATGTCAGGAGGAAACTTCTTACAAGCACTTTTGACGTTCCCAAAAGATACCATCAATGATGAGACAGTCGAACTACTGACACCCTACCTTGATATGGAGGACTATAACCTGGAATATGCTAAGAAGGTAATACGCTGCCATTTCAATTTTATATGGAAAGGACATACTGAAACTTATGACTAACAAAGAGTAGCAGGCATTGAGAGAAAAATGATGTCGATTACGACATTGTGGAATATCTATCCTAATTAATAATAGTTTTAAATAGAGGTTTTTCATATTTCTATGAAGATAAGTCAAAGATAATAACTTAATCTATCAAATAACTATCTTCCAGGTGTGTGGCAATGTATCGGGCCTGTTATCATGGACAAAAGCTATGGCCTATTTCTTTGGCATCAACAAAGAAGTCCTTCCCCTGAAGGCCAATTTAGCCGTTCAACAAGCCCGTTTGACGGCAGCTATGTCAGATTTAGACACAGCCCAAGCTCAGTTGGACGAAAAGGAAACAGAACTGGCAGCAGTGAGAGAGGAGTACAACAAGGCTATGGCAGAGAGACAGGTAAAGCGTTTTTAAAGATTAAATTTTATTGGGCCTCGCATCCAATATGCCAATAGGTGCATGATTATTAAAATATCAGCATCATTATACTCAGAACAACTAATTGCAAGTGAAATTTCAGCTATTAACAGTACTGCTCAGTGAAGATAATGCCACTACGTATTTATAAAGCAACAATACATCAAGCTTGTGTGAGTTAATCAATTTGTAGAAATTCAAGTGACTCCATAACAAAACATTAATTGGCCACAATTTAAAAGACTTGCTAAGGCTAAGGTATTATGTAATATTCACATACTTTAAACAGCCAAATCTAGTTTCCTAATGCTTCATATTAGTAGATTATTTCTGATTTGGCTTCATGAAAATTAGAGATAATTGATTTTATTAACAACATCCAAGTACATTGAAACACTGACAGTTCATCTTCATCTTACTTTCAAGGCTCTCCTAGATGATGCAGACAGATGCAGAAGGAAGATGGAGGCGGCCTCCGCTCTTATCTCAGGATTGGGAGGAGAAAGAGAGAGATGGACGGAGCAGAGCAAGGAGTTCAAGGCACAGATTGGACGGTAAGTACTAACTCCAGCTATGTACGTCTCATTTCTGTCCTCTATAAAATTATGTCATACATTTCAGCTTTCTGCAAGACATTGTCTTATTTGCCTATTTATTTATCCGTGTATAATTTACTCTCTTTCTTGTTAGGGTGAAATCTGGTCTTTGAAAGGGCCTTTTCTCAATTTAACAAAAAAGAAAAATTCATTCCAAACCTTAATCTCAGTCACCAGTAAAACACTTATACTGCTGAATGCAATTCTTGTACAGAAATATTGTATTTTCTCTTTATCTGTATGATATTCTTGAATTGTATTTGCTTTTCAGCTAAGTTAATATACGTCTATGGTTTATAAAATCCCACAAAACACTTATTTCAATAAATTTACAGACTGGTAGGAGATGTCCTACTGTGTACAGCTTTTCTCTCCTACTCCGGACCCTTCAACCAAGAGTTCAGATTGAACCTCAACAAACACTGGACCAAAGATCTGAAGAATCGCAAGATCCCTTTCACCCTCAACCTGAACATCATAGACATGCTGGTTGACCAGACAACGGTACGATTCAAAATTGTTATCTCTTTCAAGTGTTCAAAACTGCAATTGGCGTAACTGCAATTGATAGTAATAATTGTTTTAACAGAGTGAATGAAATTTTGTAACATTGCATAAATATCATGTGAATCAAAGTTCAAAACGTTATGGTGAGGCATCGAACAGATTGAGAAATGATTGATTCTGACCCATTGAAAGAGTCGATCTATTGTAAGTATTCTGGAGATGTGTTTCTAGCACAACATGGCTTGGATTCCAATTTTTAAAACTAGATACCATATATGGAATCCAGTGCCATTCTATGCTGAAGTACGTCTTCAATCATATCAATCATAAGATGACCATTTCTACTTAGTCTGTCTACATACTTTTCATCCATATTTTCTAGACAACCAGCTGAACTGAGCAAGTTAAACTCAAAAGTGATTGACTGAGGTGGAAAATATTAAATTTCAAAACAGTCAAATTTCATATAAATTCTTTTGTCGGTTTTTTAAATATATTAACATTTAAACCAGATTGGAGACTGGACCTTAGAGGGCCTACCGAATGACGAGCTATCAGTCCAGAATGGAATAATCGTCATGAAAGGGTCGCGATTCCCTCTTTTGATCGACCCCCAGACGCAAGGGAAGACTTGGATCAAGAACAAAGAGACGAAGAACGATATTCAGATAACAAATCTCAACCATAAGGTAAGATGATTTTCATTATTCACATTATTAATGCTGGGCATAAACTTAATCATTTGCTTCTATATATATAATTGTTGCTTCCAAGATTAGAAACTAAAGTTTCGTCTAAGATCAGAAAGTTTGGTAAATTTCTTCTTAAAAATCATAATCTGTCATTCTACTTTTGTTTGCAAAAGCTTCATCACATTAACTTTGTTTCTCTACCAGATCCTATACAATTTGACATTGAACTCGTAAATCAAGAAAATTCCTGCATGATAAAATACTAACTACTTCTGAAGGAACAACATTTCTATAAATAATGATGAATGAATATTGACATTGAAAGCTAGCATACAAATATATTTTCATATATTTATTGCACGATTGCATTAAAATTTCATGTGAATTGCAATTTGCGAAATAAAAAGTATCAGATTCAATTCACCAGCTTCCACAAAATTAACGATGTCTCTTCAACAAAAATTAATAAGCAAAGTGATCTTTCATTTTGATAATTACTACAATCCTGTCAAGACTTCCTTCTGTATTTCTATTCATATAATATTAAAATTTACCTGTTAAATTGCATCATCTTTGTTAATGTTTTGTCTCAATTTCTAAGTAATTCTTCTAGTCATCCCCATTCTTACAATGTCATGAGTTTGACAAGCAAGCTGGCAGACTGCCTCGCAATTTTAGTTGTGAGACTCTTTACATTGTGAAAATGATTCACCACTTAAATATGACATTTCTAGCTTAACTCCACAAACTTAAAGCTTTTTAAAATAAAAATTTAATATCTAATCAGTTATCTGATAACCAGGCTAGGGTGAGTCTATCAAGCTAAAAATCTCAGTTCTGATAACATTCTCTCATATTTTGAATATAAATTTTTTTGCAGTCTTAGTCGTTCAATAAAATAATGACGATGCACAAAAGTGAAATACCTTTTCAATTGCTCTGAAGCATGGTTTTCGGTGCGGCAGCTTGATTGATATACCATCGCACCTGCTATGCTTGTAAATTTCAGTCTGATACTTTAACTTATGAATGAATTGATCTTGTATTTATGTTTGCTATTTCTTTCTCAACCATCTATCAAATAACCTGTCTATGAATTTTCTTCTGTCTACGCTATGTCATCATCATACGTTTTATCATCCCAGATTCCATTGTAGATACAGTTTACTCATACATTGTCGCATCTTTCCTTTTTCTTTTAACTTCTAGTGCATTTTGGGATCTTGTTACATCAGATATATTGTGCATTCAGAGCATTGTGACATAGTGAATATTTTCAAAAATTATCAAATACATTCTCTATCTTATTTTACTTCATCATATTTCAATCCTGTCCCCTTGCATCATGAGATTTTTCATCCCCAACTTAAAAATTACACAAATATTTTGAAAATAAGACAAAGTGCTTCATCATATAAACAGTATTATAGGGTACAATTGATACCGCAGACCTGATGACCTGCATATAATCAAATCTCCGTTCGTCAGCCAGCCCAGTCACTCAAAACAATGCAGCTTGCTGATACAAAAAATAAATTAGAGACACTTATAGAATAAACATCATATTGGTTAATTTTTCAACAAAGATCCTCAGAATCTCAATGCCAATAGTTGGAAACTGAAGCCACTTTAGGCATGTCCAAATCACAGACATTATTTCCTTCTACTTAGTGATCTTACCTCATGAAAAAACCCAAACATATTGACAAAGGAAAACTGATATTTAACACAAAATCAATCACTTAAAGTCCCAAATCACGTTGTTATTCATACTTATATCATCAATCATTCTGTTTGACAGTACTTCCGCCAACATTTGGAAGACTGCCTGTCACTGGGGCGCCCCTTGTTGATAGAAGACGTAGCGGAGGAGCTGGACCCAGCCCTCGACAATGTTCTGGAGAAGAACTACATCAAAATTGGTTCCTACCTAAAAGTCAAAGTCGGAGATAAAGAGGTCGATGTGATGGACGGGTTCAGGTTGTACATAACAACCAAATTGCCGAACCCCTCGTACACTCCCGAGATCTCGGCTAGAACGTCCATCATAGACTTCACTGTCACGATGAAAGGCTTGGAAGACCAATTGCTGGGACGCGTCATCCTTACTGAGAAAGCTGTGAGTAATAGTTATTATAACTGGTGTGCTGCATAAATAGGTGTACAGCTAGTAAACTTTCTGGAGGGTCAGCAATATAATTGTCCAAGTTTTATGAGACTTCCATTTCAAATGGCATATCTCTTAAAAAAATTATTTTCAATAGTATATTTTAATCTGCCCAAATTTTTTGCCTCCTTGCCCAAATTTTTAGGGAGTAGCTCCCCACTTCTGCCCTCTCCCTGATGCGCCTTTGTAATAGCACAACTTTTATATGTAGACTATTTACAAACCCCTGCAAAGGTAGTACTAATTTCAATTGTAGCTGATTTGTTTAAAATCATTTTTATTTTTCTCAGGAACTGGAAGCAGAGAGAGTAAAACTCGTTGAAGACGTCATGTCAAACAAAAAGAAGATGAAAGAACTGGAGGACAACCTTCTTTTCAGGCTGACATCTACCCAAGGGTCCTTGGTTGATGACGAGGACCTCATTAATGTGCTGAACAACACCAAGGTTGTATCACTGCCCAATATTGCCTATCATTACTTGTTTAGTTGAATGTTACATATATTTATGTTCGGTGGTATTGATGTTGGTTACTTAAAGGAATCTATTACTTGTTTAAATGCCAACGTAAAACATTTATTAACAAACCATTATTACTTATATCAACACCATCTCTTCCAATCCTCTGCAATTACACTCAGGTATTTTAATATATCCACAAGATATTAAACATAGAAGAATTGTCTATATCTTTAAGCATGAAATTAAGATAATGACATTGATGAACTTCATTTTCTTCAATGATAACATAACTACTTAGTATTTTCAATATACAATCATAACAGAAATTTAAAACTGATGAACTAAAACTAGGATAAAGAGAAGCCATACCAAAACAATTAAACTAACATCCTTCTTACACAAAAATCCTCTAGGCTACAGCCCAGGAAGTCAGCCACAAACTGCACACATCTGCAGACACCGAAATCAAGATCAACTTCGCTCGAGAGGAGTATCGCCCAGTGGCCTCCAGGGGGAGCATCTTGTACTTCCTGATAACCGAAATGTCTCTTGTGAATGTCATGTATCAGACGTCACTCAAACAGTTCCTCGGCATATTTGATACATCTATGACCAAGTAAGTGTAACAAGTGTCAATCTTTTAAAAGTGAACTGCACTTAAACCCTTCCTATATATGAATTTTGACCTTAGGAATAATTGCTATAAAAAATACATTTGGTCAAATTTATTGATATTTAGAACACTTCAGATTTAAGTGCAATTTATTAAATTAAAAAACAAACCATCAATGATATTACACATATCTACTCCTTTTATCTCATTATTTTTCTGAAGGTGGTCCTATAGTACGAAGATCAAAATATAGAAATATTATTGTCTCTCTAATAATCTATCCTGGGTTACTACTCAATTTTTCCTAAACAACTGAATATTTTGCAGTTTAAATCAATGACACAAATTTATTCAGATCCCAGAAGTCCCCCATCCCGGCAAAGAGAATCACTAACATCATAGAATACATGACGTATGAGTTATGGCGCTATGCAGTTCGAGGTTTGTATGAAGAACACAAGATGACCTTCACCTTGCTACTGGCATTGAAGATTGATATGCAGATGACCAAGATCAAGAGGGAGGAGTTCATGACATTCATCAAAGGT
This sequence comes from Platynereis dumerilii, assembly GCA_026936325.1. Classification (NCBI taxonomy): domain Eukaryota; kingdom Metazoa; phylum Annelida; class Polychaeta; order Phyllodocida; family Nereididae; genus Platynereis; species Platynereis dumerilii. The sequence continues at coordinate 96,985,815 of JAPTHN010000003.1, forward strand.
AAGGCAATCAACTCAAACAGTCAGCAATATGGCCGAAATTGGTGCATCAGAAAAGTTGCCTGAATCAATAAAATGTCGATACAATAATAATAATAATAATAATTTATTTTGTATACCGTAAAATCCAACAATTTGCTCTAAAACGGTTTACAATATCACAGAAATAATAGTCATATGTAAAAATAAAAGTATATAAATAGATATAAATAGATGCAAGAATGATAAAAATGTAGTGTAAAAGTCTAATTGAAATGTTCTTTAAAAAGAAAGGTCTTTAAGGCAGATTTAAAAGAGTCTACTGTAGGACGTCCACGGAGATTGGCTGGCAGCATGTTCCATAGTCTTGGCCCTGCATGGCTCAGTGTAGAATTCATGATGAAAGAACTGCGTGTAAATGGCACCTGCAGCGTTCCGCTGTCAGATGATCTCAAGTCACGAGATGGAACATAGTTCTTGAATAATTCGGCTATATACACCGGAGCATAGCCATGCTGTGCCTTGTATATTGTCAAAAGGACTTTGTATTTAATCCTTTGATGTACAGGCAGCCAGTGAAGATGGTGAAGCACTGGTGTGATGTGATCATATTTCCTACTACCTGAGACAAGTCTAGCTGCTGAATTTTGAACACTTTGTAGTCGCTCAAGTACATACTTGGGTGCTCCAAGAAACAAAGAGTTGCAATAATCCAGCTTTGAGGAGATGAAGGCATGAACTAGGGTTTCTAGACATTCTTGAGAAAGGAACTGCTTAATTCTGGATAAACTTCTGATGTGGATATAAGCATTCCTACATTGGTTTGTTACTTGCTTCTGCATGGTCATTTTGTCATCAAAAATGAAACCAAGACTTTTCACACTGCATTGGGGAATAATGTCTTGTTCTCCAACAGAGATGACACAATTCTGTAATTTTGAGATGATGTTTGTATTTCCAACAAGCATCCTCGGATACAATGGCTGGTTAATCCTATGGGAAAGTAGAAGGTGTGATTTGCAGCATGCGAGAGCGTCTGAGGCAAAAAATATGAGTGTAGGAACAGTGGAACTGGAGGTTGAGGTATAGTAGGGTGATGTCTGCGTGAACTAGATTCTCTTGACGTGAGGGTATAGCAATGAAGTATAGGTGCAACTTGCTGCAGTGAGCATTGCGCAAGTGTTTGAGTAGAGCGTGACAGCAGACACTAGTGTCTAACAGAGTCGCTGCCCATATAGAGCTATGGGCCGACAAATTCATAATGTGGAATACTTGTACCAAATTTCATAACTCTAAAATAAGCGGAATATTAAGGTCACAAATGGACAGTTCAAGAATGACAAAAGATGGCTGCCAGAAAGGCCTACATCTTGAATTTATCGTCATGTTCCCAATCAATACCCACAGGCGTACACCTGAACCAAATTTTATAACTCTTAAGTGAAATATTTTAAGGTCACATTTGGCAGTCCAGGAATGAAGAAAGATGGCTGCTAAAATGCACGCTATCTCAGTTGTCTCGACAGGTAGGCTACTCATTCTTCTGCTTTCACCCCTAGCATATAACTAGCAAAACTAGCAAAAAAAATTTTTTTTGCGAGGACACCCCCCGACGTGACCCCCCCCGGACTTGTAAAATATAAAATTTTAAAATTACCTCCTTCCGAGGAGAGCCCCAGCCTAGAAATATAACTAGCAAAAAATAAAAATTTCTGCAAGTACCCCCCCCGGATGTGACTCCCCCCCTGGCCTTGTATAGAATATAAAATTTAATACCTCCCCCGAGGTGACCCCAGCCGAGCAATATATCTAGCAGAAAAAAAAATTTTTTTTTGCAAGAATCCCCCCCGAGGTGACCCCCCTCGGGACTTGTAAAATCCAAAATTTTTTAATTACCACCCTCCGAGGTGACCCCTAGCCTAGAAATATAACCAGCAAAAAAAATTATTTCTGCAAGTACCCCCCTGGAAATGTGACCCCAGCCTGGCAATATAACAGGCAGAAATTTTTATTTTTTGCGAGTACCCCCCCCCCGAGGTGACCCCCCTCAGGACTTGTAAAATCTAAAAGCCTAGAGATATTTGCTAGAGATATCACTAGCAAAAAAAAAAAATTTCTGCGAGTACCCCCCCCGGATGTGACCCCCCGGGGCCTTGTATAGAATTTAAAATTTAATACCTCCCCCGAGGTGACCCAAGTCTGGCAATATAACAGGCAGAAAATTTTTTTTTTTGCGAGTACCCCCCCCGAGGTGACCCCCCTCGGGACTTTTAAAATCTAAAATTTTTAAAATTACCTCCCTCCGAGGTGACCCCCAGCCTAGAAGTAGGTATAACTAGCAAAAAAAATAGTCTCTGCAAGTACCCCCCTGGATGTGTCCTCCCCCCCCCCGGGCCTTGCACAGAATATAGAATTTAATACCTCCCCCGAGGTGACCCCAGCCTGGCAATATAACAGGCAGAAAATTTTTTTTTTTGCGAGTAACCACCCCCCCCCCCCGAGGTGACCCCCCCTCGGGACTTGTAAAATCTAAAAATTTTTAAATTACCTCCCTCAGAGGTGACCCCAAGCCTAGAGATATCACTAGCAAAAAAAAAAAAATTCTGCGAGTACCCCTCCGGATGTGACCCCCCCCCCCCCAGGGCCTTGTATAAAATATAAAATTTAATACCTCCCCTGAGGTGACCCAAGTCTGGCAATATAACAGGCAGAAAATTTTTTTTTTGCGAGTACCCCCCCCCGAAGTGACCCCCCTCGGGACTTTTAAAATCTAAAATTTTTAAAATTACGTCCCTCCGAGGTGACCCCCAGCCTGGAAGTATAACTAGCAAAAAAAATAATTTCTGCAAGTACCCCCCTGGATGTGTCCTCCCCCCCCCCCCCAGGCCTTGCATTCTACATGTCTCCCTATTGGCTGAAATGGCCACTCCCACCAAGTCCCTCATTCTCATTGGCTCTAAATGGCCACACCCCCAAAATTTAAAAATTTTTAAGTACTGCCACAGTTTCAACCAAACAACTGTCAACCCATTACACCTTGCCTAATGCTGTCAAATTAGCCAACTAAGATTGCTTCTAACCAGCAATTACAACAAACACAAACTCAACGCATGATGGCCAAAAATGCATACCTGTCATTATGCGCCACACCTCCAAATATCGACCACACCCCCAAAACCCATTATTAAAAAGGCTAGAGAATTCTCCAGAATTCTCCAGCCAAAAACCATTGCCTCTGTTTTGCTGTCGTTCATTTTGAGATGATAGCTCCCCATCCATTGACGAACTACGCTGATGCATCGTTTCATGGTCTCAGTGGCTGTTGCTTCACTCAATGGATCAAATGACAAGTATATTTGTGTGTCGTCGGCGTAGAAATGATAGCTGACACCCAAACCGGAAAGCACTTGCCCAAGAGATGTAGTATAGATGGTGAAAAGTATAGGGCCTAAAACAGACCCTTGTGGCACACCTGTTTCCAATTTAAAGGAAGATGATCTTGCGTCGGCACAGATGATCGATTGTTGGCGGTCTGTCAAATATGATGAAAACCAGTTAAGCACAGCTCCATCGATACCCATTCTGCTGAGGATGTTAAGCAGCTTGGAGTGGTTGATGGTATCAAAAGCCGCAGACAAATCGAGTAAAATTAAGAATACAGCTTTTCTATTCCACAATACATGCAGCAAGTATCGAATATAGATTATCTCCATAGCAGGGCCACAGCTTGCAGGGGGCATGGGGGGCAGCTGCCCCCGCCCCTAGAATTTGGCCAAAAAAAGCTGCATTACATGTAAAATTTCAAAATTTCCGAGGTTTTCCAGGATGCGCATGCCTCCGGAGAAGTCACTTAGTCGGGCGCCACAGAGGGGTCCCCCTGCACCCGTGTGAATATTTAACGGGACCAAGTTTTTTGGTGCCCTAATAATGTCCTTTTAACAAAAAACCAATGTTAACATGACTATCATTGTCCCATGGGGTTTTTACGGCGGCCATTTTGAATTGAAGTTGACGATAGAAAAACGTCTCTTAGAAATTACAAGTTTAAATATCTCAGGGACTATTCAAGCTACATTCACAAATGGCACATCTATTTATATGTTTATGGACATGCAGAATCTGAAAATTACATTAATTTCTTTCTAAATTGTAAACATCACCTCATAATGGCCAAATAATTACAAAAAATCACATTTATTACGTATTTCACATCTTTTCAGTTAATTCTACATCAGCCAGTTAACCAGTACCTCTTTGTGATGATGTTATTTGAAAAGCACTGAATATAAAAATGAGGTACATGTCTGCAAGAGATGATTATTTGATGAGCTGTGCTATTTTAAAGATTTAGATTTGTGATTCTGTGACCTTTCATCACCACGGGTGCGGAAGAACCCACTAGTCATGTTGCAAGGGGGGGTTCCATGGCATGCACCCGCTGGAATAGTTAATGCCAGCCGTTTTTTTTAATGTCAAATATTGTCAGGAAACATATTTTAGATGTTCCCATTGTCAATATTGTTCCATGGGGTTTTGGGGGGGGGGCCATTTTGGATTAACCGCTAAAATGTGTAAAAGTATGCTTTTAGCATTATTGTCACTTACAGTGACTCACTTTCTGTGTTAAAGCAGCCATTACTCTATCATACTTTATGCAAGTGGATAAAATGATTCACAGAATTAAACTTTGAAAGCCAGAGAGTTAATCTTTCTTATGGTCTACATAGTGTGCTTGTAAGATCTATGCTTGTGCTTGATGTCATAAAAATATTGAAAACTCTTACTTCGTATAGGGTAGTAATTTTCTTGACAAGCACACAATTAACTCATAACTAATTTCACTTCTTTTTTTACTGCAAAAAACATCTCAAACCAAAGCTGGATAACTCTTGATGTCAACTTTCATTTAGCACTTTAACGTTCTGGTTACTTGAACTGTCAACCCAGTCAAAGCTGAATAAATGTTACTGTTAGTGTCAAAGAACTCCTTGGAAACACAAGATCCTCCCATTTATTTTCAATTCTACCTATCCTAATCACTAGATGACTCATTCATAACCTACCAAAATGGATTGCTCTTGATATAAGCTTCCATTTGCCATCTTGGTGTCCTCGTTGTTAAAATGGCCTAACCTTCAAAAGCAAAATAAATGTTGCTGTCTGTGTAAAAAATCAACTCGGAAACACAAAATCCTCCCTTCTATTTTCATTTCCATCCATCCTCATCAACAGATAACTTACTCCGAACCATCAAAATGGATGTGGATGGATTGCCCTCGATGTCAGCTTTCATTTGGCACCTTATTTTCCCTGTTGCAAGAACTTTCAACCCTACCAAAGCTAAATAAATGTTGCCGTCTTTGTCAAAAATCTTGGCAGGAAACACAAAATCCTCCAATTGATTTTAATTTCCATCCATCCTAATCACCAAATAACTCATTCTCCTAACCAGTCAAATGGATGTGGAGGATAGCCCTTGATTTCAGCTTGCATTTGGCATCACTTTTTTTCTTGTTTCAAGAACTGTCAACCCTACCAAAGCTCAATAAATGTTGCCATCCATGTCAAAAATCTGCTTGGAAACACAAAATTCTCCCATTTATTTTCAATTCTACCTATCCTATTCACTAGATGACTAATTTCTTTCCAACCAAATGGGTATGGATGGATAGCCCTTGATGTCAGCTTTCATTTTGCACCATGTTTTCCTTGTTACAGGAAATTACAACACTACCAAAGCTAAATAAATGTTGCCGTCCATGTCAAAACTCTGCTCGGAAACACAAAATTTTCCCATTTATTTTCAATTCTACCTATCCAATTCATTAGATGACTAATTTCCTTCCAACTAAATGGGTACGGATGGATAGCCCTAGATGTCAGCTTTCATTTGGCACCATTTTTTCCTTGTTACAAGAACTGTCAACCCTGCCAAAGCTAAATAAATGTTGCCATCCATGTCAAAAGTCTGCTCGGAAACACACAATTCTCCCATTTATTTTCAATTCTACCTATCCTATTCGCTAGATGACTGATTTTCTTCCAACCAAATGGGTATGGATGGATAGCCCTTGATGTTAGCTTTCATTTGGCACGATGTTTTCCTTGTTACAAGAACTTTCAACCCTACCAAAGCTAAATAAATGTTGCCGTCCATGTCAAAAATCTGCTCGGAAACACAAAATTCTCCCATTTATTTTTTAATTCTACCTATTAGTCAGGCGGCATTTGTTAAAATTTCAAGGCTACTTTAGACAAGCTGCCAACTCTGGTTTTTCACTTGAACTTTGTTGTTTACATTATAATAAAGGTAATTCAACTTGTTGTCAATGGCACACATTGATTTTTAATTAATTTATAATCAAATCAAATTTCGCTAATTAATTAGCATAAAATCGCAATTTGATATAGCTTTTGAGTCAATATGTGCATCATAATGCATGTAATATTATTAATTTTTCTTGCTGAATGATCTTATCAATAAGGTGGATAACTAAAGGTGTCATAATGATTATAATGTATGTGTCATTTTTACAATAATGACCAATTTGGTGTCATAAATTACAAATTGCTTGAAGTGTCGAAGTTTTAAAATCAAAACCAGGAGCACTGGAATTTCTCTGGTACTTCTACAGACTACAAAATATCAAATAGTTACAAGAATTGATAATTTGGATCATCAGTGAATCATGCACAGTGATTGCACAAATCTTAATATGCTTCCATGCTCCATTGCTCATGACCAATACAACTAGAGAAGAGTTGCCGGGATTCTGTCATCAGTGTCATAATTGGATAGCTTCAAGTTTGACTTCAAATTATACTTATGAGAAGGCATATGCAATCTAAAGTTCTTCATATTCATCCGTTGGGAAAGGGTAGTAAATAGTGATGGCAAAATACATTCCTTTAAGTCATAAAAAAAAAAAAAAACTAATCTTAACTGGTTCTGATTTGTATCTCAGCATTTTTTGGTTAAACAAGCAAGTTAGGTACCTGTGTCTCCTACCTCAAAACTTCATCTGGTGAAGGAAAGTCTTTGATTAGTTGTCATGATTTTCAGATTGGTAATCTAAAGGTTCTAATGAAAAAGGGAAAGTTTATTTTGTCTTATATAGTCCAGGGCTAGAGGCACATCCACAAATCATGTAGACTATACATTCTTGCCTCCTGTGCTGGACCTGCTTCTGAACTCTTGAACTGGTGAAATTGCTCAGATCTGGCTACGCCATCTTCCAAAGATATTTGCAATAACATTAAGCAAGCAACTTTTTTTGCTGATTGTATTTGCTTATCATACTTATTAGTAATTATTGGAATTCGTAGTGGTCAAAATATTGTCCAATTGGAACACATGCCACCACAATCACAGACACTGTGAATGAGTATCCACAATTGGAGCATTTTGAAGAGAATAGGTCGATTATCCTCAACAATGAAGTTTTATGGCATGTTATAGTGTGATTAATTTTCTAAGAGTTCAACCAGCTTTTCTCTGCCATCAAATGTAAATTTGGCTCACATAGCCTCCAAAAGTTTGATGTCTGCTGCTGAAAACTGTCCCAAACGCAATGTACACTGCTTACATGTTAAAACTATAAATCTTGGATCCTCAAGCCTGAAGGAGTTTGAATGACGGCAACAATGATATTATATGTCATTTCATAAAATGACATTTCATTTACAGCCAGATCTGAATAAGTAGCACAAAGTTGGATATCTGGGACTCACAGCCAGTGACAATGATCTTTAAATGTATACTTCTTCATTGCAATCTACCTTTCTGGGATTGTACAAGATTACAAAGATAATGCTTGAATTTAAACAAGAAATGCATGTTCACTTCATCCCTAATGGAATGGAAGGAAGCGCAACAAGATGACCCTGAATGTTACCAAGAATGTCAAAATCCGCACAAAGTTGAATAATCCCCCAAACAAGACCTCTGTTATACATTCAATGTAATGACCTTGTTGTAACAACAAGTCACAAATGCAGTGTGATTTATAGAATGGTTGGCAACAGGCAGATATTGGAAATATTTATTTCTATGAGAATGGTCAAATTCTCTGAACTTTGACAATACACAAAGCGCATAAATGGCTCACAAGGGACCACCAGGTGAGAGAGACAACACCCTTCCAGGTAAGCTGTTGTGGCAAACTGTCAACCTGAGTTTGTCTGATTATAAATGGCCTAAAAGACCAGGAACCTCATCTTAAGCCACAGGACCCAAGATGGAACCTAACCCCCTGCACTGGACTACCCTTAATATTTCATCATCTGGAAGACACATCTGATTATAAATTTATTATAACCAGGAACCTCATCTTCCATGACAGCTTCTGGTCTTGATTATATGACATGGGAAGCAGTTGAATGAATGCTAGTTGTTGTACTCTTGTCTGATCAATATTGCATAGTTTAAATGAAAGCTGAACACATTCGGGAGAGGTTGAACAACTGGACATCGTAAAAGCATTTTATGTCATGCATAAGTATCCAGATACAACTCTTCGAGTATTCTCAGTGGCTACTGCCTTCAATCTCTCTATAGCTATTTATGTATAACCAGATCTTCCTATAATCAGACAACCCTAGGCCCTGGTTAGGAGTAAAGTTGGGCCATAGATGCCTGGACTGGAAAAAAGAAAACAGAGCTGATGATATATGATAGTATGCTTTTTAAAATAAATAATGTGAAAATACTTGCTCATTTTTTTTAAAGCATTCTGCAAGCAGATGACACACAACATTTATGATCCATTTGGAGTCACAAGCATGCAGTGGAACACAAATTAGACAGTAGAGATGAAAACCACTTGCCAAAAAGGAAAGAAGGGAAACCAACTGCCCCTGCCAATATACAGTGCACCGATTCCCCAAACATATGCACCATACTAGAAGACATGTCCGGAACAGTCCACATCTTCTACCCATAGAAATACATAGAACGGACATGAGGCTGTATGATGCCACCTAAAGATGAGGTCACCAAATCCGCCATATTGGAACTGCCCTGAGACATGACGTCACAATAGACTAATTATGATGTGACGTCATGCCATTGTTATAAGTGACATCACAGTTATAGGTGATGTCACGGTCCATTGTGCAAGTATTCAGGGCAGTTCCAAGATGGTGGATTTGGTTGCTTCATCTGCCAGAGCCTCATGTCCCTTCTGTGTATTTCTATGCTTCTACCACCTACTGATTACTTCTGGTTTGTTTGTCTAAAAGTTCTTAAAAGAATCTTTTACTGGCACCCACATTTCCACATTGCTGTGACATCAGAGCATCTTAGCTGGTGCCTCAGACAGCCACAAGACTTGCTTAAATTACAGCCCGGACCATCTTTATGCAAAAAAATAAGCTCAGAATAGCGGTACTTCCCTTTACACCGACACATATACACGTTATAGGAAGAAGCCCCCAGGACAGATCATCACAACCTTTAATCCAGGTGTATGCATCGAAACAAAAGATTTATTTCTTTCAAGTGTCACATTAATCAAAGGTGGTGTCTATGGTTTATTTTTGACCTTTAAAGTTTGAAATAGTTTTCAACTGATATCTTGAAAAAAAATATCCTATTTTACCTAGAGGGCAATTCTGTAAAGTCTGATTTGCAAATTTGACACTATGGCAGCTTGTGTAGCCCCAGCATTACACCTCAGCTATTTTATTGCTAAACAGGGATGAAGCAAGGTAATAGGGCTATCTGATAAGCCATCAACCAAAGCCACAAGTACAACAGGAGCTGAGCTGCAAAGCAAAATGTCACCGTGTCGGACGTACTCACACAATGTACGTTCAACACGATGAAATTTTGACGTAGCTCAGCTCCTGTTGCACTTGTAGCTTCGGCTGATGGCTTGTCTGATGCTGATACCCCTATTACCTGGACTCATCCCTGTTAGACAATGAAATAGCTGAGACGTACTGGTAAGGCTACACAAGCTGCTTAAGTGTCAAATCTGTGAATCAGACTTTACGGAATTGCCCTAGGGGCCTAGTAGGGGGCCAGAGGGTTCGCCAGACACGAGCTTCTGTAAAAAAGTTGTGTTATATGAATGGATTAATTAATAACACCCTCAGGAACAACTGCCTTTCCAAAAGGGTGTTCAATCCATGTTACACTCGTTCTTTATCAACTTGGTCACTATTTATATGATCTGTTCATGTGATACATCAAATTCGGGGTAAAACACCTCATCAGTCACCATTTTGACCACCTTGACACAACATTAAACTTTTTGAAACAATGCTTTATTTTAAGTAGTTTATAGTTGATACATACAGCACCCAGTAACTGTTGCCACTCACTGGTAAACAGAGGAAGGTGTGGATGTCTTTTTATTTGAGTGAATCCAGATTCATAATGTCAGATGTCGAATCTGTTATGACATGCTTTACTATTTTCATTTTGTCCTGAGTCTTCCACAGAGGGCTCATAAATCACCTCCAATCTCCTTGAAACCATCATTTTTGGATTCCTTGACCTGAAATAACCCTAATTTGATGTATTGCTTGAACAGATAAGAGAAATTGTGACTGAGTTTAAAAAGAACGAGTGTATGGCGGCCATCTTGGACGCCATCTTGAATAACATGGATTGAGCCGCCAATTGGAAAGGTTGCGGACCTGAAGGATGTTTCTGAGGGTCTAAGGAACCCATCCATATGCTACAACCTTTTACATCCGCTATTATATATAGATATGTGGTCGGCCAAAAAATTGGTGTCCGGCCCCTAGGTATTTTTTTAGCTTTTTTCATACAAAACTTCATAACGCGAATAAATAATTAATAAAGCCAATGAAGACCTGACAACAAGCTTAGATTTATTCCTTAGAATGTTAATGAAGATATTGCAGTGAGAAATCAAAGTTGGCAAGCACTCCAAAGTAGATTACATATGCCGCCTGACTATATCCTATTCACTAGATGACTGATTTACTTCCAACCAAATGGTTATGGATGGATAACCCTTGTTGTCAGCTTTCATTTGGCACCTTGGTTCCCTTGTTACTACAATTGCCATCCCTCTAATTGCAATATCAATGTTTCTGTCTAGGTCGAAAATCTTTTCGGAAACAAAATCCTCCCATGATTTTCATTTCCATTATTTAGCTTTGGTAGGGTTTACAGTTCTTGTAACAAGGAAAACATTGTTCCAAATGAAAGCTGACATCAAGGGCTATCCATCCATACCCATTTGGTTGGAAGGAAATTAGTCATCTAGTGAATAGGATAGGTAGAATTGAAAATAAATGGGAGAATTTTGTATTTCCGAGCAGATTTTTGTCATGGACGGTAACATTTATTGAGCTTTGGTAGGGTTGACAGTTCTTGAAACAAGGAAAAAAGTGATGCCAAATGCAAGCTGAAATCAAGGGCTATCCTCCACATCCATTTGACTGGTTAGGAGAATGAGTTATTTGGTGATTAGGATGGATGGAAATTAAAATCAATTGGAGGATTTTGTGTTTCCTGCCAAGATTTTTGACAAAGACGGCAACATTTATTTAGCTTTGGTAGGGTTGAAAGTTCTTGCAACAGGGAAAACAAGGTGCCAAATGAAAGTTGACATCAAGTGCAATCCATCCACATCCATTTGGATGGTTTGGAATAAGTTATCTGGTGATTAGGATGGATGGAAGGAAAATACAAGGGAGAATTTTGTGTTTCCGAGGTGATTTTTGACACAGACAGCAACATTTATTTTGCTTTTGAAGGTTAGGTAATTGTAGCAACAAGGAAACCAAGATGACAAATGAAAGCTGACATCAAGAGCAATCCATTTTGGTAGGTTATGAATGAGTCATCTAGTGATTAGGATAGGTAGAATTGAAAATAAATGGGAGGATCTTGTGTTTCCGAGAGTTTTTTGACACTAACAGTAACATTTATTCAGCTTTGACTGGGTTGACAGTTCAAGTAACAAGAAAATTAAAGTGCTAAATGAGAGTTGACATCAAGGGCTATTCAGCTTTGGTTTGAGATATTTTTTGCAGTAAAAAAAAGAAGTGAAATTAGTTATGAGATGACAGTATGCTTGTGACAATAATGCTAAAAGCATACTTTTACACATTTTAGAGGTTAATCCAAAATGCCCCCCCCCCAAAAAAAACCCCATGGAACAATATTGACAATGGGAAACATCTAAAATATGTTTCCTGACAATATTTGACATTAAAAAAACCTGCCTGGCATTAACTATTCCAGCGGGTGCATGCCATGGAACCCCCCCTTGCAACATGACTAGTGGGTTCTACCGCACCCGTGCTGCTGAAAGGTAACAGAATCACAAATCTAAATTTTTAAAATAGCACAGCTCATCAAATAATCATCTCTTACAGACATGTTGTACCTCATTTGAAAGCTTATATTCAGTGCTTTTCAAATAAGATCATCACACAGAGGTACTGGTTAACTGGCTGATGTAGAATTAACTGAAAAGATGTGAAATATGTAATAAATGTGATTTTTTTGTAATTATTTGGCCATTATGAGGTGATATTTACAATTTAGAAAGAAATTGATGTCATTTTCAGATTCTGCATATCCAAAAACATATAAATAGATCTATGTGCCATTTGTGAATGTAGCTTGAATAGTCCCTGAGATATTTAAACTTGTAATTTCTAAGAGACGTTTTTCTGTCGTCTACTTCAATTCAAAATGGCCGCCGTAAAAACCCCATGGGACAATGATAGTCATGTTATCATTGGTTTTTTGTTAAAAGGACATTATTAGGGCACCAAAAAACTTGGTCCCGTTAAATATTCACACGGGTGCAGGGGGACCCCTCTGTGGCGCCCGACTAACTGCCCCCTCCTAGAACTAGAATTATCAATGGCATAGTAGTCAAGTGTATTTACAGGAACTATTGCAACAAGTCCAGTAAAATCGCATATTAAATATAATTTATGTAAAAATAATTGTTCAGAAAAAAAAGACTTGTTACTTGGGCACAAAATTAACATACAATTGGAAAATGATATACTTTACTATACTTGCTGGGAGTATCCAACACTCCACGGTGAGTACATAAATGAATATCAGCCTATCAAGTATCAATTATTAAAATATTCTTATTTTTGTGACTACAAGGTGGAGCGAGTCTGGATCTTAATGTGGTGACTCCCAAACCAAGCAAATGGATCACTGATACCACTTGGCTGAACTTGGTCGAGCTGTCAAATCTACACCAGTTCTCTGGTATTTTGGAACAGGTATTTATCTTACATATATATATATCAAATGTTATCTATTAAAACAATTTATCCATCCTTCAACTTTTTGAAAAGCTACATATATTTTTAATTGCATTATAGAGAGAGACATATTTCATACAGAAAGAAAATATTGTTACTTTCGGTCCTATGCATATTTACTGCTAATCCTTTTATATTTTTAGTAATGAATTCATCATCCAATTAATTTTCTCTGGTGGCTAACAGTTTCTCACATTCACTTTTATACAAATTTTCTGCTTATATAAATCCTTTGAATCTACAAATACAAAATTCCTTGATCAATTGACTTTCTCCGATAATTAATCAATACTCAAATCATTCAGGTTGCAAGAAATGAGAAGCAATGGAGACAGTGGTTTGACAAGGAAGCCCCGGAGGAGGAAATAATCCCAGATGGATACAACACTTCTCTAGATGTCTTCAGAAGACTGTTGCTGGTCAGGTGCTGGTGTCCTGACAGAACTCTTTCACAGGTATAACTTCATTGTATGTCAAAATATATAGTGTAAAAAGTGTTAGTACTTGGCAGGTTTAGGAAGATCAACTGACTGTTACAGTCCAATTTCCAAGCTTACAGGCTTACATACACACTAGAATGTCTATCTAAAGCAACTAAAATACGTTCCAGACAAGAAGTGGTCCTTGTGGTTAATTCTGAATTAACAGAGGATGCCATGCAATTTGACAGATGTCTCCAAGCAGCAAAAATATTGAGACTCACTTTTGTTGTTCATTGAAATTGGAATGTACAGTTAAGATACTGTGAAAGTCTCAGCTTTACCCCATCATGCTGATGGTATACCATTGTCTACCCTCGTTACTGATTGTTGCTGATGCCCCCTGGGGACCTTAATTACCCTTCACTGAGCCTTGCCCCAACAGTCCCCATATCACTGGTGGTCACTGAGTGTTACCCCAATATAGATTTGAAGACACCTTATACCCAAAAATCCTTGGTCCCTTTAAGAGACCCCCTGTTGCCCTCCCTTATCACTTGTTAATTGCTTATCTCTCCTCTGAGGAACTGCACAGGTTTCTCTGTCTTAATGAATCTTTAACTTTTAGATATAGATATAAAGACAGATAGGCCTATGATAAGTGTAGCCTTCAGAATTTGTTCTGATTAGTGAACCCATCATAGAGGCTTCCTAAACTACTGAATTAAAGAATAAGAAAAAAAGAAACATAGTTGAAACACAACTGATGGTGGGCTCAAATTGAAAGTAGTCAATCAATAAATCAATAAATAAATGAACAAATCAATCAATCAATCCACTAATCAATCAATCAATCAATCAATCAGTGTCTACCTTTCTATATCTATCTATCTATCTATCTATCTATCTATCTATCATATATTGGCACTATCTACCTATCTACATCGTATGTATGTATGTATGTATGTATGTATGTATGTATGTATGTATGTATGTATGTATGTATGTATGTATGTATGTATGTATGTATGTATGTATGTAAGTATCTATCTATCTATCTATCTATCTATCTATCTATCTATCTATCTATCTATCTATCTATCTATCTATCTATCTATCTATCTATCTATTTATCTCTCTATCTATCTACTTTCCTTCTGCCTTTACTTGACATTTACACAACTTTTGTTTTATGTGTGGAGCTACCTGTTCCATACAATGGTAAAGGTATGACATGATACTCTGATTAGGACACAACCAATTATCTTCATCAGATTGTGCATTATGGCTACTTGGGAGGCATTCTGCTTATCTATGAAGTAAGGAGAAGTTTCTAGTAAACTATCTTAATCAGGGACAGATATGCTGGACCCTGGGCAGTCACCTCAGGTCATTAATCACCTGTCTTCACCATCAGCTGCCATATTTTACCTGCTTGTGTGTGCCCTGTCTCAGTTCAGTTTACATGGACTTTTTGCTCTTCCACCCTCAATTAGCCCCACCTTCTGCTTACATTATCTGATAACTTCCCTTTTGCAAACTATAGTTGTTATGCAACTGCCCCCCTATTCTTATTCCCCCTCTTTTTTCCAGATCTGCTTATCAACATTGCTTAATTGCTTTACAGCCTATTTGTTAGTTATGCAAAAAAAGAGGACAACTTCATGATGAAAAATGCATTTAGTGATAGTCCATGAAGTGGCAGCATCATACAGTTGACATGGAAACATAGAGGCTCCTTGATTAGTCCTGATTAAGAGAAGGCCATTTGATTTGTCATAACTGAGTTTAGAGAAAATATCAGATGCATAATCCTTTCATTTGCCTGTCAACAACAAGCAGGAATAGTCTTCTAAAATCAAAATAACATTGAAAGTATTGGTATGGCCATGATAAATAATCAGTATGATGACTCACAAAGTGTCATTTTCACTGGAAACAATCCACTCTTTTTGCATGACATCAATAGATCTTTGTCACACAAATATGCAAATTTTTGCCTGTATTTGTAATTAATTTCCCAAGCACACCAGCAAAATATTTTTAAAATATTAAGATTTGATAATTTGTGATGCGTTCATTGGAAGGTAGACAATTTTTGCCTTCAGATAGGCCCAAAAACTTGTTCGAAAGACAAAAAATCAACCTTCAGAATTGTTTTAAAACAAATATCAAAAATGTATTACTCAAATCTTAAACCTTGTCTTAAATAGGATTTCCACCACCAAAAATCTAAGTAAGGGTATTTCTGAATAATATCATAAAATTTCCTGTCTTCTTCCTTTTTTCTTCTTTCACTCACTCATTGAGGTATCCATCGGACAGGGAAAACAGGGAAATGTCAGGGAATTTGATATTTGACAGCTGTTTGCAAGTTATAACAACATAAAGATTATCATAACTCAAAACGGCAAGCTTTCATGGCTCAGACAAATTGTGCAACCATCTCACTCAATCATTTTAGCTTACTCAAAATTTCAAATTTTACAGTGCTGGGTTATCTCAACTGATCTCATTCACAACACATTGTTGCACTTTCAGAGAGTTCAGATAAAATTATTCACCTTAAAATGTTCAGTTTGTTCACCCTGTTTTTCATACATAGAAATATGTATCTTGGAATCCATCATTCTACCTAAATTGACATAACTAATTACCTATCTACATGCCAACCCGGAGTTCCCCCGTGGCCTAATTGGTAAGTGCGCTTGTCAACCGGCTTTGAGGGCGTGGGTTCAAATCTCACCCCGGGAACTCACTTTAGTCCGAGCCCATGGGACATTAAATGGAAGCGGGTTGTATCCAGTATTCTATGCTGGGGCAACTGAAAGACCCTGGGCATCCCTGAATTAATAGGGCATGTGCCAGACTCACAGTCTTCTCATCTCCTCATCATACGGCGATCGCCTGCCTCGATATATAGCCCACTAAGGTGCTGCAGAGGCGTAAAGCGCAAACAAACAAACAACAACAACAACAAGCCAACCCACTTATCTATCTATCTATCTATCTATCTATCTATCTATCCATCTATCTATCCATCTATCTATCTATCTATCTATCTATCTATCTATCTTTCTTTCTTTCTTTCTTTCTTTCCTTCTTTCTTTCTTTCTTTCTTTCTTTCTTTCCAATGGTATCCACCATCTATCTGCCTTGACAGCAAATTTTGAGTATTCCATGTGTATATCATCAATTACCAACCTAATCACCTGGTTATGTTATCAGATAAAGACAAATTGCTGTTCATGCATTTACAAGTTACTAACAAGTAAATCATGGACTTTCAAAAACAACAGCCAGTCAATTCATGGGGGTGACCATTTAATAAACAGGGGAGGGGGGTTCTTTGAAATAAATAATTTTTTGCTCAGTTTCGGGGAAATAAATAAAGTAATCTTAGGTAGTCTTGAAAAAAATCATTTTTGCTTGGGGTATTTCTTAATAAGGTGTTGCTTGATCTTGGAATTAATATTTGGGGATTTTGCGTAAGTGAAATAAATAATTACTCAGCCATTACAGTGAAATGAGTAATTCCCTCCCAGGAAAACTCCAAGTCCCCTTGGATGTAAAAATGGTTGCCTCCAAGTACATGTGCTGCAATTCCATTGTTCATAATAGACTCACTTCACTGATTGCTAAATATTGACTCCTCATAACTTAAATTAATTTAGTGATTCCATACCAGTTATGTTATAGCCAATAGCGTATAGTGTTCAATAGCACATCACTAAAGGGTGAACTTACCTTTAAGAGCAACTGTATGACAGTGTATGTACCTATGAACCTATCTACCTTGCTACATATCTGTCTCTCGATCCATCTATCTGTCTATCTATATTCTATCATCTACCTTCTAGTTAGTTATTAATAGTTGACAAATTCAGTGAACAATAATTATGTCTTTAATCAATCCAGGCTAACATCAATGCACACATTGCACAGTGCCATGCTGTTGTTCTTAATCCAATTCAGGGTAAAGATAATGAATAAGATAAAGAGGCCACCATTTAGTCTTAAGGGGGGGGGATCTTTGAGTTTTTTCTTTTAATAGTTAATTTCTTGCTCAGTTTTTGGTTTAAAAAAAAAAAAAAAAATTTTTGGGCAGTCTTGAAATAAATAACTTCTGGAGGTGTTATTTCCTTAATAAGTCGTTGCTTGATTTCAGACAGAATATTAGGGCATGTCAAATGCTTGAAATGAATAATTATGGCTGGCATTGCCCTGAATTACTATTAAACAATTTCCAGCAGAGGAAAACTCCAACCCCCCCCCCAACCGATTATTAAATGGTCACCCCCAAAGGGCACTGAACAACAATTGGCTACTAAAGCTGGCAGCTGCAGACAATTTAGGAAGGACGGGGGAGGGGGGGTGGATATAATTGCCTGTACCTAATTCCTGCAGTGAGTCAGGGGCCTATGGTTAGCATATGTGAGTATTTATTAAGGCATCTTATCATTTTGCTAATATATATTGGACTATCATATGTGCATATACCACCTATCATTTATATTATATATGTCATAATGCACCCTACACTGGATTTCAATATAGTGTAACATGAAAAAATTGAATGTGTCAAAGATAGATAATGGATATATGGATGGATGGATCATGGATGTATAGATAGATAGATAGATATATAGATAGATAGATAGATAGATAGACAGATGGATAGACTGGTTGTTTGGTTAACTGATCTATTAATTTATTAATTGACTAGCTGACTGAATTTGAGAAGTTCCTCTGTATCTGAATGATTGATCTAAGAATGTGTTTTATTGAAGATGGATAAATAAATAGATAGACGGTTTTTTATAAAATTAACATTATCTTTTTATTGGTTAATATTTGGTATAAAAGGTAATACAAATTGTGTAATTCCATACAAAACAAATATACTGCTGGACCCCATAGGTGTATTTTGCAAGGCAATAACTTGATAGATAGATGGATAGATAGATAGATAGATAGATAGACAGATAGATAGATAGATAGATAGATAGATAGATAGATAGATAGATAGATAGATAGATAGATAGATACTATTAGATAGATAGATAGATAGATAGATTGATAGATTAATAGATAGATAGATAGATAGATAGATAGATAGATAGATAGATAGATAGATATATAGATAGATCTAATTATCTTGATAGATGGATAGACAAGTTGTTTAGTTGACTGGTTCATTGGATTATGAATCAATTGATAACTTGACTAGTTGAATATATATATAGATATGATATTAGACTGGGATACATATATCTAAAGAGAATAGATATATAAATATGATATTAGACTGGTATACACACATCTAAAGACAATATACATAACATCATTAAAGATAAAATTGTTAAAAAATCACAAATTATTAGACACAGGTCTTGGGTGTTTACATGAGGCAGCAGGAATTTAATCTGACACTCTTAAATTATCAAATTAAGTTGGCTTCATCAGTGTGACAATCTACCAAATTTATCAGAAGGTGCCCTATCTTTGAATTGATAGGAATTTCCTTAATGAAGTGATGCTATCTTCTAAGTAGATAAGTTAAGATATGCACCCCAGGTGTCCTGTGCAGCAGTATGGGTCTCTTTGACCACCCTTCCCAGCTGCCTAACCCCTTCTTTCAGCTACAAAGGGTGACAAGGGGCTACAAGGGGCAACAAGCCATAACGATCAGCAAAGCCTCATAAATTAATTAGTGAGGAATGTGCATCAGTAAGGCCCCATCACACCCCATCAGGCCCAGTGATATGGGGCAACATTGGCAATATCATGGGGAACTTCTGATTAAGTGTACTGTAAAAACTCTTTACCATGATCTGTACTAAGATATCTTGGGAACATCATGATAGTAAAAACTCTTTACCACGGTCTGTACTAAAGGAATTTGTGTTAATTGACTTACCAAATTGGTTGACACCGTCACAGTCAGATCTATATATAGGCCAAAATAAAGCTTAGATAAATATTCTAGCGAAACACCTATAATATCCATTTTAAAAATTCCTTTATCTTTACTCAAATCACAGGCCAGAAAATACATAGCAGACACATTAGGAGAACGGTACGCAGAGGGAGTCATCCTTGACATGGAGAAGATGTGGGAAGAGAGTGAACCTCGGACTCCTCTTGTTGGTTTGCTATCAATGGGATCTGATCCTACAGCCAGCATAGAGGCTATCGCTAAGAAGATGAAAATGGGTAATTGATAAAACCGGCAAGGGCTGATTCAATGCACTTCTTTGGATATGAAATTGTTATTGCTTGTTATATTAACTAAAAGTGACACATCTCTTCTGACATTCTTTTTAAGCACAATAGCCTTGAAATCTTCTATGAGAATGAATATTGTTATGTGTCACTTAGAACTACAGTGTTAAATTATGGGATAAAAAACACAACAGCTGCCTTTTGCAATAGAAATACATTGGAGGCTACATTGTGCAATTGTGCAATTGGAATGTTTTCTTATATCATTGAAACCTTTCCAAGCATCAATACAAAGCTCCAAAATGTAACAAAACTAAGTCAGGGTTGAAAACATTTACTTAGAGTAAGTATAAACTTTTTTTAGTTTAACTACCATAACCAAACGCTAATATAATACGCTTTCAAATCATCACCACACCCGTACATCATTTCAGAGTGCAAAGCGATCTCCATGGGCCAAGGCCAGGAGATCCATGCCAGACGTTTGATGAACCACTGCCTGGCAAATGGCGGATGGGTCCTGCTTCAAAACTGCCATCTGAGCATCCCTTATGTAGTGGAGGTCATGGATATAGTGATGGAGGCTGAGACGATACATGACCAATTCAGACTATGGGTGACCACCGAGTGCCATCCTAAGTTCCCTATCACTTTCTTACAGGTACGGCAAAGTTACATCCACCGTCATTGTGATTTGGGCTGGCTGGTGTTTGACACCGAATTTTAGTCACCAGAAAGACAAATAAATAGCATCAGAAACCGAGATCAGAACTTCACTCATTACTCATATCAACTTGACAATTTGTATGTATAGTATATATACTTATTATACAATTTAATTATATGGTGTGTTAGGAATAGATACATTTTAAGTTACATCTAAGCGTGGTTTAATTCTCAACCTCGATATATTATCAAACTATCAAATCTATACAAACGAAGCATTCAATAATATATGTGAGAGCAGTCAGATCGGACAAACGTGTAGCAGAACCTCTCTACCTCCAAGTTTCCATTTTCACTTGCATGTCAATAACCATCAGTCAAGTCTTAAACTAAAACTAACCAAATTCTACCTTGTCTTCTCACTTCCAGATGGCAATCAAATACACCAACGAACCACCACAGGGAGTCAAAGCTGGCTTGAAACGAACATATGCTGGAGTGACTCAAGATTTCTTAGACATCTCGAACATGCCTCAATGGAGACCAATGTTGTTTGCCGTAGCATTCCTGCATTCAACTGTTCAAGAAAGAAGGAAGTTTGGTCCTCTTGGGTGGAACATACCGTATGAGTTCAACACAGCAGATCTGAATGCCAGCATCCAGTTCGTACAGAATCATCTAGATGACATGGACATCAAAAAGGTACTGACTTTTGTTGTTGTGAATTTGGAATTATAGTATTTCTATTATATAGTTCCAAGTCTTTTTTCCAAGAATCAATGAAGCTGTAAAGGCAGTGGTAAACCATAAACAGAATCTAACCCAGACTAATCTCTCTCAGAGAGAGTATTATAAGTTTACGCCACGCTCTCTCAACCAATCAGCATGCAAATTTTTCTCTCCATTTCAAATATTTAACTACAATCTGTGTAAAACTTAATGCAGTCCCCAGAGATGTAACACCTATCGTTTTAAAGCCCTAAAACATCTATCTACCACTATAAGAATCATAGTTGTGCAATGAATGGAAGTGGTCCTAGAACTTACAACATCAATTGATTTGCATAACATGTGCCCATTCATTTGGGCATGATTGGGGCCAAATTTGGGGTGTGTCGAATATTTTTTCACTAAAGGCTTTGCTGAAGTGTGGTAAGCAACTACTTAGCATATTTAACCCTTTTTCCATTTACTAAACAGATCGAACTGACCAATTGTACCAAAAATTGATAATCATACAAAATTATCAACTTTTGACAATTTACTTTTACAAAAGCCATAATATTATATAATTTCATTCATTTACCCATTTTTAAAATGCAAAAAACATCTCTATCAATTCTTATTTGCATTTTAAAAATTAAAATTCTGTTACTTTACAGGGAGTCAACTGGACCACAGTGAGATACATGCTTGGAGAGATCCAATATGGCGGCAAAGTGACGGACGACTACGACAAGAGACTGTTGAACACATTCTGTAGCGTTTGGTTTGGAGAGATCATGTTTCAGACGACTTTCAATTTCTACAAAGGCTACATAATCCCCAAGGGACAAAAAATAGAAGATTTCCACAATTACATAAATGAACTTCCCAATTATGATACCCCCGAAGTGTTCGGCTTACATCCTAATGCTGACATTACGTGAGTTTTGAATTTTACAAAATACATATGTCATTTTGCTGAAGTCAGGACTTACATATTATGTCAGAAAGGGAGTGGTTTAACTGGTTTTGTTTCCCCCTACTATTAGGCAAGTAAATTACCCCACACACAGGGAGTAGACTTCCCTCTTCCCTCTCTACTAGAGATCTATCTCCCTTAAACCTTATCAAGCAACTGTCGTCAATCTATGGCAATTACCTGCCTCAGAGGGCTGACCTGTCCAATGTCCATGGTATTTTAATAGGGAGGTTGTACCAATTTGCAAAAAGACCGGGCAAGGTCTTCCAATATCTAGCAAAGTGCCATAGTTATTAGCATAACTAACATCTGAGGCACCAGATCAAAACTGATAAAGACTTTAAACAATGGCCACACCCAGAACAAATTTTAAGTCATATCGTAGCAATTTTTTACCAAAAAGAGTACAAAAAGGCCTTAATAGATATATTAAATTATCTTACCCTCACCGATAGCCTTTACAGCCAGATTACGCATTGCTTATAGAGCGTTTTACTTGGCAAAAGTTGCACAAAAACTTGTAACAAAGGCAACAACCCCAAATATAGATATAGCAGCTCAGCAAGCTCTTTTGGACACACAAATTCTTCTTATAGCAATGTAAGCATCCTTTATGTAAGGCAAGAATACAAAAGATATGTTGACGTAAGTAAAGCCATAAGCCTACCACTTAATGCGGAGTGACAAAAGAAAAGAGTATGTATCCGATTCAGAGTCATCAAGAGTAAGTTCTACCATTACATTATATACAGATGACCTTTTCCATCATGAGTCATTGAATTGAGCCCATTTCCAAACTCCTACCATGACCATGATGAGTCACAAAGCACACAGATTTTGCTTATTAATGTGCGAGTCATAATTGTGACTTTCTATCTTTTCATCACTAACCACTCAATTTTTTTCTAGAAAAATAATATTTTACGCCTATTTTAATGATTGATGATGGAGGAACGTATTTTGTCATGATACTCTATCTTTCGGAGACCCATGATTTTGCTAATTTTTGGTATTTTTCAATAATTTTGCATATTTTACTTATTAATTTTGTCAGTTAAAGATTTGTCTTTATTTTTAACCCTTTTTCGGGGCAGTACTCTTCTGGGTCCAACAAACGGTGACAATAATGTCTCTTTTTAAAAATATGCTATCATCAGTCAATCATTCGCCATCCATGACAAAATAACACACCTTCCTTGGTTTATGTGTACATTCTAAAATAGGGAGCCTAGAGACTACATTAACATTAAAACTGCATGTAACAATTGAAATAAATAAATTGAATCGAGTCTAATGACTAATGGTGCATTCTTGGAATTGAGCAAATGGTTACTTTATTAAGATGAACCGGCATATCACGGTGTTGATCAGCACAGGCTCTTTAAACTTCTGTCATGTTTGTTCCAAACTGTGCTAAATGATAGACTAAAAACTGCATAATTATATTCACTTGCTCAATTTCTAACAATGGGCCATAGAAACAATGTGCATGCAATTTCTCACGGATGATTTCATAATTACAGACACTGAGATGGAATGTGACTTTTTCTAGGACGTGTATTCTGTAGGAAAAAGTGTCATCAAAAAATGTATGACATCACTTTACCCTGTAGAATAAATGTCCCAGAAAAAAATTCACATTCAGTCTCAGTGACTACAATTATGAAATCATCTGTAAAATAATAAAGTTTGGATAATTCAATATTCGATATCTTCCTTTGTGTCCTATATTTGACCATGAATAGCATTTCTTGCACCAAGGATCCACAACTAACAAATAAGATAACCGCAACAAACCATAAAGACATTTTGGTATATCTAGTTATTCTGCGAGATAGCATGATATATCAAACCTACTTTTGAGTGTCTTTAACACCACTGTCTATCTTTATATTTAAAAAAAAAATTAAAATAGTGCTTATTCTCATTGGCACAAAATCAACATAATTTGCCCTCCAAATCCAAAATTCTGTGATAAAATATATTTGGTCTTTTTTCAGTGACAAGTAACTGTAAGATATTCGTATAGGTGTTGTTGACTGCATGTGAAACAAATCAGACCTATTATTTCTAAATTAAACAATTAAATCAACTATTTTCCTCCCCCACAGTTATCAGAGCAAAACAGCCAAGACGATCTTGGACACAATCCTCAACATCCAACCGAAGGACAGCTCAGCGGGAACCGGGGAAACCAGGGAGACCGTAGTCTACCGATTATCAGACGACATGCTGGATAAATTACCAAACGATTATGTGCCCTTCGAAGTGAAAGCACGCTTGCAGAAAATGGGACCCCTGGCTCCGATGAATATCTTCTTGAGGCAAGAGATAGACAGGATGCAGAAGGTATATAATTTTACATCTACCTTCTACAATCAACAGATTATGTTAGACAGCTACAGAACAAATGAAATGTATGTGTTTGAGTAGACCTTTGAGATGAAATAATTGCCCCAATTTTTTTTCATGATTTAATTTTACCATTATTTTATTGATTTTAATTTTTACCTTTTCTTCAAGATATTATTCTAGGCCAATTGCTTAAAATTGAAATGATATAATCTCGAGTTTCTTTCTTCAGAGCACTTTCTAGTCAAGTAAAAAATGGGTAAATGGTAAGACAAAAGGAACGGAAGTACAGTTCTGAGTGGTTATTTTAGCCCATATGACTAAATATGTCACACTGCCTCATATTTAAATGATATTGATCACCCGGTATCAGCATGATTGATATATTTTATATTTTTTTAGGTCATATCGACAGTCAGAACAACCCTAAATGACCTCAAACTGGCCATTGACGGAACAATCATAATGTCCGAGAACCTGAGAGATGCCCTGGACAGCATGTACGATGCCAAGATACCCACAGCTTGGCAGAAGGTAGGGAGAATACTGTGAGATTAAATTAAAGACTCAGACCAGACTGTGAAACTAAACATTCGTGGTCAATTCAATAAATGTAAAGCCAACACCTACTATACTAAGAAAGATTGATGCACTCCCAAGTTTTCACATGGCATTTCACGTATTGGTCCTGGTATTGTACGACAAGAGCCACGTATTGCATCGTAACAGCTTGACCATAGGGGAGTGCCAACTTTTTACCACCATAAAATTTTTTAATGCATAACAGCTCCAGCATGTCCAAATACTTTTTCAAAAGAATGGCGTGTCAATTTTGCA
The DNA here is from genome assembly GCA_026936325.1 of Platynereis dumerilii. Classification (NCBI taxonomy): domain Eukaryota; kingdom Metazoa; phylum Annelida; class Polychaeta; order Phyllodocida; family Nereididae; genus Platynereis; species Platynereis dumerilii. The sequence continues at coordinate 97,011,252 of JAPTHN010000003.1, forward strand.
ACATCTGGTCTGTTAATACATATCTTTTTGTTAGACGAGAAAACCAAAATATTTTCTTTCGTAACAGGTTTCATGGGAGTCTAGCACCCTGGGATTCTGGTTCACGGAGTTGATTGAAAGAAACAACCAGTTCCACTTGTGGTGCTTCGACGGAAGACCCAACACTTTCTGGATGACCGGGTTCTTTAACCCTCAAGGGTTCCTAACTGCTATGAGACAGGTTTGTCACTTCTACGTTATTGAAATGGTCTTGAAATCGAGTCCAGTAGCTTTGAAGTAACCAAGAGACTTAGTGAGTCAATGCTTCAATTTGAATCTTAAAGATATCTCTCAATTCCATCGCAATATTGGTTCAATGCTGGCTTCCATGTGGTCTTAAATACTCCCTAAAAATAATATTTTTTTACCCATATTAATTTACTACCTCTGTTCTTCAATTGTTGAGATAAAATGACTGACAATAGACCTTTGAAAAAGTTATGTATGTAATGAGATTTTGCAGATGGGATAAAATACATCATTTGTAATATATTTTCAAAATTGTACCTACAACATGTACTTCTGTCAACGTTTTTTGTCACTATAAAATTATCATAAGTAAGAGGACAGGATGAGGACAACACTTTGTAATTTGACCAAAGAAAAGTAAAATATTATAATTTTAAGCTACTATTTCTGTAATTAATGCGTTTTTATTCCAACACAACAGGAGGTCACTAGAGCACACAAGGGCTGGGCATTGGACACCGTCATCTTACACAATGACGTCACAAGGTTCTTGAAGGACGACATCACGCAGCCACCAACAGAGGGCGTTTACGTCTATGGTCTATTCCTAGAGGGCGCTGGTTGGGATAGAAGGGGATGCAAACTGATAGAACCTAAACCTAAGGTCCTATTTGAACCTATGCCGGTCATCCATATCTATGCGATTAACAGCACAGCAGGTCACGATTCACGGATGTACATGTGTCCCATATATAAGAAGCCACGGCGCACAGATTTGACGTACATCGCGTCAGTGGAGCTAAAGACGATACAAAATCCAGATCATTGGGTCTTAAGGGGAGTTGCCCTACTCTGTGATATTAAGTAAATTTATTTGAAATGATCTTCGAGAGTAACATCAAAAAGATATTGATCAAATATGCACGTATCTAAATACTATCTATACATAGTAACGTATTGATAGCACCCATATTGTGATTCATGTTATTAAAACCTCAAGACATATCACAATATATATATATACACAGTTAGAGATTTGTCACAATTACATATAAACATGTGTAATATGTCCTTACCATGCAGTAACATTCAGCTAAATGATTAACATACCTGTATTCATCAAATGGAATAACACATATCAAGTACATTACATGTATTTCAGAGTGGTAAATTCTGCTTTTTAACATAGCGCTTAGGTAAAACCCAAATATATGTATATCTATAATTATATTATCCCCGATACATTGTTGTTCAGCTATACTCCCTGGAGGCAGCACATTTGCCACAAGATCTATACACTTCACTGAAGCATTTAAACATAGGAAAGCCGAAAAATATTTCTGAGTGTGGCATGCTTTCAGCGAATGACAAAGGTTTTGAACAAGGAGTCACATATAGCTTGTGGTTGTGTTAATTACGTCGAAATACATAAAACATATGTATTAATGAAAATCTAAATTGAATGCTGTGATAGCCATTCACATATTCTTGACAAACTTCATTTGTATGCTGTATCAAATTGCTGAATGCAATCTTTCGAACACTTTTGTATAGACCTATCAAAATGGTAGAAAAATAATTATGCAATATTATTTAAGCTGTCAATTATCTGTGATATTACTTACTGAAAGTTTCAATTGTTATATTTAAATATACATCTGTTATTATACATGTATTTTACACCTTGCTTTTGTAATTGAATGTTGTTGATCAAGCAAGACTTCCGTGTTGCTAAATGTTGTCACCTTAAGTATAGATCTGAAGTATTGATATGGGCATATCAGATTATATCAATTACTGTAAAATGTATCCATAGCCTAGTATTCATATTTTCAACTATTCACAAGAATTTCAAATGTCTGTCAATCTGTGTTGTCCATATAAATTTGAGAATCTTAAAATTTTCCAAACCTGCAAATTTTATAAGACTGTTTCATTACACAAAATTGTTAATGATCATAGTGTATAACTTGTCTTTTGTAGCCTAAATATTTTGATGACTAAAATTATACCGAAAGTAATGTTTATACTCCCAAGAAACTAACCTATAAATTTATGACACTGTATTGTCAACTATTGACACTGTTTAATAGTGTTTAGAGATCAGAAAATTTCCATTTTACAAAATATGTACCAAAGACACATTATCATGTTAATATATCTGCTTCATTGTTACCAAAACTTATTGTTATTGCTATTGTTATTGTTCATGTTATTGTTCACTGCTGATAATAAATAATCACTGATAAAAGAAAATATTTTGTAAAATTTTTATTTGTCATTCATAAGCAATATAGGATTTCAACCATTTGCAGATTTCTGTGTGTAACACATTAAAACAAGAAGTATGCATTATAAAATTAATATCATTTTAAAATTGAGATACATATCACATCAAAGCTCTTTGAGAAGCATAAAATAGTTAAAAGGGACTTTTTTAAAAGACTCAAGTGTTTCTGTACAATAAAATACACAGAAAAGGCATGTACATCACTTGAAAAGAGGGAAAATATATTTCTGAGAGATTATTTCATCATATTGCACTTGATTCTATTTATTCTCCATTGTAAAGCAAACACAAAAAGTTAGGCAAGTCAAAACTAAAAAGTCCATCACAGCACAGCAACATCTGTATACCCTCCGAAGTTCCGATTAAACCCTCCTGCAATGCACCATTTAAAACTGTGCAGGATATTCAAGAAATTAAAATCATTTAATTCATAAGAAACCAGAAAAGCTCCAGCTAGCACATTTATAAATAATACACCTAATGAGTAAATTGCATATGTTAAAGGTCAATTTTATCTAATGCCAAAACATTTCTATCAATGGTGCCCATTTTTACAACTAAATATTGTAGGCCTACCCTGCAGCATGCACCGGAAAGTAAATTTATCATTCATTAAAAGTGCGAATAGACAAAGAAAAGCATTCTGTATTGCCAGCTGCTAGTCAACTCGTTCAGTGTCAAAGCTGGCCAGTTTAGCATTGTGCTTAGATGGCAGCTATGGTATATGGAGTAGACTTTTTGTGAAAACTTTTTTGTGTGTTATTATAACTATTGAATTAATAGATATAATCTAAATAGACTGCCAGTGATTCTGTGAAAATATATAAGGGAATAACCAACCATATAATGTCACATGAATATTGAATATTGAATCTACTTACTGAGCCGAGTACTCATATCTGATAACCAATGTCCAGGTTTCGTTTTATAATAGAAAGCATTGATTTTATGCATAAAAAGAGAAAATTGCAACAAATTGGTTAGATTAACAACAACATAACAAAACTTAACAATGAACAATCAACAACCTGGTTAGTAAAAACTAAACACGTCACCTTCTCCAACTTGAACCTGTTTAAAATCCGTGGGATAAAAACAACTCAAGAAACTTGAAGAAATGTACTATAACAATCTATTTCCTTCATTATCCGAGTTGTAATTTCCCCACAGACATTAACTGAACTTACATGACTGTTCAGTCCTGGTATTCGTCTTTCGTGTGACTTTGCACGATATCAATTCTTCATATTTTGTCATAAAGTTCATTTAGAGTCATCGAGACTTTTGTGTCCATTGAAATACCACCATGATTATATTTAAGTGGCCTTGTTTACACAAATGTCAGCGATATATTGGTGACTGTGGAATCCATGAGTGCCACAATATGTCAGGGACTTTGTTACAGATGAAATTCTGATGAAAACATCAAGAGAGATTGGGCAAAAGAGGAAAAATAAATCCTGTTGGATGCATGGCGGTAAAGCAATTTAATTAGATTGTAGTAGTATTAGGCTTCTAATTGGGTGACCCCAACGTTAACTCCTGCAGTAGTTCTTTCTGGATTTAGTGACAATAGGAATCTGGTTCTGTACATGCTGAAACACAAAAAAAACATAAGTCATATATCAGTTACTGTAATATTGAAGAAATTGAAAAGAAATAAATGATTTTTGAACTTTTTCCACCCAAGTTTCTCTCAGTTCCACCCCTATAGTAGCCAAGATGGATGATTTTTATTGGGGCTTTACGTCCTCTATTTAGCACCTGGTACTAGGTTTATTAGGACAGGAGGAACACCACAATGAGGCACAGGATGATTGAAACAGTCTTGAAACAGCCATCTAACATAGGTCTAGGTGACCAGACATGAGCTGGATTCAAACTCTGAACTCAGCTATTGGCAGCGTAGGAAGCTAACACTGAGGTATCCATCCCCCTTAAAGTAACAAAGAGAAAATATTACACTTACCCCAATCAATCTCTTTCGATAAGCTGCGTCACTCTCCTTCCCCTTCCTCTTCAAGTTTGGCTTTTCATATTTCTTCAACTGCAGTTCTAACTGGTCATTTGTCATCATGAAGACAGGATCTAAGTTGTGTCTGTTGACCAGGCCCACTAGGTATTCCTTGTAATGCAGTCTGAAAGGTAATAAGATAAAAGTTACTCTATGTAGAATTGTAGGTGAAGAAGATGATAGTAACTTAACAGTTAAGTTCAAAGCACATTTTCAACAAGAAGTAATTTCATAAAGACTGGGAGCATGCAAACACCAATCAGTCCACAGACTTACTGGAGTTTTTCGAAACATTTAATTTATCTCAGAAAATCACTAGCTTTGAAAAGAGTCCTAAAGACGTATCCTATGTATGTGTACTCCATCAACATTTCAAAATCATTTAATGCCTTCAAAAACTGTCAAATGAATTTCACGAATTTGTTTCGAACTTACCAATCAATTAAATTGTGAACATTAATAGTGAAGTCAATACATACAAGGCATAGAAATAAAATTTTGAATTACCACAACAATACAGAAGTAACACATTTATTCTTAATCAACTGCATACTTTCAAAAAGACAACACTTACAGGCAAAGCCCGGCATGGTTAGGTATGACATCTTTCCCACACTCTTCATCCACCAATCCAGAGGCCGTCTCTTTCTGCTCTACTATTCCACAAGTGGAATTTTTCTTTCCGTCGAGTTCATCGTTCTTTTCTTTGTTGTATATCACACTACTTTCCTGCAATAAAAGTTATTCGTATTATCGAGTTCTAAATTTGTCTGAGTGTCTCGAGTCCCCAGCTCATAAAAATTTGCACGGGCGGACAACTAGTATTTAAAGCGTATTCATGAATTAAGTTAAAGCATACTTTTACTAGTTAAATAGTAAATAACTACCTTGAGCAAAGTCTGCAACTCTTCAATTTCATAATCACGTAAATAGAAGAGACAATCTCGGGGATGGTGGCAGTGGAGACCAGCATGGGCACAGCTGCGAAGAAACTGACAATTCTGAAAATGTCAAAGGGAGAATAATTAATTCAAAATTCATATTTGTCATTTTTTTTCACATATCGTTCCAATCTATTACAGCAGAAAGAGAAAAAAGTTCAACAAAGGCTTGGAAACATACCTGTCTCTTGAACGGTTTGTAGCAGCCACTGCAGAACTCGTGGTGGCACTGGGTGCACTTGAAATGCATGCAGCCCCCTCTGGCCAAGACATACCGGAACTTGCAACTTGGACATTCTGATAGAGACCATAGAATTGCATATTATATTTCAGCTTTTACAACAAATAATAAGACAGAGATCTTACCACTTTCAGTTTCACAATTATTTTGACAAACGATGGTCAACAGTTAGAATAGACAACAAGCATGGATATAATGCAGACAGTTGCACAGCCAGTACATTAAACCCAATTAAAGCTCAACACAAAAATCAAATGTCAACAAACAATGACAACTTCTACTTCTTAAATGTTTTCTCTTCTAATACACAGAGTCAGAATCATCTTGGACATACCAATTCCGTACTCCTGCAGATGCCTGGCCAACCCTTGAGCCTGGTGTTCTGGATCGTTGGCTATTTTCCATTCCGTGAATTGGTCACATGTCAACCCTGCATGTTGGTCTTCCCACTGAAATTTATCAATAAGATATTGAGGATCATATTAGCGGAAATTATATAAGTGAGTGAGTGAGTATGTGTTTTTGCCCCATGCCAAGTAATAAAAGACATAACAGGCATGACTCACTACAGGTGTGAGATCGTAAATATATTCTGGTCGCAGCAACCACATATGCCGAGCAAGCAAGAAATATTCATGGGTCTCTGTTATCAATTTGCATGACTCATTGCAGGGCAACTCACAATGTTAGTCATGATGAGGCCATTGATGTGAAATGACTCAGATCAGAAACACTCTGTTTCAAACAAGGAGGAAATCCTCATGAGTCATGCTATAAATTTTCTGAACACAATGACTGGCAAAACTGATATTGAGAGGCTATACACAAGTATACAACAAGTTTTCATCTCCAATCTCCAATTCAAATTAGTTTGTTTATTAGTTGCAGACAATAATGAATGAAGACATGATACTCACAGGTCGTTGGCACTTGTAGCAGGTGACCTTGGCGCAATGGGGGCATGCCATCTGGAGGTCGTCCTCTCCTTCCTCGGGGGTGAACAGGAACCCACTGTCACACTGAAACAACGAAAAAGATAAAATGTCTAAAATCCACTACATTTCCATTGTGTTATTTGCTGCATATTTATGGATGCATTATTACAAAGACTAGAATACTGAAGGTTCCAGTGTGAAATTGGTGAAACTTATTACTAAGGGTGTTGGTCATCTCAAATAGACGACACGGACATAACTCTTTGATGAAACAATTGGAAAATAAATCTTCCTGCTGAAGTTTTCAAAACATATCAAAGAGAGGCTTACATGAGAGCACCATCTGAAGTGTGGATCCTGCATCAGAATCCAGTCCCTCACTTTCCTCTGGTAGAGTTCAAGGGTGTCTTTTTGGACTAATCTTTTCAACTGAAAAATGAAGTTATAATCATACACACTTGCACAAAAAAATTCAATACGTAATCAGCTCAATGCCGAAAATATGAAAACTACTTTCAAGTTCTTAGCTGTATAGTAGGAAAATATAGAATGCAAAATCTCAGAAATGCAGATATGCCTACTGCACTTCCTGGTTTGTTGAGCAGCAATTACAGGTCAATGCACCATAACTTACATTTAATGCTTATTTCTAAGTATACCTCGCTTAAGTTAATTATCGATACAAATAAAGTACCTTCATTTCAACATACTTACCAGCAGATCCAAGAACTGGAAGTGCTGCTGACTGTGTTCAGGGTCCTGGATATCCGGCTGCAAACAAACCGGACACACAAGATCTCTGACTGGTCTCTCCCGGATGACCACCTCAAAGTACTCTTGCATGCACGGCTGGCACACCTGGCACTGGCAGTGGGTCAGGTTCATTATCTGCAAAGAGATAGTTAAGGAAGGTGTTAAGACGATTTACAAAAAGTCATATTAGAGGGTTTATTAATTTTAAAAATACTATTTTTTAAATTTAAATATTATTTAAAAAAATTAATTTACATTTTATTATTTGGCTTCTTTCAGGAACTATAAATTAAAATGTTGAAGGTTGTCTAAGAACAGACAGCTAATCAATAGCAATTTATGACTTCGAACATTGATTAAATTATACATCAATTTATTTGGCCTTGATTGATATGGTTAGCATAAATCATAACCTACAACTTAAATGCTAAACAAGCTAGCTATTTCTTGAGCACTTTTGTCAAAAAGTATAAATATGTCAATCATTCATTCAAAGTATTTCTGCAGACACAACAAATAACCAGTCACAGTCATGACCACAATCAACTTATCTATCTATACAAATACATTTCCAATAAAACGATTAATGCCTACCTTATTTCTTGAACAGCTGGAGAAGCAGATCTGACACTCCTGTTGTAGATATTGCAAAGTCGCAGCTTTATGGCCGCACTCATTCGCAGCATCAAAGATGTCATCTAAGGAAATGCTTGGGTCCAATTCCACATAATCAAGTAAGTACAGAACAGTCTCCACTCTCCCCCAGCTTTTGAGGAAACCTTCAACAAGGACCAGTCTTCCTCTTCTCTGAAAATGACACAGAAAGAATATATATCAAAAGTGATAAAGGGTGAAATTTTGGAGGCCCCAGTTGTAAAAACATTTGAATTTGTCTTTGTGATTCAGCAAAATCTTTTCGCATTGATGTCCTGGGATCAAACAAGGCATCGTTTCAATCAGAGCGTCTTATTTGGACATTGCAACCTCATGATCAGAATCAGGGGATCTTTTATATAGTATCACATCTTTTTCTCCTCAAAGCTTCACTTTTAAAATGAAGTGCTGCAGCTGAGACAAATAAAGAACCTCAATCCCTTCACACATTGAAAAGAAGATAGTTTTGTGGCACCTTCCTGTTCGAAGTCATCTCAAAAACTTTTAAAAGATACAAGTACTGGCAAACTACGCTTATCAGTAGTTGCAGAGCAACTTGAGTCCAGGCCATTATAAAGATCCATAAAAAGATTGTTTATCTGAAACAAAACTTGAATCTAACCTGCATGTCAACATCTTTGTCTCGGATGACGCTCTCCACTTCCTGAGTAATTCCTGGGTCTGGCTCCCAGATGGCACTTTGGAATTCCGACAAATAGCTATTCACCAGGTGGCTTTCTGCTCTGTCCTTGTTGCCATGACAACTGTTCAATGCATCAAATATTTGGTCGTCCGAGAACGATTCAAGTGCTTTCAGGTATTCCAACTGAAAGAAAGTCAACAAGATTTTCAAAAATATTTCTCAAAATTTCTCGACAATGACAGCATTATAGCATTAAAGTATCAATGGGAAGCTGCTATAAGTCATTCTGCTACAACTCACATTATAATATCATATTCCAATAATCATTGATGAAAATTAACTCTTATAGATTCAACTGATGTCAAATGGTCCTCAAAGAAAACACTGAATATGACCGATGTCTTGAAAAGACCATCTACGTAAGAGATATGCCACAGAAGAGTCTCTTGAACTAAAAATGACTACATGTTTCTCTGATATTTCTGAATATTAAATTTATGTTTTGTAAAAGTAATAAAACTGGCAACAAAAAAAGTTTACAAACTCACCGCTTCCTTTCTTTCTGAGATAAGCTCTGACACAGCCTTATCAACGTCCCCACAATGGGCTGCTAATTTCCCTCTGATTTGGACGTCTGTGAAGTTGAATTGCGCCTGATCCAGTCCAGATGTCAGTGCAGTGAGTACACCCTTAGCCTCCTCAACCGTTTGGTCCCAAGTCAGACTGAGCCAACTGATTGGGTCATTGGTGGTACATTGATCCAGAGCTATTTCAAACTCTTCTAAGGAGTAGTTGTTGATTTCTGCATCCTGTGGAGTAGAGTTCAATGTCAATTGAATTTATGATGAATAGATGTATAACCTACCAGTAATGCATTCTTTATTAATAGGAACTTTTTTGCTTAAAGATATTTACAGGTCTCTTCACTAACACAAAATTAATTGCTAAAAAAAAAAAATTAAAACAGGAAAAATTATATTTTGAAATAGAAACAACAGAATTCTTTCATAAGAACTTAAGTAAAACCACAACAATATTTTGAAAGAATAGACACAGGCACAACCTGGCACATTGGACACGTGCCTGAATCTAGCCAGGCCGAAAAGGCACATTAACTATTATACTATCAAATTCTATTGACAAAATCAGTCAGTGAATACTTTCTGAAGCAGAAAATTGTCATAATCCTAAAAAATTCACTGCGACTCACCCTAATCCTACAAGCCAACTGCCGCGCCTGGTTCTCCATCTGCTTGTTATCCTCTTTTGTGGAATTCAAAATTGACGGCATTGTCTCCGGAGCTGGGGATCCACTTCTGCCACCACCACCAGGGGACACCTGACTCATGTCACCACCTACCAGATTGTAGACGAACCCTGTAGAAGTTTCTTGCATCATGCTACGTCGCTGAGGTTGGGTCGAAGCTTGTGATGGCGGTGTTTGAGTGACGTTACTGACATTCATTGTTAGAGGAGTCATGACATTCTTGTCATCTCTTCGTCGGCGAAGGGGGCTGAATTCTAAAATATCAAAATTAAACTTTAACAACGTAATATTTTTGCAAGAATTTCGGTGAAGAAAATATTACCGGTTCTTAATAACAAGACAGGACCAGTTGCATTAAATTGAGTGTTGCAGGCTAATTGAAGGAGTTACAGTGTCTGATCAAAAGCTAATTAAACGACAAACCTTTTGCTTGAGACCCCTGAATAGCCTCATCTTCCGTCCGGTTATTTTCACGCATTGGTTGAGCGTATACCAGACTCTGCTGTATCAGTTCTTGTTCTTCAATCCGATCTTCTTGGTCAAACTACAAGGTAAAGCAAAAGAATCATACAGCTATCTGTTCATTATATTTCTATAGAGCATAATGGTTAGCACAGCTGCCTAGTAAAATGGAAAATGCAGGTTAAAATACCGGTCCGGCCATTCACTGCCCTAGTGGGTAGCTGATTCAGTCCTCTGGACAGGTTTTCAATTAAATAAATGTGCTTTTAACCTTTAACATTTACCTGTACAGACAAAACTTTCCTAGAGATTCTGTAAATTCCTTTTTAGAAATAAATTTTTTGTTGCAATATTTGCATTTAATTCAGTCCGGCAAACCAAGCCAAAGATATTACTGAATCTAACATTTGAAAATTATGGCAGTACAATAATTAATTGAGTGTCTGTCAAGGAATTTCCGATCTTCACAATCACTGATCTGTTACATTATTACCAAATGAGTACCTGGCAAAAATCTTGACCAGCAGGATTCGCAGGGCTGTGTCCTGGAGTACCTGGACCTGTTGGAATGGCCTCAGACTCCTCAGAAATCCAAACAGGATCTTCCGTCACTCTCTGGCATATTTCGCAGGCCTAAAATAGATTAGATTTATAACAAAGTGTTATAATCAGTTGTATAATAACTAAAGTTTTCTGAAAGTTTTCACTGCATCAAACAAATCAACATAAAAGTATCATAAATTAAAGATACTAGAAAGCCCGTTAGAGAGAAGGGTGCCTTGAAAGCAGTGAGGCTGTGCATTGCCCGAATGTGATTACGCGGTGTGTTTTGGCCACACCTGGCCAAAGTACAGCTGGGGTCTCATTGGGGCTATCTATGTATGTATGTAGCTATGTATCCATCCATCTATCTTTTTATCCAGCTATCTGTCCGTCTATCTATCTATCTATATATATCTATCTATCGATCTATCTGTCTATCTAAGTATCTAGCAAGCAAGCAAGCAAGCAAGCAAGCAAGCAATCTATCTATCTATCTATCTATCTATCTATCTATCTATCTATCTATCTATCTATCTATCTATCTATCTATCTATCTATCTATCTATCTATCTATCTATATGTTTAATTGTTAGTAATTGTGATATCTGTTTATTCTGTGGAACATTCTGTCATCAATCCATGTCCATATCATTTCATGTCTTCTTATCTGATGCAGCTGGGGTGGGAAAAAAAAGAACAAAGTCTCGAGGCTGAAATTACTTGTAGTTGTGATGTCGGGGAAAAATAATATGTACATCTATCTTTCTATCCATCTATCTATCTTTTTATCAATATTGATAACTATCTTTTGAGTAACAGCAGATCGCAGTATTCTGTTGATGTTCTATCAATCTATATATATAGCAATATGCAAATCAACACCACGTGTTTGTGGTGGCAGTGAAACCATGCATATAATTATCAGGCCAGGCTGGCTATTACAATTCCCCCCTCCGAAACACATAGGCTGAGTGGATGGAGCAGGAGGAGTGCCAGCAGCAGAAGTAACAGGGCTATAAGATCGAGGGTTGTTTTTCCACACAGAAGGTGTCAAATAAAGGCAGATTTAAGAGGAATGAGAGGGTTTTGAACGAAAACAGAGGTTATTGCAAGGGAAAATGTCAATTAGGATAGATAAGTGAAGTTTGGTGATGATTGAGAAGGAAGTGACAGAGTGAAATGAGTAACAACAAACTCTGGTAGATAGCGTAATTATATATAGATTTCTTCCTTTGTGAAACACATTCAAAGTAAATACATTTCTACCACCAAAAAAACTGTCATTATTGCAATAACGCATAATGGCTAGAAAAGATTTGACTTTTGGTCTTTTAGAAAGAAATGCAGTAATGCCACTGCAAAATGACAAAAAGGCACTCACCAAAATATCAGGATGGTTCCTGTATGTACAGTGTGCACACTGCCAGAGCAGAGGACTCTTGTCATTGCCACCTACAGTTGTATTGGAAGGTTCACTGACACTTAGGAGACCTTGACCCCCAAGATTCCCGGCTAAAGTCTGATTCAGATTCTGCTCTAATCTGTTTCCACAGTGCTGGCAAAACTGGGAGGCTGTCCGAGTGATTCGCTGACACGTTTCACAGACGACTGTGTTGATAGTCGATCTATTTGGTTGTTGTTTCGCAAAACTCTGTTGAGCGTTATAATCTTGAATGGCTAGAGATCCGAGAGGAGTTTGTTGTTGATTGAAAATTGACGTCTCCGGTTGTTCTATATGCAAGGGTATCATAGGAGGAAGTCCAGCTGCACTGCTATAAGACGTCATGGTACCAGCATTAGGTGCTTGAGTGCTTTGACCTACATTTCCCACAACATTAGGCACAAAATTAGCGTTTGCATTGGCGATATTAATTGCTTGGTTCTGCGTCTGATTCATATGGGAATTGATATTAATCACAAAGGTGACGTTTCCCGATCCGTTGCTCTCTGACGAATTAATCTGGTTCTGTGAAGGCACTTGGTTCTGATTCAGTTCTTCCGTCTTTTGCGACACTAACACATCCCAACGGTCTCTATACTTGTGCAGACAGCCTAACTGTTGCCGCACAATCTGGTTATTCATGTCTCCCACCGGACCACCTTGTATGATTCCCATTTGTAGTTTTATGACACACATATCTAAGACCTCCCTTTGTTTCTCCAAAGGATTAATAGACATTATCTGGGTCAGTAAGTTGCAGGTAGGACCTCTATAATCCATCATTAGTATCCGTTGGAAATCATTCACCATTTCTGGCTGCGACTTGATCCTATTCAAGAAAGCATTGCTGGCTTGTAGCCCAGTCGGGTTCATCTTCAATTCGGAATACGGAGCTTCCCCAGCATTCATCTGGGCTGGTGCCCTCGCCTCACTAGATGCCTGTAGACTCTTGTGTGCGGATATCAACTCAGCGCTATTACTGGCATTGAAAACACCTGATAAAGCGGGCAGCTGTCCACTGGCGATGCTGTGTATGGCAGTGTGTTCTGTAGCTTCACCCCTCGAGCTCTGAATCTCACCTCTGGCGCTCGGCAAACTCCTGATTTCTCCTCCATTGCTGTTACTGTATGACTCCCCATACGACTCCCTATACGACTCTCCCATACTCAAATGACTCTGCAAGTCTCCCACTAAACTCTCCACGATCTCATCGCTCTCCACTGGCTCCTTGTTGTTTCTAGATGTCATTCCTCGTATTATCTTGCTCCTCACGTGGTCTAGTCGCAAGGGATGGCTATGATACCGCTGGTCGCATTCCTCACACAGCCATTTTTGGTTGCAGGTCTCGCACACGACGGCCACGTCATCATTACCACATATTTCGCAGGGCTCAACTTTGTCTGAAAATTACGCAAAAACATGATGCAAAAATTTCTGCAATCAGTGGGTGTGTGATTATCACTGATAGGGCTTTACTTACGGTATTTTTACATTGAGTCACTAGATTTAAAAGAACAGGCAGGGACTACAATGAGGAAAGATGCACCTTCAATGGGAAGACTGCTTTCCACCCACATAATGGCACATTGGTATTATCTTCCTAAGCACTCAACAAGAACTTTTATCATAAATGAATTTGCATACCATTGAACCTCATGACTTTCTTGCTGGCTTCAGCTCTTTCAGCTCCTCTCAAGTCAACTTCCCTCGCCATGTCCAGATGGTTGCCGATTGGACTGTAGTAATTCTGCTGTTGTTGGGGTACCCTGCAATACAAACCAAAGCTTAGTTTCATTTGTACGGAGGGATTGACAAAGGCTGATTAGTACAGGAGGAGGACACGACAATGAGCCGAAGAGTGACCAAAACAGCCATCCTAGACAAGTGACCCCGCAAGAGCTGGATTCCAACCCAGACCCTAACGAACAACAGACCAGTGCCTACCACTGAGCTAACCATGCCTACTGATAGCTTGCAGGCACCAAAATATCAATTTTATGCATAATATTATGGATTTGTAGAAGACCCGAAATTGTTATGTTAATGCAAGGAAGGGGTGAAAATAAACCTGACAGCCCTTGCTAACAAACTTCACGATTCTTCCAACAAAAGCAGATTACTGTACCTGCAATGACAAAATTATTCTATTTTCTTGAAACATTAAAAGAATAACAGATACAGGATAATAACCATACCTGGCTCGGGGAGATATGAGGCTATCTAGATGCACATGGTATGTTGCCATTCCGTTAGCATATTGCTCTATCTCTGCCAAACCAATCATCAACTCCGTGATGACAAATGCGATCGTCACTTGGTCCGGCTGAGTGTTCTTGACAAAACATAATCCATACATGTACTCTTCTTCTTTGTACCCAACTGTTTTGAGCACTTCACGGGCACCCTGCAAAGATGTCATAAAATTTAATTTAATTTTCTTAAAGCGCATAATGAGGCCAAATTGATAGCAAAATTTTTAAAATATTTGGTTGAATAGAAAAGCAATTGAGAAATCATTTTCTGCAATAAACTGAGCTTGTAAAAAAAATTAGTGTCATTTACTTAATAATTAATTCCATCACTTTTCTTTTACATTTTTGAGCTGGCTTTGTCATGTCAAATCAAAATCAAAAGACTTTTTTTTTTCAGCAATTTAACTACCATTTCGTTCAAAAAGACATACACAGTCTCTTCCATCTCGTTTAAAAGTCATTAATTTTTTTGCTTCAAGGTTAATTACCAGTGTAATTAAGTCTTCAACTTCCAGGTGATATTTTTGAAGAAAAATATTTAAATTGAACATGAAACGCATAAAGCTCCTGATTGATATATTGATAGAACATTTATTTGGTTTCCATACATTTATAAAGTACAAATCCGTCCTATCAAAATGTTGAGTACAATTGCCTCCAGCTCCCACCACCATCCCTTCCAACTTAATTCTATCGTCAAGAAATCCATTTCTCTGAATGTACGCAAATGCACAGAATCTGAGAAAAATAACTTAAGTAGCCATCTCACCTGAATGACGTCCACACTGCTCTTGAATGTCCCGTTGGAGTACATGATCATGTGCCACTTCTCAGGACGCAACTCCTCAGGCTTCTGCAGATTTCTCGCATATTTCTTTAGGATTTTCAGAGCAGATATAACCTTACTGAAGTCATCCTTTTGCTGAAATTTGTTATTAATGATAATTTTAAAATTCTAGAAAAATCTGCTTTATAAAGATACACAGCAATTTTTACAAAATGACCATGTGATGCAAGATTATTGCAATAAAAATTAAATAATAATTGTCTTTCTTCCATATTTATGATCTATAGATGTAAAACACAAACTCACTAACTCAGGCATATTTATGAGATTTAAAATTAACTACATAATAAATATCCACTTGATAATTACTACAATCTAATAAAATTTTTGCAAGGAACTTCTTGGCATCTTGCCAAACCACATGTAGGACATTGTAGGTGACAACCATTTTTACAGCACAATAACATTGCACAATTCATTTTGACTTTAAATTAAATTTGATAATTTATAATAATTGTCAGCACTACACATGCTGCAAGGGAATTGGGAAATAGGGAATAAAAAATAAAATGCAGAAGGAATGTATTTTGCATTAACAGGATGAATCATCGACATGCTAAATAACATCGAAAGCATGCAGTCTACCCACGAACAGATAAACAGAACCTAACATCATAAATAGTCTATAATTTTATCATTTATACTTCCTGATTAGATTTCACATGTTAGTTCATTCACGCACCTTGATATTTTCACGCAATATCCCAGGAATGTCTACAACTTTGAACTTGATGCTGTACGGCAAATCATGACCAACTATGCGACTCAGGGGCTCCGTGACAGCCAGATTATCCCACTCGTATTGGCCTAGAATAGTCTGGACCAGTGCGGTCTTCTCCTTTTCAAATTGGTGTTGGTCCATGATCAGTTATTTTGTTAATACCTTGTCAATGTCAGAGTGACAGTGAGCACGATAATCATATGGTGGTCCTGCAAAAAGATTAGACTTATTAACATTAAGATCAATACATATATATACCAAATTCAATGCACATCATCGATTCATGATACAGACTTCAGGCAGTACAGTACAGTCATGATGATTCACATCTTCTGACACATACAGTCTACAGTGCAGATTCAGTTTATGACAGACAGCTGACACAACTTCAAGATAGTGCAACTGAATTGTCAATTGACTGTTTTGAAAGAACTGTGAGAGCTTATGAGCACATCAAGTATCATTTCATGTCCATACAACAAAAAGAAACTACTTGTGTACTTGTTTACATACCCAGGCCAACCATTGCAACCATTTCATGTCATCTTGTCAGGAGTGATTCACACCCAAACTCACTCAGCTGCTCAGTGGATTCCCCATGAATGATGACGTCATTTTCAAAGAAATCCCCTCTAGGCGGCGCTGAAACAGGTTTCGGCCAATCAGAGCGCAGGATTTCTTTGTTTACAAATGGCTGCACATAGTGATGGAGAGAAGCACACATTTTTGGATCGGACAACTTCACAAGCCAAGAAAAACATGAAGACACAATGCTAGGTAGAATTTAGACTTTGTTTATTTTTTTCAAGCACCCAGCCATCTTTCTAACAATGCATAACCATCATGATTCCTGCAACATTGGGTGACAGGTGCCCTTTTATTTTTGACAGCTGTCAGTGTCAGTGTCAACTGTCAGACTGTCAGCTGTCAAAATACTCAATTCTCAAATCATGGCACAATGACAGTCAACACTGGTCAAGTGTCATATAACAGCTTTCCTGAATATATTAGAAGATATTTGCACATAGTATAGAGGGTTTTACCAAATATGTGAAAGCAGATATTATTAGCTTCGCTGAGAAGCTATTGTGGTCCCTGGCACTTCAGCACATGCGTTAGTGTGTATGTGAGTTGCCTCCTGCAAAAACTACTGAATACATTTAGATTTCCTTTGGCATGATATGTTCATTTGTACTACACAAGACCTGATTAAATTTTGGTGACTATTGGGGCTTTTTTGGGCCCGCAATTAAAGAAATCTGAAAAAGGCCTCTACAGTGCAGCATGCACTATCACTTTTTGCTGTAGCACTAGCAGCCAAGAGAGGACATTATTTCTACATTTTCTCTGCAAAAACGGCATAAAACATTCGTAGATGGTGCCAAAGCACTAAATTAGCAACATTTCAATGTTTATTTGATGAAAATCCAACCAGATTCGCCAAAATGAGCATGCAATTGTAGACAATCCAACAAATGATGCTGCAATAACATATATATATATATATATATATATAGGATTTTATCAGACAGCGTAATATCATCAAGATACATGTGTCATATATATAAGTAGAAGCGTTGATCAACTTATGATCTTTGGGGGGCTATGGCTTTTTGGTGAAAAAAAAGTTTGTTTCCAACTTGACACTGAAAAAAAAAATTGTTCCGCACATGAAAAGAAAAAAAGTTGGTTTCCACCTGTAGCTAGGGTACCGCAATGTTAAACTTATGAAAACAAAGTTTGTTGAGTGTCCGCATGCCAAAGAAATTGTTCGTCGACGCTTTGCGCACAAAAAAAAAGTTTGTCCTGGGGGTAAAAGCCTTAGCCCCCCTCCAACTATTGACTGGTCGGCCCCTTATGTGCGGCATCTTGCAGTATTCAAAGTTCAATTTTAAATGGACAGCGAAGCTATGTGCTCTCAAGGCGCCCGTTCTAGTTTATAATTACTGGTACATTTTGTCTCATCTCACATGCGAACTGATTTACATAGCAGAATGAGACAGAAAAACAGAAATATAATGCATGCAGTATTAAAAGCATGTGCATGTATAATGTCGGAAAATTAATCAACACAGAATTGCTAAAATATTATTGATCCTCACAGGGGGGAATGGCTATAGGGGGGGGGGGCACTTGCCCCCTGCCCTGCCCCCCCCTTTGGTTATGCCATGCCTGTGTGCTGTGGCATGTTTATCAGGGAGGGGGGGTATTAGGGGCTTGCCCCCCCCCCATCAGGCCCAAAATTAACCTGGGGGTGATAGGCAATGTGGCGAGCAACCATGTATTAGCTGCATGTTATGGCTCCCCCACAGAACATTTCTAGATACTTTATGTGTATCTTCTGAAAGTTATATTATTTTATAAGTGCTGCATTTGATATTTTCAGATTCCCATGGTTATTAATTGATCATCTTCTGTGGTATCCCAAGCAGATAGCTTATGCCCAGAGAGCTACAAGCAAGCCAGTTTCTTGGAATTACAGGTGCATCTTCCAGTGAACCATGACGGAGTCCTTGGACCAAGCCAGTTTGATCTCCAGCCTGAAGCGCCTGGTCATCAGTTTTGGTCCGTTTATTCAAAATGCAGGATCTTACGAACAGGCTGAAGAATCGCTGATGCACATGGAAGCCAGCGATGACAACTTTCACAGGTAATCAGTATAATCTCTCATTCAGGGGAGTAGTAATTGTCTTCTGAGATCAATTTGTATAAATACGACATGTGACCATGATGACCACACGCTTTGACTCCGAGAAGACTATTTTTATCTGAACAAATAACTATAAGGTGGTTTTAGGCCAACCAATTTAATGTTATGGTTGTCTCATTAATTTAGTTCTCCTTAAAAATAAAACATTGTGGTTTTTTGACCCTCAACGAGTCAAAATATCATGATCAAGTTACTCCTCATTAGATGTTTGACTGCCATTGTTTCCGGTTTAGATATGAGTTTGTGCGCTGGCTGCGCTCCCAGATTGACAGTCAACTTGGTCAGCTGATAGACAGGGAGATGGGCAGACATTCCATCACCCCCCAGGAGGCCATTGCAGGCCAAGAGACTGTCATCGAAACTATTACGAGGAAGATTATCAAATCTCAGGAGTAAGTACAGCTACTTTTAGGAGAAGTTTTACAAGTTTTGTTTTACTTAGCCGTATGTGACACTGCTTTGTTCAATGCTTGCAGTCAATTGATTTTTTGCCAAATTATGAGTTGCTGAAAGTTTCTAATGAGGCAGCAATTATTGGAGAATATATTGCATTTCAATGCTCTGTTAAAAGTTAGGGGAATGCCAACAAATGTCACCAATATCATTGGTACTATGTTAATTTCTTATTTCAACAAGATATCAAGATATTAAACCTTTTTGAGATGTCCTCTCAGATCAGTTATAGTGCTGTCTTTGGTCACAGAACCAATTATAAAAGCCCTATGACTTGTTTCAGCTTTGCCAACATGACCCAAAAACTGAAGTTGGATGTCACAGATGCCTGTGAGTACCTGGTGACCAACTTCCCCCAGGAGTTCACGGGAGAAGAGATCCAAAATCAGCTCCAACAGGAACAGAGAAACGATCCTGCCAACTCCGTCAGTGACATCGAGTCTTCCCTTGGGGAGAGCTCTCTCAATCAGGTACATGTCCTGCACTGTACCTACACACATGATTCAAATGCCCATGAATCATGTAAATTGTACAGGTCACTCCTTATTCATCCTAGATTGTAAAGAGTGAAAGTAAGTCGAAATAATACCTTTGTTCGGACTTACATTCACACTTTGTAATTCAAAAACATTTTCCTTTTTGGATGCTCAAATTGTGAAACACATTGTATGCTGTAATCAAAGGCAAAGGTGATTTTTAGAAATGTGCTGCGGTTTATAGGGCTTTGATATATTTTCTCGAGTGCTGTTGAATTATGATGTTTCACCTTGTTTCTTGCATTTTTATATTTTATAATTTAACAATTTTCAGAGTACCTTCATGTTCATGAACAATGAGCAGTTTCAAAGGATTGCTCAGGATCTCGATAAGAAACAACCTGCACAGGTAAAATTATGTGCTTTTCTTTATGTATAAATGTTACATTCCAATTTTTATGTCAATATATTGGAGAATTATCGATTGTTTTGATTGCTTTTTCTATTGTTTTAGATGAGAAAAGAAGCCCTCCAGCAACTTCATCAAACACCTTCCCTGGATGTCATCCACTGCGATTGGTGGGGACACATTCGACAAGGACTCCTCGATGCTCTGACTGACAGTGATAATTCTCTCGGGGTGAGTCTTACTTTACTGTTAAGATGCATTAACAAATGACTCAACATTTTACATTGCATCAACAAAATTAATTACGAGTGATTACCAAAATGCACCGAAGTGCTCATTGTGAGGTCATATCCTTATACAGGCCTATTCTTGCTATGTTATACTTGATGACTCGTACCTAGTTAGTGAGGTCATGTCCTATATTTGCCATGTTATCTGCACAACTCAGTGCATAAGTCTTATTCACATGTCTCCCAATGACAAATTGACCCCCAATTTCTCTGTAAAAGATAAGACTTTTACTGACATCATATGTCCATGTCCTCAAACCACCAATTGTAATCACTCATCCTTTATGGATGTCTTTTTGCGATGTGTGTTTTAAGCTTGCTTGGTTTGTTTCTCGGCGGAGAGTACTGAGAGTTCGCTGCAGATTGGTGTTCCACTGGAAAAGTTTATTTTCTTATTTTCAATTTTCAAACTGGCTTTGCGATATTGTTGGTCTCCTGATCTTCTTATTTGATGAAGTACCTTAAGTCATTTAATTAGTTTATTGTCACCTATGCTGCTAGATATAATAAGCCCTGAATCAACTGATTAACCATAACTGACGAAAACAAAACATTTTTCAGCCAGTGACATCACACAACCAAGCTGAAACTTAATTTTTAAACTGTTTGGACCGCCAATCTGCAAACAGCTATAAGCATAATCAAGTCAAGTCCACTGTATATATATATTTTTTCTTATAATTTTTTTTTTGCTATTTGTAGATGTCTGCGATGAAATTCATTGCAAGAGGACTTTCTTCAAATTCGCCATCAACAAAAGAAATATTTGTCCTTCTGGGTGAGTCTTCTAGACATATGTATTCTCACAGAAAATAAATTACCGGTTTTCATATATTTGTATTTTTATATCATATGTTTTAGGGAAATATAGTCGACAACCAAATTCTTGAAGTAAAATACTTTATTGTAGAATAAATCACTGTAGAAACCCTGTAAAACAGGAAAAGAACAAGGGAGTAAGTGACGTGTCATTAATAATGTACATTAAGTCACATGTGGCATAGCCAAATCAACTGAGACCTCATAAAGTAATAATGAACAAAGTGTGTTATAAATATAGTTATATTAATATAATGAAGCTAAAGATTACTAAGTAACAACCATATAATTATCCAATAAATGTACAAAACCGAATAGTAATAAAGTAACCCAGAGTAACATTGCACATTAATGCAAAGTGCAAATACCAAACTCATAAACCATGAAATAATTATTCAAAGTCATTTACCATCAAAGTGTAATTAAATACCATAAGAAGTAAGCAACAAGTTAAACACCTTACCCTGAAAGGGGTTTCTTGACAAGGAAGCAATGGGCAGCAAGTTACAACTAACCAAGTCCCACAAGTCGAGGACTGCACACTACCCAAGTGGCAACCTTAAACCAATAGATAACTAACATAAGTAACTTGCTAAATAAGTGGCAAATAATTGACAAAGTAGAGAAAATGGTAAATAATAGCCATGAGCACTTGTATGCTATACAGGCTAAGATACAAATACTTATTATTTACTCAATACTAATTAATTAATTCTAACAGGGCAAAAATATGTATAGACTGAAATACAGTGATAATATGAGAATATGAAATAAATTGAACATACCTGAGATACAAAAGTTGAATGGTCAAAGTACAGCACTAAGTTGCTTGATCAGCAGCTCAGATAGGAATGACATAGAAAAAGAGCTGCTGAACAGTTTTGTTGACTGTGAAGGGATTAAGTCCCTATTAGCAGATGTGGTAAACTGAGTACTGGAACGTGCTGTCATCTGGTGTTAATACCAGCAGCAAAGTCTCACAGAGCTGGGAATGGAGCAAGCCATGAAATATGCTGTCACATTGGAGCAGTCGAGTCATGATTTATGTTGAACAATTCGAAAGTTTCTATACATACCATACGAAAGGCCCATGCAGGCTTTAGATCTAACATCATGTTTAAAATATGATTTATGTTTTCATAATGTTTGTCTTTGCAGTTGAATTCATGAGAATGCAGTTCAACATTTCTAACAAGGACAACATTCCTCGCTTGGAAGATGGACTCGACTGCTCCAAACCGGAGCTGGAAAAACTTCTCAAAGCGGTTAGTAAAGTTTTCTCTATGTTTGAAGGATCATGGGTCATTTTGAATAAAAATTGGACTCTGATTATACATATGTGTCGTATTGTTGAATGCTGTGAGTGAAGAATTGGCTAACAAGGGCTGTGTATGTATCTATCTGTCTATAGATCTGTCTATCGATCTGTCTATTGTCCTCATCAAAAAATAACTATTTTATTTTCAGTTCCGCCTGATGAATGAATTTCAGCAGCAAATTTCACAATATTGGGTACGGTACCCTGATCGGTAAGTATTTTCAAGAGATTAAAAAGATGTGTCAGATAGATTTAAAAGAATAATTCCTTATCACTCTTAAGATTTAGTTGGAAAAAATGCTCGAGTGTCAGTTCGTCTTTGGATAATAATTATCTCTTTGGAATTTATCTCTTTGGAAAATCAATGTGTAGTGTCAATTATCTCTTTGGAGAATAAGCTGAGTGTCAGTTATCTCTTTGGAGAATAAGCTGAGTGTCAGTTATCTCTTTGGTGAATAAGCTGAGTGTCAGTTATCTCTTTGGAGAATAAGCTGAGCGTCAATTATCTCTTTGGAGAATAAACTTAGTGTCAGTTATCGCCTTGGAGAATAAGCAGAGTGTCCGTTATCTCTTTGGAGAATAAGCAGAGTGTCAATTACCTTTTTGGAGAATAAGCAGAGTGTCAATTATCTCTATGGAGAATAAGCTGAGTGTCAGTTATCTCTTTGGAGAATAAGCGGAGTTTCAATTATCTCTTTGGTGTATAAGCTGAGTGTCCTTTGGAGAACAAGCTGAGTGTCAGTTCTCTCTTTGGAGAATAAACTTAGTTTCACTTATCTCTTTGGAGAATAAGCTGAGTGTCAGTTACCTCTTTGGAGAATAAGCTGAGTGTCAGTTATCTCTTTGGAGAACAAGCTGACTGTCCGTTATCTCTTTGGTAAGCTGAGTGTGGTAAGCTGAGTGTCAGTTATCTCGTTGGAGAATAAGCTGAATGTCAATATTCTCCTTTTTAGAATAAGCTGAGTGACAGTATCTCTTTCGAGAATAAGTGGAGAGTCAGTTATCTCTTTGGAGAATAAGCTGACTGTCAATTGTCTCTTTGGAGAATAAGCAGATTGTCAGTTATCTCCTTGGAGAACAAGCAGAGTGTCATTTATCTATTTGGAGAATAAGCTTAGTGTCAGTTAAATATTTGGAGAATAAGCTGAGTGTCAATTATCTCTTTGAAGAATAAGCTGAGTGTCAGTTACCTCTTTGGAGAATAACCTGAGTGTCAGTTACCTCTTTGGGGAATAAGCTGAGTGTCAATTATCTCTTTGAAGAATAAACTGAGTGTCAGTTATCGCCTTGGAGAATAAGCAGAGTGTCATTTATCTCTTTGGAGAATAAGCAGAGTGTCGATTACCTCTTTGGAGAATAAGCTGAGCGTCAATTATCTCTTTGGAGAATAAGCTGAGTGTCAATTATCTCTTTGAAGAATAAGCAGAGTGTCAATTATCTCTTTGGAGAATAAGCAGAGTGTCAAGTATCTCTTCGGAGAATAAGCTGAGTGTCAGTTATCTCTTTGGAGAACAAGCTGAGTGTCAGTTATCTCTTTGGAGAATAAGCTGAGTGTCAATTAGCTCTTTGAAGAATAAACTGAGTGTCAGTTATCGCCTTGGAGAATAAGCAGAGTGTCAATTATCTCTTTGGAGAATAAGCGGAGAGTCAGTTATCTCTTTGGAGAATAAGCTGATTGTCAGTTATCTCTTTGGACAATAATCTGACTGTCAGTTATCTCTTTGGAGAATAAGCAGAGTGTCAGTTATCTCCTTGGAGAATAAGCAGAGTGTCATTGATCTCTTTGGAGAATAAGCAGTGTCATTTATCTCTTGGAGAATAAGCTGAGTGTCAGTTAAATATTTGGAGAATAAGCTGAGTGTCAAGTATCTCTTTGGAGAATAAGCAGTGTCAGTTATCTCTTTGGAGAATAAGCAGCGTTTCAATTATCTCTTTGGAGAATAAGCTGAGTGTCAGTTATCTCTTTGGAGAATAAGCAGAGTGTCAGTTATCTCCTTGGAGAATAAGCAGAGTGTCATTTATCTCTTTGGAGAATAAGCAGTGTCAGTTATCTCTTGGAGAATAAGCTGAGTGTCAGTTAAATATTTGGAGAATAAGCCGAGTGTCAAGTATCTCTCGGAGAATAAGCAGAGTGTCAGTTATCTCTTTGGAGAATAAGCAGCGTTTCAATTATCTCTTTGGAGAATAAGCTGAGTGTCACTTATCTCAATGGAGAATAAGCTGAGTGTCCGTTATCTCTTTGGAGAATAAGCTGAGTGTCAGTTATCTCTTTGGAGAATAAGCTGAGTGTCAGTTATTTCTTTGGAGAATAAGCTGAGTGTCAGTTCTCTCTTTGGAGAATAAGCAGAGTGTCATTTATCTCTTTGGAAAATTTGCAAAGTATCAGTTATCTCTTTCAGCCATTTGAAAATAAGTATTTGTAATGTCAGTTATCTTACTTTTACAGTTTCCTTGATGAAGTTTTGGAGTCCACCCTTCTCCTTCTGTCAGCACCTTACTCAACTGCAGCCTCAGGGTCGCACTCCCAAGTTACTCCAATTCATCTATTGGCTCTCTTCGACACAAAGGCTAATTGGTTCCTCAAATGGATGGTAAGGGCTTTTTATTTTTAGGGATGCTGTAAAATTATTTTTGTCTCTTAACCATTTTAATCAACTGGTGTCATTGCATTACAGCATGGAAACTACAGTCGCCAACCTATATTGAAACTGATGTCAAGACACAAATCATTCGTAGGTTTCCCTTAATATCTAATTGTTTCAATCTGTTTTGGTTTTAAGAGATGTGGATGTGTCATCATTTTCATATTCAATTGATGAAAATGGTTTTCTCTTACATTCCAGCTTGAAGATTGTGTGAGATCAGTTGTCGCTTTCTCCAAAAGCAAACGAGCGGCCGATCCAAAGAAAAATGAATCTCCGAGAAAAAACACTCCACGTAAGGATGGATTGATTGGTTAAGATTAGTATCTGTCAATCAATATTGTAACTAATGAAAATTGAAATTGAAAGTTTATGGATTGATAGGCTAAGAAGCTAAGAACCACATTTATTTGAACAAATTTTTAATTTAAAAGTATATTATGTAATGTATACATTAATTTCTTTGGAAAATAATTTAGTTAGAATATCCAGTATAATATTTTATTACTGTAATAAAAAATACAGAGGACACTAAAAATTTGCACTTGTAACTGGACCAATAAAACTTGTTTTCTCTTTTGTTATTTAGTCATTTTCATACATTATTCATCGATACGCCATTGCTCAATTTTCTGATTACTATTGAAGGAATGGCTTCGAGAAAATTACCCAGTAAATGATTTTAACAACATTTCAGGGCTGTATGAGCGGCGTACCCAGTACACTCATTCTGAGTTGGAGTACCTCCATTTTGTGCATTCCCTCCATGTCATAAGCCGTATTTTGTGCAACGTTCAAGGTCGTAGCCTCTTTCCTGTCAAGGTCAAAAACTCCGAAGGTCAGTATTATTTTGTTTTATGCTTAGATCTATATCAATACACCAGAACTCAGAACTTATTTATACACCATGGAAACTAGTTTCTTTCATTCTGCTCTTTCTGATTATAGTGATGCTAGGATCAATGTATTATAATTGTTCACATAAAAACCGTGAAAAGTAAAAAATTAAAATTTTTCTAGTAATTTGCCTACTTGCCATAATCTTAATTTAATTATGTTAAAGAAAGGAAGGGGGATTCTTTTAAACATTGATGACAGAACCATGATATTAATTAATTTTTTTCTTTCTTTGCAGAACCAGTTTCAGTCACCTCAATGGCTATCATAATGTTGAATATTCTCACCGCACCAAATACCACCAAAAGCTACAAGCTTCATGCAGGTATGTCCTACTATAATTTATCAACATATAGGTGTTTAAAATACTTCAATTGTGTATTAAAATAAAGGTTGCAGTGTCTCGAATCTAGGGCACCAGTAGGTGTGAAAAGGTATTTTTATGCGTTTAGATTAGCGTCTTTGTTGTTGATTAGGTTTAGTTGGACAAGTTCTCAAGAATCGCTGAACAATGATTGATTGGTACGAGGGGTGTCCCAAAAGTTCTGACCATTTTTTTGGCAGACCTTTCTATTTCAAATTGCTAAATGAATTTTTCACAGAATAAATTTCAGTTATTTGACCATCTATTTTGAAAAAATCAAGACTGTAAGAAGTGTTTAAGTTACTGTTCTGTTACCATGGTTACGAGAGGTCAGTGCACCCAGCGCAGCTCAATTTCTCACACGAAATTCAGCAAATTAGCTGTGTTAAAAGTCAGAGAACTTATGGTAAAAAAGCAAATGATTGCAAGAAAATGTATTTCCTGATAGGCTTGCAGTCTTTAAAGATATCTTCCATTAGATTATAAACCTTTATTTATATTTCAACCTGATCAGCTGAGGCAATTACCAAAGGCGTTTCCCAGCAGTTACCTAACAGCGCTTGAGACGGTTTGGCTGAAACAATCTGCTGTCGAGAGGCAGTGCTCAAGAACCTTAGGTTCAAAAATCCATCTTATCAGCTTTAATTACCAGATTTAGCCTTCTGTAACTTTGCGTGATACTAAAATTTATATACATGTTCAAAAATTAAAGAAATAATAGTCATAACGAGAAATGAAGCATTCTCCACATACCCTGAAATTCCGGAATTTAGGAACAGCCCTGTTTGGAGGACCCAGGTGATCGCCTCAGCACATGGGTTAAACTGATTCACAGTGACTTTAAATGTAAATGAAAAACTTTGAGATACTGTAAGGTTTCCTAATAATATTTTTTCACTATCATCCATTGCTTATTTACAGTAAATTCCTTGGTTATTTACAAGCCTAGACACTTGAATTTGGCCTAAAAAATTGAGCTGCGCTGGGTGCACTGACCTTCTGTTTCCATGGCAACAGAAAAGTTATTTAAAATGTTCGAACAGGTACCATATTTTCAGAATGGTTAGTGATATACCTGAAATTGATTCTGTGAAAATTTCATACAGCTACTTCAAATAGAAAGGTCTTCCAAAAAAATTGGTCAGAACTTTTGGGACACCCCTCGTAACATATTGTAAGTCCCAAGTTGTCTGTAATTCCATTTTCAGTGCAATATGACTCTGGGCTGCTAGTCACAAATGTCTTTAGGAAGTTGTGTATGAGCGAGTCGTCCTGTCGCCACTGTGTGTGTGTGGAGGGAGTCATTGACGTCTTACTTAGTCCTGTCTGTGATATCATCAAAGGAAAACGGGTGAGAAAGAAATAATTATTTTCTCATGAAAATGACAAGATTTTGTTGCAGGCCTATATCCGCAAAGTTCTGGGAGTCATTAATCCCAAATGTGCCCTGAAGAATTGACCTGAAAACTTTTTCTTTAACAGAATTCAGAGTTTGGAGAGGCCACCTTACTGCAGATTGCGGACATATTATCCGCCATGGCATCTTGCTCTGCTGGAAGACAACATTTGCTTTGTGGAAAAGATCTCTCCGCCTCTGCTGAGTGAGTTTTAACTAATTTTAATATATTGCTTGTATCTGTCATAGCAATAGGTAGGCCATCATATAATTGTGCACTTTACGGCAAAAGGCGGAATGCAAAAGATAGTAGGCTGTTCAGTTTTGAAGATATCACAAAATTAATACTTTATTGTAGAAAATTTTTGTTTTTCATAATATATCAGTGATTTCATACAGAGAAAGTGGTGGTGAGTTAAAGTTGCCCAAAGACATACTCAAGATGATATATTCTATTTTACAAGACCAGAAGTTGCTTGTTTTCAGCAATCTGCAGTTGTAGTTGAAACTTTATGCCATGATTCTTCAATTTAAAAATGACATCTGTTTTTTTCTTCAGCAAATCTTCAGCTGTTCAAGTTCTAGCAGAATTCACAAAACTCGGGATGTTGAACCAGTTCTCAGATTCTGTCAAAGTCACAAAGACCGTCTTAGGCCACTTCGCTTATGTCTGCCGGCAGTTGTACACTACTTGTGAGGGTCTGATGATGCTCTACCCTTACGAACTACATGACTGCATAGCACAGGCTTGGATAGAGGTGAGATATGTTTTGAAAAAACTTTTAAAAGAATATGTCGTAGGGTTTTCTTTCAATTTGTAGAACAAAATCAGTTGGTTTAAGATTTGTAGAACCTCGGGCGTTGTAGCCATCACACTTATGCCTAGATCACACGAGCGTGGTTAAGTGACGGCGAAGTTGTAGAGGTGCCAGGAAGTCAAGTTTCGCCCACTTTCGGCGTTTCAAGCCATTTTTGGACAATTATATAATCAATTAGAGGTTCTAAATCGTCGTTGATGGTTCCTATTACGACGAGGCTCTCGTTTTTTTACGCCGAATCGCTCGTATTTACGGACGAGGCAAGAAGAGACTTGTGTCGGCGAGTTGTCAGGAGCCTCGAGGCAGTTCCATTGCTTCAATGTTAAACTAGATTCGCCCAAGGAGTCTCTTTCTTCGCCCTAGCATGCTGTTGCTTCGCCCTAGCATCCTCTTACTTCATCCTAATCTTCAATTACGCCCAAGCAAATACATTTTACGGTGAAGCAAGTGCCTGTTTTGGCGTTTAAACAGCCTGTTTGCGTCGGCGAGTTGTTCTCTTTTTTCGCCGAAGTTCCATTGACTCAATGATAAGTAGCCTCGCCCAACCTGCCTCTAACTTCGCCCAACCTGTCTCTAACTTCGCCCAAGCTGTCTCTAACTTCGCCCAATCATTTTGGGGGTCTTTCTGGTCTTTTGCATCGTGGCTTCTTCCTTCGCAAAGATTCAACCGGTTGAATCTTTGGTGAAGCAAGTTCTTGCTTCACCAAACGGTCACGTGATTTCTAGGAACTTTTGGCGAGGCAGTTTAAGAAGCGCCGTAGACGAAAATATCGTCGCCGAATTGTTGAATGTAGTTTAAAAACCTCCCTCTTTCCTGGAAAAGCAAGAAGCGACGCGACAAGAACGCCCTGTTACGTCTCCGTGAGAACTAGCCATTACTTTTGAGAGATCATTAGATGTGCATTTATAATGCAAAATAGAAGGAAAATGTGGAAACAATAAAGGTTTGCTCTTCATTGCAGGCTGGCAGAGAAGCAGACACTGCTAATACCCCGACTCCATCTACTGAGGGACAACTCAGTCCTGGACGAGACAGCCACCTGGTGTAAGCATTATTACTTTATTGCTGGATATTAGTGATATTTATCTCCTGCTATATATTAGTGAGTATCTTGTTACGCAGTGTTTAATTCTAACCTAATTACCTTATTTTGATTATTTTAATCAAACTATCTGCTTTAAAAATGTTTTAGACACAATCACAAAAAAATTAATCCCATCTTGATGATGCATTGTGGTATAATGGTTGATGATTATATTGCTTACAAGTATGAATGGTTGAAACTGTCCATTCATGCACTACACTGTAAAACATTGTCAAAAGGATCTGACCTTTTTCCAGCATCCTGTGGGAGGACAGTCTCCGCGATACTTTGCTGAATTTTGCTGGCACCCCAAGAGGGCTACTCTTGTTGCAACAGAAAGGAGCGCTGGTCGATTGCATCTACTACATGTACTCCAGGCAGGCTCAGAGACTACAGGTAATTTTTCTGCTTTTTAAACATAATTTTGTAGAATCAAGTATAAAAACATTCTGTTATGCAGAGAAACAAAGTCACACACAAGGACAGATGAGTAAACTTATAAACAGGCCTAGCTACAACATTAACCTGACAGTACAAATTAAATGTACTTACAATCTAGGTCTAGTTATATCGTGCTGGGCTGCCAATCACTCGGTCCAGTATTTAAATCCTGCCAGGTCACCTGGGCCTATGTTGAATGGCTGTTTCAATCATCCTTTGTCTCATTGCCATGTCATCCTCCTTAGCTTTTACATTTGCTGTGTTTAATTTTTTCAATTTCAATCAATTTGCAAGTTTCCTCTGCTCAGTTCTATCTCAGCAGTTGTACAGACATGATGTCAAGGAAAAAGGGATGGACAGATGAGTGGGGCTTTACATCCTGAATTGATGCACTGGTTAGGCTAATTAGGACAGGAGGATGACATGGCAATGAGACAAAGGATGATTGAAACAGCCATTCAACATAGGCCCAGGTGACCTGGCAGGATTTAAATACTTAATGGGTATTTTCTAGTTTTATTATCATGTTGCATAGAAATCAGAGAGCCTTATTTGTCTGGGTTATAGGTTATTCTCTATGCTGCAGACCCACTGTCCTTTGTCTCCAATACATCAGATAATTAGATATAAGTACCTAAGCAATTGGGGTTTTACTGTCTGAGTGGGATATTGGAAAATGGATAAGAGTGACAGCATCTTATGAAGAGCTATTCTTACTATTGGGTCTCAGACTCTCAGCTTAAGTCCTGGATAAGACACATTAAGCAGATACACCAAAAGCCAATAACCTGGTGTCCTTATGTGACGTGGTGCTGCACGGCACCTGATGAACAGCAAATTAATTATTGATAACTTATATATATGCTCTTTGGTCTTTCTCTTTTCCTCTCAGGTTAGCAAGTATGAAAAGTACGGCTATGGTTATATGATCTCCCAAGTGTCCACCACTGCACCCGGACTGGCTGCATTAAGCAACTCAGGTAACTCTAAACTTCCTTTCTAATTTTTACCGGCCAAAGGCCGGTAATAGAGGAGGGCTTAAACAGATTTTTGGTGAAATGGGACTCTTGTCCACTTGTCCATGTGTCAACTTGTCCACTTGTCCACTTTCCTTGCCCCTCTGAACACAGTGCTGCAACCCAGTGAGCAATGGGGGCCAATGACAGATATGGACCTGCCCATTATGAATGGGGGATTCAGTTAGCTGTAAGGGGTTACCATGGTTACAGGTGCAATTAAACGGCCAGCTGCAGCCAGCAGTGGGCCAGTGGGCCTGTGAGCCTCATTGGAGAAGGTGCCCCTGTGTCAGGATTGGTTATAATTCCAAAGCACTGTTAGAGTCAAACCATTTCAGTACTTGTGTTTTAAAATAATTGTTCATGCCTAGATGAGGCATGGTTGCTCAATGGATCATTATGTTTATATAACACTTGGCATTGTCTACTTCTTCACCAGCTTTCTGTACAGTGCTCTGATGTAGTTTTGTACCATTGCCAAATTATTCCTTCAAGCAATGTCTATTAACACCCATCCACTAAACTCCACCAAGAGACCAGAGCCTTCCTCAGTGCATTTCTCATTCTGACAGTATACTTTGACAAACTTTATCATTACAGCCTGTAAATTTGATATGCATAAAATGAGTGTTGCTTCCCACAGATTTTTGCACTCTGTGACTGTGAGTCATAATAACTGATGAAGTGTCATCTTCCCAAATTTAACATCCATGGGAAACATAGAGGCTGTTGGATTAGTCATGATGAATAGAAGGATATTTGATTTGTCATGTGACTGATCTTAAGAGTAAAATTATCGTGACAAATCATCAATATGATGATTCACGAAGTGCCATTTTCACAGTGCAACAGCCCACTCTGTTTGGATATCAGTTTTAATTGTAGTCTGCAGAAAATGTTGCAAAAAGACGCTTGACACCACAAATAAACGGGCCTGTAAAAATTCTGGCGGTCCTGTAAACCAGTTTTTTACCGGCCCGCATGCCTTGTGAAAGGTCAGATCGAGTTTTAAGGATGTTAGTATTTCACTTGGATTTATGAAATTTGGGATAGGGATTCACTTTGGGGTCTCCGTCAAAATTTTTTGGAAAAACCCAAGATTGCTGCCAAAATGGCCACCATATTTTGAATTGCCCACTGTGACCTTAGTATTTCACTTAGATTTATGAAACTTGGTACAGGGATTCACTTAGGGGTTCCCCTAAAAAAATTGGAAAAATCCAAGATGGCTGCCAAAATGGCCACCATATTTTAAAATACCCACTGTGACTTTGGTATTGCACTTAGATTTATGAACTTTGGTACAGGGATTTACTTAGGGGTTCCCCTCAGAAATTTTTGGAAAAATCCAAGATGGCTGCCGAAATGGCCACGATATTTTGAATTGCCCACTGTGACTTTAGTATTTCACCTAGATTTATGCAATTTGGTATAGGGGTTCACTTTGAATTGCCCACTGCGACTTTATTATTTGGTTTGGGGATTTGCTTAGGGGTTCCCTCATAAATTATGAGAAAATTTCCAAGATGGCTGCCAAAATGGATACCATATTTTGAAGTGCCCACAGTGACTTAAGTAGTTCACTTACAATTCTGAAATATGGCATAGGCATTTGCTAAGAGGTTCCCCACCAAGTTTTTATGGCTTGCAGCTAACACTATCAGTCTGGCATTAACTGCTCAATACAAAACAATCCATGTAATAATATATAAATCCCCCCGTTCATGATTTCAATCCCGAATATATAATCGCCAAAGGCCGGTTTTGAATCCATGGATTCTTGTATTATTTTGTGTGTGTAAAATTTACACATACAAAATTTACACATAAATACTGATCCGTGGAGCAGTAAACCTGACATTTACAGTGGAATCTCATCTAATCATAATAATAGCCATAGCAGAAATCTCATCTCACTCATAAGGCTTTTTTCTCTCAACCTATAAGACCTTCAATTACACTCCTAAGCCGGTCAATTCATCTGAAGTTCCCGATAGGGCAACTTTTACCTATCAACATTCATAATTTCCATAGTTACACAAATTTATCTTGAGAATTTGCCAAAAATCTCGTTTTTTCACACATAGATATATCCCATCTGTATATTTATCTGCCACAACAAGGGCTGTAATGCATTTAATATTAAAGGCCATTGAATTCCGCATCTTTTCATATGCTCACTGACCTTCTATGGCCAATGTAACTACCCAGTTACCACATATTCCTATTGGGAGTTTCACAAAACCACATTTACCACACACAAATCAGGAACCTATATATTTCTCTGCCACATCAACGTCAGTAATGCATATCATATTGCAGGCCAACAAATTCCGCATCTTTTGCCACTCTGATTGAACTTCTATGTCCAATATATATAACTACCCAGCTCCCAAAAATTCAGTTGCGTAATGCATTTAGAAAAAAACATATTTTCCAACAACTCCAGTCTCTCAGTCTTTGTAGTGCTCTACACCCTGCTGTAGTAGTTCCAAACAATCCACATTACTTCATCTTACTGAAAGCTGACTGGAACCTGCAAATAGGAGCTGCCTTCACATTTTTCGAACTTGGGAAGAACCTGGAACTCGGCGCATATAAATTCACGGACCCTTTACGCTACTCCAGCCAAACGAAAACTTGCAAGCAGCTTTTATGTATTCTGTACAATGTCCTTAGCCAGGTTTATGCACAAATTAAAGTCAAATAAATTTCCGTCATCTTTTCCCATAATGTAACCATAGGCAATTACAAAACATCCTTTCCTTCCTCCTTCCCTTTCATACATACTTTCACGGGTCTTATGCTAGTAATGATACTATATGCTCAAATGGTTATGTATTCATATCCGATAGAATTGTATCTAGCAAATGTAGCCTGATTGAGCTCTGCTTAATGAATTAACTATAGAACCACCAAACCTGAAAAAAATATAAATGTTGACTCTATCAGCCCAAACTCATTGGTTGACATTGATAATCCCTAAACAAAAAGTTCAGATAGCTCCTAAATTCAGTTGAAGAGATTTTATAAGTGTGGTTGAATTAGGGCCTGGTAAGTGGAGAATACCTCTTTGCTGTAGGAGTGTAGGTCTGCCATTTCAACTTAAATGCCATTTTGTTCATTTCAATCTGAATGATTACAGACATCTTATTTCACTCTTTGAGAGGTTTGGATTGTTCAATTACTGTTTTTTTTTTCAGGATTTGTGATGTCTCTTGTCAGGACTATTTGGGGTACGGTGGAAATAGTCTCTGACCAAGCCGTGCAGTTCGTGCACAGGTCTCGATGCTGGCCCCTGGGTCAGGACAAGATCACTGTCAAGGTAGGAGTCAGATTATTATATAAATGTGCCATGTGAAATTGTTCCAGATGCCATTGTAGAAGAAACTAGGGCTGGTTGTTCTGATATATATGCACTTTGTACTTCAAATTGTGCGCATTATGCATTGTACTTTGTCTTTGTGTTTTTTTTTTCTGATGACGACACCATCCTTTTTGGGCTTCGAAATATGCTTCAATGCTTGAACTGCTGAAAATGCATGTTCTATAATTTTGGTTTTGTTTTATCGCTGTGTTTGCTGAGAACCAAGTAGTCAGTTCACCTGTGAACCTCTGTCTCTGCATGTCATGTAAATTATATCTGCTGAAGCTTCATACATGCAGAAGTGTAATGCATATAATGATTAGTTTTACTTAATTATATTATGTATTACTTTGACCTCATTCTTAAGCTGTGGGAAACACTTCGAGGAACTAATTGGATTTCTGTTATGAGCATGTCATATGCAATATATATTGCAATTATCTGTGTTATGACCCCGAGCGCTACATGTTTTTCGACCTTGTCATACAGCTTTTTTCCCTTCACTCTCTCTTGTAACAAATATCTTACAATATGAATGGCCTTTTAAAACATATATAGTTGTGTGGGAGAGGCTATTCTTGTTCCATCTGATCTCATTTAATCTCCTAGGATCATCTCATTTAATTTCATGTCATAGAATTACCTCATTTAATTTAATCTCATAGACATAGAAAATTGACAGCAGTAGTTTGAATCATTGTTCACCTCATTGCTGTGTCCTCCTTTTGTGCTAATTAACCTAACTAATTAACTAGGCCGGATAGCTCAGTCAGTAGAGCGCTCGCCTCACAAGCGAGGGACCCGGGTTCAATACCAGGCTGGCCATCATGCCATTCAACGACATCGTCATTCGCATCAGACGTAAATTGGAGGTGCCGTGGTAGGGTAGGTTGATTTCGGAACTTCACCATTGGACAAATTGGGATTGTGAGATTTTCATATCAAAAGGCTATATCCAAAATTTGAGGTCTCTAACTTGAAAACTTTTTTGAGGAAATGACATTGAATTTTTGACATTTTGAATATTTTTCGGTTGTTTCGCAAAGTCGCGGTTTCGTATAACTTTGTCATTTCTCATCATACAGTAATACAACCTACATATTTGAAAAGATCTCAAAAAGACCTAAAATTTGAATACAAACATGAAGGGTTTCCGGTAATTTTTGATCTGCACTTCTTATAAAATGCACAATTTTGAGAAAGAAAGTCAGATCCGATGATTCAAAGCAGTAATAAACAGGAAATTTCTTGAAAAAAGTGTTTTTACTAGTCCGTGGTTATATTCTACCCTATGTCAGTTGACTGGATTACACTTTCACAATCATTGGAGGTCTTAAAATGAGCAATATGGGTGTATGGGGGGAGTAACAGTTTCATTTGGCAAACCTATGAAACTTTGCCGAGTTTTCCAGCTGCACAACTTAATTTTTAATGAATCGAATGTCAGAAGTAAAATCTCAATGTGGTATTGATGCAAACAAGTTCTCAGCCAACATCAAGCATAAAGGTAGGTTAAAATTTGAGATGTAGACCTTCGTATGACACTGCATACAAAAAAAGCAAATCATATTTTTTCTCTCTCTTTCTGAGCTGACCATTGATATTATTTTGGAAATTTAATATTCCCAATCCAAAAGGCATGATGTGTTCCGTAAGGCTCCAGTGATGACATAAAGAGCTTTCTAATACTTATCAAGACCTCCCTTTAACACCTTAGTTCCATTATGAAACTGTTAAAAACTGTAAAGAAGTGCTTTAATAATTTGTATAGTACCTCAATTGTCAAAGCAGGGAAGCTTCATGTTACAACTTCCGCACACCAGTACATAAATATAGAATTTCCAATCAGGTGGTTGTTCTATTTGAACTTCTTTCTTGGTTAGAATGATTCCATGGATTTCATTTCTTTCTCTTTTTTTGAGGTCATTATTATACTGAACCTGATTCTGATTCCAGTCCCCCCCCCCTAATCTTTTACAAGTTCTTAATTTCTGTGATTCTTTATGGGATACCTGTGACAATCACTGAATTGACAAAGGTAACTATATTATAGGTCTGGGTGCTTTACCTAAGATCACTAATTATTGCCAGATATCTCAACAGCCAATTGAATTACATTTACACCTATAGTCATACTTTGATTGGCAAGTCAAGCAAAAAAATGAAAATTTATCAGAATGTGAAATTACTTGCGCCTTCAAATTTGGCCTAGACCATTGATGTTGGTATTCAAAATGAAGGTCTAATTGAGCCCTGTCCAACCATACCAGTTTCATTGTCTTATCTCTTAAATTGACTAAGTTATTCAATACCGCGAATCGGCAATCCTCGCGAAAAATGTCTAAAAACTCAAAACTTTAAATGGATTTCCTCAAAAAAGTATTAGAGTTAGAGACCTGAAATTTTGGATATGGCCTTTTGACATGAAACTGTCACTATCCCAATTTGTCCAAGATTGAAATTCCAAAATTTTTGCAAAATCAACCTACCCTAGTGCCGTGGGCCCAACTGGCAACAAGTCATTGACTCAGCTTGGCTACCCACGTTAATTAAATAAAAGTACTTTTACCTTTACCTTTACCAAGTGTTTAAATAAAGGACGTAAAGCCCTATTCATCCCTTCGTTTATTATATCCTGGAATTAAATAATTTCATGAAATCTCATCTATTTTCATCTCATATGAATACTTCTCTTTTCTGAATGACATGTCACACCAATTCAAAGGGGAGAGGGTAAGCTCAGTGTTAATGTGCTGGGCTGCCAATCGCTGGGTTCCCGGTTCAAATCCAGCTCTTGCCAGGTCACTACCTCTAAATAACCCACACCGGTGCTGATGGGGCGTAAAACACAAACTCACTCACTTTCCGGGTCACCTGGGCCTATGTTGGATGGCTGTTTCAATCATCCTTTGCCTCATTGCCGTGTCATCCTCCTGTCCTAATTAGCCCATCCATCAACTGCATAAATGCACACATAAAACCCCAATCATCCATCCATCGATTTTCAATTCAGTCTGGTCTCTTCTCATGTCCTTAAAATTTGTCTTTAGAATTGTCATTATTTAATTTTCAGCAATTCAACAACATGGTCAGCCTCATGTCATCTTTCCCAGGTGTTTACGAAATCCTATTTGGCAAGCAACTGCCCACCAGAGACGAGTACAGCTTCCGAGAGTTCCCCATTTGTATTCCAGTGAGTTCTCAGATTTCTTTTTTCAACTTTTTATGGAAAATTTAATTATTGGTTGATGAGATTTTAAATTGGATCAGCTGTCCGAGATTGTGAGCCAATAATAGCAGACTCCATAGACCTACTTCGCAGTAGATTTGTATTCGCATTAGATGAATTGATCTTAAAGAATGTTTTAATTGAGCTTTGATTGGCCTGTGTAGATGTTCAAGATGGGTATTTTACTTGCCTGATCTTAGATACGGAGTGTAATCCTCATAGATTTCAAATTGAACATTGGTGTCAAAATGTATTTCCACTCATTGATGCTCACTGCTTATCATACATTCGTGGCCATACCAAATTTGAATCTAACGAAAACCATATATATGTACAATGTACAAATGTGTTCATCGTAATGTTTTGAAATGCTGGATGATGTTTGTTAATTTCAGGGTTTACTGGACAGGCTGGTGTTCGTAGATTCTGATGCAAAAATCCACTCGCTGTTCAATTATGAAGAGTCCCATGTGTTTGGATTAAGGTAATTCTACCTTTCTACTTTTATTCCCCTCTTTCTAGTTTCTTCCTCTCTTTCTTCCTCTCTTTCTTGCTGTCTTTCTTCCTCTCTTTCTTCTTCTTTTTCTTCCTCTTTTTCTTCTTGTCTTTCTTCCTCTCTTTCTTCCTCTCTTTCTTCCTCTTTTTCTTCCTCTTTTTCTTCCTCTTTTTCTTCCTCTTTTTCTTCCTCTTTTTCTTCCTCCCTTTCTTCCTCTCTTTCTTGCTGTCTTTCTTCCTCTCTTTCTTCCTCTTTTCTTCCTCTTTTTCTTCTTCTCTTTCTTCCTCTTTTTCTTCCTCTCTTTCTTCCTCTGTTTCCTCTTTTCTTCCTCTTTTTCTTCCTCTTTTTCTTCCTCTCTTTCTTGTTCTTGTTGTCTTTCTTCCTCTCTTTCTTCCTCTTTTTCTGCCTCTTTTTCTTCTTCTCTTTCTTCCTCTCTTTCTTCCTCTCTTTCTTCCTCTCTTTCTACCTCTCTCTCTTCCTTCCTCTTTTTATCCCCCTCTTTCTACCTCTCTTTTTTCCTCCTATTCTTCCTCTCTTTCTTCCTCTCTTTATTCCTCTGTTTCTTCCTCCCTTTCTTCCTCTTTTTCTTGCATTCTTTCTTCCTCTATTTCTTCCCATCTTTCTTTCTTCCTCTCTTCTTCCATCTCTACTTCCCTCTGTTCTTTCTATCTTCTTCCCTTTCTTTTTTTCCTCTTCTTCCTCTCTCTCAGTTTGATTAAAGATACATGTTATGTTTCGCAAGAAATTTCCTGTTTTGAATATTCCTTTATAATTCCAAATGGTGTCAATGATAAAATAAGAGTTATTAACGTGGATTAGTCCTTAGGAAGAACCAGCGTAAGCATGAAAGGCTTCAACATAATATATTGTAATTGGACGTTGGCTCAGTTTCATAACTGTAAATTACCTTTGTGTCATGAGATTTGTCATAATTGTATCAATAAGGCCACACATAATTTATTCTTAGCTTCGCAGACCCGCCGACACAGTAGATTTCCTGCCGATGGAAA
This sequence comes from Platynereis dumerilii, assembly GCA_026936325.1. Taxonomy (NCBI): domain Eukaryota; kingdom Metazoa; phylum Annelida; class Polychaeta; order Phyllodocida; family Nereididae; genus Platynereis; species Platynereis dumerilii. Next base: position 97,050,720 of record JAPTHN010000003.1, read on the forward strand.
AAAAAAATTGAAAAAAAAAAAAACATTTTTTTTTTGACATTATAAATTTTTTTTTTTACCTTTTTTTTTTTTTGTCCTACCGACCGACCCTAGAAAAAGTGCCTTGAGACGAATCCGAGAAGCTAAAGATCAATTATGTGTGGCCTTAGCTGGCTGAGGTCGGAGTAGGGTAAGGTTCTGTGAGTCGGACACTTATTTTCTGTAAATTTTAAAAAAGTGATATATTGCTTGGTCTATGGGTCATTGATTGTCAACCAGGGCCTCAAATTAAAGGTTTTTACTAAATCTAACAAAAATTTGACAATTGGACAGCACAAGAACTAAATTAGTGGCTAAATTTCTGAAATAAAAAATGACATAGGGTATCTTTGAGTCGAACAGTTGTGTTCTAAAAACATGAATCAAAGATACAGGTTCTTTAGAGTCTTCCCTTCAATTCAAAAAGCCAATATTAGAGCACAAAATAGGTTAAATGTACTCCTAACTAAATGACTAGAAAACTGAAGTAATATCCGTACCATAGGCCAGTAAAAAATACCTCAAACATGACAAAATTCTGTAAAAATTCACAAATTTCTGACACAAAATTGAGAGAAAAACGGGTTTTTTACCCCATCTATAGAGCCGTGAAAAACACACTTTCGTTGTTCATATCATGCTGATACTTCTGACATAGGTAAATGACGTCTTGGGCTACAAATTGTTACCAAATATAGGGGAGGCGGGGGTCAGAAGTCACAAAATTCAGAAAAAGCCCCAGAACAGAGCAGGTGTTTGTTAGATCTGAATGACATTTGGCACAATTATGCAGTATTTAGTTGACTATAGTTGTATCACATGATAGCTGTTGTGCTGTAAATAGGCTTTAGTCAGTTCACAACTATTTAAGGCAAAGTCTGATGTGACTTTTTACCCCATGTCGGGGTCAAGAAGTCACAACCATGGGGTAACAAGTCACATGCAATTGTTGTGAACATACAACATTATATGAGGTAATATGCAGACCTAGATTTGATAGTCATCTTCGTGCATGAAATTTATAGTGAGCCTACCAAAACTATCGGCATGCAATGACAATGCACCATCAGCAAAGCTGGCGTCAGAAATTGCCCAAAGTTTGCGAAATGAAATTTTGCTGCAATGCTCTCTCATCAGTATTATTGATGATGGATGATGATAAGATTGTAAGCTAAAAGCTTCTAGTGTGGAATATTTTACTTTACTTAGCACAGAATACTGACTTCCCGGTACCCCATGGTAAAATATCACAGTGCTGGGGTGAAAGGTCACAGTGTGACATTTCACCCCTCAGCTGTTTTTTAAATTCAACACATGATCATGGCAACTTGGTGATCAAATGGCCAAAAATGGGTTCACAGCATGAAAGACAATTATCCAAAATACCTTGAAACACTAGCACAACTTCCCATGTCACAGTTACCAGACATTAATAGAGAAGGTTCAAAATCAATAAAACCTGTTTGGGGCACCAAAAATGCATGAGGTGGGTAAAAACCCACTTTGCATAATGAGTATATATTTCATATTCCCTGCAGACAATCTTCTCATAGAAGTGTCCCAAATTATGATTTTAGCTTAAGAATTAGGTCACTGCAAGTTGGTCAAAAAGGCCTGTGACTTTTTACCCCTGTGACTTTTCACCCCCTCTTCCCCTACTAGTATACGTGCTCTCAATTAGCCTGTGGAGCCCCACAAAAAGTGTCCGACTTAAGGTTACTTTCTCTAAGTGTCCGACTCAAAGAGCATTACCCTAATCTCATCATATAATTATGTCAGGATAATAAGTTGACAACTACTTGTCGGTCAATGTGCTATGTGTCATCCATATATATGTATCCTGTCCTATATTATAAGTCTCATTTGGGTTATTTATTAGGTCAGCCCAGTTAGCTCAGTCAGTAGAGCACTCGCCTCACAAGTGAGGGACCAAGGTTCAGTCCCCAGGCTGGCCATCATGTCATTCCACGACATTGTCGTTCGCATCAGACATTAATTGGAGGTGCCGTGGGCCCAGCTGTAAATAAGTCTCTGACTTAGTCTGGTTACCCACGTTAAATAACGACTACTTTTACCTTTACCTATTTCATTTTCGTCTATGCACACCTTCAATTCTGAAAAATTTTAATAAAATTAATCTTCTCACCGGCGCTAACCATACTGACAATAATCCTACCAATCATTACAATTTGTAGTGATAATCTTTGGACATGGCTATAACCAGAGCAGGGTTTAAACCCGCAACCACTTCTGCAGTCACATGTCATGTAAAGAACACAATTTAGTAGCGGTGTGAGTGAAAGGGCAATTTTAGTATCACATGATTTTTAACAATCTTGCCTCGCATCATGTTCTCTAAAGTTTGATTTTGCATTAATAGATTTTTTGAACAATTGAAACGATTCGCTATGTTTCACTTGACAAGGGATATCATTCCATAAAACAGCACCCGGATAAGTCATTGACTTGAGTCCATATTTAATAGAATTGAAATTTGGCACCACTAATTTGAAATCATCACGATAGGAATTTTGTCTTTCAAAGAAATAAGGTTCGACAGGCAGTGCTAAATCATTGAGGATTTTGTAGACATGTTCTACTAAATATAATTTCCTGTGAACACGGAGCATTTGCTTATCAGTCATTTTAAACAGTTCATTGTAATTAGAAGTGTGGTCATTGCAAACGAGTCTAAGTGCCCTTTTATTAAACTTTTCCATTTTCTTGTCGTTTCTTCTTGTCATTTCTTCTTGTCATTTCTCCTTGTCATTTCTTATGGCTATCATGGATTTCCTGTACCGGGAATTGAACCTGGGTTCCAGAGGTTGGCAACCCAGCACGCAACCGCTTAGCTAGACCCCAGGCACTGCTGATGTTAGATGTGCCTATAGAAAAACCGACTGTATGTATTAACAATGTCAGGGAATCTAAACATTGAGAAATTTACCCTATTTATTTCAGGCTTCTGAGTGTGCTGACGACCTGCCTTGATACTCTCCTTCTCCTTCAAACGCAATACAATGTCCAGGATGTATTACTGGCTGCTCAGAAAGCTAATTGTCTAGAAGAAAGGTAATTTGCTTGTTGTATTTTGTTTGGTTCTTTTCTTGATAATGGCATTTATTGTGTCTTTGCATGCAATATGAGTGCTATCATTGCTTGGTATTCTGTCAAAATGGCCATAAAGTAGACCTTCTGTAGTGTGCATTATATATATGTAAGGAGCATTGAATTTGTTTAGATCTGTAAATTGTATCAACAAAATATGTTATCTAAGCATCTGGTTCAGAAAATGGTTTGCAATCATACCATCCCTTAGAGAATGGTTAAATTGCAAAATTTTTAAAATGGATGTATGGTTGCAGTGATGAACTTCATGAAAGGCATGTGCCATAAGCCAAATCAAAGCTCAGGCAAGTCAAAATGGAGGCATTTTCAACTATAGTTTGTCACGTCGAGCAGAGGACAGACGTTTGGCCAGATATCTCAGCGACCGAAAGTCCTACAGGCCTCCGGAGAAATACACCTACCTATGTGTAGTTTAGCTGTGTTGTAATATGAATATCCCATTTTCACGACGTTTTTGTGCCGTTTTTGTCTGATATTTGCCAATTTGTGGATATTGCAGTCCAATTTCGCAAAATTTTGACATTTGTAATGCTGCCAATCTGACATACAATGGGCTGTGATGTCACAAAAGTGCACTGCAGTGCCACCTCAGACTTACTTCTAGTCAAATTACTATTCCCAGAACTTCCTGTCTCATTGTGTTGATTTTTATGGACTGTTCAAACAATGCTAAATTTCTGTCCCAATGCTTGACGTGACGAAATAAAACGAAGCTTGGAAAGAATGTTCAAATTTTGAAATACTTTGCAGTTCATCCGTCATCATTGACCTGTTGTCCCTGGAGAGAAACCACATTCTGGTGAGGACATGGTTGATCGGGGGTCCATCAGAGAGAATCATTCCTTCCAGAGACTTGGAAAAGGTAAAATTAATTAATCAAATTGATAAATCTAACTCCCTCCAAACCAAGATGGTATAGCCATTTACTTGCTAAATTTGATAGAATACGCACATACATTGAAGATTTGTGGTGGCACTCTCTGAAGGTCTAAGACAGAATTTCTGATGATTAAATCGCTCTGCTGTGATCACCTAGTCTTATATTGTACAGAAGTTTCAATCATCCTTCATCTGTTTACTGTGTCCTCCTCTTTTCTTGGATAGCCTCAGAAGTGCATAACTACGGGAAGTAAAGCCCCAATCATCCATCCATCTCATTACCACATCCTCCTCTTGTCTTTATTAGTCCCCCAAGTGCATAAATGCTTTTCTTTTAAATACAAATATTTAAAAAAGCATTTATATTTTCTTCCAGAGGGAGAAAGAGGAAACCAAAGCTCAGCCTCTTTTTACGTCGTATCCTGTTCCAAAAGAATATTTACGTTCCGTGAATTCTAAGTCATCTAAACAAGGTAGGCTGCTAAAATGATATTGCTAAACTTTATATGAATAATTTAGCTCTGACTTAATTATAATAGCTGTAAGAAAAATAAGTGGTTACTTGGTTTTACAGACTCCTTAATGAGACTATTGGAAGTTTGAAACAGAATGAGAGAAATGAATTGAGATTTGAGTGAAATGAATTGAGACTTGAGAGAAATTAATTGAGATTTTCTTAACACAGTAACAATCACATAGTTATGGATTTGAGCATGTTTTCTCAAATTTGACTTCAGTTAGCAAGCACTGACATTGAAAACACTGTACAGGAAACATATGTGTCACAAAATATATTCTGTAATTTTTGCGTGTTATTGTCAGCACATGATTGTAATTAATAACACAAAATTGTCTTTGTTTGTTTTGATATGTTAACATTACCATAGAACGGGTAAAGTTGGCAATCCGGGGTAAAGTTGGCACGCCGTTTGGACCCACTTAAATGGAAAAAATGCCAACTTTCCTCACTGACACAGGTATCTTTTGGCAAAGTTGCCACACATGTCAGTGAGGAAAAGTTGGCATTTCTACCATTAAGTGGGTCAAAATGGCATGCCAACTTTACCCCGTATTGCCAACTTTACCCCGTTTTACGGTACATAATCCAGGTGTTCACGGAGTTTTGAATTAAGTGGAGAATCGTGCTTATTTGCATAGTCCTCGAGTCCCACTTTGATCAAGCATTGGTTTCAAAGCCATTGGTAAATTATGTGCCATTTTACATAAATTGATCAAAACCTTTATAGATTGGATAATGAGTATTAATGATGTAAAAAATCCCCATTATATCTGAAGATGTCAAACTACTAGATGAAGAGAATTAAAAAAAAAATGCAAACAAATTTGCCGGATTCTGCAGCTTACTTTTGATTTGTGTGATTCACGGTTGTTTGTTCTTGTTTTGTGGTGTTCCTTTTTAGAGGAAGAAGGTATGCACTATTTTAACACTTTTTAATTTTTGTCCTGGTACATTCCTTTTTTTCTTGGTATATTCCTTTTTTTCTTGGTATATTCCTTTTTGTCCTGGTACATTCCTTGTTGTCCTGGTACATTCCTTGTTGTCCTGATACATTCCTTTTTGTCCTGGTACATTCATTTTTGTCCTGGTACATTCCTTTTTGTCCTGGTACATTCCTTGTTGTCCTGGTACATTCCTTCTTGTCCTGGTACATTCCTTTTGTTCCTGGTACATTCCTTTTTGTCCTGACACATTCCTTTTTGTCCTGGTACATTCCTTTTTGTCCTGGTACATTCCTTTTTGTCCTGGTACATTCCTTGTTGTCCTGGTACATTCCTTGTTGTCGTACATGGAAACACTAATGAGTTTGCAGCTTAAATGTGTACACTCTTTCAGTCTTTGGCAAATTATGACGGGACTTCCAGGACCACTGATGATGGCTCTTTACAAAATCATTTTGCCTTCAATGATTTTCAGTAGGCTCTGCAAAGTCTTCATTGAATAATGAACCCTGATTCAGTAGTTAAATTTTACTCTGAAACAGAATTCTCTCCATTAAAAACTAGTCCGTCATGTTTATATGGAGGTGGTGTCCCATTATGCATGTGTGTGTGTTGGAAGCTTTAAACTTTGATGTTTTGCAATCGATGTAGTTTTGGCTAATTTTGCATCCTGTCTTTCTTGTTCTGTGGTTAATGCTGAGAGTATAAGACAGCATACATTTTAGACCTGTCATTGTGGTGTTGATTGTAATGTATAATGTATGATAAGCTTAATTGTTCCTTAGTCTTGCTTTGTAGCTTGTTCTGTTCATTGTCACTTCATCATTGTGCCTGGCCACTTTTTCTTTTCTTTTTCTTTTGCTCCAATTTCTTAAAATTACAATGTTAGGTCTCCATTTATATCACATTTTGGCTTGTAGCTCGCCAGGTAAAATATTCTCTGTCAAAACTTGTTTTTAAAATTTAATTGTGTCACCTTTTTTTTTTTCCACATCCTTTCTGGCTCATTCTCACATTTCTTTTAAAGATTAGCCCCCTAACTATATTCTCTGTTGTTGACGTAGTTCTAAGATGTAGATATAGATAAAAGTAGGAATAGTCTTGAGCAGAAATGCAGGATGACAGTAAACTGACACCACATCTCCTGACTTTCCCAACTTCAACATTTACTGATTGCTGCATGCTAACATTATCTTTGTGATGTTCCAAAGAATGTTTCAAAGAATGTTTCAAAGAACGTTTCAAAGAATGTTTCAAAGGATGAACTTTACAGTTTGCTTCTTTTCAGATGTTGTCTGTTAGATAGAAATTGGAATGTTTTTTATTATATTTTGTAGACACTGACTTGAGCAAGTATTTCTCTGAAACGAAGAAGTCCGAAATGAATCTTGCCTGGTTGGAAAAGTGCAAAAAGGCATTATGCAGCACGTTGACCGCTAAGCCGGATCACGCAAAAGGAACCGGTAATGTCAATTTAAATCATTCCATTATTGATTCAATTTGATTATTTATGTATCAGTTAATTCATTCCCATTGAGGTGCTTTTGGTAAATTAGTTATAAGAAATTAGCTCCCCCGTGGCCTAATTGGTAAGTGCGCTTGTCAATTGGCTTTGAGGGCGTGGGTTCAAATCTCACCCAGGGAACTCACTTTAGTCCGAGCCCATGGGACATTTAATAAATGGAGGCGGGTTGTATCCAGTGTTCTATGCTGGGGCAACAGAAAGACCCTGGGCATCCCTGAATTAATAGGGTATGTACCAGACTCACAGTCTTCTCATCTCATCATCATACGGCGATCGCCTGCCTCGATATAGCCCACTAAGGTGCTGCAGTGGCGTAAAACACAAAGAAACAAACAAACAAAGTTATAAGAAATTACTTTTAATAATTACGTTGTGTTAGCTTGTTGTTTGTTATTATTCAAAGTTTTATTGTGTTGCTTGTTGTCTTCTCCATTGATGCAAAATTAAATATTATCTTTTCTCTCATCTCATCTTATAAGTGAAAAATATTTCAAGTTAAGTAGCAGCTAAATTACCATACAATACTAGCTGATGTAAATGATACAAATATTTGAAGTTGATGATTTTGTCCAATAATAAATGAATGGCATGCATTCCTGATTGAAATGTTTATTTTATCATCATGCTTCAGTTATGATATTAGAAACAGAATGAAGTCAGCCTCTAAAAATTTGCATAATAATTGTCATGAAAAAAGATGTGTTAACCCGCTAAAGAACCTTCTTTGTTCTGTGGTTTGACTCATAATGTAACTTACCTTCAATTTATTCACAGTTCTTCAGGATCTGTTGGAGAAGTGTGCCAAAGTTTTGAGCTCAGCAGGGGCTGGTAACAAGCTTCCACCTGTCCAATACACAGGTAAAATATCCTTTCAGTTTTCCGTGTTGATCTTACTTAAATTTAGAATTTAATGCAGATCATTTGGTTTCATCCAGGGGCGTCAGTTTCATTTTAAAGTGGTGGGGCAAATTGGGCTCAAGCCTTGAAGAAAATTGTCAAGGAAAAACAAACAATTTTTTCTAACAAAAACACCTATGCTTTGGCCAAACAGTGGTGGGGCAAATGAATTAAGCCTCTCCAAATTTAAAGATTATTGTATTTGGTTGTTATGCGGTAATGGACTTTTAGAAATCTCTCTATTCAGTTTAGAAGTGAACGGAAAATGTTACAAAATGAGTCAGAAAGGTGAATGACTCTATCTTTTAATGCACCGGGATTTTGACAGAAAATTCTGAAAATCTCGGCAACAATTTATAGCTCAAACATGATAAACGTAATACTAGCTTACCTGCGGTGAATTTTCCACCGAAATACTATTGATCTTCATATTGGTCCAGGATATCATTAAAATAAATTTTGAAATGTAATTCTTTTAGGCAGCAGGTCCACACTTATGTTGTAATGTTTTTGTCATTTCAGCTTCTGATAGCCAAATAAAGAACTTCAAACTGTCTGCTATTCAAGAAGAAGGCATCAAAGTCACTTTGAGGTGAGTTTGAAACAATCTTTTTTTATTACTTTTTCCTATTTTGTTGAGGTTGTTGTCAATCTTTAAAGCTTCCGTCACACAATTGGTTGATCAAAGACAAATGATTCACATGTTTGAAGACATAAGAGATCACTGTAGGAGAGTTAAGGTCCTATCTAAAAGTTTAAATTCTAATGAATGGTTTTTCCCTCATCAATTTGTCAATGGAACACATATAAGATGTCACTGGTGAGTGGAATGACTCTCTGACTTGTGAAGTTGACATGGTAATTTCACACAATTCGAATGGAAGTTGTCATGGTACCATGCAAGTGTGGTGATGATTTCACACAATTCAATTGAAGTTCCATGGTAACATGCAAGTGTGATAATGATTTCACACAATTCAATTGAAGTTGCCATAGTAACATGCAAGTGTGGTAATGATTTCGCACAATTTAACTGAAGTTGTCATGGTAACATGCAAGTGTGATAATGATTTCACACAATTCAATTGAAGTTGCCATAGTAACATGCAAGTGTGGTAATGATTTCACACGATTTAACTGAAGTTGTCATGGTGACATGCAAGTGTGGTAATGATTTCACACAATTCAATTGAAGTTGCCATGGTAACATGCAAGTGTGGTAATGATTTCACACAAGTCAATTGAATTTGCCATGGTAACATGCAAGTGTGGTAATGATTTCACACTATTCAATTGAAGTTGTCATGGTGACATGCAAGTGTGGTAATGATTTCACACAATTCAATTGAAGTTGCCATGGTAACATGCAAGTGTGGTAATGATTTCACACTATTCAATTGAAGTTGCAATGGTAACATGCAAGTGTGATAATGATTTCACACAATTCAATTGAAGTTGCCATGGTAACATGCAAGTGTGGTAATGATTTCACACAATTCAATTGAAGTTGCCATGGTAACATGCAAGTGTGGTAATGATTTCACACAATTCAATTGAAGTTGCCATGGTAACATGCAAGTGTGGTAATCATTTCACACTATTCAATTGAAGTTGCCATGGTGACACACAAGTGTGGCAATGATTTCACACTAATCAATTGAAGTTGTCACGGTAACATGAAAATGTGGTAAATATTTCATACTAATCAATTGTTATGACAGTGCTTGATACATAATGAGCCTTCAAGTGAAACATGGCAGTTTTCCAGATGTTACCTCACCTGTGCAGGAGGATTTTGATGCAGTTTTGGTAGTCAATTGCATTTCCAATTCCAAATCTGTAACTGCAGATTACAACTACTTTGCTTTCTCTACTCAGACTAATTTCTGTTTTGTAGAAGTAAAGAACTTTTTTTCTGATGTTTTGTAGAAAGAGGTTCAAGGTGACACACACTGTTGCAACAGTCCACAACCTCTGGTGTTCAAGATCAATACACTCATTGTATTACTCGGCTGTAATGTTGTGCTATTATGTGCTAATGGGGAGCAGGGTTGGGGTTTCAAGGGACTTGCAGCGACTTGCCTCTTCAGCAATAGATTCTCTGGGTGTTACATGCCTGTCCACAGAACCCGACCAGAAGATGAATGTAAGATAGATAGATAGAGAGACAGATAGATAGATGATGGATGGATAGATGGATTGATAGATAGATAGTCAGATAATAACACTGTAAAATTTGAATTTTGAGTCAGCTAACATGATTTAGTCACATAGAGTTATGACAGCGGAATGATTTTTAGTTATGACAGTGGAAAGATTATCATAACTCAAAACAACAAGCTATCTTAGCTCGAACAAATTGTGCAACCATCTCACTTAATCATTTGAGCTGACTCAAAATTTCAAATTTTACAGTGTAGATAGATGATAGATAGATATATAGGTAGATGGATAGATAGATAGATAGATAGATAGATAGATAGATAGATAGATAGATAGATAGATAGATAGATAGATAGATAGATGGATAGATTATACAGTCTGGACAGACAGTAATGGTGCCTTCTTTTATCTTTCCTGCCTATTATTTACTCATCCAGAGCTTTGCCTGGAGAAGTGGATAACGGAAAGGAAATAGACTTGAGTGGCTAGGATAGTCTCATGAGTCCAAGTGTAGGATGTACGTATACTTCACACTATGGCATTTTTGTGACCGGCATTCGGTTATCAGAAATTTCTACAATTTGCTATTTCCTTTTAATTTCCTTAGTGCCGCTCATCTCAGTTTTTAGTTCGCTTTTGTGTTTGGTGTATCGTGGTGTAGTCATTCGTTAGCCTGGAAAATGTGGACATTATAAAGCCCAGAAAGTAGCCTACTGCAATAAAACAGCCCGGACTAATTAAATGCAATTATGTATAAGTAGCTTGGCATGTCCAAGGGATGCTAATCAGGGGGTCTTGTTAGGGTAGGCCTTTCTCCAAGCTGATGCATGTGTACTTGTGTAGTGTACTGTGTATTTACTGTACAATTTGGTGATACATGTATTGCACTTTATGTTCATGCCTGTGCTGGCCAAAGATGTTTACCATGAACAATGCTGAAACAAATTAGTCTTAAGTGAATAGATAGATTACATTATTATCAATCCAATAGGCCTTATCATGCATCCTTCAATCTTTCTTCTTTGCTGCCATGTCATGAGGGGGGAGGGTTGGTCTAGTGGTAGCGTGCTGGACTGCTAATCGCTGGGTCCTGGGTTCGAATCCAGGTCTTAACGGGTCACCTGGCCCTATGTTGGATGGTCAGTTTCAATCGTCCTTGGCCTCATTGCCGTGTCCTCCTCCTGTCCTAACTAGCCTACAAAGTGCATAAATACAGGATGTAAAGCCCCAAACATGCATCCATCTTTGCTGTCATGCTGGGGCTGGTTGTGGATCTTCCTTGTATGTGCATGGAAATTAAGTTTTTACAGGCACTAAATAAAACTGTAGTATTCAATAAAATGTTCAGCCTTAAAAAAATAATTGTCTGTTACTGGAGGCATGGTAAGCCTTTATTTGAGTACCAGTTTGCATGGTTAGTAATAATCTTTAATTGCCAACAAACACAAGGATGATCCACAACTAGCCTCAGCACATGACATCACACTCTCAGTCAATATCTGTCAGTGGAATGAATTTTAAGAATACATAGTTTTTGGATGGATGATAATCTGTCAAAGTACTAGTCTGTATGGTATTCGTTATCTGTCCATAATCTAAGCCTGGATCTCCCACTGAATGTGCAGTTTATTGACTATACAGCCCAGTTTAACTATGCTTCCTTGAAGGCTTGCACTCAATATGTATGGTAACGATGAAGAGCATGAATGCATTGTACTGTATAAGTTAGCATTGCTTATTACTTTTGCTGGCATATTGATGTCTTTGGAAGACATGAACGTTTTGCTCAAGTCTTCAAATTTCTTTGAGCAGTTTATAATGCATGCGTTTTTGTGTACACTGCAGAAAACTCCATTTACGAATAGAAATTTGATTGAAACGTAACTTGTGCCTTAAAATATTTATGAAATTGAAATGTTAAGTTTATCAATTTCATATTTTTGGACAAGACTGCATTTGTTGGAATAGAATTTTAAGGACAGGTGCGGCAGTGAAAATCAACTACTGATTTGCTTATGCTGTTAAAAGTGCTGCATGTGCGTATTGCCGTGTCATTCATGGATTGTTTGAAGTAGTGCTTTCAAACTGTGAATCAAACAAGTCAATTGAGTGAGTCATATTAGTGATACGTTGCCATAATTGACATTAATTGATACTAATAAGGTTAGGTACATTATCACAGCATTTATTTGTTCTAAGACATCAGGAAGATTTTTTTTAAAACTAACTATTCGGTCTGAGAAAGAAGGTTACACTTGCTCTGAATATATGATATATCAATCAAAATGTAAGTCTGATTGAACAATAATACAGCATATCATGAATCTACCTGGCACCAAAAACAGCTTATTCTCTTTTATCATATTGTATTAAGTTAACAATTTTGTGCAATGTTCAGACATCTGTTGAAATTGTTGCAGTGTACATGTATAAGATACATGTTCTTCATTTAGGCTGTGTAGGCCTATATTTTTTTTTTGGTGTTTGGGTGATACTTATTTGCTTGAACAGCATAGCCTCAGGAATTTCTTAACCTACTTGCACGAACAGTCGGACACCCTGAACTAATGTTGTGCCACCTATTTGTGATAAGTGCCAATTTGGCCTGGCATTGGCATACCCTGGGGGAGCAATTTGGTCACTCAGGGCTTGTCTTTGGGTTGGCCCTCCTCACAGATATGGCTGTGAATAATTGGTGTTTCTCTGGGCGTTTTCAGAAAGGTTTCTCTAGTAAATCGGATGACACGGGTAAACAGCATTTGTTTCCGAACATGCCAGACTCGACCCTCGTGTCTCCAGGAACCAGAACAGGAGAGTTTCACTCGATCAGGAACTAGTTGGTGTCAAGTGGTACAAATCTCGTGACCCTAATACTGCCCAATATTGGGCAGTAGCGGGAAACACTGCGCTCGAGAATTGACGTTGGCACCTCCGGGAAACAGGAGGGTAGAGTCTGGCATGCTCGGAAAAAAATCCTTGTTACCCTTGTCACCTGAGTTACTTGTGTAACCTTTCCCTTAATGCCCTCTGTGTTGGTCATTTTGAATAATCCATTCTAACTACCTTCTTCTGTGACTAAGTACTGCCAGTAATCCCCCAATGTGTATGGTAATGGGATTGCGTATGAATTCATTGTGCGCCACTTGCTAACTTCTACTGGAAAAGTGCTTTGTGCGTATCAAGCTAAGTCATTAATGGAAAGTTTGAAACTTTAGCTTAGATGAAATTATCTTTTCAAATAGTATCTGTTTGTGATTTCAACTGGCTTTGAGGGCGTGGGTTCAAATCTCACCCCGGGAACTCACTTTAGTCCGAGCCCATGGGACATTAAATGGAGGCGGGTTGTATCCAGTATTCTATGCTGGGGCAACTGAAAGACCCTGGGCATCCCTGAATTAATAGGGTATGTGCCAGACTCTCAGTCTTCTCATCTCATCATCATACGGCGGTCGCCTGCCTCGATATAGCCCACTAAGGTGCTGCAGAGGCATAAAACACAAACAAACAACAAACAAACAAACAAATCTGTTTGTGATTATGAAGTTCTACTTCTAGTTTTATATTCTGGAATTGAAATTGATAAGCTCAGATGGTAGGTCAATGGACGTCTTAACTATTCTTACTGTCAGACAACTCCCATTTGTACATTTTGGGAAGGTGATATTACGGGAGAATCTCTCTATATAAAAGTTTGAACTATACCCTAGATAGATTGTGTACTCAAGATAGATGTGTACACTTCTAGGTTTTAACCTCAGTAGATTAAGTCTATCTATCTATCTATCTATCTATCTATCTATCTATCTATCTATCTATCTATCTATATATCTATCTATCTATCTATCTATCTCTATCTATCTCACTATATACTCTGGTTTTATGAAAGGTGTTTGTTCACTTTTCACATTTGAATTATGAATTATTGAGAACTAGCAATTCCTCCTAATCCTATCTGAATATCAGATGATCTCTTTCTGGTCGTGTCTTGTCTTTGCATGTTCCTCCTAAGAGATCAGAAGATCCAGGGTCCCCCTCCCTTGAATGACAGGGTAGACGTTTCTGTGACTGTGAAGTCTGTGTCATATTTCTGAGATGGATGAGGACATGGTCTACAAGAAGTCCTGTGTGGGTGCTCCTTGTATGGACTTGAATATGGACACGCCTTGGACAGTTGAAGTCTTTAGGCCGTAATTGCTTTATGATGCCAACAGTATTACGTCCCAGTATGTGTGATGTGTTACAAGAGTCTTCCATTTGGAATGATGGAACAGAATCCGTTCTTATGTCATTAGAGTGAACTTGATACAACTAGGCTATTGAAAAACTTTCTGTCTGTTTCCCATTGAATTTAAATGACTTTTCTTTGAAGACAGAATTTCACGAGTGCCTTAAGGTGAAGAGATTTCAGTGCTCTGCATGCATGTGGCTCCTTAGTACTGATGACATGAAATTAAAAATATGGCATTGTATCGTATTGTAATTTCTGCACAGCAATCACGCGCATGAATACCACTAATACCCTATAGACAATAAAAGCGTATGCAATTCGAATTTGAAGATTACAGGAGCAGAGCCATTTTGCAAATAACACACAGATATTGTGAAAATGCAGTAGTCAACCTTGTACATCTCACTTATTTTGATAATGTTCTGGCATGCAAAGTATTTTCTCTCTTATAGTATTTGCATATTTTGAAGAAATACAAAACTAGTGGGAGCCTATGTCAAAGTCACATGACAAATTCTGATCAGAATACAACCATTGCAGTGATCACAAACTGTTATACATATATTGTTTGTTACTATGAGTGCTTTTAGCAGTTAGACATGATAAAAATATGTAAGAATCTGCAACTAATAGAACTAACAACACCCAACAATAACTGTGAAATTTGAGAAAATGTTTTTCATAGTCAACTGTCAAATCTGATAGAATCTGTGACAAATATATCAAACCACACATGTCCAGGTCATTTCTTGGGCTTGTCATATGCTAGTATATGGATGGACTAAGTCGATCTACAAGCCCTGATATACCATATCTGTCAATGACTGGTACTTCCGCTCATGACAGCAATGTAGTGTTGCAGGTGCGAAATTTGTGGTGAGCCTTCCACAATGATATATATAAGGGCAGCCACAGGGCGGCACTCATAGGCTGAGACAGGGGGAACATTTGCCCAAGGTTCCCATGCCATCACATTCTTTGGTTTTGGTGACCGGTAGTCTGACACATGCCCTATTCAGGGTTGTCCAGCGCCTTTCACGTTTTTTAGTTGCCCCGGCGCAGAATACTTGCACAAGCAGTTTGGTTGAGGATGTTAAACAGGGACCGTATGGCAAAACACCATTCATTTCAAACTGTGGATAGGGAGCATTAATTCTCATCCGATAAGATGAAAACATGATCGGTCATAAAGGACACTCACTCTAAATTGGTTTTATAGATTCAAAATGGTTTTTTGAAAAACCAAATTTCAATGCAAAAAACCAACATTGGTTTAAAAAAAAAAATCCATGTTGGTTTTTTGCATTGAAATTTGGTTTTTCAAAAAACCATTTTGAATCTAAAAAACCAATTTTGTCCCGACATTTTTTAGAGTGCTGGATGATGTTTGAGGCATGTTGGATAACAATGTTAGCCTATTTTCATTGCTGTCGTCCGAGTTTGGTATGGGTCAATGTATTAATAAGTAAGTGGAACACAAGGCCAATGTTATTTCAATGGGACTTACTTGCCAAAGATTTTGACCCATATGTAGCAGTTTAGTTAGGTATTACAAATTTCTTCATGTAAATTAATATTTCAATATTCCGTAGAGATTTTCGCATTACAAGAAACCGTAATCGCATGCAAGTTGCACCTGAAACTAATGTAGCCTAATGTAGTGTCAGCTACTTGATAAGTGGCATGATGTAAACTTTTGAATGCTATACTTAATAAGACCCACTTGAAGTAGTATTCTGTAATGCAGTGTGTCCCAATGTATGACATATTGTAATTCCCTGTAAGTGCAATTTTTAATACCACTTGAATAGTCCAAAAATGCCACGTTTTCACTATTTTCGACGTGTTTTGTTATTTTAAAAACCACTGTTGTTTGGCTGTAGGAAATTGAATTGTGTCAAACCACTCAACATTATATCGTGTATTATTATTTTGTAGTTTGCAAAAGACAAAATTTCTTAATATATGAAAACAAATGACCGAAATACGATGGATTAATTACAAAGATTTTATTCTGCAAAAATTGAAATTTAAACAGACTTTCCCCATGAACAAATTTTAAAATTGTATTCAAATAATTTTCCCCACCAGTTATAAAGTCAATAGTAACTTTGCACTTTTAATTTCTTCGTGTCGTCTTTCTGCACATTTCATACATCATCAAAACTGATTTTAATCCATTTCTGAACATCTCACTGGATGGTTCTTTGAAGCATTCTCTGATTTCTCTTTCTACATCCAATGATTAAAAACAAGCACATATAATGGCACAGCATCGCCCATGCCCCGCATGTTTTATCCTATGTTTATCCTATCCGTTTATCCTATCCATTTATCCTGTCCATTTATCCTCTCCGTTTATCATATCTGTTTATCCTATCCGTTTATCCTATCCGTGTATCCTACCCGTTATCCTGTTTATCCCGTTTATCCTATCCATTTATCCTATCTATTTATCCTATCTGTTTTTCCTATCCGTTTATCCAGTACCCCATAAGCACTGGTTCATCCCATTTATCCTGTTTATCTTATCTATTTATCCTATTTGTTTATCCTATCTGTTTATCCTATCAGTTTATCCTATCAGTTTATCCTATCCGTTTATCCTATCCATTTATCCTATCCATTTATCTATCCGTTGACCCTATCTGTTTAACATATCCATTTATCCTATCCGTTATCCCATTTATCCCGTTTATCCTATCCATTTATCCTACCCATATATCCTATCCGTTTATCCTATCTGTTTATCCTATCCATTCATCCTATCCGTTTATCCTATCCGTTTATCCCATCCGTTTATCCTATCCATTTATCCCATCCGTTTATCCTATCGGTTTATCCTATCCGTTATCCTGTTTATCCCGTTTATCCTATCCATTAATCCTATCCGTTATTCTATCCGTTTATCCTATCCGTTTATCCAGTACCCCATAAGCATTGGTTCATCCAATTTATCCTGTTTATCCTATCTGTTTATCCTATCCGTTTTAGTATCTGTTATCCTATCCGTTTATCCTATTTGTTTAACATATCCGTTTATCCTATCCGTTTATCCTACCCATTTATCCTATCCGTTATCCTATCCGTTTATCCTATCCGTTATCCCATTTGTCCCGTTTATCCTATCCGTTTATTCTATCCGTTTATCCTATCCGTCTATCCTATCCATTTATCCTATCCGTTTATCCCATTTGTTTATCCCAGCTGTTTAGCCAATCCGTTTATCCTATCCGTTTATCCCGTTTATCCTACCTGTTTATCCTACCTGTTTATCCTATCTGTTTATCCTATCTGTTTATCCTATCCGTTTATCCTATCCGTCTATCCTATCCGTCTATCCTATCCGTCTGTCAACCCATCTATCCATTAAGCCATCCATCAATCCATTCCTCCATCTATCTATCTATCTATCCTGTCTGTTTATCCTATCCGTTTATACTATCCATCTATCCTATCTGTCTGTCAATCTGTCTATCCATCCGTCTATCTATCATTCAATCCATCCGTCAATCCATTCATTCATCTATCTATCTAAGTTTCTATTTATCCTATCTGTTTATCCTATCCGTTTATCCCGTTCGTTTATCCCATCCGTTTATCCTATCCGTTTATCCCATCCGTTTATCCTATCCGTTTATCCCATCCGTATATCCTATCCGTTTATCCTACCTGTTTATCCCATCTGTTTATCCTATCTGTTTATCCCATCCGTCTATCCTGTCCGTCTGTCAACCCATATATCCATCAATCCATCTGTCAATCCATTCCTCCATCTATCTATATATCTATCCTGTCTGTTTATCCTATCCGTTTATACTATCCATCTATCCATTCTACTGTATATCCCATCCATCTATCCTATCTGTCTGCCAATCCGTCTATCCATGCATCTATCTATCTATCTATCTATCTATCTATATGTCTATCTTTTGTTTACATGAGTGTATATTATAACCAGTATTTTATTTACATAAATATAAAACAGATTTATATAATATATAGTAAGTTGCCCGTAGATTGGAGGGAAGAGAATAGAATAATATGAAATAGATACAATATAAGCCCGTGCTACCTGTATAATTAGTTGGAAAGATGCATGAACTATAGGCCTACTGAGATGCAGGAATTGCTGAGTTGCCCAGAAATAGAATGTGGTGCAAAGGGAGGAACTGGCAAAGGACTTGCAGGTGCTGCCCTCTTGTGTAATGTATGTGAATGAGTTGCTGCTTGCAGTGGCCATTCTGTGTACTAAAACTCACCCTGTGGAAGGGAAAATGGCCACCACAATGCAGGTTTTCTGCACCTTGATAGCCTCTAAAACTGATAATAGTAAATTTTCTAATATTGACTTAAACTGAAAATACCAACCGTTGTGCACATCTACAATGGTATCAATGTGTTATGCATATGATAAGAACTTCCAGAGTGGGCTGGTTGAGGCCACAGCATTGGTTGTTTCACCCCTTCAGTAGATTTCAGCACTAAAGCATAATCGCCCTATGCATAGCATAGCATGGGCGATAATTACCTGAAGAGACTTTCGTCCTGCTATCAAACTGTCATACAACAACAGCACAAGCAACATCAGTACTGAAGAGGCCTGCTTGCTAAGCAGAGCGAAAGTCTCTACAGGTAATTTTTAGTCATTGGATGTAGAAAGAGAAATCAGAGAATGACTTGAATCCAGTTTGAATATAGCACTCACTAACACATGTTGTATGAGGAGTTCCATCCATCAGCCTGACTTGCTCCCTTGTTGTCAATCTTGGTATTGTTGTTGCGCAGTTCTCACTGAGATTCCAAGTCTGGAAACTATATTAGTTGTCATTTCCCCGAAGAAACTCTTACTCAGAATGTGGAAAAATATGAATGGGATGTTTCATTTTATTCGTTACTTCTGCTGAGAAAAATGTTGCAGAAAAAATGAATAAGCTCCTCTTGAAGCAAATAACTGAGCCACTTCAGTTAATGGCCATTTTCTGAACACAGATATTCAGTTAGCGAACAGCACCTGCTGTCAACATAATGCAGACGTTTTTTTTGGTTGTGAGGCTGCAGGTCAGAGTCTGCAAGGAGCAATAGGTCTTTCTAATAAGCAGGTAACTTATATACATGTATACAGGTAGGGCTGTTTTACTAGTGATAGTTTTTTTTGTTTTTTTTTTTAATCTCCTCAACTGGTACATTAACCTTAATGTTGTTGTTTGTTGGCAGTCATTTTTCATGGTGATTTATTTCATTGTAATAAATTTAATGAAAAACCATTAATTTTGTTTACAATTTTAAAGGAATTTATCTTCATATATTCAGCTTAGAATGACAGTTAAGTAAATTTGTCAGTCAGAATGGTTTGATATGACTGTAATCGTTGGTGCGGCTGTGAAAACATACTACAGTTAAAACTTGTGTAGGAATGTGCTGTATGTGTGTCTAACCATGGTATTCATGGCAAGTTTGGAACAGTTTGTTTGAAGAAGGTATTTCTAAAGCCATTCTGGGTTTCGGTCAAAAAAAGTTTGTTGAGTTTTCGATACTGATTTTTTATTATTTCTAGCATTATAGTATTACATTTAGAGTGTTTGGTACTTCATGCAGACTTCTGCGGAGTCTATACTAAGTTTTGCTCGGTTCCCTCATTAGAGGCTGTGCAGTGGCCTTAGGGATCTCGCCCACACAAGCCACAAAGATGGCATTGAGATCAAGGGTTATTCTATGTATAATAATAAGCCTGGAATGAGAGGTGTATATGTGGCATTTTTATATGAATGAAAATTACGAAAGTACATTTTATGAATAGTAGGATATAAATTTGTAGTCTGCTGGTCTGTCTTATCCTGTCACATTGTAGTTAGACAGCAATTTGGGGTTCAAAGGTCTAGCCTCTAGTCAGGATCTAACTGACAAAAATTGATGTCTCTGTAGAACCTTTAGACCTCCTACGCTTCTTAAACTATGTTTTTTAGCAGTTATTATTGCAAGAATTGTTTATGACTTTTTTATCTATGATATGTGATTTATCAACCGAGGGCTTTAGCCCGAGGTGATCTAAGCACATATTCCCAACCCCATGGCGTTATGCGGCTTATACCATGAGACAAATACTCAAAAAAGTCAAACATGAGATATAGGAATTATCGCCTTGATATACATGTGATTGTCAATACCTCAGTGGCCTTAGTGTTACTCCGATGCTTCCTTCTGTTTTCATTTATATCTTCATTTGTTTTTATTTTTTCAGATATGGTCAGCAACTAAACATCATAAACAACCAAAAGGACTCCAAGGACCAATTGGTTTTCCTGATGAAGCAGACGTCGCATTTCTTGAAGCATCAACAGCGCAACCCTGGAGCCAACAATCCCCTGTGTATCCTTTACAAGTTACTGTGGTCTGAAAGATTACAGTATGTTACTCATGGAAAATTAGAGTTGTACGGTCGACAAGAATAACATTTTTTCCACCTTGAAGGAATGAAGGTACTGATGAATGGTTGATAAAATACCTGTCACCTAGTACAGAGCCGCCTAGTGGGTGGCCGCCATTTTTTTGTCCACACCGAAATAGGAACGCTTTTAGCTGCTTACATTGTTTCGAAGTTCCCAAGTAAATTCTGTAACAGCCAAATTGATAGGCAGCCATTTTTGCTGTTGTAGCATTCCATTTATAGGAATGACCATTGATTTCTTATTCGTCTTTCACATTTTCGTCCACCTGTGTCTTTTGATAAGCCTATCAATGGCCTTAATTGACTCCAAATTAGGAGAGCACAACATGCATTGCTCTCTTTCTTAGAATGGGCATGTTAAACGTCCATGATATGGGAAAATTTGTCCTGATGCAAGCTAATGTCAGATAATGGTGCATGGTATTAAACTAATTTGCCTCTTTGCTAATGTGTTTCGTCTATCTCATCGTGATTCGACTTCTAACTTTCTTATCTTTCGAAAAGTGTAAAAATTTCGGAAAATGTAATATTTTGAAAAGGACCAAGAACATTGTCAGAAAGGACCGCTTTTGAGACAGCGCTAGCTCTGATAATATATAAGCAGCAAATTTGTTATTGTGACTTATGTGAACAGTGAAAGTGGGAGTCACATTTGATCATTGTAACCATATCATCTATAGGCAACTTCACAATGCAGCTGAGCTAGTTGGCAATGTCTGACTCTGTCAACATCATATTTTTCAAATGGTGAATTTGCAAATACTTATTATCTTCAAATTCGAATTTACCGAATTGATTCTTCATTTTCTTCCTCCAAAATGTCCAAAATCTTGGGGCTTCAGTATAGTATTATTTTTACAATGAAATTAATTATGCTGATGATGTTAAACTTCTTTATTTAAAAAACGACTGATGATATTTACTTCAGATAAAAATGGTTTTCAGTTTGCTCTTTCCTGATTGATTCCTAATGTACTACAGTGCCGCCTGTAAGTAAGTGAAACGTATGAAATGGTGCCATTGCATCAATGCTAAACATCCTGCATCAAACTGCTTGTGGAAGCTTGAATACTCATCCGATGAGAGGAAAACATATTGGGTCATAAAGGCCGGTATGTGAGGCATGCGGGATAACAATATCAGCCAATGTTCTTTGCTGTAGACAGAGTTAGGTATGGGTCAAAGTCTTTGATAAGTAAGTGAAACACAGGCCCAATGTTATTTAATAGGGAAGGGTGGTTCACTTACTTATCAAAGACTTTGACCCATACCTAACTCCAACTACAGCAAAGAAAATTGACTGCCATTAATATCCCACATGCCTCATATGTTGGCCTATGTGACCCAATATGTTTTCCGCTCATCGAATAAGAATTCATGTTTCCATGAGCAGTTTTGCTAAGGATGTTTAACATTGATACAATGGCACCATTTCATGCGTTTCACTTACTTACAGGCGGCACTGTATGATAGCAAACTGCAGATAGCATGAAACCATGGATGATGACAAAGAAATATTAAAAAGTGGTTGCTCCCTGGTTATTTTGCAAATGCTTCATCCCATGGCACGTTTGAAAAATGTTTTCTTGCTTCCTCCCATTATTAGCTCATCATGAGCGTTCATTTTCAAAGCAAAGGGCATTGATCGCAATGGCATTTTTTTGGGTTTCGAACAGAATTGGGAAACATGGCGTTTTTTTGTTGTCATTGTTATATTTTCAACATTTATGAGGCTCTGTATTTGTGATACAAAAAATTGCATGGTAAAGCAACTCTTCAAAAATCTGATTCTGGCTATAAAATGATTGGAAATGGACACAGATTCATTATGCACTGGTTTATCCCTGGTTCTTTCCCTTGGTGTGAATGATTTTTGATTTTATTCTTCACTTTTTGACTGACAGTGTTTACCCATATTATAATAAAACCCACTCAGGGTGGTGGATCAGTCCACTGAAACCCATGCACTTTGTGACTCATGATAGCCAATGAAGCGTCATCTTCTCTACTTTCAACATGGGAAACATAGAGGCTGTTTGATTAGTCATGATCAAGAGAAGGCCATTTGACTTCTCATAACAGATTTTGGAGTGAAAATCAGATGCATGATCCTTTCGTTTGGCTGTCACCAACAAGTGGGATTAGTCTCCTTAAATCAAATTAAGATTGAACATGTTGAAAATATTGGGTATGATCATGACAAATCATTGGCATGATGACACACAAAGTGACATTTCACAGTCCAACAGTCCACTCTATTTCTATATCAAAGTGACTGACTGTAATAATGCATATCGTATTGAACTCCAGATAAGTATTATATTGCATTGCCCACTTTCTTGCAATGCTCACAAGTTAGAAAATCCACACTTTTATATTTATTAAATTAAATTTAATGTCTAATTCAGGTTATGTGGGATAATGATAATAGTGAAGAGATTCGCCTCTTTGAAAATGCGTTTCATATGTAACTTTGTGATTAGATATCAAAATTCCAGGTCTTACAAATAAAAAGATAAAACATTTTTAAAATTACAAAGAATATTTTCGGAAAGAGGTGCTTTTCAGACTTCACTGGTAAGCAGTAGCTTTGTAATTCTGACTTATTTAAACAGCAGAAAAATACATGCCTTTTTTTTTTTGAGTCGCGTATGTTCTCAAGAGGCCACGATGAGGGAAGCGTATTAGCGTAATCACAACATCTATAGTATAGGCTACTTCGTAATGGAACAATGGCTTTTTGGCGGGGTCGGACTCGGACACCTTCATATTCTCTAATACTGAATTTATTATCTTCACTTTCAAAGTATGTTAATTAAGTCAAAAATATTTTATCAGTCTTTTTTTTTTCTGGAAAGATAGATAGTGATATTAAACTTCTTAATTTCAATGAATATGATGCAACATGTGCTTTCATGTTTTCAATAAAAAAATATTTGCGTAATGGGCCTAATGACAGTGAGCTGCAGGTAGCATCAGCAATGGAGTCTGGCAATTTTTTTAAATAAAAAAGAGCATGCATATTAAAAGCGGTTGCTCCCTGGGTATTTGTTGGGAGATTTGCATCCAGTTACGCATTTGAAAAATGGTCTCTTGCATCGTGATTCGTCCCATTATTAGCTCATCATGAGCATTCATTTTCAAAGCAAAGGACATTGACCGCAATGGCATTTTTTGGGTTTCAAACAGAATTGGGTAACTTGGCGTTTTTTGTTGTCATATTTTCAGCATTGGGGCTGTGTGTTTATGATGCAAAAAACTGCCAAGTGGAGCAACTTTTCAACTTTTAGCTGTAAAATATAAGAGGTCAAAACAACGCAATCATACTGAACCAAGAGGAAATGCTTTTCTTTCAGGAGTGAAATAGCCTTTTGTCAGATGCATCTGGAAATGTTAAAATGACGCTGCTAATGGTTTTGATGATGTTGTTTGTCTGTGAAAAGCTTGCAATCATTTGTGAGCTATGCAAATTGCAATTACTGCAGAAATATTGCTGCACTGAAACTTCTGAGTGTTCTGTTTCCAACAGACAGGCCAACTAATGTGTGTGCTTCTTGAAAATAAGAATTCGGTAGCTCTATGACATAATCGCACAATTTTTTGTTGTTTCAAACAACATCTCAACTTGCTATTGTTTGCGCCATTGTGAAGTTTGCCTTTGACATGTTGCTCTTTCTTCGTGAAGATCTGATTTCAGATGTCACAATTTCAACAATGTTTTCTGAATCAAAGGTTTTTGGGTGTTGTCTGTATCAAAAGCATTTATTTTCAAATAGACATCTGATGATAAGACGTATTGTCTGATAGGTAGCCAAGAGCTTTCTGATTCAGGAGTTATTGTGTGTTTTGGTGCCTGGTGTTGGTTTTCATGGCGTTTAGAGGTGAGAAGTTGCAAACATTTGACAATTGCAAAGCTCCTGGAGTTCCACCATGTGTAAGTTATGCTTCGAAATGCACATTCAACATCAAACAAGATGATTCAGGATGGCCTACAGTGCCGCCTGTAAGCAAGTGAAACGCATGACATTGTGCAATGGCATCAATGCTAAACATCCTCAGCCAAACTGCTGGTGGAAACATGAATTATCATCCAATGAGAGGAAAACGTATTGGGTCATAAAGGCTGATATATGTGAGGCTTGTGGGATAACAATGGGCCAAAATCATTGATAAGTAAGTGAACCACCTTTCCCTATGAAATAACATTGGGCCTGTGTTTCAATTACTTATCAATGACTTTGATCCGTACCTAACTCCGACTACAGCCAAGAAAATTGGCTGCCATTGTTATCCTACATGTCTCACATATCAGCCTTTATGACCTAATGTGTTTTCTTCTCATTGGACGAGAATTCATGTATCCACAAGCAGTTTGGTTTAGGATGTTTAGCATTGATGCGATGGCACAATGTCATGCATTTCACTTATTTACAGGCAGCACTGTAAGACCTAGCTCAGTTGTAGTGCATTGGGCTGATAATGTCTGGGACTAGGGTTCCGATTCCAACCTCGGCAGCCATGTTAGACAGATGTTCCATCCTGTACCAATTAAGAGTGCAGCCTTTCCTAGTCAGTGCATACAGTATAAACAGAAACAGACAAAAACATTACAAACAGGACGTAAAGCTCAGTCAACAACCCATCCAACTCAGCTTGAAAACTATATGAAGACACCGATTCAATGTTACACTTCATGCTCCCAAATTTCACTTATGTGACAATAAATATATCTGTATCTGTATCGTTATCTGTATCTGTTACATATACTTTTTAATCAGTCAAATTGAATGTTTTCTTTGTAAATCATTATTCTTGGAATTTTACCTTGACCTTGCAAAGTGATCTTGAAAGATGGTTACCCTGGATACGACTGGTTCGTTGCCACGGTGTTCCTTATGATGAATGGAAGTTCCGAAAAGTCATGGAAGTTCCTGCAACAATTTTCCAACATGGTATCTTCAGCGTACTTGTGGAGGCAACGACTTCATTGTTCTGTAAGTGAAATTTTGTTGTTTCATGTCATAAGTTTGTGTGGTTTGAGATTTGTATCTGAATGTTCATCTTTTGATATTTAAAAATCAATTTGGTACACTCTTTTGTAATTTTGGTCATTTCCCTTTCTGGAAGTAGTGTTAAAGTAGGATTCTCTATCATCCAGTAGTCCTGGAGGATATATCACGAGAGAGAGCGCCAGCCGCTGGATCAATTTGTGCCCGACTTTGGGGGACATTGCACATGTGTTCGTCCGGGGATTTTTGGCGTCGGATTTCACCTGTTTAAGCTTCCGATGTGTAATTGTGTACAATTACACATCGGCCGTTAAATTTTTTGTCTTGACCAGAAGAAGTTGCAGGCAGGTGCAGTAGTAACCTAGCAAGTACATGACAATTGTAAAAGGAGATAACCACTTACATATCCTTTGTTAACTTATTATGGACCGTACCCCGGGGACCGTACTCCATTATCTTCCACTTTCTCGCTTTTATAGTAAGTGTTGGATCAATCTGTGTCTCACAGACTCACATTGCAGGCCTTCAACTGTTTTATATATATCTTAATTTTACTCTCGTTACAATCCTTTTTCCTTGGTAGGCCTACACAAATGAGAACCTGCAAAGTATTCTATTTTCTTGGCCTGTGGTTATGGGCTATGGTCAGTGGTCACTTTAAATTTAAAAAGAATGACGAGTACTTACATTCAGCTGTTTGTAGTCATGAATGACTTCACGACATGCCCCACCCATTGCATCGAAAAGAACTGTCAATTGTCATTGAGTAACTTGTGACCTCATTGATGAGTGCTGTGACTCAGTAGGTGACTTGTTTTGATGGCATTGATAGTATGGACTATGACCTCACTAATTGCTTATGAGTCAAAGAAAGTAACATAGCATGGATAGCGATATGACCTCACAATGCATGTCAGTGCAATTCTGTAAACACTTGTCATTCATTGGCTGTAAAACGGGGAGGACTGGTGAAGATTTTGATTTCAAGTTGCCCTAAATAGACCATCATATCCTAGTCTACAAATAACTTGCTGCAACAGGAGTCTGCCCTATTATACATAGAAACTTCTCCTTTGGGGCTTTCCACATGTCATGCTTTTTAACTGAATGAGCCATAGGCTCATTCAGTTATTCTGGTTACTCTTGGCTGGTTCTCACCAATGGCAAATTATACGCAAAATCTCAAGATAGGCAAGGAGTTTGGGCTTCTTAGTTGCTAGTTTGATGTATGGAGTGAATGTGCAAAAAAATTTGGAAGCAAAAATTAGATTGGAGTGCATTTAATGGTGTTTTTGATGAAATTTATCCTGATGCATTCTAGCCCTGACTTGCCTCTCAGCTAGCCAGTCAAGAACTGGCAACCCTCCATATGTAAATATTGGGACTTTGCCAGGAATGCAACCCATGCTTCAGTGAGCAGCCACCTGATGGCAGAGTTGCAAACTAGCCACTAGGCCATCTGTAGGCAGAGATGCAAACTAGCTCATGCTTTGAGGACATCCAATTGATGTAGCAAATACTGTCAAAGTAAGCTGACATAGTTTTGAAATAAATAAAATGCCATCAAGTCTGTATTGATTACCATCACTTTTACCATATATTTCCAGTCTAGGCCTATACATATCAATTTCTTCCATCATGGATATTTTGAGAATATGAAAATGTTTTTAGGAGTGAAGGACAACATTCATCTGATATTTTTGTAAGGAAAATATGACATTTAAATAAATACTATCTAGCAGTACTCATGTGGAGTTATGTATAGGCCTACTATTATATCATTTTTGAATGCATTTTCTGAAAAGCATTGTTTGTACATGTATGTCTGTAAATGTTAAAAGATACATAATTAAAAATGTAAAAGGTAAATCACAGCATAAACTGATAAATAAAATAAAATAGAATCGATTTAATTGATTGTTAAAAACTGTTCGGTCGATCTGTGTATATTTGACTCAGCATTTCGGAGTCCTGAATTTGCTTTTAAAAACTGTGTAAAATCATTGCAATTGAAATCTTTCTTAAATAGGCCTATACATTTTACAGTCAGTAAAATCAAGTCTTTAGATGTCTCGGATCATTACAAGAGCCAGGTAGTTCATTATTCCATTGGGTCACTGGTAGTACCAACCTTGGATTATATATGGAGCCACTAGAACTGTAGTTGCAATAACTGTTGCATGAACTAGACTAAGAGGAGGGGGGATAGCTCAGTTGGTAGAGCATCGGGCTCCTATGGGGAAGTGCTGTGCCTGCATTGGTTTGAGCACAGGCAGGATCAGCCTCTCTATGAGCCTTTATGTATAAGTAGCCCCTGGCCTTGTCCGAGCTCAAGGAACGTTACATGGAGACGGGTTGTTCTATGCTGGGGTAACTGAAAGACCCTGGACATCCCTGAATTAATAGGGTATGTTCCTGACTCTCAGCCTTGTCATTTCATTTATCACATGGTGGTCACACTTCAGCAAAGCCTTCAGTGATTAAGTCAGACGCGCTCCCAAGGGTGACCAATGAACATTGATTCAAGCATGTTATGCAAATGGGGACGATTACGTCTATTCACACATTTCTGTCAGTCGTACAGCTACGATTCCAACTGCAACAGGTAGATCTCTCCGAGACCTTTACAATGGTATGTGTTAGGTCCTCGAGGACCCAATAGTCTCCCCGCAAATCGCCGGTAAACCTTTTAAGTGGAGAGGAATCCTGGGCGCTGATTGGCCTTGACGCTCGTGACGTAAATCTATGATAATGTGCGGCACTGGAAGGATTCGTCTAGGGTAGATTCTCTGGGTGGGTGATCAACCCTCAGCGAAATATCCCATGTGACAATGCTGAGTAATTTATCCAGATCCAGATCCAGAAGTCTATTTATAAACTGATAAACAGCCAGTGGTACCAACTTTGGATTATAGATGGAGCCACTAGGAATGTAGTTGCATGAACTTGACGTGGTAGTTTGATGGTTACATATTTTTTAAATTTTGCAAACTTAATCTATGGGACCCGCCCATTTGGCTAAAATACTTTTTCATGTAACACTTCAAAGTACCACCGCACAATTAATTTCTGTTTTAGCATGTATCAATTTTGGCAGTTGTCAAATTTTAACTTAAGAGAACGAAAATGGATTCTGAAATATCATTCAAATAAATTTATGTGCGTAGGCCTACATCATTTTTAAACAGTTGTAGTTTCAAATAAAGGGCTCAAAATAAAATAATCTCACTGAATCATTGTTTTGCTACAGTCCCATGACTGTGCCAATGTCATTTAAAGAAGTATGTGTATAGGTAATTTTAGGTGCAGTTGACGGAAACAGCCACCTCCAGGAAATGTTAGGATAAAGCTTGGAAGCTGTAACTTTAAAGGAGTTGAGTTTAGATGTTACCATGTTCAACAACAAAAAAGAGCTGCTTCTAGCCGCATTAGATCTTTTTTAAATACCAAATTACTGGCCATCATGCTATCATAAGAAAAATTTAGAAAACCATAACGGTGTTACTCTGATAACAAAGCCTTTAAGGGACAAAGTCATGTTCAGAGAAAAGATGTGTCTCCAGATTCCTTTTTCGGGCAATAATAAATCTGTAACCTCCTGTGTACCTTTTTTCACATACCAACACATGTATGCACAGATAGATTGGTCCTATTTTTGAAATTCAGAGGACCATGATTTTCTGAATATGTGAAAATGGCTGTCAAAACCTGAGTACACTTGGGTGGCCTGTGATACCACATATTGGCATCATTCAGTTTGGCAACCCCTGGGTTCTTGTTTATATAATTGCTATGATTGCTCAATGCTCATCCTTGCTTTAGCATTTTATAATTTGGCCTGAAGGCGTATATATATCTTGGCTTTAGCAAGGCAAAGTTCGCAAGACTTCAAGAGGCTAAAAACCTTGCATTTTCTTAGCCATTTTACTGTGGTAGTGAATTCTGTGTCTCATGCCTTGGTCTCGGGTTTGATTCTCGCTTCCGCAAGTCCCGTTTCCTTCAACTACAAAAACGCTGCATGATTAAACTAACCATGATCTTATACATAAGGTATTATCAATCCATGCTACAATTTCTTTTCTTTTTTTACTCACTAAGGAGCTTCGGTCCTTCTCTCAAATACTTCTTTAGCCTTCTGCAAATGCCCAGGTGTCACATGACCGGCATTGCCCACCTAAGTTTGGTCAACGTCATGTGACTGCAGAGTGCCATGAATCGGAGGAATGACCCGGAAGGTCCAGTCTCCTGTTCCAAATTAATGACGGTTTACGTTGATCTCTATTGCCTGCTTAAATTTTCTTTTTATCAAATTCTCTTCTCTGCTGAGTATCTTTGGTTTGTCCCAGTCTATCTTGTGATTGATGTTTGTGAGATAAACTTGTTTGTGATTTGCTGTTGATTTATTAATTTCCAAAGATCAGGATCTAAACTAAATAGTTACTAGAGACATTAGTTTCCGCTTCAAAGTTTGAGTAAATTACGTTTTGACAAAATGCTAATTCCACAGTTTACCTTCTCATTGACCGCGTTTTATGCTCTACAACTCCGCATTTTAAGTTTCCCGCCAATCCAGTATGGAGGACGTCAAACTTCTTGGTGTATTTTGGCCACATTTCTGTTGTTACATCTAATTCATATTTAGCTTGAAACTCCCAAGATCACAGGTAGTGTAAATGACTTCAGTGCACTAAAAAATTAGAGATTATATTTCTTCATTTTCAATGTTTGTTGAATTGTAATTGAAACCCCTTGTAAATTAAGGTCCTCATTTTCATGCGTGGCGTTAAAAAAAAAATTTGGATTGCTACCACACCTGCATGGAGCAGATAATATCATCAGATATTAGTGAATTTCGAGGAAAATGTTCATGGCGGGTCAGAAGGATATCACGTGAAATCTCACTGCAATTGCTTTCCCATAATTGAAGATATGATACAAGATACATCAAGGTGCGCCTTTGAGGCTTGCGTTGTCATATTAAGGGTTGGTCATCATGATAGATATCGGGACCATTCAGTGAATTGATATGGGGCTTCATTGCTGTTTCCGGCAATTCAAATTAAGCTCAATTCTCAATTTTCCTTTGCCCCCTACAGAAAATTAATTAAAAATTGTAATATATCTTTTGAAACCTCATATTTTCTTTATAAATAAGAATAAGATGAATTGCTTGCAGTAATATTATACTGCGATTGAAGCTTTGATTATTAGTCCTGGCCGCGCAGTGGCTGGACTGTAGCATTTGTTATTGGTGACTGCCTGTCCGGATTCACTTCCTGCAGACTGCATAATAGATTACTAGAGAATGAACAGGGGCATTGCAAAGATCCTTGACATTTCTTCACCATACCTTACAAATCCTGGTCTAATAGGCAGGTATGTAGTAAATCTAGGTACAACAGGCATAAATCCCTGTCTTCATGACTGGGAATCACCGCAAATCGCGATTTACAGTTGGACATTTGGTGGCTGCCCAACACTGCCATTCTTAAATAAAGGCCTCACATCACCACCTGCTGAGTGCTTATGACCTAGATTTTGTGCCTCACTGCACGTGCAAGTGTCGCATGGCTCTTCTCCAAGCTATTCATGTGTGGCTTGTGCTGCAAATATTGTGACAATTGAAAGACTCAAGTGGATCATTTCCTAGCTACAGTATGCAGAGGTCACAAATTGACTGAATGTTTTTAATGCCATGTCTGATGATTAGATCTATACTTTGTGGCAGACCAGACTACATATTCCGTATGAATCAACAATTGAAGGTTCATTTGCCCAACCAGTTGATTCCTACAAATGCGTCAGTGACATAATATGGTATTAAACCACATTCATCATGAGAATCAGTAATGGCTTTGCAGCAAATGATGAATATCTCAATCATAATTCCTCCAGAGCTGCTTGCAGCTCGGAGGACTGCACGGCAGTACTAGCAGATCCGTCAGCCTTCATTTCCTGCTTTCGGTAAACATGACATATAGTGATTTACTCAACTCAACTCTATTTTCTCCTCCACCTCTGCACACACGCCTTCCTAATGAGTCAGAGTGATGTGGCTGATAGATAAGGGATAGATCTATCTGTAACGTCTGTAAATAGATGCCTGCAATGCCGAGAATAGTCCGAAATTGAGATTTTTCTGAAGCGTTTTGACCAGACCACAATGGCTACCCCTGCCTGTCCCTAACCCAAAATCGGATTGCAGCAATTTGATTGGTCAGCACAGGCTGACAGCAGAGCCTGCATATAGCTGACAGGTTCCTGCCGAAATGAAGCGATCTGATTGGTCGAAGTCGCCTGGCTGCTAAGTTACATAGACACTAGATGG
Organism: Platynereis dumerilii; assembly: GCA_026936325.1. NCBI lineage: Eukaryota > Metazoa > Annelida > Polychaeta > Phyllodocida > Nereididae > Platynereis > Platynereis dumerilii. The sequence goes on from JAPTHN010000003.1 coordinate 97,082,805, forward strand.
CAGCACCATCCTGAAGCAGAAAATAATTCCAGGTGTGGCAGCACTAGTTGTTTACTTTATAAATGTTTGATACCATAGAAATACATAGAATGGACATTAGGTTCTGCCAGACTGTGACGTCATTGTGACATGTCTCAGGGCAGTTCCAATATGGCGGATTTGGTGACCTCATCTGGAGGTGGCGTCATACAGCCTCACGGGAATCCCCCAACCAGCCCCATGTGGATTGTGAAGCCAAATCATTGGTGTGCGGTTATGTGTCTTTTGCCGAAAAAAAACTTGGATTTAAAGCCCTCACCATACCATGAAATACCACTAGATTATGAATAAAACCCATCAGATTAGTTCATTTACATAACTAACTGCCTAACTATGGAATTTTATCAAAATCTATTGATGCGCAATGCCCCTTTACATTGCGCAAAAATTGCTGATCAAATGATTACATTTTGTTACATTGCCATACATATCAACAATTTTACTTCTGTAGTGTTAAATCACTAATGCAAAAATATTTCATCTATAACAAGAATCTGTGCGTTTGCAAGAATTGCACCAAAAGGCAGAATAGAAAGAGGAATGCATAAGGCATGATTATGTGTTGTTGTTTTTTGTCTGGTATCAACTGAAAATAATTATGATACTAATGCATTTAATTATGCAGTTGCCGATTGAGAACGGTAGAGGTTGTATTAAACTAACCCCCCCCCCCCCCGAATGAAGATTTTAATTAAAAAATATCTTGATTAATTAAGAACATTTTTATCTGTGTTAAACACCAATTTGACATTTTACAAATTCACAAATGACATATATACATGTCTGATACTGTGATTTGGGGGAGGAGGGATTAGGAAGCAGTGGAAATAAATTTGGGGAAGGGCCTACATATTTTCTGTAATGAAAACAAGAATTTTTTATTAAACACCAACACCAAAACTTATCAACAGTAGCCCTGGGATGTACTCAATGAAGATTCATACATACATGTATGTGTATCGATTTAAAGCTCTTGATGAGTGGAACACAATTGTGTTCTCTGTGCCATAATAAACATTTGAGGAGTTAAAAATCGATGAAATTTTATGCCACGCCTCAAAACTCTGCACCCATGACCCATGCTTGGTCTGTGGACCTCTGGGACAGTTGTCCAATACATATGACAATTAAACAGCTGTGATTTTGCAATGGATAATTACTTATCTCTGGTTTCCCAGTCCATAATTGGAGTGTTAAAGTTTATATGAAAATAATTCCATTTAGGCCTATTATCATTTTTTTGCATTTAGGCCCAATTCAGACAATCAATAATATTCTTTTTGAAAGTTCGACAATCAATAATTCTGTCCCTTTGTATTAATGCAGCAATGACATTTTCTGGTCTCACAAGAATCCTTTCGGTCTGACAAGAGGTGCCTGTTTGTCAGACTGAATGTCTGACAGATGCCTGATGATCTTCGCAAAGCCTTTGTATGTTTTGTAACACTGGCGCAATCCATTGATTAGGTACAGAACTCGAATCATTTTGGCTAATCCCAGGCTGATTAAACAGTATTACGGACCTCGGAAAAACCCGGGCCCATCGCATTGTACAGGCCTACAAAATGTCTGAGGTTCCCGGAAAAAGTTTATTTGTTCGCCACCAGGACCGTAACTAGGATTTTGGGAGAGGGGGAGGCACAATGAGGCAGGGGGTCTGGGCGCCGCTATAGGCCACCAGAAGCCAACGGTATCCAGAGGGCTGGAGATTCTTTCTGTGCAATATGGAACTCTGATTCCAGCATAGAAGGCAAGGCTTTGAACTTTGAACTTTTATTTGTATCAAATTAATACATACACACATATTAACATAAGTCACAGCGGGGCCAATATTTTTGAGAACATGCCTTTATCATGGAATGGAATAAATTCGACTCATGACTAATTATCTGATAATCCACATCAAATTCTAAAAACCTCTAACTTATAAGTTTTTGTCTCTGTCTGCCATCGGCTACCCTGCCTCCTTCTCAACTCTTGCGTAGCCTATACATTTTTGACATTTCCCTCTTTGCGTCTTCTCCCAGACATTCCTAGCTCTTTCCTACCCTCTCCTGCCCTGTCTTATTTGGTTAATTTGGTCACGTCACATGTACAATTATATATGTATTTTTTTGATATCTTGCATGGGCCCCCCTGAGAGGATGGGCCCATGGCAGCTGCCACCCTGCCACATAGGCCAGTCCGCCCCTGGCCAGGGCCAACCCAACTATCCAACTCTGGAGGTGCACATTCCATGTGCTTTTCTAGTTCAGTTTTGGCCCTTGGGAAATTTGCCTGCTACTGCAATTATTTCAGTGGAGCTACCGTATATATCATGCAACAATATTTAATTCAACTAGGATGCCCTGGACTTGCAAATAATATTTGCGTTCTAGTTAAACTTCACCTACACATAGGTGAAGTTTCTTGTAATCGGTATTATTTATTATTTTTATTCCGCCGCACAAACCTCTTCGGAAAATGTTCAAAAAATTCATATACATGGTCTACAATGACTTTATTACAAATTCTGAATATGAATGACCTTGACCTATTTTTCAAGGTCACAGAGCCTTTCAAAGTCGAATTTCACAAAACTTCAAATGCATGTTGGTCATCTGGTTATCACTGGATTTCACTTTCCTGTACATAGAAATGTCCTAGACACTTTCTACACAGCTTGACGTATTTTCATGAAAGTAGGTCAAGGTCACTGTGTACAAAGTCCAATTTCATGATTTGAGGTCTATCGCGGGATCTCAGAATCCGTAAGTTGTAGAGTAATACCGATGATGCCAAAATGTGCCTGAACTCACTGGACATTTGCCCGGACTTTTTATTTTCCATCGGCAGTACCGGTTCTTGAGTTACGTAACTTTAAAGTCTTACCATGTCACCAAAACTGTTGACCTTGAAAATTTTACCTTGAAATATCGATGTTAGCTCATAACATGTCATAGTAAACCCCCCCAAACATACACCTAATAAGCCCAAACTGACCTTTAAATTTGACCTTGACCTCATTTTTCAAGGTCATTTGACCCGAAAAAGTTTGAAAAGGTGCCATTTTCATCAAACATTTTTACCATGTTATTTTTAAGATATCAGCATGATTCACAAGTGACAGATGAACATTGGCCTGTTTATTCATAATATCTAATCTTATTTTAACTACCTCCGTCCCCGGATTTATGAAAATTTTTTAAATATTGCTAACCGACAAATGTTAAAAAATGACACATTTCCGCGTTTTTGACAATGAAATATTGATTGCACAGGGTTACAATGCATGGCTGACCCCCCTTTCTCATACAATGCCATTATGAAAATCATATTTATTTTGACCTACAAAATGTTTTTCAAGGTCAAACTCAAGGTCAAACATGTCAAAAAATTTTACATTTTTGACATTTCATATTTTTTAACAAAGAAGGAATCAAGATATTGTTACAAAAATTGTAGACATACTTGCTACAATACTCTAGAGGCTTCCTGTAAATTTACAAGGTCCTCAGATTGACCTACATCGCACTGTAAAGGTCAAAAGGTCAAAAAACGAGCGAAAATTAATGAATTTTTTTTCACATTTCTCAAAGATAGCGTCATTTCAAATGGCCGTAGCTCCAGTCCTAATTAAGATAGAGAGAATCTGAAAACAGATTCGGAAAGCCCATATTCTCCTCTAGTTTTCATTTTCTGAACATTTTGTCGTAGCTCTGACGGTTAAAAAGATCCCCAGACCCTGAAAATTTCATGTTTTTTGCCGAATTTTCACAATATATCATTATTTTGACATGGAAGAAATCATCCTTTTTTGATCAACCTGCCTGGACCTATTTATAACATCTGTTTACATAATCCTGGCAAATTATGTATGTTTTCATTGAACTGTTTTGGTTATACAGTGATTTTAAGTTAAAAACTACATTTTTTCAATTTCATATTCCGGAATTGTACCATAGTTTCAATCTGCGATAACTCCGGTCCTAAGTAAGATACAGAGAATCTGTAAACAGATTTGGAAAGGCCAAATTCTCCACTAGCTTTTATCTTTGAACATTTTGTCATAGCTATGACGGTTTAAAATATCGCCGGACCCTGAAAATTTCATGTATTTCTGATGGTCAAAGAGATCACATGACCCTGAAAAATCGATGTTCTCAGAAATCGCAGTAGATGTACTGGTGGATGTACTGGTGGATGTACTAGTGGATGTACTGGTTCATGTACTGGTTCATGTACTGGTTCATGTATTGGTTCATGTACTGGTTCATGTACTTGTTCATGTACTGGTTCATGTACTGGTTCATGTATGGTTCATGCACTGGTTCATGTACTGGTTTATGTACTCGTTTTTCTGTGCATACTGGCATTTACTCAATGTACAGGAAACATTCTTGTATTCTTGTCTGTATGCATGTTACATAATTATGTATGATTCCTGTGTACTTTTCCATGTACCTTTTACTTGCTCATCTACTTATGTCTGTTCGAGTTACTGTTACCACAGTAGGTGAAGTTTTGTTACCGCTCGCAGTTACGTCTACTAGTTATCCTTGACATTTTCATTTCATTTGGGCAGATAATAAGTTTTGGGTATATGATCTGACTTGCGTCAGTTTAGTGTATCTGATTGACTTCCTTTAGTTAGGTATTAGGATTTATATATCTTTTTTTTTTGCACTGAAATTTCATTTTAATGATGCAATTCCTACAAAAATTGTGCAAAACACCATGAAAATTGACGTAACATATGGCAGGTAACATTTAGAATGTGATGTCTGTAATCTTTTGGCCACAACAGCCTTTTCGTTTCGCGTCTTCTCTGTTACATAAGTCATGATAAGAGGCTTTGAACACAATACGAGTTATTTTCATCTTTAGAACCATTGTCTTGACGGCTTAACGCCTAAAGCCAATGTGACTCTATTGCTGTGAAACATGAACGACTCTTGATCTCTCACTTTGTCTGGGTTGTAAGCTTCTGCGAAATCTGTTAAGCCTGTGTAGCTTTATTTACACCACTAAATGCTGGAGGTTATGTCTGTACATTCATACAGAATATATTAGGCATTGTATTTAGATTGACTTGACTTGAATTATGTTGTGCTGATACAGTGTATATCCCGGTCCCCGGATCGGCTGGGGCAGCTCAACCGCCATCTTTTGTGGTGGGAGCTGCTCATTTGTTTTTGGTGACTGCCGTATGATGATGAGACGGAATGGCTGGGAGTTTGGCGCATATCCTATTAATTCAGGGATGCTCTGGGTCTTTCAGTTGCTCCAGCATAGAATACAGGATACAACCCTCCTCCATTTAGTGTCCCATGGGTTTGGATCAAAGTGAGTTAACGGGGTAAGATTTGAACCCATGCTCTTAAAGCCAGTGGACAAGCACGCTTAACCATTCTAAGGCCATGGGGGATGATAACTGGTATTTTGGATTTCTGCTGAATTTTCGGTGTCTCAATTACTTGTTATCCATTTTAAATTAATTTCACATTACCAACTGGAAAGCATAGGTTACGTACAATACAGTGACATCATTCATTTATTCGTTTGTACAACATCATCAAGTGTTTTAAGTATTTCTAGGAAACTAGAAATAAAATGATCTTGCTTTAGTTTCTGATTCACCACAATGTTATCCGGTTTCAATTAATTCCAGATTTACCAACCCGAAAGCTTATGTTACTTACAAATCAGTCAATTGTTCATTTGTAACATCATTTGTTATAGGCATAGAACTCAGATAGCGTACTCTTGTGCTGCTTGGCGTTAATAGGTAATGTGATCACTGCTTTAGTTTCTGAATTGCATTTCATCCATTTTCAATTAATTCCAGATTCACCAACCCGAGAGCTTGGCCTTAAGTGGCATCCCTCCCGTTCTGTACACCACTTGTCACAACATAGAGCTGATTCTCCAAACTGATGTTGCTCATGTTCATTCCGCTTTCAAGATGTCCGGCTTCGCACCTGCTCAGGTAAATGCCCTTAGGCCGGATGTATTTGATCTTTAGCTTCTCGGATCTTTTCTAGGTTATTTTTTCAAAAGTAGACAAAAAAAAGGCTGCCCTAATATCGATTGTTTATAATGTCAATTAAAGACAAATTGTATGTAAACCGAAATTATTTTTCTCATAATCAAAAATCTGTTGGGTCGGTCGTTCCGAGAAGCTAAAAATCAGTTGTCTGGCCTTACAGCGAAGAAATGTGAGAGGTCATGTGTTGGTTGTGGGGGATGTAACTGAAATAGCCATCCATTTAGGTGTAAATATCATATATGTGATCCATTGGCATCCTCAATTAATCAAAATGAAAGACTCATATTTCCCTTGGTTGAAGAGAAATATAGCTGTTGAGATGGCATTATTAGAATATCTGCAGTTTTGTAATGGAAATACAAGTGCAGGAGGGGCGTTCAAAAAGTTCTGACCAATTTTTCTGGGAGAAGTTTCGATTTGAAGTAGCTCAATAGAATTTTTACACAACAAACTCAGGTATCTAGCTTGATCTAGTACTGCATCTTTTTCATTCTTTTGGAAGAACATAAATCACTTTTCTGGTGCCATGGATACAAAACCTCAGTGCAGCCAATGTAGCAAAAATGTGGTGCTTTTTGGACTAAATTATACGAAAAGCATGTTGGAAGCTGTGCGAGGGAGATAAGCGTGACTATCCGCTCAGTGCTCATGCTTTTAATAAGAAAATGAACTTATATTATTGTCATGTTATGTTGTAGTCCATGCCGTGACTTCCTTTGCTTTGATCCGAAAGTGATTACGCGTGGAGATGTCAGATGCGCAAAGATGTTATGGTACTAAGTAATCATTTACTAGTGATTTCATGTGAAAGAAAAAGCATGCCATGATTAGTTGATTGTCATGCCACTATGATGGCATTATCAGCCTGAAAGGTCAAGACTTAGGATTATATGACAGGTGATGTAATGGTGTTCTGCGAAAACTGCACTTCTGGGCTTTGTAATTGATGTGTCTTGATCATAGAAATAGGAATGGACATGAGGCTGCATGACTCCAGCTCGAGATGAGGTCACCAAATCTGCCATATTGGAACTGCCCTGAGACATGAAGTCATTGTGACGTCACAGCAGGAGCAAAAAGATGTTGTGTTTGGCTGATTGTGATGTGACATGATGCCATTGTTACTAGTGATGTCACTATTATTGGTGACGTCACGGTTACCAAATGCCAGGCTGCCAGGCAGTTCCAAGATGGTTGATTTGGTTGCTTCATCTGCTAGAGCCTCATGTCTGTTCTATGTATTTCTATGGTTTTGATAGCATACAGTCATCGCACAGGACGATCTGGTGCCAAGAGTGAATAATGAATATTATAACTTGACAAAATGTGTCCCAAGGGTACAATTAGGTCATAACAGAATTGTTACGGCCCAACATAACTAAATTCATTCTTGTTAGCTAATTAAATTAGTGAGTTCTCGTCAAATCTGATTAATTTCCTGTTATCATTGTTACAGATCTGTCAGCAGTGGTTATCACAATGTTTCTGGAACTACCTGGACTGGATTGAGATCTGCCACTACATCAGCGTGTGCTTGTTGCTCGGAGTGGACTACCAGGTCTACATCTGCGTGGCCATCTTGAGGTATCTTCAGACGGACATCTTGCAGCACATGCAGCAGCAGAGCCTCATCACTTTCTTAAAGGTCAGTGTTCTATCTTTATATTTCTTCAGAGCAGAGATGCTAAATAGGTTTTAGGGTCAAGGAAGGAAACTGATTACTTTTCGCTCTCACTGATACCATTTTGTGGGTGGGTGGCTAAGTGCTTGTGAGGCCAATGTTATTTCAATAGGAAGAGGGTTTAATTAACTTATCAAAGTAACAAAGATTTTGACCCTAATGTAATTGTTTCTACTGCAAAGGAAATTGGCTGCCATTTGTGTCTCAAATACAGTCCTTTATGAACCAATCTGTTTTCTTCTCCTGGGAAGAGTATCCTTGCTTCCATAAGCTGTTTGGTCGAGAATGTTTAGCATGGACCCAATGGCAATATTTCGTTATTATTAACAATTCCTGAGTTATAATTTTGAAAGTCTGATGTACCGCGATGACCAAAATTGCGCGACTGCTCGCCAACTACACAATTAAAGGCTATGAAGAGAACTGAGGGAAATAATCCTAAGATAAAAACTGGTCATCTTGTTTATTGAAATTGCTGCGTATAATTGCAGGATGCAAAATAACTTTTTTTTGACACTTTTCTTAAAATGTAATAATTATTATTACTAATATTAGTGATGACCTCTGTGTATCCTAGAGAGCTGTGATCCGATGATCCTGGACGAGGATGTAAATACTTTGATAATACAGCACAGCTTGAATTGTCGCAGAAATCTGGTCAGGGAATTTCGTATTTTAGTCATAAGTCAGGGAAAAGTCAGGTAATTTCATTTCACCGAACTGCTGGACAACCTGGAATGTGTGTTTTTGTTGCCGTGTGTGTTGTCATGGAAGACCATGATGAATGGATCCACAGTTCTGCCTGGTTTGCAGTGCCACAATGACTCCTTTATGTCTGTTGAAGTCAGTCTTTTATTAGAGGTTTGAAATGGTAATACAACGTCATTGTCGGTGACATTTCTTTGTCATGCATTATGTATTTCATGTCATAAGATACGACACAAGAATCTCGATTTTCTAGAGTGTCAATCGCAATTGTTGAAGAGATGCTTTTATTATTTTATTCATAGGGCAATCAGGACATCAATTATTTGGAAAACACTGCTAGAGGGTATTAAAGAATGTGATAGGGCTATTGATTTTAAGTGTACAGCAAAACTTTCTTTTGCTTGATTTTACCAATTTTAATTGATGTTCGTAGATTTTATTGTTTTCTTTGTTTGTGGACCGCTTGAAAAACTGGGGTTTTTTTTTTCAACAGATAATATCACCCATAAAAAATAGTTTCTAAAAAAAATACCTACACTTGACAAGCCTGAATGTGTATGAAAACTATGAATGCAATGCAAGGGTGCTATTAAGAATTGGCATATCCCAGGTTGTGTTGTCTATGAAGCTTAACCATGTGTGCTATAGTGTGTCTGTTTGAAGTTCTGATTAATGGAAAGATATAGCCTTTACTTTTGTATCTTAATATATATCTATTTTTGATGCGGTAACTACAGAGGCTTGCGATTATCTTCATATCAGATGTTACTCTCAATATGGGCTTTCACCTTCAGTAAGTCAAATAACAGAGCAAGCCTGAGCTCAAATTAAAGCACAATTTTATTATTTTCATAGGCCTACTCTAAAAGTGCTCCATTTCGACATTGCTTTCTCATTAATTATTATCGTAAAATCTCCCCGCTGTTTCTTCCACATCTTTGTGACTAACACATGCGAGATTCTCTGCGATTCAGGTCACAGGAGTTCAACAATGGCTATCAAATATTTAACGGTTGTGATATATGCATTGTATAAGAAGCTCTGGCGCATTTATCTGCTTTTGTCATTGAATTCTGGATAGAACAGATCACGACAAAAATGTTTTTAAGCATGTTGATGTCATAAATGTGGGGGCCTTTGACTTTGTGCTGGGCATGGGCTCATTTTAATTACAATTTTTGCCCTATTGTTACTGTCCTTCTCTGGAATCTTGTGGGCAAATTTTGAGACAAACTACGGCACCAATTTCATTCAAACTTTGTACATGGGGTTTTATTTTCCTATGATTGTGTTGATCAACTTTACAGGAACATGCACATTGTTTAAATACCATTTTAGAGACCCAGGAAAACCATCCTACAAAAACTGGAAAGAGGGAGTCCTGTGATGTCATTCAGGGGCTTTCCCACATTTGTCAAAACAACAAGAGTTCAGCAATTAGGACAAAACACTGCTGCATGCTTCATCAATGTGTTGCTATACCTTTTTATGCCCTGATATGCAGTAGCAACATAACAGTTAAACAAGATAACCAGGACTTTAGATCAGAAGTAAGATGATGTGCAGAATGCCCTTTAAAGTGCCTTGTGCACGTTATTTTTATATTTTTATTTTCTTTCATCACTTTTTGTAAGATCATTTATAATAATATCAAAGAGCTTCAAAGGTTACTTATAGCAATTGAGGTAAAGTTAATGTCGCTTTAGTGGGCTAAATGTCTATAAAGCTGAAGATGATGCAACAAAATGCAAGTTAATTCATGTCATTTTCAGTCCTTTTTTTGAAGTGTTTCTTCAAAACAAAATGTCACAGACAGTTTGTGTAATACATATATGGACAAATAATGTATAAATATTGATCTATGTATTTTGTGGTGGGTGTATTTAAGATGTTTCAAAAAGAATATATCTCTGTGCTGCTTTGTTTAGTTAAATCTCTCTTTTTTGTCAAATGATAATCCTCATAGAGTTTTCATCTCACAATGCGAGCCACCTCAAGTCCTCAACATGTGTTTTACTGTGTATTCCAGTCTCTTGTGGACCGTGGTTTGGAGTGCAAAGTCCTCACAGTCCCTTGAAAGAGAAAACTGCATTGTGCTGCCACCTGGTGCAAAGTTTCCTTTGTGTGCTGCTGCAAGAAACAGTTCCAATATCATTGCACATTTACAAAGTTTCTGTTCAATATTCAATATAAGATATGAGGCAAGATATACTATTGATCTCAGACAGAGAATATAGGTCAACCCAAGTCTGATGGGACGATCATGCTCTCTAGGAAAGTAAACTGGGCCATCATCATACCCTGAAACAGCCCTGGTTGCTTCCAGACAAAAGCTGGCGAAATTGCTCTCCAATTAGCTGATGCACTATTGCAATAGTTTTTTTTTTCTTTTGTAAACTTACTTGGTGTGGTGCTCTTTATTTGTTATAAGCCTAATTGCTGTCTAGCAATGGTTAGATTCAGGGCAGAGAGACTTTTAGACTTGACACCTTCTCCTTGTTGACCTATGGTGTTCGCTTTGACCTTCACTGACCTTCAGAAGCAAAATAAAAAATGTAAAAAAGGAAGACCAACAATTATTGAAGGTCAAAAGGGAGACCTCGAAATGCCTAACAATGCATTCCTTTTTGACTTTATCGCTTTTTTTAGAAGACATCGGCTTAATGATGTTAGTGTGTTTCTTTAGCTATTCGAACTTAACTAATAAAAAAGGCTCTTTCATTTGAAATGGGTTGCTGAGTCCCATAGCTGGTGGGACTGCGAGTGATCAGACGGATGGATGGATGATTGGGACTTCACGTCTTGTATGTATGTACTCAGTATGTAGGCCTATTTATAAGACCAGGAAGAGGATGCAGCAATTTATGCAAAGGATGATTGAAACCGCTGTCCAATATATGTCCACAAGACGTGAAGTCCCAATCATCCATCCATCCGTCTGATCACTCGCAGTCCGGCCAGCAGTGGGAGTCAGGTACCCATTTCAAATAAGAGAGCCTTTTGTATTAGTTGAGACACCTCATTTTTGGTGTCAAGCTTGTGCTATACTAGAAAAACCCATTGACAACATACATGACGTAAATGCAGCATGTGTAAAAAGGAAATTATGCAATAAGAGTAGAAGGTAGCTCAATGGTAGATGATAAGCAGGTCATGCATGGCTTATAGTTGATAGGAACCTTTTCTACAATTAGAACAATTATTGCAGAAGTGTGAAATGGATCCGTTCTAATACAACTGTAGGAAAGTGAAAAGATTGACTGTTTCATGACCTGTAACAGAGATTGAAATGTGTGACTTGTCATGGCAGATGTGAATGTTTGCATTTCCAGCAGAGGGCAGGTAGATAGCTTTGTTTATTTTCGTAGTAAATTTGTTAAGAATTAACTTGCATGTAAGCATCTGAATTTGGTACAATAATATGGCTTTGATAGCGGTTTAGAGGTTAACAAAGTGTTAGTCCTGTAGTTGGAAAATTGAAAGCAGGAGAAAATAATTTGTAAAGTTTTTGATGACTTGTCATGACAGATTCATGCAATCCTGGATTTGGGGCAGAGGTGTAGTCAAAAGGATGAATAAGGGAGTAGTCAGGAGGTTGATTGCCCTCATCAGAGGGAGAGGACAGAAAAAGAGGGATAGGTGGATACTTTAGGTTAGTGAGCTGCCTGGGGGAGACATTTACAGTGCACAATGGTCAGGCCATGTCAGCTGAGGTTTAGTTTGAATGTTAGAATGATTGTTAATGTAGAGAATAGCCTAATGTTGTATTTGGAGGATGAGGATTGCTGGGGCTAGTTGTCACGAGAGTAAACATAACGTGCACAAGGCACTTTAAAGCAGACCTCGTGGCATGCAGTGAGAATTTGCCATTAAATCATTAATATGTGATAATAATGAGAAACTTAGTTATATGTTCCCCCATGGCCCAAAATGTAAATGGGAAATGTATACTGGATTTTTTTGTTGTAATCTGTTGATTGCTATTTGCTAGAGATACCCTTTTTTCTGTACAATTGCATTTGAAAACGTTTTCTTTATTTTGTAATGAATTGCTCAATTAAAATAACAATGTGTCAGCCAATTTAACGTCACACTTTTGCAGAACAATGATATAGTTGTTATGTATTTAGTGCTAGAGAACGTCTTCTGCACATTGTTCATACCTGCAAAGCTTGCTTTATTATAATCAGATCATTAATCCGTGTCACTGTAATTCACAAATAAGAAAGTCACAACACAGAAATATAAAGTTATTGGTCCCTAATTGGTAAACAATCAGCAGCAGTGTACAGGTCACAATTGACTGCACACTTGCTCAGACCGATGCCTTGTTTGGGGAACCCCCTTGGAGATAAGGGGGGGGATGCATATGATGTCATTCATTGCTACAGCATTGGGTTGAATGGATTTCCCTTGCCAGAGAGTTTATTATGGGATTAACATGTACCAAAAGTTGATCACTTCACGTGGAGGCCCATCACATGATACATGGTAAATGGCATTATGATTGAAGAAGGCAGGCAGCAGAAACTTGACCCACAAGATACGGCAGAATTTCAATCTCATAGGCAGCTCCTCTACGAGGTCTGCCAGAAATCATCATCCTTCGATTTTGAGCTATTTTGGAAATAGGCTTGTATATCTGGTGGCTTTAACCATACTCTTTGTGCGAAACTTCTCTGGTCAATTCTACGGAAACTGTCGGAAAGTCTAACATTTCAGTGATTTTTCAGAATGCTCTGATTGCCAAGTTTTCTCAATAATTGAACAATTTAAGCTGGTATTCCATTAAGGTTGTTGAAAAGCAGGTAGAACATGTTTCAAATGCAAGAAAGCATCATTTTACCATTTAGTTGAAATTTTCAAGAAAATTTTTTTTTTCCAAAATGCCCAAAAATGGAAGAGAAAAAAAATCTGGTCTTTCTATTATGATAAACCATTACTGCCACGCTTTCCAAAATACCTAACTGCGCAGTTGTTATGGTAGACTGGATGTGTTATACGATGGCGTAAATTACACCAAGTAATGTACTGATAACTTTCCTTAGAAAATGTAAATGTATAGAACATATCTACATCCAATTATCCTTACAACTCCATTGATGGTTGCACATATCCCTTTCAGAGTATCCTTATATATGTTAGACGGTTTCTGGCAACTTGCAAAATGATGCCAATACCACACGATGGAAATTCATTCGTAATATGTACTTCATGATATGTATGTAATAAAGTCACAGAAGCATTGGCGCAGAAAACTTGTGTACTTTGGCATATTTTATAAAATTTATATATGATTACTGCCATAAGGCATTATAGACATCTAACATTATAAGAAACATAATATATGTGAAATGGCATAAAATGTTTGTAATTAGAGCTTGAATATTCTCTTGAAAAGATTTTAAAAAATTGACTTTTGTAATGAGGAAACCATGAGAGCTGTCGTTATTAGTAAGGGGACGACCAGATGATCTTGGGGTGGGGGACGGCTATTGATTTTTGCTGACTGTTCAGCACATTAAAAAAAAGTTTGTATCCACCTGTAGTAATGTTAAAATTGTGAAAACAAAGTTTGTCGCTCGTCCGCATGCGAAAGAAATTTCTCGTTGAAAAAAAGTTCATCCCGGAGGTAAAATCCACAGCCCCTCCCCCACCCCCAACTATCGTCTGGTCGGCCCCTAAAGGAACCACTGCCCTTTTTGCCTGAATATTCTCAGCCTAGCCTAGCACTCTTGTATTCCTGCATGGGTTGGGTATATGAATAGATGACATTATTGTATTTTGTGTGCTTGATATTATTTTGAGAACCTGTGATGATATTCCTTTGTCAAATATGGTCAATCTCATTTATAAAAGGGATAGAGTGAAGTGGTTTCCAGCTGCAATTTATTGTCTTTTTGGTCTTGAAATTACCTGAAATAATAGTTTTTATGGCAACCTTGGAATGACTTTAAAATTCCCAAATTGTCCAATATTTTGTCCTGTAAAAAATTCATTATTCTACATTAAAAATAAGTGTCCGCAGGAATAAAAGTTGTGAACTTTCTGAACGTCCCTCGTGCTTGTACTTCACTCAGGAATTTCAGATGTTGCTCTTTGTTAGTTTATTTTTCAGGGAATAATTATTATTATGGGTTGCCTTACTTCTGCTTGCCAATGGTTAGGACCTGTACATCAAAGGAAATTGGTAACCATTAACTGATTAGCACCTTACACACCTCAATTATTCCCCTTTATGTTGTGAAAGGTTTTCACCTTACCTGATTTTCTTGAATTATATATAAATTTCAAGTGTAAATACTCATTGGAAGATTATTTCAGAAAGTGTAATTTTAGAAGACACCATTCTTTATTAGCACAACTTCGTATGGGAGTATTACCTTTACATATTGAAACTGAACGTTTCCAAAATAAGCATTTAAATCTGAGAATTTGTGAAATTTGTACTAATGATGCTATAGAAGAAGAACTACACTTTATTTTTAATTGTAAAGCATATGAAGAAATTTGGAATGAGTTATTTAATTCCGTCAATCTTTTGTTTCCTGATTTTAATGATATGTCTATGGAAGAAAAATTCATTCATTTGTTTGAGAAACAATGGAAAAATGCGTCTGTATATATAGAGAAACATGAGAACGTAGGAAACATATTTTATATAACTAGTAATACTGTATTTTTTTATGTTATACATGTAAACTTATATAGCCACCTGGTGATGCTTATTGAGTGTGATTTTAAGTGGCAGATAAACCCCTGAGGGGTTGGGTACCACCTATATTTTTGTGTGATTATGTCTGTATATCTTAATTGTACCTGTCACTATAAAATAAAAGTCAATCAATCAATGTCCAATAGAGAAAGATTTGACTGGCCAAAGCAATAGCCACTGATGACAGAGCCATTTTGAAAATGGAAAGGAAAAAAATCACAGATTCTACAATGACTTACGGCTGATTAAAGCCTTGGACCAACTTTCTTATATCACAATTGTTGAAAAATATTCTATTATTTTATAAGCTCCGTTGCACTGTAAAAATAGCAGTACAGGAATTGACTCCTTAAATAGCTTATGGAATTTGGGTCTTTAATAAGGGATTGAACCTTCATAAAAGCAGATGGAGGAAATGGAATGCAGCATGTATCAATTAAGCAGCATGTACTATAAAAAAGTGTATTTTGTAACACTATTGCTATGGCAGTAGGTTACCTTTGATACTATATGCAAACCTATATGTGAGATTAAAACTTATAAAGAGGGCTCACAAATGAGACCAAATGTGTGCCTGTAGTGATAACATTGTTGCTGTAGGAGCTAAAGAAGTCGCAGAAAAGTTTGGAAAAATGGATGTTCCGAGGTTTGACGCTCAATGGCTGTCAACATGGTCATGTGACCCAAAATGTCACATGACCATAAAAATACATAATTAAGCTGGCACATTAATAGATGACTGAATGAAGTCTTGTTGTGGAGTAAATCCCTAAAATTCTATTTTATAAATTTGAGGTCGAATCTGTGTATTTTTTAACTTTGTTGCCATGGCAACCAGTTACTGTGGATACCTGTATAAATAATAAGAAAGACTGAAGCATACTAAAAGGGCTTTCCAATGAGACCAAGTTTGTGTCTGCAGTGTAAATACTGTTGCTGCAGCAGTTAAAGATTTTGCATAAAATTGTGAAAAAAATAGCATATTTCTGAGGTTCAACCCTCAATGAAGGTCCGCATAGTCACATGACCCTAGTATGGTCACATGACAATAATAATCTATAATTGAACATACACATGCTCGGTTGGCTGAATGAAGTCTGGTCATTGAGTTAATCCCTAAAAATTTATTTTTTATATTTCAGATGAAATTTGTGTTTTTTTAAACTTCGTTGTCATGGCAACCAATTACCATGGATACCTATACAAATTATTCGTGAGATTGAAGCTTATTAAAACGGCTTTCCAGTGAGACCAAGATTTTTGCCTGTAGTGTCAATATTGTGGCTGCAGCAATTAAAGTTGTAGTATAGAATTGTGAAAAAATGCATATTTCTGAGGTTCGACCATGAATGGCAGTCAGCATGGTCATGTGACCCCAAAGGTCACATGACCATTAAAATCTCTAATTGAGGTTGTACATATCTGGATGGTTGAATGAAGTCTGGCTGTGGATTAAATACCTAAAACATGAATTTTACTGGTATAAAGGTGAATTATAAAATATTCTGACTTGGTTGCCATGGTAACCAATTTGTGAAAAATTGCACCACTTTTCCCAACTGCATCCCCCAGTTTCATAATCTAGGGAAGTTTGCGATTCCGACGATGTATGAATTGTCCATTCGTCTCTCGGGGTGAGCCAACCGCCCAATTTATCTCCTTGGCTCCTGGACTAATAGTATATGTAAGCAGCTTGCAATGGAGGTCAAGTGACATGACGATGACTTAATAACATATTACATTCTGACAATGACAGATATATTGAAATAGAACACATCGTATAACTTCATTAATTTATCTGGAGATATGCAATATCTTTACAAAGTTGACATTTGGCTACATAGTATATTGTTACAGTAGACGAACATCAAGTGCTTACAGAATTGGACTGAAATGTTCCTTGTGAGGTCAGAGCCCTATACATGCCATGTTAAACTATATGACGTGTAAGCAGTCAGTGAGATCATAGCCTATACCTGCAATGTTATCATGGCAAGCCATTTGATGTGTCACTCAACTTTCCAATGAGGTCACAAGTTGCCTAATGACAAACTGGCACCTCATTTCAATGTATTTGATAGGACTTGTTGTGAAGTCATTGAGGCCCAATTGCAGCAGAATGTAAGTATTCGTCGTTCGTCTACTGTAAGCATGTTTGCTGGTTATCTTGCAGATAATGCTGCTCCGTGTCCAGCTCTGGCCACTTGTAGTTGATCTGTGTTGGACAGCAGTTTCAATCATCCTTTGCATAAACTGCTGTGTCCGCTTCCTGTTCTCATCTGCGTACTGAGCACATACATGCAAGATGAGAAGTCCCAATCAATTGGCAATCATCCATAATGTAATGCATATGATATTTGGAGGTAGTTACTAAACTTACCTGGGGTCATACAAGGTACTGCCTGTGCATAAAGAGAGGATCTGTTCTTAGTTAACGATGTTAATCACAGCTCATCATTTAGGCTGGCATGCTTGTTGCTGATAGTCTTCTGATTGGAAAGCTTAGCCCAATGCCAAATGGTGTAATCTTTAATTAGGCCTTACCCAAAGTGTCTTTACCTCACTTTTGCGGTCAGTCAGTGACTCAGTGTCTATTTCTTGCAAGCTAACCTACTTTTTCGGAGCAAATTGAGCACTGTAAAATTATTCTTTGCAATGCGTATGATTGTTGTTATGATTGTTATTATTTCTTCGCTGCCCTGATTGCAGGAAAATGTCATTTCTGTTTCAATTTGAAGACCCATTGTCCGCAATATTAATCATAATTTTGAGCAATTTCTCTTAGAGCTGCAATGTTCCATAAGAAATTTAAGTCTTTATTCATCATACTTCCAAATTCTCACAGCCTTGTCATCCTGTCATAATGTCCCTCCCCCATCTGCCCATATAGGCAGAAGCTGAAACTTAAGAGCCAGTCACAACACAATATGTAACATAACGAAGGCAATCGAAATGTCAAATTTTCATCTTTCGAACAGATTAGTGCATCTACACTGAAAGACAAAAGTTGTGTGTATGTTGTGCATTAAAGAACCTCATCTGTGTGCTCAATATAAGGTTCTACCAAACACATGCTTTACATAAAATAAACCATAAAGTCTCTTGATAATGGTCTTTGGGTTCATTCGAAGGTTGAGATGTCCTCTCATCTGTAGTATCCCCTACAACATCCAGAGACATGCCTTCATTACAATGGAGGGTATCTCTAGTTCTCGTTGTTTTTCTGGGTCCAACACCTCTTTGTTTATCCCTTGTCTACCCTACCTCGCTGTAACAGGCTGCTTTCTTTGATACTCTTGACAGATGAACATCATACACTCTACAACATCAAGCTGGGTTTTCACACCTGCACCATTCCAATAGTATCATCCCCATCATATTCTGTAATTGGGGACACAATAAATTCAGTTACAAGTAAAATAATTGTATGCTTGAATGTTTAAGCACTCATTTAAGCTTACATGAAACTGCATTCCTGCAAATGGTATGGGTCAAGAGCAAAAACTGTGTTTTCTGAAAACTCCCCTTTGTCAGCCATTTTTAAAAACGAAAATGTTTCCAGTTCAGAGATTTATTGTTTGTGACCCTGTTTTCGGGTGTCTTACACCATGGAACCATCATATTGACCATACCCCTCAAACGTCTTGCGCTCCCAACATATGCATAACTTTTGTCTGTCAGTGTACATACATGCTGGCATATTTGCTTATATTTCTTCACACTGTCTGCGATGGCTTCTTTGGCTGCTTTATCTGTTTTCAAACCAAGAGGCTTGCAGAATAAAATCTGTCTCAGTCAGGATTATCCTAAATTAGATTGTTGAACTTTTCCCACTTTCAAAACTCTCTATCCACTATCCGGGCTGAGTGAGATTGCAGAGTAGAATTTCCAAATAAGCAGATGTCGAGATGAGAGACATCTGCGTCTTAATGAGTCGTGGTTGCTATTGCCACTCTTGTTTCAGTCAAATCAGCTGTGCGCATTTTCACTTTTCACATTCTATTATTGTCATATTCCTATAAATAAGTTGATTCTTTTTTATTGTTAAAAATCAATAATTGGTTGGTTGCCCAAACATCTTTTGTCTCGGAGAAACTACAGTTTGTCTCACAACATGCGGACTAATGTTTTACCTGATTGCTCAGCATCTACAAGTCATACTGTAGAAATATGCATACTCACAGATAGAAGAGCAAATTTGTAATTAATTTATCACTTTTTTGTGATGTTTTGGTGCTTTTTTTGTCAGATTTTTTACGACGAGCGTGCGTTCTAGAAATGAGACAGACTAGGGCTGTTTCAGGGTATGCTGATGGCCCTGTCAACTTTCTTAGAGATCACGATTGTCTAGTCAGACTTGGATTGATCTAGACTCTTTAAAACAAAAAGGTTTTGACAGCACCTATTTCTACATTTCTACATGTTATAATTAATGAACACTCACCCTGTGAAGTTCAAGAAATGATTTTTTCTTTAACATTGAACAAATGGCATCTCCTCATTGGATGAGAGAGAGTGATGTCATAACAAATATTTATGATGTCATAGGTAATTTTAGTGATATCACAATGGTGGCTGTTTGTGACAATTCTTTTACATTTCTCTAATTTAAAATAAATTTTTACCATCTCAATCTTTGTAGAAAAGCTTTTAAAAATATTGCCATCAGAAGTAAAATCTGCAGGCTACCAAAATGCAAAATTGCATCAAATTGTTTTGATATAGACCAATTCTTCCGATACCATGAAATATCAAGTCCCAGACTCCCAGGGCTAGCAGTGCCCCACCCTGCTGAAATAATGGTTTCTATGGCAACCACAGAATGACTTTAAAATTCCCAAACCAATATTTTTGTAAATTCGAAAATAGCTGAATTTAATCCTGTATAAAATTCATAATTAAAAATAAGTGTCCACATGAATAAAAGTTGTGAACTTTCTGAACGCCCCTCGTACATGTACTTCACTCAGGAATTTCAGATGTTGCTCTTTGTTAGTTTATTTTTCATGGAATAGTTATTTTTATGGGTTACCTTACTTCTGCTTGCCAACGGTTAGCACCTGTACATCAAAGGGAATTGGCAGCCATTAACTGATTAGCACCTTATAGACCTCAAATAATCCTCTTCATGTTGTGAAAGATTTTCACCTTACCTGATTTTCTTGAAGGTGAAGGCCATTGTGAAAGCATTGGAGGGTTCCAGTGACACTTAAATAGAAGTATATCCAATAGAGAAAGATTTGATGGGGCAAAGCAACAATCACGGATTTTGAAAGTGGAAAGGAAAAAATCACAGATTCTGCAATGACTTACAGCTGATTAAAGCCTTGGACCAACTTTCTTATACCACAATTGTTGAAAAATGTTCTATTGTTTTATAAGCACCGTTGCACTGTAAAAGAGTGGTACTGGCATTGACCCCTTAAGTAACTTATGAAATTGGGATCTTTAGTAAGGGATTGAACCTTCGTAAAAGCAGCTGAAGGAAATGGAACACAGCATGTATCAATTAAGCAGCATATACTATAGTACATGTGAGCAGCTTGCAATGGAGGTCAAGTGACATGACGATGACTTAATAACATATTACATTCTGACAATGACAGATATATTGTAATGGAACACATCGTATAACTTCATTAATTTACATGGAGATATGCAATATCTTTACAACTGACATTTGGCTACACAGTATAGTGTTAAGCATGTTTGCTAACTATCTTGCAGATAATGCTGCTCCGTGTCCTGCTCTGGCCATTTGTAGTTGATCTGTGTTGGACAGCAGTTTCAATCATGCTTGGCAGAAACGGCTGTGTCCTCTTCCTGTTCTTATTTGCATACTGAGCACATACATGCAAGATGTGAAGCTCCAATCATCCATCGGGCAACTCGCAATCCCAACAGCTATATGGGTCTGTACAAAAATTGGTGTGAAGACAGAGTCAGCCATACCCATTTCAGAGAGAGCCTTTGTATTACTTAAGACATCTTATTTTCTGGTTTCATTGATGGAATTAGTATTCTGGATGACATCACGTTATCAGCAACACTTGGTGACACTGCCAAATGATGGGAATATGAGGTCTTGGCAATGGGCCACATGTAATGCACATGATATTTGGGGGGAGTTACTAAACTTTCCGGGGTCATACAAGGTACTGCTTGTGCATAAAGAAAGGATCTGTTCCTAGTTAACAATGTTAATCACAACTCATCATTTGAGCTGGCATGCCTGTTGCAGATGATTATATGATTGGAAAGCTTAGCCTAATGCCAAATGGTGTAATCTTCAATTAGGCGTTACCCAACTTGCCTTTAGTAAGCTTTACCTCACTTTTGTGGTCAATCAGTGACTCAGTGACTATAAATATATTTCTTCCAAGCCTCACCCACTTTTTCGGAGCAAATTACTGTAAAATTATTCTTTGCAATGCGTACGATTTTTGTCATTTCTTCGCTGCCCTGATTGCAGAAAAAAATTAATTTCTGTTGCAATTTGAAGACCCATTGTCTGCAATATTAATCATAATTTTGAGCAATTTCTGTTAGAGCTATATGTTCCATGAGAAATTTAAGTCTTTATTCATCATTCTTCCAAATTCTCACAGCTTTACCAATGTTATCATCCTATCATAATGTCCCTCCCCCATCTTCCCAAATAGGCCGAAGTTAAAATAACTTCAGAGCCAGTCGCTATACAATATAACATAATAAAGGTTATCAAAATGTCAAATTTTCATCTTTCCAACAGAATAGTGCATCTACATACATGCTGGCATATTCGCTTATAATTCTCCTCACTCTCTACGATGGCTTCCTTGGCTGCTTTATGTTTTCAAACCAAGGGGCTTGCAGAAAATCTGTCTCTGTCAGGATTATCCTTAATTAGATTTCTGAACTTTTCCCACTTTCACTGTCTATCCACCATCCAGGCTAAGTGAGATTGCAGAGTAGAATTTCCAAATAAGCAGTTGTCGAGATGAGAGACATCTGCGCCTTAATGAGGCGTGGTTGCTGTTGCGACTCTTGTTTCAGTAAAATCAGCTGGATATGGTATTTCGTGAAAGCTGGCATAGGAACCAGTTTGCCAAATGGTTGAAGTAATATGGTTGACTGATGTTTTACCAAACACTGTGAAAAAAGGCAAGACTAACTTTTATGAATAACTATTAAATATTTTGCTCTAATAGGCTGCAGATTAGTGATAACATTACTATCGACTCTAGTGGAAGGTCAGTCAGTTTGGGAAAAAGTCTTAATATGACTGATTGCTTCTATATATTTATAAGTCAATTTTACTCGAACACGGTAGTTTTTGTTTTTTGATGATTTCAGCTGTTCACATTCAATTATGGTCTTGTTCTTTGAGTTTTGTGATATTTTTCCAAGTGATTAAAATAATTTTGGTTGCCCAAACTGATTGTCATCACTACTCCAGCTAGGTAGTTGAAGCCCAATTCCTACCAACTTCATGTGTGCTTATTTTACAGAAAAGCAGGTTGTAAAAACAGGAAATGAACTAGTTCACAAAATGGTCACATGAGCCTAATCCTGCTGTTTTTCCTTTCTCTGTCATCACATTTCCAGCTCTCTATTGTCAACAACTTCCTGGGCAGTGTCCCTTTTGAGGGACACTGAACCAAACCTAATTTATACAGTGTAAAGTGCCCTTGAGGCAATGAGGCATGCAAGCCAATTAACATTATATTAATTAAACCCATCATTGATTATCCATTTGGTTGTGATTTTTGAACTATTGCCAGTTTTTCCTTTTTGAACATTCATATTAACAGGTAAATGTAGTAGCTACCAATGGGCACAAATACGTTCCTGGAATGTTGTGACAACATTGTAGCAACGTTTTGACAACGTCACGATATGGTGTATATTTGGTAGTATTCTATGGTAGTCTTGGTAGAAATGAAATTGTCACAACATTGTGAAGCAATGTCGACAAATGACGTTAGTATGTGATATTGTGGCAACAATGTCACAACATTATGACAAAATGTCAACGTCGTGTTCACGTTGTGGCAACATTATTTCAACCATACAACTAGCGATGTTGTGTTTACTTCGTGTGCTTCTTTGATAGTTTTTCTCTTTAGAAGGGTGAATTTCTGCAATTTTCATTGTTCTCTTTCTATATTGCTGTGTCTCTATTGCTAAGTAATAAGTGTGACCTTCTGAATCACAACCTTTGAGGTAGAAACAAGAACACACAGTAAAACAAAAACATGTATATATGTGGTTGTGTAGTATTCTGGAACTCATCTGAAGGTGTGTCTCGTATTCTCCCACACATCTCTGGGCAACTAATTCCCTGTGGCAGGGCAATGCTTTGTACGAAGTCCTTTGGCAAATACTACGTATTATCTGGACAGAAGCCACAGTCAGTCGAAAAGCGTAGTATAATAATGAGAACCCTTAGAACCTAGCGACATAACCTACGGCTTCTGTAAAAAGATTGATTCGTGAATAAAATTGATGGTGTTGTATTTTTCTGGAATTAAACTGTGACCACAAATTAGTGATTTAACTGAAATTCAAGTCATGAATGTCTAACTTTTACAGTTAAAATAATAATCAGCATTTCCAAAGTTGGCTGTTAAAAATATGGGAACCAAAGAAATAAAAAAATAATCGCAAAGCAATTATAGAAAAGAGCCTTGGCAAATGATGCCGCCATGTCACAGTTCATTTCCTTAAAATGATGGAATTGTTATTCAGGCTTGGCCTGTCATTGGCATTTCTATCCAGTTCTGTCTCCAGGCCTTCGAAAAGATAAATTTCTGTCTAAACTGTAAAATTAGTTTGCTAATTAAGTGTCTCCTGAGAGTTTTGTAACTATGGGTTTGCTGATGGCTGGACATTGCGGAAACATACGTTACTTGCTCATCAGCGATTCGCAGAAGAGGTTTTCGGGTTATATGTGTTATTTGGTAATCTAGAAAGTAGGCCAAAGCAGAAAGGGGAGAGTAAGAAGGTTGACTGGACATTTTCTCATTAGATTAACCTTTTGGTTTGTCTATTTCTCAGAAACTTGTCTGTCTGGTATGAAGGGCATGTTAACCCTAGTGAGAGACCGCCACCCACAAGAGACCATCTCATGACCCCAGAAGGGGCAGTCTTATAATATGCTCACAAGGATTCCTGTACTCTTACAAACTACTGCACTGTAAAACCACCCCCTTTAGTTTTGCAACAATCCATTACAGCCTGTCACTTTGATATAGAAGTAATGAGGACCAGTTCGCTGTGAAAAATGCACTTTGTGACTCATGAGTCATGATAGCCGATGAAGTGTCCTCTTCTCTACTTTCAACATGGGAAACGTAGAGGCTGTTTGATTAGTTATGATCTAGAGAAGGCCATTTGACTTATCATAATTGATTTTAGAGTGAAAATCAGATGCATAATCCTTTCGTTTGACTGTCACCAACAAGCGGGATAAGTCTCCTTAAATAAAATTAACATTGAAAGTATTGGGTATGATCATGACAAATCATCGGCATGATGACACACGAAGTTCCATTTTCATAGTGCAACAGTCCACTCGTTTCTATATCAAAATGACAGACTGTAAAAGAATGATACCTGCCATAAAAATGACTGGTTTTCTATATAAAATAGCAATTTTTTATTCATTACCCTGGCTGCTTTTTAAGTGATGCAGCTGGTCTTATAGTGTAACTTTAATTTGGAAAACCAAGCAGGTCTCCTATAGCTGCTATCAATAGTTGGCAATCCATTATTATTAAATTTTTGCTGTGTTCTTTCAGGAGCAGCCGTTGAGAGGTTTCCGCATCGGAGAACACTTGGAATACATGCAACAGCTGGAGAAGAAGTTTAGAAGCACAATTCTACCGGATATGATGGATCTCAATCAACCTTGAATTTGTCTCATTATCAATCTCAATATTATAACATTGCATTTTGATGTAATTGTTGTTGTAAATTATGAATAGAATTTATGTAATTAGTTCTCAAATGAATCCAGGTGCTCATCAAGATGTTATTCCGTCCACCAAATGAAATTAATATTTCACTAATTCTTGTTTCTACTGATGTTTACTCATTACTCACTTCAGCCCTTTATGGAATTAGGATCATGTTTATTAAATCACTCGGTCATTGACCTACAATGTCCTACATGTTTGTTTTTGTTTTTATCCAATTTATCCATTCAATCTTGCAACATGTGCAAGGATCTCTGCACGTTTGCAATCAGGAGAAATGGAAGAATAGGCCTAAAATAAAAGGATTGGTCACCACATTCTTATCGAACAATGTTATTCAATATCTGCGTAAGAGTCTTACATTTGAATTTTCAATACTTTTTTGGGCAAAGGTAACTTTTAATTTAATTTTGTCAATGATGTTTGTATAAATATGTAACTTATTTCAAAATAAATTATTCAAATTTAAATGTCACTAACTTGCTTTTTTGTGGGACTTCTCAGTACTGATTATGGTGATTTTTATTTTATGAATATTGTGAAACAAATGTTAATGCTCATTGCTTAAGTACCCTTGGCAGGCTGGTAGGCACCTTGTGTGTGGAACAATACAAATAGCTTGTCTGGTTCTGAGTCTAAAGACGGTTAACCTGTGATATTTTACATCAAGGACTTTAGATGAAGAACAAAAACGTACGACACATGTAGCATTATCTTAGTTAAAGATTTTTATTAATTTTAGTGCGCATGAAACAAAGAAAAAACATAATTTATTTAAAGTATTGAAGAATATTATGCTAAACAACACACATAATAGAAAGGACCAAACTACAAAGTTAAAAGTAATGCTGATGATAGTCCCTCAATATACCTTCACTTTGCTGATCAAATCTCTGATACAAAGTTACAGAATCCTAAACACTTCGGAAGAATAACATTGTTTTGTTCTTTCAAATGAGCTAAATGCACTGTAAAATTTGAAATTTTGAGTTAGCTCAAATGATTGAGTGAGATGGTTGCACAATTTGTTTGAGCCGTGATAGCTTGTTATTTCGAGTTATGATAATCTTTATGTTTTTATAACTTGCAAACATCAAGCTATCTTGGCTCAAAGGAATTGTGCAACCATCTCACTCAATCAATTAAGCTAACTCAAAATTCAAAATTTACAGTGTGGCTGTTACATCTTTTAGACCATACTGAAAACTGTAATTGATAGCCGTAGTCTGATAAGATTAGATAATATTCTACAAGATTCCTCGACCTAATTTCCTCTCAATTGATGCAATCAAGGGTCAGTCCTTTGTCATTTCAGTATGTTATGAGGTACTATAATTTTACCTGTGACTAGATGATATACAATGACAAGAATAAATTGAGTTGTAGTTCTGTAACTTCAGTAATAAGATTTATACAAATAATAAATTCTTATTTTTGAAATTTGAACCAGCTGAAAGTTGCGTGAGTTTCCAGACGCATATGCAATGCCCAGAGATTTATGGTATTGTGTAGTCTGTAATGCAATAGTTTGTATTGACCTTCTTCAAAGCCATTTGAGCAGAGTACTTTGTGCGGAATGCAAATCATGATGAAACATTGTAATTATTATATATATATACACATATATATATATTATAAGTCAGTTTGTCAGTTTGATATCATGAGCAAGTATGGGCAACATCATCTGACCCGATGAATCATATGACAGGCACTAAAATATTGACCCTAGATGGATTTACCATCAACAAGATACAAATAGTCACAGAATGCAGTCTTGCCATTTACGGGCCAAATTTTACCATTTGTACTTGGTCAACCAAATTCAGCTTTGATGCTCCAATATTTCAAAGATTTACTTTGCTTTCCATGTAATAATAACAACGTGGGATCTTACATTGTCACGGAATCATGAATCATAAGTTCAGTTGCAATAGCGCTGTTAATTAAGGTTATAGATTTGTTTAAATGTACCCACTACACCGAGGATAACTGATAAAAATTTGTATCTTGGTGGGCTACAAGTGTTTGATCCCTGCAGCAAAATGGAATGTGTACACTGATAAGTTTGTTAGTTTTGTTGAAATCAGGTCATTGTAATGCGGTTGTTGACACTGACGACGCTTTTTAAGGACAAATGAGAGCAAGAAGTGCGCGAGGCTGACCTGCGACTGTTGTATTGCGAATGCGTGAAGAGACGCCCCCCGCAAGAAGTGAGGTCGAGTAAGACCCCTCGGAAGTGGACGTTGATGATGCAATACAAGATGAAGTTGAATGAGAAGTTGAGAACTTGGAGGACGTTCGCCATCGCTCGGATGAAAAGAAATACTTCAGTCTTCGCAGCGTCAAGGTTAATGAGATCGGAAAAGAAATCCATGAGTTCGGAGGGCAAGACGAGAAGAAAAAACAACATGACAATAATGATGAGAGTCAGCGTCACCCTGTTGCTCGTGGATGACACGGTTTCCTGCACGTGGTATCTTTTGCGCATCCGGTACGAATGCTGTAAAGCTTTGATAAGAGAGATATTGCAATAACTCATAACGACCAGAGGTATACAGGTTCCCAAGATGAAGCGAATCCACATGTACGCTTTACCTTTGGCAGTTGTTTGATCGAGATATCCGATGTCAAGGAGATACACAGTGCCATCAGGTAGAGGAAGGTCTGCAATTTTATACTGGAAGAATAGTGGCAAGTTTACGATTATACAGCTAATCATAACGATTAAGTAAGCTGTCCGAGCAAATTTGAAACTGTCAATTTTCCGAAAACAAAATGGATGACATATTCCGATGTAACGTATGGTTGCCATGACTACAGTGATCCACGTACTAGTCAAAATAAAGGTCGTCACCACTCCTGTGCCATAGACTTGGTAGAGACACCAAAAATTTCGATGGTCGAATAGCGATTTCGTCTCTGAGATGAAAGTACGAGGAAAGAGAGTGATGCAAAAAAACATGTCAGATACTGCCAATAGAATGAGACCGAGGTTTGTTCCACCATCTTTGCCACCTTCTGCTTTTCTCATTCGTATCCTCGTTAGAACTAACAGATTCAGTCCGTTTCCAGCGCATCCAATCACGCACAGAGTTGGTGTGATGACTTTGTACAGAACCCGTTTTACATCCGCGATCAAGTGGTATTCTTCCTCAGGGGATTGCATTGGATTCATGGGACCCCCAAACTCCGGAGTGATATTCGCAAGCGAAATGAACTGGGTGGAGTTTTGCAAGTTGTGGTACAACATTGTGCCAAGTCCTTAATTGCACACTACAATATGAATGATGAAATTCAAGTTGAGCTTTCGGGTAGAGTTTTCATGAGTTGACAGCATTTCGAAGAAGTCGATTCATCTGCAAGAAAAGAATAGAAGTTATAGACATCATTTTAGACAAGATGATAATAGAACAGGGCACACGGACAGTAGCAGACAGGGAATACGTACAAGATCATAGGCCCTATATATATTTCTGTGTATTACACACACATTGCATTTGTAAATGGGGCACATATACATGTCAGAAAAAATTGACATCTTTCCATGCGATTTGTTTGCAATTTTTTCACATGCGTGTTCTCAGTCAACTTTCTTTTCATCGCAACGTCAGGCTCAGATGATTAGAGTTTTCCTGTCCTAGTGGAGGGTTCTGCCTTAGAAGAGGAGATTACAAAATCAAATTCAAGTTCAAGAAGGACTGATGCCTAATGTAGATAAGTCATTATTGAAAGACTGGCGCCTTACCCAGCAAGACCACCTTCCAGCTTGTTTATATATATATATATATATATATATATAATTATATATATATGCAACTGAGACGACGCTATCATACCGCCTAGATTTCACCTTTTTGGTAGTCTCGGAGTGAGTATTCTACAAATTGATGGTACATCTGATTTAAATATCCAATCCAACTATTTGGACTTACATCATCTTACAATGGGTCACGACCCAGTTTCTATATCCGTGGGGTTTAAGCCCACACCGACCTCATATTGCTAATGGTGTCTTTAGCTGGCCCAAGGCTATTTATTACCTGGTTGACTGTGAATATCATTGTTTACAGTCAAAATACCAAGGCCTTTGATAATGTAAAAAATACCACCCTTCAAGAGCGATATTTTTTAACAATGGTTAGGCCTGTGACATCACCAGCATTTCAGCTGCCTGAAGATGTCACAAACCAATAGGATTCTGACGTCATAACCATTGTTGCCCCATGGTGACGTGACATTTTTGTGATGGCAGAAAATAGTCTCTCTTTATCTCAAACATTTGAGGTAGAACCAGGTGATAAAAACAAAACAACCACACGTCAGCACCCAGAGAATCTACCTTAGACGAATCCCTCCACCGTTGCACATTACCATAAGATTTTGCGTCAGAGCGTCATAGCCAATCAGCGTGCAGTATTTCTCTCCCATTCAAAAGTGTACCGGCGATTTGTGAAGCAACTAATAACGTCTCAGAGACGTATGACCTATCATTGTAAAGGTCTCAGAGAGACCTATCTACTGATATAAGAATCACACCCGTAATCCTTACGGGAATGTGCGAAACAACGAAATCGGCCTCATTTGCATAACATGCTTGGAGGTCTGTTCATTGGTCAGCTTTGTGGGTGTGTCTGACTGAATCACTGAAGGCTTTGCTGAAGTGCACGTCAGGGCACTTCGTACAATAGGTCACTCACTGTCGTGTGAATTTAAAATATCACTCTCGCCCTTCGGGCTTAAGTGATATTAATTCACACAAAAGCTCGTGATATTGTTACGTTGTTTTGTTATTATATCTTGTCTAAATTATATTACAATTTGTTTTTACACGAAGGTACTGGAACAAGGAAGGGGGGACGGCCAACCCGTCTTGCCTCTCTGACAGGGGAGGGCGGTTTGGGCAATATGTGTCCTTCTGCTTTTTCAACAAAAATATTATTTGGCCTTATCAATAGCATTGATGTGTATTCACTGTATTGCGCACTGATTTTTTGTCTCAAGTGTCATAAAGTTTGCATCATCGATCGGGTAGTTTTATGGCCATTATCATCGAAACCAAAATGATCTTTTGATTGGCATCAACTTCAGCTTCTGTGCGGTTAATTGATGTTTAACCTGTGTCGAAGTGAGCAAAACACACTAGCATACAGTACAAGTCCTCATGCAGATTCTGTGTGGTTTCCACATTGACAAAGATCTGAAAACTAACTTTGAAAGTATGATTACACTTATTTCCTTACAGCAATTCCTGTCTGGGATGGTAGCCTGGAGATATGCCAGACAGGTATTAGCTTCATAGATATATGTACAAGAAAGAAGGCTCATCTGGGTCATTGCCTTGCAAATGTCCGCTGTAGGCTATACACCCACCTAATTAGTTGATTGAGAACATATTAAATGCAAACAAATTACAGTAGGGAAGTTGAAAAATATATTTGTTTCAAGTTCACTCTGCCTTCTGTTGCTCATTTGCCTGCCTCCCATAGCTCATTACCAATTCCTAAAGACTGCAATGGAGTGGAAGCTGTCATATCCCACTCAGGAGCGAAAGATGACATTGATTAAGACTATCCAAAATGTGCTATCCATATCTTCCTGTGAATTTTCCCTCAACTTTTCATTGTAAACAGTAATCGGACCCTTAGCTGCTTTGAGATAAACTGAAGGACAAAAGTAGTTATCACTTTTCAATTTGAAATAATTTAAAGAAAAAAAATAGTCCAAAATTATTTATTGCTTGTTCTATGTTTTAGACATTAACAATGACCAATTAGTCAATGACTCATGTTTACATATTCTTTTCACGGGTCATTGCCTCTGCATTGGTACAGGTCATGAAATGCAGTAATTAGACTAATCCTTAAGATCAGTTGCCCTTAACTGCACAAAAAGTACTCAGAAACGTTCCTTGATCTTTCCTGAGTTGGGATACGCCAACAGACTGCCATTGGGTACAATCCCCGTTGAGCAATGAGGCCCCGTAGTTGGGGTGCTGGCGGCTGGCATGTCCCAATAAGAGGTTGCACGTCAGAGGGGCTGCTCCCAGCCAGCAATTAGCAAGCTTGTGACCAAGTTTGGTCTAACAGGCTGAATGAAAGACCTTCCAAAGCCAGGCAGACCTGAAGTCATGACCCATGATCAAAACGGGCACAATATCCATCTGAATCTGGGTGACCGTTTCAAGACCGCCACATCCACAACTGCTGAAATTCCAGGCACTCACAACCAATGAGTGCCAAAACAGTTTTGAGATGGCTGTCTAGGCACTGTAAGCAGGCCTAGTAGCCAGACATCCATGCAAAAGGCCTGTTTTGACGGATCTGTGAACTCTGATTTCCGACCTCCTTATGTTTATTCATTATTGCAAAGAAGGAATCACCCCAGATCTTGTTTGATCGTATTTGTTTAAAAAATACAGAATTACAAACTGTTTTCATGTGCCATCAAGGAATTTTTCCTCCTGGACTTCATACAACAGTCTCCAAAAGAGGCGATAACTTACTTTTGTCTTTTGTCCTCCAGTTTACAATGTATCAATACTGTTCTGGACCATTGTCATCAACATGCAATTTATATTGCAGGTATGAATAAAATTTTACATAGGCCTATATATGATATTTTATTTTATTTTAAAAACTATAACACTTAAACACCAATAAATATTGAATAGATTTTAAAATTAGCAGTTGGCTTAAAAGTACATTAAATACTGTGACGACCTAATGACATTCAAATCAATATTTCAAATACTCCTATGTATACACTTAAGTTAATTAGCATCCATAAAATGTATACTTTATGAATAAAATTAATGTGATGGGGAAGTAGGGGTAAGTAGTGTCTCCAGAAGTTGTGGAAACCACTGATTGGACAAGATGAGGAACCAATCAAAAAAGGTGATATATGTATTTGTGCTCGCTATGCCAGCAACATCATCATGCATTGTGAGAGAACCAAATCTCAGCAACAGTCTGATACAGATTCGTTGTCATAACCAAGGTTTTGTTATAGACATAAATGTATGTGTCTCATTAATCGCGATGGTCATCTTTCACTAACATACTGTTACAACCAATGTATAAGCCTATATAAGTTATGGTCGTCAATATCATGGTTGTAGCAACATGTTAGCCTATGGCAGATTTCACGAAAAGTGCTCTCAGAGGGCACCTTTTAACTTTCCAACCCTTTTGTTATCTCTCTGTTACTTCCCGAAGAAAGTAAACCTATTACTCAGTACATCTGTGAGCTAATGAATAAATATCATTAAAATAATCTTTAAATGTGTAGCTTTTTGCTTTAAAAAAGGTATTTTTTTGTTCCTCATGAGGACAATTTTGGACGACCAAACTTACTGGTGATCAGACGTGCTTACTTTGGCACTCTGTGGAATCTGCTAAAACCAATTCAGGAAAATTTAATAATTTGTGATTCAGGGGTGCCGGAACAGGGGGGGGCAGGGGGGCAATTGCCCCTCCTGCCCTTGTCCAGGGGGGGCAGGGGGGCAAGGGTGCCCCTTAGATCTTGAAGAAAAAAAACATTAATACGCCTTATTTTACTAATTTTAGGCACAAATTGGTAAGTATATATTAAAAATTATTAATGACTCTCTATTCAAATTTTGTCACGCGAAATTTGCAAGAATATGATTTGCCCTTTTTCATCTGACCGCCCTGCCGCTCGCGGTTCCTTCTGGCACCCCTGTCGTGATTGATAAAACACATCTTGAAAGTTATTTTGGAACCATTTTTAATTATAAAACATGAAAAAAAAGAAAGAAAAAAAAGAGTGCTAATGTAACTCGATTCGGTCACAGGACACTGAAGTTACATTAGCAACTTATACATGGGAATTTTTCTGTGTTCTTGCTACTTATGCAAATTTCGAACGTGAAAATCTAAAATTTTATTGAAAAATCTGTCTTATTTACCTATATAAATCACCAAAAACATAAACAGCTGTGTGCAGTAGCTGTTTTTTTTTTATTGCTAATGTAACTGCAATTTTGCATCTCTCCATTTCATAGTGTTACATTAGCAAAATTTGTCTATATAAAATATGTTAACAAACACATGATTAGATCTCAATTTTTTTCTGAACTGAAAGCCAAGCCTCCCAGGAGCAGGCCAGGGGTGGTACCCTGCTGCATCTTTCGTGAAATCTGCCATATTTTTCTCATGAAATAGATATTGCATTTTCAGACGCCACTTGAAAAACTGCAGAGCTGAAGTGTCACCCATTCAAAATATATTCAATAAATAAATAAATAAATAGTTCAGGGAGCACTCTAAACATTTGTTGCCATTGTGACAAGTGCATGACTAATTTAGAGTAGTAATGGCCCTTGGTAATGATGTCCTAGAAAATGATTTTGACTATTCTATCATAATCAAAATGACTACAGTAGCCTATGTCGACTCTGTAAGTGTCCGAAAGGTAGTCAGTTTGATTATACCATCATTCTGGTAGCCTTGACTACCACAGTGGTTCATCTAGCTATGTAATTTCATATTTGTAGCATTGACAACCCTTTAATTTTGACTCAAGAGTTGTCGGTTTATAGGCACCAGGAATTACCACTCTAGACTTGTCAGTTTGACCACCCTGTGTTTAGAGTGCGGAAGAGGAAGTAGAGGAAAGAAGAAGGAAGAAAGAAGAAGGAAGAAAGAAGAAGGAAGAAAGAAGAAGGAAGAAAGAAGAACTCCCCAAGAAGAAAAGGAGCAGTTTAAAAAAAAATTGCAACAAACCCAACAAAACGACTTAATGCTTGCTCTTAAAATTAAAGCCATGCAACTACAAAAGATTAAAAACTTACCATAAATACCTTTCATGAGTATGCCATCATCCCCAAGAAGAGCAAGAGTTATCCCTGAGAAGTGAGCTGGCTATTGGCAGTCATGATGCTGCTCCCAAATGCCAGGATGGCTTTCTGCTGCTCAGCATCAATGGCTTGATGTTAGACTAGCTTGGTGGCCAGCGTCTATGACGTCACAAACAAACGGCATCCAATGGGAGGTCTTAGTGCTGGTATAAGTTAAAAGGGACAGTTTGCCAGTAGCATATTTGATGGGCACTGCCAAATAGGTTTGTCTCCATATATGGGGATTACGACAGGTATTATGGGTAGGTGGCACTGAGATAAGGGGGTAGGGCTATTTTTGTCTTTGGAGAAGCCCACCAGATGACATATTATCTGGTTTGTTTGCAAATTAAATTAAATCCAGTGACCAACAGATAATAATAATCTGGTTGTTAACATGTTATAATCCCAAATCTGTATGATTCTGACTAACAACACACTTTTCTGTTGAACTGCTCTTTTGAGAACATAATCAATAGCTGACCCAAGAGCTCCCAAGCAATCAAACATTCAACAAACACACTAATTATATCAGAATCCTTGGCTTGGTCAGCAACACCAATCACCTTGTTGAAAGGCAAAGGGGATTCCAACACAGCTCCTATTGCTTGGAGATGCCACCTATACATAAATTCAGAACTACAAATGGAGACAGACCTATTCCAAGCACCGACAGCTTCCATGCAGTCAGATAAACGACGTGTGGGCATGCAGGCACTTGATGGAGTGAAATGTTCTATGATTAAGACCCCTATAATGTTAAACTGATGAACCAACTAGTATAAAAACGTGAAACCCTTTGATAACATGCCAGAAGTTTGATACTTCTCTTCGGCTAACTCTAAAGTGATGGGCAACTTGCCTTTGAGATATCCTAGCTTACAAATTTAGATAGCCATGTAATTTTGTGCAACTGTGTTATTGAATAACCACCTCGGGATTCTTTGTTATTGGCCTTAAGGATTGTCGTATAGCTGTTTGCGGATTGGCAGTCCAAACAGTTTCAAAATTAACTTTCAACTTGGTCGTGTTATGTCACTGGCTTAAAAATGTTTTGTTTGTGGCAGTACTGGTTAATCACTTGATTCAGTGCTTATTGCTTATCATATCCAACAGCAATATACAGGTGACATAAACAAAGTAATTAAATGGCGAGAAAGACACAAATAAGAAGATTAGGAGACCAACAGAAAACTGTCAATGACGTGGCAAATTGAAAATAAGAAAATTAACTTTTCCAGTGGATCGCTCTTTTGTCATTAATTAAAAGACTTTCACTCAACTTCAATGATTGCCTACATTGTTGCATAACAGTTTTGTGAAATTTGGATCTTCTTGGCACAAAAACGTCATGTTCCTTATCTTATTGTTTCATTGAAGTTTAAAGAGGTTGCCCAGCGAGGATTTGGTAGGTCCAATTTCATGTACATGCAATGTACCTTCTTGCATTAATTGTTTACCAATAGTACTGAACACATTTTGGTGATAAGTTTATAAAGTCCTTCAGTGTTGTTATCCTAATTTGAAAACTGACCCAAATGTTCTAAACAGGTGAGCGGCCTTGGTATTTGATGTGAATAATGATTGGCCTGATATTAAGTTAATTTGCATTAATAGATGTTGAAATGAATCCAAAACATTTATTGTTGGCGACCACTGTATGATGACGATGATATTACAATACTGGAAGTCTTTCAAACACGATATTATTTTTGATACAGAGAAAAGTTTTCATGACCGAATAAGTCTTATAAGTCTTGTACTGTCGTAGCCGCAATGTCACATCAACCACACTTCCCCTGCGAGACATGATTTTGCAATGAATTGCATCTCTACTGTAGCTCTTTAAAAAAAAAAAAAACACAGGCCAAGGCCATCTTCCGCCAAATATATCTATCTGTATCAGCCCAGAATGTTTATACTATCATAAAAGCCTTAAAGGCAATCTGGTCATTCATCATGTTGAAACTCTCAACTTCTCATCATTTATTTATTGCATATTCATAATGCATCTTGAAATGTCAATAAACAGGCTTTTTTAATGACCAATCATTAGCTGAAATGTTAACTGACTGAAATCAATGTATTTTATAATTGGTCACTTTGTCACTCTCTCTACTGCAGCTCAAAGCAATGATAGCTTATTTGGCATATATGTTTACATAATTGGCAATGAAACTTTGAAAGGTAGCTCAGATAATATATCAGGTAATATATCTATTAGTCACCGTAATTATGCTGTTATTGAAGTAAATAATGATTTTCTAATAGAGGCTGTTTACAAAAGTATTCTTTGTGAAGGTTATTTCAGCAAATGTTTATTTTTTAGGCTGTTGAAGTAGACGTTGATTTTTTTATGGAGGTTGTTGAAGCAAATGTTAATTCTTTTCAGAGGTTGTTGGAGTAAATGTTTACTTCCTTTATAGTCCATCACATAGATTGTTGCAATGTTACAAATCACCATTGTCATGCATTCTGTTGAAAACTTAGCATTTATGCCTGAGTGAAATGAAGCAAAAAGTTAAGGAGGATCTGCTCACCCGGGGGGGGGGTACATTTCTTAAAAATGGTCTCAATATCTGCATTCCCCGAAAAAAAGTTAAATTTGATAGACATAAGCATAAAAAGACAAAATGGATTACACTTGGTATAATTCGGTCCATCAGATTCCGTGACAAATTGTACTACAAACTGAAAACAACTAATGTAAACAATCCTATATATAACAACTTAGAAGTAAACTTGAAAACTTACAACAAAATTCTTAGAAAGCTTATACGTGATGCAAAGAAATCCTACTATAATGATATTCTGAAAAAATATAAGAATGATATTAAGAATACTTGGATAGTAATAAAATAACTCACGCATAAGAATAAGAAAATTGACAACTTCCCAGAATATTTAATGATTAATGACAAAAAGATATATGACAAACAGGAAATAGTCAATGCCTTTAATAACTTTTTCACTAACATTGCTACTACAATTGCATCAGAAAGAACTTCTCACCCAGACAATTCATATATGGACTATATGGAAAGTCCTTGTGAAATAAATTTACAATTCAAACCAATCACTACTAGTGATACCATAAAGATAATAAATGACCTGAAGTCCAAGACAAGTGTAGGTGTCGACAATTTATCGACTAATCTACTAAAAAAGATCAAAGATGAAATTTTACAACCCCTAACTGTAATAATAAATCAATCTCTTTCAACAGGCATTTTTCCAGATTTACTTAAGATAGCTAAAGTTTCCCCAATTTTTAAGAAAGATGATAAAGCACAATTGAATAATTACAGACCCATATCCTTACTCCCCGCAATCTCCAAAGTTTTTGAAAAAGTAATAGCCAAGCAAATACATGAGCACTTTAAATCACAAAATCTTTATTATGACTATCAGTATGGGTTTAGACAAAATCATTCCACCGAATATGCAACTCTTGAATTAGTAGACAGACTTATTTCTGATATGGATGTAGGAAAAATACCTCTTAATGTTTATATAGACCTAAGTAAGGCTTTTGATTGTGTAGATCACAAGATTCTGCTCGCTAAACTAGAACATTATGGACTAAGAAATACTTCCCTATCTCTTCTTAAAAGTTATCTAAGCAATAGACAGCAATATGTTGAAATAGATTCCTTCTAGTCTGACTACCAAGCTCTAAACATAGGTGTTCCACAAGGCTCTGTTCTTGGACCCCTTCTCTTTATTATCTATATTAATGATATTCCAAAATCCAGTAATTGATTTCATTTTGTGACATATGCAGATGATACAACCTTATTTGTCTCCCTTAACTCCGATAATGGCCCTTCTGAACAGATCTTAAACTCTGAACTGGAATCAGTCTGTAAATGGTTGAATCTCAATAGACTCTCTTTGAATGTATCCAAAACTAAGTGCATGATTTTCAATAAATCTAACCGATATCATTCTAGACCAAATTTGAAAATTTATGCTTGTCCTATTGAATTTGTAGACAGATTTAGTTTCCTTGGTATTATTTCAGACAGCAAACTTAAAACTTGAGACACCACACTGACAGCATAGCAAAAAAGATAACTAAAGCTGTATGTATACTAAGTAGACTGAAATATTACTTACCAAAAACCTGTTTGAAAACAATATATGACTCCTTAATATGTTCACATCTGAACTATGGATTGTTATGTTGGGGATTTGAATCGAAGCGTTTAATTAAGCTACAGAAAAAGGCTGTTCGAAATGTTACTCTTAGTAAATATAACGCACATTCAAAACCTATATTTAAAAAACTTCACTTACTAAGCTTGGAAGACATGTTTAAAAGAAAGGTCCTTAACTTCTACTACAAATTAGTCAATAGTGACACCCCCATATATTTTAGTAAAACTTTTAATATTATTAGACAGCAAGATACTCATGAACATTTTACTCGTAACCAGAAATTTATGATTCCAAGAATCTATCATACCTTTGCTGCATGTAATCTTCGACACTATCTGCCGAAACTATTAAATGAAAGTGATAATTGCATACTATCAAAAGTAGCAACTCATTCTTTTAAAGGCTATTCTCTCTATGTAAAACAGTACTTTATTAGAAATTACAATGAAAATTGTCAATTAGAAAGTTGTTATGTTTGTAATAGATAATATTACTAACATAATGAATAGAGTATTTATAGTCAATTAACTAAAACTTCATCTTATTGGAATTTCATTTACATCTGTACATAACTCGCTTTGAAAGTACTGTCATGACATATTTGTTTAAAATCATATAAGCATTATGTAAACACTTGTTACTCATGCATTATACTTTGTCAGCTTAGACCTGTGCTTTTCTGGGTTTTTTTGTTTTTGTTTTTTTTTCTCTCTTTTTCTTCCTCCTTCCATACCCTTGTAACCACGGATTTATTACTAACTCTGTGTTGCTCTTGCTATTGCCATGTGAATTATAAAATGAATGCATTTGAATTGTTTTAAATGGTAGCAGAATGTTAGCGTTCTTTCTTTGAACTTAGTTCTGTTACCATGATCCATGTTAAATTAATTTGAATTATGCAATTTATTCTATATCTGAGTCTAATAAATATCTTCTTCCTTCCTTCCTTCCTACTCACTACGACGGAGTGTATATATATAGAGCGCCGTTGGATGGTTTAGGTTTTTTGGCTTTTTGGATTAAAATGGTTTTGGTTTTTTCACAATTCCGGTTAGTTTGGTTCTAGTTTTTGCAACCCCAACATGTTTTGTATCGTTAGAATCGGCTTGAAAAGAGGACTAGAATGGTTTTAAAAGCATAAAGATTTAATTGGTTTCTAAAATTTATACAGAAGGATTAGAATGGTTTGTGGTTTTGGCGTTAGTTTCGATTAGAATGGTTTCGGTTTTCAGAATTGCCGTGGCGCACCCGTAAGTAGAAGTCGGCCGAGTACCCCCCCCCCCCCCCCCCGGGTCTGCTGAGTTCCCTGGTGTCATCACTGGGATTCTAACCTGCAACATGTTGTCAGCAGGAAAGCACCTCATCCACCACTGACCACCAGGCCGCATGACCTCTTTTTCAATGTTATTTGAAAAATATAGCAGTACTCCAAAGTTAAATTGGGTCAAATATCCCCATAATAGCAGCTTTCAAGGATTCACAGCTCATTACTGACGAAAATTCATGGTTTCTTATTAGTTATTTAAGCGGATTGGTTGTGGTAAAGAAGATATTTAGGCCTATCTGTGCTAAATGAAAGAAAAGATAATTGAAAAATAAGCAGCTTACTACCCCTAAGTTGTTAAGAGAGACCCTCAAAGGAGACTTTTTTTTTATGTGAGCCATTTCGAATACATTTTTACCCGAGTTATCAAGAAATTCGGAAAAATTTTGATGCAAACAATTACTAAAAATTTGACCACACTGATTCAGTGAATCATTTAAAAGGTCACTGTAAATATGAACTGGAAGCCTGCTTCCAATAACTCTAATACTAAAAACAAAATAAATGTCTGTGTTTGCCATATTGCTCAAAACGATGACTCCAACAATTTCCAAGTCTGTGTTGCTATATCACTTTGTTTCATGCTCATCAGTCATCTCTCACTAAAGTGAAATGCAAATTCCAACTGTTGATTTTAATCTTTATTGTGCCATT
Source organism: Platynereis dumerilii (assembly GCA_026936325.1). Taxonomy (NCBI): domain Eukaryota; kingdom Metazoa; phylum Annelida; class Polychaeta; order Phyllodocida; family Nereididae; genus Platynereis; species Platynereis dumerilii. Next base: position 97,122,934 of record JAPTHN010000003.1, read on the forward strand.
AACCTTTCGTTGCCTGGGCCATCCTTTTTTCAAAAAGGAAACAAGAATGATGTCTAACTATACTCAAGCCCCATAATATTATATGATCTAAAACTATATCTTCAAGAATAACTTTTTTTTTTCTATCATTGAAATACTCAGAGGACAATAGCCTACATGATAAAGTAAGACAAATTCTCTTTTGACTATGTCAACACTGAAGTATGAAACGAGTATAGGCCCCACATAGCAGCTTTGCCAAAAAAAAACAAAAAAAACAAAACAAAACAAACAAAAACACTAGGACTACTTAATCTTGTAAAAGGAAAAGAAGCCTGCAAATGTCTATGTATTCATTCCGTCATATATGATTATAACTTGACTTAGATTCCAATTTTTAAGTCCTAGGTCCAATTTCAGGCTGGTTTCAATCAGGCTTTGACTATGGTAGGCCTATATGTGTGTCATATTTTATTATGCATTTTACACTTAACTTTCTCAGACCTATCATGAGTGACCTATACAGATGGTATATGAAATTGAAAAAGAAAAGCTAGAGAAAAGCGCCAACATCTTGTACAGTGAACACGATAAAGAAAAGACAGGATCTATCTACACGTTCTACGGCAGCTGTAGACTGACATCTCCACATGCCGCAGGACTTGACAGATACAACAAAAGTTACAAAAACTGCCACATAACTATACAACGATACACACCATAGGCCCTATACATTGTTATCCTAGATACCTTGGAGGAGTGGAGGAGCCTGCCACTCATAATGACCCATAAAGATTTTTTTCTGCTTTCTTGACAGGCACTTCACAATGGGTGAACAGATATGTCGGAGAAAACCGGCAACTTCTATAGTGATTGCGTGCAGCAGCCTTCGACATGACAACCTTAAATGTCATTATGCACGTCTTCGGATTGTTATCATCTTTGCAAAACATATATATATATGAGAGACGGAAAAACGGTTTTTACTACTGAAGCTCCAAGCTCACATTAGTTATGCGTGATTTCATTTACTTGTCATTGGAAATTTTTTTGTCATTGGTAATTTTCTTGGTTTAAAAAAGCTGTTTTCAAAACATTGCAGAATGATTCAAACAATTACCTTAAAAAAGCATCTGACCTGAATCCTTATAGGGGCAGGAAGTATGCCTTGTGTTGGTTTCATGGCAATCCATCTTGCACTTCTTTCAAATTTATCTTGTCAAATGTCAAGAGATAGAACAGGATAAACCCACTTAGCATCTCTCCTCTTGTCCCCAACATGTGTGATTCACTGTGAAAATAAGAAGGTGCACGGACTGCATGCAGTCATGAGTTTTCAGTTATCATGCATGGCCCAATTTATCTCCCTCTCCAAATACCCCACTGACCCTTTTATTACCCTTTGCAATATTTCTCTGTCGGACGTACCTCAGTTTTTGGTCAAGTCAGGAGCAGAACTCAATTCTTTCATGTAAATGAAACTTCATCAAGATTGTGAAAACTGTATAATATTCACTGAAGATAAGTAAGAAAAGTTCGACCTATTTTGGTGATTTCCGTTGAAGCAAATTGCCTATGCTTGCTTATTACATGTGACACACAACTTACTAAACTAATTTTTTAAGGCTTGATGCAGTTAAGAGTTTTAAACTATCACAAGAAACACGGTGTCTTAAAATTATCAAAACTTTTTTTTACAGTGAATTAGGTCAGTGCTCCATCATCTATGAATATTTAATGTTTTCTTCCATCCCTAAAACATCCTTGGGAATTAAAGAGATTCGCAACAAGTCCACCGACACACACCTGCTGGTGCTACGTGCCATTGTCCATTGAGAAAGAAATTTGTATGATAAGAGGTTCTTTTCATTTTCCGGAGATGAAATTGGTCATACAACCATATTCAAGTTACATTGTAGGCATCCAACTACAGTGTATGAGGGGGCAAAATCTCAACTTTTCCGTTGCACAACTGCCAAAGTTGTCTGAGTATTCGAATCAATCTTTCTATGAATGACCGTGATTACGTGAGGCTTGACAACTTGTCTACTTCCGGTGCCACAAACCTTCCGGCTTAACAATTCAATCTGATTCTGAACGTCGAAAAAAAGTATGATATATATTTCTTGCATTGCAGTTGTGAATTTTGACAATGGGTAATAATGTAACCCTTGCTCCTAATTTGGTTTTCCTGCACATATCTGGTGACCCTCATCTCGGACAGGAACCTGCACCTGTTCCAATGGCTCTTCAAGAATGATGACTTTCAATCTTTTTTATCTTATTATTTTCTTCTTCTTTTTTCTTTCTGAATATTTTTTTTTTGTTGACATTCTGGTTAGGGGCAGAGCAAATGATAGTTGGGGGGGGGGGGTGGGCTATAGATTTTACCCCCGGAAAGAATTCTATTTTTGCACTAGAAGCGACGACAAACTATTTTTTTCTTGTTCGAAGCAGCAACGAAGTTTTTCATTGTGATTTTAACATTATGGTACCCTATAGCTACATGTTGAAGCAATCTTTGTTGTATTCGTGAGTTGAATAGACTTTTTGTTAAGTGGTGAACAAACTTTTTTTTTTTTAAATCCATTGTAGGCCTACATTGTTCAAAACAGCATTGAGTCGCATTATGTAGAGGGCTATGGGCACATCTACGTTGTGGCAACATTTCAACAACGTCACCCTGATTGTCAAATGACGTAGAATTGTATGGCAGAAATTACGTTGTCACAACGTTGTGACAACCAAGATATGACGTTAGCATGCGACATTGTGACGAGATTTCACAACATTGTGAGGCAATGTCAAGGGTTCAACTTTAGCCTGCGATGTTGCGGAAATGCTGTAAAAAAACCCTGACGTCGTGTTCACGTTGTGGCAACATAATTTATACCATGCATATCTACGTGACCAACAGACTAGCCCTCCACCAATTAGCAACGTTTTTTTTAACGTCGTGTGCCCCTTGGGGTGTTTCGAGATGCAGTGTTACGCGACTCAATAACCCAATAGACCCCCCCCTCAGGATTTTCTGGATCCCCCTCTGCTCCTGCTTGCATCTTAAAAATGAAGTATGACCACCAGGGGGGAGCTTAAAATGATTTATTGTGAGCAGCACTACTGTTATTAGCGCACTCTGGTAGTTTGTTTATTATCACCTATGCAGCTGGATATGATAAGCACTGAATCTACTGATTTAAAACCATAACTGACACAAACAAAACATTTTTAAGCCTGTGACATCACACGACCAAGTTGCAAGTTGAAAGTTAATTTTGAAACTGTTTGGACCGTAAATCCGCAAACAGCTCTAAATAAATCATTTCTTTCCCAGGTTTGGTGAATGACCTTGTTGAGTTTTGTGGATTCAAACAAGCAAAGGCAACTTAGGGTTGTGCAAATCAGACAATCAGGCAATCTGACCAATATCAGACAAACCAGGAGAAATCCTGACCATTGTCAGACAAATCAGGATATTTAATGTTTTATCAGACAAATCAGGACAATCCTGACCAATATCAGACAAATCGAGGACAAATCCTGACCAATATCGGACAAACCAAGGTAAATCCTTACCAATGTCAGACAAATCAGAACATATCCTGACTTCCATCAGACAAACCAGGACAAATCCTGACCAATATCAGACATATCAGCTGACCAAGACAGGTCAAGATTTCAGGACGAAATAGCAAACTCCCCCTTCTCCCACTTCAGTACTTTCATGACCGATTGTAATTACAGTTTTCATCAAACGTGACCGGTCAGAGGGGTGAAGCGTAATGTCACTCGGGTGGGAGGGTAATGACCAGCGTTGTGTATCGTTGTATGTGCATCATGACACCCTGAATGTGTTCTGTGCTGACTCTTTCTGGTTGAGCAACTTTCAAGGTTATGGCCATACCCTTCATTTATAACCCTAACAACCACACACAGGTTGCATATTTTGTAATTTGAACATGGTTGGCCTTGAACTTGAAGGGTGAATGACCTTGTTCATTTTTACAGATTCAACAATCAACATGTGTCACACGTGAACTTGGTATACATATATGATATATATAGAGGCTACAAAATTATGCAGCAAGAATTATTGAAAGTAATTTTGACTATATCAATACTCGAGGTCTTCAGCTTGTTAATAAATTAGGATGGATGAATGTCAGAGAGAGATTCTACTACTTCCAAACCCTTCTTATTTTTAAAGCAATACATGGATTAACTCCTGACTATTTAACTAATAATGTAATTATGGAAGTTGATATAAATAACATAAAAACTAGGAAGCATCCAATGAATCTACATCTCCAAATACCTGATAATGAGTTTCACAAGACAATGTTATTTTACAGGGGAGCAATTAGTTGGAATAATTTACCTGCATATATAAAGGAATGTCACAATGTTAATGATTTTAAACGACTTTTAAAGTGCCATATAAAAGATAAAGTTCTTAATTTTTGATTTTAACAGATGTGCTATGAAACTAAACGATGAGTTGTTAACAGAGTTATTTTGTTGTTTAAAGCTTGTTATTGTTCATTGTATACATATTGTTTTGTCTGTTAGTAGTGTATGTTTTACCTGAGAATGTGTGTTTTTATATTATTCTTTATTGCATTATATTTTATTCTTGTAAAAGGGCCTTGCTGAAAAACAGCATTTCAATGCTGAGCAAGCAACCCTTATAAAATATGTTCTAAAAAAAAAAAAAAATATATATATATATATTCAACCGATTTCAACTCCAGTCAACTGCAGAAAAAAAAAAAATAATAAAGGAAGGTAACGGCAATTTAATAAGTCTTTTGTCGTGATGCTAATGACAGTGTGATGATAATGACAATTTGGGGTAAAAATTGTTGTAGGGACCAGTGCAAAACTGGAAGTGGCAATATGTGCATGCAATGGACTTATGAACACCAGAAGCATGTTCACATTGATTCTGGTCCAGAAATATGCAGTCAAAAAAGAGCAGCGAGGTGTTTGCTAATGACAAATTGAGATAGGACAACTGACATGCCAACAGAAATACAAAAATGTTTTGGTTTACATAAATGATACAGAGCAACAAATATTGAAATAATGCAGTTATTTTCTAGGGTTCTCAGATAAAATCAGATAGAAGGATTTCTCACAGAATGTGTGTTCCTTTCATTTTTATTAAGAAACAAATGCCTGTTCTTATACAGAGTATTATTTCAACTATATTTTAGAAGAGTGGTAGCCATGTCATGGAAGAGTTTTAAAAATTGAATCAGGATGCTGTAGTGGTTTTTGTGACGTGATACTTCAAAGAAAATGTTGGTGGAGACAGGCCATTTTCATGGGGGTTGGCCACTTCAATGCTATTTTGGATGGGATAAAAATAATCTGCCACATATTTTTTGAGTTATAAGTTTTGCTAATATCCTTGTCTATGACAAATGACAACAAGAGGTCCTGAATGTGCCTTCCTGTCATCATGAATTACTGTTAAACACTGGAGACTATATAATTTCAGACTTCAGACAAATTTTGACCCAAACATTACCTGCCCACTTCAGCAAAGCCTTCAGTGATTAAGTCAGACACACCCACAAAACAGACCAATGAACAGACCTTCAAGCAGGTTATGCAAATGAGGCTGATTTCGCTATTTCGCACTTTCCCGTAAGGGATACGGGTGTGATTCTTAATGAGTATAGATAGGTCTCTCTGAGACCTTTAAAATGACATCTCATACGTCTCTCAGACGTTAATAGTTGCTTCGCAAATTGCCGGTAAACTTTTGAAGTGGAGAGAAATGCTGAGCGCTGATTGGCTGAGACGCTCGCGATGCAAATCTATCATAATGTGGAGTTCCTAAGAGATTCGTCTAGGATAGATTCTCTGGGTGTACCTGTCCAGTTTTCTTTCCAACCTGACATAAAATTAATCAGTGCGAGTGGCTTAGGGCAGATTTCAGGAAAAGTGTTCTTAAAAGGTACCTAAAAGTTTCCAACCCTTTTGTTATCTCTCTGTTGCTTCCTGAAGCAAGTAAACCTATTACTAAGTATATCTGTGAGGTAATGAATAAATATCAATAAAATATTCCTCAAATATGTGGCTTTTTCCTCTTAAAAAGATATTTTTTTATGCCTCATGAGGACAATTTTGGACGACCAAACTTACTGGTGATCAGACATGCTTACTTTGGCAGTCTGTGGAATCTGCTAAAACCAATTCAGGAAAATGTAATGGTATGTGATTGATAAAAAACATCTTGAAAATTATTTGGAACCATCTTTAATTGTCTGGGTCATTATAAAACTTGAAAAAAAATGAAAAATAAAAAAAGACTGCTAATGTAACTCGATTCCATCTCAGGACACTGAGGTTACATTAGCAACTTTTACATGGAAATTTTTCTGTGTTCTCGCTACTTATGCCAATTTCAAACATGAAATCATAATAATTTGTTGAAAAATGTGTCTTATTTGCCTATTTACATCACCAAAAACATAAACAACTGGGTGTGGTACCTGTTTCTTTATTGCTAATGTAACTGAAATTTTGCATCCGTCCATTTCATAGTGTTACATTAGCAAAATATGTACATAAAAATTATGTTAAAAAACACATGATTAGATTTCAAATTTTTTCTGAACTGAAAGCCAGGTCTACCAGGAGCAGGCCCGGGGTGGTACTCTGCTGGTGACTTCATTTATATTGCAGTAGGATCAGCATAAAAAATTCCGTCCTACATCATTCATCTTTGTTACATTAGCACAAGGCCATATTTTTAGCTACTCTGACCTACCAAACCAACAGAAAAGATTGTTTACCCATAATTTTATTTAATGGATTGACACAAGATTTAGATTTAAGCTTTTTTTTGTCCTGCCAGCTATCCTCAGAAGAAGCACCCTGAGAAAATCTGAGCATCTACGAATCGAATATGTCTGGCCTTATCAGTATTGTGCTAATGTAACTTGTGGGCAAGTTGTGGTAAGTCATTTTGCAGCTTTTTCGTGAAATCTGCCTTAGGCCTATTATTTGATAGAATAGAAGAATTTTCTAGGACGTTGCAATGTCAAAAGGTGAAAATTATGGGAAAAATTTCTATAAGAAGTAATAGAATTCCACTGAGAAAAATCCAAGCCATGAATATATCATGGTGGCTCCTTTTATAATTTTTTTGCCCATAAGTACGATTCTTTAGTAGTGAAAACCTTGCATGGTTGGGTAGCCACTTAAAGTACAAAATACAAGTATACATTCTGTGAGTTCAAGTACATGTACCAATTACTTTTATTAAATGAATACAAAGCCGATATTTGCAAAAGTGCGTGAATTTGTACGTGAAATTTCCCAATGTGTGTATATATTACAATATGTGTGTTCATTGCTTTTTATGTCTTAGGGGGTATTAAAAATCTGCATGATCCTAAGGGGGGGGGGGGTACTTAAAAAGCCGCATGAAACCTAAGGGGGGGGGGAGGTTTAAATTTTGACTTTTGACCAAACTCCTATTAACCTCCCCAGTCATAAATTCTGAACGGTCCCTTATGACTGGTCCATGTGCCATGTTGTGATATTGAAATGTGCATGTAAAGTAAATCAGAAATCGCTCTATATGACCCAAAGTGATCTGTCTTTTTTTTCTTATTTTGCTTCTTTGAAAAGAGTGTGTAAGTTGTTGACATAGTCTGTGCCTTTCACGTGTTCACCGATTGTTCGGTGCAAAAACCTCCGTTTCACGTGTCTGCCTCTGAAAGAGAGGAGCCTTTCTTATGGTAATCTCAGTTTGCTTTGCAACTGACCTGCCATTGAAATACCAAGTTCAGACCTCTCAAGGTTACTTTTCAACACATTCCATAATCAGATAGATGAGAGGGAGTCTATACATGTAGTCTCTTTTGAAAAGGCTGATAACTGAATAACTTGCCCAGGGTATAGGGGTCTTTCAACCCTTCAAACCTGAACTATGGCCTTTGTATTGTATTGTGTTGTATTGGTTTTTTTAAAGACATGATCTTTATTTTTTCACAAAAAAAAGCAATATACAAATGGAAACAGTAGTAATTGGTGGCTCTCGAACTCACAACAGTTATTTGAGAGCTCACGAAGATGAAAGAGGGATTAGAATGAGATGACGCGAGATGAGCAGCTTCAAGTAACATGGTGAAACATATGCTAGAACTCTGTTGCCAGATCCCATATGAAGTCAAAACTGAAAACAAGAAATATAAAGGTGGAAGTGTAAAAGTGAATTTTTGATGAGAGTCACAGAGTAGTGAGATATTAAATCCCAGAACTGCATTTCATATTTCTTTTCAAAAATACAATCAATAACATAAAACTCCAGAGCATATTTAATGAAATTCACAGAGTACTGGGATATTCAATCCCAAACCGTGTTTCATACTAAATGTAATCAAACATGTAATCAGAGACAAAATTCCTATATTTAGATCCAAATTGAGCATCAATGTGGTTTGATACCAAAGAAATATTTACATATTTCATTTAGAGTTCTTTGCAGATTGGTGGTCCACTGGAAAAATTAAGTTTCTTATTTTCCACTTGCAAACTGGCTTTGCCACATCAGTGACAGTTTTCTATTGGTCTCCTAATCCTCTTATATAATGAAGTACCTCAAGTCATTTAATTAGTTTGTTTACAGACACCTATGCTGCTAGACATGATAAGCACTGAATCAACTGATAAACCATAACTGACTGAAACAAAACATTTTTAAGCCTGTGACATCAAACGACCAAGTTGAAAGTTGATTTTGAAGCTGTTTTGACCGCTAATCCGCAAACAGCTCTAAGCAGTCAGGTTGCAAAAGTTGATTCATTCTACAAAACGCGGGAACAAGAAAAATTGGAGGAATGTATCCATAGACTTTTTATATTTTGATGATATCTATAGGATTTGTTAGGAGAGCTTTCTGAAGGTTTCGTTAAAAAGCATGATAGCTACTGTTCCATTTAATATTGGTTGAAAGATTATTATTAAATTCAGCTTCTATATACCGAATACGCTTTTGTGAAAAAGAAGTGTGACATTGTGGTATGTTTTGTTTGAAACGACCTCTGTTAGATATTCTATGGTAAATGACAGAAGTTTTCAAAAACGGAGGGTAGCATTCCTTTTTTGTAATTGAAAACGAAAAGACCAATAAAGCAATAAAAGCAACAAATAATTGCTGGAAAGGCAAAATTTCATTCTCCTTAAAAGCGTATTGTAAATCGGAAGAAAACGGAAGTGAGAGAATATATTACGGAGAGCTTTGCGCTGGATTCTCACAATAGGTGTCAGCACAGCCCCATACTTCGACACAGTAGATCAGGTAAGGGTAGATAAAACTATAATAAAGTGATATCAGTGTAGAAGGATTCAAGTACTTCCTAGCTCATGAAATTATCCCAATACCCAATCTTAGTTTTTAAATGATTAATATATATGGGGAATCCATGACAAAGTCTCATAGTCAGAAAAATTTAATCAGATATTGTGTAGTGCAAATTTACTCATCATGCCACATGGAATCTTAATCCATCCTGTAGTTTTTGCAGGAATCGACTCACATATCCACTAATGCAGATGTTGAAATGCCATGCTACACAATAGCTTCTCAGCGAAGCTATTTATGTAAAATGACTAGAAGCTGTGATGTCATTTTAGACAGGGTCAGATTCACGAGCGGAAGTACCAGTCATTGATAGACATAATATATCAGGGCTTATACCATACCTTTTTATTTTTTTTTATATTTTTTTCCAAAATACAAATTTTTTATGTTCAACAATATAAGATTGGTGGCCTTCGAACTCTGTCAAGTTATTTGAAGACTCATCAAGATGGAGTGGGATGAAAATGAGATGAATGAAAATGAGAATCAAGGAACATTTTAAAGTTAAAACATGCTCTCCGTTGCCACATCACCAGACATAAAGTAAAAAGAAGAGATGTACTTTTAAAAACAGGTTTGATGAAAATCACAGGGTAGTGGAATATGAATCCCAAACCGTCTTTCAATTTTTTCAAAACGATTGTCAAAAACTCACAAACCAAAAACTCTTCAAAATCAAATTAGATGAGAATCACAGGGTTAGGAATACAAAATCCCAGTCCGTATTTCAGGTCAGATTGAAAATCAGATAAAATTCATAACCAGAGACAAAATATCTTCAAACACCAAGCCTCAGAAGCAGCTCCATTAACCCGATTGCTCTACCCATTCCATAGTGGAGGGAGTTTCTTCATTAACCAAACAGAGACAAGGAATATTGGGAAGGTATGGAAATTCAAACATAGACATATCGAAAATAGATTTGGTTTTTTTTTTTTTTTTTTTTTTTCCTCGCTAACTCTTTGCCTGTTTTAAAGGTTGTCAATGGGATTAATAAGGAGGAAATTTTTTAGACTTCGTTTAAAAGCATGGTAGCTATTATTCCATTCTATCTTGTCAAGAAGGTGATTATTTACTTTAACTCCTATATAACGGATACGTTTTTGAGAGAGAGATGAGTTACACTGTGGTATATTTACAGTAAATTGATTTCTTGTCCGATACTCATGGTTAGGAGATTCAAAGAAAGTTCCAAATACTGAGGGTAACATTCCCTTTTTGTGCTTAAAAACAAAAAGGCAAGAATAGAAATAAAATAGCTGCTGAAGAGACAAAATTCCAGTCTCCTTGAAGGTAGAACATAAATCTGCAGAAAACGAAAGTGAAAGGATTATGCGCAGAGCCTTACGCTGGATTTTCATAATAGGTAATAAATGGGTTTTACATGCGCATCCCCATACTTCAACGCAGTAAATTAGATAAGGGTAAATGAAACTATAATATAGTGATATCAATGATGAAGAATTCAAATATTTCCTGGCTTTGGCAATTATTCCAATACCTTTGGCAACTTTTGTTTTAATGTAATTGATGTGAGGTATCCATGACAATGTTTCATCGAGGATCACACCAAGAAATTTGACCGAAGAGACCTTAACAATTTCAACACCATTGAGATACAGCTTGCCTGTGTTGCTGTCTAATTTTGATCTCTTGCTCTTAAAAATCATATAATTGGTCTTGTCAATATTTACTGATAGTTTGTTGGAATTCATCCAGGTCATATACTTGCACAATTCATTATTTAAAGAGTTAGTCAAGTCACTCAGATTGCTTCCAGAAATAAATAAATTAGTATCATCAGCATACATAATGGGACAGACAAGGTCTGAAACATATTGCAAGTCATTAATGTATAGCAAAAACAGCAATGGCCCGAGAATCGAGCCTTGTGGCACACCACACAAAATATCCATTTTTTCTGACTCAGTATATTTGAAGAGAACGTATTGTGACCGATTTGTAAGATAGCTACTAAACCATCTGTGGGCTGGACCCCTAACTCCATACTTAAACAATTTTTCAAGTAAGATTTCATGATTAACACAGTCAAATGCCTTGCTAAGATCTATAAAGGTGCCTATTATGTATTTCTTATTGTCTATAGCAGATATGATTTTATCCACCAGGTAAGTCAAGGCACTTGTTGTATTGTAACTTTTCCTAAAACCAAATTGCAGACTGTAAATTGAATCATTTTTGTCAAGAAAGCTTACTGTTCTCGCATACATTATCTTTTCATATACTTTCGAGAATACGTTTAGAACAGAAATTGGTCTGTAATTTTTTATTTTCTGGGAATCTCCAGCTTTAAAAATTGGTAAGACCCTGGCAATTTTCAGTTCAGATGGAAAGTGTCCATGGACAAGGGACAGATTGAGCAGATGTACAAAGGGAGCCAAATACAAGGAAAAAGTCTCTTTGAAAATATCTGTTCTTACCTATGAGCCATCAGCCAATCAGAAGCCTGTATTTGGCTGGTATATACCATATATTCTTTGTTGTTCACTTATACGCCCATGGGAGTATATAGGATATATAAGCCTCATTGTTTAACAAAGCTCATAACAAAAACAGCAAAACTGCACCAAACAGTGAATTACCAACAAAAGTTCAACAAAAATAAAACAAAAGTATTATAAAAATGGAACACCTAGGACAAATCTGTTAATCCTTTAATTTGACCCCAAGTTTGATTTTAATGTCAATAACACAACTAAGGGGTCAACCATGTTAGATCTCAGGGAGGGGGAAGAAGCTTTGAAGTTGTTTTTTTTTTAAATTAATAATTCCTTGTCTATTTAGTTTTGGTATTAATTTCTTTTGAATAGTCTTGAAATAAGTGGTGGAGGTATTTCGTTTGATTTAGAAACAAATATTTGAGGAAGTCATACACTCAAAATAAATGGGCCAAATTACTTCTGCAGTTTCCATGAAATAAATAATTGCGTGTTTATTAAAACTCCAACCCCCCTTTCTCATCTGATGGTTGCAACCTAACAATCCAAATGCATACAATCTTCTGGGTTGTTTTTTAAATATCTTGTCCAAATTTATCTTTTGCCAACAATTTTCCCTAATATATTTTTTTCCCCAATTCCCCTCCCCCCATTTTTTTACCAAAATTATTTGTTCCAATCTTTTTCTTTATAGGCCTAGACCTTTCTTACCCATCCCCTTCCTAAATTGTTTTCCAATTTATTTTTCCACAGACATTTTCAGGGTTGCTGGATTTCAATCAATCGATTTAAATCATTGATTTAAATCATGATTTAAATCACTCAATAAAAATCATGATTTAAATCAAAGTTGTGATAAAAAGGCTTAAAAAAGCACAAATAAAGCTGGCCGTGAGATATTACAGCTTGCAACCTACCATTTAACAATACTCTTTCATAAATATGTCTAATGACATATCACACAGGCCCCTTGTATATGTATAAGATATAATTTTAGATATATGATAAAATATTTCTGATAAATATATCCGAGTAGAATGACTACATACATGTTAATAGAGATTTAAACAATTTTATTTCAATCATGGCATTCTCACGATTCTCTAAACAATTTCATTGCAGCAATGGAAAATAAAAGCCATGTTCTGCAAATGCAGCACTGTCCCCAGAGCCCCTACTGCTAAACTGATATCAAATACACTACATGTGAAACAAAATTAACAGGCATCGTGACACTGAGTGCTGAGACTGGTGATTTAACGTAGCAGTTCAGTTCATTGCAGAGTAGGGAAAATGATGACTCGTTTTGACATCCCTTTTATCTTTTAGAAGGTTTACTTCTATTACAAGTAATAATAATAATAATAATAATAATAATAATTACTTATATAGCGCCAATTCCAGTAAACTGCTCATTGGCGCTTGGTTATATCAGTTGATGTTTCTGTAGTATTTTGCAAAAAGATATGTTTTCAAACGTTTCTTGAAGTTATCCAATGTTCTTGATTTTCTCACATTTTCTGGTAAGCCGTTTCAAAGTGTTGGTGACGAAAAGGAGAAGGCTCTATCTTCGAACTTGTTTTGATATTGAGTGGCAGGTATCTGTAAGAGCAGTTTGCCATTGCTGCGGAGGTTAAGGTCATTTTCAGGTTTCAGTTGAATGAGACTTTTGAGGTACTGAGGCGCTTGATTATTCACAGCTTTCCATGTGGATGTCATAAGTTTGAATTGAATCCTTGCAGGGATTGGAAGCCAGTGTAACTCTTTCCTGTGATGACTGACCTTATCATGTCTTTTTAGTCCTTCAAGTAAGCTGTATAGTTATGATTGATGTTCAGTGAAAAAGACATTTATTAACACATTCGTATCAAAATGTGGAACTGCTGCCGTAGCTTACATTATGATTATTATATTTAATACATCACCTGCCTTGATTTCATAATTTTGCATTATAATTTCTCTAACTTAAACAAAATTATTATATATATGCCTTATTGACATCCATATATGTGTTATTTATAATATGTCAATACATAGAAATTAATAACAGTTGGTGAAATTGATATACGGAAAATGAACTCTTTCCATTAATGATTTAAATCCGATTTAAATCAAAAAAATCCTATTTAAATAAAAAAAATCCGATTTTTTAAATTTTTTTATAAAAATCAATAAAACTCGCAACCCTGGACATTTTCCTCCAAAATGATTTCCCATTTTTCCCCCCAAATTTTTCTTTTCACTTTTTTTCATCACGTTTTTTCCTTGCATTTTTTCCATATTTTACGTTTTTTAAAATTTCATTTATTCAAAGAATTTTCAGTTTATAAAATGTGATTCTCTTCAGATCTATGCTTTCATGTTATTAAATTAATCCCGCATGATAAATTGTTTTCTTTTTCTCTCAAATCCTTCTTGTTTTATTTTCTTTTTAAAATCTCTTAAGTTATATCACATATTCCCTCAAACGCGGGATATAACTAGCACTTGTAGATCAATTTAATCCATCCATAAACTAACATATGACCAAGTCCAAGAAATGCCCTGGGCATGTGTGTTTTTATATATTTATCACAGATTCTATCACATTTGACAGTTAACTATGAAAAACATTTTCTCAAGATTCACAGTTATTGTTGGGTGTTGTTAGTTCCATAAGTTGCAAATTCTTATATATTTTTATCTCATGTCTAACTACTAAAAGCACACATTGTAACAAACAATGTATAACAGTTTGTGATCACTGCTATGGTAGTATTCTAATTGGAATTTGTCATGTGACTTTGGCATGGGCTCCCACTATTTTTGCATTTCTTCAAAATATGCAAATACTATAAAAAAGAAAATATTTTGCATGGCAGAACATTATCAAAATAAGTGAGATGTACAAGGTCAACTATTGCATTTGCTCCATATCTGTATGTTATTTGCAAAATGACCCTGCTTCTGCAATCTCCAAATTCGAATTGCATACGCTTGATTGTCTTATAGGGTATTATTGGTATTCATGCGCGTGGTCAGACTAACCAGCTTCTAAAGCCAATTGGAATCCACCTCTACTGTGCATCAGTTTCAACACAATGTCAGAGTGAAACTTTTTCCCGGTGGGCAAATATATCAGGCAATTTAAAAGAGGCAAATATCAACAGTGAGATATTCAGTTACATTGTGACAAATTCGAGCTTTTCGAACAATTCAAACTTTTCGAACATTTCAACTTTTTGATGCTCAACTTTTCGACATTTGAACATTTCAACTTTTCAAACAATTCAAACTTTTTGAACATTCCAATTTTTTAAACATTTCAACTTTTTGAACATTTTGAACTTTTCAAACATTTCAAAGTTTCGAACGTTTTGAACATTAATTTTTATCTTTCAAACAATTCAAACTTTTCTAACATTTCAATTTTTTGAAAATTTAAACTTATTTAACATTTTGAACTTTTCAAACATTTTGAACTTTTCATCTTATCGAACATAGACGAGTCAGTCAATAGGACGAAAGACCAATTGGAACTTTTCAAACTTCAGACATTGCCATCGGCCAATGAGAAAGCTGGTTATATGTCATGTAATACACCATTTTCAATGAAATTTTAAAACTGCCAAAAATTGTTTGTTCAAAGAATTTCTTATTCGCCTTTGAAACAGCATGAAGATGGGGGATAACTGGAAAAATACCTGTGCAAGTTGAAAATTTTAACCCGCACACAACCTCTCTCGCTGCCATGGAAATTTGTTGCACTCAGTCTAGTGAAAATGAGATCTGCATGCTGCTGCCACCTGGCACAAAAGTTGAATTTGTATGCTACAGCATTGCTGTCCCAAGAAATAGTTCCAATTTCATTGCACATTCACAAAATTTGTATTAAACATTGATGTATACCCGAGTCAGACTCGGCAATCACGTTCTCTAAGAAGGTAGACAAGGCCATCAGCACACTCAGAAACAGCCCCGGTGTCTTCCAGACAAAATTGTTTGAGTTCGTCACACTGACCGCTCGCACTGGACCGCTCACAGGAGCTGACGGAATAGTACACTAGTCACTAGGTGGCAACACATGACAGCATATGTTCTGATCTGCCAAGGCACAAGTCAACACAAGTACAGCAACTGATTTCAAAAAACGTTTAAATGGTCAATAAACATTCCATGCTCTAGTTACTATATATATATATATATTTGCATTCCATTTTATCCTGTGTTTTTTTGGATTTTCATTTTTTTCTCATCATTTTTTTTTTGGTCTTATTTCTTCTCATTACACAACGTTTTCTATTTTTAACCATTGGCATACTTACACGATCATAATTTACCAACTTTTTGTGAAAGATAACCCTGTCTTTTTAAGTCACTGCCGTGCAAGGATTCCATGGAAGACTAAACTCATTTCCCTATAGTAAAGAACAGTCATACATTTCTCTTGTGGGTTTCACTTCTGTACTAATTTATTTTGCTAGCCTTTTAATTAGTTTACAGGTGTTTTCATTACCATGCGATTCTTGTCATTCACACTTGGCTGTGAGAAATCAATGCTAAACCAGCACTTGCTACGTTTGATAAATCAAATGAGAGACGTTCTGTTGTTCCTAAGCCAATCAGATTAACTAAAAATGACATGTATTTGGTGGGTCTAGAACCTAAGAATCGCGTACTAATGAAATCACCTGTAATGTACACTGAATTGCTGGATTTTATCAAAATTTACATTAAGTTCTGCAAAACTCTAAATTTCTAGCAAGAAGGGCACTTCTTTCTTTTCCTGACAATTTTTGAATAGTTTCTCAACATAGAAGTTTTATACGAAATTCTCCTTTGGCTGTTCAGGAAATGGTGTCACAACTTTGTGAAGGACCTGCCTTTATATGAAATAAAATAAATATAAATATATATAGCCCCATTCTGTCTTTACACATAGAGATGAGTTTGCCATTTCATCACAAGAGACATGTAAATTCATTTGTGACTGATATTCTGACTTATTACAGTCTGGATAAAAAATAGTCGACATTTGCATTGTGACAATAGAACTTCGTGCGTCATCAAACTGATGATTTGTCATGATCATACCAATACTTTCAACGTTAATTTGATTTAAGGAGACTAATCCTGCATGTTGGTGACAGGCTAATGAAAGGATTATGCATCTTATTTTTACTCTAAAATCAGTTATGATAAATGAAATGATGTTCTCTTGATCATGACTTACGAAACGGCATCTATGTTTCCCATGCAAAAGGTATGATGATGACACTTCACCGGCCATCATGAGTCACAAAGTGCATTTTTCACAGTGTGAACTGGTTCTCTCTTTTTACATAGCTAAAGGATAGGCTGTAGACTTTTTGAAAAGAGCTTGCATGTTTTTTTATAAAATTTGTAATAATGAAGATATCTGGCAAAATTATATACTCCGTCTGATATATTCATTTTGAGATGTAGTGTCAATTCAATTCTTTGAAACCAAGAAGAAAGCAACCAACAACAGATTATAAGACATTTTTAAAATTTTGAGTAAAGTCTGCTAAGTAGGTACAATGTTCAATAAAATCTTTGCAAATTCCTGGACTAGAATCTACAAAATGAAGAAGAACAAGACATGAAGGTGGTGAAGAGGAATAAGAAGAAGAAGAAGAAGAAGAAGAAAAAGAAGAAGAAAGGGTGAAGGAAAATAAGAATAAGATACGGAATAATTTGCTATTCTTAAGGAGATCGGCATACAGTCAATAACTGCCAGTTTACTGACCCCTCCAATAGGCCTACTTATATTTACACCATTGGTGCACACTGCCAAATTTATGAGTAGCCTACCAAGGTGATACATTTGAGACACTCGTGTTCAGCACTATGTACATGTGTGACTTCGTGCTTGGCTTCACATCAATAGAAAGCATTTCATGGAACCACTGATCTAGGTTTCCTGTCATTGGTAAAACCAAGACTGTGATGGAAATGAAGGGGGCCTGGGGGGGGGGGGGGGGGGCTGAGCTCTCTTGATCAGAAAACTGGAAGAGTTCTTCCCTGCTACAGCTCCCTGCTCCCCAAATATAAATTTCCTGTTTGCTTTTTCAGAAGTCCAGGTAATATTAAGCCCCTTTCATCTGAAGAGTAACCCAAGATTATCTTGGCAAGAGCAAAATTCAGAAATCACAAATTAACTCCCAGAGTATAGCTTTTTACTCCCAGAGTGAAAAGTTTGCTCCCAGAGTGAAAGTTGACACTCCCAGAGCAAAAGTTGATGCTCCCAGAGCAAACATTTCACTCCCAGATCATCTCCATACTCTCAGAAAATTTTAAACTGTTCAAAATTATCCAAGAGTTTTCTACGAGTGTGACAATGATCTGGGAGCATCTCATCTTGTGCTACTCTGGGAGTGAAATTTTCACTCTTGAGAGTGGAAAACTATGCTCTGGGAGTGAATTCACGATTTCTGATAGTTTGCTCTTGCCAACACACTCTTGCCAAAGTCTTGTCTGTGTGAATAAATCAGAATTATACTCTGGTGGCAGGAATTTTTTCCCTTTCAACAGTTTGGAATGGCGCGCCGCTGCCACACTAGCCAAGAGCTCCCCCGACAATAAATTTCCATTTCCATCACCGACCAAGACCAAATATAGTCAATTGCGTTTTTGTCAGTTAAATCCTAGACAGTAGAGTAAGACTCCATGCATTAGTTTAAGAAAGTTGATTCATGCAATGCCCTGAAGTAACTTCATTCATTGGTTCAAAAAATCGGTCCGTGCCTAGAGTCAGATTTCAGGCGTTTTTGGGTTGCAAGACTCATGACAAGGGTGCTGTTCAATGGATTGATAAGCTCTATCAACTAAAATTATCCAACGTCTAGAGAAAATGGGCCTGCAGGGCAGGCTCGGATTGAATTAGCATGAGGCCCTAGGCTGAACCCTAATGTGAGCCCCCTGATGGACCTGACCTGAGACCGCCAATCACCGCAGAATCTTCCCTGTGATTCTCACTTTCCGTATGTGAGATTAACGTTTGAATTTTAAATTGTCATAAAAGCCAATTGATTTCTTCTATTGTCAAGTTTTCTGTACAAAAATTGCATGTGCTAGTAACGAACCAGAAAGAAATCAGTCTCTTTGACCCAATTCTACTTGATTTGATACGTATTTCCCTGGTCCAGTTTCATGAGATTAGGCAGCTCCTCTTTTTATCAACTGTATGATTATTGTAATTGCAAAATTTTGTGGAAAACATTGTATTTTTTTTTGCAATTATCTGGAAAATATCTGCAATAAACATCAAAATATTTGGAATAATCATGAGAGTTATCAGCAATAATTGTGGAAAAATGAGCGAACCCCCCCCCCAAAAAAAGGTGCTAAAATAGCACAAAAATTCATATATAATAGGACATTTTCTTCAAATAAGTTGCACCAATATTTCTAAGACAGTCAAGGAGATTTCAGCAATAGTCGTGGAAATGTTTACAATAATTGAACATTTTTTTTGCAATAATTGTAAATTCCCGTTATGGCGTAAATTTCAGCAATAATTTTACTAACTTGCACAAGATAATTGCAGAGATTTCTTTGGTTTTACGAAAAATTTCTAGGACTTTTGCAGAAATATTAACGATTATAATTGAGGAGCTTCTTTAAATAGGTATTTCTGCACAACATGATGCTTCATTATAAATTTGGGACAATTTGAGGCCTCTTAATATGCATTTGAGCCCAACTTGTCCTCTTGATTTTTCTAAATTTATTTTTGAATAAATTCTCGAATTTCGGCAACTTTTATCTATTTTTTTTTTCACCAAATGTGAGCCCCCCCCCCCTAGGGTTTGAGACCCTAGGCTATAGTCCACTCAGCCCAATGGATAATCCAGGCCTACTGCGGGGGCAACGAAATAGGCTGAATGAGACCTCCAACAATGCAAGCCATAGGACTCATGAGCATACCAGCGTATGAAAAGTCCAAGAAATGCCCTGGACATGTGTGTTTTGATATATTTGTCAGAGATTCTATCAAATTTGACAGTTGACTATGAAAAACATTTTCTCAAAATTTACAGTTATTGTTGGGTGTTGCCAGATCTGTAGGTTGCAGATTCTTACATATTTTTATCTCAAGTCTGACTGCTAAAAGCACACAAAGTAACAAACAATGCATAACAGTTTGTGATCACTGCTATGGTTCTATTCTTATTGCAATTTGTCATGTGACTTTGGAATAAGCTCCCACTCGTTTTATACTTCTTTAATTGTTGTTAACCATGGTATCAAATTCTGAACATGTAGGTATGAAAACGATAATATAAATAAGCACCATGCAGGACTCTAATTGGATCATGTTCTTTTCAAGTAATTTTTATAATATTTTTGCAATTTCAAACAGTTATTTGTTTACTGTCTCAAATCAAAATGGAATATTGGCCATAGGCGTAGTATAGGAGGCAGGGGGGGCTGGGGGCTGCAGCCCCAAAACATCTTGGGAAATCGACTTTTCATGCAGTTTCTGGCAGGAAACTTTGGGACTTTTTATTTTTTGGGGCAATTTGGGCAATATATTTCGGGCAGCCCCCCAAAAATTAATTGACCTTCCACACCTATGATATTGGTCAATAAAAAGACATAATTTCTTGTTTATTTGTATTGAAAAGCACTCTACCACTTAAATTGCCCAAGTACTGCTGAACAATGCTGGAGGATTGTGTTGGAGGGCGCGGGGAGTACATAAGTGCTAAAAGTTCAAAATATTAAACCAAGCGTGACATCACAAGTGAAGGGCTTACTTTGACATGAGTGAAGGTTTTTTTAAACGGTTAAATGGAATAGCAGGTCTATTTTTTAATCTGTTACTTATTCTAGCAAAACAAGACCTTTTACAGTGCAAACTAATAGACAAAAAATGCTTATGTAACAGACTAATGATATAGGGTGCTCACACAAATTAAGGGCGCAAGGGGTTTCCCGTTGTTATTGCCAGTCATGGCTGTTTCTGCGAGATATCTTTCATCAAATGTCAGAGAAAATTGGCATGTGAGAAGATCGGCTGCAGAAATTTAAGTATTAGTTAGACACCGATTTGGAGGGTTCTAACTGACAAAAATGCATGTACCCGACAAAGAGGTGTCTAACTGACTTAGACATCATATGCTTCTTCTAGTATTTGTTTTAACTTGTAATTTTAGCAAAATAAACCATAATCTGATTGTTTGCTGTTGTAAACAGTGTTAATCCCTGGCCGGGCGCTAACATGCAATATTGTCAGTTAGATACCGGTTTTTCCAATAGTATAAGTATCTTGGTGATGTCTAATGAAAAATAAAATGCAGGTTCAACCTGAACTTAAATCCTATCCATAAACGTAACCCCAATTGTTACCCCAATTTAATTTTTAAACATAACCCTGTGTCTGTTTTCACATCTGATGTGTTGATCCAGTGTTTTGTCATTCAATTTCTGTCACAGACATCCTTCCATGTTCATTTGAAACAGACATAACTGGGACTGACTATTGGTTGCCACCTTGCTTCCTTAAATAATGTGAGCAGTGAAGTTTGATTATTTTTATGCCAAACATCTCTACCATATCAGCAAATGCTGTATGCAATTTACGGTTTGTCACTCTGATATCTATATAGAAAAAGAGTGGACTGTTGCAGTGTGAAAATTAGGCCGTAGCAAAATGACATTTGAGTTATTTGACCCAGCAGAGCCCAACCTTCCCAAAAGTGTGAATGGAGTTCAGAAGACTTCCTGTGAAATTTTGGGCCAGTTGAAGATGTCCTTACGCTGGTTAATTTCTATTCTATTCTATTCTATTCCCTTACTTTTGATTTTACCTCAAAAAGCACCAATTTTCGGGATTTTTGGGCTGTATATCCACAACCGTTCCAACTAGAGAGCTGCAAATACACTCAAAATGTGTAGAATGGTCATATTTGGACCTTCCAGCTAGGGTCAATAGTTTCTGAGATATTTGCAAAAAACTGTTTTTATTAAGCTTGTTGGTTATTATATACAGCCTTATTGTGCTAAGAGTCCAGTCTACTGAGTAATAGATTCAGTAGACTCACCACAAATTGCAAAAATTACTAAGTTTTTCTTAACCATTTAGTGAATAACATAAAAATTTCCCACTCAATCAATGCACTTTAACAATGTTCTTTTTGCCATTGATCAGAATGACAAAAATGCCATTTTTGATAATAATTCACTATTATTACTTCACCTTTAGACAATTCCAGCCCTTACACTTCTAGTATTGTATTAAAACAATTATCAAATTCAAGGTAAAATGTAAAACATTTGTCTGTACCACCAGGAACTATGCCACTCTATCCTGGATCCCACTACCTTGGTACAAAAATAGTTGCCCGAACTAACCAAAAAAGTTGTTATCAGTTTTGAGGTAAAGTCTAGCCATAACTCTATTCCCTACTATACAGTGCTGTTATTATGTCTCTGAAGTGGAGTGATTATGAATTCAAGAACTAAAGTTAGGCCAGGTTAAAAGTGGCCATAACTCTCCTTTCGAAATTGTGCCTGTGTCTGATCTGGCAAAAATGTAATGCCACGTAGGGTGCCATTCAGAATAAATTTTCTATCAAAACATCTTCTGAGTTGCCCTATTACTAGATTAAAAGCTTTTCTATTGTCCTATTAAATAATTTGATATCACAAAAATGTATGTAATTATATATTTTCTTGGTTTGTATACATACATGTGTATTCTGATGTTTAGTTGGTCTTATTTTAAGTCTGTACTGCACATTTGCACAAATTCAAGACAATTTACAACTCAGCATGTAAATTTTCCAGTATACAGGATTTCAAATAAACAGATATTCATGAGTGAATGATGAAAATATGCATCAAGTTACTTGTTTCTGCTTGTATAAATCCTGTGATCTAAAGTATAATTTACACACTTTCACTTGTCATAGCAGCATGTTTTGATTTCATAAAGTGTCAACTAAGTGATGTTTTATAATCCATTGAGCCAATGATTTCATATAACAGAGGTGGCCAAAATAGGAGTAAAACAGGTCATTGTAGGGCAATGTAGGCAGACTGTAGAATGAGATCCCAATATCATAGACTTCTCAAGATTTTAATGTAATTTTTGTAATTTGGAATTTGGGGTACCCTTTCAGTGCTGGGCCCCAGTAAGTACTGTATGTACACTCGGCCAGTTGGTGAAATCGCCCGACGTCATGAAATGTTGTACCACTCCTATGCAGATGATACACAGTATCATGCTAGAAATTTAGGGGTCATTCAAGACAGATGTTTAACAATGGAGAAGCACATATCTCATTTAGTACGATCTTGCTACCACCAAATACGTTGTATTGGTAGGATACGTCAATTTATTACAACGGATGCCTTTCGGTCCCTTATCCAGTCCAGTGTTATCTCTAGGTTGGATTATTGCAATGTGCTTTTGTATAACTTGCCAAAAAATCTGCTCAACAGACTCCAGCTCGTTCAAAACAGCTGTGCTCGTGTTATCACTGGAACGCGTCGCCAGGAACACATCACTCCAGTCCTTGTACAGCTACTTTGGATGCCTATCGAGTCTAGGACTAAGTATAAGGTGATCTTGCACACTTTCAAGGCTTTAAATGGACTCGCACCACAATATCTCCGTGACCTGCTAGAGGAGTATAGGCCAACTCGCACACTGCGTTCCTCAACTCAAGCTTTGCTTGTCCTGCCATCCTTCAGAACCACAACATATGGGTCCAGGTCCTTCAGGGTGGCTGCACCCACTTTATGGAATTCCCTTCCACATGAAATGAGGACAATTCATGAACTCTATAGTTTTAAAAAGTCATTAAAGACATTCTTTTTTAAACAAGCATATAATCTGTGATTTCAATTTTAATTATCTTTAAACTGCTTTTATCTTTAATGTTATTTACTTCGATTTTATCTTTATAAATTATATTCTATGTCCTATGTTGTTTGTACAGCGCCCTAGAGCATTTTTTTAATGAATAAGGCACTTTATAAGTTTATGTAAATAAAAAAAAAAAATAATAAATATTGTCTGTAATTATATTGATATAATATTATGAAAAAAAAAAAATTATTCAATTCATGGGAAAAGAACCCTTCTGAGTCACCTAATTTTGCTCTTTTTGAATTTTATTTCAAAACGCAGAAGATATTTTGGTTAAATCATCCATTTTTAAAACAATATTCATCTCCTGGCATATCTGCATGGAAACCTGCATGGTCATTCTTAAAGATTCCAAATACCAATATTTACCGTGTTTCTACTAGAATTATAAATTCGCGAATTGAAAATAGAGTGATAATTTCTACCACACTCATATATTTAGTCAACAAGTCACAACTATAGGATCCCTATATTCATAGTTTCAAGCTGATGTATTTTCCATAGTAGTGTCCCATTTATTCCTGAGAAAGGTATTAGTTTTAAAACAGTTGAATGTTTACCCCGAGATAGTGAGATCCACGATAGAATGACATAGTTACATGTGGTACAGATAAATGCTTTACATTTTACCTTTAATTTGATGCATAATATTGCATATATATATATCTAAATTCAATACTATAAGTGTAAGGGCTGGAATTGTCTAAAGGTGAAGTAATAATAGTGAATTATCATCGAAAATGGCATTTTTGTCATGCTCATGAGAAGGCCATCTTTCGAAATAACCATTGTTAAAGTACTTTGGTTGAGTGGAAATTTTAATATGTTATTAACTAAATGGTTAAGAAATACTGGTTTAGTAATTTTTGCACTTTGTGGTGGGTCTACTGACTCATTAGCACAATAAGGCTGAATATAATAACCAACGAGCTTAATAAAAACGGTTTCGTTTTCCTGTTACATGATTTTATCATTATTCATTTGATCTTCCTATGGTACAAAAAGCCTTTAGAAGGTTTGTGTTCTCTGTATATATTCTTAAAGCCGAATCCAAATAAACATTACTTGACTTCACGTGACTTAGTCTTAGTAATACTGGAAGCTTGCAAGGTTTAGCCTCTTTTTCCAGATCAAAATTATCCAGTTTGAGACTAATATATAAGCATTAAGCAATCCATGTATTACAATTTTTCTGTGGATATTAAGATTGTAACAATTTAGGTGAAATAAAAAAAGAAACTTGACTTGACTTCATCTCATGGGTCGAAGAATCCATGCTTCCACAAGCAGTTTGCTTGGGAATGTTTATCATTGATCCAATAGCAAAACATGACTCCTTTCGCATATTTCTAAGCAGCACAGTAACTACAGAGCAAAGAGTTCTTTAAAAAAAAGAAGTGTTTTTTTTAGTATTTTCGAAGGCAAAAAGTTGACAAGCCACTCAAGTACCCGGGTAAGGCAATAACTTCTCTGTGGGCAGTTTTACAGTATTTGCATTTTGCACTCGGCCGATTTTTTGTCTTTAAGCAATTACTATGAGAAAAGTATGACAAGTACACAGAAATTTGTCATGGTGGTAGTCTTGTACTACATTGAAGTATATGTGTACCAAATTTTACCTTGCTGCGATTCTTAGTTTTGAAGAAGCAGGCGATTTATGACAAATTTTTGCACTTTTTTGTGTCTCACAGGCAGTTTCGCATATTTTTATGGCAACACAGAAAAGCAAATGCAGACAGTTGTGATTCATGTTAATAATGCCTGTTTGCACCTATGTCTTGGGCATAAAATACAACAGGTTCATGTGAATAAGTTATATACAAAAGGAGCTGTCTCCCAAAATGTAAAAAAGGGCATGTGTCAAAAAGTTAGTCTTGGAAAGACGATTTATTACTGCATATGCTGTTATGAATCAGTATTAAAGAGTGTGTCTACTGTTTGTGTCAATTTTGTAGCTGGTGACATGTCTCAAGGTAAATCAAAAAGATTCATTTCAGAATCTATACTTGGTTTTCAGAATTTGAGGCTTGAATATGATGTCAAAAAAATTTGTTCTCTCCAGTACGAGGAAAGAAAATCAGGATTCTTAAGGAAAAAACAAGCTATTTGTACTTTCTTTGCTCGATTGTGTGCCTCTACATCCATGTGATAATTGTAAGTTGAAATGATATCCAGGCCATGCAAATAATTTAAAAAAAAAAATCAAAATTCACAATGTCACAAAATGTCCTCTCCAGTACACCAGAAGTTTCGCTTTGATTCGAGTATTTTGACGCAGGATTCATAAAGGAAAAGAACAAGGCTGAACTAAATAATTTAGGTAACCTGGATGCCCAAAATCGGTATTTATTAATATTCAAAATTACAATGTATGTTTTTTGGATCATCAAATCACACTATTATGAGAAAATCAAACATCCCAATAAACACATAACATTATATCGATGTCATATTAACGTTGTGCCAAACATCGCATTAACATTATTCACAATATTGGTATAACATTAAAATGTTAAACCTTTTTACGTTGTAACAACATTAAAGTGTAATGTTTGCGCAACGTTGTAACAACGTTTTGCAAAGGCTGAAGCAATGTTATAGTTAAATATTATATTAATGTTGTACTTCACATGACTTCGAACATTATAATAATGTTAGAAATAATGTTAACATAACATTAAAATGTTAAACTTTTTAATGTTGTAATAACATTAGAGTGCGATGTTTGTAACATCTTGTTTTAATGTCTGGCCATGCTTAAATCAATGTTAAAATAAAATGTTATAATAATGTTGTATCTCACCTAATTTCAAACATTATGATAATGTTATTTATGATATTTATAAAACATTAAAATGTTAAACCTTTTTACATTATATAAACATTAAAATCTAATGTTCATTAAACCCTGTTATAATATCTTCCTAATATTTAAGTGAATGTTATATTGATGTTTTAGTAATGCCATTATCCAACATTGTACCAATGTTGAAATTTAATGTTCTGGCAACCTTGTTTTAACATATATTACAGGTTGTAATAATGTTGTATTTTATGTTAGTGCTGACATTATAATAATGTCTATGCAACATTGAAAGTCCCATACTAATATTGAAGCTTCTCTCAATGCAATTTTTAACCTCTAATTAATATTAAAACGATGTTAGGGCGATGTTGTATTGATAATGCAATAACGACATGATATATTGATAGAAATAACATTATGCAAATGTTGTTTTAAGCAATTTATTCAACATTTTATATACATTGCAGTAACATTAATTACACATCAGAAAAACATAAAAATAACATTATAGAAAATCATCTATGTAGCATTGTGCATACATTGGAATAACATTATAAAAACATTGTGTATTAGACATCTTACAAACATTGGAATAACATTATAAAGAGTACATTATTTTAACATTATAGTAACATCAGAATAACATCGTAAATTCAAAATATTTGACATTGTACATACATTAGAATAACATTACATAACACATTTTTTAAACATTATACCAACATCAGAACGACATCAAAATACAACATATTTGACATTTAAATACATTAGAATAAAATTTAAAAAATGTATACTAGCATTAGAAGGACATTATGATACAACATACATCAGATTAGCATTATTGAACACATTTCTTAACATTATACTAACATCAGAATGACATCATGTAAACATTGAAACACCACTGAAAAAGGAAACTTATTTGACATCCTACATATATTGGAATAACATTATTTAGAACACACTTTTCTGCATTATAATGACATGAGATGGGCAATACACTAACATTATAAATGCAACATATTTGATATTGACATACATGTACATTAAATTTACATTACAAAACACATTTTATACATGATACTTACTTAAATCGATTCAGCATTGTTTTGACCCTAAAATGGCCAAATTAAGTAATCCATCTAGACCTACTGGTGCATTATTTTCTAATCTACCCTTTTCTATGGATAATGGCAAAAGAATTATACAGGCTTACCATTGAACAAAAGAAATTCTATGTCTTCCGCTGTATGATGACCATATTAGTAATTCATCACTGTAATCATCAGTGTAATGGTTGACTGTTACAAAATACAGGTTTTTCTTATAGTGGCTGTGTGAGTTTTAATCCAACTCACATCACCCGTTGCTTATCCTAAAGTTCTGTATTTCAACAGGAATACACACCAGGTGATATGTGCTGCGTCGAGACCAGTTATACAAGTGTATCGATCATAATTAAAGACTTAACTTTATCGGATCCTGTAGAAAAGGACAATACATATATACCCTCACTCACAATCTGCAAATAAAATAAACCATGTCATTAGAATTCGTTTTAAAAGTAGTTTTGTTTTTTACAGAGGATACCACCACCTTTTAGATTTCATATAAATTGTAATGAGAACTATCAGTAATGGTTTGTTAAGCTTCTTCAATATTTCTGCACTGGAATCCATTATAAACCAAATATGTGAAATTGTGCAACTGCTCAAAACAGTATCAATAAAGTGCTTGTGGTTTTAAGACCTCACTTTTGAAAGACCTAATGTTTTGGTACTAACATGCATTTTTGTCAGTTAGATCACTCCTAGATTGCATGTTAGAGCCCTCAAAATCAGTGTCTTAAAATACATGGAAACAGTTCTTTATTAGGTTGATAGCTGAAATTTGTCAGGCCAGTTGGCTTAAAATGTTGCACTGGCAAACATAGTTTTCTTGAAATTGAGCATTTTTGCCCTACTCAAATCGACTTAAAAGACAATAATGATTATCAAGTACATATTTGCTATGCAAATAGATTGATAGATAGATGGTGTGATAGATAGGCTAGACATTTTAGATAGATTAGATAGACAGACAGGATCTAGATTCATTAACAAAAATAGAAAGGATAAACAAAGGATAGGTAGATAGTGGGATAGATAGCTAGAATGATACTACATAATTACCTGTTTCTAAAACTTCCCTCTTTGGGTGTATGCAGGTTCTGGTGTACCTACTCATCTGTCATCATTGTCATCAATCTGAAAAAAATATATATACTTATAACATCACAAAAATAGTTTTACCATGAAAATCACCAAAAATAAAGATTTCTTAACTGTAAGAAGGATTTTAACTCACCTTTGTAACCTGTTCACTTATGGATTTCTGTAGTTCAACTGATTTGTTGACTGAATTTTGCACAGAAGTCATGTGCAGTGAGCCATGTAGGCAATTATCAATAGTGTCTAATTGATGCCAGACCCCAAATAGAGGTGCTAATTACCCTCTATTCTTGCTAATTAGATGATGTTATATGATTCCCTAGAGTCAAGGTTGTAAAAATCAAACTATATGCTGGTATTACTTTATGTATATGTATTTGAGTGATTCCTAATGAATGGTGTAAAATATTAATAGAACTGTAAAGGTAGCTTTGGTATGCACACAATATTCACATTTAATCACACTGAATATTGCATATTTCAAAGCCACTAAAATTTTACCCAGTTTAATTGACTGTAAAATTTGTTTTTCATAGATTTAGAAAATACTAAATGCAATATGGCCTATTTACTATGTCTGCATATCTATCTGTCTATCTACCTATCTACCTACCTATCAATCTGTCTATCTATCTATCTATCTATCTATCTATCTATCTATCTATCTGTCTATCTATCCATCTATCCATCTATCCATCTATCCATCTATCCATCTATCTATCTATCTATCTATCTATCTATCTATCTATCAATCAAATGTGGAAGCAATGTTTTCTGAATCCATTGTAATAAGGTTGATTGTACATTAGAACAACATTGATTTATAACATTTACTCCGACATCATGACTATGTTATTCTGATGTTTGTCAAGGTACATTTCCATGAATTTTCTTGTCAATGTTAAATCTCTAATGTTAAAATAACATTTGAACACCATTTCTATTCTAATGTTATATAAGGCCCATTTTAACATTGAAATGATGTCTATATAACATTACAGTATGACATTATTCTAATGTGGAAGCAATGTTTTCTGCATCCATTTTAATAACGTTGATTGTACATTAGAACAACATTGATTTATAACATTTACTCCGACATCATGACAATGTTATTCTGATGTTTGTCAAGGTAAATTTGTTCACAGAGCATGGTAATCCAGTATGCCTCTATTCACTGTGGCCTGAATACCTGTTGTGTGCTGTCCAAGGTCATTCAGTTGAATTGGACACTTAAATTCTGCCATATTAAGTGCGTCCCAATGTGCCCCGAATTCACTGTCCCAATGAGCCCCGATATGCCTTTTACACCAAATTGATAATATCTCAGGCACCAGTGAGTGTGTTTATCATGATAGCAATTCATGACTGTTCATTACAAAATATAAAATTCATGGAAGCACTGAGAAAGCCTCATTGTTCATGGTTTATCCAGGTTTATCCACAGAATGGTTTGAATTGAACCCCTCCATATTTACTTTAGTAGTAGGAAAACAAAATTTCTCTCGCCCGACTTCTGTATGTGGCTGTAATCTGTCAATAAAATGATAGAAACACCATGCAGGATGTGAAATCACAAGATACGATGGCTCTACCATATCATATACCTAGCCAGGAATCAAGAAAAACCCCACCGCCCCATAGTGCCCCGCATCCCAATGTGCCCCGGTTCCCCCTAAGCATTTGATGTTGTGGAAACTTTGTAACAACGTTGTGAAAAAATCTCAATGCTGTGTTGACGCTATGGCAACATAATTTCCACCATACATTTATGCTTGACAACAAATGAGCCCTTGACCAATTAGCAACATTTAATTGAATTTATGTTGTGTGCCCCCTGTGTTGTTACTTGGGATACGTCTTTAGAGGACTTATATGAAAACCCGCTGTGTGCTGTGCAAGACCGTGTAGGCAATGAAACTTGGAACAATTTTCTCCTCGATTGTGATGTAAGTTTGTATTTCATTGGATGAATATAATTGGCATGCAGTCGCCTTGTGCATCACCATTTCCAGATATTCATCGCATAGCCAATATTCCAAAGACAGATATATAAAAATGTTGTTGAAAGTCACTCCGGGTTGCAGGGTGACTTTGAACATCAACAGTACACTGTAAAATTTGAATTCTGGGTCAGCTTAAATGATAGGGTGTTACACAATTTATTTGAGTTAAGATAGCTTGTAGTTTAAGTTATGATAATGGGCAGATTGTATAATCGTAACTAAAAACAACAAGCTATGTTAGTTCAAAAGAATTGTTGAACCGTCTCACTAAATCATTTGAGCTGAATCTAAATTTCATATGTTATGGTGTAACTACAGTGAAAGAAAACCTTTAATTCATGGAAAATACTTTTTTTTCTTTATTTATTTAGTTTACGGTTCTTGGTATTGTCACAAATACCAAGTTGTATCATGTGTGACCGTGACTTCTCAATGTAAATATAGCATATGTTTTCATTTCGGTGTAAAAGCAAAATCGGTTTCTGATACACCAAATGGTGTTTAGAAGCACCAATGGTGGTTTAGCATAGGAGTTTGATTTTCTCAGAAACCTACAGCATACATGACAGTCAGCTGTGCAGTATGTATTTCCACAAACACCAGTTTGAATGACATGGAGCACAGGGCAAGCGCAAATACCAATTTGGGTTTTTGTATGAGCTTTAATTTTTTGGGTGTGTTTTCAAACATACGAGCCAATTACATGATGGCAGGTTGCTGCTAAATTTTCTGACTTTTGTACTGGTGTTGAAGACGGCAGATGAACAATCAACATCATAATATCTAAAATTCATATTCCAAGCAGTAACACGGCACTTGTTTGCAATGTTTAACCATGCCACTTCAGCAGCAGTGAAAATTGTTTGAGCCACCGAAACATTTTTTTATACTTCTGTCGTGTTTTATTGTGTGAGGTATCCCGGCATTGATCCGATACTACTTGTGAACTGCTGTGGCTGTATCTTTGTAAAATCCCATCATAGAGGTCAACCATGGTATAACCATGCTCAATCGACTTGAACTCAAAGTGACTCCTTAGTATATACAGGGTGCCAGCAAGCCTTCTCTTAACCAATAAAAGTTTCAGAATTTTTTATTTTTAACTTCAATGTCAAGATTTAAAACTATGCAGTAAGTTTTTTTTTACTTTTTACTTGTGTACTTGTCAATGACTGATACTTTTCCAACTATTTTTGGAATGAATGACAACAATACCGACAACACACATGTATTCAACTGACATGAAACATTTAAGGATTTGCTTTAACTGTTTGTCATTGTTAATTACAGTTTGATCTCATTATCAGCATGCTGTCATGCTCTTTTGCAGCACATCACACAGAGCTGCCCGACCATTACCCAATAAACACATAACATTATATCGATGTCATATTAACGTTGTGCCAAACATCGCATTAACATTATTCACAATATTGGTATAACATTAAAATGTTAAACCTTTTTACGTTGTAACAACATTAAAGTGTAATGTTTGCGCAACGTTGTAACAACGTTTTGCAAAGGCTGAAGCAATGTTATAGTTAAATATTATATTAATGTTGTACTTCACATGACTTCGAACATTATAATAATGTTAGAAATAATGTTAACATAACATTAAAATGTTAAACTTTTTAATGTTGTAATAACATTAGAGTGCGATGTTTGTAACATCTTGTTTTAATGTCTGGCCATGCTTAAATCAATGTTAAAATAAAATGTTATAATAATGTTGTATCTCACCTAATTTCAAACATTATGATAATGTTATTTATGATATTTATAAAACATTAAAATGTTAAACCTTTTTACATTATATAAACATTAAAATCTAATGTTCATTAAACCCTTCGGAGAAATCGTGCCATTGCAAAAGAAGCCAAGACCGCAACAGGACAATGACTATCGCCCGGTGACTCTAACAGCCGTACTGTCTAAATGTCTAGAAAGAGTGGGCTTAGATCTGCTCCAACCTCTCATCAATTCCTCAATGGATCCTATGCAATTTGCATATACAAGAGGCAGATCAACATCAGATGCAGTGGTGACACTTTTACATAAGATAACTAAACACCTCGATATAACATCTTCCAACACAGTGCGACTTCTTTGCATTGACTACAGCAGTGCTTTTAATACGGTGCAACCCCATCTCATGATTGACAAACTGAAACATCTATCTATACCAGAATTTTTACAACTTTGGGTGCTTGATTTTCTGACTGGTAGACCCCAATATGTTCGCACTTGCCTGGAAACATCAACCGTTAAAACTCTAAATACTGGAGCCCCACAGGGCTGTGTGCTCTCCCCAGTACTTTTCTCGCTTTATACTAATGACCTTAGATGGAATTCAAGTGATGGAAATGTAACGATCGCAAAGTATGCCGATGATACGATCATAATCGGATTGATTACTAAGGACAATGCAACAGAATATCTACAATGTGTAGACTTTGTGAACCATTGGTGCAAGGACAATTTCTTGGAATTGAATGTGAAAAAAACTAAAGAATTGAGAATTGATTTCAGACGTAACAATAATGTAAATTGTCAGTCTATTTATATTAATGATGCAATTGTTGATGTTTGTACTGATTACAAATATTTAGGTCTTGTTATTGACAATCGTCTTCGTTTCGAACAACATGTAACCGATCAATGTAAAAAGGCCTTTAGAAAGATTTATTATGTCAGAGCTATGTCGAGATTGGGCGTAGACAATGATATTATTGTGATGTTTTTTAATGCAACTGTTATGCCAACACTTACTTACGGAATTATCGCTTTCTATAATTTTCTGAGAGAAGATCTGAAACGTAAATTAACAAAACCGAGAAAAGTATGTAAAAAAATCCTCAGGGGCAACGATATTAATTTGAATAGTATTGAGGAAATACACTCTAAAGATGTTATAAAAACAGCAACAAAAATTGTCAGAGACGTACTACATCCTCTTAACACTGAACTGTCCCGTACCCCTAGTGGAAGAAGATGGCGTGTACTGCCTATGAGAACGTCTAGATTTAAAAATTCCTTTGTTCCCAGTGCCATTATTTTACTTAATCAAAATCATATTATTATATAAACTAATTCTGATTAACTGAGTGTACCATTTCAATGACCAGCCAAAATTTCACATGTACTGCGCTACTACGTGACCAATAAAACTTCTTATTCTTATTCTTCTTATTCTTATTCTTATAATATCTTCCTAATATTTAAGTGAATGTTATATTGATGTTTTAGTAATGCCATTATCCAACATTGTACCAATGTTGAAATTTAATGTTCTGGCAACCTTGTTTTAACATATATTACAGGTTGTAATAATGTTGTATTTTATGTTAGTGCTGACATTATAATAATGTCTATGCAACATTGAAAGTCCCATACTAATATTGAAGCTTCTCTCAATGCAATTTTTAACCTCTAATTAATATTAAAACGATGTTAGGGCGATGTTGTATTGATAATGCAATAACGACATGATATATTGATAGAAATAACATTATGCAAATGTTGTTTTAAGCAATTTATTCAACATTTTATATACATTGCAGTAACATTAATTACACATCAGAAAAACATAAAAATAACATTATAGAAAATCATCTATGTAGCATTGTGCATACATTGGAATAACATTATAAAAACATTGTGTATTAGACATCTTACAAACATTGGAATAACATTATAAAGAGTACATTATTTTAACATTATAGTAACATCAGAATAACATCGTAAATTCAAAATATTTGACATTGTACATACATTAGAATAACATTACATAACACATTTTTTAAACATTATACCAACATCAGAACGACATCAAAATACAACATATTTGACATTTAAATACATTAGAATAAAATTTAAAAAATGTATACTAGCATTAGAAGGACATTATGATACAACATACATCAGATTAGCATTATTGAACACATTTCTTAACATTATACTAACATCAGAATGACATCATGTAAACATTGAAACACCACTGAAAAAGGAAACTTATTTGACATCCTACATATATTGGAATAACATTATTTAGAACACACTTTTCTGCATTATAATGACATGAGATGGGCAATACACTAACATTATAAATGCAACATATTTGATATTGACATACATGTACATTAAATTTACATTACAAAACACATTTTATACATGATACTTACTTAAATCGATTCAGCATTGTTTTGACCCTAAAATGGCCAAATTAAGTAATCCATCTAGACCTACTGGTGCATTATTTTCTAATCTACCCTTTTCTATGGATAATGGCAAAAGAATTATACAGGCTTACCATTGAACAAAAGAAATTCTATGTCTTCCGCTGTATGATGACCATATTAGTAATTCATCACTGTAATCATCAGTGTAATGGTTGACTGTTACAAAATACAGGTTTTTCTTATAGTGGCTGTGTGAGTTTTAATCCAACTCACATCACCCGTTGCTTATCCTAAAGTTCTGTATTTCAACAGGAATACACACCAGGTGATATGTGCTGCGTCGAGACCAGTTATACAAGTGTATCGATCATAATTAAAGACTTAACTTTATCGGATCCTGTAGAAAAGGACAATACATATATACCCTCACTCACAATCTGCAAATAAAATAAACCATGTCATTAGAATTCGTTTTAAAAGTAGTTTTGTTTTTTACAGAGGATACCACCACCTTTTAGATTTCATATAAATTGTAATGAGAACTATCAGTAATGGTTTGTTAAGCTTCTTCAATATTTCTGCACTGGAATCCATTATAAACCAAATATGTGAAATTGTGCAACTGCTCAAAACAGTATCAATAAAGTGCTTGTGGTTTTAAGACCTCACTTTTGAAAGACCTAATGTTTTGGTACTAACATGCATTTTTGTCAGTTAGATCACTCCTAGATTGCATGTTAGAGCCCTCAAAATCAGTGTCTTAAAATACATGGAAACAGTTCTTTATTAGGTTGATAGCTGAAATTTGTCAGGCCAGTTGGCTTAAAATGTTGCACTGGCAAACATAGTTTTCTTGAAATTGAGCATTTTTGCCCTACTCAAATCGACTTAAAAGACAATAATGATTATCAAGTACATATTTGCTATGCAAATAGATTGATAGATAGATGGTGTGATAGATAGGCTAGACATTTTAGATAGATTAGATAGACAGACAGGATCTAGATTCATTAACAAAAATAGAAAGGATAAACAAAGGATAGGTAGATAGTGGGATAGATAGCTAGAATGATACTACATAATTACCTGTTTCTAAAACTTCCCTCTTTGGGTGTATGCAGGTTCTGGTGTACCTACTCATCTGTCATCATTGTCATCAATCTGAAAAAAATATATATACTTATAACATCACAAAAATAGTTTTACCATGAAAATCACCAAAAATAAAGATTTCTTAACTGTAAGAAGGATTTTAACTCACCTTTGTAACCTGTTCACTTATGGATTTCTGTAGTTCAACTGATTTGTTGACTGAATTTTGCACAGAAGTCATGTGCAGTGAGCCATGTAGGCAATTATCAATAGTGTCTAATTGATGCCAGACCCCAAATAGAGGTGCTAATTACCCTCTATTCTTGCTAATTAGATGATGTTATATGATTCCCTAGAGTCAAGGTTGTAAAAATCAAACTATATGCTGGTATTACTTTATGTATATGTATTTGAGTGATTCCTAATGAATGGTGTAAAATATTAATAGAACTGTAAAGGTAGCTTTGGTATGCACACAATATTCACATTTAATCACACTGAATATTGCATATTTCAAAGCCACTAAAATTTTACCCAGTTTAATTGACTGTAAAATTTGTTTTTCATAGATTTAGAAAATACTAAATGCAATATGGCCTATTTACTATGTCTGCATATCTATCTGTCTATCTACCTATCTACCTACCTATCAATCTGTCTATCTATCTATCTATCTATCTATCTATCTATCTATCTGTCTATCTATCCATCTATCCATCTATCCATCTATCCATCTATCCATCTATCTATCTATCTATCTATCTATCTATCTATCTATCAATCAAATGTGGAAGCAATGTTTTCTGAATCCATTGTAATAAGGTTGATTGTACATTAGAACAACATTGATTTATAAACTTTACTCCGACATCATGACAATGTTATTCTGATGTTTGTCAAGGTACATTTCCATGAATTTTCTTGTCAATGTTAAATCTCTAACGTTAAAATAACATTTGAACGCCATTTCTAATTTAATGTTATATAAGGCCCATTTTAACATTGAAATGATGTCTATATAACATTACAGTATGACATTATTCTAATGTGGAAGCAATGTTTTCTGCATCCATTGTAATAACGTTGATTGTACATTAGAACAACATTGATTTATAACATTTACTCCGACATCATGACTATGTTATTCTGATGTTTGTCAAGGTACATTTCCATGAATTTTCTTGTCAATGTTAAATCTCTAATGTTAAAATAACATTTGAACACCATTTCTATTCTAATGTTATATAAGGCCCATTTTAACATTGAAATGATGTCTATATAACATTACAGTATGACATTATTCTAATGTGGAAGCAATGTTTTCTGCATCCATTTTAATAACGTTGATTGTACATTAGATAAACATTGATTTATAACATTTACTCCGACATCATGACAATGTTATTCTGATGTTTGTCAAGGTACATTTCCATGAATTTTCAATGTTAAATCTCTAATGTTAAAATAACATTTGAACACCATTTCTATTTTAATGTCATATAAGGCCCATTTTAACATTGAAATGATGTCTATATATATTACAATATGTCATTATTCTAATGTGGAAGCAACATTTTCTGCATCCATTGTAATAACGTTGATTGTACATTAGAACAACATTGATTTATAACATTTACTCCGACATCATGACAATGTTATTCTGATGTTTGTCAAGGTACATTTCCATGAATTTTCTTGTCAATGTTAAATCTCTAACGTCAAAATAACATTTGAACGCCATTTTTATTTTAATGTTATATAAGGCCCATTTTAACATTGAAATGATGTCTATATAACATTACAGTATGACATTATTCTAATGTGGAAGCAACGTTTTCTGCATCCATTGTAATAATGTTGATTGTACATTAGAACAACATTGATTTATAACATTTACTCCGACATCATGACAATGTTATTCTGATGTTTGTCAAGGTACATTTCCATGAATCTTCTTGTCAATGTTAAATCTCTAATGTTAAAATAACATTTGAACACCATTTCTATTTTAATGTCATATAAGGCCCATTTTAACATTGAAATGATGTCTATATATATTACAATATGTCATTATTCTAATGTGGAAGCAACGTTTTCTGCATCCATTGTAATAACGTTGATTGTACATTAGAACAACATTGATTTATAACATTTACTCCGACATCATGACAATGTTATTCTGATGTTTGTCAAGGTACATTTCCATGAATTTTCTTGTAAATGTTAAATCTCTAATGTTAAAATAACATTTGAACGCCATTTCTATTTTAATGTTATATAAGGCCCATTTTAACATTGAAATGATGTCTATATAACATTACAGTATGACATTATTCTAATGTGGAAGCAATGTTTTCTGCATTCATTGTAATAATGTTGATTGTACATTAGAACAACATTGATTTATAACATTTACTCCGACATCATGACAATGTTATTCTGATGTTTGTCAAGGTACATTTCCATGAATTTTCTTGTCAGTGTTAAATCTCTAATGTTAAAATAACATTTGAACGCCATTTCTATTTTAATGTTATATAAGGCCCATTTTAACATTGAAATGATGTCTATATAACATTACAGTATGACATTATTCTAGTGTGGAAGCAATGTTTTCTGCATCCATTGTAATAACGTTGATTGTACATTAGAACAACATTGATTTATAACATTTACTCCGACATCATGACAATGTTATTCTGATGTTTGTCAAGGTACATTTCCATGAATTTTCTTGTCAATGTTAAACCTCTAATGTTAAAATAACATTTGAACACCATTTCTATTTTAATGTTATATAAGGCCAATTTCAACATTGAAATGATGTCTATATAACATTACAGTATGACTTTATTCTAATGTGGAAGCTATGTTTTCTGCATCCATTGTAATGACGTTGATTGTACATTAGAACAACATTGATTTATAACATTTACTCCGACATCATGACAATGTTATTCTGATGTTTGTCAATGTACATTTCCATGAAAGTTCTTATCAATGTTAAATATCTAATGTTAAAATAACATTTGAATAACATTTCTATTTTAATGTTATATATGGCCCATTTAAACATTGAAATGATGTCTATATAACATTACAAAAATGACATTATTCTAATGTGGAAGCGATATTTTCTGCATTCATTGTAATAAGGTTGATTGTACATTAGAACAATATTGATTCATAACATTTACTCCAACATTATGACGATGCTATTCGGATGTTAGTCACAGGACATTTCCATGAAGTTTTTTGTCAATGTTAAATCTTTAATGTTAAAATAACATTAGAACAATATTTCTATTCTAATGTTATATTAAGCCCATTTTAACATTGAGACGATGTCTTTATAACATTATAGAAGGACATTATTCTAATGTGGAAGCAATGTTTTCTAGATCCATCCATACAATATTGATTATACACATAAATAACATTTAGGTGTAACATTTATTCTGAACATCGTAATAACTTCGTTTCAATGCATTTCAGATGATGTTACCATGGTGCATTGTCCTAATGTTCAATCACAAATATTAATATAACATTACTTGTATGTTGACAATAACATTATTCTTATGTAGTGTTCCTAATGTTTTTTGTAAATGTTTTTTCTACGTTATGCTTACATTACACAATAACATTTGCATTTATATGTTGAGATGCCATCACTTAGATGTTATTAATACATCAAACTTAAACATTTCCAGAATGTTTAATCAATGTTCCCAGTAAGGTAGCAATTTTGGATTGAAGCAATGTTGTTAAAACATCGCATGTCAAATGTTACTGACTAATGTTATATCAACATTATTATGATGTTGATGAAACATTACAGATGTAACATTAAAACTCTCTAATGTTCACAATGTCTTGATAACATTATGAACATCGTAATAACATTATGTGTTTGTTGGGATAAGAGTAAAGGGCAATTACTTTATGTAATATATCAATATAAATGCAATTTTTCACAAATAATAGAATGTCTTAACAAGATAATATGCAAATATCTTATTTTTGGAGCAATTTAAGCTTATTTTTTTCTGAGCCTGTGGTTTTGGGTCTTTTGCGGTGATTTTTCTCTCAAAAACATTACCTGTGACACAAAAGAAACACTATGGTTTTCAAATCATACAGCAAAAAAACTTGACTTTGGGTTAGTAGGATACCTAAGCATTATTTATCTTGGCCATCATGTGTCTATCGAGACTAGAACCTCACTAATCACTCTAAAACATAAACTTTCAGAGTAAGGAATGTCGAATTTCTTTACTTTCGTTATAAAATTGTTGGAAAAAAAGTTCTGCCATATTTCATCGAAATTTAAGTTTTGTATTGGTTTTGAAAGTTCAATGCAACAAGATGGCTGGATTTTCATCGAAAAAAAAAACAAAACAGTTAATTTAGTATTCACATGGATATTTTTTCTGATTAACTTTTTTTTTCAAAAATTCAAACCTTGCCCACTTTATAGAGTGGCAATTTGGTAATAAACCAACAAATCACATGTGTCCTTGTTAATTTACGAATCTTTAACATGTTCAATTCATGATAGCATGGAGGAAATTCTCATTTACAAACCTTTATTTTAGAACTCCCGTGAGACACTTTGAGTGCAGATATACTGTGAAACTGCCCCAGTGTTGCTTTGCTCCGTTGAATAACCATGCAGTACGCCTATAAATTAAGCTATATACTGATTGCTGAAGTTTTATGAACATGAAAAACTGACATTTTCTGGAAAAATTGCATTAAAATTCCAGCAAAAGAAAATGGTGGCGTTTTCTTTTCCTCAGAGAAAAATCAGCCAAGCAAATAACATTTTTTCAATGTTTTAAAACAAAAAATCCCCAGAAACAGCCTAAAATAACTTTGTTACGCAAATGGAGGTTTTTAGAGAGAGCCTTGACAATTATTTGTGTAACTTTCAGTGCAGCGTGTATTTCCAGATCAGACTATTTTTTTAAATTATGACTTATCGGTGATAATTAAGTCAAATATGGTAAAATCATGAGCATACATGACACTGGATTGTTTGAAAATACAAAATGATTTTAAACCTACAGTGATGGCCAGTTTCAGAAACACTATTCATGACATTTAGATTTTCTGGAACAAAGAGAAAACATAGGCTGCGCGGCAGCATACCCTCGGCTACTCAGCAATTCTCCAGGCAGTGGGATACATTGAGGGAGGACCCCACTGGGTACTCTAATATCCTCATGAAAATGAAATTCCAGTTGAAAAACTTGCATTGAATGGCCAAGAACTGTGAGCAAAATACCATAAAAAGTTTCCTGTCTGACATTTTGTATTGGGGGGAATCAAAATCCACTTGCAATCAGCTTGCCTGATGGGTCCGCCTCCCAAAAAAAAGGGAAACAGTTAAAATATGGGCAAGGAGTTGGTAAGTTTGGCACAAGATCAAATGAACGGAAGATCAATGGCTAGCAATTAGCAAGACATTACTCTAGAAGTGGTATAATTTGGTATAATCTGGATAATGAAATTCAGGAAAGTATGCCTATTGGTGGCCTGTGGCAAAATCTGTGCTTTTTGTGAAAGAGCAATTTGAGAAATAAAATTAAAAAATTAATTCAAGAAGATTGGCTTCGGTGACAATATTAAGAATAATATTACCCTGCATGGATTACCCACAGTAATTTGTCCCCTCTTCCACTACCATTTTAGAAAGTTGGTTTTTTATCAAACTTATTTTTGTCTGAATGTAATATGTATACAGTGGTGATAGACAGGAAAATAAAGCAATGCATTGCGCTATAGACAGTTAATGACTATTATAAAGACAGCTAGAATGGACAATAATTGAGATAAAGACAGCCAGAAAACGATCAGGACATGTAGGGGACTGCTAAGATAGATAGATAGATAGATAGATAGATTGATAAATTGATTGATTTTTGATTGTTTGATCATCCTATTATCAGTTATGCTATTAAAATTTTTCATAATTTCTATAGAAAAGATAGAATGACAATTTCATGAAACTGCATACAACTGAGACTATATAATAATTATATAGGCAGTTTAAGTTGTTAGAATTTACAAATTGACTGAAAAACGTTACCCATCTTAGTGTCATCTGATAATATTTTCTAATATGGAATAACTCAATATATTTTCATGAATGTTAACTGCAATTCTAGCACTGGCCATTGTCTTTAAAAATGCACTCCAAACACAGGCCATGCATTGTCTATTGTGAGCAATGGGACATTGCAATAAGGGTAGCTATTGTTTGAACAATAAATTAGACATCTATCAGTTCAATAAAGTTCTGTCTGTAAATCTTAATCAAACAGTTTCATTGACTTCAGTTCTACATCATCTTGATCCTGAGTACATTTTAAAATTTAGCCAAGTAAATTATTGGATGTTGTAACAATTTCAGTTCAATTACAACATTTTACAAATTACCCTTGCAGACATTCTTAAAGGGGCTTCATTATTCCCCCTCCTCAGCTGCTTAACACCCAAACCAATTGGCTATTGTCTGCTGTACCCCAGATATGTTAATCACCTTATGCAATGATGTTATGTAACCTGACAAAAGAATGGAGGGTGGCATACTTCACACATCTCAGAAGTGTGCCACTGTGATGGGAGGGGGGGGGGGTCCAATGAAACATCACTGAAAATCAATGGTTACCAAGAGATTAACTTAAAATGATATATTTACTAGTCTAAATGGAATTGGGATCATGTAATTCGGGCAAGTAGGCCTATGGCTGATTTTTTGCATTTTGTAAAAAGAATAATTTGAGAAAAAAAGAAGAATTCCAGTTGATGATTGGATTTGGTGTTATATTCATGTATAGGAATCTTGAATCATTGTAAGGCTTTAAAAATTGTACAGGATTAAACTTGGTTTTATAATGATATTGTAAATCAAGGTTTTTATTTAAGAATGAAGACTTAATGTTTTCACCAGAAATTAAGGTTTTTATTGTTTTGTGTGCTAACTCGGGACAAATATATCTATCTATCTATCTATCTATCTATCTATCTATCTATCTATCTATCTATATTTATGTCTATCTATCTATCTATCTATCTATCTATCTATCTAGCTATCTATCTAGCTAGCTAGCTAGCTAGCTAGCTAGCTACCTATCTCTCTTTATTTCTTTCTTTCTTTCTTTTTATCAACTTATAGATCGATCTTTCTTCTATCTTTTTTCCCAGTTACCTAACAGGTCATCTATAAAGCATGAAACTCTTCATTTATTGCTGATCTTTTTTCATACAGCAATTTTTGTTTTTTCTATGAAACCTTGAGTAGGAGTACCAATAAATAACTTGTCACAAAGAGATGTTTATGAGATGGTCAAGAGCCCTGATCTTTGTCATAGCTATATAAAATTATGCACATTTGTGAGCTGGCACCAGTGAATTACTTTACTGTTTCAAAGAATTATTGTGCCTGTTGCATTATCCCTGGCTTCTACTTTGCTGTTTTTTCATTATTCAAATTGAAAATTGTAACTAAATGAAGAAATCACAACATCAGTTTCCTTAAGTACACTTTAAGAAAATGTATTGAAGAGTTTCATTTTTAGGGGAAAGTTGAAGATGTTATGTAACACCCAGACTCAGACAGAAGCCACTGCAATTGTGGGAGGAGCATTGCATAATCTGATGTCATATAGAGAAGTGTTGCTTGGATATTTTCTCAGAAAGCCCAGCTTTGTGAATCAAAGTGGAAAATTTAATTTTATATTCAAAATATAAAAAGTAAGGTGGAATCAATGCAGTTTGACCAGATTTTTAAGAAACAAGACAACAAAATTTTGTTTGAAGGTTGAGCAGAGTGTGTTGTGTAACTGATTGCAACCCCCTTTTGACTTTGGTCATGGGAGAGGATCAGCAGGGCAGACAATACCTCTGACACAATCTTATGTAATACTGTACCCCCTAACCAAAGGAGAAATCTGTTCCCTTCAAAATGCTAAAATATCATTGGGATGAGTTTTGAAATTAATTAAAAGACACATTTATCCAATAATATCTTAAGATGTGAAATTACACAATGAAATATGCAAGTACTAGGGTTCTGTAACATGCCAAGCAAATTATTTAATAACCCTATATTCAGT
The DNA here is from genome assembly GCA_026936325.1 of Platynereis dumerilii. Classification (NCBI taxonomy): domain Eukaryota; kingdom Metazoa; phylum Annelida; class Polychaeta; order Phyllodocida; family Nereididae; genus Platynereis; species Platynereis dumerilii. The sequence continues at coordinate 97,167,053 of JAPTHN010000003.1, forward strand.
GGCCTAATTTCTTAGCTAATCAGTCTGATTTGTTCATATTTAATTTTCAAGCAAAAATCTAAATAAAAGGAGGCATCACTGAGGTTAGATTTAAGCCATAAAGTTATAATTGGGAGTTCAAGATTTCTTATCAATATTTTTAAACAAGCAAATGCATGTTTCTTAATAGGCTTACTGCTGTCAAGGTCCAAATTATATATTTACAATTGATAATATTTGATGAGTGGTACAAAAAGTAAATATTCTTTCATAGTATGTTAACTATAATATGCTGTAAATGTTAATAATCCAACCATTATCATCTTGGCATTTTAGACATAGATGTCAAAAAATTTGCATAAATCCGTATTTTTTCTAGTTTTTTCCTTTTCCTACAAAATTTATAGAATCAACATTCCAACTGAGTTCAGATGTTTAAAAATCTTTAATTTAGACACCTAACAGGAAAATTTCACAGATGTAAACGCAAAATAGACTGAATCTCATAATTTTGAAAAAATAGTAATTTTACACATTTTTGTGAATTTTTGTCAGCCCCTTTTTTCTCAGAGCATTTAGACCCCACAAAGCCATATCTTGGTATTTAATGCACACTATTTGCAGATTTCAGTGACATAAGTATAGCAGGTTTTGAGTTCTACTCTGGAAATAGAAAAAATTATATTTTTACAATTTTTCAATAATTGTGAGAAAAGTTATAATGTCATGTGGATTAGACCCCTAAAAGGGACAACTAGGGTACAAGATACAATAATTTAAAAAAAATGAAAACTATACAAGCCATAGTTTTAGCACACTGCCCAATACACAAAAAAATATTTTTTCACATTTTTCGATAATTGTGAGAAAAGTATTAATGCCATGTGGATTAGACCCCTAAAAGGCACACCTAGGATAAAAGATACAATAATGTACCAAAAATGAAAAATATACATGTCATAGTTTTGGAGTACTGCCCAATACACAAGTGGGACGCCCGTTATCCGGACGCCCGCCCGCCCGTCCGCCCGCCCACCCGCCCGCCCGCCCGCCCGCCCGCCGGACGGACAAATTTTCCCAAAGTAACTACAATACCCGTCGGCAATGTATACATTGCCGAGGGTAAAAAGGTAAAGTGCTGAGCACCTCCACGAAAATCAGTTCTGGCAAGTTGCTCAGGTGGAGTAGGCCTATGGATCTGTTCAGAGTGTGACATAATTTTCAACCCCTAAAATTCCATGACAATATTTTCTGCTTGAAACGCGTGGTTTTTAATACAGGCCTAACATGCAGCAGATACCCTGAACAAATTTACCTTGTCATACGGTCCGGAATATCCAAGCTGAGTAATTTTTCTTGGTGAATACAGTTGTAACAACATATATTCATTCCAATAGTAAGATGAACTGAAGCTACCTTTCAGACTATTGAGTTTTAAATCGAGGATGGTAACAAGACATGATGCCTAGCCATCATTGAATTTGCCCTGCATGGACTCCATGACAGAAGACTTCCTTACTCAGTAAATCCAGACCTCCTTTGAAAAACGTACTTGGCGCTGCTTTGGTTTTTATCTTGCAACACAGTGCGTGCATCACACATGATAAAATATTCCAAACCAAAAACATGCAAACCTCTTTTCTGGGACAATTTCAAATTAACCAGAAACAAACCAATTGATGTTGTACACAAAGCTCTTTTCTTGGCTCTTTTGACAAACTTCTACAATTTATGAGGTCTTTAATTCAACTGAGATTACGAAGTCAATGCCACAAAGTTCTGCTCTAAAGCTAAAGAAGTTATGAGGATATTTTTCAACAGCAATCGTTGTACTCTAAAGAAAGGTTTATATAAACCAGTGACATTATTATTTTCACATTTCTACGAACATATTACATATTGTCTTGGTCAGGATTTAAATAGTTATTTTGCATAAACATATTGCCATATGCCTGAAACACGTGCATTGTGCATATATATATTTCAAGTTGACACCAGCTTCTGTTGTGCTTTACAGAAATTTTCATGTAATTAAAAAAAATAAAAAGGAATTTCAGTCAAACACAAACCATGGAAAACAAGTGATAAAATCCCTGGACTGATACCATTGTATGAATTTGAATTAAATAGTCCATAAAAGCCTCTTTGTAAAAGTGTTGTCTATTTTCTAGAGTGTCCATGACTTCACGAAAGATGTTGCACCAAGTAGCAGCTAGCCTGATGCACGTTCAGGCACCAGCCTTGGAAAGTTCCTGTCCATGTTTCCAGGACATCAGTTGTGCCCAGATTCATTTGGACCTCCGCTTTATAGGCAGCCAGTGAAGTTCGACCAGAAGAAAAGAAGTTCAGACCTGCATATTTTACAGACGTCATTTGAGAGTTATTGCAGACATATCAGCAAATCAGAAAGAGATCTAGATAGACAGCTAGATGGCTAGATAGCTAGGTAGTTAGCCGGCTAGCTAGCTAGCTAGCTAGCTAGCTAGCTAGCTAGATAGATAGATAGATAGATAGATAGATAGATAGATAGATAGATAGATAGATATGCAGACTCAGAGAGATATATATTATATAGGACTAAATAGATAGATAGATAGACAGATAGATAGATAGATAGATTGATTGATAGGTTGATTGATAGATTGATTGATAGATTGATTGATTGATGGATTGATTGATGGATCGACAGATCGTTAGATAGATGGATTGATATATTGAAATATTTTGATGGATAAACAGATAGATAAACAAATAGACAAACAGACTGAAAGATTGGCAGAGAGATAGACATATGCCTATATAGATAGACTGAGAGATGGATGGATAGATCGATAGATAGATCGATAGATAGATAAATAGATGGACAGATAGATAGATAGATAGATAGATAGATAGATGAGCTTCTGCCGAACAGGAATGAATGACTCGGAACATAGGCGTATCGGAGGGGGGGCAGGGGGCGGTCGCCCCCCCAAAAGTTTTGGAAACAGTAAGATTCGGGCAAAAAGGATAAAAAATTCGAGCAGATGATTAAATAAAAACTATCGAAAATTAATGAGTTCAATGCAATTTCATTGGAAATGGTATTAAATCTAGATTTTGAAATTCGGGCAAATGTCGCTCGCCCTCCCAAAAATCGCGTCCGCCATATGCCTATGACTCTGAACAGGTAAACATGTATTTTATGAACATCTTCACAAGAGATCTCAATGCAGGGACCTGATCAGGCCACAACTTCACTCGTGTGCAAGTCAGAAGTTCAGGGGCATGGGACTGTCTTACTTCTTAAAATTGACATACCATGAGCCATGAGTGAAGCAGTTTGGAATTAAGGGAGAGAAGGGGGGGGGGGGTTCTGGGGGGGGGGGGTGTTCTTGGCATGCAATGCATGAACGGCTTTGCAAGTGAAAAGTCATTCTACCTTGTAAGTAATCTTCCCCACTCCCAGTAGTCAGACTGAGCAATGAGACAGCCAATAGAGGACTGAAGAAAAACAGCTGTTGCACTTAAAGGTACGTCGTGTTTGATCTGTTTTACTGTAATTTCAGTTTAATTGGAAAAATAGAGAGGGAAACTTATTTTAATTTGATTAAATGGTGTGCAAATAATTATTTCCTCAATTCTATAATGTTGTACTGAAATGAAACATATAGGCCTATATAATCTTTTTTGTTCAACAAAGAACAAATGATGATGGTGACTTCAGAAAAATATTAGATACTAATTTAAGTAAGAACAAATTAGAAAGAATATAGACCCATGAAAAAATATATACACTTCCATTAAAACTATTTATTTAAAAAATGAGGCCTATATTAAATTCTATAAAAAGTTATGTTGAATTCTAGAAACAATTAAATGAGGTTGAATTCTATTAAAAAATGATTAAAATCTAAAAGAAAAAACCTCTGCAAAAGGATACTTTTTTTCGACATTCAGTTTTACGATCTTTAAAGCATCAATGCTGCATCATATTTATGTTCTGGCAACGCCTGGAACATTTTCAGTTAATGACACTTCATGAAATGCAATCTGGCTATGTAAATGGTGTATAATCATAGAATTTATTTTAAGCAAACAATTTAATTTGAGCAGAAGTATCTCTTGCAGCCTTGCTGTCCAACCCGCCTTAATCCTTATTATAATGAACTATTTGAAAATGTGTGCATGATTTCACTGGATGTGGCCGCCTTCATCTCTCCTGACGAGTTATATCCATTAATTAATGAGATCAGAATTAGATTGACTTAGGTTGTAGTTCATGCATCTAATTTTTGGAAATAAGCAACAGTCATGAAGCACTAGATCTGGCATTTAGAGGTCTTTGCGGACTGGCGGTCCACTGGAAAAAAATGTTTTCTTAATTTTCAATTTGTAAACTTTGCCACATCATTGACAGTTTTATGTTGGTTTCCTAATCTTCCTATTTGATGAAGTACCTTATGTCATTTAATTAGTTTGTTTTATTGTCTCCTATGTTGCTAGATATGATTAGCACTGAATAAGCTGATTGACCATAACTGACACAAGCAAAACATTTTTAAGCCAGTGACATTACCCGACGCAGTTGAAAGTTAATTTTGAAACTGTTCGGACTGCCAATCTGCGAACAACTGTAAGGCAATGAGGTTGGTTTTGGATCCCAAGGTTTTTGTACAGCTCCCTAAATGATATCTCCTTCAGCTGAGCCCATTTTGATCTGATACATGCAGATGTTATTCCTGAGAACTTGAACCTTTGAGAACTTGAACTTTTAAAACAGTGGAATAATATTAAAAAGATACTTAGTGGTACTGAGTCACTTTTTGCACTCAGTGGTCGATATCATGCAGTTATTGGCAACTTATTGCACAGTGTCGAGTGCAATATCAGCTTTTATTGCACCAAGATAACTAATATTGCACATAATTGTGAAACTCTGACTTTGAGCCTGCAATAGCATAATCACATACAATGGTGGACATTTTACGTCTCACTTTTTGATAATGTTAGTCCTACAACCATGAAGCACGATCCAAGTCTGACATGTGTCGATCAAATCTAACCTGCTGTTTGCATGAAATTCTTCCACTTTTGATATGGTTTATTTTTAAATTTGTTGAAGTCAATAGCAGAAGCTAACAAAAATCCAGTGTTTTTGGGGAAATCTTTTGATAGCAATGACTTCCAATGGGTTTCGACCAACAGATAGAGCTGGGTGGTATCAACTTATTCTACTGCTAATGTTATTATTATCATTGGAATACATTTTCAGGGATAGCCAAAGACAATTGTCTAATCAGGATAAAGCATCAAGTGGCTGAAAAGCAACATCTTTGGCCATTTTTTGTTGCCTTGCTGGGGGTAGGGGAGGCGGGGGTCAGAAGTCACAAAATTAAAAAAAAGCCCCAGAACAGAACAGGTGTTTGTCAGATCTGAATGACCTTTGGCACAATTATGCAGTGTTTAGTTGACTATGTTTGTATCACATGATAGCTGCTGTGTTGTAAATAGGCTTTAGTCAGTTCACATTTATTTAAAGCAAAGTCTGATGTGACTTTTTACCCCATGCCAGGGTCAAGAAGTCACAACCGCGGGGTAACAAGTCACATGCAATTTTTGTGAACATACAGGACTATATGAGGTAACATGCAGACCTAGACTTGATAGTCATCCTTGTGCATGAAATTTATAGTGAGCCATCCAGAGCTATCGGCTCGCAATGACAATGCACCATCAGCAAAACCTGCGTCAGAAATTGGCCAAAGTTTGCGAAATGAAAACTTGTTGCAATACTCTCTCAGATGTATTATTGATGATGGATGATGATAAGATTGTAAGCTAAAAGCCTCAAGTGTGGAATATTTTACTTTCTTTAGCACGGAATACTGAATTCACGGTACCCTATGGTAAAATATCACAGTGCTGGGGCGAAATGTCACAGTGTGACATTTCACCCCTCAGCTGTTTTTTAAATTCAACACATGATCATGGCAACTTGGTGACCATATGGCCAAAAATGGGTTGACAGCATGAAAGACTATTATCCAAAAGGCCCTGAAACAGTAGCACAACTTCCTATGTCTCAGTGACCAGACATTAATAGGGAAAGTTCAGAGTCGATAAAACCTGTTTGGGACCCCTAAAAAGCATGGGGTGGGTAAAAACCCACTTTGCATAATGAGCATAGTTTTCATATTCCCTACAGACCTTCTTCTCATAAAAGCGTCCCAAATGATGATTTAAGCTTAATAATTATGTCACTGCAAGTTGGTCAAAAAGGCCTGTGACTTTTTACCCCTGTGACTTGTCACCCCCTCTTCCCCTAGAGGTCAACGGTCTGATACAAAGTCAGAAAAATAATCATCATCAAGTATATCACTAAAAGTATATCAAAAGAAACTGGTCATATTTGCTGTGACAACTTCACAAAATAATTTCCATGATAGTTAGGGCACAGCTGTGTGAAGTATTACTAAATTTGAAATTTTGTTCAGCAATAATTTCAGACTGCAGGTTAGATGTTGACGCTTGTCTGACTTTGATGGTTGTAGTGCTCACTAACATTATCAACAAGTGAAATGTATAATGTCTACCATTGCATATGATTATGCTTAAAAATTACTGGTTCAAAGTCAGAGTTTCATAATTATGTGCAATATCATCTCGGTGTCATGAAAGCTAATATTGTACTCGGCACTGTGCAATAACTGTAGAATATTGCATCGCCAATTTGAATAACAATTTAAAGGCGTGCACCCAGAGGTGACATGGTATAACCCTATGCTTAGTTGAATGAACTTTTTCTGGTTGGTGAAGCATATATACAAGGATCTCCTGTGCAGCTATGTCTCCATCCCATTATCAGTTTTTAGCTAATAGGCTGGCTGAAGCATGACGTATTTTGAAAAACCTTTCAAATATTTTCTTCTCTATGGTTAAACCTGTCAAGTCTCAAAAAGGTCAAACACGTGAATTTCGCTCACTCAGGTCCTTGACATTGAGTTTTTGCTCCACATGAGCGAAACCGTGAAAATAATACCGGACACTTTGTGAGCTTTCTTTGTTACAAGTCTTTAGGGGGTGGACACGTGGGGCGTTCATGCCAAGGTGAAGCCTTTGAACTAAAAAAAAAAAAACAACAACAAAAAAACAACTAAATCTAAATTGGTATTGGCTTATAAGATTCAAAAGAGGACAATAATTATTGATTATTAACATTGCCAGTTCTATATAAGATAAATATACTGAATAAGAACTAAAAATCACTTGAAGGCAGGCAGATGTCACTTTAATTTAGTAGATTTTTTTAGCATGGTCAACTATGAACCACGAATAAATACTTTTTGGCCTGTATGATGAAGACTCAAACAAAGTACAGATAATTTTTTCAGTCTGGCTAACAATGATGAAGCCTCAAATAGATGATTCTATGTTGTCTCTTAATAATGAAGCCTCAAATAGATTAATAATCCTGAAACTTTTGGAATGGCTGAAGGACGTCTTTGGCTATGTACGTTGGTGCCAAATAAAGTGGTATATATCTCAATTGGCAAGGTCAGTCCAACTAAAAGTGTCTCCGAGTCAAGGTTACCTTCTCTAAGTGTCCGACTCAAGGAAACTTACCCTAGCAATTTTTCACTGTGGCTAACAATGATGATGCTTCAAATAGATAGATTTTCAAAGTGGCCAATATAGGAATTTTATATAGCAAAATATAGGAAAATATAGGAGGATTTTTCCTACTTTACTAGGACAATATAGGAATCATTCGGCAGCGAAGCCATCGGCAAATCGTGGAATCGCTTCCTTCATAACCTGAAAACTTAATGTCGCGGACATAACTTGAGTAAAAATTCATATATCAGGTGAAAAAAGATGCTAGAAATTTGTATTGCACACAAAATCGTGCATAAACGTGTGAAATATCTTGAAAACTTCAAAAATACAGGAATTTATAGGAATTTTTCCAAAATATAGGAAATTATAGAAGGCCAAAAATATAGGAATTATAGGAAATATAGGAGGACTGGGCACCCTGCAGGTTATTTTTTTCCAAGTTGGCCGGTGATGCTGTATCCTCAAATAAATGATTTTTCAAAGTGCATTCACTTCATTTGCATTCTAAACTAGAACTGGCGCTCGGAGAGCACCTAGCTTCACTGTCCATTTAACATTGGACTTTGACTAAGTACTGGAAGATACTATGGATGTTTAATGGCCGTTTTTGCAGAGAAAATGTAGAAATATATACCCTCTTGGCTGCTAGTGCTGCAGCAAAAAATGATAGTGCATGTTGCACTGTAGAGGCATTTTTCAGATTTCTTTAACTATGGGCCCAAAAAAGCTCCAATTGTCACCAAAATTTAGTCAGGTCTTGCGCAGTACAAATGAACACATCATGCCAAAGGAAATCTAAATCCACCCAGTAGTTTTTGCAGGAGGCAACTCACATACACACTAACGCACATGCTGAAGTGCCAGGAACCACAATAGCTTCTCAGCGAAGCTAATAATTAGAAACTATTCTCAGACGCAAGATAAGATTCATGCGGTCTCAATTCTCAAATAGCCACATGTTCATGAGCCCACATGAATTTCGCTTGTTCCGCCTCTACAACTTTGCACAGAAAACATATTAGAAAAGGGGGCCAAGAAAAAGGAAGAAAAAACAAAGATTGGTGATAAGTCTTCTAGTTTGCATAACAACAGGTCTCCAGTTTTAAGGTGGCTCGATACTCGTGAACTTTCTAAGATAGGATTTCTTAAAAATAGTTTTAAATGATCCAAAATATAGTTTATAGCAAGGATATATAAACAAAAGTGGTCGCTACCAGCCTTTCTTTCAAAATATTTGAGGTTATGTAAAAGAAAGTCAGTCCACGCAAACCTAAAAAACTCCATTTTTTTCCTAATTTTTTTACTGTGAAGTTTTCCCTGCCATTCAGTGGCCATTCATCCTATGTTATTCAGTGAAGCATGGAATTGAAGAGGACAGGTTTATGAAAAAGCTGATTAAAATTCCAGAGAAATATATTTAGTTTAAAGAACTTTTTAGGGGGTTCGGATCAAAAGTTACGATTTTGAAAATTTTAATTTTTTTATGAACCATAGCAATAAAAAAAAAATGACGAGATAGGATTTCTTATATCTTTGTCATTTGCTTCCAAATGAAGTAAGGAACAATATAATGATACTGCCATACGTCCCTATGGGCCTTCAAATTGATATAAAAATTTATTTGTGTTACTGAGTCATTTATGAGAAACTAGACATGGCTACCGAAAATCGCCTACAAAAATTTTCTACTAAGAGTAGAGAGCTGGAAGTCGGCCAGTTTACAGTATTCTCCATACCGCATCTTATGCTCCAAACCAGAAGTCTCTAGCCCAAAGAGAAGTGGCAAAAAAGGACAAACGAAGCGGCCGAGAGTGAAATTCTCTGAATTAAAAAAACATCCTGAAATAGTGTCAGCAGTGCTCAGCTGCAATGGTGACGTTACCATAGATAGGGCATGCCTGGCTGCGCGGAAATGTGCTCACATGACGCAATTACATGAGTAGCGAGCCACCTTAAAATGGCTGAAAGCAACTTCAGGTAAAGAAGGAACGGTTTTGGTGGCATGATGTTATGCTTGAAAAACTAGCCCTGGTAACCTTGTTTTATCTTGAGGTTTTTAAGGAAAAAAAGCTAACTTATTAAAAAAATTGTAAAAAAGTGGATAAGTTATGTTATGGATCAGATTTATGTGTCTTTTTAGTTTTTACACTAAAAATAGGTGACCAGTATTTATGTGAAAGATCAAAAAGGTATTCTTCAACTTACAGAAACGCGTGCAGGAATACATTTAATTCAAATTCAAAGTTGATGATCTGCATTTTTAACATATATAAGGTGTGGTTTCACAAACACGGCATCGCGAAATTCAAAACGCCTGGCTCACAAGAATGGTTATGAGTTACTGTTGCTAACATTCATAGACAAAATAGTTCCAGAAAAAGTACCTGTAGCCTTTGAATGGTGCAGAGTTTCTCCATTCTTTCCCCATCCTAAACGTCGTTTCAATTGCCAAATACACGGCCATTTTAGTGGTACATGCATCAGGTCAACAATTTGTGCCAATTGTGGTGATCATACTCACACACACGATAAACCTTGCTCTAAACTTTCGTAATCTTTCTTGAGGCTAATATATTATTATTTGTTTGACAATATTTAAGCCTAATGGAATATTTGTTGATGATATTTTTCAGACACAAGATGCGGGACGAAAAACAAGTGAAGGAATTTCAATTGACTGAACAGGATGACCCCTGGGAACTTCCAGAACTCAGCGTAAAATCAACTCCTTGGAGAGGTAAAATATAGTTTATTTTAAATTATGCTTATAATAGCAGGCAAATTCATTTCTGCAGTTATTTGTAGTGATAAAAGTAGTCCAGACTCTATTTTACCTTGTTTTTGTGCTTGATGAGTAGGGGTGTAAATTTAATTAAGTCAAGTCAAGTCAAGTAAACTTTATTTCGGGCCGTAGTCCATATATATATATACTTGATATACGCAAAAACACTATATATCTAACAATGGAAGAGACTAAGCCACTGTGATGCGAGACTGCCTCTCTTAAATCGGATAAAACCATGATGATAAAATTTCGTCACTTCTTACAGTTTTCAAACATACTTTAATGACATCTGTTATATTAATAAAAACTCCACAATGCAAATATTGACATTTACTAGAATTGCCCATGGTGAAAAAAGGAATGAGAAAGAATGGGGAGAAATGTATTGTGAATTTGTGAAAAAGATCTTTTAAAATTAAGGATGGCCTGCAAATGTAGAAAGACAAGGCATTGAAAAGATGGTGTGAAGATAGCAAGTATTGTATACAGCTATATAGCTATGTAAGTAAATTTATTTGATAAAATATAATGTAATGTGGCTATTCTTCGTATCATGCCAGCAGATTGATCAGCCAAAAATACTCAATCCTTTTATCTGTTGCTGTGTAATTACATTGAGCGACAAGCGCAATTGGGTCAACTTTCCAAAATGTTTTTGCTGGAAGGTGCTGCCACCTGTGGATAATTCCAATCACACAACCCTGAACCTTACAGTGTAAACAAACATCTTTTAACAGAACTTCACTGGCTGTTGTAGGAAGTCATCTGGTACATTATCAAGCCAACTTAATAATCACTCAGGTATTAAAATTTATATTGATGATTAATAAATATGAATTTGTGATTGCAGAGTTGACAGTGAGAGGCAAGATATGGCGAGTGACCTGGGCCTTCCTGCGATTTGCCCTTCTCATCGGCTTCCTTTACATGTTCATCTGTTCACTCGATTTTCTGGGAACTGCTTTCAAATTGTTAGGAGGTACGTATATAATTAAATTTCTTTTTCTTTTGATGATACTTTGTAAATGACTGTATTTTTATACCAAGTCATAACGATGCAACCGTCTGAACCGGGTCAAAATTTTGATTGCTCAAGATATATAATAAGGCAGAAGTAGGTAAGCACTTGGGAAAATATGGTGCACACTGCATAACATGTAAAAGTTTATAAAAGTATTACATATACCAATGTGATTTGTTTTGACAAAAACTGTATTGCCCTAGCTGTATTTTCCATTCCTTTCTTTCAAAAGTATAAACATGACAGATACGCTTTTCTAATAAATGCAGCACACTGGCTTCCAAAGTTTTATAAAATTGCCCCTGATGTGACATTGTCATAGCAAGCTGTGACTACTTTGTTAGTAATTCCAACAGAGCATTCATTCCTCTGAAGTCTTCGACAATTATGAGATTTCTTTTAGAGAGTCTTGCAATTATTTTCAGGAAAAACTGCTGGAAAAGCTTTTCGGGAGAGCGAACTGTTCAAAAATCCAATAGCGGGCTTAATGATTGGCGTGTTGGTGACCGTCCTTGTTCAGAGTTCCTCCACCTCAACTTCAATTATCATCACAATGGTGGGAGCCACTTGTAAGTATATCATTTTATGTTTTACCTCCACAATAAATGCACATATTCAGACAATGTAAATGATTAGTACTATCTCTTCGGCTTTGATTTCAATTTAATTTTGGGAAACAGTATAGCCAGCTTTTATTTATTTATTATACCAAACACTTGAATACAAAAACTGTCATTTTACAGTTTATAACCATCAAATGGACTCAAAAATGTCCAAATTGTCCAAAATTTTGGAAATCCATTCCAAATATGCTGAATTTTATCCTGTGAAAAATTCATAGTTCTAGATTGAAAATAAGTATCCAGATGAAAAAAAACCTAGAACTTTCTGAATGCCCCTCGTATGTGGATAAGGTTAGCAGGCAAACACAATAACAGTTACAACCACCAACAGACACTTCATTGGCTTTGAAATACTTTTTTGTGGTATTCAAATTAATTTTATCCTATGTAATTCAGTGCCTCAACCAATCACAAAAGCACATTTGCAACGTTTTTCTATCCAATTGCAGAAACTCATACTTACTGAAATTTCAGTAAGGGCAACTGCCATGAAAGTGAACTTATACATTTTAGGGACGGTTAAGAATTTATGATTGGGGGGGGGGGGGTTGGGAGTTTTGCTGTAACTTCTCGTCAATCTTAACCAATCAAGTTTTCAATTAAATTCAATTCTATTCAATGCAATTCAATTCTAACCTATTCCAATCATTCTATTCTATTCCAGTGCTGAATGTGAAAGAGGCGGTGTTCATCATCATGGGGGCTAACATTGGCACGACCGTGACAAACACTATTGTATCTCTTGCCCAATCAAACGAAAAGAATGAGTTCCGAAGAGCTTTTGGGGCAGCTACAGTCCACGACATGTTCAACTGGTTGACAGTTCTGATTCTCCTGCCCATCGAAGCGGCATCCAGTATGCTTCAGAGACTGACTCATGAAATCATTGAGGCCATGAACATCCGTCCTGACTCAGAGTTCGGGGACACAAAGAAGGACATCCTCAAAGTCATCACCAAACCATTCACCAGTTTGGTTATAAAGGTAATTTTCAACTATCACAATCATAGAAATACATGGAACGGACATGAGGCTGTATGACACCACCTCGAGATGAGGTCACATATTCCGCCATATTGGAACTGCCCTGAGACATGACGTCATTGTGACGTCACAGCTGGAGCAACAAAGATTTTGTGTTTGGCTGATTGTGACGTGACATGATGCCATATTACAAGTGACGTCACTATCATTGGTTACGTCACGGTTACCTAATGCCAGGCTGCCAGGCAGTTCCAAGATGGTGGATTTGGTTGCTTTATCTGTTAGAGCCTGATGTCCGTTCTATGTATTTCTATGATCAAAATTCAATGGATCTCTCTAATTATTCTAAATCACCTCCAATGTCCTCCATTACTATAGTCTTACCGTTAAAGTAAAGTCCTTTACAGCTATTTTCATAGTTTAATAGGCGTACTTGTGGCCTCCTTATTCAAATAATCTTCAGGAAATCAGTTCTAATTATATTACTATAGTACAGGTGTCTACAAACATGAAATACATTGTATAGCTGTTTGAAATGCTGTAAGTCCTGCATCTGTCAAACTTTTTAATAATGTCTTAAATGTCTTAAATTGTCATTTGTAGATCGACAAGAAAGTCATCACAAATGTTGCAAAAGCAAACACAACTGCAGAACTGGATGCGGCACTGTCCAAGGACATCTTGGTCACGTGGTGCAAAACGAAAGAGCTAAAAAATGTCACTGAGATGCAAGAATTCCCTGTCCCGTGTAATACGACATCTACGATGATGAACGCCATCTCTACAACCATCGACAGCCTCACGGGGACACAAATGTGCACTGAATACAGAGAAGTTACAGAGGAGCAGTTCGTAAAAGAGAGATGTAAGTGCTGATTTATAAGCGCTGATCCAACTTTTCTTATGAAGCTCACCTAGGGTGAAAGAACACTCTCAGAAATAGACTCGCTATTAGAAAATAGTAGACTCTTTTCATGGAAATTGTACATATGTATAGTTATCAAGATCCGCTTCAAATTAAAATAATTAACTTACTGATTTATTGCTCAACTGCGTTTTCTTTGAAGAACCTCACTGACCCACTGACATTATACCTCGACTATGACACTGCCACTTTCAGACGTCAACATTTGTCTTGTTGAAAATACTTACAGATTGTATTCTTTGTTGTGTTAGGTCCCAATTTGTTCGCACAAGGAAAAGGCGACACCTTCAAGTTGAGCGACACAGTGGCGGGTGTGATCCTCCTGATCGTTTCCATCATCATCCTCTGCATCTGTCTGGCTTGCATTGTCAAACTACTGCAATCCATCTTCAGGGTAAGCATGTCACTATGTGTATAATATGAATCATTAGAATCATCTTTAGGCGTACGTTGCATGCGATTTGGGAGGGGGGGAGCGACATTTGCTCGAGTTTCAAGATCTAGATTTAACAACATTTTGACTGAAAATGCCTGGAAATAATTGATTTTCGATAGTTTTTATTAAATCATCTGCCCAAATTTTTTTGCCTTTTTGCAAGAATCTTACTGTTTCCTAAACTTTTTGGGGGGGGGGGCAACCCCCTGCCCCCCTCCCATACGCCTATGATTAGAATAGTTGTCATATAACCTTTGATAAGGACCTGCAGCTTTATAGGAGCTTGATGCTCCAACATTTCGAAATATGACGTGAGACAACCTGAGCAGCCTGATGATCATATAGTACAAACAATGTAGAAATAATTAATTTCAGTGACACTGACCTATACGCCATTGGTCTGGTCATAGATTCTCACAAGGATAAAACCAGTATAACCTGCACTTCTACCTCTACCCCACCATACCAGGATTTTGCGCTTACCAGTGTATTTATTTATATTATATGAATCTTTTTTTATTCACGACAGGGAGCCATTGCAAGGGTCATCAGGAAATTCCTCAACAACGACTTCCCCGGATGTTGTGCTTGGTTCACGGGCTACGTGGCCATATTGGTGGGAGCTGGGTTAACCATCATCGTGCAGAGCTCATCGATCTTCACTTCGACCATTACACCTCTCGTGGGAGTCGGAGTGATCAAGTTGGATCGTATGTACCCTCTGACCTTGGGATCCAACATCGGTACAACTACCACAGGTATTTTAGCTGCTCTTGCATCCGATGGGGATGAGTTGGAGAACACCCTTCAGCTTGCGTTGTGCCACTTGTTCTTCAACATCATTGGAATCATCATCTGGTATCCCGTTCCAGTGATGCGCAAGCTCCCCATCTTCCTCGCTAAGCAGTTAGGTAACACGACAGCCGAGTACAGATGGTTCGCCATCTTCTACCTCTTCCTCATGTTCTTCATCCTTCCCGCCGTTGTCTTCGGTTTGTCGTTGGCCGGATGGTACGTTCTCCTAGCTGTCGCTGGCCCCATCGTCATTCTTCTTATCTTCGTCATCATCATCAATGTGATGCAGAAAAAGTGTAGTTCCAAGATCCACCCTGCCAAATTGCGCAGTTGGGAATGGCTTCCCCTGCCCCTTAGAAGTCTCCAACCGTTTGACAATTTCTTGAGGAAGACCTGCTGTCGTTGTGCGTGCTGCAAAGCTCTGTGTCCGGATAATACGACGGAAGATGACTTTCATGCTGTACAGGTGGGAAATGGGACAGACAACAAGGCATACATGAATGATGCTGTGTAATCAAGTCCCCTTCAGACTTTTATGACTTTTTTGTTACCTTCAAACAACTGGGCATAGTTTGTATGGATACAAGGTATTGGTGCAAATGTAACTGCAAACAATAGACAATAGACAGAAGTGAATTGTGAGTTAATTGTGATATTCTATAATCGTATTTTGTATATTACCTGACATTTATTCAGATTTGTATTTTGTACATTGTAGAGAAAGTTAAATACTCAATACTTGCTGTACAGTGATTTCACTAGCAATAATTGCACATGTATATATTTCCAATAGTTGCACATTTATATATTTCAGATGATGTACAGAAACCCTTTAGTTTAAAAATGACGTTTGCCACTTGCTTGTCAGTGACTGTTGAGCACAATTGTGCTTTTTAAAATTCTGCATATTAAAGTGTTTCTGAGAAGCAGAAATATCCTTTAGAATATTAATTGTGTCAAAATTCTACACTACCAGTGATAGATAGTTTGTGATAACCCCACATTAAAAGGTCTATTTCTGTCTGACTCTTTGATTCAATTCTTGACCTTTTGTTTTCCTGTGTTGAGTGTATTTGGATGTATATATATGTATATAAATCTCAATGTGTTGTGATGTAATAAATATTAGAAAATACGTAACATTTTTTGTCATATTCTCGAAAATGACTTAAAATATATGACCTGCAGTATCATAATCTTAAACTTCAATATACTGTAATTTGTATCATTAAATTAAAACAAATTGTGAGAAACAACGTTTTAAAAACAACAACAAAAAGTATTAGATAGATGAATTCCAACATCAACCTGTATGAACAAATTCAGCTTTCGTGAGTTACAGTCCCAGTTTTAAGCGCTTCTGAAGTTCTGAGCAGTTTACTCAAAGAGGCGCTATATAAATCACTATTATTATTATTATTACATATAAAAAGAGGAAAAAAACAAGTTATGCATAATACACACTACCCATCCCAAGCTTGAAGATAGATCTGGAGGATTTTGTAAGCGTAATAAAGAAAATGGAGGCAACAGTTATAAATTTGAATTGTGGCTGCCGACGTCCATTCAGGACGTCCTTCTTTAAATTTTAAGAGGCGCTAAGGCTTGGCGAAAGCTTTGTACAGATTTATGATTGTTCGTGATATTATGTACTTTGGCAATTTAAGCCTTATTTTACCCCTTTGCAACCTTCGCTTGAGTTGCCACAATTTTTTTATGTTCACTCACAGTTCACTCATGATCAAGAATTTCCCTTCCTTGTTGCAATTGTGTTATTTTCCTTATTTTCCAAGCTGCACACATGAAACCGTCAGTGACCCTCTTAATCAAGACATTACGTAATACCGTGGAAATATCCATTAATTTTTATGTCACCTGTTTAATTTTTTTTATAGCTTGGATGTTGCATAATCTAAATTAAAATATTTATGTTGTTTGTCAGGAGGTTGCATGGAAAGAAAATTCTGTATTTCCGTGAAGTGGGCTCACAAACTAGCCGCTGGCAGCCCTTTTGGGCTAACAATTCATAAATGCAGTTATGATAGATTTTCAACCGAAGAGGCTCACGAACTAGCCACTGGCAGCCCTCTTCGGCTAACAATTCATAAATGCAGTTAAGATAGATTTCCAACCAAAGAGGCTCACGAACTTGCCAGTGGCAGCCCTCTTGGGCTAACAATTCATAAATGCAGTTATGATAGATTTTCAACCGAAGAGGCTCACAAACTAGCCACTGGCAGCCGTCTTGGGCTTACAATTCATAAATGCAGTTATGATAGATTTTCAACCGAAGAGGCTCACAAACTAGCCACTGGCAGCCCTCTTGGGCTTACAATTCATAAATGCAGTTAAGATAGATTTCCAACCGAAGAGGCTCACAAACTAGCCACTGGCAGCCCTCTTGAGCTTACAATTCATAAATGCAGTTATGATAAATTTTCAACCGAAGAGGCTCACAAACTAGCCACTGGCAGCCCTCTTGGGCTTACAATTCATAAATGTAGATTTTCAACCGAAGAGGCTCACAAACTAGCCACTGGCAGCCCTCTTGGGCTTACAATTCATAAATGCAGTTATGATAAATTTTCAACCGAAGAGGCTCACAAACTAGCCACTGGCAGCCCTCTTGGACTTACAATTCATAAATGCAGTTATGATAAATTTTCAACCGAAGAGGCTCACAAACTAGCCACTGGCAGCCCTCTTGGGCTTACAATTCATAAATGTAGATTTTCAACCGAAGAGGCTCACAAACTAGCCACTGGCAGCCCTCTTGGGCTTACAATTCATAAATGCAGTTATGATAGATTTTTAGCCGAAGACTTAAATGGCTAGTCTGGCATTGAGAGAGGTCTTGACCCCTTGAGGGAGGTCACCTTTACTTGGCAACTTCTTGACAGCACAGGATGTTCAATATTGCAAAATTATACATACATAGCAGGCCTTTTAAGAAGAGGACATGGAATCTAGGATATATTATCACATTCCCTCGCCATGACTATCGCGTTCCTTTGCATCTTGGCATTCCCCTATGATCTCTCGCATTCCCTCACGGTGTCCCAGACTGGTCGTCATATATGTCCTTTTGTGTTAGGCAGCATGCACTTAGTATACTGCCGCACAGCCTTTCATTGTCTTATTGTAAGAAATTTTGACTAAGCCAAGGGAACACGATTATCGCGAGGGAATGCCATAATCTTCACAAGGGAATGCCATAATCTTCACAAGGGAATGCCATAATCTTCACAAGGAATGTGATAATCTGCGCGAGGGAGCCCTATAATGTTTGCAAGGTAACACAAAAGATCCTGAAGGAATGCAATAATTATTACGAGGGACATAAATGATCATGCATGGGGGAACGGGATAATCAAAGTGAGTACGAAAGTAAACAATAATTGATGTGATATTTAAAAGAAATAAAATTCGACAGTTTTGCTTGCTTGACTTTTGTTTCTAAATTTATGTTATGATTAGACCATAGTGATGGTCATGTCACTCACATGATTTTTTGTTATATTAACTGACTTCGATATTGTCTTCTTCTTGAATCTGCCTTTAGAAAAGGAGTAAAAGAAGGACGTTTTTCTTTCACATGAACAATTTTTTTTCTTGATGTAGCTTTAAAACACCTAATAAACTAAACTGTTTGTCTTTTATTTTGTGCCAGAAAGAAAGAAAAAGCTACTCTATTTTTAGATTGAAAGAAAATAACATTATTTTTAGATTGAAATAAAGCAACATTATTTTTAGATTTAAAGAAAACACATACATTTGTTATTGACATGCACGTTACTTCGCTCAAGTTCACTGGAGAGTGGCATGACTTTTTGACTTCAGTTGGTAACATGCGGTTGCAGGATACACTCTAAAAAATGTCGGGACAAAATTGGTTTTTTAGATTCAAACTGTTTTTTTCAAAAACCAAATTTCAATGCAAAAAACCAACATGTTTTTTAAAAAAATCCATGTTGGTTTTGCATTGAAATTTGGTTTTTCAAAAAACCATTTTGAATCTAAAAACCCAATTTTGTCTGAAATTTTTTAGAGTGTATGACCTTACTCATCCAATGAGTAATAAAGTATAGCATGACAAGTATAACATTCCAAATGCAAAAGGTTTTTGATCGTATATATAAAAAACCTACAGCCTAACAATTTTGTTTAGTGTTCAACTGAATTAAAAAGGCCCTATGATGGAGCCCTTTGCTCCTAACTTTACAGAAAGGGGTTCCATTGTGGAGGTTTAGTGCAGCTGGATTATCTAAATGTTGTTATTGTTTGCTGTTGGAACTTTTTAAAAGTTGAACAATGAACCTTTTAGGTTTCCTTTTCTATACCTAGTCCATCACATGAATCCAAAAAGATGCCTAGAAGTGTGATTTCGTTGACCCCCCCTGTTTAGCCAGGTTTCATGGTACCAAATTGTAGCAAATTTAGAATAGATTCTATTTCTGCCTGTTACCAAGTTGGCAAAATACCTGAAACATACTCAAATTTAAAAAAAATGGGACAAACATTGAAAAAATTAATTATTTTTATATTTTGCTCCTAAAAATATTCAAAATTCTGCCCTGACCTTAAAAATTGTCCAAATATCATGATTTTTTCAAGGATAGAAGATCAAAGTATCCTGTAACAGATGATGGAACAAATTTGTTTTTATTTTCAAAATGGCCACCAATATTCAAGATGGCCGTTTGACACCAAATCAGATTTACCTATATTTCAGCTTCTTTTTCTTATATATTTTTTTAAATTCATACTTCAAATGGTTCATGCTGGATGTGAGTGGTTGGCTAATATAGATTGGTTGTATTCTACCATTTTGTGAAGACAAAAATGATTTAATTGCAGTACTTTCCCTTTTATAGAGGTTTGAAGTTGGACTGGACATCCAATTTTGTGGGAAAAGCAGCTGAAAATGGATCTTGGATTTTCAACTAATTCCTTGGGTCCAGTTGTGCTGCTTCATTGATCTCCCCCAATATTTAGTCATGTTTCTTTGTACCAAATTGTTGAAAATTTAGTATTGAATGCATTTCTGCTTGTTACCAAGTTGACAAAACACCTGAAAGATGCTCAAATATTCAGAAATTGCCAAAATGTTGAAAATTTTTATTTTTTTTTCATATTTTGCTCCAAAAACGATTTAAATTCTGCCCTGACCTTAAAAATTGTACAAATATCATGATTTTTTCAAGGATAGAAGATCAAAGTATTCTACAACAGATGATGGAACAAATTTGTTTTTATTTTCAAGATGGCTACCAATATTCAAGATGGCCGTTTGACACCAAATCGGATTTACCTATATCTTTTTTTAAAGTATTTTCTAAAATTCATATTTCAAATGTTTTCAAGCTGGATGTGAGTGGTTGGCTGATGTGGATTGGTTGTATTCTACCATTTTGTGAAGACAGAAATGATTTAGATATCATAATTTTCCATTTTATAGGGGGTTAAAGTTGGCCTCGACATCCAATTTGGTGTGGATCTGTGATTTTCATCTAATTAGTTGGGCCTAGTTGTGTTGCTTCATTGATCTCCTCCAATATTTAGTCAGGTTTCTTTGTACTTAATTGTTGCAAATTTAGCATAGATTGCATTTCTGCTTCAGTTACCAAGTTGACAAAATACCCGAAATATGCTCAAATATTTAGAAATTGCTGAAATGTTGAAAAAAATATTAGTTTTTCACATTTTCCTCCAAAAAATATGTAGAATGCAGCCGTGATCTTGCAAATTGTCCAAATGTCCTGATTATTTAGGCAGTAGATTACCAAAGTATTCTACTAAAGACAAGAATTTGACAATTCAAAGACTGAAAGAGAGACTTATTGATCCATTATGATAGCCATTGACAGCAAAAGTATTCTAATTTGAGAATTTCACACCTTGGCACAAGTGCTCCTGTGGGCAGAGGTATAGATAATAAAATATCTATCCGGCATTACCAATGGGAGCAATTTTTTCAAGCACAGCAGCTCTAAGCCCAAGCACCTGGTGTTAGAGATGGATGCATTTGGGCACCTGGAGGACCCCTTGTGGACTGGACAACTGCCCCCCTTCCACTAGAATTTGGCCAATAAAGGTGCATTAAAAGTACGGCATTGGAGGTCCGCGTGCCTCCGGATAAGATTCAGCCCAGCCTACAGCCCTGAATGCAGATCAACTGATAGAACAGATAATCAACACCCAGGCCCCAGGGGCCAGCCACTGACAGTGGCCCATCCACCACTACTCAAAAGGCCATGGAAGTGACCATGTTGTCAGAAAAACTGACACAGCCAAGTCAAGTTTAGCACATGACAGTAGTGCAGGGCCCCTGTGCCATGAAGCAATATAATAGACCCCCTAAGCAAACTCTGGCTGTGGAAAGTCCTCTTCCTGTGGCAAGAGGCACCTTGAGATAAACGGACCTCTCACATTGACTGAAAGTTCTTCTTTTCCATCAATTTGAACAATTTCCATATATTTCGTTTTATTATATAATTTTGCGCAGTTATAGTGCTATTTCTGGTGCTTCAAAGTTCATATTTCTTAAGAAATTAAGGAAAATATTTTACTATTACGGATCATAACTTTGATTGACAGGTCATCTTTCAACATGATTGGTCAGAATTAAGATAACTTTTATGACCCCTAAAATATCAATGGTCTATAGAGCTCTGAAGTTGAAGTATAGCATTGAAAGAATTATGCAATTTGTTCCCCTCTTCCAATTGGCTGAGACCATTTCCAGGAAACCAATCAGCTCTCTTGAGCAATCAAGATTTTATTGCTACTATTTCCTATATATGGAATATCTCATTAATCGGCAACCGGTTGGTTTTTGGAGCCTCCAGACCCTCGTCCCTTAAACTACTTTACTACCCAAGCATCATATGCGTAAGGACCGCCATCCTGCGGGGGGCTGTCACTATTTTGCCCTAAAATTTTAACATGTAATGGAACCAGGGCAGTGGATCTGCCTTGATATTGGTCAGGATCTGCCCTGATGGGCCATTTGCCCTGATGCCAGGCAGCCCCCGCCCCTACGCGAAATACGCCTATGCCAAGCATTGCTCCTTAATTGCTACTAATAATTCAACTGAGAGAGAGACATACATGTAACCTCCAGGATTGCAATAAGCACAATTACCTGATCAGGCTTGTTTTGCAATTGACTTCACTGCTACCTTTAATATCACTGCAGTGCAAACAGCTGGCTGGGATATGGCTGCAGAAATTAAGAGCTAGTTTCAGTTGATGGCCTTAATGGGCAACTGACGGCTGTTCGCAGCAGCTTTTGGGTCTACATCAAGGGCTGTAATGCATATCGTATTGATGGCCATTTAATTTTCATATACTGATTGACCTTCTATGACCAATATGACTATCCAGTTCCCAGAAAGTTATTTCATATTTCATAATTTTTTGACACATAAATCTGAGAGCTGGGTATTTATCTGGGGCATCAAGGGCAATAGGTCTTATGCATATCTTATTAATGGCCTTTGAATCCCCGATCTTCTGTTATTCTGATTGTCCTTCTACATTGTTATTCTGATTTACCTTCGACATTGTTGTTCTGATTGACCTTGTACATTGCTGACCTGAAAAAATCAAGACGCCGGACAATTTTTCAGGTCAGAGTTAAATTTTAAAATTTGAAAAATTCCTTTTATTTTCAACATTTCTCCATTTCTTTTTTAAATTTGAGCATCATTCAGGTATTTTTTCAACTTTGTAATATGAAGAAGTAAAATCTATACTAAGTTTGCAACAATTTAGTATATGAAGAAACCTGACTAAATACGGGGGGAGAGGGTTGAGGCCAAAGAAGCAGCACAACTGGACCCGAGGAATTATATGAAAATCCCAGATCCATTTTCAGCCGCTTTTCACACAAAATTGGATGTCCAGTCCAACTTTAACCCCCTATAAAAGGGAAAGTACTGCAATTAAATCATTTTTGTCTTCACAAAATGGTAGAATACAACCAATCTATATTAGCCAATGACTCACTTCCAGCTTGAACCATTTGAAGTATGAATTAAAAAAAAATTATTTAAGAAAAAGAAGCTAAAATATAGGTAAATCCGATTTGGTATCAGGCGGCCATCTTGAATATTGGTGGCCATTTTGAAAATAGAAACAAGTTTGTTCCATCATCTGTTGTTGAATAATTTTATCTTCCATCCTTAAAAAAATCATGATATTTAGTCAAATTTTAAGGTCTGGGCAGAATAAAAATATTTTACAGCATTATTTTTTTTTTTTCATAATTTTTTCAACATTTCGGCAATTTCTGAATATTTGGGCATCTTTCAGGTATTTTGTCAACTTGGTAACAAGCAGAAATGCAATCTATACTAAATTAGCAACAATTTGGTACAAAGAAATCTGACTAAATATTGGGGGAGATCAATAAAGCAGCACAACTGGACCCAAGGAATTAGTTGAAAATCCCAGATCCATTTTCAGCCGCTTTTCCCACAAAATTGGAAGTCCAAACCAGCTTCAAACCTCTATAAAAGGGAAAGTACTGCAATTAAATCATTTTTGTCTTCACAAAATGGTAGAATAAAATCAATCTATATTAGCCAACCACTCACATCCAGCTTGAACCATTTGAAGTATGAATTAAAAAAAATATTTAAGAAAAAGAAGCTAAAATATAGGTAAATCCGATTTGGTGTCAGACGGCCATCTTGAATATTGGTGGCCATTTTGAAAATAAAAACAAATTTGTTCCATCATCTGTTGCAGAATACTTTGATCTTCTATCCTTGAAAAAATCATGATATTTGGACAATTTTTAAGGTCTGGGCAGAATTTAAATAGTTTTTGGAGCAAAATATGAAAAAAAAATCATTTTTTCGACACTTCGGCAATTTCTGAATATTTGAGCATCTTTCAGGTATTTTGTCAACTTGGTAACAAGCAGAAATGCAATCTATGTTAAATTTGTAACAATTTAGTACAAAGAACCTGACTAAATATTGGGGGAGACCAATGAAGCAGCACAACTGGGCCCAAGTAATTAGATGAAAATCCCAGATCCATTTACGGCGACTTCTCACACAAAATTGCATGTCGGAGCCAACTTTAACCCCCTATAAAATGTAAAGTATGGCAGTTAAATCATTTCTGTCTTCATAAAATGGTAAAATACAATATATTGATGGTAGCCCACCACTTCCTTCCAGTTTGAAACCATTTGATATATT
Organism: Platynereis dumerilii; assembly: GCA_026936325.1. Taxonomy (NCBI): domain Eukaryota; kingdom Metazoa; phylum Annelida; class Polychaeta; order Phyllodocida; family Nereididae; genus Platynereis; species Platynereis dumerilii. The sequence continues at coordinate 97,191,415 of JAPTHN010000003.1, forward strand.
AATAAAAAAATTATTTTTGAAAAATAGCTAAAATAGAGGAAAATCATATTTGTTATCAGGCGGCCATCTTTAATTTTGGTGGCCATCTTGAAGTTAGGTAGAAATTAGTTCTTTTATCTTTTGAAGAGTACTTTAGTGATGATCCTCTGAAAAAATCATGATATTCGGACAATTTTTAAGGTCAGGGCGGTATTTTAAATATTTTTAGGAGCAAAATATAAAAATAATTAATTTTTTCAACGTTTGTCCCATTTTTTAAAATTTGAGTATGTTTCAGGTATTTTGCCAACTTGGTAACAGGCAGAAATAGAATCTATACTAAATTTGCTACAATTTGGTACCATGAAACCTGGCTAAACAGGGGGGGTCAACGAAATCCTAGATTTTGGCCCTCATGTGAGGGACTAACCAGCTTATAGAACCCTTAAAGGTTCCATACAAAACCTTTTTTTTAAGAATGAAGGATGTGACCTCACAATGGCAATCCTATCATGTGTGCTTTCGTGACTGTTAGGAAATGCTATCTAATGACAGCTCATCGTATAGTCATACGACGTGTAAAACACTTAAAAATACGAAGTTCACCCTACCGAATGCCTATGTGTCCTCGAAGTACACGAAGGACCCTATATGAAAAAGTAACTCGTAGAGTCGTAGTATTGAAAAGTTTTGATTTCTGAATTAAAACATTGTTTTGCTCACTGGGAATTGTTTCAGTCCCGCACTTCATTTTAAGTGTCAGAGAGTCTTTGCACACAAACAGCAACATCATAGCAGGACCTGCAAAAGGAAAAGAAATAGTCTGTGCAAATACTTGTACATTCCATTGCATGTGTTTACCCCACTGTTAATGCATTTCCAGGAAACGAAACTTCTGGAGTCCTTCAAAGTAAAAAAAAAACCATAAAACATGTTAATTTGACTTGCTCATTCTACAGATCTATATGTAACCAGTTCCACTTCACCTATTTTCTGAGAATGCCAAGTTTTGTTGCTGTATGATCGAAACTTATTGGGATTGCCTTGTGTCAAATATTTTCTTTCATTTCATAACAGAGAAACATAATACATAAAAATGGGGAAGAGGTTTTTAGAGTTTCCTTATGAACTTCATATTAATTCTTTCCCTTTTCCCCTTCCGTTTCTGATGCTTGCAGCCCCATATTAGGTAAGCCTACCAAATGGTACAATCATAAATGCACTATTGTAAATGTATAGGGCAGACTGCCCCGGGAGACAGAACTAACATAAAATTCTGATGGTTGTCTCTTTCTGAAGTTTTGTTTTATATGGGTCAATGTTTCAAAAGTTCTACATACTGCACCGTTTACCTGCCATATATGCTAAAGCATGATACAAATGAGCCATATGAAGAATTAGCTGTAGGCCTACCCCTTATATTAATTTAACATTTTGGACCTACACTGTGAAAATTGTCTTCACAGTTTGATTAAATTGATAATAACTTTGAATCAATTATCACACTTTGGACTCCCATATATGAATTTAAATTGGTTCTCCACATGCCTTTTATGTAAGATATTGATTGAGTTACATTTCATATTTATTTTAGATTTTCACAATTAACAATCATTTGGATTGTTGTGATACATCAAATGGCTACAGATATGGATGCGAGTGCACAAAGAAACAGATTCAGCAGAAGAATTTCATTGCCTGACATTCAATCTAAAGAAGGAGCACACAAGGAGAGCAGACGAAGAAGTGAAAATGGATTTCCTAAAGAAAACACAGAGTTATATAACTTTGAAGAATACTGCGCATCGGTCCGAAGACGAACATCTGTGCGAAGGAATTCGACCGCTAGTTTACTAAGCATTGGGATTAAAGATCGAGTAGATACCCAACTAAATAAGAAGGCAGGGGTTATTAACTCAAAAGAAGAAACAACAAACTGTGTGCCCCTGGTGGATAATAGGCCAAATGTGAAATTCCAGAAGGTAGCAGCACCTCTCAGACGTGCCAGCTATTCAAATGATCCAACAGCAGATTTGAAAAACTTGGATATAACACCAGCTAGAGGAGGGTCAGTTATAGAAGGCAATAAGCCTCAAAGAAGGTGAGAATGATAAAATACTACAAAACTAATTAATATGAGAGTACCGTATGTATAATTATACATATTTTTTAATGTTCTTGTTGAATGAATCTAAATTACAGATTGTTACCTGTTACATAGTTGCAGATTCAGCAGATGGCATTGCTTTCGGAAGCCTTTGATGGAATCGAATGGTTGTATCTAATCATTGAATAACATCCATGGCAACATATTTAAAAAGATTTGTAGTACTTAAATGAAATTTAGATGTATTTTCAACACATTGTATTTATGAATAAGCATATTTTATACACGAAGCTGGATACACATTTCTTTCTGAAATATTTTTAACAGGAGAAGATCGAGCACTCCTTTTGTTGGCGATGTTCAAAATCTCGTATTGAAAAAAGAAGTGGATTTATTTTGTCCGAGGAGTAGCAGCATTTCCTCAAGCGTCGTACCCCAGAATTACGAAGCTCGGAAACAGGCCAAGACCACTCTCTATCGTCTGAAGAAACATTTGAATGAAATAAAGACCGGATTTTCGACAGTTCAAAGAATGCAATTTGAGAGACGTTTAAGCGAAGAGTAATTTCAGCTAATATAGCCGGACACTCCTTCAATCAGTTTCATTGATGGAACAGTAATTTTGATCTTTCTAACATCTGTTACCTAGTTTAATTGTCTTCTACGTAATCGCTATAATTTTGTTTTAGTTCAATATAACATAGTGCTGGGCGGTTCTGATATATTTGATTCGGTTTGGTTTTTGGTTATTTCTGTCCCAAGAACCTCAGTTTCGGTTCCGGTTCTTGGCAAATCGGTAAAGAAAGCTGTGATGCACAATGTGAACAACACGATTTTGTGGTCCGCGGTTCAGTGCATAGTCTGCAACCCTTTTTTCCGCCAAATTGTTCAAATTAAGGCAACTTTGTAAGATGTGCATGCTTGGGAAGAGTGAATAATGAATATGTCACAATTTTTCCAATAATTTTGTTATTTTCTGAATAAAATTGGAGAATATATGACTACCTAAAAACTCGGTTGTTAGATTTAACTTCGGTTTGATTTTGGTTGCAGTGGCACAACCTTGGTTTCGGCTACTAATATAAGACCTTTTTCTTTAAATGAGTGAGTATGTGAGATCATGTGATATTATATATAGTTTTGACTCCTTTCTGTTACTCACCGTAAAAGTCAAAGGCTTCTTAATGATGTGATCCCTCTGTCGACTTTATGATAATATTAATTCTGTTGTTTAGAAATGAAACCTTCCATTCCAACTACAACTGCCACCAGGGGGCATTTACTGACATACACACACAACAAACCACCACCTGGTGTATTGCAAGGATTTTCTGGTCACCAGCTGGCATGCAGTCCATAAAATTTCTAGTGAGCTTCTACATGTATGATATATTGATGCAGCTCAGGGGCTGGGAAGCCACAGTGCAGCACCCATGAGCAGAGATGAAGGGTGAGTGATACACCCAGTTCTTCGGTCCTTTGGAGTCGGGCAACAATTAGTTAACTGACTCCGACTCTCGACTCTTGTGGCCTTCTGAAAAGTTACTCCGCCTCCGACTCTAAAGGTCTCCAGATTTACGACTCCGACTCCCGACTCCACTTATCTGCATTGCACAGGTCAACATCTCTACTAATTACTCAATAACTCTCAGCTCCACTGCACTTGTGCTCTACTTGGCTCCAGATGTTGGTGGTGGTTCCGCTTTAGTGACTTGAACCATAATGTTGAATGTGGCTGCTAGTTTTCTGGAAAAGGAACGATGGAAATTTTGCATTGAAGCACTCTTGGGATTCAAGGTCGTATCAAGGGCATATCTAGAACTGACCTGAGGGAGGAGAGCATGACATGCTGTGAATATGCTCTCATGCACTCGCTGCTTTTCCTAGTATATCTCCTCTTGTTAATTTTGGGCTGGTTGGAAGTCATGACCCAATGCCCCCCCCCATAAATATGCCACTGAAGCCAATTAGGATGGTAGGAGGCAGGGCTTAGGAGTCAGAGTCGGGAGTCGGAGTCATGGAGTCTGAGGTTTTTTGGGTGGAGTAGGAGTTGAACTTTGATTTTCAGGTGGAGTCGGAGTCCAAAACTGAAATGATGACTCCTGACTCCTAAAAATAATTAATATAATTTACAAAAACACAGTTGCAAAAATGTGAAATGAACCCCAAATTTTACATAAAACTTCCTAAGCAAGTATTCATGTACGAAATCCTATGAAAACTTTGAAGAATGACTTTTTCTTCTCTGTTAATCATGAAATATCAATATGCAAAAATGCCGATAAGCGGAGTCGGAGTAGGAGTTGGAGTCATAATTCAGGAGACCCAAGGAGGCGGAGAAAGTCAAAGGAGTCGGGATTCGGAGTCGGTTCACTTATCACCCGACTCCACAGCCCTGGTAGGAGGAGACATCAATGAGGTGGAGGATTAATGTAACTGTCATTCAACATAGTTCAAGGTGTTTCATGAATGCAGTCAGCTTGAAACGAACACAGACTTCGCGATTGAAAAGCCCATGTCAGGAAATATATGTATGAAAATCAAACAGAAGTGAATCTTTAAGTTCATGTTTGATACGACATGACATCACTGCTTGTCATATCTTTTACGCGGAGTCAATCTGTACTCAGCAACTACTGAATGTGATCGAAGGACCCCTGGGGTGATTTGTTTTGCTTGTTTTTGCTGACCTGGGGATGTGACAGGGGGGATTCCCTAGGTACAAATACAAATAATGATCCAGGTCACTTTTGATCAAATTATATGAATCAAAGAACAAGAATCACAGACGTGTCATGAATGGTTGGCGGTAGAGAGCGATAATAGGGTCGATATAAAGACCACATTAATCACTAAAGATTTGCAGAAGATAAAGACACTACTGGAAGCTCATTGGAGGTTGAAAGGGCATTATTAAGAACAATGGGGCAATAGTGTCGTTTATGGTGACACCTAGAGTCCTTTTGTGGACCTATTGGTTGCTTAAAAAAGCATGAGAAGGCAGAAAAAAGACATTTGCAGTAAGATTAGTTATTAATTCATGAGGTTTCATACAATCTATCACACTCTTATGCTTACAAATAGCTCAGATGTACAATTATGTAGTGAATGCAGTCCTTAGAAGTGAAAGATATTGATTGCTATGGTAACCAGTAAACATCTTGGTTACTGAGGCAGCCATGTTTAGTTTGTGCGGGACTGCCCTTGCTGACTCCATTCAAAGGAAATTGCCCTTCAGACATTCTATTGTATTACCCTCCTGGAACAAAAGGGCCAATGCAGCAGGCCATCATTTATCCACATGGATTAGGGAATGTCCTTATTCGAACATTTGGTGCAGCAATCTGGACCAGTCCGACCAAAGGACAGAGAACTCTGGATCAGAGAGCAACAACTGCATGACCTAAATTGTACAAGAGATGTTCTTGAAACTTTTTGTGACAGAAGTTTATCCCCCAAAGAAATTAACAAACATTGCAATTTTGTAACTCGTAAACTGAGATAGGCGCTCCCATCAGTTTTGTGAGCAACATTTTGTTCTAGACAGTTTGCAAAATACAAAAGAATATGTTGAAATTCCATGGGAAGTGACATTTTCTTAATTTTCGTCTGAGTTATCACAGCTTAGCTGTCATATCGCAATGATTTATTTTATGAAAGCGTTTTAATGACGCTATACAAAAATTACAAATGGAACATGTGAAGAACGATATTTATATTTTTTATATAATGGACACATTTTCAGGAAGAATATAGGCCTATCTAATTTACCCTATCTAAGAGACTTCAAATTTAAAAAACACATGATTCCTCTTTCAAATGTGTGCCAGTGTGATATCCTGATGGCAAAAGGGCCAATGCGCAACATTGAGAAGTAGGTAATAGGGTGGGCTGAAAAAAACTTTTTTTGGAATTTCAATATGCCAGTGGTATAGAAAGTTGGCTATGGCCAAAAAATGAAAATTTGTGCAAAAAAAATTTTGTGGCATGCGACGTGTGCCGGGCCACTGCGGTTTTTATGAAAATGCATATTTTCATCCATTTCGCATGCATTTTTAGACCATTTTTTGGCCTGAGTCAGCTTCCTTGGTTTCAGAAGGCTCAATGGCATACTGAAATCTTCTTTGAAGGCCATTTTGGATATGAAATGCCGTAAACAGGTCCCTGATATTTAAGATATAACCATTTCTGGGTAAATGTTGGGGATCAGAATTTGGCTTTTTTTGCTAAAAATTGCCCGAAAAAATTGAATATATCGGAATTGACTGCAAAAAAAAAGATTCCAAGTGAATTGTAATTACCCCGTGTCCTCCCTAATGCCCTAAAAAAACACTTCCAGCGCATTACCTGCATCAATTTGTGGTTTCAGTTTCCAGAATAGGGGCAATTCCGTAAAGTCAGATTTACAGATTTGACACTTTGACAGCTTGTGTAGCCCTACCATTACACCCAAGTTATTTCATTGTTTAATAGGGATGAGGCCAGTTAATAGGGGTATCAGACAAGCCATCAACCAAAGCTCCAAGTGCGATAGGAGCTGAGCTACATGGCGAAATGTCATCGTGTCGAACGTACAGTGTGTCAGTACGTCTGACAAGATGACATTTCGCCTTGTAGGTAATGCTAAAATATGATGTTAGCATGCAACAAGCAACATTGTGGCAATGTTGTGACAGCGTTTTGAAAAAATCTCAACATTGTGTTCATGTTGTGGCAGCATAATTTCTGGCATGATTCGTCTGCAATAGCGGCACTATGACAGCACTATGACAGCACTATGACAGCACTATGACAGCATTGTGACAGCACTATGACAGCACTATGACAGCACTATGACAGCCCTATGACAGCACTATGATAGCACTATGATAGCACTATTACAGCACTATTACAGCACTATTACAGCACTGCATCACCTCGGCGACATATTGTTCTGGTCATTACCTCTTGCTGGCTAAGTTGCAAGCTACTTCCATAGGTTTCGTTAAATCATTGTTGGACAGTCTGAGACTTTCTAAATATGATTTTCGATCTCACGGACACCTGTGTGGGTGAGATTATTGTGGCACTGCAGATCAGCATGTTCCAGTGGTGATGTCTTCCTTTGTTTACCTACACAAAGGTATAAATTATTGAAATGTTGACCCCTAGATCATTACATAGGGTCTGTGCACCAAGATCAGACCAGTGACAGTCAAAAATCAAGTCTCTTTGTGTCTTGGGTTTTTTTTTCAAGTATGCATCTATAGGAGGTGCAAATGAGGGCATAAAAGCTAAATGAAATTGAGGAAAACAATTGAAATAGGTTTTGATTGCGATAAATTTCAGTTATAATATTTTCCCAACTGTTTGTCTTGTAGCGGGGCAGATTTGTCATGAATAGGGTAATAATAGTGCATTTATACATAGAAACATGAAACTTGCCACACAGTTCAAAAACGTCTTAAAGAAAATATTTAGATAGGGAGCCACTTCAGATTTGACCTGGTTGACCAATGGCAGCCATTTTCCAAAGTGGCGGCTAATTATCTCATTTTCCTGCTTTCAGTGAAGTGCCTATAATTTGAAAGTATGAAAACAGAGCTCATTATTCTTTCTACAGATCCAAAATTCATTATCAATTGATTCCTGGATTGAAATTAGGAATTTTAGGGTAGTCAGGGTACATTTTGTTTGAACTGTTGAAGAAAATGCAGCATTTTCGCGGTTACCCATAGTTTGGTGGAATCTCAATTGTATTCTTTGTCAAAATTAAACTAAAAACCGAAATCTTCAGAAAACATTTTATTTACATCTTTTTCGATTTTCATAATAAATTTTTGAAACCCATTGATGTGACCATTCATTTGAAAGCTCTTTCTACAAGGAATGCAGAAATGTAACTAATTTTGAGATTTATATAGAATTGGCGTAACCATGCCTAACCGCGAAATCCAGTGTTTAAATCAATATTCCTACCAAAATGGATTCCAGCAAGCCTGAAAGTAGTCCAGGCTACCAAGAAATGTTAGAATAATGTACTGAATACCTAGAGAAGCAATAAAAAACACTATTTGCCTGTATTCTATTTGTAGGAACTGCACAGAAAGCAGCAAAATGGAAGAATTGGCCGCCATTTTGGAAAATGGCTGCCAGTAGCCACCTAAGCTAAATCTGAGGTGGCTCCCTATCCAAATATGTTTGTATAGATGTTTTTTAAGTGTGTGCCAAGTTTCATGCTTCTATGTATAAATGCACTATTTTTTTACATACCTGCCCCGCTATTGTAAACGTCCAGTGATAAACCCTATATATTACGATATATATTATAATGCTTCTTTCACTTAATTTTATGCATTACCTGTCTTCTAATGTCGGACCAGATCTATCTGAGAAATTTCAGAGTTTTGGAGCGAGCGCAATTACCCAAACCAGAAAATAATTATGGTAGGGGGTCAAATACTTATTTTCCTCACTATATGTATATATGCTGTATATTGGGAGTTAACTGACAAAATTGTTTAAAAAAATGAGGAAAATGGAAGAAGAAAAAAGAGAACTATTTTTTTCACACTTCTTTTGAACTGGAGCCAAACTCAAGATAACTTGCCAAACTGAGTGTGAGAGTTGTTTGGTAATTAGATAGCATTGTAACCTACTCATGAACCAAGTAAGTTGCACCCACAATAAAGAAATCACAAGCTGGTAGAGGTCTTTTTTTTGTGAAAGAATAACACACTTTATTAAAATGCACTTCCGAGAACCTTTATGCCAAAAACTTACTCATAAAATTAACTTTAATAGTGTATCATGTTAACACATTCTTGCCAGAAAGGAGTAGAGTTATCAGTCGTAAAATTAAGTGAACGAGATAAAATTATATCATAAAAGAAAATCGTTTGTTGAAAATTATGACATTTATTGATTTACATATATATGTTATTCTCCACGGGAGAGGGAATATGTGATTTATCAACCAAAGACTTAAGCCCGAGGTGTGATAAACCCATATTCCTGACCCATGGTGAATAACCAGCTTATACCATGAGACTGACACTCAAACAGGAACATGGGACGAAAAGCAGACAACAACGAATATGGGAATTATCGCCAAATAAAATATTGGCATGTGATTGGCAGACAGAAGTGTCACATGGTATTAGTATGCTTATAAGATATTGGTTTATCAACTACATACCTGATAACATTTCTTCCAACACATTTTTTAAATCTCTTGGGCAAGGCTTTTATTTTTATTTTTAGCTTCTTGGATCGAACGACCAACAGATTTTCTGCCTACGGAAAAAAAAATTAATCATGGCCAGAATTTTTATCAAATTGACATTATAAAAAATTGAGATTTCACCTTTTTTTCATTCTACCGACCGACCCTAGAAAAAGTGCCTCGAGAAGATCTGAGAAGCTAAAGATCAATTATGTCTGGCCTTGTGATTGAAATTCTAGTTTTGTTTTATAATTATCAACCTTTTCTTGAAGAGTATATATATATAGTCATTTTACTAATTTACTGCCTAGCCTAGTATTCAAATCAAATTTACTTTGTGCCAATCTGGTTTGCTGTTACAATCAGCCAACCTCTGCAATGTATTCTAAAGGTCTTGATATATACAGTAGATCTAACTGATTTCTGGGAAAAAAACAAAACCTTCCGCAAACTTGAAGAACTAATTTAAGGTGACTTAACACTTTGCAAGTTAATTAAGCGTTTCTCTTACAACTGCAGTCAAGGTAATCTGGACGTCCTTATTTTCTTGCACCTGGCTAGACAAAACAGATCTGAGGAATAAATTGAATTGAAGATTGTACCTAAATTAGACTAACCAATTGCCCAAGAAAAAATAAAACAGAAAAGGAAAATAGTTCAAGAGACTATTTAGTTAGTTTTCATCAAGGCATTAAGATAGATAGATAGATAGATAGATAGATAGATAGATAGATAGATAGATAGATAGATAGATAGATAGATAGATAGATAGATAGATAGCCCAATTGAACGACTGACCATACTTATTGACTGACGGACTGACTGATTGACAGACCAACTTGCAAATAGTCACTTTGACTGGTAAACAGGCCTAAGCCATTATATTCTAAAATATGGCACACAATAACAAATGGATATAATTATATTTTCCGTTGTGCAATAGTCCAATCGTATCTTATCTCACTGAGACTTATCCCACATGAAGCCTGTATAATCTCCTCCTTCTTAATTGATCCCATTTATTCTAGCATCACTTTACCATGCACATACGCCGCTCTAGTGGGGGATTAGAGAACTACCCTGCAGGATGCATTCACCCGGAAAATAGGGGGTATTTTGATCAAAGAAGTTGGCGGAGTTGAGCTGTTGGTACTTTTTGTGCCATAACTGTTACTCAATCGATAGCCAGTTCACTTTTGAGTCTGAGGCCACTTTCTGTCATTCAGTGCAGAGTCCAAGGTAGCTGGCTTAGCTTGGCTTAGCCTGGCTGGCACGGGTGCCATAGCAGTTCACTGGGTAACCCCCAAGTTCTTCCAGTACAGGTACGATGTTTGGAAAATATGGCAAAGGTGTGAAAGTGCAACATTTTCACACTTTTGATGTCAAGGATTATGCAATCTTACAATATGTGACAAACTCTATCTATCCATCTATCTATCTATCTATCTATCTATCTATCTATCTATCTATCTATCTATCTATCTATCTATCTATCTATCTAAGGTACCCACCTGCTCCACTGAAGGTCTTCATCTGCATGGGTTCAAACTCCAACTGAGGAACCCGAAATTTTCAGAGTACCTTCATGTGAAAGATCCCAGCTGTCATTAGGATGAGACATTAACTTGGTAGTATCACTGTCTATGCTGGGCAATTAAAAGTTCCCTCACATGGGGTAAATGTGACATGTCTATCTATCTATCTATCTATCTATCTATCTATCTATCTATCTATCTATCTATCTATCTATCTATCTATATATCTATATATCTATATATCTATCTATCCCATGACTAATTTGCATTCATGTCTTCATGATCCGTGTGAGGTGTCCATGTCTTTGTTTGGATGTCCTTAACAGATGTAATGTTTCAGTTTGTATATGCATAGGTGGTCTGTGTTATATGTTAAATGACTCACGAGTTGCCGATCGCCTCACAGCGCTTTTTTGCATGCTAATTTCATTTTGCTTTGACGTGATGTGTTTTGTTGTTTAAAAAAAAAAAGAGAGAAAAAAGTTTTGAGTTCAATGCCTTGAAGTGTTATAGTTGAAACAAATCACGAAATTTACAAAAGGGAGAAACGAATGTGGAAAATACTTGGAATTGTGTGGGAAAAGGATAGGAAGGTAGTGGGTACATCTACTGTAACAAGTACATATATCCTATGGGTGGAATCTTTCTTTTGCACTAATAACCTAAACTAACAACTAAAGTTAGAGTCAAATCGAGAACTATGGAAAGCGGAATTGTTTATCATGTTTATAGTTTCCTTGTTATTTTTTCTTGTTGATATAAACTTAGTTTGTTTTTCTTGCAAGTTTCCCCTCAGGGTGTGGTTTTTCAGTCGTATATGTTGTGATTTCAAGAACTGTTGTGTGTGATACAAAATCGCATCGTGTGCCCCACTCAAGCGCACTAGTTGCACATGTGACTGCCGCACAAACTGTTGCCTATAATCACCGCCGCAACTGCCGACTTGTTGGCCAACTGCTTGTGCAAGTCTTGTGCACATGTGACCAAGATGCACATGTGTGACAGGAGTGTGTGATCTGTGTTACACAAGTGTCTTGAAGTTCATCTGTAAGACTCTAAGACCCTTTTGATATTTGTCGATAATTACACATGAAAGAAACTATTGCATGGTTATGGAATGTTATGTCAATTCATGTGTGAATGAAAGTAAACTCCTTGTTATGTTAATTTGAAGTAAAGATTTTAATACACTGAAAAGTGTAATTGATTTCATGATTAATAAGCGTATTGCAAAACTTTTAGGAATATCGAATATAATTGCCTACTTTTGTTTTTGAATGATTTATAGATAATTGAAGACTTTGTGCCTTTAAGCTGTTCATATACTCGATGAAATCAACATAATTCATTGTTGCTTAGAAATCATGTAATGAGTCACTTTTTCTTGAGATGAATTGCAGAATATTTAAAAAAAATAGACTCAAAACATCACCTGTGACCAAAATACATGTGCAACAAAACATTCATTACAGACAAAGATATTTATAGCAATAGAAGATATGATAACTAAACTGATATCAGTCATTAGGGGGGGGGGGGTGGCGGATGGACATCAACCATCATACCCCCCCCCCCGTCCAACTAATATCCATTCAACCATGAAGATTTGGGACTATGCCAATTGCATCAATAATAGCAGTGGGGAACCGGGGTGAAGGTATCAGGTGCTAGTGCAGTGCATCCTCAATATAAGACTTGAATCAGATGGGAATCATAGGACAGTACCTGTATAAAGTAAAGCCAAGGTAATGAAGGCATACCTATTTCTTAAAGATGACATGCTTAAGAAAATGTCTTTTGAAATTTTGCAAAAATGTGTCTTTCAAAAGATAAAGATAAAAGTTACATAAGACTTCTGCAGCTGCAGCTATAGGCCCTTGTGACACCCAGCTTCACTTTCACCCCCTTGGTATGCCTATTTAAAAACGTGCCTTATAATTCATTATGATTAATTACCTTGTTTGTAAATATACATTTTATCAATGTTTTTTACCTTTAGTAATCAATTCCTTTTTTGTAAAAATGTTTCACGGGCCACTTTGAAAAACAGTTGTTAATGACTCAATACCTACTGAGAATATATTTGATAGATTACTACATGTCCTTACATACATTTTTGAATAACTCCTAAGTAAGCATATGTAGTTGAAAATTGCACATTTGCTGGATGGTTTAGCTTTGGTTAAAAAGAAAGAGTATTTCAAGGATATGCACAGAGAAAGGAGATATAAAAGGAGTGAAGGAAGGAAGTAAGGATGCAATGAAAATGGAAGGAAAGGAGGAAAGGAATAAAGGACACACAATTAAGAATAAAGGAGGAATGGAGGAAAGAAAAAGAAAGAAAGGAAAAGAGAGAAGAAGTAAATGAAGGTAAAATTGTCAGTTAAGAAAGAAAAAGGAAAGAAAGGAAGGAAAAAGAGGAAATTCCATTTTATGAACAGTAGCTCAGACGAAAAGAAGAACATTCGATTTAGATGGAAAAAGATTAATAGGGTATAGGGCTGGATAGATTGGCTGTGTGAGGTTTACACATGACTGTAAGGACCTTTTTAGTTTTTACAACATTTGGGATTCTGGTGCCTTGAATATATCGATTGGGTAGATGAATGAATTTCATCATGCAAGCTGTCTGGGTTGCAGGTATTTACAATCAATGTGGAGTATATTTTAAACACAGGGACATTAGCTGCATGTATAGGTGCAAGTGTTGACTCTAATTCTAAAGATTAAGATTTTTTCATCAACCGCTGCCCAGTACATTGTATTCCTGGGGATGTTGTGTTAAGATTTTTAAAGAGAACAATCTAATTGGGAAAAGATGGATTCTGGTGGGAGCTGAATTTTTAATTTGTTGTGAATCATATACATTAATTCTGATGCAGGTGTTAAATGCTTTACATTTGAAATTGATATAATGGATATTTGCATATTCTGTTTCACTTTTTTTCTTCTTTTCTGACTAAAATCACCATATATGATTACAGACCTATCACAAAAACAAGGTTTTCAGAATTATTTTCTTTTTCACTTTTTTCTATTTCTCTCAAAATCGAAATAAACCAAACAAAATGAGAGGTACACACAAATACTGAATAAATCAAGGAGATTTTTGCACAAAATGTATGTATGTACCTAAGTGACTTGTACCTGATCAAACACACACACTTATCGCCCCAGGTTCCAGCTTCAGTCTGCTATGCATGGATGGCCACAGCCAGTCAGGCGGAATGCACTCTCTGCCTCCACTGTAGCTATTTCCATTCACAAGAGCACAATACAGTCAGACCTAGTAGCAAGAGCATTTGAATAATTGATATTTTTGTGAAGCTTGGATTTATCACAGTTCTTCTTCTTTTTTCTTCTTCCCCTAATTTCTTCTTCTCTTATATGCTTCTTCTTCTACTGCTTCTCTTCTTCTTGTTATATAACTTCTATTCTTCTTGTTCTCCTTCTTTCTTCTTCTTCTTCTTCTTCCACTTCTTGTTCGCCTTCTTTCTTTCTTCTTCTTCTTCTTCCACTTCTTGTTCTCCTTCTTTCTTCTTCTTCTTCTTCTGTCTCTTCTTCTTCTTTTTTCTTTCTTCTTTCTTCTTCTTCTTCTCTGTCTCTTTTCTGCGTCATCTCATTCTTTTCTTCTTCTTCTTCTTTTTAGTTTATTTTCCACCTTTTTACATGAAGTAGGCCACCCTCCTTTGGATAGGTTGTGTTAAGTTAAGATTAAAAGTACAGTTAAGTGAATTCCTAGCTAGTCTGTTTCATAGCAGAAGTTCAGCCTGGTGTTCTGGCAGAAGGGTTACGAACAGAAAGTAAATGGTTGCCGCTTGTATAAAGTGATGTAAAATATTGATGGAGAGATGTGTAGGAATTATGCGCCTTATTAAAGTTTGTACTTGCCGCTCACCGGGGTTGAATGACGATATTCATGAAATTGAAAAAAGCGAATAGGCCCCAACCTGCGAATAAGAAGTTAATCCCATACATGGAATCGTTCACCTGCCAAGTGTATTGATGTTGATTAGATTTGTAGGTACAATGTAGGTGCAGTACAATCCATTCAGTAAAAAAATTGAAGCCCTTGGTAGTTTGCAATATGCACTGCGCACGGCAGCGCACCTTCCACTTCTATACACTAAACTCCGTGTCCACGTCGCTTCTGAATGCTCTCTTTTCGCGACTCATCATTGTCGCTTTAAAATAATCACTGGATGCAATTCAAGCTGAAGTGTTATAATCTATTTCAAAGAGACTCATGTGCTCAAATCAAGGGCAACTTTGCAGTGGTGGGATCTGGGGGGACCCAGACCACTGAGACGAAAAAAAAAAAAATATATATATATATATTTATGTGAATTAAATATGGGGCGACGCGGGCCCACGAATAACGAAACGACAACCACGTGGGTCTGTGAGTCGTGAAGCGACAACCCAGCCCCCTCCACTACCCTGTCTGGATCCACCACTGCTTTTAATGTAATCTTTCAACCTTGCCCATCGTTGGAATTTCGCCATTTTGCTGCCATAGTTCTTGAAAAAGTGGTGCACAGGGATAGTACAGATATATGGAGGTCTCATTAGTTTGGCTTCACAGTAGGAATCGGTTATCAATTGGTCTAGTAAATACTAATTCATTATTAATGATAGCAATCGTACATGAACATGTATGTCAATACTACATAGAGAGAGAATCATTAACTCAAAGATTGAAATTGAAAATAGCTCATATGGTCAGGGCAAAATAAGCTAAATACCACTTCATATATTATAATCGTTTCTTCCTGACTAAAGCCATGATATTGAATTCATAAGCAGGCTGTAACTTCTGTATTTAAAATAAAATAATTTCATTGATGGGTTCTCCACCGAGATAATCTGTTGGAGTCTCCGGTGTTTTTAAAAGAAGAAATTTTGAACAGAAGAAAAAACATCATCAGTAATAAAAATAAGTATACAATTGCCAAGAGAAACAAAAAGCAATAGAATTTTAGTTAATTTTAGTTAATTATAGGCCTAAGCAATTCTTATTATTATCATTCTGCATCACATTTTCTTTGTTACAATGTTTCTGCCTGCAGGGTGTGAAACAATGCACTCCACTTTTTCAACCATTAGCACCCAGGAGAAAATTGAAATATAAAGAGATTGGATTGTTCTGCCTTTTGCAAGGCAAAGTGCCTGTGTCTGGTCTGTAGGTGTTATTGACAATTTAATGACTGTTCTGACATTCGAATAATCTACGCTTGGATGATAGTACACAAATATGGATTTCTCGGGCTACCTCAGTGGCATGGGGTTGGTGTGCACTAACTGCTAAAAACTACAATACCACTGATGAATTATCAAGAGTGGAAAATGAGAACCAGAGGTTGATTTCTAAACTGGCTCCAAAGGCTCCTTTGGTATAGAAGGCTTGTTCCTCTAAATGTCCTGGGTACAAAACCTGGTACATTCTTAACGCAAAAGGTTCTTGATGGTATATATATGAAGAAGAACCCACAGCCGAAAAAAATTGTCAAGGGTTCAATACTGGAGGGAAGGCCCAATGAATCTATGAAGGAGTCCTATGCTTCCAACTTGAGAGAGAGGGTTCTATTTTTAGGAGTTCGGTGCAGCAGTGCAACTGGATTATCTAAGTGTTGTTTTTGTTTGCTGTTAGATCCTTTTTAAAAGTTTAATAATGAACCTTTGAGGGTTCCTTGTCTATACCAGCCCATAGAATCCTAAAAGGTTCCATAGAGAACCTTTTTGTTAAGAGTATAGGGAGCAATATCCGGAATCTTGAAAATGCCCCCAGTAGAACTGTCAGAGTTGTTTCTTATAGAAAAGTGCAGACGCAGACAATGTCACTCCAATGGGTACACGACGTAAACCCCGTCGTTGCTAATTGGTGGAGGGCTGGTTTGTTGGTCACGTAGACATGTATGGTAGAGATTAGAGTGGGTCGGGGCAAGAAGCCCGGGGTAGGTGAGAAGCCCCCCCAGGTTTATATCAAAACTTACATTTTTGGTGCTTTTTCTTATTGATAGGATTGAAGCTAGAGGCTTTTTAGGTGACGTCACAAATTTTCAAGGCATTCAGCACCAAACCATAGTCGTAATTAAAGAAACAAAAAAAGGTGCATGGTTTTTGTAACTTTGATTAATTCTTTGAAAGTGGTTGTCAGAAATAACTTTGGAAATTTTTTAAAGTATAATGGATATCTGCATTGCTTCACTTTAGGACCATCACATAAATATGATTTGGATCATGTTTTTTGCATTTTAGCTCAAAATATAGAGTGCAAATTAAAATATATGGGTTTGGGGCGAGAGGCCCCACATGGTATGGGGCATGAGGCCCCCTTCACTGAGGCCTCAAAGTTGCTTCCGGAACCATTTAATAATGTTTACTGTACCTTAAATCTTGATAGAATAGCTAATTTAAATAGAAAAAATGTTGGCCGAAATTGAAAAAGGGCAAAAAATATTAAAAAATAAATGTATGAACAGAAAAATTCTGAAATTCAGAAAAAGTGAATAGAATGCCTTAAAAATGATAGAAGAACCCCAAGAAATAACTTTCAAACTGAATGCGCTCGCAAAAAAAATTACCATAGGATTATAATAGGGGGGCTTCTTGCCCGATGGGTGGGGTAAGAAGGCCATTTTAATTTTTTTACGAAAAGGGCCGTAACTCCTTTACTAAAATTGGTAGACATTCATTTCACTAGTTATAAGTAGAGTCAAGTGATCCCTTCCTGACAGCATAAGCATTCAAATAATCAACCACAAAAAGTAGGTCAAATCGCATCTCGAAGTTAAGGGGGGCTGCATGCCCCGCGCTACTCTATGTTGCCACAACATGAACACGATGTCGGGTTTTTTACAACCTTGTCACAACGTCGCAAGCTGATGTTGAACCATTGACATTGCCACACAATGTTGTGAAAACGTCACGACAACATCACATGCTAGCGTCACATCTTTGATGTTGCTTCAAAACGTTGTGGCAACATAATTTCTGCCATACAATTCTATTATGTCATTTGACGAACAGGGTGACGTTGTTGCAACGTTGCTACAACGTATATGTGCTCATAGGGAAAATGTTAGTAAAATGACATGGACATCAATGACATCACAACATACAGGCCCTATCTATCACATTAGGATTAACTGTCAATTTGTCATCGGGCAACTTGTGACCTCAGTGATATATATGATAAGTGGTGTGACTTATCCAGCGACATTTCCTGACGCCATGTATTGAAAGTGTAGGATATGACCTCACAAGGCTCACAAGGCTCACATGGATCACAAGGAATATGCATTTCTGTAAGGGCTTGTAATTCAACGACTGTAAATGAACTCGTGTGAGGCGGACGAAGGCCTTATAGCTCCGAGCAACTCTGGACTCGAGAAAGGTACAGACCTGTATAGCTTTCACTGATATTCTTCAAATATTTTATGATCAACGGTGCAAAATAATTTGGAAATGATAAAGGTATTCGAACCATGTCATGTTATCAGTTTAAGTTATATCTTTACTTTTTTAAAAAAGAATTGAAAATCCCATATAGAGGTGACTAATATCAATGACTCACAAAATGTATTATTATGTATGATGCATCAATTTTCGATTTCTGCACTTACTGAAAACACTCATTATTCAACTATTTACAAGATAAGTCATTTGGATATCTGTGCAGTGTATATTAAGTATATGACTTTCTGAATCATACCTGTGACCAACCAAGCAAAAAAAAGGAGAAGAAATGTTCAACAACTCATTTTCCACTGTCCCATGACTAAATCAAAATCCAGGGATGGGGTGTGCATTCCCTCAGCAGCCAAGGGGTTCTTTAAAATGGGCACAATCTACGTTGCTACAATGTTGCGACAATGTTGCAATTTTGGTAAAATTTACATACAATTGCATGGTAGAAATGACATTGTTACACCATTTTGAAGCAATGTCAAAATATGATGTTAGCATGCGACATTGTAGTAACATTGTCACAATGTTGTGAAAAAATCTCAACATTGTGTTCACGTTGCAGCAAGGTAATTTCTACCATACATTTCTAACTGTAAATTTTGAATTTTGAGTTAGCTTAATTGATTGAGTGAGATGGTTGCACAATTTCTTTGAGCCAAGATAGCTTGTTGTTTGCAAGTTATAACAACATAAAGATTATCATAACTAAAAACGGCAAGCTATCATGGCTCAAATAATTTGTGCAACCATCTCACTCAATCATTTGAGCTAACTCAAAATTTCAAATTTTACAGTGTATGTCACAAAAGTTGTGCAGTTCATCAAATGGCAATGTTGTGTTTACGTTGTGAGCCCGTTGGTTTGTATACAAATGCATATCCAAATGTTTGGCATCCTTTAGTCTTACAGCATAATTTATTTTCAGAGGTCCATATTTTCTAACCGCTCAGCACTATAGAACCACCTCTGGGAACACTAACTGACATATATTGTGATCGCCATTAATAAGCAGTTTTCTGTAACTCTTGTGATTACTAATAACCTTTCTAATTAGTATGGTGACGTGGTAATTAATTGAATGGAATTATCAAGGTTAATTAAAACTTAAATGAACTAATAACCCTCCTAATTACGAAAAGACAGTTAATTACTATGATATTAAACTTCACCTTTTAGCTTCTGTGAATAGTAATATGCTCAATAAATACACTATAGCTCTAATTTGAATGGGTTAGCAGCATAACATTTGATTTCATTGCTTTCTGATCATGGGAATTAACAGTGCTTAAACTAAATGTTAACATTTGTTGACTAACTCAGTTAATTTCACTTTCTACTTATGGTCAGGTAGTTGGTAAACAGGCTGGTCCTCACTCTTAGAGCTAAAGGTTCAAGATTGAACCTTTTGAGATATATATATTAGGGTGTGGCTGGTGCCCCAACGTTGTCAGATCAAGCTGTACCTTGTTTTGGTACTGTGTTTTGGTCACCATAACATGTGTGGAAAGTTTAAATGAAATCGGAATATGCTTACCTTGAGCACAATGCAGTTATAATTATCTGGTTTTTGTTTATAAATGCAAACCGCGGTTTTGGATAAAACTTTGTCAATATTGGTCATACAATGATGAAACTTGCATGGTTGAACTTGTCTTAATCAAGCTTCATTTTGAGTACCAACTTCGATGGTCTAGGATAATTTTACATAGTACATCAAATTGGTAATCCTGTGCTTGTTCGGGAAATCACTTGAATATTTAAAAAAACCAAAACTTTTGTTGCTAATCAGGTCATATATTAACCACAGGCTGCCAAGGACAATGTCTTGATAATTAAAGTATATTTTGATGATATTTGGACTTCTTAAGTGCAAAATCTGCATTCAGTGTTAAAGCCTGTATTATTGAGATCATGAATTTTAACATTACGCTCACATCATCAGATTCATCACACATATTAGAGCTTCTTGCACTTTGTGTATTCAATATCTTATTTTTGCACAACATAGCACATTTTCAAATAATTAAAAATAACATATAGCTAAAACATGAATTACTTTATAAAATAACAGATCATTAAGTTGGTACAAAGAAGATGGTACCAACTTAATGACCTGTTATATATATTCTCCAGGGTATTGCCATTACATGGTTAGCTTAGGGGGAGTGCTCTGAGTCTCCTTTTGCTGGACCCTGGGTTTAATTCCAGCTCTTATGGGAATGGGATCACTGAATTTATAATTGTTGGACAGCAGTTTCAAACATTTCAACCAGTAATGATATATCTAATCCACATTTTGACACTTGCAATATTAGTCTCTTCTAATTGCAAATAGAATATGATTTAGTATGGGCCCACTTAATACATTTCTTTTTGACAATGCCTTTACGAACCTAAAAATCGGATTTGTAAACTGTAAGGTTATCTTCACAGGTACGTAGTGTAGAAAACCACAGCAAGTGACAATGCATCTTACGATACAATGGAAATAGTATTCTAACAGAATTACGCCATGCGGCAAATGTTTTTGGATGTCTTTACTATTGTGTGCATGCAATCAGACAATTAAACCATAATAGATATTAGATATATCTCTAACTTACATAACATTTGTTTAATAATAGTACTTAGTGTGTCCAAGTCAGCCATGAAAATGGACAGATGTCAAAAATTTTCCTTCCATAACATTCAATAGGCCTATGTGATCTCGTTCATGGGCGTTTTTAAAATACATGTCAAGTACCACATGGTCTTATAAATTTGTACCAGTTTCGTAAAAGAGTTATTGAAATAAATTAAAATCATGTTGTTTACAGACATAAGTCACCATGTAAAATATCCTGAAAATCAATACAGGTTTGCATGTATTTGATAGGCAAGAAGAAAAACGTAACCAGAAGCAGTAAAATAAAAGATTGACAATGCACAAAATTATCTAAAACTATCGAAGTTGGTATTCAAAATGAAGGTCTGAGTGAGGCCTGTCCATTCATACAGGTTTTATTGTTGTAAAATGTATATTGACAAAGTTATGCCATACCGCGACTTCCGTTCTTAGCAAACCACCAAGAAACTTCTACTGCATTGTGCTCAAGGTAAACGTTTATCAATTCTCATGAAATTTCTCAAGCATGTCCCTTGGGTCAAACCACAATACCAAAAATTGGTACAGGAGTCTCCTCCAATTTTTTAATTTTTGAGGGGCACCAGCCACACCCTAATATATATGATACCTAAAAAGGTTACAAAATGAACCTTTGAAAAGATTCATCACCTGTAACCCTAAAAAGGTTCGAAGAATAACCTTTAGCCTCAATTTCGGCAGATTTTAAGGTGATTGCTAAAACCTTATGCTTATATGGGGCCTTTTCAGAATAGGAATAGGATACTTTTATTGAGCAATGGCAAGCTTTTACAGATGCAACAAGGCACCTTTATAAGGTTTGTAAGTTGCTGCCAGTTATCAGGCTTTTTTGGAGAAAGTGTGGTGATCCATAACATGTTAGATGCACACAAATATTTTTTTGCTCTGGTATCTTTTACATGCCAATCATCGACCCTGATATATAGTGGGCTGCCATGTTAGCGCCTCATGCGAATAACATCCTGCTGCATGGGAAAATAAATTATTCTCTGACCGGGAATCAAATCCAGAACCTTACCTAGTTGGGGAATTGAATTGTTGACCATGGACCTTTCTTTGCACTGAGCGTCATCCCACCTGGTGGTCATTCAGATGAGATTTTAAATGAGAAATTTGATCGTTTCAGTTTCATGCCGCGCAACTGATTTACACTCCTGCTCATAATATGGAATACTTTTTTATAAAAAAAGTGTCAAATAAAATTAAATTTCAGTGTGACAATGAAAGCAAGGTCCATTGTAAAGGTCAAGACATCTTCTCTTCTCACTCTTTAAAAGCCTCAACTACATTTTTTGCAAGAATTTTTAATTTTTGTTTGAATGAATCTCACCCTAAAAAAAAAACCCTGAATTTCCATATTTCGTGCTGCTGTAACTCTTCCTGGGGTTAACGCTACAGCATGCATTTTAAACAACAAAATGTTCTTCCCTTTAGCGGTCATTGGAGGTAGTTACCATTGAATCAGACTGTCATGTGATCCAGTAGAAGTTGCGAAAACTGTCAATTTCAATGGAGAATGTTGAAGTATTCCATATTTATGAGCAATGGTGTATGTAAAATTAACATAAGAACAAACAGACACCTGGAAGTTTATGGACCTTCTGTACATAGTAACTGCTCAGCACAAAGTCAACAGTAAATAAAGGACAAGTTATACGTGTATATATGCAAAATTAATGAATTTTTACTACAATTGTAATATTGACATTTTCCGCTACATAACAGTCGTGATGTATTAACTTTTGATTTAGTATATCTTTATTGACAATCGAATCACACTACATATGTTTCTCACACTTTTATTGACACGTTTCATTCACGACTCGTAAGCCTTGCGATTCATTATTAATACTTGATTAGCTGGATTTTCAGGTGAATAGCTTTGCAATTCCTGAAAGAAGCTACGAATATTTAAATTCATACCATCTAACAGCTCTACATCTCTAAGTGGTTGGAGTCTCTCCCTATATATGTCTAAATTACATGAGAGTAAGCGACTCAGATGGCATAATGGCCGACATCTCAAGGATTCAAAATCAAAACCTCTTGTGTTACAAAGTAACCAAAAATGCTAAAAAATATATGGATGCTCTCTAAGGTTATTTCAGCATGTGCTTAGTCATTTACAGTACCTTTCAGTGGCAGCGGCAGCTTGGTATGTCCATGAAAATCCACCAAATCTGGAATGTCTCCCCTGACTGATTCTAAATGAATGTACAGTGCCAGTTTTGCCTTGTTATCGTTCAATGAGAGGCAAACCTGTGGTCATTTAGGTCAATATATGTTACTCAGTTTTTTGTTTTTTTTTGTGGCATGAACAACTGTGTGCAACCTTGCAGACAAAGGGTAGGTATAACAGGTGTGAAACACAAATTAAATGTCCTACTTGTGATATAGGTCACACCCACGGGAATTCTCATCAATGATCCATCCTTTTGTTTACATATGGAACAGGGATTGTAGCTCCTGACAACCTCTAAGTAAATGCCAAAAATTTGCAATGATAGTTGACCGATAAAAAAGATGCACTAATGCATAATTTAGTTAACAACTTACCTCAACTGTGAGAAGTGTCAAAACTATATTCTGGGGTTTTTCTGTGGAGATATCAAGCGAAATAACTGATCAGGAAATCTGGACAAGTCGTGTCTGACAGAGCCTAGAGGAAGTGGTTGGCCAATGTCAAGGTAATCCTTTGACCCATGTACTGTCTAAATTATAAATTGTCACCTCAAAAGGACTAGATCACTTCAACCTGAGGATTTAGTGAAGCTGTGAATAACATGCTCAACAGTTTGGTGATCAATGTGCATGACAACCAACTGTGTTCCAAACATTCTAACTGACTGAGTGGAATAAAACTGTGACTAACTCATTGAAATAAAATAACCTTCTCAGAACAATATTGCTCTGTCCAAAAAAAAAAAAATATATATATATATATATGTATATATATGTCATACACTTAACTGTAGGACTATCAGAAGTATTTGTAGGCCAAAAGTAGAATTAAATAATTAGATAGGAAAAAAGGTTATCAATGGTTTGATAATGGGAATGTGACATCAAAGAAGCTGCCATGAGTAGGGTCACCAGGAGGTAGTGCCACCTACTTTAGGATAGTTGAATCATTGCAAGTACTCAACAATGCAATATAAGCTATAATAAAATATAAGGACAGGCTATACATTTCTATCAATTTTTTTTTGTCTCAATATCACAACATGTAAAGGTGTAAAAGAAGGACCTGGACATTCTCCTCTTAAACATGATATGAAATATTGATAAAATACACAGTACATCAATATCACATGTTATCGAATTTGCAGATAAGATTGATTGAAAAGTGATTTTAGGCAAGTGGGTAAATAGTTCAACAAATATTGAATGCATTAATTGGGATTTTTAGAAAGCCTGTATATATTAATTTTAAAAGAAATATATTCTGTGACCTGACTCTCTGTCAGATCAGTATTATTGTGATAATTGGATAGTTTTTAATGGTTTGATAGTTGTTTGTGGCTGTTTCTGTTTTGCACAGACAACAATCACAATAGGATCAGCAAATGCCTCATCAGTGATACCAACTGAATGCTTTGTCAAAGTAGTCAGTGGAGCATGACATGCACAGTAATGTGGACAATGTTTTCATGATATTTGACCCAGTAAGGGCTCAATCATTTATGAAATAATCAGTTGGAAATAAGTAGTTAGCCAGGATTATTGGAGCAAATCTTCAAATCCCCCAGGATTCAAATACACAAATGGACCAGATGAAGCTGAAACTGGATTTTTTTTTGGCAGATATTGAATATATCTAGTTTTCTGTGCCTGGGAATTTTCTGCAGGCCACTTCTGATCTTGCAAGTCTGTTCTTGATGGCTTACCTAGCAATGGATTCAAAATGGACTTGAAGAATTTATGACCTTTACAGACAGCAGTCAGGCCTGCAAGTCACACAACTAACCAAAGGTGAGGTAAACTTTATTCAGAACAAAAATTGACAGAATTTATTGAGGCTAAGTGTATTATTTTGACTCTTTCTTAGCCATGGTCAATGAAGCATGGCATTCTAGCTTCATTCCCCTGGTATTATATGAGTAAGTCCTCAGCTGCCCTGATCATCAGAATGCTGGGAAGCCCTTGGTCACACCGAATCCCAAGTAACTTGAAATGTGTGCCTTTGCTGTAACTGGCACCGTACATGCAGTTGCCATCTTAGTTGCTTACTCGTATGTCATTTGAACATACGGAGAGACTCCAACCTCTTAAACTATCATCCCATCACATCCCAGTATTTCATTGTGATAATTCCTATATCCTTTGTTGCTCTCTTAATGTCCCATGTTTACCTATTTGAGTGTTTGTCTCATGGTATCAGCCGGTTATTCACCATGGAATCGGGAATCTGTGTTTATCACACCTCCGGCTTAAGCCCTCAGCTGATAAATCACATATTCCCTCTACCGTGGTGATTAACCTATACATATTTCGTAGTAGAAATTCGTACAACAATCGCACAATGTATAGATAGGGCCAAAAGGGCCTTGTGTTTTCTTTATTGGATTGGATAAGTTTATTTACACAACATAATGCACTTACAATTTATACATAAGTTATATAATCAGTAATTATAAATATTTAACAGTGTTGTGCTGGAGGGCACCCGAGCAGAATATCTGCCATAACCCGTAGGCGGGTGCACCCCCTCCCCCCTTATATACATATATCCCAAAATATTATGCAGGTCTCATATGATTAACAGGTCAATCCACTGATAAACCTACGTCAGAAAACTTTTGAATCTATGTACACATATAACTCAATGACACTTATAACTCAATGACACATATAACTCAATGACACATATAACTCAATGACACATCAATATTATTATGAATACACATTCACGCATCTAAAAAAATAATATGGTACACCATAACAAAGAGACATCAAACAAGTTTCAGTCATGTGCTATCCCTCATCTGGTTCAATGTTGAACAGCAGAGTTGGGATAGCCAGACTTCGTATGTTCGTGCCTCATAACCTTTTAAATATCTCACAATTTGAACAGTAATAAGACCCATGTAATTCACAGATGCAATAAATACAAAAATACTATTTAGTAGTGGGTGGGTCTGGACCGACCGCTCCCCTTGTTATAATTGAAGAATATAGAAACATTAGACAGTAGGGTCTGAATAACTCAATGACACATTTGATCGATATTATTATAAATACTTATTCCCCAGCTAAAATGACATCTGGGGAATAAGTATTTATAATAATATCGATCAAATGTGTCATTGAGTTATTCAGACCCTACTGTCTTTATCACAATATGTCAGTCAGCTTAAATGATTGATCATTGAGTGAGATGGTTGCACAATTCCTTTGATCTGGCATAGCTTCTTGTTTTAAGTTATGACAATGTAAAAATTACAATAACTTAAAACAACAAGCTATGTTGGCTCAAACAAAATTGTGCAACCATTTCACTCAATCATAGGTACATGAGCAGTTTACTGGAATTGGCGCTATATAAGTAATTATTAAAAAAAGTATTATATATGGGCAGAAGTCAAGACTGTAACCATTTCAGGCAGGCAAACAATGTTGGTAGCTGACACTTATATATCTTTGGGTCCTTGACGGAAGTTCTGAATCATTTACACATTTTTTTCACTCGAGATCCTGCCAAACATTTACTACTTGAAAATAACCTGCGAACATCTTTTTTATTGCATACATGTATGGATAATCTCTTGAGTATTAAACTACCTAAAATAACTTGTAAAATGTAAATGGAAATTATTTTGACCGTGCACATGGATTGATGTTAAAATTCAAATCATTTACAAATAACATAAAAAAGATACGGCAAATATTACTAAAAATACTAGTGGTATTATTAATCATAGGGGAAAGGGCATGATTAATAGATCATACTTGCAAACAAATACAACATGTTTTTTACCCCAGAAATATCAAAAATCTTTCCGCCTGATTTCATGATTTATGCAGGCTGTAAAAATGTGCTGTGCTTCGAACTGCTTTCTGTATGAAACTGGTTTCTTTTTGGAGCTGTCTGTGGATTAGTCGTCCAAACAGTTTTAAAATTAACTTTCAACTTGCCCTTGTGATGTCACTGGCTTAAAAATGTTTTGTTTGTGTCAGTTATGGTTAATCAGTTGATTCAGTGCTTATCATATCTGGCAGCATAGGTGACAATAAACCAACAAATTAAATGACTCAAGGTACTTCATCAAATAAGAAGATTCGGAGATCAACAGAAAACTGTCGATGATGTGGCGAAGCCAGTTTTTGCTAATTGAAAATAAGGAAATTAATTTTTCCAGTGGACCGCCAATCCGCAAAGAGCTATAATATTGCAAATTAATTGTTTTAAAGCAATGATCGCCATAGAATAGGAAGGAGTACCAGCACTGCTGCATCACTTCATTGTAGTTAACCATAATTTATGAGCCTCTAAGATCATTAAGATAAAGATGGAGTGCACTTAATTTGGACATAAAAAGTATTAAAGACTGCTTATAAAAATCCAGCACTTGGCCATGCTAGTAGACCTTCAGTGGCATCTATGGGGAGTCGCAGGGGGCACTTAATCTCCTATATATTGAACATGAGAGAGTTTCTTGCTTGGCTGTTTCATTAGTGCTCATCCAATGTCGTCTATGTAATGGTTGCTTACATTCAGTTTCACAGCTGTGATGTTTTTTATTTTATTTTATTTTTTTTTACCTGTGTCTGTTTATTTTACAAACAGCTGTTTTACAGTGTGTTGGTATTTTAATGAGTGATGAAAATGAACAAGTCTTATTTCTCATTTCTCAAGCATATCAATTAAGTTATCCATCAAATTGGTGTGGAAAGTTTCACAAATGGGTGATTACATTATTGATATCTTCCCAAACACCAGTGGGCTAATCGATAATTATACAAAATGGAAACAAGTGAAGTTTACATCGTTTTACTCTATTGCCTCCTCTTCTTATTTTATTTTACACCACGTTTATAAACTTGTAAAAATATGAGACATTAAGTTTGACAATTGGCTGAGTGAATATTGAAGAGTTTTACATGCAGGTTTTGTTCATTTCCATAAGTTTATCAAAAGATGGTATCTCAAAGCATTAACCTTGATCACTGAAGCAGAATAGCTAAGAATTGGGATCACAGATGAACAAGAACTCAGTTGGACTGACTTGTAAGCCCCTGAGATCTCTTGTAAGTTGCAGGAGTGGAGAGAAAGACTCAACTGGCAACAGTTTGGAATCAGAGAGAAGTTGAAAGTCAACTCTGAGTGCATTCTACAAGATAGTCCACCCGAATCAAGGAGAATCTTGGAAGATTTCAAAAAGCTGTCACTTGCAGTTAGTGCAGTGAGCATGAATTGAGTCTTTTCTCCTTTCTTTATCACTTCAATCACTTTAATCAATAGTTTCCAATAACTGAAGAATATTTTTTCTTGAATTTTGACAAACTCCTACCATTTGCCGTGGGTGGAGCCTTTGGCTCGATGCCAATTTATTCCAGCTCAGCGATTCTGTGTCTGACTTGGCTTTTTGCAAGAAATTTGTATGATTTCCAAACAAAAGTGTTGACATTTGTCATTATATCGGAAGAAAAACTCAACCCCCTAATTGGTGTGCTTGTAAAGAAAATTTGACAGAAAAAGAAAACATGCATTCAGAAAGAATAACAAGGAAGTTTCATGGGAAGATTAAATCCGGATGGCTTAATATGTAGCTGTTTTTTTTGTTTTTGTTTTTTTTTCAAAAATAGTTTAACATGTTCCTTCCTGCTCGAAAGATACATTCTGTATACTACACACTGTATATTCAGCTGTATATTACACAAATCTGTAAATATTGCAAGTTGTAAAGTTTCAGTTGCCACAAGATATGTTTGAGCCGCTGAGTATGCATTCAATGTGTGGCTGGCTTAGCCGTGTGTTACTGATTTTCAGACATTATCGTCAATATCCGGCAATAAAAACCTTTTTAAATTGTGTCAAATGAACTAGTCTCTTGCCAATTTCCAACATTTCAGGCCTTTAAATATTTCCTGATGGCAGTTGTGTTCAGGAGCCACTGACTGGAATCGAACCTTGGACCATGCACGACAAGGACCAAGCTGCCAGACTCTGACTCAAGCTGGCTGGTCTTTGCGCTGTGCCCACTAAACAACAGCGTAATAAGGCACCCTCACCCTACTCTAACCACATTACTAGGCCCGCATCTTGTGTTTTGCTTCATGGATGACAGCTTGATTTTTGAGAATGTTTTTACCCCTTTTTTTTTTACCCCAAACACATTGCACCCAGCCAAGCAGAAGGGGATGAGGTGATTATTGTTGACCCCTTGACCTCTGGAGGGGTGCGATCACTGTGATCTCTGTTGGGAGGGTGTTTCCATTGGAATTGGGAGGCCTTAGTAACTATGTGCCTTGTTATGTCTTTTTGTGTTTTTTATTTCCTTCCATTTTGGTCATTTTCTTGTAATCCGTAGCAGTGTGCCTGAGTGTGAAGATCCATTTCACCCTCACGTCTTAGTATTGCCCAGTGACCCGTTACTCGTGGCCCGCATTTTATGTCGAGGGTTCCGCAGGGACACTGACCAATAAAAAAGAAGCAGGGGAAAGGGTGCGACCCTTGGGGTGGACTCTGGGTGGCCCCATTACTGCCTTCTATCTGGGAGGACACACATATTCATATTTATGGTATTTATTGCCACCAGAGCATAGTTCTGTCCATTGGGGTCAGGTGTCGCCACTAGTTACAAGGTCAGATACCACAAAATGGCTGGCAGAAATGGAGGTCATGTGACCGTAGGCATCTTCTGTGGCCCAGACATGCCCTCTTTGCCCCTGCCGGGTACTCTCGGCCCACGGGGTGCCACAAGGGACGTTTCTTTGGCCCTTTAACCCCCCTCCAGTTTTGAAGACCACCAAGAGAGGGCAGTCAAGCATGAATCGTGAGGATAACGTCTTGTATGAGACTTGTCCGAGAGTTGTCTGTCTTTCCGCTGTGTTGGTTGCATCTCTATAAAGATTAATCGTCACCCCATAAAAGCCACAATCAATAACGCTCCCCTCAAGATTCACCATTCAAAAACGCAGAATTTCTGATGGCTTCATTTAACTCGGATCAACTTATTCTTCACAATTCTTTAATCCATATTTATATTATACATATTGTGCAGTTATTCATAGATAACGATTCTGCTTCTACGTACAGTGTCATCTTTTCTGAAGTAACTCCCATAAAATGAATCACAACAATTTGTCCAAAAACAATTTATAGACGTGACACTAATATTCAAACACACATCTGATCTGTTATGTTCGAAAGTAAAGGAAGGTCTTACGAAATATGTTGCAACGCCAATTGCTTTACGGTTGCGTTGGCTACTCTGATATCATTATGATACGTCTGCACATAATCATCCGACTTCGAAATGACAATCACCGCCTCCTCACTTCCAGCCTCCTTTTCATACCCCAACCTCAAAATAGTTAAGCCAATTGCACCAGTGCCTGATTAACCCAGTTTTGGCTTGTATCAAAACTTCAATTGAAGCACCAATGGTAGTGTGCTGAGATTCAAACTTTGGGACACATGTTTGATTCCTGACCTGGCCAATTAACTGGCTTTAGAGACAATTTTCATCCCCTGTGACATTTTAACCAAACATTTATAAGTTCTCCTTGCATAATTATTGTGTGTGATGCTTTTCCTATCAAACCTTATCCGCATTGGTGTACTGCAAGCGAACTTCTTGGGGGCCAGCGCCATTTGGCCAGATTTCATATCGTTTCAAATCCATATTTATATATAGGGGGGTGCTCACAACGGACGAATGCACTATGGATTTTAACAGACTCTGTAACAAACTCGTTTTTAACTTGCACAAGCATAGAGACATTCTATTAACTTCAAAGATTTTACCTCATTAGAGGGTGGTTCCAAAAAGGGACGGACGTACCTAAAAGAAGAAGAAGAAAGAAGACAGATCCGGGGAACAATTTTCTTTATTTGATAACTTGAATTATTAGCTTCTTGTCTGAATTTTAAGTGTTCGCCAAATTTTGGTATTGATGCCCCGGCATGCCTGTACATATCAGTGCAAAAATATTGAACGTAAAGCCTTATAATCATAAGGTGTCTGAAGACTGGACAGTCTCACGTAGCAGGGGCAACTGTACATTCAGACAAGCAAGTATGAACACTGTCTTTCCTGTTAAGTGGCTCCCCTAGTGACAAGAACTAGAACTACCAAGTCAATGTACTGTATTTAGTGCACTGTCTTTGGTGTAAATAATTAAATGTAATTTGCTGCCAATTCAATTTACTAAGATAAATCTATGTCAATCTAATCTTTATTAGGTGCAATGGTAAATCAACCACTCTCTGTCTGAAGTTTCACCAAATAGTGGGCTAACACTTAGTCTTAAAACCAAATTTAAAACAGTGACCTTTTTAGAAATTACAAAACATTTATGATTTATTTCTTACTTTATTGGTTAATTGAGGAGAGAGTTGAAAAGTAAATTTTGCAACTATGTTAAATATTCACCTCATGTTTTAGATTTTTGCATGCCCCGAAGAGACCCTGGGGAAGGGACACCAATGTACAAAAAGCCTGCGGTTATTCGTCTGATGCGAAAGAAAAAACTTTCCAATGAGATGTTCGTTATAAGTCATTAGGCTTATGAACAGTATCAATTATCCAGGGCAGTGATTTTATTACGGTACTGAGCATTGCTTTCACACAGGCCATTGGCGAAGGCCGCGAAGCAACATGCCAAATGAACATGGCCACTTCAAGTTTCACCGCAGTACACCAGATGAACTTGCAACCGATGGTTTGTACTCTTTCTAAATGTTTAGTAGCCTTCTAGGTGTGAATGAAATTGATTATAGCGTACTGAACAGGTTAAATGAAAATCCTGGGCGAACTGAGTTCATTGACCACCAAATTGCATTCAATTAAATGTTCAATGAATAACGTACTACATCAGTGGGTCAAATTGAGGCTCCCAGCTCAAAGCCATTACACCTATGAACATATACTATCTATCTATCTATCCATCTATCTATCTATCTATCTATCTATCTATCTATCTATCTATCTATCTATCTATCTATCTATCTATCGACCCATCTATCCATCCATCCATCAATCTATTTTATCTATCAATCTATCTATATCCAACTCACTATCTCACTACCCATCTCACTATCTGTCTCACTTTATCTATCTCACAACATCACTAACTACCTCACTATCTCACTATCTCACTATCTCACTATCTCACTATCTCACTATCTCACTATCTATCTATCTATCTATCTATCTATCTATCTATCTTGGGGAGGGTTGATCTAGTAGTAGCGTGCTGGGCTGCCAATCGCTAGGTCCAGGATTCGAATCTAGCTCTTACCGGGTCACCTGGACCTATGTCGAACAGTAGTTTCAATCATTCTTCCCCTCATTGCTGTGTTCTCCTCCTGTCCTAATTAGCCTACCTAGTGCATAAATACAGGATGTAAAGCCCCAACCATCCATCCATCTACCTATCTATCTATCTGGTCAAGCGAAATGAGGTTTTTCGGTGCATTTTTGATGATGGATGTGGTGCGCTGTGCTGTCCAGGCAAGCCTATTGAATGAGCTGGATACTTGATATTTTACATAACTGAAGCCTCACACCTGGCTCAAGTAAATTAATGGCAAATGTCTAAATATTGATTAAATATGAATGACCATGCTGAGTGACATTTCAAAATATCAAATTTTAATAACAATTGCATTTCAGACACAAAAATTGTACACTCATACTATAGTAGTAAGTGTGCTTACTATAAATAAATTCGAAAACAAACACTGTTTAAAACATGCAGTAAAATCAATGGCCATGATAATTTTATGACTCTAAAAAATGAGAGTTTCTTTTGAAATTTGTTGTATATGAGTACTTAAATGTGTTCAAATATAGAATGTATATTTTTTATATATTATTTAGTACAGTAGCTTAACATACAATGTAAATGGTTAAACAAGCTGCCCAATGCAGTAGTGCCCTACATTGTACATGTATTACAATGCACGATGGTCCCAAGGAGGGCTTTGGAGTCAGAGTCGGAGTCGTGGAGGAAGAGGTCTTTGGGTGGAGTCAGAGTTGAACTTTGGTTTTTTTAGGTGGAGTCAGAGTAGAAAATTAATCTGATGATTCCCTACTCCTAGAAATTATTTGAATAATTGACAAGAACACTTAATTTACAATGCAAACTGTGTTAAATATATAAAGACAAAGCAATCAAAACTTCTTAAACTTCTATTAATGTATAAATCTGGTGAAAACATTGTGGAATAGATTTTACTTCTTTCTAACCGTATAAAACGTGGATGAAAATGATGTCGAAAAGAGCAGTCGGGAGTCAGAGTCACAATTTATGTGACCTAAGGAGTCCGAGTGGGAGTCGTTTTTCAGGATGGCAAAAGAGTCCGGAGTAAGAGTCGTTTCACTGGCTTCTTGTCTCCGAAGCCATTTTCCAGAGACAACTGCAATGATGAAATGGTGAGAATATAAAAGGCCGTGAGTAAACATGTGCTTTGGAGCAAATGCATTGATATCAATCCTGTCATCATCATATGTGAAACCAAATCATGACATTTCCTCATAACATAGACGCCTGGAAGAATGACAATTCTGAAAAATTGTATTATTACAGTTAAAACACATGTGCCTGGAAAAAGTGACTGCCTGGGAAAAGTCACGTTTCAATATTCAATGCTTGAAGACATGCATGAAAGTTTCAGTATTCAAGAAGTGGGATATTTCGCTTGCTACAGTAGAAATGATTTGGAGAACTGTTTTCCTGTTGCCAATCATCGCTAAGGTCACAAGTTACCCAAAGATAAAAAATGACAGTTCGTTTCAATGTGACGGATAAGGTGTTTTGTGATGTGTATAAGTACTCGTAATTCTTCGACTATAAACCATTATCCTGTTTCTCTCAGCTCCAAGACAGACAAGAAGCCAAAAGGTTAGGTTCTATGGTCACCGTAATGTCAAAAGGTAACATTATTACAGATAGCTCTATTTCCTGCTGCCCTCTGCATGTTTTTCTTCTGAAATCTCACAAGTCAAGTCACACCTTACCACGTGTCACTGTGACACTTGGAAAGTTCTCGGCCAAAAAGCATGCAGGTGACATTTTCAGGAAGTCTGACTCTTTGTTATTGTATTAGGGGGCAACGCCTTACACAAGATAATTGTATATTTTGACAAACTCCCTACAACTTTACATGTAATTCATTTTTCACTGATTTCGCGACTTTCTTCACATATCAGTCTGAACATCCTCAAGATTTGCTTCTTTTTTTTCTATAATTCTCACAACATTGGATATTGAGTCATTTCAATCATACTATGGTTTGACCATTGTTACTTACGGATGGCTTAGAAGATTTTAAACATCAAAATATAAAAATGGCACATGATCTACACTTCAGCAAAATTACAGACCTGTGAAAACTTCGCAATGCTTGTGAAAATTACGTAGAAAGTTCTGTATACTAGAAATGACATTGTCACAACATTATGAAGCGACATCCAAAATATGATGTTAGCATGCGACATTGTGATGATGTTTTCACAATGTCGTTAAAACACTGCAACGTAACCGTTGAACAATGTTTTTTTCACCTTGTTGCAACAAGGTTTCGGTTCAAGTCCGGTAGGCCTATAATATAACTAAAAATTATGGTAGGTGAAGAAGCTTATGGTCCAGGAATTAATTTAGAACTCAGGCTTCACTCTAATTATTATGTTGGCACTTTTAAAGCATTGACATGACTGCATGTTTGAAAACGTTCATTATCTAAACTCATTCATCTGTCTATTTTCTTGTTTTCGGAGGGCCGACAGGTGCCCTTAACACCATTTTGACCAGATCACACACAATTTACCCCACATAATGAGTGTCACGTGACCCCTGCCCTGTTCCTATTGGTTGATCAATGGGGGCAGCACTGCAGGGGTTGTCATGGTAACAATTATATGGAGGGGTCAGAGGTTAAATGACCAGGTCAGAAGAATTAAACTGCCCACATTCATCAATGTCAAGCTATTTTTACATAAACTGCAGATCATATAGAGTAAAAAGCCAAAAATCCATTTTTTGAAGGCATGTGTCAAGACTTCAAAAGTAAACCCAGATCAATCTGGTATTGGAAACTAAGGGGTTACTAGGGATGAATCTAAATGGTAGCCTGCATGTTAAAGATACTAAACTTGTCACAAATTAAACGATTCATCATAGATATTGGCTCAAAAGTCTCAGCGAACGACACCGTAGACATCTAAATGGTTTATTGAAGACTTCTTCAATATGCAGGCCAGCTTTCTAAGATAATTTAGCTTGATAAGTTTTTGATGAAGAGTATGGATTTGTCAATGTAAAATGACAACTTTTTTTGTCAAAGAGGATAAATATTAAATGTTTTATTTGAAGGTAGGACTTTTGTTAGAACGAAATAGGGTACAAAAAAAAAAAAATAGAAAAAAGTACTACATAAATTGTGATGTGTGCAGTGTGCACGAACATGCATGCCTTTTGAGTTTCTATATTTGGCAGTTGAAATATCAATGACGTCACTGCAGGTCCTATCTTTTACATCGACTTGGGTTGGTGAATCTGTCATTTAGAGGCTTGTGACATCACTGATGTGTGGTATGACTCATGCACTGATTTGTGCAGTAGAACCTTGAGATAACCGTACCACCGAGAGGGTACAGCTATTTTATTGTTGATCTTGCATAAGTGGAATATGGTGATTCCAAATCTGATATTCTTTAGTTTCTCAACCTTGAGCATTTTTAGATATTTTGGTTTCCATGGCAACCATTTTGGTAATTTGGACATCTTACTTACAAACACTTATTTGTCCATAACTTTGTTAATTGTGATTGGAAATATGTCATTTTTACACAAATTGTTGTTTGCAATATTGTCTCTCCAAAATGTGTGAAATTTACCGGATTGCACTTTTCACGAAGTTGCCATGGCAACTGATAACTCAAAAACAATGCAATTTTTGAAAACAGACTTCAGAAAGTTGTCTTCTGCGGCAATATTATAAGGTAAAGGCAGAAAATTAACATTGACAAAAAAAGTCAACTCTATGACAAAATGTATTATTAAGAAAAATTGGAAACCCAGCGGTAAATAAGGTTGCCATGGTAATCAACATCCCAAATAGCAATTTTTCTAAAAATACTGATAAATATCAAAATTGTCTATATCTTGACAAGTGTTGTTGGAAACTACTTCAAACTTGGCATTATTATGTATTATTTGCTCAGATTCATTATATGTGCATTTGTGGTTGCCATGGTGATTGTCATAACAAATGAAACTTCAAACAATATCAGCTAATTGAACCTGGACCGGTAGAAAATAAAATGAATTTATCATACTTAGATGATGCTGATATCAATCAATTTTGATACCAAATGAAAGGTAATATTCACAAGAGTTGAACAAGGTTGTTGTTTCTATATTTTGCTTAAAGAACACATGCATTTCCATGGCAACAAGTCTGAAAGAATAGGCGAGAACTCCCTGAAAAAACTTTTAAAAGTGAATATCATTTGATGTATGCACACTAGAAACACCGTTTTAGTGTCTAAAAATATATGTTTTCAGGCATACCGGTTTCAATGGAGCCATGCGAATATTTGTAGGGGGTCACCCTCATTTGCATATTCAACTTTTCTCATACGAAAACAACAAAATTTTCAATATATTTATGTCAAATTTTCCATGCTCACAATTAAAACTTAAGAAATCGAAAACATGAAAAACATTGACATATATGAAATTCTCACTTTCCATGCAATACTGCTAATAGTGCCCTTCTATGGTTAAAATTTACAAACTAAGATATCACCATGGCAACCAAACAAACTTTTATAAATCATGCTCCTAAAATATCAGGTTTTCCTGGTTTGAAAAGTTTGTATATGCATTACTTAAACAAGAAGTAGTGAATAACTGCAGATATAGTTAAAAACACAAATTTATATTGAATTACTAGTCACATAACTTACAAACTAAGAATAGACCCCTCTAATTAAATTGTTGAAGTACCTCAAATATCAGATTTGACACATGAATATTCAATAGTGGGTCAGCCTTTACTGTATAATTTGTGAGCTGGTAAAAAAATAAATCTTCCAAGCTTCATCTGAGCTGGAATTGATACTCCATTCTAATCTCACAATCAACAAATAAAGTTATCCTTATTCTATCATCCTAATATGCACAGAAGGCGCCACACCAGTTGTATTTAAAAGTTCAACAAAGCTTTTGAAGTCATTGGTAATTTTGGGTCATATGAGCCATTTTTATGTAGGAACAATCTCAGAAGTTTTTTTTCTGAAAGCAGATGCATGTTTCACAATCACAAGTTAAGAATAATCCATCAGAAATAACCCTTAGACCACAGACCCATTACAGTACCTGATAGTCTAGTCTTAAAAGTCACAAGTGGTTTGGGCCTGTGCCCTTGTTGACACTCTCCTTAAGGCCATGTAAGTTAAGATGAGTCTGACGCATATCTGGCCTTTTTTTTTCAACCAGACTCCTTTTTTATCCTGGGTCTCCAGGTGTGGTTTATCATAAACTTTATGTGAAAAGAATTTGCAATGGTTTCCTAATACAAGATACAAGATACACAATTTTATTTAAACCCGGATTTTACAACAAATAAACGTTAGCAAAGATTTATGCTATTATGTCCGAGGTAGATTACAAGGGAAAAACAGAGACTAGAAGGATTAAAATGAAACTGGATGATCAGGATTAAATTGACATAAAATAAAATTACCAGGATGAAAGCAGTTAAAATGGACTAGTAGATGGAAGCACTCTGAGGATGTTAAGAGTCTCAAAAGTAATGTAAATGTAAAAGTCTTATAAATTTAATTGAAGAGCTTGATATCACCACCTCAGGTTGTCGTGATTTTATGTAACTGCAGTAGTTACATCTTCAGCTTGGCCCACTCCAGTCCTTTAACATCTTCTTGAAAGTTTTAATATCTGTACTGGACTTAAGCTCTGCTGGCAGTGAGTTCCAAATTGTTGCGCCATAGTTTCTGAAGGAGTACAGCCCAAAACGGGTAGTTCTGGAGTGATTTCGGGTAAAGATAGGGCCTGATCGTAGATTGTAAGATGATCTTTGAAGGTCGAACCCTTTCTGTAAGAAGGTTGGTCCGATCTTATGATAGATTTTATACACTTCCGGAGCTTTGGCCCTAATTGAGGTGATTTCCAGTGATGGTAGCTTGGCCTTTGCTAGGAGTGATTCATAATCTGAATATCACAGGCCCCATTATGGAGCCTTGGGGGACACCTTTCAAAATGGTATTCCATGAGCTGGTAACCCCGCCTAATTTAATGCGTTGGGGCCGGTCTGATAGAAAATCCGTGAGGAGTGTAACTGCTTGCCTGCTGAGGCCGTACGATTAGAGTTTGGAGACTATAAGGGAGTGCGGGAGGCAGTCGAATGCCTCAAACAAATTGGCCAGAAGGACTCCTGGTATAATTTTCTGCTCTTTCAGGGATCTCCAATTATCACATAACTCCAAAAGTATGTGTTGGCTGCTATAATTCTTCTGAAAAGCTGCCAGAGAGTCATGTACAAAGTGTTCAGAAGATTTGAGCTGGGATCTTGCACCATGAGCTTCTTGAAGACTTTGAAGCTGCTTGATGCTCGCTGGTCTATGGTTTTTTCTTTGCAGTGCATCGTCTTTTTTGTAAATAGGGATAATTTCTGCAGCCTTGGCTTCCAATGGGAATTTTCAAATACACCGTAATGGTCATAGCCAATTGGGAACAAATGATCTCTTTAACATCTTTAAAACTTCGTGGCTAAGCAATAGGCCGACATAACAAATGGCAAGATCAGGAAGCATGTCAAAGTAATATCCAAGACATAATCAATGTTAACACAAGACTATGAATCTGGACTCATAAATTATCAATTTCCAAAACCAAAAGTTCTGGAAATACATGACATTGTGAATCAGAATTTATTCAATTTCATGAAAGCGGTGAAGCCCATAGTCAACCACACCTGGCACAACTCTTTTTGCAGCAACGTTGCATTTCCTTTAAAAAGCAATCTGATGCTATTGCAATTGGAGGTACACCTCAAGTAGGATTCATGGGGTTTCCATAAATTCTGTCCAACTTTCCATAACTTTTGTTTGAATTACCGCAGACATACGATATTTTGGTCAAATAAATTAGAGGTAATTTGCAAGCAATCTTCAAGAAATAATATAATGGAAATAAAAATAAGTGCTTAATTTGTTGCCATGGAAACCAGAAACCATAAAACGTGGCCCAGGTTTTTGCAGTGATCACTTAAAATGAGTTTGCAAGCAACACAGTGCTGGTGTCTTTACATATTTTAATTAAATAAATGAAATATATTATTTTATATATATATATACCATATGGTGCCCTATTTTCGTCAGTGTCCTAATATCGTCACTTTCAATCAATGCTTGCTATCAATCTTTATTTTGAATGTCAGGGTACGAAATGTCACAATTTACAAATTAAAATATTTATTGCATACATTGCAGCATTTCAAGTATCAATGGCACTCTTGAGGATTCTGCAATAGCACCCTAAAGTGGGTTGTGCAAAAAACACGCATATTTTACAATTTTGAGACAAATTAACGAAAAGAAGGGCCAGTTTTAACTGATTTTCAGACCTACCTTTGTGCACCTGGTGCAGTTGATAGAAATGTGGATATGGCACTGGTTATAGTAGAAGAGGGAACATGTGATAATCAAGATTAATTTTTGAAATAAAAAACTTTTCAATGTAATACCATTCAGGAGTAGTATGGCTTTCAAAACTGACGGTACATGACGATAGTAGGTACCTGGGGTCCTAAAATCGTCATAAGGACTTTGCTGTACATAAATGCTCATAATGCATTATACATTGGAGTGGCCCACTTCATCTCTTACAAATTTTTGCAAAACTACATTTTTGTTCATCTGAACTGAATACACAAATTGCAACAGTGAAGGTATGGCTATGGTACCTATTTAAAATAAGCATCTGACAAAAAGGGCACCATACGGTATATAACATAAATAGTTAATTGTGACATTATGTATAACAATGGAAACAATTGCATTGTTTTGATATCTCACATTATTTACCATTATTCATTTATTTACTTTAATTTTTCAAGATATTTGTTTTTTTAACTAGCACAGAGAATACAGGCCTTTTCAGAAATACATGTAGGGAAGCTTAGAAGATTTAATTTGGACCAGCTCACAAATTTTATAGTAAAGGCCGACCGACTATTGAATATTAATATCTCAAATTTGATATTTGAGATGCTTCACCATTTTAATAAGAGATGTCTATTCTTAGTTTGTAAATGATGTGACTTATAATTCAATATAAATTTGTGTTTTTAACTATATCTGCAGTTGTTTACTACTTCTTGTTTAAGTCATGCATACAAACTTTTCAAACTAGGAAAACCTTATATTTTAGGAGCATGATTTATAAAAGTTTTGTTTGGTTGCCATGGTGATATCTTAGTTTGTAAATTTTAACCATACAAGGGCACTATTAGCAGTATTGCATGGAAATTGAAAATTTCAGTAGTCAATGGTTTTCATGTTTTCAATTTTTAAAGTTTTAATTGTAAGTTTCGAAAAATTTGACATGAATATATTGAAAATTTTATTGTTTTCGTATAAGAAAAGTTGAATATGCAAATGAGGGTGACCCCCTATAAATATTGGCATGGTTCCATTGAAACCGGCATGCCTGAAAACATATATTTAGACACTAAAACAGTGTTTCTAGTGTGCATACATCAAATGATATTCACTTTTAAAGGATTTTCTGGGAGTTCTTGCCTTTTCTTTCAGACTTGTCACCATGGAAATGCTTGTTTTCACATAGCAAGATAAAGAAACAACAACCTTCCTCAACTCTTGGGAATATTACCTTTCATTTGGTATCAAAATTGATTGATATCAGCATCATCTAAGTATGATAAATTTCATTTTATTTTCTACCGGTCCAGGTTCAATTAGCTGATATCGTTTGAAGTTTCATTTGTTATGACAATCACCATGGCAACCACAAACGCACAAATAATGAATCTGAGCAAATAATACATAATAATGCCAAGTTTGAAGTAGTTTCCAACAACACATGTCAAGATATAGACAATTTTAATATTTATCAGTATTTTTCGAAAAATTGCTATTTGGGATGTTGATTACCATGGCAACTTCATTTACTGCTGGGTTTCCAATTTTTCTTAATAATACATTTTGTCATAGAGTTGACTTTTTTTGTCAATGTTAATTTTCTGCCTTTACTTTATAATATTGCCACAGAAGACAACTTTCTGAAGTCTGTTTTCAAAAATTGCATTGTTTTTGAGTTATCAGTTGCCATGGCAACTTCGTGAAAAGTGCAATCCGATAAATTTCACACATTTTGGAGAGACAATATTGCAAACAAAAATTTGTGTAAAAATGACATATTTCCAATCACGATTAACGAAGTTATGCACAAATAAGTGTTTATAAGTATGATAACCAAATTACCAAAATGGTTGCCATGGAAACCAAAATATCTAAAAATGCTCAAGGTTGAGAAACAAGAGAATATCAGATTTGGAATCACCATATTCCACTTATGCAAGATCAATAATAAAATAGCTGTACCCTCTTAGTGGTACGGTTACCCCCTATTTTGCCCAAGTTCTACTGGACTATCAGTGACAATGTTTAGTATAGATCTATGACTCAGTAACAAACTATGAGTCATCAGATGCATATATAGGCCTATTGGAAACAAAGGGGTTACTAGGGATTAATTTTAATAGTAATCTGCTTGTTAAAGATACTAAAGTTGTCACAAATTAAACAACTCATCATAGATATTGGCTCAAAGGTCTCAGCAAACGACACCATAGATGTCTTAATGGTTTACTGAAGACGTCCCATTAACATTTAAAAAAAATTACAATTTAGTACATAGACATGACATCACTCAACACATTTTGTCCCTTCGATGAAACTAAAAACAAAAACACAGCCGTCACCAGTGACTCATCACACCAGAGAAGAACACCGTTCTGTTGCATTCAAAATTGCTCAAAGCGTAGCCTACTCTCGCGAACTCGTTGCCCTGAAAGACAGTGTGCATCACACCAAACTAATATCCACAAGGCTCAACCAGGATCAGGCAGGGATCAGCCTAAGTGCAGTTTGATGAAGTTTTGATTCAGTCACATATATGGAAACAAAATCACAAATCATGAAATTCCCATTTGCCAACACCTAATCACGGACTGTGAGACTGACCACCCAACACTTCTATTCTATTCTATTCTATTCTATTCTATTCTATTCTATTCTATTCTATTCTATTCTATTCTCTTCTATTCTGTTCTTTTCTATTCTATTCTGTTCTATTCCATTCTATTCTATTCTATATATTCTATTGTATTCTAAACACAAAGGGCCATTCTATTATATTCTATTCTATTCTATTCTATTCTAATCTATTCTATTCTATTCTATTCATTTCCATTTTATTCTATTCTATTCTAAAGTCTAAACACAAAGTGCCATTATATTCCATTCAATTATGTTCTATTCTATTCTGTTATATTCTAAATAAAAAATAAGTGATTTTAAGTTTAATAGATGTCAGAGTAAAATTTACCAAGCACGCAAGCGCAGCATGTTTAACCGACAAGATGCAATGATATTTAAAATAATAAGCATTAACAGTCTGAAGACCTGATTGAGAATACCTAGGATCAAGAATACAGGATGTTAAACCCCATCATCCATCCATCCATCAACTGTGCTTCAGCCTTATATATTAGAATACAAACAATAATTTCGAACCAAAAGTATACAAGTAGAGTTAACGAATAGAAAATACAAAGTATGAAAAAAATGTGGATTTGTGGCCTATAGGGGAAAGTGTCAATGATATGATTGATAGGAGGTCATGGAGCCTTATTGGGAATAGGAACAGATTCCAGTCATGCCAAATGGGCCAATGCCCAAGCTGGACACCAGGGGGAGGGCTGGTAGATTACTCATTGATCTCTTGAAATGATGACGTCATCAATATTTGTGTAGCTACTTTTTTTTTTTGGTCAAAAGTGGGAATGAAAACAATATAGCACGGATGCTCATATATCTCAAAATACAACCTTCACGCATAAAAATGGGCGATAATGTTCGAGTGAAAAATTCCGATACCAAGCAAGATTATGACCTTTCACGGGAACATACAGAAAAGACACACTTTCTGTCTATGGACCAATCAGATTGCTGGATTTGAGCTATTTTACTCTCAAGAAAATTAACTCTTGGTTTGTCGGGTTTTATATAAGCCGTTTTGGCTTTAAATATGCCAAATTTTAAATAGGTGGAGTAAGATGGAATGCTACCTTATCTGAGCAAAAAGTTGTGTTAAATGCTTTCCATAGATTTAGAATTTAATAAACAAATGCAATTTATTTTAAAAGAAGACACGATTTTTACCATTTTATTCTTACTTGAGAAATCAACAATTTCTTTAATCATAAACACTTCAAGCAAACCCGATGAACCTATGTCAAAGTTGCAT
This sequence comes from Platynereis dumerilii, assembly GCA_026936325.1. NCBI lineage: Eukaryota > Metazoa > Annelida > Polychaeta > Phyllodocida > Nereididae > Platynereis > Platynereis dumerilii. The sequence continues at coordinate 97,235,097 of JAPTHN010000003.1, forward strand.
ATTTAATTGCAATTTTGTCATGAATGCTTAATTTGGTGTGTGCCAAACACATCCAGACACTTTGGTGACTATTACTATCGTGAAAATGATATTTAGCATCAGAACTGAATAATATGCTTAAATTTGTATTTCGATTTTCAGTTATTATATAAAAATTCTTTCATTCAATAATTTTATCAGAACACCTGCTTCTGTGTACAGACTATAATTCCTGAAAATTTGGTGAAGATTGAGCAAGTATTTGCTTTGTTATGACTGGTCACAATGATAGTGCCATTGTGAAGCATAGTAGCTGAGTGAAAACTAACGGCCATGGCTGTATATGTGTAGCTGCATAATTATTATGTAGAGTAAAAACTAGGTTAAACTCAAGGAAGCAATATGTGCGCAGTCAGCATGGTCTCATAAAACAAAAGAGGAAAGTTTAAGGAAGTCAAGATCGAAAGATAAAGACAATCATCAAAAAATTGGACAGAAAGGAATCACACATGAAATTGAAGTTGTGAGGAGTTTGTCGAAATATGCAATCATCTTGCGAAAGGCGTTGCCCTAAGATAATGACCGGGAGTCTGGCTTCCTCGATATGTCAATGACTTTACTCCAAGAACTTGCCAAGTGTCAGAACAACACATGTTATTTATTTTAAAAAATCCAGTGCATGCAGTACAATTATATTAGTGTTTTTTGTTGCCATTTTGATGAGACTTGTATACCATAGTCTTGGATTTTTCCTGAGGTATAAATTATATAGGATGGAGTGGATAACAGGGATATTCAGAAGACATCAGAGAAAGAATCATTTAGATATTTAAGTTTATTTAAGGGGGGGGCTTATGTTTTATGAACTGTTTATATAGGTAATTTAAGTTTATGATAATTTGAGGACCAACTGAAGAAGAGCCTTGGTACATTTTTTTACAAAGAAATGCATGTGTACTCAATATTTACGACCAAGAGTGTACATAATATCAGGACTTATCAGGTAGATACACTTTTCCAGGGATTTCATCTTGTTTTTGTGACATTGACAGTTATTTGTTATTTGCACAATCTAATATAATTGATAGTCCCCTGGAGTTATGCAATATTTCCTAAGTCCTCTTGTAATGGATAGCCTCCAGCCATATAGCCTCTGACCTGGTCAGTTTTGGCTGACCTTTGACCCAAAATGTCAAAAGGTCAACATTACTAAGCAAAAATGACCAGCAGGAAAAATTCACACCTCATGTATTGTATAAATATTGTAATATGTGGATAGTTTTGCCTTGGCTATAAGTCACTATAGATATATGTGTCAATTCACTATATTTTTATGGCCCATGTCTACGGATATAAAACATATTACAAAATATCTGTCAGCAAATAGATTTTTGTCTGATATAGTGAGAATTAATTTTACGACATATTTTACACTGTTATCTTTATCCAGTTTGTTGGCCTGGTTGGTAGCTTTGCACGAAAGTTCCGACTCCCAGCTCAATTAGCGGTCTGAGAGTGAGAACAAGTTGCACTGTAAAATTTAAAATTTTGAGTCAGCTCAAATGATTGAGTAAGATGGTTGCACAATTTGTTTGAGCTATGATAGCTTGCTCTTTTGAGTTATGTTAATCTTTCCGTTGTCCTAACTAATAACAACAAGCTATGTCAGCTCAAAGGAATTGTGCAACCATCTCACTCAATCGATTGACTGACTCAAAATTCAAATTTTACGGTGTGGTGGTTAGGTTTAGGTCTTCATAGAATCAGAATCAGGATTTAGGAAATCAGGAGTTATGTACAAAAATTTCAAAAATCACTGTTCAGAGAGAATCGTGCTCAACAGGTATACGTGGTCTCGTCTCTTGCATTGGGTAAAGGATTTTATGTAGGGTTGGGACGATACGTACCAACGAGATGATTGAACGGGAATATTTGATGTATTTTAGATAATCTGATTGACTGCATAGTGTGTGTGCTGGATTCCTAATACTCATTTTATCTGCTGCTCTTTGATTACTGACTAATTTATAGGCAATCGTTTGTTTGTTTGTTTGTGTTTTACGCCTCTTCAGCACCTTAGTGGGCTATATCGAGGCAGGCGATCGCCGTATGATGATGAGATGAGAAGACTGTGAGTCTGGCACATACCCTATTAATTCAGGGATGCCCAGGGTCTTTCAGTTGCCCCAGCATAGAATACTGGATACAACCCGCCTCCATTTAATGTCCCATGGGCTCGGACTAAAGTGAGTTCCCGGGGTGTTATAGGCAATCGTCTTATCTCAACTGAGGCAATACAAGTGAATAACAACAATGGTGTTTTGTTTGCTAATTGACTTCTTCCATGCCACCAAACTGCATTGCTCACAGCTCTGTCTGTTGCGAAAGGTCAGTGACCTCTGGCCCCAAGGTTTTAACTGTCTGGCCGAGCACCAATAGGGGACTGGGTACAACTTTCCTTAGTGCACTATATTGCACTCAGCTTCATCCTCACGTAATGTTTAATTGATTAGGTCAAAATTTCAATCTTTTAAAATGTTTCATATAGTGCATTCAACTTTGTACGAAGAAAATTACACTTTTAAGAGTGAGCAGTCCTGCCAACCTGCAAAAGTGCCCCTGTCGCCAGAAGTTGGAGTCAGTTATCCTTACGGAAAAGTGAGTGATTCCTATTAAAAATAACAAATGTAATCAGCGCTACGCTACAATGTACATATCAGGGCTTCAGAGTGAGGTAGCAAGTGAATTGACTCCCGACTACCAACAGCTTTGACTTCATGAAAAACAGCTCTGACTCCGACTCTATAATTTCCTGAAGTTTGACTCATACTGCAACTCCTGATTCCTCATTTGGAAATCATTTGCATACAAGTAGTATTATCATACTATCGTGTGGCGAGCAAATAATAAAGAATTTCGCAGTGGTTCCCTTGGAAAACCAAACTTTGACTCTGACTCCGATTCTATCTGAAAACCTCAGACTCCATATGTAGACTCTGACTCCTGACTTTGACTCCAAAGCCCTGCTACATGTCAAGTACTACGATACTGGGGTCACTCCATACATAAGCACACAATGGCATACTTTGACTGTAATAAACTGAGTAGAATAGCTCTACAACATCCATAGTCCACCAGCTAATTGAGGCATTTCCAGCCATGGAGCTCTGCCAGCCAGTTTGCTGGCTACCTTGTCAGCCTGTGTGTGCTAAGGTCTTACAGCCTGACAGCTGTCAGTTCACAAAATATGTCTATGTATTTGGAATAGAGTTGGATTAATAGTGGCCTTTATTGACAAGTGTCTGGCTGCCAGACTGGCTGTTGGTCACTGAAGCTCTGTTTGCCTAGTGTACAATTAGACAGGCTCCCACCTTTTTGTAGTATTTTCCCATGCACATGCACTGATTGTGCCTCTGTGCTTTTATCTCATGCATTTGTCATGTATAGGGTACACGAGAAATATGAACTTCTAGTAATAACTTTCTGTAGTAGAAAAACAACAATAAAAAAAGACTTCTATTAAATTATAAACACATTGCAACAATAGTGAATCCAGCCTGTTAGTTATGTTATATTGATCCAATAAGAGGGAGAGAGTGCTGACCACAAGAGCTGACCTATGAATATATTTTGTAATACAGATGGGCTGATATCTATACTTATCTTAAAGGTGGTGCACTGTTTACTTGACCTTATTATTTCAGAAGCCCAGCATGAACACGAATTACCTGACTCCCTTTTCTGAGCCTCTCTCATTAGCGGAACAGGTTGAGATAATGACCTCTACATGGTTGCACTTATCACAAAATTCTTCATTCGTACATAATGACAAAGTTTTCACACTAAGGACTGTTTTGGTGCACATACTATTATTTTCAGTCTAGAGGATTAGTTTGCATTCATATGCTAACAAGCTACATCAAATCTCAAAGTTAAGTTTGGAAATTCACAAACTGCAAAATTTTCTCACATTTAAATCTAAGGATATGCATTTAGGGCCTTCAGGGTCAAGGTGACTTTGGGCTTCTGAGAAGATCACAAGGAGAAGTGAGTTTCTGTGGTGTGCTCCACCTTGGTCTATAGATAGATGTAATCTGGTGTGTTGTAAACATAACTAATAACTGTGACAGAATGCTAGCGACTGTGTTCTGACAATTTTTTTTGTTCTTGTAGTAGCCAAATGAAATTTTCAAAGAACACATTTCAATTATAGATTACTATCTTATATCTATAAAGAAAATATTGTACCTGTTAAAAGAGTTAAAAATTAGTTTTCTTCTCATACAAGGGAAACCTTGGTTCACCTGACACAAACTTCACAAAACTGTAGCTGTGTTTACCATTTATTCTAAATAAAAACTATATTATGGGTAAAAGTATTTTGTTGAATGCTTACAATTTTTCTAGTTATTTACCATTAAATTTTAAATAATGTATATTATTATATATCAATATTTTGAAGTAATTAGCTGAAGCAATTGCCAAAGATTTGAAATCTGTATAGACTGTCCTAATTCTCTAAATTTTTTCCGCAACTTCTGGCAAAACTGCCACGGTCCCCAAAATTTCACCCTTCCTGATGATATTCGTAACAATGTCACATGCCCAGAGGTAGCGATGTTCTTATTGCCACCACGTGTTGATCATCCACCTGCGGAGGTGACTTGGATCAGGCATTCGGGGCCATTATTCTATGAATTTGAAGAGATTTGTCTCCTTTGACACAGATCTCTTTTGGTTAGCTAATAACTGTTATGAAATCAAACTTCGTTCTTCAGATTATATCAGGATAATTCTATGATATACTGGAAATAGCGATTGTTCATGCTCATAAAAAAGGCAGGAATCTGATACAGGCCCTATTAAGGCAGATTTGATAACAATATATATGTAATGCCTGAATTTCTTCGCAGGCAAGTTGGGAAGCTCATTATATGCTGAAAAGGTAAATGACGAAAGCTATTGCATAATTGACGCCACAATGAGAAGGCAATGCTGTGGGCCATTGCCTCTGTACTAAACATCTTCATTTCCGTCTGTAAGTAAGTGAAACACGTGAAGTTTTGTCACATGGTCAATGCTAAGAATCCTCAAACAAACTGCTAGTATATCATGAATTCTCATCTGATGAGATGAAACATATTGGGTGATAAAGAACAGTGTTTGATGAGTTGTAAACTGTCAAGTATATCAGCTACTCATATTCTAAACAGTTATGTCATATTTTCAATTTGTCTTTAAGTCATGGTATTGTGCCCATTAGCTTAAATATGGTAGAGTCACTCCAATTTACTTAGGTAAAAGTGACATAAGTGTAACGTGGTGTTGATTTTTTACCTATTTCTGTCCTTACCTTTATTGTCAAAATTATTGAAAATATTGTCTGATGTCAATAAATGTACTTTCCGATAAATCACAATTTAATTACTCCAGAAGTTTCATCCTACATTCAATTGTTGACATACCCGTGCTTTCTCTGCCCTTTACTAGGTCAGGTTCTGGGATCTCAACACTTTGTAATGCACCAGACAATGTTATCTTTTCTCTCGTGTTTTATATGTAGTATACAACTATAGATGAATGGTTGCAGAATATTGATGATAAATTTTATACAGGTGTTTGTTTCTTAGACATTACTAAATGTTTAGACTCTATTAATCATAGTTTAACATAACAAAAATTAATGCTAAGTGTTACTCAGGACTTTGCATGAAACAGCTCTTTAATATATGAACCTTAGGCTACACTCCTCATGAGATCTCTTTATTCCAGAAGGTCGACCTTCAGATGAGACCAATGGTTTGACAATTGTTGACGATGTCATTGCATTGTTTGCCATTGTGACGTCATGTTCATGGTGACATCACAACATTGTGACATCATCACTTGAGCTGCTATCTGTGCTCTGATTGGCTGGTGCAACTGTTGAGTATAGATCACCTGAGTGAAGTTCAGCTTTCTTTGTTGTTACATAATGGGGTATAAATAAGACCAAATGGGTATGGTGGTATTTTGAGATGTACTCTCACTCGTGAAGATATCCTGAGTCCTCTGTACCCACTCGTGCTGACGCACTCGTGGGTACAGAGGACTCAGGATATCTTCAACTCGTGGAGTACATCTCAAAATACCACCATAACCATTTGGTCTTATTATAATACCTACCAACGAGATGATGAAAAGGGACTATTTGATGTATCGTAGATAATCTGATTGACTGCATAGTGTGTGTGCTGGATTCCTAATACTCATTTTATCTGCTGCTCTTTGATTACTGACTAATTCATAGGCAGTCGTCTTATCTCAACTGAGGTAATAGAACTGAATAATAACAATGGTGTTTTGTTTGCTAATTGACTTCTTTCATGCCACCAACCTCCATTGCTCACAGCTCTGTCTGTTGCGAAAGGTCAGTGAGCTCCGGCCTGGAGGTTTTAACTGGCTGGCTAGGCACCAATAGGGCACTAGGTACTATATACCTGGTGCACTATGTATTGCACTCAGCTTCATCTTCATAGAATTTTCAATTTATTAGGTCAAAATTTTGAACTTTTCAAAATGTTTCATACGTACAGTGCATTTAACTTTGTAAAAAGAAAGCAGCACTCTTTTATAGAGTTCATATTCCTGCCTATCAACTGAAGCGCCCTTGTTCACCAGATTTGGGATTCATTTATCCCTTACAGCCAAGAAAATTGTGAATCTTAAAATTTTTTTTTTTTACAGTACTAAAGTACAGATGAAATCACTGCTACGCTACAATGTTCCTATCAGGAAGCAAGTGAACCGACTCCCAAAACCTTCTGTATTAGCTTCCTGAAAAACAACTCTTGACTCTTTAGGTCTCCCAAATTTCGGCTTCGAATCCCATTCCTGACTCCAGTATCATGTTGTGAGCAATTTAAAATAATTTCCCTTCAATTTTGACACATTTTAGTTGAGAAAGTTTTGCATGTTTGGTCTTTAACAATTTAATGCAGTTCACATTATTTTTAATCTGTTTTTGCCATATACTGAAATAATCTTTAGGAGTCTGGAGTCACAAGATTAATTTCGACTTCGACTCCACACTCCTCACTCCAACTCTTCGCATCGAAGCCACAACAATACTTAGTTCAATCCAGAGGTACACTAGCACACAACGGCATACTTTGACTGTTATAAACCCAGCCTACAATATCTTTACAGTAGCCATAGTCTACCCAGCTGATTGAGCCATTTCCAACCATGGAGCTCTGCCAGCCAGTTTGCTGGCTACCTTGTCAGCCTGTGTGTGCTAAGGTCTTACAGCCTGACAGCTGTCAGTTCACAAAATATGTCTATGTATTTGGAATAGAGTTGGATTAATAGTGGCCTTTATTGACAAGTGTCTGGCAGCCAGACTGGCTGTTGGTCACTGAAGCTCTGTTTGCATAGTGTACAATCAGACAGGCTCCCATTTTTTTGTAGTATTTTCCCATGTGTGTGCACTGATTGTGCCTTTGTGCTTTTATCTCATGCCTTTGTCATATATGAGATCTCATGTTTTAGCCATATATCGTTGGGGTACACCAGCAATATCGTTCTGTGGTAAAAAAAAAAAGACTTCTATTAAATTATATACACAGGTAATTGCAACAATCATACTGAATCGAACCAGTTAGTGATGTTACCTGTATATTGATCCAGTACAAGGGAGAGAGTGCTGACCACAAGAGCTGACCTATGAATATATTTTGAAATACAGGTGGGCTCATATCTAAACTTATCTTAAAGGTGGTGCACTGTTCACTTGACCTAATTATCTCAGAAGCCCATCATGAACACGATCAACCTGACCCCATTTTCTGTGCCTCTCTCACTTGCAGAACAGATTGACATAACAACAAAAGGGTTGCACCTATCAAACATGTCTTCATTCATTCATAATAACAAGTTTTCACACTAAGGACCATTGTGGTGCACATACTATTATTGTCAGTGAAGAGGATTAGTTTGCATTCATCTGCTGACAAGTTACTTCAAATCTCAAAGTTTGGTTTAGCAATTCACAGACTAGTACAAATCCATTCAGGGCCTTCAGGGTCAAGTTGACTTTGGGCTTCCGTGAAGATCACAAGGAGAAGTGAGTGCTCCACCTTGGTCTATAGATAGATGTAATCTGATGTGTTGTAAACATAACTAATAACTGTGACAGAATGCTAGCGACTGTGTTCTGACCAATTGTTTTCTGCTTGTGCAAAGAACAAATTTCAGTTATAACTTTCTGTCAATAAAGAAAATATTGTGTTTATTAAAAGTGTTAGAATTAGTTTTCTTCTCGTACAAAGGAAACCTCAATTCAAAAACTGGCTGTGATTAAAATTTATTTTAAATGAAAAATATGTCATGGGCAAAGGTATTTCGTTGAATGCTTAACATTTTTCTAGTTACAGTGTATCTACCATTAAATTCTAAATAATGTATATTATTTGTCAATGTTATGAAGTAATTAGCTGAAGAAAATTGCAGAATATCTCTCATTACCTATTTTTTTCCGCAACTTCTGACAAAACTGCCACGGTCCCCAAAATTTCACCCTTCCTGATGATATTCGTAACAATGTCACATGCCCAGAGGTAGCGATGTTCATAGCCAACCACGTGAAAATCATCCACCTGCAGGCTTGACTTGCTTCAGGCATTCGGGGCCATTATTCTATGAATTTGAAGAGAATGGCCTCCTCTGACACAGATCTCTTTTGGTTAGCTAATAACTGTTATGAAATCAAACTTCTTTCTTCAGATTATATCAGGATAATTCTATGATATACTGGAAATAGCGATTGTTCATGCTCATAAAAAAGGGAAGAAATCTGATACAGGCCCTATTAAGGCAGATTTGATAACAATATATATGTAACGGCAGAATTTCTTCGCAGGCAAGTTGGGAAGCTCATTATATGCTGAAAAGGTAAATGACGAAAGCTATTGCATAATTGACGCCACAATGAGAAGGCAATGCTGTGGGCCATTGCCTCTGTACTGAACATCTTCATTTCCGTCTGTAAGTAAGTGAAACACGTGAAGTTTTGTCACAGGGTCAATGCTAAAAATCATCAACCAAACTGCTAGTATATCATGAATTCTCATCTGATGAGATGAAACATATTGGGTGATAAAGAACAGTGTTTGATGTGTTGTAAACTGTCAAGTATATCAGCTACTCATATTATAAACAGTTATGTCATATTTTCAATTTGTCTTTAAGTCATGGTATTGTGCCCATTAGCTTAAATATGCCAGAATCACTCCAATTTATTTAGGTAAAAGTGACATAAGTGTGACGTGGTGTTGATTTTTTTACCTATTTCTGTCCTTACCTTTATTGCCAAAATTATTGAAAATATTGTCTGATGTCAATAAATGTACTTTCTGATAAGTCACAATTTAATTACTCCAGAAGTTTCATCCTACATTCAATTGTTGACATACCCTTGCTTCCTCTGCCCTTTACTAGGTCAGGTTCTGGGATCTCAACACTTTGTAATGCACCAGACAATTTGTTATCTTTCCTCTCTTGTTTTTATATGTAATATACAACTATAGATGAATGGTTGCAGAATATTGATGATAAATTTTATACAGGTGTTTGTTTCTTAGACATAACTAAATGTTTAGACTCTATTAATCATTAATATAACAAAAATTAATGCTAAGTGTTGCTCAGGACTTTGCATGAAACAGCTCTTTAATATACGAACCTTAGGCTACACTCCTCATGAGATCTCTTTATTCCGGAAGGTCGACCTTCGGATGAGACCGACAATGGAAGTGGTTATGTGTGCAAGGGAACATGAAGTACCTTGGTGAAGGGTTGTGGCTTTTTAGTACCCTACCAACACTGTAGCATGTGACTATTTCTTTACAAAATCCATCAGGGTTGTATGCATAGGCGTACAGGGCGCACAATTTTTTGGAGGCGAGCGACATTTGCCCAAATTTCAAGATCTAGATTTAATACCATTTCAAATGAAATTGCCTGGAAATGATTAATTTTCAACAGTGTTTATTTAATCATCTGCCCAAATTTGTTAGCCTTTATGCCCGAATCTTACTTGCCCCCCCCCCCTCATATACCTGGGTTTATCAACAACCTTACCAGTGAGGTCAGTAGAGTGACCTGGCACCTGCTGCTCTTTGATTAATGACTAATTCATAGGCAATCGCCTTATCTTAACTGAGGTAATAGAAGTGAATAATAACAATGGTGTTTTGTTTACTAATTGACTTCTTCCATGCCACCAACCTCCATTGCCGACAGCTCTGTCTGTTGATAAAGGTCAATGACCTCTGACCTGGAGGTTTTAACTGTCTGGCCAAGCACTAATAGGGCACTAGGTACAGTTTTACTTAGTTCACTATAATATTGCACTCAGCCTCACGGAATTTTCAATTGATTAGCGCAAAATGTTGATATTCTAAAATGTTTCATACAGTGCAATCAACATTGTAAAAAGAAAGCAGAGTCCATAGTCCTGCCAATCTACTGAAGTGCCCTTGGTACCTGATATCGTCAATCATTTATCCCTTACAGCCAAGAAGATTCTGAATCTTAAATTTTTTTTTTGCTGTATTTAATACAGATGAAATCAGTACAATTTTATATCAGGTAGCATGTGAACCGACTCTCAAGACCTTCTTTGGCTTCCTGAAAAACAACTATGATTCTTTAGGTCTCCCAAATTTTGACTACGACTCCCATTCCTGACTCCGGTATCATGTGGTGAGCAATTAAAAAATAATTACACAATTTTTCCCTTGGATTTTGCACATTTGTATTCGTTTAGAAGGTTTCGCATGTTTGGTCTGCAGTTCATGTTATTTTTAAATCTGTTTTTGTCAAATATTTTAATTTTCTCTTGGAGTCAGGAGTCACAAGATTAATTTCGACTCCGACTCCCTACTCTGACTTCTATAATAGCTCTACAGTAGCCACCAGCTGATTGAGGCATTTCCAGCCATGGAGCTCTGCCAGCCAGTTTGCTGGCTACCTTGTCAGCCTGTGTGTGCTAAGGTCTTATAGCCTGACAGCTGTCAGTTCACAAAATATGTCTATGTATTTGGAATAGAGTCGGATTAATAGTGGCCTTTATTGACAAGTGTCTGGCTGCCAGACTGGCTGTTGGTCACTGAAGCTCTGTTTGCCTAGTGTACAATTAGACAGGCTCCCACTTTTTTGTAGTATTTTCCCAAGTGTGTGCACTGATTTTGCAGTTGCGCTTTAATCTCATGCTTTTGTCATATATAGGGTGTACTAGAACTTTTCAAGAAATAACTTTCTGTGGTTAAAAAACAACAACAACGAAAAGACTTCTATTAAATTATATACACATTGCAACAATAGTGAATGCAGCCTGTTAGTTATGTTTGTTTTATTGATCCAATACAAGGGAGAGAATGCTGACCACAAGAGCTGACCTATAAATATATTTTGCCATACAGATAGACTCATATCTATACTTAACGTAAAGGTGGTGCACTGTTCACTTGACCTAATTATTTCAGAAGCCCAGCATGAACTCAATTGACCTGATCCCATTCTGTGAGCTGGTCTACAGATAGTTGTAATCTGATGTGTCGTAAACACAAGTAGTAACTGTGACAGAAGGCTAGTGACTGTGTTCTGACCAATTGTTTTCTGCTTGTAGAAGCCAAATCAAATTTTCAAAGAACAATTTCAGTTATGAATTACTGTCTATAAAGAAAATATTATACCTATTAAAGTGTCAAAATTAATTTTCATCTCATACAAAGGAAACCTTAATTCACAAAACTAGCTGTCTAAAATATATTATTATCTAAAGGTATTTCGTTGAATGCTTAAAATTTTTCTAGTTATTTACCATTAATATCTAAATGATGTGCATTATTTCTCAATGTTTTAAAGTAATTAGCTGATGAAAATTGCAGCACATCTCTGTCTGCTGTCCTACCTAATTTTTTTCCGCAACTGGTAAAACTCACATGGTCCCTAAAATTTCACCCTTCCTGATGATATTCGTAACAATGTCACATGCCCAGAGGTAGCGATGTTCATAGCCAACCACGTGACGATCATCTACCTGCAGGCGTGACTCGGATCCGGCATTCTGGGACATTATTCTATGAATTTGAAGAGAATGGTCTCCTCTGACACAGATCTCTTTTGGTTAGGTAAAAACCGTTATGATAAGACACTTTTTTGTTCACACTGAAAGTGACATTATATCAGAATAATTCTTTGAAATACTGGAAATAGCGATTGTGCATACCCATAAAAAAAGGAAGAAATCTTATACAGGCCCTATTAAGGGATTTTATAACAATGTACGTAATGCCAGAATATGCTCATTATATGCTGAATAGGTAAATGTTGAAAGTATTGCATAATTGCCATCACAATGAGAATGCAATGCTGTGGGCCATTTCCTCTATACTGAACATCTTGGTTTCTGCTTGTATGTAAGTGAGACACGTGAAATTTTGCCATTGGGTTATTGCTAATCATCCTCAACCAATCTGCTTGTGCATCTGATGAGATGAAAACGTATTGGGTGATAAAGAACAATATCTTGAATTTTTATTGTAAACTGTTAAGTATACCAACTACACTTTATTGTTTCCCCACACTCAGAAGTCAAAAGCCAATGTCAGCATGACGTTTTCCGTTGACTGGCCTTCAACAGACATCAGAAGACTGAGGTCAGAAAGAGACTTCACAATGATACCAATGAATTATGTCGCATAAACATTTTCCTTCAGCTAGGTTTTGACTGACCTTCTACTGATGTAATGCTTAAATCAGATGCCCATCTGAATGTAACTCCAATATGACGTTGCATTCACAGCAGATTTTGACATCCACCCAAGGTTATAATTCATCGCTTTTTTTTTTGCAAACCCACCTTTACTGCAATGTCATTTGAACATCAAATCTGACTTCAGAATGATGTCGTATTGACACCACTTCCCCCCTGGGTTGTAAGTTTCTTTCTAAAATCAATTTTTGACATACAACAATAGATTAATGATAGAATATTGATGATACATTACCTGTAGGTGTTTGTTTATTATTTAAATGTTTCAACTCTATTAATCATAGTTTAATATTACAAAAATTAATGAAATATGGTGTAAAAATGTAGAACATGAAAGGTTTATACACTCCCGCTCATAAATATGGAATACTTTTTTGGAAAAAAAGGGTCAAATGGATGTGAATTTCAGAGTGTGAATGTATGAAATGTCCATTGTAAAGGTCAAGACATCTTCTATAATCACTCTTTGAAAGCCTTAACTACATTTTTTGCAAGATCTTTAAATTTTTGGTTTAATACACCTCCACCTAAAAAACCCCCTGAATTTCCATATTTCGTGCTGGTGTAACCTTTCTTGGGGTTAACGCTGCAGCATGCGTTTTAAACTACAGCATGTTCTTCTCTTTAGCGGTCATTGGAAGTAGTTACCATTGAATCAGACCATCATGCGCTACAGCAGAAGTTGCTAAAGTTGTCAATTTCAATGGAGAATGTTGAAGTATTCCATATTTATGAGCAACGGTGTAGTAGAACTCGAAGTGTATTTATAAAATCAGCTGTCTCAGCCTAATGAGGTTGATGTGGGCTGAAAAAACTTTTTTTTAAATTTCAATATGCCAGTGGTATAGATAGTTGACTATGGTCAAAAAATGAAGATTGGTGCAAAAAAAAATTTTGTGGCATGCAATTTGTGTCGGGCCACTCGGACTTTTATGTAAATTTATGCATATTTTCCGCAATTTTGCATGCTTTTTTAGACCATTTCTTTCATCCTCCCATTGCAAGACTCGTTTACACTCGCCTTGCCAACAGGCTCTACAAAATGCTGAAGATTTTTTAAAGCATTGTCAGCTTTTATCCAGTGTGATTCAATTGATTGTTTATGGTTTTCTACAAAAAAACTCATTGAAACAACATACAGGCAACTATGAAACACTCAAGCATTTATTCGATAGCTTTAAAAAATTTCAAACTGTTAATTACGTCTGTCACACCGGAGGAAAGTTAATCTTTTTGTTACTACTTCACAAAACAGTGTACATGATGTGGTCGGGGTAGCTTCCCAAGCTTACACTGAGACGTGAGGATGATTTCTTTGGTCTGAGTCAGCTTCCTGGATTTCGGAAGGCTCAATGGCATATTGAAATCTTCTTGTTGAAAAAACGCAACAGGAGGAGTGGAATCAAGAGAGCATATATAATGGAAGGAAAGATTTTGACAGCTTCGACAATCACCGAAAATCTGTAGAGAGGAGATATAAATAGAATCGAGAGAAAGACAGAGACAATAGAAAGAGAAGGTGAGAAGACAGAGAAGCTGTGAAGAACGGAAAGCGGGAAGAAAAAAAAACGAACTAGACACGTGCCTATACACATCTATACTAAAATAATGCAAACAAATATTCACTTTGGAGAAAGATGTGGGAAATTTTTTTCAGTTGCGCCAAGGGGGAATTACATGATAAACTTTAAAGGCTTCAATGTGCAATCTCTAAATACTAATCGATTTGGCTGAAATTTTGCATGTGTTCGTTTTACTTATGTGGTCAATACTGGTCATCAATTTCTGCTTTCAAATTTGTGGTTTGATTTTACCCATTGAATTGTGGACCACCCTAAGAGACATGCAGGAATGTCCTTAATTCTCTCTCAATCCTCACTTCTGTCCCAGTCATTTGTAGACATATCGATAGACAAACCAAATCAGCTTAATCAGCCTTAATCTATCAATAACAATGAGATCATGGGATTTGCCACTAGTGTGTGGCAAATGAGTACATATAAATCAGCATCGGTACTTAATCGACTTTTTTATCATTGCGACATAGTTACATGTCCAGACAGAGGTGGCTGATTAAGATAGGGGAAGTAGGGGCACAGTAATTAAAAAAAAGATATAAAATTAGGTTAGCAAGAGTCTGAAACCTAAGGGGGGCCCAGTAATCAAGTTTTTTTTTTCATCAATATCTGATAAATTCCACACACCCCTGGATGGTCCCTTAGGGAGATGAGGCTAACAAAACTGTTGCTCTGGATCTGAATGTTTGGTTGACATGGGTTGCGGTCGGTACAGATCCTCCTGCAAAGTCATTAGACATCGGCAACAGCTTACCCAATACATGTGTTTATATGTATATATGTATATATATAATTTTTCTTTTCGAATAAAATCCTGGTTTTATTTTAATGTGGCATTTTTGTGTCTAGCGGTCGGTCCAGACTCTAGCACACACAATTGCCACCCAAAAACAAGAAAAAAGTGCTTCTCGTTATATTCATTTGTTGCGCAATGCTCCTTTGCTGTTTCATTTTTGTATTACAACCATGATGACTTTTTTTAAATACACTGACACGCACAGGTTGGGAGATATTGTTTGTCTCTTGTTAATACTAATAGTGACACTAATAGCAAATCATTATCGTGACATCTTTTGACTAATGTAGACCTGTTACTATAATTCCTCAAGTCACCCGACGCATGCAGCGGAGATCAAATGCCACATCGAGAGAGGTCACAACCGTAAGGTTAAAGACCTAAAACGTCTACAAGTCTACAAGTCTACAAGCCCTTAGTGCGGAAACTAAAGAGCAAAAAACCTGAGGAGATGAAAGTATTAATCTATTTGCAAAAAAGTTTTTTAAGTTGCGAGTACAGACCTAGAAGTTAAATACACTAGAAATATTAGACAATAATTGCACTTATTCCTAATATAAGAGGAATATTATGGAGTCTGTTGCTGCCATTTACTTGTCTAAAACTATTATTTCCTGTAGAATATGCAGTCAATGCGGAAAAGAATAATCTTTAATTTCATGTGGTTTTTAGCTTTTATTTCTACGAAATTGATTTATAATGACATGCCCAAGGAAATTGTTTTACGCTTTCCGAAGTGCATGGTCCCTGAGGCTCTTGTTCCCAGAAACTTGGAAGCGAAACAGACACATAATATATTATTATCTTATTATTCTGAGTTATATTAGTGCATTCTACAACCATAATATGAATGGCTTGAAGGGTGCAAGTTTGTGGAATTAATGATCAAATGAAAAGTTTTATAAACTACGATTTTCCACTTTCTAACTTGAGTCAAAAAGTTTAGAGTATCCACCTTAAAAGTGAATTTATCTACATTTGCCAAAGAAATTAACAGCTTTGACAAATTATTCAGCGATACACGGAGGTCCGAACCAACTGTTACCGTAACGGGAGGCCTCATTATAGCATTCTCCAGTTTTGGTGATCACCGTATAATGATAAATGATGTGAATGGGAATTACAATTTTATTGGTTTACAGAATAAAATGGTAGTGAAAGGACCATTCAGAATTTACTACAGGGAGGGGGGGGGGGAAAGAAATCTGTCTGAAATAGTACTTTAATACTTTTCACATGTGTTTCAAGGGGGTACTAAAAAGTGCGCAAATCTATAGGCACAATTGTCCAGGGTATAGTAAAACAAAACAACCCAAGTCAGGGTCACTGAGTAGCAATATCAGGAGCTGTTGTGTGAATTAACATCACTCGAGCCCAAAGGGCGAGAGTGATATCAATTCGCACGACAACGAGTGTTATTGTACGAAGTGTCCTGATGCGTGGTTGTTTTGTTTTTATCACCTGGTTTTACCTCAAATTTTTAGTTTTAAAGAGAGACTACTTTCTGAAAAACCAAAAGAACTTTTTCATATATGCGAGGGACGGACAGGAAGCTCAGACCAATCTTTTTAGCAGATCTTTCTTTTTGAAGCAGCTGAATAAAATGTTCACAGAATTATTTTCAGCTACGAATATTTCACTATCTATTTCTGAAGATATAAAAAATATAGAAATAAGCCGTAATTTTAATAAAATAACCATTACCATTTTGGGGTTTCAGACAGAAATGTCGGAAAATTGGCAAAAATCCCTTTTTTTTTAGTTGTTCATTAAAATTTCAAATGATTGACCATCCAGTTGAGCTGAGATATTTAGTGAAGACACCTGATCGGACATTTTCATAAATGTAACTCTAAAGTTGCCTTATGTGCCTACCATCTTTATAACCAATGTCAAAGTAGAAATTTACCAACGTTGATAAAAGTGAATTATAAACTTACGTAAACAGAAGTCACGAATTTTCAAAGAGAAATTCCACACTTTAAAATTACTAGAGGAAAAATAGTGCGTCAAATTTCCTTCATTAATGACATTGACTCCTGCTCCAGACCTGGACATCAAATTTCAAAAGTCCTAAATATATATTATATGCATGTATTAGGTTACACTTGCACGTTTCCACTCTAAAAAAATAACAAGGAAGAAGATCTCTTTCATCGCATTTAGTTATACTTATTAAATGTTATATATCACTGACTGCCAGTCGCAGGTTAGAAATCCATTTTTCCAAACTTCGAAATAGCAGAAAATTGTGTCTGCCAACATTGATTGACATTTCATGAAGTGCTAGGAGAGTTGGAAGTAATACAATGGACTGCCAATGACGCGCATGAAACCAGTAATACCTTATAAGACAATGCAAGCATATGAAATTCAAATTTGGAGATTGCAGAAGAAGAGCCATTTTGCAAATAACACACAGATGCAAATGCAATAGTTGACCTTGTACAGCTCACTTATTTTGATAATGTTCTGCTATACAAAATATTTTATGTTTTATAGTATTTGCATATTTTGGAGAAATACAAAACTAGTGGGAGCCTATTCCAAAGTCACATGACAAATTCCAATTAGAATACAACCATGGCAGTGATCACAAACTGTTACACATTGTTTGTTACTATGTTTGCTTTTAGCAGTTAGACATGAAATAAAAATATATAAGAATCTGCAACTTATTTATAGAACTAACAAAACCCACAATAACTGTGAATTTTGAGAAAACGTTTTTCATAGTCAACTGTCAAATTCGATAGAATCTGTGACAAATACATCAAAACACAAATGTCCAAGGCATTTCTTGGACCTGTCATATGCTAGTATATGGATGGATTAAATTGATCTACAAGCCCTGATATACCATGTCTATCAATGAACTGTACTTCCGCTCGTGCTGACAATTTAATATCTTATTCCAAGTTCGGAACAACATCTTGTTGATATTTTGCTCTTGACAGTCCACTGAAGATGTTTTGGATTCTCCACAAACAGCGGAGTGGGTTACCCATGGGAAGAGTATTTTCACCATGATGCCTGCAGCAACTGCTGAAACCAAATTGTGGCGAAGAATATACAAATAGAACAATAGTTAACATAATAATTTCTGCAACCTTCAAAGTATACGACAAAAAAGATTGAAATTGTCACAAGTTTATCTATGTATACACTACGATCGGCCTGTGCATACTGCTTACAGCGAAACACTTTGATATAGAATTAGAGTGGACTGTGGCCCAGTGAAAATGGCACTTCGTGTGTCATCATACTGATGATTTGTCATGATCAAACCCAATACTTTCAATGTTAATTTGATCGAAGGAGACTTATCTCACTTGTTGGTGAAAGCCAAACGAAAGGATTATGCTTCTGATTTTCACTCTAAAATTTGTTATGAGAAGTCAAATAGGGATTTTTCCCGAAGGGACTAAAAATTTAGGGAGGATGCCTTAAAAGTGCCTTAAGAGGTACTAAGCTAAGGGAAGGCCTTAAGGAGTCCCTATGCATGGCCTTAGATGGATTACCAGTTGTAACAGCAAACATTCTAATTAAAACAGTTATGATCTATCTGAAATAAGCAATAACATTATAACAAGAATTTAAATTGTGTAAACACATGAAACAACAATCGATTGTAAATTGAACAAGCACACAGGTACATGTAGATATGCAGGCAGCACTGCACATAGATGGAAAGATAGAAAGAAAGAAAAAAAGAATGAAAGAAAGAAGGAAAAAGAAAGAAAGAAAGATAGATAGACAGATAGATGGACAGATAGATAGATAGATAGATAGATAGATAGATAGATAGATAGATATACCAGCCAGCAATAGACAGATAGATATACCAGCCAGCAATAGACAGCTATACAGACAGACAGATGGATAGATAGATATATATATAGATTGATAGAAAGATTGACAGATATCATTCATTTGATTTAAATCGAATTACTTAATCTGGTTTCTGCCATTCAATGTTTTGTATTTCTTATAAAACTTGGTGAGAATTGCAACCATAGTAGATAGATAAGTAGATAGATAAACAGGTAGAGAGGCTGATAGAGAAAGGTACAAGAACAGATAGACAAATTTATAGGTACCACTCTGGAAATCGATACATATATATACCATTGCAATCGGTTGGTGAAGAAAATCATATATGTTTTAGAACATTGTTCGACGAATGTAATCGAATGATCAATATGATAAATCAGATAGCTGATTGGAATGAATGGATGAAGTTGCAGTGTGAGATCAATTGTGCTGCCAACAGGGGGAAATTACAAATCAAAGTTGGCTGGTATATCTATCTATCTATCTATCTATCTATCTATCTATCTATCTATCTATCTATCTATCTATCTATCTATCTATCTATCTATCTATCTATCTATCTATCTATCTATCTATCTATCTATCTAGGGGAGAATGGGGACCGACGGGCCATGGGGACCGAAGGGCCATCCTCTTAACTCAACATCAAAAACGTTTTGAAACATTTTATTTGCATTTTTAGTATTGCTTATCACATCTATAAACACCAAATTGATGACTGATCGATAAGTTAAAGCGTAAGCCTTTAGTGAGCAAAATGATATTTTCAACATCTAAAGTAATTTTGTACTGATTCAGAAAAAGTGTTATATCTCCAATTTGTGTAGACTCGAGGCAATATATTTTCTATGACGATTTTCCCTATATATTGGTGGCAATTTACACATTGAATTTTTGGGAACAAGAACCATATTTCACAAAGAAAGGGGATTTAACTATCCTGAATGCTTTTGGGGACCGATGGGCCACGCAACATGGGTACTAAAGGCCACTATTTCCTGAAAGTTTCAATAGGTGGCGTATTGGCATGGGACTGGATATTAAAGTCTGTTTTGTGTAAAATCTGGGCATATCTATAATTTTTCGATCTCTTATTATCCTATACACTCAGTTGGATCAACAACAACATCTTGAATCCAAATTTCAAATTCTTCATCCACCCTTTGGCAAGTTATCGACATGGTCCATCGGACCCCATGGGATGGCCCATCGGTCCCCATGGTTGGGGACCGAAGGGCCACCATCTTACTTGACAGAAAATGTGCTTTCTCATCTTTCTCCCTAGGTTGATCTATGTGAATCTTATATTATTTTATAGAGAATTACATCGGCTAAAAGGGTGCACAGTATGAATCCTGTATCTGAAACAGATTTGCCTCCATGGCCAATAATTTGTCAAGCGGCCCATCGATCCCCACTCTCCCCTATCTATCTATCTGTCTAACTATCTATCAATCTGTCTATCTATCTATCTATCTGTCTATCTGTCTATCTATCTGTCTATCTATCTGTCTATTGCTGGCTGGTATATCTATCTATCCATCCATCCATCCATCCATCTATCTATCTCTTATTTGATATTAATTGCATGGCCTGTGTTAAATTTTGCATTTATGCTGCAGAATACATGGCTGTGAACTGCTTCGATATAGCCCACTAAGGTGCTGCAGAGGCGTAAAACACAAACACAGCTGTGAACTGCTGACTGACCATCCTTGACATTTGCTTTTAAAACACCACGAAACATCAGTCTATTTAACTCATGTTATTTGTTTTAATCTCATTTGAGAGATAACATTATACAGATAATCCTGTCTAGGGACTGCCTAATGGGTCTAGGGAACCTTTAGGCACCATTTAGGACCTTCCCTAAGCTTAGTACCTCTTAAGGCACTTTTAAGGCATCCTCCCTAAATTTTTAGTCCCTTCGGGAAAAATCCCTAGTAGCTTACTCTTGATCATGACTAATCAAACAGCCTCTATGTTTCCCATGTTGAAAGTAGAGAAGATGACACTTCAACGGCTATCACGAGTCACGAAGTGCCATTTTCACAGTGCCACAGTCCACTTTAATTCTATATCAAAGTGTTTCGCTGTAATGCATGAAGGCTCCTTTTCCAATACATATTGTATACTTCAGCTGACTCCTCTGCTCCTCAATGACACCAAATTAGCTGTGAAATACTCAAGACAATAGCTATAATCATGTGATATCTTTTGCTGTCATCAAGACATTTAGGTCTCGTCAACCGTCTTGAAGTCCATCCAAGAGGGAAATTTGTGCGGTTTTGATGAAAGGCTGCAAGGAAACTTGGCTTGCCCAGAGTGTACTTAAGGCATTTGTGGAGATGAGGAGATCTGAGCTGATCTGAACTGATGTGCTCTTCAAAGAACAAGGTTAAGTACTCTGACAGTTGAGCCATTCACAAAGTCATAATTGCACCTGTTTAGTTAGGTGCTTATAGGCAACATTCCTCCATACATCAATAGGGCTAAGATGTGTTACATCTAAGTACAGTGTTAGTACTGAACAAGATGAGAATGTCAATGTATTTTGTCTTTGTGTACTCTTTCAAGTATTGTCATGATGTAACTTATCTGACACTCTACAGGGGCATACCCTGAAAATGTTGGACAAGAGGGGTTGATGGATAAGAATGTACTAAACAAGAAATTCTTTAAAAAAAGAATTGTAGGGACCTGAGGTTTCTTCAAACACATATTTTATTTTCCAAATATTCAAATAATGTTTTATGTATGTGTAATTGCATCTATACCTCCAATGTACCACTATGAGTGTGTGATTTAACAAACCTAATACATGTTACATCATGATTAGGCATGCCTAATTACAGGTGTTATTACTGCAGATTCCATTAGTATGAGTTTCTCTGGCTAGTTTACTTACTATGTGCGTAGCATTTTCAGCTAACCTGATTGGACCTTGGCCAATAAAACGTCCTCCAAATCAGTTAGTTGAACGTAGAAAGCAATGGAATGTGAATCTTCTGCTTCAGTGAGCAGCTCAGTTTGACAACTTAAATCAGATTAACAGATAAATGCAGTCAGTCACCTATATTACCAGACACGTCAGCTGTAGTTTAGATACGTTTTCATAGTATTCAAATTAGTTGTGTGCCATGTAATTCAGTCCCTAAACCAATCAGATGAACTGCATTTGCTACGTTTTGCTAGGCTTTTGCAGAAACTCATACTTAATGAAATTGCAGTAACATAGACAGCAAACCAAGCAATGAGAAACCCTTTTAAATTCTTTGTCCTGAGCATGAATTTTCTATTTCCATTACAACAAACTAATTGTGGCTTGCATAATATTTGGATTAGTACACTTTTAGACTGGCCAGTTTTTGAGAAGTTGAATATCTAATGTTCTCATCAGTGTTTTCTTTTATCACTTGTCTTATGTCATCTCAAATGTTTATACACTTAGACTATATAATTTTTGAAGGAAATCTCTATGGGATAATATTATGCTCCAGGTGTGCTTTGGATATGGTCCCCAATCACTCAACCATGACAGCTGCCAAGGTCATGCAGTGAAGGAGCTACTGAGCATAAAGAGGGGCAAATATATACTTGCTTTGTAAATTGTAGTCACAGTTACCTTTGCTGTAGCATGAGTATCCTCCTGATATTGGAGGTACATTTGGAGGGTACTCCTGCTACAGGGAAAGTATATCTGCAAGGCCAACTTCCTAGTGGCCCCCTCCAGAAACTCAAGAAGCTCCTGCACTGCAGTACACATAAATTGATGACAAATAGCACTTGGCTGATTATTTTTGCCCCTTTAGTTAGGGACCTCCACTGTAAAATCTTTCCTCATTTGGAGCTTATAACACAGATCTGAGATGGTCCCTACAAAAATACTGGGATACTTTCTCTGAGAAATTCTCTCTTCATTAAAATATACAGGCCCGAAACATGGAGGAGATACGAGTCATACGACACTAATAAGAAGTGTTGATTCCGTGAAAGGGCTTCCTGCTGCCATGCATTCTGGACAACTTATTCTGTGACATCACAGATCATACTGTCATAGGTGGCTATGGTGTCATATATGGTGACGTCACCTGGTGTGAAGCCTGCACCAATCACAGAGCAGTAAAATGTTAACAGGAAGCAGCTAGACTAAGACTTTAAATTATAAGTGTATAAAATGAGAATTCTTGGAGCCTTGTTGCACCTTCTCTTAGTATAGGCTACTATAGTACCTTCAAGCGCATAGGATCGTCATGGCCCGATGGGCTTATCCACTAACCCCTTCCCCTCCCCCCGGATCCACAACTGACTGTCTAAGGTCTGCTGTCTGCTGCTGCTTAAGGTGAATGTCATAACTGCCAGTTGGATGTAGGCGTTACAGTCCTTGTTATATTTACGTGGAATTCCAAGTTCTGTTCTACGCTGTTGAACTGTGATGTCAGAAATGACTCTATTCTAGCATTGCAATATATGTAAATTAACTACAAGCTGTGATGTCATTTTAAACTGGGTCAGATTCCCCGGCTTCTAGCCAATGTGAATCCACCAAACTGAGCATCACAGTTTCAACTCAATGTCAGAGTCAGCATTTTATCATCACAGCTTGATAACCAACGGGTTGACAGTAAATTTTGTGTCACAGTTCAAACATTGATTTATTGAAGGAAGCACACATTTGTGATCCCAATGATCTATCCCAAATGGCAGCTTTGTGAGCATTCACAGAAGACAACTGTAATACTCCTCACAGAGTTGTTTGATAAATCTTTAAAATTGCGAATTTTTAACTTCAAACTTTGAGGGAACTTGCTATAAACAAAAGGCTTTGACAATTTGTTTGTAAACACATGGATAATGCGATGTATATTTGTTCTGGCAGCCCATTGGCTGAGAGGCTGTGATGTGGAACTTGCATGGGTTTTCCCAGACCCAATTTTCACTCTGACACAGAGTTGTGATGCTCAGTATGGTGGATTCACATTGGCTAGAAGCCGGGGAATCTGACCCAGTTTAAAATGACATCACAGCTTGTAGTTAATTTACATATATTGCAATGGTAGAATAGAGTCATCTCTGACATCACAGTTCAAAAGCATAGAACAGAACTTGAGATTCCACGTAAATATAACGAGGACTGTAAATTGGCAACCCTTACATCAGTGGCACTGCTGAGCAAGTAAAATATTGGGGTAAATGAGCAACATGTTCAGGGCTCCTGCTCTCCCTTCCACTCATAATCAACCCTCGTGAGCTGCCAAGACTGGCCTTCGAGGGTTGTACTTGCCATGTCTGACTCAGTGGATGCTGTAGATGGTGCAGCCCTGTAATGGACGATTTTGTCCACAAATTAAAATTCATCTAGTTATACAGCACAATCCAACTGGCATTTTGCTTGAAGGTCCACTATAACTATTTTTGGTTCCCTACCTGCATGGGGTTCAAAGCCATGCAGCTGCCTGGACCAGAACCACCCCTGGAGCCAAACTGCTTACAACAGCTAATGGGCACATATTTGTTTCAGCAACGTTGTTACAACGTCATGACAACTTTGCATTTTTGGTGTAAACTATGAGGTTATACCATGGGTAGGTGCAGTACATCCCCGGTATAGTCCCCGAGACCTCAGTATATTCCCGAGACCCGAAGGGTCGAGGGAATATACTGGGGCCGAGGGGACTATACCAGGGATGTATTGCACCTACCCATGGTATGACCTTTTTATCCCATGTCTAGGCACATTTTCAAAATAATTTTAAACTTTTACTTACACTCTTGATCAAAATGCTGGAATAATTTGGATTTTCCAGGTGTCAGGATTTCAAAGTTCTAAAATTGGTGATTGAATGTGTGGAATTGCAAAGATTTTTTCCTCTGACATTAGATTTATGTATAAATGATATTATAAATCATTTTTAGTTGATGAGAATTACTTGAAAACTTTCTCTGGGGGACTCGGAAAAATTGCTCATTTTTAGTAAAAAATCATCAAAAATCGCATAGTGGCTCAACAACACAGACATTAAATTTGAACATATGCAAGAAATGTCAACTTAATCTTGATGTGTACAACCAAAAAACATCACAATATCATGTTGAATGCCACATTCATTGACCTCCACCTCCACTTGACTTGACATGGATACCGCCAATCTTTTTTTTGCTTCTTTTTGACCAATATGGCCATTATTCAGTGAAAGTCATCAGAACCTGGTCCAGAGTAGTTGGCTAGACCTCCATTTTGTGTGCAGAATGGTCAAAGATGCCCTATAATGTTATTTAGGTTCATTTCAGGTGAAGTTGTAGTAACGGCAAATTCTCAATTTTCAAGCTTTAGAAGGATTTGCGGCGCCCTACAAGCTTGAACATTGCCATAAATGAATGAAATGTATAAACTGAAGTGTTCTCTACACTGAGGTATCATTTCCTCTTCCCGCAAACTTAGATAGGAGACTGCCGGAACGTTTCTATACCACACTACCAGACACAAATTTCTGTCATAATAGATGACACAAAAAACAAGCATTAAACCGCCACCCTGAGCCCTTGTGGTAATGAGGCAGTTTTCGGACAGTATCTGGGCACCTTCCCATCACACAAAAATGTCTCCATAAGCTCTGTGAAACATGTGCTAGGATATATTGACTGAGATTGAATTTACTTGAAAAATTCTCAAAATATTCCAGCATTTTTGTTAAGAGTGTGCTCTTGTTGGAAGAGGAAAATGATACCTCAGTGTAGAGAACACTTCAGTTGAAACATTTCATTCATTTATGGCAATGCTCAAGCTTGTAGGGCACCGCAAATCCTTCTAAACCTTGAAAATTGAGAAAAATGAGAATTTGCCGTTACTAGCAACTTCACCTGAAATGAACCTAAATAACATTATAGGGTCATCTTTGACCATTCTGCACACAAGATGGAGGTCCAGCCAACTACTCTGGACCAGGTGCAAGTGGCTTTCACTGAATAATGGCTATATCGGTAAAAAAAAAGCAAAAAACAGATTGGCGGTATACATGTCAAGTCAGTAAAGGCAGAGTTTAAAGAATGTGGCACTCAACATGATATTGTTGTGTTTATTGTTTGTACACATCAAGATTAAGTTGAAATTTCTTGCATATGTTGAAATTTAATGTCTGTGTTGTTGAGCCACTATGCGATTTTTGATATGATTTTTTAATAAAAATGAGCAATTTTTCCGAGTCCCCAGAGAAAGTTTTCAAGTAATTCTCAGCAACTAAAAATGGTTTATGATATCATTTATACATAAATCTAATGTCTGAGGAAAAAATCTTTGCAATTCCACACATTCGATCTCCAATTTTAGAACTTTGAAATCCTGACACCTGGAAAATCCAAATTATTCCAGCATTTTGATCAAGAGTGTATAAATAAATGAATTATAACTATTTCTTGTAATTCTCTCTTGCGCTGATAAATTGGTGCTTCAGTAATATTTTAATCATGGCAAGAGTTTACAAGATATCACCTTGATATTTTGGATCAATAACCTTTATAATATGACAGACATGACTGTTGGATATCATTTAGCTGGTATATTTAGATCATCAGATATAAAATTAAACGGCCATGAAACTTAAAATCACGTTGACATATAATCTGTAATGTTACGCTTGAACTAAAAATTCTTGTTTCAGTAATAATTTTTTCATGGCAAGGATTCTCGAGATATTAACTTGAAAATTTGGCTCAGTAACCTATGCAATATGACAGACAAGACCAGGGAATATCATAGAGCTTTTCTTTTTAGATCCTGAGATATAAAATAAAACGGCCATGGAACTTAAAAATACGTTGACTCAAATCTGTGATTTCACGCTAGAACTGAAAATTCTTGTTCCAGTTATAATTTTTTTGTGGCAAGAGTTTTTGAGATATCGTCTTCAAATTTTGGATTTGATATCTACACTATATGTGTTACATTATGTGCTAATTTTCATACATCTGGGTGGATTAGATCCAGAGAAATAGAATAAAACGGGCGTGGCATGCAGAAAAACGTTTCTGAAATCAATGAACAACATAGCTGAAACTATTCCAATAAACCGAATTTAACATTATTACTTTGCCATGTGTTTTGAAATATTGTCTTAAACAACATAAGAAAATAAAAAGGGGTCCTCATCATGATGAAAATTTATATAAATCAGTATTTGTACAACAAAGTCATTTTGGAAAAACTAAACAAATTTACCGAAAATTGCTTTGAAAAATTTTCTATACTGAATAGGGTGTCAAAATTGCATCAGTCCAAAGCAATATTTTCTTCTGGATCTAATGCTTCAAACCGCTAGTCTCTAGCCCTAATAGATCCTTCTAAAAATGGAAAAGACCGCTCATTTTAGTGTGTTGTCCAAATCACATGAAAAGATGCTGAGCAGCTGCAGAGTATGTGATGCTATACTGGATTTGAGGGGGTGTGTCTGAATACTGCTCTCTGATTGGTTGTTTTCAGTATATTCCCTGTAATTACAGGGAAAAAACGTCGTATACAGGTCAGGTGACCATATACTGCTTTTTCTCCCCTATACTGACTTTTTCCCTGCTGTATTGCCCAGGGAAAATCACAATATCGGGGAGAAAATGTGCCTATATGCACATTTTCTCCCCGATACATGTGTTTTTCCCTGGCCAATACAGCAGGCAAAAAGTCAATATCAGGGAGAAAATCAGTATATGGTCAGCTGACCTGTATACGGCGTTTTTTCCCTGTGAATTACAGGGAATATACTGAAAACAACCAATCAGAGAGCAGTATTCAGACACACCCCCAAAAATCTGGTATAGTACTGGTATAGCGTCATTCTCTGCTGCTGCTTCATGATCTTTTCTTGTAATCTTGCAAGCACAAAAAACGTCCACTCTTTTGCAATTTGGCAATGATCTATTAGGGCTAGAGGGAAGCGGTTTGAAGCTTTAGATCCAAGAAAAAGATACATTAGATTTAATCAGTTTTGATTTTCTATTAAGTATAGAAAATTTTCCTAAGCGATTTTCGGTAAAAATATTTCGTTTTTCCAAAATTACTTATTTGTACAAATACTGATTTATATAAATTTCCATCGTGATGAGGACCCCTTTTTATTTTGTTATATTGTTTTAGACAATATTTCACAACACATGACTAAGTAATAATGTTAAATTATGTTTATTGGTATCATTTCAGCACTGTGGTTCAATGTTTTCAGAAACATTTTTCTCCATTCCACTGCCGTTTTGTTTAATTTCTCAGGATATAATTCACGTACATGTATCAAATTTACACAAAATACCATACATATAGTACAAATTACAAATCCAAAATTTCAAAACGATATCTCAAAAACGCTTGCCATGAAAAAATCATAACTGAAACAAGAATTTTCAGTTCAAACGTAGCATCACAAGAAGTGAATGCATTCATGTACAAACATAATAGTTCTGCATTATTTCAAAAATGTGCTTAGACATGGGATAAAAAGGTTATGCCATGGGTAGGTGCAGTATATCCCCGTATACTCCCCTCGACCCCAGTATATTCCCTCGACCCTTCGGTCTCAGGAATATACTGGGGTCTCGGGGAGTATACCGGGGATGTACTGCACCTACCCATGGCATAACCTCATAGAATGGCATGGCAGAAATGACGTTGTGAAGCGATGTCAAGGTGTGATGCTAGAATGCGACATTGTGGCAACATTGTCACAATGTAGTGCAAAAATCTCAACATCGTTTTCATGTTTTGGCAACATAATTTTATACTACACATTTCTATGTGACAATAGATGAACCCTCAACCAATTAGCAACATCCCTTGGGATGGCTAAAAATGTACAAACATTTTTGTCTTTCCTGTTGAGGGTCAGGGTTCAATTAGTGATTGGGAAAAGTCATTGTTATTTGTTAATTATTAAAATCCTTTAAGAATACGGTTATTATTGCAAACCACAACAAGTAGCAGTACTGAACAAAAAATATTTTGGGTATAGATCCTCAGTCCTGGAGTGGGAGTTCTTAGTAAGGTTGTAGCGTGACACCAACTGATCATTCCTGGGGTGAAGGAGGGCAAGGGAGAATTTACCCTTTTGCTCTGCTGGCAATCCATCCTCCCCCCTGAGGACCCTCAGATTGGGGGTAAACCACTCTGTCAGACAGGACGAAAAAAAAAAATAGGAGAGAAAACTACAACCAATCAATAACCAACTTACTACTCAATATGATTTTGCTAATTAATAATGGCTGGAATGCTTTACGTCCTTTCTTTCTGCACCCATTATCTGTGTATTCTCCAATTGTATTTTATTTTAATTTTTGGTGCAAAATTCGATAAACAATTTTTTGAAAAAGGCAAGGAACGAGATCTGTTATTTTGTATGGTAAATTCTTTTAAAATTCTTCTCACTTTCCTTTTGTTTTTGTCACTTTATTTATTTTAGCAATTCCAAGATTTTGTACTTTGATTTTCCAAAGAGCATGTTATCACAGTTTCTCAATTAACGAGCATGTTGTGAAACTATATCAATTTTAAAATGGCATGTCATGACACTTTCTCAACCAACGACCATGTCATGACACTTAAAATATCGATTAAGGAGTATGTCATGATACTTTTTCAATCAAAAGGCATTGCATGACACTTTCTGAATTAAAGAGCATGTCATGACGCTTAAAATATCAATGAAAGAGTATGTCATGACACTTTCTGAATTAAAGAGCATGTCATGACACTTGGAATCTTAATTAAAGAGCATGTCATAACATTTTCTCAAACAAAGAGCATGTCTTGACACTCTTCAATTAAAGAGCATACATGTCTCAATGTGGCTATGAAATTGCAAACAATTACATGGTAATTAGCTTATTTTAGGCCCAATGAACAATTATAAATTACATCCACAATCCATATTTTTTTAAGCTTCTTTTGTAATGGAATATAATAGAAGCTTCCGAAAGACCAGTTTTTTTCGAGGTTAGTATGCTTAAAGCGGTTCTCAACAAGCTAATTGGTCGCAACACCAATGTCATTTCATTCTGAAGTTTGCCAACTTTGGCTATTACAGTAACTTCCTTTGTCAGTAATAAGTAACAAGTCTTTCCATAGCTTGGCCTACATCCTAATTATTATCAAAATACACCTTCGAGCACTGTTACAATATGGAATGCATACAATGGATCTGAACATTGGTCTATTTACATTTATCATGAGCGCTCAGGGGCGGATCCAGGAATTTGGGAAAGGGGGTGTTCAGGTTCATTGATGGGAGTACCACACGATGCGAAGCCCGA
Source organism: Platynereis dumerilii (assembly GCA_026936325.1). Taxonomy (NCBI): domain Eukaryota; kingdom Metazoa; phylum Annelida; class Polychaeta; order Phyllodocida; family Nereididae; genus Platynereis; species Platynereis dumerilii. Next base: position 97,265,386 of record JAPTHN010000003.1, read on the forward strand.
AGGGATGAAGCTTATGCGGCAGGGGGTCTGGGGGGCCGCTCAAGGCCCCCAGAAGCCAACAGATTTTTCGTGCTCTGATGTGAATTTTGAGCAACCTGAACGCTGTTTTTAACTGCTTAATGTAATAGATGTTAGTTCTCGTGGACTTTTATGCCATGCGCGCGAGTATTAGTTGTTAATGTGGCTTTTTGGCTTGGGCCCAAGGGGGGGGTTTGAACCCCCTGAACCCCCCCCCCCCTGGATCCGCTACTGGCGCTGTAAGTGTACATTCAACTTTTCAACCAGGTACATACATTGTATATATGAGGTTATAGTGCCGCCTGCAGGTAAGTGAAACATGTGAAGTTAACATGCCCAACTAAACACGGAAGAGATGCAACGCTCAGAAGTGTGTTTTCTGTGAAAGGATGTCTTCCTGCAGCAATGCATTTTGGAAAACTTGTCCTGTGACATCACAGATCATACTGTCATAGGTTGCTAGGGTGACGACAGTTGTGACGTCACCTGGTGTGAGATCTGGTATTTTTTGCAATATCATAGGCCCTGATAATTTGACTGTAAACAGTGATATTCACAGCCAACCAGGTGATAAATAATATATTTTTTAGTTGGCTGCTGAAGACATTCTAATGAGGATGATGGACCAGCTGATGATTCCACGTGTTGGTGACGTCACTGATGTGGAACAGACATGACATTGTGACGTCATGGGGCTGTACCCTTATACCCCAGCAGTCTAGAGAGCTGAATCAATGGGAATCAATGGACAGACACCAGTTCCAGAGTGACATTGACTGATCACTTGTAGCCCCAGCAGCGCCATCTATCATGATTCAATTTAAGTGAACAATCAGAGAGGGCAGGATGGAACAACTTTCAAGTTGCCAAGGGCCAACAACCTTAGCAACCCAAGGGAGGCCGGGGTGGAATAGGGCAAACTAGGGCAAACTGGATAGTCTGGGGTAAACTCTTGAGTAAAGTTAGAGTAGGCCTGTAACTGGCTCAAAACTTAGTCCTTACTATACATAGATGGATGGATGATGTGGGTTTTACGTTCTGGATAGAGACACAAGCCGACATTTATGCACGCTAGTGGACAATTGGGACAGGAGAAGGACTCAGTCATGAGGAGAGGGATGAAACTGCTATCCAACATTGGTCCAGCCTGCCCAATCAGAGCTGGAATCAAACCCGGGACACCACAACCCTAGTGGCAGACAACGTAAACACAATGTTGCTAATTGGTGGAGGGCTCGTCTGTTGGTCACGTAGAAATGTATGGTAGGAATGATGTTGCCAGAACGTGAACAGTTGAGACTTGATACAATGTTCAGTGTGCAACATTGCCACAACGTCGCATGTTAACGTCATATATTTGACGTTGCTTCACAACATTGTGACAACATCATTTCTACCATGCAATTCTACTGAATTTTCACAATCATTGCGTCGATGTGACAACGTGGCTGCAACATAGATGTGCTCATTGGGAATCGGAACCCCCAAGTTCTACCAACTATGAACCCATCAGACTGTCTACAGGTTAACAAGCTCTACGAGGTTTATGAAGTGGTTTCAATGCTTTAGAATTGCTGTATCAGAGTGTATCTACCTACAGCTACTGCATGTTTATAGTAAATTAAAGGTGTGACATTAAATCATCAAAACTTAACGGTGGTAATCAACTCGGAGACCTGCATTATCCAAAACTGGCAATCGTAATATCTCGGCCTACATCAAGAAACTTCGTTATTATTTTACATCGAATTTGAAAAACAACCTTTTCCGGAGAGCCTGAAGTGTGATAAACAAGCATTGGCTTCTATTGATATAAGATTTCCTATCTAATGTTTCCTGAAGTATTTGTTACAATTTAATAATTTCCAGATAATTAGGAATAGATTCATATGTTTAAATGTTTATAAATTTATTCTTGGAACATGCACTTTAAAAATTAGATATTAGCCATAAGGCTTTTGGACGAAAAGCACCAAATAAACTATTAGTCTACTATATTAGATTTTATTGCAATTTCTTAAATTAATAATTTCTTAAATAACTTTAATTAATATCCTTGCACATTCAAATGTATACCTTGTTTCAAGTGTATGATTAAAGATATATATATATATGATGAAATGAAAATTTTAGGTATGGGGTTATTTTTAAAAATCTTAAAGTCCTCTTCAAAATGTCCAAAATAGGCCTGAGCCATTTCGTGAAAACTCGTGATGAGACAATAGAGCACTGTTCTCCAGTTGAGGTACTTTGTACTGCAAGGTAATGCTGTGATATCTAGTTGCGGTGGACCAGACATGTGTAGCGAGGCAAGTTGCTACAACTGTGAATAGATAGACATTTGTGTGAGATTGTAACCCAAAAAGTATTTCATTCGGGGCAAAATTCAAACTTAAACCAAAGAGAAACATATTGAATATAGACCTTTAAGATATTTTGTATAGAAACATCAAATAAAAGTTACAATGTAACAGGTTATTTTTATGCTCATTCGAATGACTGAGGTCTTTAGTTTATCATTTTAAGAATTACATCGTTTGCCTCCCTGCCTTGGAGAAATTGAATAAAAAAAACTGGTCACATGATAGCATCAGAGAAAAAACTAGTCATATCGATCGCTCGGCGAAAAAGTGACTTAGTGTCATTGAAATATAATTGAAATATAATGGCACTAAGTCCCTTTTTGTGCCGAGCAGTCGATATATAAAACTATGTGGCATCTTGTTCCATTCTAGTCACTATTACTTGTGTGATGTTCGCCTTTTCGAACTTCCGACTGCACAATTAAAAGTAAAAGTAAAGTAAAGTAAAGTAAAGTAATCTTTATTTAAAGTCGGGTATGTGAATACAGAGAACATAAGCACAAGTGCTTTTTGCCGACAGGTAAAATCAATGGGGTATATACAAATGAGATGATAATGGTTATATGTACAATGGTAAAAAGGTTGAGTACAATTCAGTAACATCAGACACACATCACATAACTGCGTTAAAATCATAAAATCTATTAAAGAATCTATCTAAAAATAAAAAGAATAGCCTGGCTTAACAAACAAAATTATTTGTTTTAAAAAGTTATTTAAAAACATGTCTTTTCAGTGCACTTTTGAAATTTGAAAATTCTTTAATATTTGTAACGGAGTTTGGTGTAGAGTTCCACAATTTACTTGCTTTGTATTTTAAGGATTGCTTTCCATATCTTACAGTGTTGAAATTGGGTTGCTTTACCAGAACTTGTTGTCTTAGATCATACGTTAGAGTCTTTAATTCATAATAGTCAGGTGGAAAGAGGGGAGACAAGTTGTACATAACTTTGAAGACATGTTCCAATAACTTTTTACAACGATTACTATAAAGTGAGTTTAAATGAGCCTTATCCAGAAGCTCTGAGTATGAGCTGAGAAAATCATTGAAGACAGCCCGCAGTGCCCTCTCTTGAATTTTTTCAAGTTTATATTCATTTCTGGAACCACTCTCATGATATACCAATGAGCAATAGTTGAAATTTGATAGGACAAAACTATGCAATATCTTAAGTTTGCTTTCTTGATTTAATTGCTTAGTCAATCTTCCAAGAATGTTTACTTGCTTGGCAGTCATTTTACACAGATTTGAGACATGTCTCTTTAGAGACAAATCCTTGTCAAGAGTGACACCTAATATTTTTATAGAATCAGAGGGTTCGATATCAAAATTATCAATATTGAAAACGATATTGCACATTTTTGTCTGCCTCTGAAGTACCATACATTGAAATTTGTTAGCATTAGCTTGCATATTGTTTGAACTGAACCATTCAATTGCTTTGTTTGAGCATTCTTCTATTTTTCGTTTCATCACAGTTAAATCTTCATTTCTATAACATATTGAGTTGTCATCGGCATAGTTGTAAATGTCGCAGAATTGCTGCATGTATAATACAAAATCATTCAGAAAAATGTTAAAGAGCATGGGACCAGTCAGAGACCCCTGTGGAACACCACGCTTCATAGATTTCCATAAACTACGTTCATTACCAAGTTTGACACATTGAGGTCTGTCACTCAAATAACTCCTGATTAATTTTACAGAGCCTTCTGACATGCCATAGGTACATAGCTTAGCTAACAATAAATTGTGAGGCAAAGAGTCAAATGCCTTGGACAGGTCCATTGAGACACAACCAATATAGTGGTTCCTGTCCAAGGCATTCCTCCAGTCCTCAATCGACCTCATCAATACATCTTCACAGCTGTAATTTTTGCGATATGCTGCAAGTGAAGGAGAAAGAAGAGAATCAAAGTGCATAGACAGTTGGTCGCATATGATTGATTCAAAGATTTTTGAAATTCCTGTTAAGACACTTACTGGTCTGTAGTTTGTTTTGTTTAGAGGATCTTTCTTCTTATATACAGGAGTAACAACTGCTTTTTTCAGAGATTGTGGAAATACAGATGATTCTAAGCATTGGTTTATGATATGAGTAAGGCTAGGGCATATTTCTTTACTTGCAAGCTTTATAAAATTGCTAGATACACTATCATAACCAGGTGCTTTACCCTGCTTGAGTGATAAGCATTTCTTTATCACAGTTTCAGTCGGGACACTTTGAAAATTGAAATTTGTGGCTCCAGTAACTGTTGCCACAGAGGACTTGATAAATGCTATACTTTGATGAGAGGCAAAATGGTTGCATAGTTCTTTAATGCTCAGGTTTGACAAGCCAACAGGCTCACCTAAGCTGTCAGCAACATCAATAAAGAAGTCATTAAGAAGATCACATACTTTGTTTTGCTCAGATACTATACTATCATTGTCATTAATTGATATGTTTGAGTTGACTGAGGAGTTGTTTGAGAAAAACGGTTTCACAGCTTTCCAAAATGACTTGTCATTGTTTTTGGCAATTTTGTTACAGTGGTTATCAAAATATTCTTCTTTGGCCTGTCTCTTCAATTTTGTGACATAATTCCTCTGTTTTTTGTATTTAAACCAAGAAGTTGAGCTACGAAATTTGTAAAACTTTCTTTTTAACATCGCCTTCACATTGATAGCTCTTCTAAGCTCTCCATGCATATAGGGTACTTGATTTGGCTTAATCTTTTTTGTTTTAGTTGGAGCATGAAATTCAACAATATTTTGGAATAACTTTTCAAAATTAGCCAATTTTAAAACCGAGAAGTTTCAGGGAATATATGGTTGTCTGACAGTTACTTATCTTCTACTTATTTTTCTCAAATTCTTACTCTTCCATTTGACTACATACCTTCGAGGCTTGAATTAGCTGATTAATGAAGTTTGACAGCTATTTAACTGAGGTAGGGCATTCAGTGCCATTCACCCCGAATTTTCCAATTAATGACTTTTATGCTCTTAGTCAAGGGGCATGCTTTAACATGTAGCAGGCCTAATCAATATTTTGCTTGTCTCACTGGTCAAATTTGCCCCATGGTCACTCTTTGGAAGGGGTTTTTTTTTCAACTGCTCCTCTGGACCACATCATTGCATGTGACTTCGTTGCATGCCAATATAGATGACATGTTCACTTCCTACAAAATTACCAAAATGAGTGAATTATGATTCAGAATATTTTCTTTATGCCTGGAAAGCCCCTTTGAAAGACCTGCTGCTACATGATATTGTGTAATGGAGCATTGGACCACAGCATAACTTTTTCGCCAGGAAAACCTGGGCTTACCTGGACAGTGTACAATCCTTTTCAAATGTTCACCCTAGCCTCAAATAGTTAATAAGTGTTAAGTCGTGGACTTACTGAGAAAATGCGTACTTTTTCTAAAAAAACTCTTGTCTCTTTCATTTACTTGGATATGAAAAAGCATAACAATTAGAAGGGACAAATTCAGTGGGTGGATAGCCGGAGTGCAAGATAGATATGATAGATAGATAGATGGACAGCTATGGTAAGTGCAGCCCTCTAAGCCCAGTTCAGGGCACTCATGAAGGTTGATTGATGAGATGGGAGAGAGAACAGGAGTCACATGTTACACATTTATCCCATGTGAGGGATCTGTTACTTGCCCAGCATAGACGTTGGTACAAGTTTCCACCAGTTTAACATCTCCATCTGAACAATATATCCAGCTGAGATTTTGCTAATGAAGATCCACTGAAAATTGTGGGATCCTCACCCAGGGTTCGAACCCATGTAGACAAACCTTCAATAACCCAGTTTTGGTGATCAATCCAAGAATTTTGGTCTTGAAACTAGAAATAAAATTGTCTTCTTTCATACTGTGGGAATCTTTAATTGTTATAGATAAAAATAATCTGCCATATCTTGCTCATTTGCATGCTGCCTGTGGTAATTTTTAATATTGGATATAATAAAAATGAATGTTTGTACTTTTTAATAATAATCAAATGAGTAACTTTATAATTCTAAGTATAAGTAGACTTTTGAAATCACTTGAACTTTCCAAACAATGTCAATTTTTCTCCATTTTGGTGCATTCTATCGGTTTAAAGAAATGTGTTGTTTAGTACTGTAGCAAAATGAAAAATTTGCCAGCACAAAGAAATTCATATAGAACCAGAATAGAAAACAATCCGGGGTAAAGTTGGCACGCTATTTTGACCCACTTAATGGAAGAAATGCCAACCTTCCTCACTGACACAGGTATCTGTAGCAAAGTTTCCAGACTTGTCAATGAGGAAAAAATGGCATTTCTACCGTTAAATTGGTCAAAATAGCTTGCCAACTTTACCCCAGATTGCCAACTTTACCCCGTTTTACGTTAGTGTAGAGCTCTCCATTCTGCGACAGCAGAAACAAGGTATAATTAAACGTCTGCAATAAACTCATCATATTTCAGTGATTTTTTTTTTCAGATTATAATAAATTTAGCAATTTTTGAAAGTATATATATATATATATATATATATATACACAAACTTTTATTTGAATAGAAAATCGCCCCGCCGGCCAATCAGCATGCGCCTCATTCATTCCTGCATTTTAATCACTACCAAAAAAAGTAGGCCAAAGTCATTCTTATGATGAGAAATCGAGAAAGAGAGAAGAAAGAATAAAATGAAGAATGAAACAAAGAAAACTATCATATATAGGCGTAGTAGGTCAATCAAGTTTTTTTTGTGGGTGGGCGGTTGGCTGGCCAAAAAAAATTGCCCAAATAGACCCAAAAATAAATAAAATTCACAAAATATTCTGCCCAAAATGCATGAAAAATTGATTTTCCAAAAATGTTTACCAAAGAAAGTTGGTCAAAAATGATTTCAAATTTTTTACCAAAAAAAGTTGGCCAAAGTCATTCTTCGAGAAAATGAGGAAGAGAAAAGAAAGAATGAAATTAAGAATGAAACAAAGAGAGCTAATTAAACTATGAAAAACAATGAAAAAGAAATAAAGAAAATCGATATATTGATAGAAATTTAACAGTGGTCGAAATAGCCCATGTCATTTGGGGGGTCCAGTCACTGGCAAGGCCTGAAGGGTCAATGGTTTTGGGGCTGGAGGTCCGCGGGCCGTCGGAGGTCCGCGGACCGTCGGACTTGGAGGGTCCCAGAAGCTGATGGGTTTCAGAAAGTACTACATACTCTGACATGATTTCTGAGTGTTTTAACCATGTATCATCCTTGAAAATTACTTTTGAAAACCCCATTTCTGGATTAAATCCTGCATATTTAGTATTTGAGGGGTTCTTTTGGGGACCCCCCTGGGTCCCTCTAATAAATGTATTTGAGGGGGTCCTTATAGCATTTGGGGGGGGTCAAGACTCCCTTGACCCCCCTCATTTCGAACAATGGATAGAATACATGCATGAAAGAAGAAAGAAGTAAGAAAGAAAGAATGAAAGAAGAAAATAATGAAGAAAATAAAAGAGAGAACATTTCGAAAGAATGTGAAAGAAAGTGAAAGAAAGAAAACAGAACTTGTGAACATTGTGATTTCTTTATGAACTGTCTTTCATACAGTTATTGGACAGTCGCTTGAATGAACAAATCAATGACTTTTAAAAGGTTTTAAGTAATAAAAACGTAGAAGTAAAGTGAAAGTTGTAATGCATAAGTGTATGCAGCCTTACATGATAGTGAAATGGGGACAGACTGTTGAATCTGGTGTGTTCTGAATGTTCTTATAAGCCAGGGTGCACTGTGATGATACATGAATTAATTGTACTATACATTGAGTAGAATTCCGTGGTGAAAGGGTAGCTGAAATGTAAGAAGGATCGGTGGGTATTGATCAATTGGAGCATGGCATCACGTATTGGCCATCAATAGAGCGACGGCCGAGGTATTGCCAACTGGCTGGTACTACAGGCCTATGGGCGCGCAGCCACTAGTAACTGCAAAGCTTATAAACACAGTCACATCATGTGAAGATCCAACCCTTGCTGGACTGCTGCACTACAAGGTGGGTCTGTTTATTTTATGTTTTGGGTATGATTAAATGTGTACTACAGGGCTTAATCAGTGTATTTTTATCAGTTGATGTGGAAAGATATCCTCAGATATGTGATGGTAGGCTTGTATGAAGTGCTGCTAAGTTTGAATGAATGAACATGCTCCATGGCTGAGTTAACTGTACATGCAGAACTGTCATGTAATATAAAAGGTTGGTGTATATAATGTGTGTGTATACAGTGACCAGACTATATACGTTTCAAACAGGCCATATACCTATCAGTCACATTGGCACCCGGCCAACCTGTAGTCTGGTTAACTGTTTAACAAACATCCAACTTAGCTGTGTTGACATATTTGTTGATCCAGGGAGGGTGGCTGGATCCTTGTGACCTACATTTGGATCTCCCAACTGGGTCAGGTCACTAAACTATGTCAGTTGCGTACAACACCCTCTGAAGTCAATGCACTGTGATGTATGGTACTCAAGAAAATTTAATTTCAAAATGGGTCATGTGAGATAGCCATAAAAACACAACACACACTGGAAATGTGTTTTACTATAGCCAATCAATGAGACTGCTTTTACTATACCAGGGTCCATTAACAGAGCAGCTATGGATAGTGTTTTGCTAACTGGTCTGACTAGTCTGACAAAATAGTAATTTTAATGAGATTTTGATAATCTGACACTAATGATTATCTGAAAATCAGTAAAAGAGGTGGGAATGTTATTTGATAGAATAGACCTGATTTATGTATGTGCATTTGTGTAAAATTTAATATATTTAAATTAAATAATTTACATAAATGCATCACATTGATGTGTATGCCCAAAGCATATATAATCACTTACAAATATCCACAAATATCCACTAAAGACTGTCATGGATTTTGGCTATGTCTTTTGACTTTGACCAAAGAGCCTATTTGACAATTAGCCTATTTGATATTAGGCTCAATTTTCATTGGCTGTTGGATATTAGATTGTAATCTCATTGAATTCTCATTGTGTCTAATGAGAATGCAGCTTAATATCCACTGGCCAATCATGGGTCTGTGGATATTAAGCTGTCATTGGCTAGGATATTTGGCCAGTTTCTCATTGGACAGGATATTAGGTGGCATTCTCATTGGACAAACTATTAACAACAGTGCCCCCTACTATGGATATTAGGGTAGATTGTCATTGGTCAAGATAGTAGGGCGTATTCTCATTGGTCAGTTCACTATTATCCAAAGTTGGATATTTGTCAAAATCCACAATAGTAAAAAGGAGTTATTGCGAGTGACTTTTGCATGTATCCAAAGTAGAAGATCTTTGCCAAAATCCACTATAGTCAGGAGTGAGCGATAATGAGTGATTTAGGCATGCGCCCAAAGGACCTATATTTTGCCGAAAGGCCTCGCGGATATTTTGAAATGCGATGACTTTGGGAAAGTCATGCCAAAAGGAGTCGTAATGCCCAAAGGCCCTATAGTTTGCCCAAAGACCCTATAATTTGCCAAAAGACCCTATATTTTGCCCAAAGGCCTAATATCCATGCCCAATAGGCCTATTGGGCACAATAGTGGATATTGGCGATAACAATTGATGACATTTCCACGAGCATGCATTGTTGACACGAATTGCATGAACATCAAGTCTTCAAGTAATTCAACTGCAGTTCCATCTTGTCAAAATGTACAGTGACAGATCCCAACAATCTTCTGTTGTCAAACTAATGATAAACTTATAATGATTGTTGGTCAGAAAATCTTTCATTTTCAGTCAGTCTTCATGTTTTGACATTTCTTTGTGTTTTATTCAGTGTTTTACTAAAACTTTTATAGTAGGCGATTCATCAATAGTATAGACATAGAGCAAAACACCTGACCAATATGCATATATGTACAATGTATGGAAAGTATGCATGCTATAGTAAAATGAAACTTGATCTCTGTTTTGACAGCTTTATTGGGATTAATAACATTATAATATATATTATACACATACACTCGTGCTCATAAATATGGAATATTTTTTTGGAAAAAAGGTGACAAATAAAAGTAAATTTCATTCAGAGTGTGAATGTAAGCAAAGTCCATTGTAAAGGTCAAGAATCACTCTTTGGAAGCCTCAACTATATTTTTTGCAATAATTTTTAATTTTTGATTGAATGCACCTCACCTTAAAAAAAAAACCCTGAATTTCCATATTTTGTGCTGCTGTAACTTTTCCTGGGTTTCAAGTGACAGCATGTTCTTCCTGGTCATTGGAAGTAGTTACGATTGAATCAGACCATTATGTGCTCCAGCAGAAGTTGCTAAAGTTATCAATTTCAATGAAGAATGTTGAATATTCCATATTTATGAGCGATGGTGTATATAGGCCTACTGTACCACAATAATGTTATCATAAAGTTGACATTCATGTACACTCTTGGTCGTAAATATATGTAATAGATTCATGGAGAATATTGTTGCATAAAATGATAAATCTTTGAGTTTGCATGATAGTAAGGTACAATATAGAAGGTTAGCTATACCCTCCCTACCAAGGGGCATACAGCATAAACACAATGTTACCAATTGGTGGAAGGCTCGTCTGTTGGTCACATAGAAATCTATGGTAGAAATTACGTTGCGACAATGTGAACATGCATGACGTTGAGATTTGATTCAACATTGTGGAACGTTGTCACAATGTCGCATGCATCATAACTTTGACGTTTCTTCATAACATTGTGGCAGCATCAATTCTACTGTAGAATTGCACATAATTGTACGTAATTTTACAAACATTGCGATAGGTTTTCACAACTTTGCTTCAACATAAATGTGCCCAATTGGCTAATTATTCTTTGGAGGGTTCATCTTCTATGTTAGCAATAGCAGGCATATTGTATACATGCACTCCAAAAAATGTCTGGACAAAATTGGTTTTGTAGATTCAAAATGGCTTTTTGAAAAACCAAATTTCAATGCAAAACCAACATGGATTTTTTTAAAAATCTATGTTGGTTTTTTGCATTGAAATTTGGGTTTAAAAAAAACCATTTTGAATCTAAAAAAACAATTTTGTCTGAAATTTTTAGAGTGTGTGATTCTGGCAAACCTCATGGGGTCATGAACATTAAACAACGGGGGGCACCTCAGTAGCGACAGAAGACTGTCTTGGAGGTGTCTCCCCTTTACATTGATTTAAATAATTGCATGTAAATGACATGTGTAATTTTGTAATGTACAGTGTAAAGGAATAAACTAGTGTCTGAGTCTTATGAGTCTGAGTCTGAGTCATGAAGGCTTCATGGTTTCCATATTTCAAGCATGCCATTGCTCTGCTTGAGTTTTAAAAAGTTGCAGTTGACTTGAAATTGTGATCATTGCCAATCGATATGCTCAGGCAAGACCTTCTGGTACCCAAATAAAAGTGATGCTTCAACACATGCATAATTCAGGGCGTAAAGGCGATGATAAAGCCCCAATCATCTATCTATATATCTATCCATCTACCTATCTATAGATAGATAATATGATGATAAGTGCAGCCCTCTAAGCCCAGTTCTGGGCGCTCATGAAGGTTGATTTACGGGATGGGAGAGAGAGTGGGAGTCCTCAACATGTTACACATATACCCCATGTGATGGATTTTTTACTAGCCTAGCACAGACACTGATGCAAGAGTTCACCAATTCAATGTCTCATCAGAGCGACATCCAGCAGGATTTTGCTCATGAAGGTCCAGTCTGGTCCATGCACTGAACAGGGATTAAACCCATGCAGGCAAAGACCTGAAGCGGAGCGGGCGAGAACCTTAACCAGTCTGCCACCCAGCTGCCTTTACATCTACCTCTATCTGCTTTATTAGAATACAGTCATGGAGAATCTGCAGAGATTTCATGCCTTGGGGCTCTTTTCGGCTGGTGTTGTTAAAATAAGATGTTTTAGAAAAGAAGTGCAACTTGAATAAATCATAAAGGTTAAAAGCAAAGAATTTGCACTGATTTGGGTGTATTTGTGCTTCTTCTACTGAAATTCATTGTGCCTTTTAGCCTTATGGCGGAACACAATATATTTTTTTTAATTTAGACATAATTACCAGACATAAGCGATGCTCAGAATTACTCAAATTGTATCAATGTGAAGTCGCACTCAAATGGAGTGCATCATTTCAAATTAATGAGGTAAAAATGAAGCGACTGCACAGTGCACTTTGAGAATCAATTTTTGGATTTTCCAGCAGTCCTATCTGATTTATTTCCAGCCAGCAGCCTCCTGCAATGCATTTTATATTATCTAATGGAGTTGAATTGGCCATTGTTAGACTGGTGGGAGGGCAACTAAGTTGGGGCTTTACATCCTGCATTTATCACCTGACTTAACTTTAAAAATATTTACGACATGAAATACCCAGGGTACTCATTAGCACAGAAAATTGGTTTTCCAAAAAACCTGCTGCATTCATGACTTTTTAACTGTAGGTATTTCCAAAAACCATAATTGAAATGACATGGAGAACAAGCCTAAAAAAACAAATAGGGTTTTTGTTTGAGTTTTATTTTTTAGGGTGTGTAGATATAATAGGATGGACAGGGACCCAGTTATGAGGCTATAAAGTGTAATATCATATCTAGTATACATGTAGTGTGAGTGTAGATAAATTCAAATCTGATGAGTCAGCTGATTGATAAGGCAACATGTTCACTGTGATCCATTCAGGAATTTTGCATTGTGAAGTGTAATTGTATTATCCAAATGTATATAGATATATATATAATATATATAAACAGTAGTCCCTGTATTATCAGACCTTTTGTTAAAAATCCAAATTCCTTGTGTGAATGTAAAGTTATAACGTAACCAAAAACAATATCATATTGGTCCCACCACATGGAGGGACTAACATTTTCAATCGTGTGTGTCTGTCCGTTTGGCTGTCTGTCAACCGGATAGAGGGAAATCTGCTGCATGGTTGCAACTCAGCATCTGAACAGATTTTGGTGAAGATCCGTACAGCGTATACGGCACCTAGGATATGGCATAATTTCTCGATACAGTTTTATATACACTGCAGATCTGTGGACTCTTCTTGTTCACTGTTGTGTTACGGAGTGCCAATAAAATTCAGTTAGTGATTACTTCTAAAGTTGTATTTCGGCGTTCAAACAAAACAGTTTTGGAAATGGTGTTCTTTTTCAGACCTCAACATAACTCAGGTGAAAAAAGTTTGTGATTGTCAGCGTGATATTATACTAATGTGGTACACACATTATACATCTGACTACCTCCGGCACTGGCTATATATGGAGGTGTTTTTTTCTTGATAGTGGCATCAGATTTTAGTTATGAGGACAATTTTGGAGTTATCATAAAATATGCTATTACCCATGTGTCATTTATGAAGTGTGTCTCGATTTGATAAAAGAAAATGCCCTGACATAGACTTTAAATCTGGTCTTATTTACATTACCTAGCTCTTATAATTGACCGAGTACGAAAATCTGAAGTCGATGGTGCATTTCTGGTCAATTGCCCCTGCTTTGACATACTCTATAGGATTTTAAACACAAGGGGCATAATTATCTACTCTTAAAACATGATAGAGAAATAAATAAGTTAACTCCTATTCCTACTGAACAACTGAGTGCCAACCTCAGAACACCATAACACACAGCGATTTTGCAAGAAACATACAGATAATGTTATACAAGCTAAATAGTATATATTTGACACAATTCGTCTATTTTGATTATGTCATTTCATTCTTCCTGTCCTTCTTCTTCTATAAAAAGGAATCCCCTCCTCTATTTTGAGCACCCCATGTTAGCGTGAAAGTGTGGTTAAAACTGGTTAAAGTCATCTGAAAACATCATTAAAACCAGTAAAAGTGTCTGCTGTGTGGTCATGGGCCTCAACATCTACTTCTGAGCAATTCCGTAAAGTCCGATTTACAGATTGGACACTTTAGCAGCTTGTGTAGCCCTACCATTGCACCTCAGCTGTTTCATTGATAAACAGAGATGAGGCCAGGTAATGGGGGTATCAGACAAGCCATCAACCAAAGCTCCAAGTGCAACAGGAGCTGAGCTACAACGCAAAATGTCACAGTGTCGGACGAATATTGTGTGAGGAAGTCCAACACGGTGACATTTTGCATTGTAGCTCAGCTCCTGTTTCACTTGAAGCTTTGGTTTATGGCTTGTCTGATACCCCTTTTACTTGACCTAATCTCTGTTTATCAATGAAACAGCTGAGGTGCAATGGTAGGGCTACACAAGCTGCTAAAGTGTCAAACCTGTAAATCGGACTTTACGGAATTGCCCTTCTACTACTGTGGTCCCTACCACTACCACTGCTGCCCTTCTTATTACTGCATGCAAATAATTTTCCCTATTGTGGTATTTGCATAGTTTGAAGAAATACATTTTCATCAGGAGCCTGCTCCAAATGACCAAATCACATGCATTTAACATACATCAAAAGAGGTGATCAATAACTAGGCCAGTAAAAAGTGGGGTTGACCCTGGACCTCTTCATAACAGTACAAATTTGGTACCGAATGAATCCTTGAAATCTCTAGTTTCACCAAAAAAAAATTCCCCAGAATTCCCATTCGGAGGATTTTTTTAATTCAAGTTTCCATGGCAACACTCTCAAAAAAATAAGAACCCACAAATGAACAACATTTTATTGAATAACTTTCCTTCTGCTTTGAGGAACAATTTCAATTTTGGCACACAGTACCTCCATGACCAACTCTCTCAGATGCATGCAAAAATTGTGGTTTACATTGTGCTTGTGTGTTGCTATGGTAACAGAAACATAAAAAATCATCAATTTTTTAAAAGATGGTCTTAAAATGTTTGATGTGGAGAGAAAAAATAAATATACAAGCAAAAATATGGTTATGAAATTAATAGAGCATCTCTTTTTGGACAATCTTAAACAAAAATATTGGAAATGTCTCATATAATATAGTCGCTATAGAGACTGATTTAATGTTTATTTAAAATTACTTTTATAAACCTGAAGCTAAGGAGGGGCATGTTCCCATGTTTTCTTCAAATTCATTTGATGAATGGACTTAATATTGATATAATATTCATCTCTGAATGCAATTAACAATTTAAAAGTTTACCGTTGCCATGGAAACACTGCTGTAGCCAGTTCCATAGCAACAAGCCTCAAATGCATCTTTCTGATCAAATGCATAGCCAATGGTTTTTGCAATTTAATCATACATCTACCCAATCCTATTAGCTATATCAGTAAATTAGTTTTACAACTTAAAACAGGTTGTTTGTTTTGTTTCTATGGTAACAAATGCCTCAAAACATCATCAATTTCTAAGATAGGGCAAAAAAATAGGCAGTTTCTACAGTTTGCAGTCATGTATTAATGTTTCCAAAGTAATTGTGATTTTGAAATTGCATTTGAACCTCAGTATTTAGTCACAGAACACCCTTAACTTACAAAACGACAAAGGGTTGCCATGGAAACCACAATAATATACCATTAACTGTCAATGATAATTCAACTAATGATTGAAACAAATTCATAAATTTTGTAATTGTACAAAATATAGTTGACCGATTTTCACGTATCATGCATCAAAAGATAGCTGGTAATGGCTTCTATTTTTTTAATTTTAAATTATTGTTGCCATGGCAACCAGTTATCAGTTATGTTCAGTTTCAACCAATTTTGAAAAACTTCATAAAATAAGTATTTGCCATATTAAATCATTAATATCCATGATAAATTGGATATAATTCATTTATTTCACACCACCTTATAAATTCTGAGATATTTTTGTATAAATTTAATTGGAATAAAGTTTATGATGGCAAGAAATTTGGCAATATGATGATTCATAATAAGAAGTCAAGGAGATTTTCTTGGAGACATTATGAGCAAAAATAGAATTTCTAAGGTTTGAAAGGAGATATTTTATCATATGATACATCATTTTAAAGCTTGAGTAAAGATCTATCTTTTACAATGAAATTACTTGTAACCATGGCAATAGAAAGGGTGATTCAGGCAAATCAGTCCTGTTTTTTATTTGTCAGTTATGTTCCTGAGTTTCTCTTTTTTATATGTAATAAGTGCAAAAATTAGCATGAAGATTAGTCTAAAACCATACAATGGTATACATTATCTATTTAGGATACTTATTAGTTTACAACTTAGTTGCCATGGCAACTAGAAATTAATTAACAGGACAAAATGTGAGCTTAATTTTAAAAACCAATTTGGATAGACTGTGAGGTTTTTCAGCAAAGCAATCCAACTTTAATGATTCAATTCAAAATCTCAAGATTTTTCTCGCCAGCAAGATATTGGACCTAAAAGCAATAAGCCTGAAATATACACCAGGCATATCATCATAATCAGTGGTGTACCGTTTGACACTGCTGTCAGCCAATCACATGCCAGTATTTCAGGGCGATAATTCTGATATTCTTTGATGTCCACTTATCATTTCATCTTTGACTGCTTTAGTGTTTGTCTCATGTTATAAGCCGGTTATTCACGAGATCAGGAATATGTGTTTCTCACACCTCGGCTAAAGCCCTCAGTTGATTAATCACATATTCCCTCTCCCGTGGTGAATAACCTATAATTATCACTGATTTTCAAGTTAATTCCTCAATGTTTGTTGGTTTGGAATTGTAGGGTAAGTTTCCTTGAGTTGGACACTTAGAGATTTAGGTAACCTTGAGTCGGACACTATTACTGGGGCTGAACTGGCTAATTAAGATCTTCTATACCACCTTATTTGGTACCAACCTGTAGCCAAAGACGTCCTTATGCCTTTCCAAAAGTATGAGCATGATATGAACACATTTAGTGGTTTTTTCATGGCTATAAGGTGGGGTAAAGACCCTGTTTTTCTCATGATTCTGCCATGAATTTGTGCATTTAAGTGAATTTTGGTCACATTTGAAGGATCCTTTGCTGGTCTATGGTATTGATTTTAACTTCAATTTGTTAAACATAGTTAGGAAACATAGTTAGGAAGGATGTCGCGCCATTTTCTACTCAAATTTGGTTTTTCAAGGGACTGGATGGATGGATGATTTTGGCTTCACGTCCAGTATTTATGCACTTGGTATTCTAATTAGGACAGGGAGAGGACATGGCAATGAGGCAAAGGATGATTGAAACAGCAGTCCAACATGCACCCCGGTGACCCGGCAAAAGCTGGATTTGAACCCTGGGCCCAGCAATTGGCAGCCCAGCAAGCTTTACCACTTGACCAACCCTCCCCCCTTTTCAAGGGACTGAAAAGTTATTTTGCAGCTATATTTTTAAATTTCATGTTTTTGGGACACAACTTTCCGACTCAAGGATACCTCCTTCCTTTTTCTGTTTCAGGGAATTCACCCAATATTCAGTGTTCTTACCATGCCAACATAAATATACTATTAGTGCTAATGAAAACATTTAATTTGAGGCTCTGGTTGATGAAATACAACCCGTACAACCCATAGGCCAAGCAGTATTTCTGAAATACTGCTTGGCCCATGGGTTGTATGGGTTGTATTATACCATTTCACATTTTTTAAATGTCAAGAATCCAGGTGTCTGGCTCAACGAACGTCACCCTAAACATGAGAGATTTGTATGAACCAGAATTTGTATTTTTCTGGCTAATCTGTCTGCGTTATTATCAGCACAGTTTTTTCAAAGAAATAATCAAGGAACACAGACCGGCATCTTTAAAAGAAACTTAATTTTCAGTGTACATTGGTGTCTGAATAGTAGATATAGTTATGAGAGAGTTGCTAAATGCATATTCCTAATTGGGTTATGATATTATTAGTACAACCGCAAAAATCAAACAATGCAAGATACTTATCTCAGTGTTTAAGGTGAAACCTATCTTTCATGTTCTTTGTTGTGCCAGATAATTTCATGAAAGTCATCTTGATTTGGGACTATTCTGACTAATTTTCAAATTAGTCTTGCCTAAAAAATCTGCAGTAAAACGCATATAATTGTACCATTTCTTTTAAAAGTTTATGATATCATGATATTTTGGTAAAGTGCTGTCCTAGAGGTGTCAAAATACATAGCTTAGTCATAGCATACCCAAAGCTTTGTACTACTGGTACAGTGTGCATCAAAAAATAAGTTTACACTACTGCTGTACTTTGAAAATTGTCACAAAATCATGGTTCCAGTCCTGAGTGACACACAGTCAAAATCTAACTAATCCTAGTGATCCAAGCAATTACTACAAGTAACATGTTGATATATTTGCAGATTTTGTATGCGCCTACAAGCAGTGTAGTACAAAAGTAATGTTTAGGACCATTGCTTTTCATATTCATATTGAAAGACCTTTTCATCCTCCCATGAAAGTATTTGAAGGGAGGGCTAAAAATTGGAATTGCTTGCTTATAAAATCATGAAAATCTTTTCCGTTCATAAATCACATTGCAATTGTTCAGGAAAATCAAGCAAACATTGCGTCCTTCAGCAAATTTTCAAATAAACCTTAAGATTTACATGTAAGACGGCCACCTCTGAAAACGGAGCAAATAGTATTTTTTTTCCTCAGTGTCTTTTCTCTGTATTAATACCTGGCATTACATATTCATTATATTTCAGTTGCCCTGGCAACCATGTCATTAACTACTAAGTATCAAATATAATTATATTATGTATGGTTTTGAACTGATCTTCATGATAATTTTTGCACTTCTTATATAAAAAAAATTAGAATCTCAGGCCCTAAAAATGACTGACTAGCCTGATATACCATTTCTGTTGCCATGATAACCAGAAATTTTCATTGCAAAAGATAGAGCTTTACTGAAGCTTTAAAATGATGTATCATACGATAAAATATCTCCGTTCAAACCTTAGAAACTCCATTTTTGCTCATAATGTCTCCAAGAAAATCTCCTTGACGTCCATATTATGAATCATCATATTGCCAAATTTCTTGCCATCATAAACTTTATTCCAATTAAATTTATACAAAAATATCTCAGAATTTATAATATGATTAGAAATAAATGAATTATATCCTATTTGTCATGGATATTAATGATTTAATATGGCAAATACTTATTTTATGAAGTTTTTCAAAATCGGTTGAAATTGAACATAACTGATAACTGGTTGCCATGGCAACAATAATTTAAAATTAAAAAAATAGAAGCCATTACCAGCTATCTTTTGATGCATGATACGTGAAAATCGGTCAACTATATTTTGTACAATTACAAAATTTATGAATTTGTTTCAATCATTAGTTGAATTATCATTGACAGTTAATGGTATATTATTGTGGTTTCCATGGCAACCCTTTGTCGTTTTGTAAGTTAAGGGTGTTCTGTGACTAAATACTGAGGTTCAAATGCAATTTCAAAATCACAATTACTTTGGAAACATTAATACATGACTGCAAACTGTAGAAACTGCCTATTTTTTTGCCCTATCTTAGAAATTGATGATGTTTTGAGGCATTTGTTACCATAGAAACAAAACAAACAACCTGTTTTAAGTTGTAAAACTAATTTACTGATATAGCTAGTAGGATTGGGTAGATGTATGATTAAATTGCAAAAACCATTGGCTATGCATTTGATCAGAAAGATGCATTTGAGGCTTGTTGCTATGGAACTGGCTACAGCAGTGTTTCCATGGCAACGGTAAACTTTTAAATTGTTAATTGCATTCAGAGATGAATATTATATCAATATTAAGTCCATTCATCATATAAATTTGAAGAAAACATGGGAACATGCCTCTCCTTAGCTTCAGGTTTATAAAAGTAATTTTAAACAAACATTAAATCAGTTTCTATAGCGGCTATATTATATGAGATATTTCCAATATTTTTGTTTAGGATTGTCCAAAAAGAGATGCTCTATCAATATCATAACCACATTTTTGCTTGTATATTTATTTTTTCTCTCCAAATTGAACATTTTAAGACCATCTTTTAAAAAATTGATGATTTTTTATGTTTCTGTTACCATAGCAACACACACGCACAATGTAAAACACAATTTTTGCATGCATCTGAGAGAGTTGGTTGCGGAGGTACTGTGTGCCAAAATTGAAATTGTTCCTCAAAGCAGAAGGAAAGTTATTCAATAAAATGTTGTTCATTTGTGGGTTATAATTTTTTTGAGAGTGTTGCCATGGAAACTTAAATAAAAAAAATCCTCCGAATGGGAATTCTGGGGAATTTTTTTTGGTGAAACTAGAGATTTCAAGGATTCATTCGGTACCAAATTTGTACTGTTATGAAGAGGTCCAGGGTATGGCTGATATTGGGCCTTTTTCTACTGGCCTAAACTGTTGAATACTGTTTATTACTATCTGTGATTTTTCAGTCAGACATAACCTGGAACAATAATGGGATCTTCACTCATTGGAACAAACAACATCCAACACTAACTGTCAATTTGAAGAAAATGTTTTTCACAATCAACTGTCAAATTTTGAACTGACTCTGACTCCCGACTCGGACTCCTGACTCTGATTCCCGCCTCCTTTGCCTTCCTGAAAAACGACTCTGACTCCGACTCCTTAGGCAGGCTGAATTTCAAACTAACTCCGACTCCTCTTATCTCCATTATTGGAACACAACTTTCATGTGGTTACCAAAGAAAAAAATCTATTCCACTGCATTTTCACTGAATTGTATTATTTATACTTTAGGAGTAACTGAATAATTTTTTTAAAAGTTCAAAACAGTTGATCTTTTGTCATAATGTGTTTTTGTAAATTTTAAAAATATTTCTAGGAGTCAGGATTCACCAAATTATTTTTCGACTCCGACTCCGACCCTATCTGAAAACCAAAGTTTGACTCAGACTCCATCTGAAAACGAAAGTTCGACGCCGACTCCGATTCCATCTGAAAACCAAAGTTCGACTAGGACTCCGACCCTATCTGAAAACCTAAGTTCCACTCCGACTCCGACCGTATCTGAAAACCTAAGTTTGACTCCGACTCTGTCTCCGACACCACATGAAAACCTCCAACTCCACGATTCTGACTCCAAAGCCCTGCATAACATCTTTTTTGCACAGCAAGCTGAATGACTGAGTGATCCCATAAAAGCACTCATTCTTATTCTCAGAAAACTTGCGTGGAACAAACATTTCACGGAATTGTCAAAGAGTACCAGCAACGATTCATTTTAAGGAAAAAACTAAATTCATATGTTATTAACATTAATAATAACTGAACACAACTTAAAACAGCATGCAGCTCCAAAACAGCTCCAGATAGTGGACGAGCCATGCTTTTATATGGCCTCTGTTTCTGTAATATGGTATGCTATGGTGTTAGTGCAAAATATCTGTTACAGACTTTTGCAAACTTTTGGCCTATATAAAACATTTACCTAATAAATCTAAGTCAAAAGATCTGAATAATATGATTCGGAAAGCCTTGAATTTAATATAATCTTTAATTTTGATAATTTAGATCCTTATAATAATGAGAATGCATGTAACCTTCTTGCATCATCATTTGCTTATGCCCAGTCTCTTGCAATGGCGAAGAGAAAATCATATATTAAAAAAATGCAAAATAAAGCTGCCTAAAACAGTGCCCATTGCCAAGTAGCCATTTACACCTGGGTGGAGTTGAGCAAAGAGATATGGAGGATCTGCTCAGTTCCTCTCATACCATGGCCAGATCTCAAACCTACAACGTCACAGTTGGCAGGCGAGCACCTTATCCACTAGGCCACCTGGCCATGACACTACTAATTGTGGTAGTGTGGTAGTGGAAGTGCTACTTAGTGGCGGTAGTAGTCTCATCTGTAGCTCAATGGTCATCCTATTCATCCTCTTTCACCGCAGTCTATAACAGATGCCATGATAATATTAAAAAGTTGCGCAATACATTTTCTATGAATCAGCAATTTCCCTTCGAGGTGTTGCTTTGCAAAGCTCATTTCTAAACACCTGAAGTTCAGATGTATTGCAGACTTTTTTTTTTCATCGCTGCAACTGTCCTGGATCTTTGTATTATGATGGTTTCTCTGATTTGATTATGTGACTAAAGACAATATTGTAGAACCACATGTCTAGTTCCTGGAAAGCCCACTAGGGAAGCCACATGATTTGACAGGTAGACACGTGACTTCCGGGTTCATTGTCCTCAACCAATGAAAAGTCATCTGCCTCACATAACTGACCAATAAATTGTCAACTCACGGTCAGGTCATGAATTTCTAGTAGCATGGTTGGTAT
The DNA here is from genome assembly GCA_026936325.1 of Platynereis dumerilii. Taxonomy (NCBI): domain Eukaryota; kingdom Metazoa; phylum Annelida; class Polychaeta; order Phyllodocida; family Nereididae; genus Platynereis; species Platynereis dumerilii. The sequence goes on from JAPTHN010000003.1 coordinate 97,287,984, forward strand.
TATCATATAGCAGAGCCTTGTTAATAAGTAGGCCTATTTGCGGTACCATCATACGGATGTTATTTCTTATGGTTTAGAAGTAGATGATCAAGACTAGTCCCAACTCCTGACCCCCCTCCCTGGTTTCAATGCCACATGTGGGTGGCACATGTGGTTAATGTGTCCGCCTGCTCCGTTGAAGATCTTTGACTCTATCTGTTCGAACCCTGGTTAGGAAACCCGAAATTTTCAGTGGACCTTCATGAGCAAAATCTCAGCTGGATGTCGTTTGATGAGACATTTAAAATTGGCAGCCCCTTATATCAGTGTCAGTAAAAGATCCCTCACATGGGTTAAACATGTAACATGTTGAGGACTCCTGCTGTCTCTCCCATCTCATCAATCAACCCTTATGAGTGCCCAGAACTGGGCTTGGAGGGCTGCATTTACCTACCGTATCTATCCATCTATCTTATCTATCTATATCTATCTATTTGTCTTTCTATCTATCTATCTATCTATCTGTCATTTCTCGTTATTATAATGATTAGTAACAACCAGAAGATACACACGATTGAATTAAGTATGCCTGACTGCAGTGCCACTGAGTGCACGGAATATTAGTTTAATTATTAACATCAAAAAGTGTTTGCGGTGATCAGAGTGATGAAAAAAGGCAAAGTTCGTCATTGATATCAATAAATTGGCAGAAATATCTGGTGATTGTTCTGAAAATTTCTCATTGCGAACTTTTGTAGACTATACATACTAATGTGAATTTTTATTTATTTATTGTCTTTGCTTTTAAAACCAGCTTATTTTCTAAAGGTGAAAGACTTCCGATACAGACATCAGAACTTGCAATGCACACGTATTGTGCGATGAGATGGGACAGGTAATTTGCAGAAAATCATTGTTTTTTAATTACCTTGTTAGATAAATTAACATGTAAAATTAAACTTATCAAACATTGATAACCTAGATCTATACAAGACAACAATTTCCCCAACACCAGTGCAGCTCCCTCCACAAAGATGGTGGTTGAGCTGCCCCGGCTGATCCAGGGTACACCAGCACAACACAAGTCAAGCCAAGTCAAACCAGAATTACTTATTTCTGAAAAAGATGCTCTTGGCAGCCGAAAAAGAACACCTATTTTGCAACGCTTTCATGGCAGAAAATTGTATGGACAAAATATCATTAGTTCTACACCCTGCCATTGGCACAACTTACCCAATGAAGTAGGCAAAACTGACCCCAATATGATTATTTAGAGAAGGGCCATCACCAAATTCACTGCAATAGTGCAAAATTAAATTGGAAAAAAAGTCATCAAGACATCCCTGATATTCTTCAACATATCCCAGAGTAAAAATCCAAAATTTTCTCAATATATTGTGATTGAGAAACATTTTTGAGAGTCATCAGTGCTTAGTGTTTGCAACAAAAATGTTCAGGGAATTTTTAGGGTGGGTTTCATAGTTTCTGTTTTGGTTCTTCATTTCGCCCCAACAACAGGGTACTCGGCCATGGCTCTGACCATGACACAAATCTGATCCATTGAAACCATATATATATGTATTCTTTTAATTTGAACTTTCCTTTAATGATGATTTCGGTTGTACCAGATTTAACTTCCGGCAAACTGAAAATGTGGTCCAGAATATTGGATGCCTTGTCGGGAAAAATCACCAATTGGCGGGCCGAATAATTTGCTCAGAAAAGAAGGCGAGAACTGAGAAACTATAATTAGCACTGCTGCATGCTATGCTACCTTGCTTAATACACTGGCAAGAAAGTGTACTTGAAAAGGTAATGATTAAAGTGCATGTGCATTATGTAATGCTGCAAAGAGTGCTGCATGATCAAGCAAAATAAATAATTTGCTATACTTACTCTACATATATTGTACAATGAACATTGATTTTAATGTAATATACACTCACCAGCAAAAGAAACGCAACACTTGATTTTAGCTCATATTTTTGCAAATACATTTTTTCGGCCAAAACCAAATAGATGGAATTGATTCTATCGTCGACAAGCATACTTGCACCAAAAATCATTCAACTGCGACCATTTCCTGTCTTTTTTTGGTCCGTTTTATCAAATTTGAGATTTTGAACAAAAAATACCTTCCCTACACTTTACAACCAAAAGGCCAATGTCATGTGAAAGTCTACCTAATAGACGTTAAAAAGCCGAAACATTGCTTCAACAACTTTATTTTTAGATTTTACACAAAAATTTGAAAATTTGCGTTTCACCAATTTTAGAACATAGTGACGAAAATGATTTAGTTTCATGCCTTTTGAATTGTGCTATTTTTGTCAAATTTTTCCAGGATGTGTCCAATATGTCTCTGACTCTTGAGGAAAAAATTCAAGGCAAAATATTGATAAGAAAAAATCTTTCATTGCATTGAAGGCCAAATTTTAAAAGTGAAAGTGACGATAACTTAAAAAAATATTGAAATACAAAAACTGAATTTATGACATCGCGAGATGTTTCAGATATCTTTGCCTTGACATGGACTGAACTGATATTCCGGTAAAAAAGTTCCAGGTCCATATTTTGACACTAATTTTTTATTTCAGAATGCAAGTCTCATTCCACAAATTTCCAAGAGATGGTGCTCAACACCAGTCCAAATAAATCAACCTGCAGTATGTTCACAATGGTCAAATTAATATTGGTCCTAGCCTGAAGCCCCACCTGTAGGTAATTTCTGGAATAAAACTGATGTACTGTAATTTAAGAAATTCATTTCTAAGTTTCGACCTGTTACTTTTTTACCGGAATATCAGTTCAGTCCATGTCAAGGCAAAGATATCTGAAACATCTTACGATGTCATAAATTCAGTTTTTGGATTTTAATATTTTTTTAAGTTATTGTCACTTTCACTTTTAAAATTTGGCCTTCAATGCAATGAAAGATTTTTTCTTATCAATATTTTGCCTTGAATTTTTTCCTCAAGAGTCAGAGACATATTGGACACATCCTGGAAAAATTTGACAAAAATAGCACAATTCAAAAGGCATGAAACTAAATCATTTCGTCACTATGTTCTAAAATTGGTGAAACGCTAATTTTCAAATTTTTGTGTAAAATCTAAAAATGAAGTTGTTGAAGCAATTTTTTGGCTTTTTAACGTCTATTAGGTAGACTTTCAAATGACATCTTCCTTTTGGCTGTAAGGTGTAGGGAAAGTCTTTTTTTGTTCAAAATCTCAAATTTGATAAAACGGACCAAAAAAAGACAGGAAATGGTCGCAGTTGAATGATTTTTGGTGCAAGTATGCTTGTCGACGATAGGATCAATTCCATCTATTTGGTTTTAGCCAAAAAAATGTATTTGCAAAAATATGAGCTAAAATCAAGTGTTGCGTTTCTTTTGCTGGTGAGTGTATAAGGTATCCTCAACAGAATCCCATTTACCCTCAGACTACACCTTTTAACCTCTTCTACTCTCAACTAACCTCATCTGCCCTCACCTGCCCTCTAAATCCCTCAACCAAACTTGGCTTCCCTCAACTAAAATCAACCCCCTCAACTAAACTTTCCTCGCCTCAAATAAGCCAGCTTTCCCTCAGCAATAGCGCATCATAATACAGCATTTACCCATGGGGATGACGGTGTATCCTGCCATGAGTCCTTTAAGTTATTGAAATAAAAGGATATGGTGCAAGCAAGTACACTAAGTTTACTTGACAATTAGGCTTTTGAAAGTGTCGCGTCTTGCCAACTTAAAGCGCCTCGAAACATATTCAATAACTTTTATAACATTTTATAAATTTCATAAAGACAGCAGCGTCATTCTGTTCCAAATTTGGCAATCAGAATGCAATATAACTTATAATGTTAATTTTTAAAAAAAGAGCGGCATCAGAATTTTAAAATATTAGGCCTAACAATGAGCAGGCAGCAAAATACTGCCAAGCTGCTGTCAGTGCATGCTGGCTGGGGCGGGGTTGATTACCTTCGAGACCCATTTTGATTCCTGTTCTGGGCGACCCATGTTAGACGGATGCGTCATCCTGTGCCAAGAGTGCACCTCGCCTCATTACCTTTTGCCCTGCTTGTCCTATTGGTATTACTTTCCCCTTGAAAGTCCGCTATTCAACCAGGTGAGCTAAAGGGCCGCCCCCCCCCCAAGCTAAGTGCTTAGGAGCAACGTATTACACCAACCCGCTTTGCAATAGGGAATATATCCCCTAACTTCCCTGAGATTTTGGCCTACTCCAGTCAACAATTTCACCTCAATGCCACATGCCACCACGAGCAGAATTCGAAACAGCTACCTCTGAGTAACCTCAGGCCGATGCACTACATATAACACATTCCCCTTAAAGGTCCGCTATCTAACTAGTTGAGCTAAAGGGCCAGCCCCCAAGCCAAGTGCTTAGGAGCAATAAATACCAATCCGCTATGCTATATCTGCCAACTTCCCTGAGATTTTGACACACTCCAGTCGACAATCTCACCTCAATACAACATGCCACTGTGAGCGGGATTTGAAAACAGCCATACCTTGGAGTAGCCTTAGGCCGACGCACCATAATTTTAGTCAGTGCATAAATACAGGATGCAAGGGTCAATCACCAACTCCTCTTTGCGGTAATTAATGTTGCAGGATAACACAGAGGCCTGAGGACAGACTGCCCCCGATAAAAGACGGCCTCTTGTCTTCAGAAAGAGTGGTCTCACTATTCGGTGACATATGCATACTCAGACCGCGGTTGCTTCACCAAATTTAGACCAATTATCCTTTAAACTCACACACTTATGTCTATTTATATGCTTTACAACTTTCTCAAAAGCTATTATTACCATTGCAGCCAGCCCAGTATTATGAAATTTTATAGGCCTGTTGGCTAATTAAGTTAAATTCAGGCAGAAGTTGTACAAAGCCGGCACCAATTATCTTTAGAGGAAAAACGTTTTTGAAAGACTACTTTTTACTCCTTTCTTGTATGTAGAGAATGTTTGACCAGGATTGGGTCTGTGATCACAATGCTGCCTCGCTTTCATTCTGTGTGACATTATTATGACATTTTTATCATTGACATTACTCATAGTGAAAAAGGGAAGTGGAGCCGTTAACCATAACACCTGACAATGTCAGGTTTCCAAGAAGAACGGCAAACTGCAAAGAACAGCCTCTACTTCTGCAAAGCGGCAGCAAACTTCTGCAATATCAGTCGCAAAGAGAACGCATATGCGTATGTGCCTTTTTTGGAAACTGCAGATTCTCTTTTGACGGTGACGTCGTATTCGCTCTTGAAATTATAATCGGCACTTCCTGTCAGGTCGCAATTTGCACAACTGCAAAATGTCTCCCAAAAGATGTGCAAAGCGATACATGAATAATTAGCCTGCGGTGAATTGTGAAGGGGGTGACTTTGCTCCGTCAGTCTAAAAATTCTGGAAGGAGTGCAAAAAGAGCAAGAAATAATAATAACAGAAGCCAAAAAACGAAAACACTAAGTTTTGCCAAAGGTCATTGACTACCAAACAGATTGTATTTGATAAATAAAGAATGTGCAGACCTCTGATCCGAGTTCTTGTTGCCCTGCGATATCATCACAAGGGGCACATAAAATAAACATAATGTTGCTAATCAGTCAAGGGCTCGAATGTTGGTCACTTAGAAATGTAGGTTAAAAATTATGTTGCCACCTTGTGAACACAACATCGAGGTTTTTCACTACATTCTGAAAATGTTGCCACTACGTCACATATCGTTCGCTGTAAAATTAGAATTTTGAGTTAGCTTTGAGCCAAAATAGCTTGTTGTTTGTAAGTTATAACTACAGAAAGATTATCATAACTCAAAACAACAACGATATGTTAGCTCGAACAAATTGTGCAACCATCTCACTCTAACATTTGAGCTGACTCAAAATGTCAAATTTTACAGTGTTGACGCTGCTTCGCAGTATTGAGACAATGTCATTTCTACCATACAATTGCAATGTAGATCACTGGGATGGCCCATTGGATAAGGTACTCACCTCCTAAATGAGATCATGAGATGTTACTGTAACAGTTTCGTCAGCTTAAAGCAAAATTGGCCTTAGTCATTTTTGCAATTTTCGGGAAACAGCCAGAAACTGACTTAGGCCAAATTTTTTTTTGGAAACAAAGATGATTTAGGCCAAAATTCTTTTGTGGTGTAGCTGTGTTATTAAGCAATTCTCCAAAAAAAATTATGAATGAAATGCGAGGAAACAACTTCAATAAAATTAATACTCACAATTATGACCGAAAAATATTGGTGACATCCACTAAAATTTGTGATAACGAAATTGGCCTAAGTCCAAATGGCCCAAGTCAACAGGACTTAGGCCATTTGTGCGAAAATTAAGTTGGGGTGTTGAGGGGTTTATTATTAATTTAGGAGTCCAAACTTTTTTTAGCACATGTATTATCATAATGGCCTTCCTATGGTACCAAAAAGGAAAAATGGCCTAAGTCTGACTTAGGCCATTTTTGCTTTAGGCTGACGTGTTGCAAATCGAAGTGATGAGAACTGAGCAGCCTCCTTGCTTGACTCCTCCAGGTCCGATCCACCCAGGTTTAAATGGCCACTTGGCCGAAGACAGAGGTGGATAATTTAACGACTCCCTAACAATCGAAAGATACCCTCATCATTAGCCATCCCAAGACCATCTAAATCCTTCAATACTTTTCTTTTTCATCTGAGGGCATACAGTTTTATATAATTTTGCCACTCGTCACTGAGCTTACGCACTTACACCGTGACCTTTCCAAGTGCACTTTCTTGCCAGTGTATTAAGCAAGGTAGCATGCAGCCAGTGCTAATTATAGTTTCTCAGTTCTCACCTTCTTTTCTGAGCCAATTATTGGGTCCGCCAATTGGTGATTTTTCCAGACAGGGCATGCAATATTCTGGACCACAGCTTCCAAAAAAAATAATCGATTTGAAAGGGGATTTGGAATGATATTGTGGTTATGTCAGGAGCTGCAATGTATGGATTGGCCTCATCTGTGTGCAGTGAAACTGCACTTATGATTTCGAATAACCAACACCAGAAATACAATGGCTCTTGAAAGTATGACAAATCATTGAAGGGTACCTACCTTTATGAGCAACTGTATATAATCATATTGCAAGCATTTGTGATTTTGATCTACGAAATGCTTAATAACTTTCCAAAAATGTATTTATCTACGAGTGGGTTTCATGATAATTTTTTCAGATATTTGAATAGTAGGGGAGAGCGGGGCACAGTGAGACACTTTTTTTATTTTCAAGTGTTCCAAAATGTTGGCACTAAAGTGAAATGAGATCAGGCCCACATTACAGATAATGACGTTGGGTATATTGTCCAGTAGTTTCAGGTTCCTACCTTTAACAGGTTTGGAAAAATTTAGAGTTACGTCCATGCTCGTTAAGTGTCTCACTGTGCCCCGTGGGCGGGGCACAGTGAGACAGCAGGCGGGGCACAGTGAGACAGGGCATCTGCTGCCATAACCGCCGATCCTCAGGACCTGGGGAATTGTTCTATCAATTGTTGCTACAGAAACTACTGTACTCTTATAAAAGCAGCTGGCTAGGTGATTTTTTAGGTCCTTTTTTGAGCATGTTTCGAAACTTCATCGCACAGGACACATGCACGACTTATTTAACCTGCTGCGCCTGTTACATACTAAACAAAATTCTTTCTGATGGTTCTCTTTGGATATGATTCACTAAAATCAGCAGTTTATAGCAGGCATTTTGTTTTTTTAAAATAGTGAATTGTGAGCTATGCATTGCATTCAGGCCGTTTCGAGAGTATTTTGTGATGTCTCACTGTGCCCTGCCTCAAACTGTCTCACTGTGCCCCATGCAGCTCTCTTTATAAAATTTTTGAATCCTGCGGACCGAATGACTGTATTGAGGCTAATCATCTGACTAAACTAGGGCAGATAATCAAGGTTTGAATCCCAGGCGATAGATTTGCATTATACCATTTTTCTTGGGAATTATAACAAAAAGTCGTTTAGCAAAATTATTTATTTTTACGGGCTAAAAACCAAAATATTGAAATTCCACTCTTGATATGTTGTGTAGGCATACAGGATATAGGACAGCCTCTCACTTACTTTTTGTACTATACAAAAGAGGGTTTAGCTGTAAAGAGTACCAGCTAGACGGTGCGGGTTTTGTCTCTCTGTGCCTGCCATCTCATTGTGCCCCGCTTGTTACAGCCGATAGTTCTACATGCCCAATTTGCAAATCGGGCTGCCTTTTGCATGCCAGACACTAAAATAGGTTTTTGTCAGAATATCTACTCCCCTGACCATGCTTTGCCAATATCCCTAACAAAATATCCAAAAAAAGCAACCAAGCCAAATTTTCTACTGATCTTTTCCAAAAGTTCTAATGTGCTATGTTAGAAACTTTGTCGCAATATATTTGACAGCCATCTCTTCTACATCAAATAGTCAACAAAATAGTGTCTCATGGTTAGGAACTATTTGGGACACTATTTCGTTTGATCTTTGGGCTGTCATGGACTGCCATCTCTTCTACGACAGAAGAGGGCATTGAAAATCGCGATCTTTTACGCTTATAGAAACGGCCTTTTTGACTGCTTAAAAAAATTGTAGATAAATTCTGAAAAGCAGATGAGAAAATTAAAGTGTTGACTGAGATATCTCCAAACTTTCATAATTTTCCTATACACCGTTTTTGAGTTTCAGGCCTCTGAACATTGCATGTTTTGCAAAAAAGTTAGCAGCATGACGCAAATGAAAATCGCGATCTTTTATGTTTTCAGAAACGGCCTTATTGACTGCTCAAAAAAATCGTAGATAAATTCTGAAAAGCAGGTGATAAACTTCAGATATTTACTGAAATATTTTCCAACTTTAATAATTTTCCTGTTCATAGTATTTGAGTGACAGGTCTCTGAACATTGCATGTTTTGCAAAAAAGTTAGCAGCATGACGCACATGAAAATCGCGATCTTTTATGTTCAAAGAAATGGCCCTCATGACTGCTACAAAAATCGTAGATAAATTCTGAAAATCAGGTGATAAAATTCAGGTATTTACTGAAATATTTTTCAACTTTCATAATTTTCCTGCTCATGGTATTTGAGTGTCAGGTTTTTGAAGATTGTATGTTTTGCAAAAAAGTTTGCAGCATGACGCACGTGAAAATCGCGATCTTTTATGCTAAAAAAAAATGGCCTTATTGACTCCTAAAAAAATCGTAGATGAATTCTGAAAATCAGTTGAGAAAATTCAGGTATTGACTGACATATCCCCAAAGTTTCATAATTTTCCTGCTAGTCATAAGCGAGTGTCAGGGCTGCAAACATCACACATTTTTCCTGAAAAAGAACAGCAACTCTACTGCATAGCATGGTAACGTCACAATAGGACCCAGAGAATAATTGGCAGCAGCAGCCAAAGTACCATACGGTCAGCCAAAGCTTCAGATGGTAAGGCAAAGCATCTGATGGAATATCATCTGATGAAAAAGGGTCTGATGAAATATCCAAATAGCATCTTGGGGGATATTTGATCTTTTCAAATATCCTCATAGTGCTATTTGGAATATTCAAAGTCTTTTGAAAAGCACTTTTTGCTATTAGACACAATGGCAGTAGAGACATTGTCACAAGCACCGCTCTCCCCTATTATCACTGGAAGGATAAATGATGTAGCCAAGACATACAAATTCTTATTTTGTTTAACAGAGCCATTTTGAAATTGGTCATATCAGCCAAAACAAGAAGAAACAATAAAAGAACTTTGCAAAAACAAGAGAATATCAGTCACAAATAGTTTTTTTATTAACACTGAAGCCAAATAACTGCTCCCTGGCCCATTATCTGTGTCGTGAACGCAATAATATTATTTACACAAAGTAGAACAACAAAATTTAAAAATAAGGGTTATGTAGGTAGATAGCCAGATAGATAGAGAGATATAATACAAAGACACATAAATATATTGCTAGGTAGTGCAGGAAGGTATATATACATAGATAGGCAGGTAGGTTGGTAAAGGCAGATTATATTTTCCATTTTACAATTTGGCCTATTTTACAGATGATTTCATATTTGTAGACTTTGATCAAATAACTTAAAACTGTTGCTAAATTTTTGGTCTGACATCAGAAAATCCTGGCAGGTGATTGGTCAAGCTGCACATGGCGTGTCACTATTTTCAGTTTGCTTCGAGCAAAATTATAACAGAAAGTTCCGTTAAATCTCCTAACCCTCCTCCCCCCCCCCCAGTCATAAATTCTGAATGGTCCTTCAGGACAGGAGGATGATCCAGTGATGTGGCCAACATTCGTAAGAAAATCATAGTGGGAATCAAACCAGGGACCCAGCGATTGGTAGCCCATTGTCATGTCGTCTGAGCAGAGCCCTCCTGTGAGAAAATGTTACATACATGTGTTTGTTTGTTTTTTGTAAAAATAATTATTACTACACTGTAAGAAATGACCGTGTTTTTGTCGCTAGAAGAACTGTAAATTTATTGTTGTTTTACCAGTATTTTTTAAATACAGACTTTGTTTGTGAATTTACAGTTCTTTGTCGGGTACAAAGCTGGCTTCAAGAAAAATGTACTGCAACATGTCATTTAACATTCAGTGCATGTTGATGAACAATTACTTTAACCGTTAATTTACTGATAACTTGTAATATGCAGAGAAAACATTCAATAAACCTGGCAAGATTCTATAAACAAGAGATTATATGAACTTCAACCACGGAACATGTGGTGCCATCTATAACATATGCTTTACACAACTGTTAATCAAACTTAATTTATAACTTATCTGAAGATAAGGGAACATCCTTATTCATATGATCTAAAAGATGTTGTCATTATGCAAATGTTTTAATATCTATTTTTGACATTGATATTTGTGTGAGTCTTATGATGTGTTCTAAAGAATAACACGATTAAAACCAAAATAACCCAAGCACAGTCTGGATAAATAGAACATACTTGTGTAAACTTGACACCTGCTTCTCTTGGAAGATATCCATCAATTTTATGGTGGCAATTTGTGCCCAAACGTGTGCGAATTAATTGCTGGGTATTGATGGACTTACTTCCCTGCTATCAAGCAAGAGATGAGCAAGGCCGAGTCTGGAGTCAGTAGCTCATTCAGCTGATTCCAGCCTTGGTACATCCCTACAGCTATGCCACAGTTAAATCACATGCTTAGTGTGTGGTTTCACACTTGTGCAAAAGTAATAATAACAGATTCTATTCTTATTTTTACAGTATATTTCACAGCTCCTTGCATGCTTTACTTTCTATGTTTTACAGTTGATGTTACTGTAAAATATACTTTGAATAAACTGTTTTATATATATACATTATACCGTAATATCACTTTGTTGAATCCGCAAAATTACAGTTCAATGTACCGATCTGTATTTTACGGTACATTGTCCTGTTCAGGTTTGTGAGTACTTTCGCAGTTATTAGACCTGGAACAAAGTTGCCAATTAATTTAACTGTAAAATTTAACGGGAATTTTTTGCAGTGTAGGCCTGTATCTATCTACCTAATTAACCTTTTGTCTTCCACCTTCCTTCCTTCATTCCTTCATCCCTTGATTACTTAAGCCATCCCCCCCTCCCTGCTTTCTATCTGCTGCTGTGCACTAATGTCACAGTGACATGAATTTGAAAACTTTTCAATACTTTTTATGGGGTCAAGAATTAGAAAAGCTAATTTTAAAACTTTTCAATACTTTTCTTTGTGTCAAAAGCAGGTGGTCAATGTAACACCATTGGATCTCTCAGGAATGTGGGGGTGGGTGGTGAGGGTTGTGTGAATAATGAGCAATGGCTGCAGAAAGTTTCTCGGTAAGAAACGTACCAGCAAGATAACACCAAGAATATAGCATGATTATGGTCTTATTTGGTATTTTGGGATAGGAAAAACAGTAATCTACGCACGTGGCTATATTAGAATGGTGAACAATGAACCTGGAATGCTGAAATTATGGAAAACGGCAACCACCTGGTAGCTATCCCAGAATCCTTAGAATCACACATTAATATAACGATTCATCTGATCCCATTGCCCAATTGTCTGAATGCACAGTATGGACTTTGAGAAAGTGTGTACACAAACAGAAACTGTCACTTGAAACAGCTAGAGTCAGTTCCATTGAGGAGATCAATGGATTAGAATGCCATGGTCACCCATATAAAACGCTATGTCACTTTTCGGGAGAGAGTGGTGTCATACCTTCTCTCAACCAATGAAAATTGCTGGAAAAATGATGTATTTTCTGCCACTTATATCTACAAATATGAAATCATCTGTAAGGGCTGAGAGGGCATGAATACTAATTAAATTGTTTGTTGATCGATAGGTTTCATTCAAAGAAAGGCATTCATGTAAATGTTATACCTTGAAATATATTGTCTCTGTCGAAGAAGGGAATTAGATTACATTGTGCATAAAAGAAACAATTGGAAATGTGGCATTTTCTTGTGGTTGCATACGAGAGCTCTGTGGTAATTGAGCCACAACTGCTTTCAATTCTTACTACCAAAACATGATCTAGTAGCATTAAGTCTTTTTATTAATTCTCCCAACTCATGGACCCTTTTCTTTAATGCCGTGTTGAGCTAAAATAACCCGATTTTTCCCTTGGAGGTCCAGAATACAAAGACAGTTTGTGCGTGTTGGGCCGCTTTTTAGACCGAGTGAGCCGACCAGACAGAAAATCTCTTATTGATCAAAATACTATTGCTTGGTTTTCATGCAATCCTCCTCTCCATTGGCTGGGTGAGTGCATTGGCCTAATGGCTCCTGGGTGTAAAACCAACACACTTGCTCCAAGCCACTTAAACACACATTCAGGTGGACAATTTCAAAAGGTACGATATGAAAAGATTATTACGTTTGTCTTCAAACATACATATATACACATGTAGCAAACAGTATTTATAAAATGAGATTGCTCGAACCTGGATTGATGAACCTGTCTGGCGATATACCTGTGTATTTAAATTAGGGTTTGACCATCATAAGTTGTCATTGCTTGACACCGTCAAGGTACGGCCAGCACTTTATCAATTTTTAATGAACCATGGCTCTAAATGTCAAACCTTATTTTATTGAAAATTCTGGGTGCATTTTGCCATATGTAATACAGTTTGTTTGCTTCAAATGACTAGAATTCACAATGTGAAGTTTTTTTGTTATAATCTAAACCTAAAAACCATTAATGAATAAACGAATTAATATACATGTTGGGGATGCCATGGAAGTTGTGCCATTACTTTGTGGCAAAATGAAGTGAATGAGGGATCACCTATAAGAGAGTCCTTAACATGCAGGATTTGGCAAAAAAAATCACAATTAGCCTTTCGTATTTTTAATTCTCTGAAACAATCCACCTGAATCATCTGAAGGATGTCATTTATGTCACAATTACGTGCCCGTGGTCTAGTTGATATGGTGTCTGCCTGCAAACTGAGACATTGCAGGTTCAAGTGCCTGCCATAGCAGGGGGAACTGAGCAGTTTCTCCATAACTCTTTACTCTACTCCACCCACGTGTAAATGGATAGTTAGTCTAACTCACTCTTAGTGATGGCAATTATAGAGTGACTTGCATAATTGCATTGTGTCACTGGAAATGGCTGCATCCTCCCCGTGCAGTTGAGAAAGTATGATACATCTATACAGTGGTCCCTGCATTATAAGACCGCACCTTCTGCGGGTATGAAGCGGTCTCTCATGGGGTTGCGGTCTCTCATCGGGGTGCAAACTGCACTAAAAAAAATTCTACTTAGTATGGGCGGAAGGCAGTCACATAAGGCGAGTCTGTCTTACAACCAGGGGTCTTACAATACAGGTACCACTGTATGCAATTATACATCCACACAATTTTGAGGAATCGTATCTTTGTTTTTGAGTAGTGTCCCTCACTGACCGCACTGCAAGCACAATCTGCTCAAGTCAGTGAATGAGTCATACCACTAATCAGTGATGTCACAATACTCTCTCAGTGACATATTGACAATTCATTTCAGTTAAAATGTAAAAGATAGGTCCTGCACTCCTTCGGTGACATCACTGATGTTATAAAACAGCTGAACAGGAATCACTTGTCTTTCCTCGGCTGTAAACCCAGGTTTAAAAGAAACCATCACAATGAAAATGATAGATGGATAAATATAGAAAGATAGACAGATAGATAGACAGATGGTTAGACAGACAGATAGACAGATAGAAAGATAGTTAGATAGATGGATCGAAAGATAGATAAATTGATTTCTTGATTGATTAATTGCTAGCTAGATAGCTAGATAGCTAGCTAGCTAGATAGATAGATAGATAGATAGATAGATAGATAGATAGATAGATTGATAGATTGGTAGATAGATAGATAGCTAGATAGCTAGCTCGCTAGAAAGATAGATAGATAGATAGATAGATAGATAGATAGATAGATAGATAGATAGATAGATAGATAGATAGATAGATAGATAGATAGAAACATTGCAGACAGATGCAGGGCTTTAACTGTAGAGTGCAATTAAGTGCATGCACATGGTTAAGCTATAGTGTGAAAATTACTACTGCCAGCTACAAATATCAATTTTCAGTGTTAAATATTTTATTAGGGTGTACTACAAATGTTGCCAACTCGTTGTCTAGTACATGTGAAGCAGTATATCACTCAAATATATATATATATGTAATACATACATATAAGATGAAAATTTTCTGATCTTGTTGCCATTGCTTTTCATGTGACTTTTGAATTAGTGTGGTCTTAAATTTCTCAATTCTGAGAGAATGACTTCAAGACTTCCATGAAATTGAGTCATATACGGGTGAGGCGAATGCTTCATTATACATCGCATGTATCTATGGGGTCTTCTGAAATTCCTGAATGCAGTCCGGTACTGGTCAGTTCGAGGAAAGGCGGCTGGACCTCCGAAGGACAGTCCATCTGCATTTCTGAAATTATTACAGAAACAGATCTGTGTTTAATTCAGTTGCATTCGCTAATATGACTTTAGAAGCTTTAGAAGCAAATTTTGCCTGCATTTGGAGATGAATGAAAACATTTTATTTCTAAGAAATCGTCCATCCAATATTCAAGATGGGAGGGGCTAGTGTTCTGGGCTTCTAATTGCTGCTGCCAGGGGGGGGGGGTTGATTATAGCTCTTGTTGGGTCATCTCTGCATGGTCACCATATATCCCTGCCGGGTATAAGATGCAAAAATCATAGGTGCCATGCTCACACCTTCAACAGCTAAAAACTCCTCCCCGAGCAATGCCACTCACCTAAACTATCCACCTATCCCTATTGATCTATCCTCTCCTTCTGATAACAGCAAATAACAGTGAAACAGCTCCCTTATTTACGTTTCCTGCCTCTGCTGTTGTTCCCCACCAGGGGCGCATGAATCTCCATCGTAGTTCACTGACTGCTCACGCCAGAGGCTGGCGCCACCGTCTCTCTTCCCGCCAAAACCATCCACACACTCCAGTGTGGCCATGTTCATGTTCACGCACAATCTTACAGCACAGGACTCAGTGCACACGACTGCTCTGTAGGATTTGGCAATGAGCCAAAATATCACTCAACTCTTTTTCATCAACAATGCTTCCTGCAATCCATCTTTACCCTGCTCACGTATATTCTCTACATTTTCAATCAAAGCACATGCTTTCAGACAAACTGCAGATTTTTATCCTTTCCCAGTCAATATTTACAGTGCAATCACTGGGAATCAACCTCTTCATTTTCACATATAGCGGGGGGTCGGGGGGGGGGGCTCCATTCCCCCTAAAAATCTCCCTCAATGGGTATATCTAGTATATATATATGTTGAACCGCAGCTTCAGTCATCGATCACCTCATTGCTGTGTCCTCCTCCTGTCCTAATTAGCCTACCAAGTGCATAAATACAGGATGTAAAGCCCCAATCATCCATCCATCCTGGCTTTGGCAAAATTGATTTGGTCTTTTTAACTAAATTGTTGTAAAGTGTGACTTCGCACGGTGAATTGATCCAATTAGTGAATTGCAAAATTACAATTAAGATCAATGTGATATTGTAACTAGTTGTTTTGAATGCAAATATTTTAACTGTCTTGTGGTATGTATTTTTGATTATTTGTCAGTAAACAACACAGCTATTATATACAACAAAATGCAAGTCTGGGTATAATGCCAAATTGCTGAGGGCTATGTCACTGGTTGAGGTTTATAAATGTACCTTTTTACTTAGCAGTCCTGACTGACCATGCAAAGTTATATGTATTTTATGTATTTATGATGGATGGGACTTCTGTAGTGTTTTTTTTTTTGTCAGAGAAAATCAGTGCTTCGAAATTGATTTATTTTTGCCTGTTTTCTGATGCTAAGTCAGCTTTATGTTATGGATTGTTTTAACCTCTTATTTACGAGGAATTTATTTTCACGTGATATTATTTTAGTTTGCAGTCCAACCAGTTGTCTGTTATTATGAATCAAATGGTGTAGTGAGTAAAGCAATAATAAATATTCCAGGTTTAAAATAACTAAATAAAATTATATAAATTATAAAACAATCATATTTTTTGTATAGTTCGAATTGCAAAGACTTGTGAAAGCTTGGTACCCAAATACCTTTACACTGAAGTATTTGAAAAACCCTGTAATGAGTGGCTCTTTAAACTAGCAAGTGCACCAGCCAGCTATGTTATACATAATATATAGACATGTGGCTAGATACCTCATGGCCCACTGACCATCTCTGATGAAAAATCAATCTGCAACCTTTTAAACTGGTGCAGACCCAATTATAAGGACAGTCTGAAGCAGGCAGATGGATGGATGGATGATTGGGGCTGTACACCCTGTATTTATGCACTTGGTAGGCTAATTAGCACAGGAGGAGGACACAGCTGTGAGGCGAAGGATCGAAACTGCCTTCCAACATAGGCCCAGTTGACCCATCAAGAGCTGGATCGTACCCTGTACAAAATCATTGGTAGCACAACACACTTCAACAGAACTAATTAAAAAACCCCTCATCGAAGCTGGCAGTTGTGTTTTGCTTGACTTTAAGGTATTTGGGTAGACTTCTGTCATCTCATATATGCCAAACAAGTATACAAACAATTTATTACATAGAGGGGGAGGTTTAGCTCAGTGCTAGTGTGCTGGCCTGCCAATCGCTGGGTCCAAAGTTCGAATCCTGCTCTTGCTGGGTCATCGGGCCCCTGTTGGATGGCAGTTTCAATCAACCTCATCTAATTTCCATGTCCTCCTCCTACCTAATTAGCCTACCAAGTGCATAAACACAGGACGTAAAGTCCAACCATCCATCCATCCATCTAAATACCTAGACAGGGAGATACATCCAGCTGTCCTAAAACGGTACACACAGAGCATTAGGAGTATACAAAGTCAACCATTTGATTAGCATTTTCGCACATTTTTGGCCAATGCTACCCATAAAACCTAGGTTTAATGGGTTCACAGAAACATAAAGGGATGCATTATGGATTTTTGCCAAATGAAAAACACAGAGGTGTGAGTGAATAATTATTGAAAATACTCTGAGGTCATGTACCTGTTGACACCTGTATATGTACCTTTTTGAGATCAACCATTGATAAATTCTTTTTGCGCAGTCTTGAAATAAATAATTTCTGCCAGGGGTATTTCTTAATTAGGTATTGCTTGATTTAGGCATTGCTTGATTTCGGAATGAATATGAATTTAGGGACAACGCGTGCTTGAAATTAATAATTATGACTGCCATCAGCGTGAAATAAGTAATCTCCCGCCGAGGAAAACTCAAAGCTCCCCTGATTATTAAATTGTCGCCCCTCAATATATCGGTACAAACAATAACATGTTTGGACTTTTGAGATGACTTGTTTCAAAACACTCAAAGGACGTACACATAATAATTGTTTTATTAGTGATGAGTCCATATACGTATATTAACTTTATTGCACTATATTATAGCTAGCGTGGATATAGAAATTACAAATCTATAGTACTATATATAATTTGCCATGTTCCCTGATGTTTTGTCTGTCTTTTTAACATGGAGCCACCTGCCCAGAAGGCAAGTTGTGATCATTTCCAAATAAGACTGTTCATATCACTTTCTGCACCAGAAACAGGCTTAACTCAGACTGAATTGAAGTGAATCTGATACATTGTGGTTATGTTATTTTAAATGCACTCATTCAAACCTGTTTCAACAAGCCTCAAATCATTCTGCTGTTGCAGAAAATATCCTAATTAAATCAGTTGTCTTTTAACGAGGTGTTAAAAGTTTCACTGACATATTTCTGTGACATGCGAACTGACTACAGGTTTCTATCTTTAAAAGTCTCCACCTGAATAAATGTGTGTTTAAGTGGCTTGGAGCAAGTGTGTTGGTTTTACACCCAGAAGCCATTAGGCCAGTGCACTCACCAAGCCAATGGAGAGGAGGATTGCATGAAAACCAAGCAATAGTATTTTGATCAATAAGAGATTTTCTGTCTGGTCGACTCAGTCGGTCTAAAAAGCGGCCCCACACGCACAAACTGTCTTTGTATTCTGGACCTCCAAGGGAAAAAATCGGGTTATTTTAGCTCAACACGGCATTAAAGAAAAGGGTCCATGAGTTGGGAGAATCAATAAAAAGACTTAATGCTACTAGATCATGTTTTGGTAGTAAGAATTGAAAGCAGTTGTGGCCTAGGATTGCCAGTGCTTAACGTAAGTTAGCGTGCTGTAAAAATTCAATATCCCAAGTTCTAGGGTTTCTGTACTATGAAATATATATATTGTTATCTTTCTGACAGAGAACATTCTCTCCAATTCATAATAAAGTTGCTTTATAAAAGAAAAAAAAGAGATTAATAATTTACAAAGAATGTCAAAGAATGTTTTATTGGCATTTCAACGGAACTGTCACTCTGTCATTGAAGATATATGCCTACACTTTGTTTTATCTATCTGTCTATCTATCTATCTGTCTATCTATCTATCTAACTATCTATCTATCTATCTATCTATCTATCTATCTATCTATCTATCTATCTAGCTATCTATCTATCTATCTATCCATCTATCTATCTATCTATCTATCTATCTATCTATCTATCTATCTATCTGCCTATCTATTTATCTATCTATCGCTATCTAGCTGTATGTCTGTCTGTCTGTATATATGCATGTACAGTACGTATGTAGCTTCCAATTATGAGGAAAGCTATCTGACTTCAATTGTGTGCCTGATATCATACAACCAACCAACTCTATCTTCAACATGAACATTTAGCAGATTGGTTACAACTGGTAGTAGGGCTATCCCAGTACCCTGGTTAGTTTCAAGAGGTCATTTTTGGATCTTTGGGGCTGTCAAAAGCCCTGTCCAAGGTGATCAATCACCCTCAGTTAGATTATTGATTTATGTTTCCATGGTAACTCAAATTTATGGATTTACTTCATTGTGCCTCTTTGTGAGAGTGAGTAAACCGTCGTTACTTGAGGAAGGTGAATGGGAATATATTAAATGTAGAGTGATATAATTAAACTAATACAAATTAATAATCGTCAACTGTCATAACATATTATCTGAAATGGATTGTCTCCGCAGGTCCTGTTATGTGTTCAGTTCCTGCTATAAAGGCTTAAGGCAGCTTGGTGGCAGAGTGGTTAAGATCCCCGCCTGCTCCACTAAAGGCATAGGTTTGATCTCTGGCAGCGAAATTTTCAGTGGACCTTCATGAGCAAAATCTGAGCTGGCTGTTGTTCAGATGAAATGTTGAAATGGCGACCATCGTGTCAGTGTCTGTGCTGGGCAACATGTTGAGGACTCCCAGTCCAATCATTCATTGTTTTAATGTCGACCAAAACCCATAGATTGAATTGCACAAAAAAATTACGAATTTACGCCACTTGAGGGATATTTTACATGTGCAGCACAAACACCAATACAAGGGGCCACCAATTTAAAATCTCATTCAGCTGGGATTTTGTTCATGAAGGTCCACTGAAAATTTCAGGTTTCCTGGCCGGGGTTCAAACCTATGCAGGCAAAGACCTTCAGTTTGGCAGGTGGTTACCTTAACCACTGTGCCACCCAGCTGCCTGGGAGAAACCCTGTGCGCTAACTCCTCCTCCCCCATCAGATGTAGCCAAGTGGCGCACAGACTACTACAGAGATACAAAAACATCTGAATGGTCAAAAATATACCTTCATTTGATGGATCTGACCCAATTATCCATGCACTATGCAGTAGTACTATCTGCCTCCATTGTAATCTATATTTACCACCTCTATACACCTGCCTGGCTTTGTCACGTCTCTGTGTTTGCCGTCATGAATATGTATTGTCCTTAAACAATGACCAGACAGGCAGACAATTAACGATTAATGTTAATCTGTCTGGTGTATATGTCACAGTTACCTACTATGGTCCACGCTGTGTCAACACAAACCTATACTGTGGCCGTCATATTTGTGTTCTGCATTTTGCCCATATTTGCAGTGACCTGTCATGAATTAATTAGGTCACATATATATATTTATATAATGCTGATATTACGACTTTTCTAATGCCAAGCTCTGTGACCGGGTGATCCCGGAGGGACATCAGGTTTATCCGCTGGGTGGCTGCTGAGTGCTTAAGGTGCCCGCCTGCTCCGCTGAAGGTCTTTGCCTGAATTGGTTCGAATCCCGGGTGGGGAACCCAAAATTTTCAGTGAACCTTCATGAGCACAATCCCAGCTGGATGTTGTTTGGATGAGGCGTTAAATTGGCGGCCCCTTGTATCAGTGTCTGTGCTGAGAAAGTAAAAGATCCCTCACATGGGGTAAATGTGTAACATGTTGAGGACTCCCGCTCTCTGTCCCATCTCATTAATCAGCCCTCGTGAGCACCCAGAACTGGGCTTAGAGGGCTGCACCTACCATATCTATCTATCTATCTATCTATCTATCTATCTATCTATCTATCTATCTATCTATCTATCTATCTATCTATCTATCTATCTATCTATCTATCTATCAAGCGAGAAGAATGTACATTCACATTTTTACAGCCTAAAAATTAAGATTAATGCGCCTAAAGGCCTAATATCCATGTCCAATAGGCTTATTGTGAATATCGGTGTTAACAGAAATCTGGGCTACCATAAAATCTCAATTAGTGGGTTGAACGAAAAGGCAAACATTCAAAATAGGCCAAGATTACGTGAGGCTTTTAAGACTCCTGGGTATTTGTGACAGGGTAAGTGTGGTCTGCTCTACATGTGTCCGTATTGGTATAAACTGCATTATCCTAGGTCCAGTAATGGGAACGACCTTATAAAGTGGATTTTAAGATAATTTCAAGATAATATCTCAAGTATGCAAAAAATGGGGCTAGCTGAATCATGTGCTTTAACTCATATGACAAAATGTAGCCACATAAAAAACCCAAATCTTGTGACTCAGATTGAAACAATGTTGGAGGGCTTTTTCGTATTGTCATTTTTTGGGTTCCTACGTTTCTATTCTACAACTTACATATAAACAGAAAAAAAACTAACTGACCTCTGTCGTACGATATCAAGAGGCATAAACGAAGACTACATCCTACATATGGTCATGACAAAAACAAGTGTTTCCAAAAAAAGTTAACATCAGCCATGGATTCAGCATAAGGCCAGACATTTTCTGCTGTTAAAAAAAAAAATTCAAACAATATTATTATAAATCTGTTCTTTCATCGTTTCTCTTACCTTATCTTGTCATATCTCAAAGTCATATCTTATCTAATCTTAATCTTATCTAATCTTATCTAATCTTATCTAATCTTATCTAATCTTATCTAATCTTATCTGATCTTATATAATCTTCTCTAATCTTATCTGATCTTATATAATCTTCTCTAGCCTTATCTAATCGTAGGCCTATATATAATCTTAGCCTACATAATTAAATCTTTTCGAATCCAATCCAGTGTTTTGTTGTCCTAAGTTGTCTTATCTTATCTAATAACATCTAATCTTATCTTGTCCAATCTAATCTAATCTTATCTTTCTGCTTATTTAATCTCATCAATCAACCCTCGTGAGCGCCCAGAATTGGGCTTAGAGGGCTGCACTTACCATATCTATCTATTTATCTATCTATCTATCATGTTTTATCTATGTTATCCAATCTTATCTTTTCTGATATAATTTTATATTATATTATCTTCGAGGATTCTTCTATCGTCTCACCTTAACTCATTTCATCTCATCTCAATCTCTGTTCTTGTTTGGCGATAACACAAACTCGAATTAAAAAATATAAACCTTATTGCATAAATAACATTCAATTGTTAAACCTCAGTTGCAACTAAATGTGACAACTTCTTGAAAATGTGAATAATCAATTGGCCAGATTGGGCAGATGCAGTGTTTAATGACTTTGAATTAAGCAAGGTACCTGATATGGCCAATCTGCCTTATCACAGGAATTTGTAGTTAATTTAATGACTTGGCATTTCTCGGATCATTCTGCTTGAACTGACATTGAAACTGGAAACTTTAACTTGATTTTTTTTTGTCAGTGGAATTTCGCCTCTGGCAGTATAAATATCTAAAATTTTCTGATTATGATAATCTTTGATTAAAGGATAAAGGACGTTTAGGTAATGGTAGGCTGTCAACATGGGTCCTGAAGAGTGAAAAGCTGCGTTAACCGACAGTGAACATTGTATCTTTTAAAAAAGCTCTTGCCAGGTCACCTGAGCTTTCGATCATCCTTTGCCTCATTGCTGTGTCCTCCTCCTGTCCTAATTAGCCTACCAAGTGCATAAATACAAGATGTAAAGCCCCAATCGTCCATCCATCAATACCCAACCATTCATTGTCTAACTTTCCACTATATTCACTATAGTTCTGACCAGTATAATTATAGCCCTTCCTCACAATCGCAGCTCAGCGGCATCAATAAATTTGATGACATCAGCACCCGGCTAGCAACTGAAGCTAGCATCAGCAGCGTCCAACCATTATGGTCTGGTGCAGCAAACTTTTATTGTTGACACTGGACTTCAATTGAGGTGTGCAGTCTGGGAGCTGGTAGCTGCCTGGTCTACTGTAAAAAGCTGAGGTGTTATAGTTACGGTGATTTTTTGTGTAAAAATGGATGGATGGATGATTATGGATTTTTGAAAGTCCTGTAATTATGCACTATGGGCTAATTAGGACAGGAGGAGGACACAGCAATGAGGTGAAGGATGATTGAAACTGCCATCCAACATTGGCATAGGTGACCCTGCAAGAGCTGGATTCGAACTCGGGGCCCAGCGATTGGCAGCCCAGCATGATACCACATACTTAGCTAGCCCTACCCATGTGGAAAAAGTGTACAGTGTAATTATGTGATGATACGTACAGGAAAAAAAAGACAAGTTCTGTTGAGGAACAAATGGAAGGAGCTATAGCTCAGTGCTGAGATTCGATTCCAGCTATGCCCGATAAGTCCGATTCACCTGACTTATGTTGGACAGCAGTTTCACTCATCCGTCAGCCCAGGGCTGCGTCTTCCTCCAGTCCTGATTCACCTATAACAAGTCCAAGTGCACACCGACTAAAGAATTAATCATCCATCCATCTTCGTCGGACCAAATGTGCAATGTTCCATTTTGAACTGTCAGTTTCTTACATCATGTACATTGTGTCACTTCACTCTCTGGGTGCATTGTGTAGGCTTTTAATGTTGTGAGGAAATTATTACAGTGTCAAATAGCACGAACAGACCCATGAGTTGTAAGAATGTGATTGTAAAAAGGCACAGACTGCTCATTAGCTTGACCAGCATATGAGTAATATCAATATAATGAAATTAAATCAACAGTTACTGATCAATTGATCTCCTATCTATCAACCGATGAAGATGATTTATCTGTCCTGTCTATCCAGTGGTATCTATGCGTGTATGTTTCTCTATTGAAACCACAGCACACAGCTCATTGGCCTGTGGTAACCTGTGCGGTCCGATAAAGATTAAACAGCAAAATTAGATGCTCTTGCTGTTAACTGATGGGGCATAATGCAAAAACATGTAGCTCACAATCAATTAGTCAACCAATAGATCAATCAGTCAATAGGTATGTCATGTTTTCCATATCTATCTATCTATCTATCTATCTATCTATCTATCTATCTATCTATCTATATATCTATCTATCTATCTATCTATCTATCTATCTATCTATCTATCTATCTATCTATCTATCTATCTATCTATCTATCTATCTATCTTCAAAATTGTCCAACTGACCAACTTTAAAAGATCTGCAATGCATGCCAAATTAAAGTTGTATTTTCTTATATTCCAGATTATGACAGAATCAGAAAATGCCTGTTCTGAAGAGGGGATGCGTGAAGCCAAATTGTATATTTCTACAAAACTTGTTCTGCATGACCATTTTGGATTTGAGGGAGCAGGATTTTCACATGAATGGAGGAGTTGCCATTATTGATAAGTCCAGTAGGTTCCATTGATTATTTCACAATTATGTTCTGTATACTTAATCCCAGGAAATGCTTTTTCAGAATTCTATATATCATGAAATTTGATAGTCTTATTTAAAAAAAAAAAAGTAATATTTGAAATCAGGTTTTTAAAAGCAATGGTCAAATCAGGTAGGGCTGATAATATAAAATGGAATCATGATGACAGCAATCATAGTCAACCCAAGTAAGAATAATTTCATTAGATGATTTTTTGATTTACATGTTCTGGTACAGCCCTTTTCCATATTATAAGCTAACCTACATTTGCCTTAATTTGAAATACAATGTAAATTTAGAAAAAAGGCAAGCGAAAAAAAAAAGTTTTAAAAATGACAAAAAAGTAAAGTCTTCTGAACAAAATATAAGTTGGCCTATGTATTTTATACTGCATCTAAGAGTGTAATTTACAATTTGGTGGATTTCTTGCGTATTGCAGAGTACAAAGATGAATAGTAATATGTCTAATATGATCTCTTTTAAGTTTTATTAAGTTCAATTGTGTTCTTTTTCAGACTGCTGAAAACTAACAAACAACAGCATCGGGAAGCAATACATTTCGTACAAATCTCCAACTCAGGAACTAACAACAACATATTTATTTCTTTATAATCAGTGGATATTATATTTATCATATTTCGGAGGACTGACTCATTTCGACAGGTTTCTCTGATCTCCAGAATACAGGTAAGAACTTTGATCCTAGACTGTATGCTGCTGCCACCTGTGAGAATTTTCAGAACTTTTCTTTTTGGCAGTGGCAGACTCTCTGCAGAAAATCGTATTGTGAGTTTGTGACAGTTATCTATCTTCCTAAATTCAAAGTTTAAAGCTGGTAAACTACAAAAAGTTTTTATTTTGATGATTATCTGTGTCTCATTGTTACTATTCATTACGTTTTGGCCTTTCAAAGTACTTTAGGTTGACCTGTTTATTATTTTTTCGTTCAGCCTATGACTATACATTTCCAGAACATTGAACAAATTTTAGGTGTAACTCTGCTTTACAATTACAAAGCTAACATTTCTTGTACCACTCAAAATAGTGTACTTTTCAAATAGCCTCATTCACTTAAATGTTGAAAACCTTGGCAGAAACCTAAGTGCAAAAAGACAAAAACCTGTCATGAATGAAATTCTGGAACTAAGCAAACATAATGAAAACAACTTTCTCAATTTTTTTTTTCTCAATTTCTTTATTTCAATCATTGATAAATTGAAGACATTTTCAATACAATTTGATAGATGTTTTGAGATAGTTTTAAAATAATTCAGTGAATTAATACTGGCACCTGATTTATAAGAATGTGCCAAGGAAAAAAAAAGTTTTAAGAAACAACTTCATAAAATATCCATAGATGACATATCATTAATAGATCAGCATAGGAGGTCTTTAATGCATCTTTATTTTGCTCCAACGCCATTTTACAATAGTAGTTTTGATAAACGAAAAAAAAAAAATTATTTTTTCACATCAGAAGCTTTCAAGAGAACCAATGCCTAATGGCTATGTAGGCACAACTTAAGCTATTTACCAGTGTGACAAATCAGTCATTGAAGATTGAAAAATGAATTTGCCAGCATGGTTGAAGGATTGAGTTGAAGAAAGGCAATTGCTTGGGCTGGAAGAAATTATTAATATTATTTTGGAAATGTGTATTTGCATTATATGTCTGATTACTAGTGGATCTGGTCATTAATAATGTGTGAACAGACACGACTTTGTGGTGAAAGATCTTTTATCTATCTACACATTGTCTCTGGCTGTCTTCCTTGTGCATCATTGCCCAGACACACTGATGCACACATTTCTTTGAAATTTTGCCTATCATCTTCTTTGTGAATTTCTGCTCAATTCATTTACCAATTTTTTCTCTCTTTTTCAATTATTTAACTTTTTTTTTTTAGTTTTTTACTTCCTGTTTGACTGCTTTCCTTTGTCTCTTCTTTGTGCTTTTTCCTAACCATCATTTCTTTACTTTGGCAACCCCCCCCCCCCCCCAAATTATCTTTGTCTCCTGCACTGAGAAATCATAGCATTTTCTACTAGAGCTCCATTTCTGTCCAATTCCATATTCTTCCCCAGTTCTCAACATCTACATTCCTTTCCACAATCAAAACATCTTTCGTTCCTTCTTTCTTTCTTTATTCCTTTCCTGCCCATGGCTTTTCCACTTTTTTTCTTCGTTTAACTTGATTCCCTTACTCCCTTACTCCCTTCTCCCTTTCTTACCTTCTATCTTCTCTCCTTTCTTTCTTAGTACTTTCTTCCTCCCCCCCTACGTCCTTCCTTTCTCCTTTCCTCTGTTTTGTCCTTTCTTCCTTTCTCCCTGACCTTCCTTTGCCATTTCCTGCCTTCATATCTTTATTGCTTCCTACCTATCCCTTATTTGTGGCTGCTTCCTTCCTCCCTTTTGTCCTTGCCTCTTTTCTTCCATCCTTCTTTTCTTCCTTTCTTGCTTCCTATATACCCTTCTTCTTGTGCACTTGACAGAGGCTTGTGAATAGATACCTAGAAGTACCAGCCAGATGGCTGTTAGAATCTGTTAGATAGATAGATTGCATTGGGTAAGCTCTTCATTCGCAGCTTGTTTGTAGAGCTCAATGTAGAATGACAAAGGGAGGTCCAATCTAACTTAGTGACCAGTGTCTCAGCAAATTGAAGCTGCAAGTGCCAATTTTATGGGCCCTCTAGCGGCTAAATGCTAAAGGAAACATTAGTTCTGCTGATGAGGTGGGTGTATGGGATAGTGCTGGTGAAACGTACTCTATTGAATGTATCAATTCGATTTGTATTTCAATTGTTGTATCAATTCGATTTGTATTTCAATTGTTGGCTTCTGTTGTTTGGACAAATTTTTGTGTAGATACATGTATATTCTACTTTCATGGTGTCTTTGCTCAATATGTTGTGTCTTCGATACAGTGCCGCCTGTGAGTAAGTGAAACGGTTTATTCTTTGCCATTGGGTCAATACTAAATATCCTCAAACAAACTGCTTGTGGAAGCATGAATTCTCATGCCATGAGATGAAAACATTTTGATTCATAATATAAAGGACGATATTTGAGGGATGTTGGGTAACAATGGCTGCTAATTTTCTTTGCTGTGCTCAGAGTTAGGGATGGGGCAACTCTTTGGTGAGTAGGCCTAAGTGAAACACAAGGTCAATGTTATTTCAATGGGAGGGGGACTTGATGCAAATTTGCACGTTTGAATTTTGTTGAATAGATGTTTGGAAAACATGTTAAAATTCGTTCTTTCTCCAGAAAAACGTAACTTAAACCTGATTCTTATGAAAATGTAACAGTTTTGCAGAAGTAGACTTTTTGAGTAGACGATTCTGAACATTCAATCACAGCAGTCTGAAACTTTTTGCTTTCCAAAGTACTTGAAAGTGAGAAATTTCCTGAAATTCAAATTTATAAATCTGCTGATGGAAGAGCACAGGAACAACCACATCTGCATGAGCTGCAGAGAGTTTTAATATAAGGTACACGTGCTCTGTCTACAAGTTGTCCTCTGTCTCATTGCCACTGATTTGTTCTAGCCTTGGAAGAACCTGTGCTGTCATGTGTTGCCACCTAGTGCCTAGTTTGCAATTCCGCGAGCTCCAACGAGCTGTCAACAGAAACTGAGTGTGAGGAACTCACACAACTTTTGTCTGGAAGAAACTATAGGACTGTTTCTGAGTATGCTGATGGCCTTGTCTGCTCCTTCAGACAATATATGAATGCCTAGTCTGACTCTGGTTTAAAATTGAACAGGAACTTTGTGAATGTGTGCACATAAATTGAAAAGTTCTATTTCTTGGGAGCCGCAATGCTGCAGCATAGAAAACTAACTTTCTGCCAGGTGGCAGCAGCATGCATGGTTCATTTTTAAAGGAGGGGGACCTCATATAAAAGCAGGGTTTCAAGGCACCCCAATCATTCTGGGTTTGGCCTTCAAAGAGTGAACACCTCCCATTTCTCTCAATAAAATACCTGTAACTGGCGAACTATCACTTCAACCAAAATAGTTTTTGGACAATTCGTTTACAAGATGAACTATAGACCAACTGAGCTAAAATTCCGACTTTAAAAAGATGCCAAAAAGCCAATATTTAACGAAAACATCTCTATTTGTGCACATACAGTCAAATGTGATTTTCCTGTCTCATTGGTCAAGAGAATCACATGACTTTTATGACCTAGCAACCAGCTCTTAGCATGCTAATGAGATAATGTGGATTGTGTTTTGGAATGTATGTAACTTGGCCAATTTTCATCCGATTTGGATGAAACTTTCAGGTTTTCTCATTTACACCATATACAATATCATGATAACCTTGATAAAAAAATTATTTTACCAGGAAAGTTTTTAATTTTTTAAATAGTGGAGTAAATTTCTCTTAATGACTTTCAATTAGGCTCAATGAGGGGTAATTAGGTTTCTGGTATCAAAGCAATCGGCACACTCTTTGTAGTCAAAATTCGCTAATTGCTTAGTTGTGTAATCTCATAGCAACATATATGTACCCCTCCTGTCATTGGCTGAGAGCCTTAATTACCAATTTTATTAGCCAATCATTTGATAGGAATTAAACAGTTTCGAGAATCCCATATTCCATATATGGAATTGGTCAGTAATTGCTGACCGGTCGGTTTTTGCAGCCTCTAGACCCTCGTCCTTTAAATTTTTGTAGTTAGCATCTGAAATCTGTGTTGCAGTCTTCATATTATGAAGGTCTTCTTACTTAGACTACTAAGGAAACAAGGAGAATCACATTTGCCTATCCTCATGAGGGAAACCCTTGAATGACATCATCAATATTTGTGTTCTTAGGTCTCAAGAGATCTTGCTCATGTTAGAAATATCCACATGAGCTTCCAACAAATACTCATGTTTCCAAGAATTAGGTCCAGTGAATAAGTGGATCAAAGTAATTAATAGCAGCACAAGCATTGATAAGGGAAAAAATGACAAGCTGCATCATTGTAAGAGTATTTTTCTGAGGCTGACCTTGTTTTCATGAAATCCCAACTGGGCCTCTCACCTTCAGCGCCTCTCAAGCTTGTCTGGCCATGTTAGTTGTGGCTGCCAAAACATTGGAGACATTATACAAATGTTTTTCATATGTGAAATAACTGAATAGAATGAATTGATGGCCAAAGTATGCCTCAGGTTTGCAGTGGTAACAGACAAGAGGCTACCATGAACTGCGATTCCGCCAGCTCAGTACCAGCACCAACCTGTACAAATTCAGCTTTCTGCCTCGAACAATATGTGATTGGAACCAGCTACCAGCAGCTGCGATTGAATGCAATTCCATCGACGCATTCAAACAGAAGCTGATGATGTAACTGATGTCAAGAAGATGTGGTTTTTTTAGCTGTACAGAGACTCCTGCCTGATTTTACAAGTTTTTAATGGTTTTTAACATGGATTTTAAGAGGATTTTATAGACGCACTATGCAGGATGTCACCACACACACGCACCCCTTGCTGTGATGGAGAAATTCCTTTGCGAGGTCACCCATACAGATACAGATACAGATACAGACAGGACAAGTGATTTCCCGCCTAAATTTTGCCATAATGAAAGCCCCATTTGGGGCCTCTTTGTTGTTGTCACATGAGCAGGACAGAAATGAGGCAGGGTCCAAGAAGGCACCTGACGTTTTTGCTGTCGAGTTTACTTTTCAGAAGTTTTGCAAAGGTTAGGACAACGATTGGAGAACAGGTGAGTTATCTGTGATAGTTTATTGTGGGTTTATGTATTGCTATAGCTTATACTCGCCAAAACAGGTGGTTTGTAACAGGGGATCTATGGAAAGGATGACTTTGACAGCTCTTACTCTTAGACTTACATCGATAGCCAACATTTCAAAAGTGACTAAACATGGTTGTACGAAGGACTAGCAGTCAAAACGCCCACAGACAAGAACGCCTACTGTGGTTTGTGACAATGCAAGAACGGCAATGCAAAAACGTCTACTGATTGATGTCAAAAACGTCTACAGGTCTATACAAAAAAAACGGCTATACCACTTTACAAAATCGCCTACTGTTTACAACAAGAACAAGTGTCAAACTTCAGCAGTTTATGCATTTAGTAGTATACATGCGTGATTGAAACTTGAAAGTGCAATTTTATTTTGACATAGATCCGGCAGTCTTTAATTGGCAGTGTCTTGTAATCAATGGGCTAAATGCAATTAATAAAGACAAGTTCACCTTCAATTAGATCAAACACTTATGTTGATTGGATGGCATACTTGATTACAATCTTGACTTAGCAATTCACTACAAGCCTAATTGTGTTCTTGTAGGCCTGGGACCAGTTGTAGGCCTATATTGTATTTTGTATTGTAGCCGTTTTGGCCTATTGGAAGTAGCCGTTTTTGTATTCGCCAATAGCGGTTTTTGCACTTGCATGCAAAGGAGAAATTAGCTGTTGCCGTTTTTGATAATGGAGAAAAAATCGTAGGCGTTATTGTCTGTTGCCGTTTGTTTGTAGGCGTTTTGACTGATTACCGTACGAAGATGTGGGCAAAATTTTGCACGACTGGACACTCATGGAAGGTACCTAGGATTATAGAGCAGGTTGTAATTAGTATATTTTGCTTTTTTCAGTGTTCAAAAATGTCAAGAAATGGCTGAATTAGACGATTTTGAAATTATGAAAATTTAATTTTAGAAACTTGGTTCTACGGTGACTTGAGTGCAAGTTAGCTTGATAGAACATTCATGTGATGTATCTAGGGTGATGAGGCAAATTGGATTTAGTTTATGTTGCTTTTTTTTGCTTAAAATGTCAAAAAATGGCTGCATCGGACGATTTTGAAATTATCAATGGTTAATTGTCAAAACACGGGTTGTGGTAGGCCTTTGAAGATTTGTGTGTAATTTTGCTTGATTGAACACTCATTGGACGTAGGCTTACCTAGGATGATAGGCAGGTCAGAATTAGTTTATTTAGTTTTTTATTATTTTGTGTTTGAATATGAGCATGAGGTCAAGGTTGTACACTCGTGAGAGGTCTGTAGTGTGACAGGACAGGGTGGAATTAATTTATTTTGGCATTTTGAGTGTTTGAATATTTCATGAAGTGGCTGAGTTTGCCATGTACACTTGATGGAGGTTCGTAGAATTATAGGGCAGGTAGGAATTCCTGATTAGTATATATATTTAGTTTTTTTATGTGCTTTAATCTGTGAAGAAATAGCCAAGTTTGGCAATTTGCTATTTTTTTCAGTAAGCGGTCATCCAAAACAAGCAAAATTTACCAAAGCCATTTCTTTCTTTTTTAGGACAAGTTCATGGACTGTGATATTGAAAATGCTTCATCTGATGTAAAAGAAGAAATGCTTTAAAGTACATGATGTATGGCCCAAGTAGCTATTGCTACTCCAACCATAGTGAACACTATTGAATAAAGGGCAATAATAAAGGGCAAGAGTAATATAAATCTGCAAAGGATTTTTTACTAAGATATGCAACATGACCTACTACTATATGAAGTCTCACAAAGTGTTTCTTTTTTTCGAATAAAACTATACAAATCTTCAAATCAAGGTTTACGAAGCTATTTCAATTTTAATTTCAATTGCACAGGCAATGCACTATCAATTGCACAGGCCAATGGACTCTCCCGGATCTTCCCGTCTTTTCAGTTCCAAACATCTGGCAACGTTAATTTTTACATTTAAGTTTCATATTTACAGTATTTTAATTCCAGGCCAAGCAAAACAAGCAGATGGAGACATTGGACAGAACCATGCAGATTGCCATGGAGGTGTCAGATCTCATTTTTATAGTGAAACCACACCCTTCGATCAACACAGTAAGTAGGAATTTAAGAGATTTTCCACTCCCTATTCCAAGACATTATATTAATAATTATGTACTAGGCTTATTGCGTACATGTTACATGGATACATATTGTATGACCTAATTAATGACCCAACCCTGTTTTGGTCCATGAAATGTCCACTTGGTCTATGAAACTGTGAAATTGTATAAATATCAGGACAGTGATTAATTTTGTATCTGAATCTCTGCACATGAAAATGCTGTAATTTGACGGTACCAAGAATAAATACATCTTTCCTAGATGTACATTGTAAAGTAGATTGTTTTTCATATAAAATGATGTTTGGGTGGACTCAACTATCACTAAAATGCAGATCAAATTGATGAATACATTGCAATAAATAGTCGACTATTGTTACAAATTTATTTTGATATCATTTTCAATAACTTAATTCCAGTCGGCACTTATTCTGACACGGTTTATTCATAATCCAAAGATTCATTCCAAGATCATTGTCCATTAAATATCATCCTAGTTCATTAACCGGTTAGCTGAAATTAAACCAATAAATAAATAAATAAAATATCTAAGGTAAACTAATGAATAGAAGTTAATGTAAAGAAACATGACTATATAAATACACATTGAACTTCATACACACAGGACTAAATACACATAGGACTAAATACGCATAGGGCTAAATACGCATAGGACTAAGTATGCATAGGGCTAAATACACATAGGGCTAAATACACATAGGGCTAAATACACATAGAGCTAAATACACATGGAGCTAAATACATACAGTCAAACTTCACACAATTAACTGTATTCATGTAAATAATATATATATAAATGCATAAGAGTAAATAAGCTAATATTAAAACCCAGTATAAATTTACCTAAAAGAATTAATTCTAAATAAATAAATGTACTCACAATCATATGTGCCATTCTGTAGATACCATAGTAAAATACATCCTTTTTAATGGACTGTTTGAGGCTGACTGCCTTCTAAACTAGCACAGAAACATTCCACAGCTTATGGTGTGAAAACCTAACTGTGAACTATAGAGAAAACCTCCTATTACAATCTAAAATACACCCTAAACAATAAATGACATTGCATGAATTCAAATTAAATACAAAATACACAAGTAAATAAATTTCCTTTTAGATCTATAAATTTCAATAATTACAAAAAAACCCAAAATAAAAACCACAGTAATTCACAGCACCTCCTTGTGGACTGCAAGTCCTCAACACATCATAAAAACACATTATCATAATCAGTAAGTCCAAAGTCCATCACCAGAAAGTCCATAAGTTCTTTTAAGTCCAAATTTTATCCATGAACTGACTCCTCAAGTAAGCAGACCTTTGTGGCAGGCCTGGTGTAGAATCCGGAAGCTGTCTTTACCTTCAAGGATCTCACTCGATCATCACTACTTGGGAACACTTCTGCTACACGTCCTAGTCTCCATTGACCTCGAGGACAGTTATCTTCAACCAATAACACAAGGTCATCGACCTTAAGGTTACGCTGCTCAATATTCCATTTGTTACGAACCGTCAGGGTGGGGAGATATTCCTTGAGCCAGCGACTCCACATGTGGTCGGCAAGTACCTGCGATTGGCGCCACTTCTTGCGACTGTCAATTTCACTGGCATCAAAGTTACCAACGAGATGCACCTCCATACCTCCTTGCAAGAAGTGATTTGGTGTTAAGGCAGTGTAATCATTGGGACTGGAACTGTTGTATGTCAGTGGTCTACTATTTACAACGGCCTCAACTTCAATCAAAGCTGTTCGAAGAACTGTTTCCGAGACACATTGTTCTTTCAAAATTGCCTTCAGAGTTCTCTTAACAGAACCAACAAGTCTCTCCCATGCTCCTCCAAAGTGTGGTGCGTGTGGTGGTATGAAATGCCATTGTACCAAGTTCTGATTAGTGAACTGATGTATCCTTTGTTGATCGAGAGCATGAAGACATTCTTTAAGTTCACGTTCCGCACCCTTAAAATTGGTGCCATTATCACTGAAGAGTTCCTTGGGCTGTCCTCTCCTGCCGACAAAACACCTGAGCATCATGATAAAGTCATCAGTTTGAAGAGAATCACAGAGCTCCAAATGTATGGCCCGAGTGACCAAACAAGTGAACAGACAACCCCAAACCTTTTTTCTACTTCTTGCTCTTTTCACAGTCATAGGGCCAAAATAATCCAAACCAGTGTAGGTAAAAGGCCTTGTGTATGGAGTTGTTCTTTGTGCAGGAAGACTGGCCATCAAAGGAGCGTGTGGTTGTGCTGATCGACGTTTGCAATCCATACATTGATGAATGATCTTCTTACATATTTGTCTGCACTTAACTGGCCAAAACTTTCTTCGTACATGAGCAATAGTACCTTCGGATCCCACATGCGCCATCTTCCTGTGGGCGTTTTCAACAATTAAGCTTGTTACCTTGTGATCATAAGGCAAAAGATATTGGTGCTTGCACTCCACACTCTCTGGGGCCTTCCTCAAACGGCCTCCAACTCTAATCACTTGCAAAGTAGAGTCGAAGAAGGGGTCAAGAGGTCGAAGATGGCTCTTTTCTTCGAGGTCAGAACCAGTCTTGAGAGCTTGGAAGTCCTTTGAGAAGCATTCCATCTGGGCCATTCGGATAAGGGCAACTTCAGCTTCAATCAGTTCTTCACTCGAAAGGTTAGTTCCTGCATCATCGACGTTATTGGAGAACCTTCTCCTGCCAAACCTTCGGATGGCTCTTAAAATCCAAGCAGCGTGGCGAAGAAGACTATGCCATGATGAGAACTGACGAGGTTCAACGACATTGTGCAGATCAATGGTTAAGCTCTCACTTTGAATTTGATTGAAGACGTTGTGAGTAGTTGCAGACCTCCGTAGATTTTCGTCATCTTCAGCTGGTGCCGATACCTGGGGCTGAGAAGGCCAATTTTCCTCTGGAAGCAACAAATAACCTGGGCCTGTGAACCAAGACGAATCACCCACCAACTCCTCACTGGACAGTCCCCTCGTTGCACAGTCAGCAGGATTCAGTTTGGATGGTACATATCGCCATTGATCAGCTGTCGAATCTTGTCTTATTTCCGTGATCCGATTAGCAACAAAAACTTTCCATCGCTTCGTTTCATTGCTTATGTATCGCAACACTGTCATTGAATCAGTCCAAAACACAATTCTACTCAGACGAAATTCGGCCTTCAAGACATTCACCAGACGGACAGCCATCACTGCTCCTTGCAGCTCCAATTTGGGGATTGTTAAGATTTGCTTACGAGGAGCCACATGTGATTTAGCAGCAAGAAAGGAACATTTAACCTCTGAAGGATTAGCAATTCTCAGGTAAGTAACAGCCGCAAACCCCAACTCTGAAGCATCACAGTAGGCATGCAATTCGAACTCCGTGGAAGCATCCAAAGATCCATGGCATCTTGGGATGTGTAACTGAGCAAGCCCCGGCAGATCATTCTGCCAGTCCATCCACCTCCTTTGAAGAACTTCAGAAATGACATCATCCCAACCAACATCTTCTTGCCATATCTCCTGGATGAGGCACTTCGCACGAAAGGTAAATGGTGCCAAGAATCCGACCGGATCAAACACAGAGCTGACAGCACTGACTACATTACGTTTTGTTGCGGCTTCAGATTTTTCAATGACGTTGAAGAAGAAGTAGTCACCTTGTACATTCCAGCATATTCCAAGTGTTCTTTGCACAGGCAGATCTTCGAGGTCCAAGTCCAGGTCTGGTTTAGCTCTGGAATTTTGAGGGATTTGAGACAGCACCTCCTTTGATGATGACATCCACTTTGTGAGTGTAAATCCTTTGCGAGCAAGCAGAGACGTAATCTTAGAAGCCAGGTCGACAGCAGTTGGTATATCCTCCACTGATTTTAGCATATCATCGACATAGAAGTTATTGAGAACAGTTTCAGCTGCCATCCGTTCTTCTGGTAAAATGGAGTCAACTGCCGCCTGCTGCAATGCATAATTTACACACGAAGGAGAATCTGTCGCCCCAAAGATATGAACTTGCATTTTGTAGACATCTGGTGGGTCAGATTTGCTGAGGTCATCCCTCCACAGGAAACGCAGAGCATCACTATCCGATTCAGGAATCCTTACTTGGTGAAACATCTCACTGATATCCGCCACAAGTGCCACTGGTTTCATTCGGAACCTTTGAAGAACAGAAAAGAGGCTGTTTGTAAGATCCGGGCCAGACATTAGTTGATTGTTTAAGGACACTCCATGAAATGTTGCCGCTGCATCAAACACAACTCGGACCTTATCCGGCTTCCTTGGATTAATCACACAATGATGTGGCAGGTACCAAGTCTTCTTGTTGTGCGACTGATCTTCTTGTGAGGTAAGTTTTCTGGCATATCCATTTGCAATATATCCATTCATAACTCCTTGGTATTTATCCTTCAAGGCAGTGTCGGAATCCAGCTTGCGAATGAGAGAATTGAATCTCTGTGCTGCCATGGATTTGTTGTTTGGCATAGAAGAATAGGGGTCCCGCCACAGCATGGGAACTTCATAGTGGCCATCTGTTATTCGTGATGATGACTTGAACAATTCAATAGCCTTGAGGTCTTCCGCAGATGTAGGTTTATCCAAGTTAACCGAAATTCCAAATGATTCCGTTTTCCAGAATTGTTCAACCTGGTCCTGTAACAAGGTGTCCGATTCAGCCTTTGCAATTAAGTTTACATGACCGCAAGTTACATCATAGGCATTTGATGATGTTGATCCCAAGAGGCACCATCCAAGCTGTGTTTCCAAAGCCACTGGTCCATCTGAATTTCCCATCAATGAGTTGATTGAATGTGTGCTCTGGGAACATTTGCTCCAATTAGAAGCTTCACTTGTTGAGGATCCACATCAACTAATCCCAAGTCACGTAAATATGGAAAGTGCTCAATGTCTGTCACATGCATAGGTGGACATTTGAAGGCCCCACGTTTTGTCCAAGCATCACAAATCCATAAAGGCTTAGCGTCTGGGTTATGAAAGGATTGCACAGAAAAACTCACTCTTTTGGAAGAGAGTGATACTTGTGAACTTAACGTATGGAGAGTCAAGGTCTCCGACTTCCCTTGAAGACCCAAGTCCTGTGCCAGGTCAGAATCAATGAGCGTGATGTCACTAGCTGAATCAAGTAATGCGTAAGTCTTAATATTACGTCCGTTGGCCCCTTTGACAATCACAGGTAAGACTTGAAAATGAACTCTTGTAGATTTCTGAAGAACATTGTTGACTTGTGCATTGTTGCGAGAGTCACTCTTGGAAGGCTTATTCCGATGAAGAGATGTGTGATGTTTGCTGCGACACCCGGAGACCTTGCATGACTGAGAAGACTTGCAGTCTGAAATTCTGTGTCCTGGATATAAGCAATTAAAACACAGATGTTTCCCCTTCGCCATCTCATACTTTTCCTCAGGTAACTTATTCTTGTAGGTGGAACATTGTGCTGCATGATGTTCGGAAGTACAGAAAGGGCATTTCTTCATGTCAACTTGGCAGTGAGCATCATCCGAATGGTGATCCGAGGTATGATAATTTCGTGAAGAAGTTGAAGTATGATATGTCAAATGGGGTCTTGAAGGTTGTTGGGGTTTCGTGTGTCGCTGGCCAATTGCATAGGGATTAAACTCCGACTCGATACAATCCTTCAACCAACTTTCAAGATGAGTGAGCGCAGGTTCTTCTTTACGACACACATTTCTTATGTAGTCATTCCATCTCATGCGTTTGTCATAAGGAATTCTCTTAACAGTCCTTTCTAAGACATCACTGCTGTATATTTCGCTTGTGTAGGACATTTGGCGTAGAGTTGTTATACAGTCTCTGACAGCAACATAAAAATTCCTCAAGGCAATTGGATCGTGAGGTGGTAGTGCACTGCCCGATGTCACAGTGTTAACATGAGCCCTTGCAACAGCAACACGATTCCCAAATGCAAATTTTAACTCCTTTAAAGATTGCGCATAGTTATGACCACTGTAGCCCAATCCTTCTATCAGTCGTTTTGCGTCACCAGAAACATGCGATTGCAGCAAATCCATTCGTCGTCGATCATTTATGCCACCTCTTGAATGAATCTGTGCATGAAACTGTTCTATAAATCTGGGCCACAAGAGGGGGGAGCCATTGAATACAGGAAGTTCGATCCTTGGGAGGTCGCGCTCCACTTCCAGACGGGCTATTGTTTCAGCAAGGTCATGGGAAGAGCCCGCCTCTGTATTCGCTGTCTCAATTCCGATAACCAAGTCATCTATCCAGGAATCAATGGCAGATGACTTTACAGTGGAGTTTCTTCTCAAGTCTTCGGAAGAGTCATTATCAGCAAGAGAGCCCTTTTTTGGAGCTTCCGAATGTGAAGTGGAGTCTTTAGTTGCATCTTTACCATCAGGATTGGATTCACTGGGTTTATCTTCAACCTTTTCTTCTGCCTTTGCATTCAATGCAACCTTTAAACGTGTCTCAATTTCACTCAAGACCTTCGTCGCATTGTCGAAATAACCCTGCATCCAATCTTCTTCCGTTTCTATGACATCATCATCCGTAAGAGAGTCAACATATTTTTCATGAGCCTTTTGCAGTCTTTTCAACTGGAGTGAGATACGATCCTTCAAAGCTTCAAGTACACTGGGAGCATCAACTGTCTCATTGTACTGATTAATAGTCCTTGTGAGCCAGCCTCCATATTTGGAACGACTTGTCTTCAGCTTAGCAATCTGCGTGGTATCAGATGAATCTCCTTCTTCAGTAGACATGATTCTAACTTTCAATAACTTAATTCCAGTCGGCACTTATTCTGACACGGTTTATTCATAATCCAAAGATTCATTCCAAGATCATTGTCCATTAAATATCATCCTAGTTCATTAACCGGTTAGCTGAAATTAAACCAATAAATAAATAAATA
This sequence comes from Platynereis dumerilii, assembly GCA_026936325.1. Taxonomy (NCBI): domain Eukaryota; kingdom Metazoa; phylum Annelida; class Polychaeta; order Phyllodocida; family Nereididae; genus Platynereis; species Platynereis dumerilii. The sequence goes on from JAPTHN010000003.1 coordinate 97,327,229, forward strand.
AAATATCTAAGGTAAACTAATGAATAGAAGTTAATGTAAAGAAACATGACTATATAAATACACATTGAACTTCATACACACAGGACTAAATACACATAGGACTAAATACGCATAGGGCTAAATACGCATAGGACTAAGTATGCATAGGGCTAAATACACATAGGGCTAAATACACATAGGGCTAAATACACATAGAGCTAAATACACATGGAGCTAAATACATACAGTCAAACTTCACACAATTAACTGTATTCATGTAAATAATATATATATAAATGCATAAGAGTAAATAAGCTAATATTAAAACCCAGTATAAATTTACCTAAAAGAATTAATTCTAAATAAATAAATGTACTCACAATCATATGTGCCATTCTGTAGATACCATAGTAAAATACATCCTTTTTAATGGACTGTTTGAGGCTGACTGCCTTCTAAACTAGCACAGAAACATTCCACAGCTTATGGTGTGAAAACCTAACTGTGAACTATAGAGAAAACCTCCTATTACAATCTAAAATACACCCTAAACAATAAATGACATTGCATGAATTCAAATTAAATACAAAATACACAAGTAAATAAATTTCCTTTTAGATCTATAAATTTCAATAATTACAAAAAACCCAAAATAAAAACCACAGTAATTCACAATCATATTGTTGAAGATTAAATTATTTCCAGCACTTATTTTTCATTCGCGTATTTTTATTATGTTTGCCTTCTTCTTTTGCAGTGACCAGATGTGAAGTTGTTTGGAGCGTCGGAATTACTTACCACAGATCATGTAAGCCTTCGACTGAAAATGTGCGGCTGTAGCAATTGCTTCGAGATGGAATGTTTTGGTCCATCAAATACTTCTTAAGGTAATCTCGAACAGTCGAGAGAGGTCTCTGGGAATGTGTAGAGGTTTGTATTGATAAATTAGTTAATTAAATTTTCAGACAATTGTTATTTTTAATATATTACATGTTGTGCTTCCCATGACAAATTATGGTGCTGATGAGTGGTAAAACTCAAGTCCCTCCCAATAGGCCAGACATAAATGAATGATAGCTTCTTGAATCTTCCCCATAACATTTCTAAGGTTTTTTCGGTAATTACTCTGACTCCTTAAGTTTCCTGAATTTCAACTCCGACTCCCGACGCCTTTTTTCAGCAATATTTGGAAAAAAATATGAATAATTCCACAATGTTTCCAAGGGGTTTTTGTAAATTAAAATTAATTTTGTGTGAACATTGGAACCATAAATTCTATACAGTTTACATTATTCTATAATGTGTTTTTATCAATCCTTAAAAATAATTTTCAGGAGTCAGGAGCCACCTGATAAATTTTCGACTCCGAATCAACCTAGAAACCAAAGTTGGATTCGTACTCCAACTGCACCACTCTGACTTCAAAGCCCTGCAAGGATGACATTCAAACATGATGGTCAAGATGTACTGCCCAGGGTATTGTAGTGCGTCTGTGTATCATGTGTATTGACCTCTGAATGGCGGTAGTCCCATATTGTGTACCAAAACTATGACCTGACATTTATGGAATTTGGTGGCAATGTTTTTAAGGTGGCTCGCTACTCATGGTGCAGCAATGGCGGCGTCACCATAGCAACAGCAGCCTGCTGAGCTCTGTGGACTGCTTTTTTGGTTTTTTATAATTCTGTGCGACTGCCGCTTCGTTTGTCATTTGCGTCACTTCTATTAGGGTTAGAAACTTCTGGTTTGAAGCATTAGATGCGCTATGAACAGCACTATAATGTGCCAGAGATTCAGCTTTATGGTCCGAATAGAAACTTTTACACGCGATTTTCGGCAAGCAGGTCTAATTTCTAAAAATTGACTTGGAGATATAAATAAATTTTTTATCTCAATTTCTATCGCGGTAGCAAACCTTCCCTTATGCATTTTATTGTTCCTAACAATATTTGGAAATTAATGACAAAAAAAAGAGAAATCCTATCCCGTCAATTTTTTTTAGCGCCATGGTTTATAAAAAAAATTTAAATTGTCAAAATCAAAACTTTTATTCCGAGCCCCTTGGAAAGTCCTTTAAACTAAATATATCTCTCTGAAATGGCAATCAGCAGTTCCATTGAAGTTTCTTCTTTAATTTCATGTTTCATTTCATGATATGGGATGCATGACCACTGAATGGCAGGACAAACTTCACAGAAAGAAAGATAAGCAAAAAATTGAGTTTTTCAGGTTTGCGTGGACTGACTTTCTTGTACATGACCTCAAATATTTTGAAAAAAAGACTGGTTGCGACCACTTTCTTTTACATATCCTTGCTATAAACTATATTTTGGATCATTCTAAACTATTTTTGAGAAATCCTATCTCAGAAAGTTCATGAGTATCGAGCCACCTTAAAACATTTTTCAGTTTCAAGAGTAGAACTAAAAAATGTCAAGGATGTTGTGACCTATGCATTTTGTTATGGTTTTTGTTTTCGATGTGCTGTTTGGTATCTAAAATGCTCTAAGGAAAATTGAAATATGTACAGAAAAATTATCAATTTTCAATGCCGCCTGATTCAGTAAATATTGGTGTCAGACTTTGCAGAAAAATAACTGAACTATATAAATTATCAATCTTAAAATCCAAAAAGTTGGAAATTCGACTTTAAAAAAATGTTTTTACCCGTAGTGCAATCATAGAAGTGATTAACTGTACATTTATTTGCCATGGTATTGAAATTAAGAGAGTTTGAACTCTTTTCATGGAAATTCAGATTGTTTATTGTAAATTTTCTTGATAATATATTTATATATAATATTATATTGAGTTTTTTTTTTTCCAGTCGTGAAGATCACACAAATCGATTGAGCAATCGTCCTGACCCAAAAAACAACTCCCTGCGATTTTGCATTGAGACCTTAGATTCAATTGAAAATACTTTTGCATATAACTTTTCTGGTTTTCAGTTGTGCTTATTAGAAAATATCTGCCAAATGTGTCAAACACCAACTCCTATAATGCGGCACATAAAAACCACTTCTCACCGTAAAAACTGTCACCTGGATGTCCACTGTATAGGCCTCTGGTGTGAACAATTAAAATTAATGACTGAAAATGATCTACTAAATGCCTTGTTTTTTATTTGGATGAGGACATAAAAATGTTTGGTAACAATAGCATGTGAATTTCATCAAATTTTTTATATATATATTTCATTTATCAAAGTGGAAGAGGTGGATTGGTGGCTTATACAATATGTCGGAATTATATAAATTGAAAAAGATCTATAATACATCCTAGCTATTAATATCATTGAGAGATTTTAATTCATTGTTTAGTTTGGCCTTTCTATGGCAATGGCTGGCGTCTCTGGTTCTAATGCGAGTCCATCTTTGTCTCTGGTTCTAATGCGAGTCCATCTTTTGACAATGTCAATTATTCATAATTTCATTAAATGAAAATGTCAACCACCAAAATTTGGCATGTGAATTTCATTGAAGAGTTGGTTAACACATTTAATATCTGAATCTTTTGATCACAGTTTTGATTACCCTGCGATAAAAATTTCACAAACATGGTGTCTGCCAAATCATTGAAAAGTTCGAAATTTGGTTTCCAAAAAGCTGCAGACAAATTGAGAAAGGTCCTCATGTGAAATTGGATGGAAGTATATTCTCTGGGCTTGCGGTCTTTTCTTGGGTTTATTGGTGCTCTTTCAGTGTTGATTCTGTTGTGAATTTGTGTTCCTTTCGGAATCTTTTAAGCTGCTATTGGTCTATGATTACCAAGTATTAGTTCAACACCGATTTGGAGGTTTCTAAAATGCATTTTTGTCAGATCGCGACCGGATACTTTGGAATTCTAGGCCTATACAAGCTATGACTGGTTTCAAAAAATGTCCCAAATGGCATGTACCTCTCATCAAAACCATTGATGCGTTTTACATTATGTTACGCACATTTTTATGTGACTCTTACTTCTCCGTGAATTTGGAAATACTCGTATTGTTTGCACTCCATGTTTGTCTTTTTGATGCTACTTTATTTTATCTTGCTGGTAATTGCGCTTCCCATAAAAGCATGGTTACCTGTGATTCTATAATGGAATGGTAACATGCATCTATATGACAAGAATGGAACTAATTTGATCAACCAGGGGTAATTTGTATGCCTTTGCATTCGTTCCTGCCCACCTATGCTGCGGCATTTTATATTATATTATTACATGGGTTGTTTCGTAATTGAGAGGTTTCTCCCATGCCTGCCTATATCATTTATGTTTCTCTGAGGCTTTCAAAAGACGGCCGGTACCAGTTGTTGTCCTGCAGGCCTCAGTGTCTTTATTCCCTGTCAAAGCAAACCACTTCTCTTATCTTGTTAATATTGTGTGTGACCGACGCATGGAGAAACAACAATTATGCCTCAAGGAATCTCACTTTATCATGTAATTCTCCAAAGTTAATTCTTCATTCAATTTCTGTTTCTGCTTCTTCTGTTCTCATTTCCATTTATTATTTCTAAACCCATGTTATTATGACTTTATAAGTGAAATTATCAAAAAACTACATTTGCCATGTGAATTTTATTGAAATAATTTAGTGAAATTTAGTCTGCATTGATGGTTTACCAATCAATGACAATTTTATGTGTCCCAAATCAGTGTTTCACAACAACAGTTAGTCATGACTGGATGAACATTAGCATGTGAATTTCATTGAAAGGATATCCAAATATAACTTTCCCTACACGTTTGATTCTAATCCATCATTTGGCAAGCAGAATTTTCTCCACTTATGATCTGAAATTGTCAAAAACGATATTTGGCATGTGAATTTCATTGAAAGGATGTCCAAATATAATTTTTCTTTCACTTTTGCTTCTAATCCATCATTTCGCAGGCAAAATCTCCACAACCTACCATCCGAAAATGTCAAAAAACAATATTTGGCATATGAATTTCATTGAAAGGGTTTCCAAATATAATATTTGTCACCCCTTACACTTTAGTGTAAGAGGGGGATACTGTTTTGAGCTTGAAGCGTCGTGGAATAATCTTTTGTACTGCACTTTTCTTCAAAGCTACATTGTTTACTCCGTCAAAATTGGTCTAATTGTGTTCATTGTAACATAACTTAGGTTAATCGATCTATTAATGCGCTTCTACAATTCATTTTCCGAGTCAAATCCAGCTTTAAACTTCGTTAATCACTTCGTTTATCAAATTTCGTCCACAGCCACATGTAAACAATCCCGCCAAACTGACAGTGGCGATTTTCGGGACTTTGCTCTCTTTGTACACCTGCATTTCCTTGAAATATCACTTCATTCAACAGATTAAACACCTATATCTATACTACGAACCTTATAGTACCCTGTCAGTGGCACATAATACCATAATCCTACAATTTATTACTGCAAAAAAAAAATCCCAGTGCATCATGTTCACTTAGAAACTTGTGCACTTTTTGCCCACAATCGATGACGTCATCGCTCCTTGCGTACCAGTGCTGCCTCTTATGTGTGCCAGCAGAACTAATCCGTTCGGCAGCAAACCCTCAGCAATGTGTTCACTGTGCATAATGCAGTGAATGGCCAATGATCAGTGGCGCAAGTTTTGTAGTTAATGTGAAAATAGGCCATAGGGGTGACCATTTAGTCCCTGTGGGACAGCATTACATGCATCCAACGATCCCCTATCCTGTGCTGCATCTAGTTTCGACACTGTCGCTTCTAATCCATCATTTGACAAGCAAAATATTCACCACTTATGGTCCGCAATTGTCAAACAATCATATTTGGTATGTGAATTTCATTGAAAGGGTTTCCAAATATAATTTTTCCTACATTTTTGCTTCTTATCCATCATTTGATGAGCAAAATCTTCACAACTTATGGTCCGAAAATGTCAAAAACAATATTTGGCATGTGAATTTCATTGAAAGATTTTTCCAGATATAATTTTTCCCACACTTTTGCTTCTAATCCATCATTTGACAAGCACAATCTTCATCACTTGTGGTCTGAAATTGTCGATCATATTTGGCATGTGAATTTCATTGAAAGGGTATCCAAATGTAATTTTTCCTACACTTTTGCTTCTAATCCATCATTTGACAAGCAGAATCTTCCTCACTTGTGGTCTGAAATTGTCGATCATATTTGGCATGTGAATTTCATTGAAAGGGTATCCAAATGTAATTTTTCCTACACTTTTGCTTCTAATCCATCATTTTGACAAGCTGAATCTCCAAAACTTATGGTCTGAAAATGTCAAACAACAGTATTTGGCATGTGTTTTTCTTTGATAGGGTTTTCAAATACAATTTTTCTTACACTTTTGCTTCTCATCCATTAATTGACAACCAAAGTTTTTAGCCCTTATAGCAGGAAAACTTCAAAACAATATTTGGCATGAGAATTTTATTGGAAGGTTTCTACGATATTTAATTCACATATCTTGATCATTTTCTCAGTTGATCATTTCTCAAATCATATCAAAAAACCATCATTTCAATATCTCATGTTGTCTGTCCATTCCGCTACCATAGGAATTGCAAGGTGTTTTAATTAGTACTACACGTTATCATTTCATTGTGTTGCATTTCTATGATAATTTTTTCTGCCAATGAAGTGACATACATTGTTGGCCATCTCCTGTCAACTCTAATTTCATGAAGTGAACCTTTTAATAATTTTATATTTGCCGTGTGAATCTCATTTACAGAATGTGTTCTGCATATTCACTTCTAATCTGCATTCACCACTTACAAGGTTTTGAAAATATGCCTTTTTAGGTCTATACATCTCTGATTCTCAATCCACCCATTCACAAACCTGTGTATGCATCGGTTGATGACCCAAAAATATCCAACACCAACATTTGCTTATGCCTTTCATTGAATTTGACAAACACAGTTTTCACTGCTTCATGAACTGCAAATGTCAGCTGCCACATTCACTATGTGCATTTCATGGAAAGGCTTTGTATAATAGTTCTTCATCATGCAAATATCCCTATGCCGCACAACAAAGCTGACTACAATTCTTTTTTTTTAAAGAATTTCTTGTTAAGAGACTGTGCAAGTCTACAGCCGTGAAGAGTTGTGCTGCAATCGGGGGGGGGGGGGCAATGAAAGTGAAAGATGATGGATATAGAGCACGACAAAAATTACTAAAGTCAGTCTATTAAAGGAAAGGATGTAGGCCTATACAAGAAGGGAAAACAATTTCATAGCCACTGGAGTATGTTTTATCAGTGACATTTACGTCTATAGATATATCTGGAGTCAAGTCACAATGAGGCATTTAATCACAATTCTTAAGAAATACGTATTCATAAAAGAAAGATGCGTAACAGTAGTACACTATATTACAATATGTGGTATATATCTTATACCGCAGGCAAGCCTGAATAAAATGTCAAATCGTGAAAGAAAAAAGACCTTTTATTTTCTTACTTCAGCATTGCATTTCAGTATCTCAGCTGGCTGACTGTCTTGTGTATATATATGACTACAAATACAAGGTGGCATGATATTAAAAGTCTTCCAATAGTTGTTCCAAGGTTGAGCTATTCTTCTTCGTTAATCTGAAATATTGATAGTTTGATCTTTTTAATGTATGAGTAGGCCACGAATGTTTAAAAATTATAAGATTACCCTTATGGCCTTCATTCTGGCCAACACTGTGGTATCTGCCTTATGAGACCCCTTCTTGTAAGACCTGACTTATCTTATGTGACCTCCTATAAGGTACTAAGTTGCATTTCCTAATTGCACCCCCACTCCCTCACCAGAGACCACTTTGTGTCCACAGAAGGGACAGTCTCATAACGTAGGGATCATTTTATATGACAACAGCTCATACTTTGTAAATTTGAATTGCTACGATATCATTAGGTCTGCCAGCAGGGCTGGGCAGACCTATTGTGATGCACCAGATTATCCTGTGTGTGACTCTGTGCACCAAACTCTGTTAAAACTACACACTGTATGTAGGCCTATCTGTTTCTTTGCAGTACGCTTTCTTTTGACACACTAAAAGCTCTTTTCAATTATGACAGATCTCAGAGTATTTGGTGATTCAATAAATTTATACAGACCTAGCTCCACCACCCTGCACAGTGTCAAGTTTGACTCTAAAGATTGATAGATAGATTCATAGAGAAGATGGATTGATTCAGTTTGATTGACAGATAGACATACAGATACATCTATGGACAGATACATGTACTTATACACACACATAGGCCAACAAATACATATGTAGGCCTACACGTGTATATGGCAGGCTGGCGGGGCTATGTATGCACTCTCTGAGTGTTCGTTCTTGTTATGTTTTCCATTCACATGTACATGAAGTGGTGATAACTCCATATATATGTGAGTCCAATAATTCCATCTATGACCTTAATGAATTGATCTCCTCCAAAATACCCCGGTTTCAAAACAGTTTAAATGGCCCAAAAAATTATCAGCATATATACTGTAACAATCCCATTCTGAACCTCCAAATAAACTGTTCTTTATTCCGAACAAAAATTATTCTGTTTTACACATATTGAAAATACATAACCGAATGACCAGTTCGTAACATACTACATAGTTGTTCTATAGGCCTATAGCTCATAATCAATGATAACTGTAGAGGTTCTAATTACCCTCGTTATTCTCAACATCCAAATCACCCTGTTCTAACCATACAGATGACCCTGTTCAGAGATCCAATGACCGTGGTAGCCAAGGACCATGCATAGTGGGCCCTGTCCTGAAGATCCATATGATGCAAACCAGCAAAGAAGTCACAAAATACTCCCTGCAAGTGTGAAGTAACTGAAGTTGATATACAATTGAATGTCATCGCATGGCTTCCCATTATCCTTGAATGTGGGTCTTTCTATATTCCCCAGCACAGGCCAATTCAGCTTGCCCTGCTCAATGCATCCTCAGTATGGTGATGCTGTTGAAAGAGGCCGCCGACCCAAGCTGCATCAATGAGACGCCTTGCCAATCAAACGCTCCTTGCCTCCCATTGGCTAAAGGCCTGGTGGGCTGCAAGGCCCGACACTAGAAATAGGCCCTATCACTGAAGCAGGCCTATCTGTGGCTGACCTTACAATACGATACACCTATATACGACCACACTGCTACTCGTACACACGACCGTATACACAACCGTATACCGTGTACTACTAACCATCACTGATTTTACTATTCACAACTGCATAATAGTGCAATATTAACACTAATTGTACTTACTTGTACACATCATTACACTATTGTACTCTATTCGACTATTTATTGCTTTTGAGATCACACATTGCCATACTAACACCAAATCTAAGTCGGACTGATACTTCAAATCAATTTTGTTTCATTCTCAATTTCACACATTTCATATCTGGACTTAGGAGCTTCGCATGGAAATTGTCACTGACTTATAATAGCTGATAACTTACTTATGACTTTTACATGAATGCATGGATTATAATAACAGTTATGAACATTAGTAATTGCTTCAAATTGGTCTGTTGGATGTATGGATTGAACTCTGAAAACTATAACTCACTGAAGCCTGATTGGCCTTGCACATGGACTCTTAATTGAGCACCAATTAATGTGAACTTCTCACATTTCTGATTGGTTTATAAGACTCTGTAAACTGTAATCCTTTCATTTCTGATTGACTTTTAACAGTCAAAATGACAAAACCAGTTTTAATAGCAACTGACTGGTTATTTACCTTAACCTAGAGATAGCAAAACAAACCCACGTGCGTTTAGTTTTACTTTCACTTTGGTAGTTCCCGAAATTTCCTCTTGGAGCGCCACTGTGCCGTTGTGCAGAGACTTGGGGCATAGAGGATTTTATTTTATGATAAAAGTCCCCAAAAATTAACAAAAAGACCGTTTTAAAGTGGATTTTTGTTGCCAAGGACTACAAGCATCACCCATGGTACAAAACACTGGCATTTTGATTGGTGAAAAGCTGAAATTCAGACTGTCATCTGCGTTTTATCCACCGCAAAAATGTTCAGCCTAAAAGTTTCCAACAGAAGAAAGTATCACCCCGACTGCAGCAGGCCCTGGCGCCTTCAGGCCTACTACCAAGGTACTTTTATTCATCAGATATTGTTTAAAATAGTTAATGGATTGTTGAAATTATTTTAGTGAACTAAAAATGATTACTTAATTCTTGACAATTATAAGAAAATGATAATTGCTCAAAAATTATTAAAATGCGTTTGAAGTATATCTGTGTGAAACATGTTCAACTTGCGGTTGTTTTAGATTAATATTTTGACTTCATCCGACTCGAATTTGTTGTAGTTTTTTTTCATGGACCAAAATGATTTAGAAAATATCTGAAGAATATGAAGTTCAAATAACAGACTTTCACCAATGTTGTTATCAAAAGAAAAGTTTTCCGAGTTTCTAACTTGGGTAAACTTTAAGATGTTTTGTCGACTTTTTGGCTCCGTGTTTATCACGGCTATTAAAAAGTTATTTCATATCAACTATGATATTATACCTATTAAAGAATTCAGGGCCTATGCTTTAAAAGCAAAATGTGTGATACCTTAATCAAAAACAAATTAGATGTCCCATTTTGAATTTTTTTGGTGAAGACACTGATTTTGCTGTATTGTTAGAATGTCTTAGAATTGATCTTTAAATTTTTTAAAGTATGTTTTTTTTGTGTTAAGAAATTAACCGAATTACATTTAATTTTTCCCAGAAATGTAAAAAGAAAAGTTCTAAATTTACTAAATTTTCGTCTTGTACGGGTTTGAAAAGTTCTAGAATATAATTAAGTTTAGGTAAAATGCACAATTGCAAGAAGTTTTACCACTTGCAGGCAATTTGGAAGCCACAAAAACCTATCTGAAATGTTTAGAAGAAATTATTTCTGGGTTTCATGTTGTGTTGGCAAACAGACTGCCGTAAACTATATATTTTGGGCAATTGAGCGAACATGTTTAAACTGCTGTATAAAGTTTCTCAAAGTGATATTGCCTTTTACTGCCTAAAATTCCTTTTACCTGAAGTCAGTGGGATCTGCTCTGGACAGCGAAGACCTTTTGAATTAGCCAAAATGCCTTGAAATTATTGAAAATATAAGGGCCATTAAAAAATATGTTGATATAAAAGTTAATCAAAACTGCAAGCAATATAAAAATTATTAAAGCAAGTATTTTAATCTCCTGAAAGTCCGGACCAAAACACATCCTTGACCTTAATATTACTTGATAAATTTCCAGAATACCATGCAAAAGTTATGATTTTGAACATGACATTTGCACTTCTAGGCAGTTTACGGCACAGAAACTTGTGCCTTTACAAAACAAGTTTTCGGCAAGGCGGCAAATATTTGCCGATATATGCACCTGTATATAATAGGCCCTACTTGTAAGTTCTGTAAAAAAAAAAAAAAACATTTTCCCATAAAGTTGCCAGCAATGGTCATTTGATAAAGTAAATAAAAGTATTCAGTAGTATCTTGAAGTAAAAGTGCCGGTTTCTTCAAGGCAGTACAATTTGTGTTTTATTTCCACCCAACTCTTCTGGATATTTGAGAATAATTTGACTGAAATCTGTTAATTATCTTAACTTCCATACAGCACGCGTTATGGGTAGAGGGAAGCAATTATTCGAATGGGGTTGTATTTCAATTTTATCATTGCCATATTTTAATTCTGAATGTTTAAAAAATATATATTATATTATATAGTTTTGATATGATGATAAAACTAATTTTATGATACCTGTCTGTTGCTATCTTGGGCTGGCCAGTCATGATATCAAAATCTGAAGTTCAAGAATATTATAAATTTATATGATTTTGTTATTATTATTCTTTAATGTTTTTTAATAAAAGTTAATAGGATTGATACACACTGCTATGAAATCAGCTTTTCTGTCCTACATATCAAATTTGATGTATAAATAGTTCACCAATGGCTCCTTAATTAAATTGTCTACGATTCTCTGCGCTTTTTAGTGCAATGATTTTATCAATACATCCTTGATATGATTTTACACGTTTAAGGTTTAAAATCATCATGGTTCATACGAGAGAATTAGTCACACAAAATAGGTCTATAAGCCTGCATTTTATGTCTGAGGAAAATATATCTTAAGAAATTCAATGTGTTACAATTACAAAAATTCAATAGATATATATATAAATATATATTATAGGAATGCACTATAGAACTGTGTGACTTCTTGTAATAGTACCTGCGTTCGCATCCAAAAGAGAGTTGTGTTTCAAGTATAACATATCAATTCAGTCTGGCCACAACGAAGAATCATGCTCATGAAAAGATTTTTTTAATCTAAATAATTATAAATCTAATTTACAAAGTGATCCCTTGAACTTTTGTTTATTTTGCATTCATTATTGCTGGAAAATCTATAGGTATATATCTATGTAAACTTGATCTTTCATATTTAATTGTATGTATATATGATCCAGACACGAAATTCTAAGGAAATTAAATTAAAAGTATTGTATTTCTAATCAGCATGTTTTCTTTAGATATCTTAATGGGTACTATTACATAGAAATAGCACGGAGGAGTAAAATATGCAAATGTAATATGAAGTTTGTTTTCTCAGAGATGTTGTTTTGTAAAAAAACAAAAAAAAACTATTAAAAAACTTTTAAGAATTTTTGAAGACATGCACACGTCGACGAAGAAGTAAACATTTTCAAAAAAAAAAACTGGACAAGATATATTTAAAAATAAAAACGACCCTCCTGGATAAACTAAAACTGATTATAGATTTTTTTTTAAGCAGCTTCATAACAATATAATTATATAGAATTAATCTGAAAAAAATTCACACTGCTGAAAAACTTCTTCCGATCATTACAAACTTAGCCTTTTCTTTTTATTGCAGTTTGAAATGTTAAGTATCCTGCAAATTGAAGGTCTTTTTTTAAATTGATATCCTTGTCTCACACGATATCGTCGGAAAATACAGGTCAAAGTCTTTTTCAAAAATCTACTTTTATTAATTAACAAAACTTGTTTTTTATTTTAAAAAACGCATCTGAAAAAAAAAATCACTTGAATTTTAATTATATCATTTTGACTCGCCTTAACTTACATTGATTAATATAAAGCTGCTAAATTATGGAAGTTAAGACTGATGTCATGATCAAAATTAATGTAAAAAATTGATGAATTTTCCGAAATACATCCATGTATTGGTCTACTTTCTGAGTAAGTTTTTTGGGCGCTGATAAAAAAAATCATTCTTTGTTAATCTCTCCTTGTATAAGATGGATTGTCTGCATATTTCTGCCAAACCATAGTGAAATTGACATTGTATTCTTGAATGTAATTTTTCGGAAATTTGAAATAACAAGACTATCATTCTATTCTCTTTGAAAAAAAAGCTTGAAGCTCCCCACACATATGCTATATAGGCCTATACGTGCTGCCAAACTACATACTTTTTATGCTCCCCCCCCCCAAAAAAAAAAGTGTATGACGTAATTTTAACTTAATTATCCATTTGTAAATTGCAAGGCAAATCAGCATTTGCTAATAGATAGATAGATAGATAGATAGATAGATAGATAGATACATACATACATACATACATACATACATACATACATACATACATACATACATACATACATACATACATACATACATACATACATACATACATACATACATAGACTTGTAGGTTAGGTCGATTGATTTATTGACACACTTTGTTGGCTTATTTGACTGATTGCGATTTTATTTAGTAGGATATTACATAGTTAAATACCTATAGTTTATATTCCCTAATTTGGCATGCTCATATTTTTTCAAAAGCATGATTTTACTAATACCAGGTTGAAATGACACAGCAAGTTATATATAAGTAAGGATATTTGGGTCTGTAGTGGTCAGCCCATCTAATATGCAGGAGAGGGGAGTCTGGTCTCTCATTATACTGTTCAAATATTATGACCTGTTTTATGAATTAGGCATGAGAAAAAAGAAAGGTTGGCAGGGAAAATACAACAGTGTCGATCCACGTAGACTTTGAAGTGGGCTATAGAGACAGGGTGGAGAAAATCTAGAAGAAAGAGAGAGGAATTGAGGTAAGGTGCTATTGTAGGTAGGCTAATATATGATTGAAAACTACTTTTTGAAATGATTTAATTAGTAAATTTTAGGAAAACAAGTTGTTGGAAGAACTCACATTGAAAGGTTGGCCTTATTACTGACATTTCTAAAAAAAAAAATTAAGAAACATTTTTAAAAAGTTCCCAATTTCACCTTAATTTCATATTGTTATTATTGTAAATTGATAGGCCAATACGTTGATTTAATTATCATTATTTAGTGAAAAAAGTTCATCTTATATGAAGCTTGATAAGAAACACTGGACAAGATAATGTTTCAGCTTTTTAAAATGATTTTTAAACATGCAGGACAATTTTTAAAGGCACCTAAACTGTAAATTACTCCTCGCTTGCAGGAACATGTACAAAATTAGACTAGTGATAGAAGTTTATAATTAAAAGTCTATGTTAGAAGTTTATAATTAAAAGTCCATATAAATTAGTAGTTAGTTATAAAAGGTTAGCAACTACAGATCTTTATTTTATTTTATTGTGAGACTTTTATCAGATTTTGGAGTTAACTCCAGCACTTTCCCAGCAACCTAACGGGGCTATCCCAGAAAGCCTTGCGACAATGGTCATTGTTCTAAGGGTCAAATGACATAAGAGGCGGCCATGACACTTTGGCTGCTTAAGTCATCAATAAATGTAAAGTGGACAGACACAGGGTTTTTGGACAATGTGGTTTCAGCTCCCTTTAAGTTGCTTAAGCCACTTTCCAGTTCCCTCTTAGTTCCTTCTTAGCTCCTCTCTTGATGCATTAAACCAAACACAAGCTGTTGTCTCAGAAGAAATGATTTTTTTTGCCCTTGTACCCTATCCCGGGCAACTAATTGTTCTATTGGACATTGACGCATGCGCGATGGCCTCTGACCCCTATTGTCCACTCCTGAACTGTTAATTGTTGGCTTGTTACCTCAGAGATAAATGACCTTTGGGTTTGAGCTAGTATCTGCTCCTTAAATTGTATTCTATCATTTTTTATAGAAGGTTTTATCTTTTGATGTAGTTATTTTACAAAACTTAGAAGAAGTACCTGGTATTAAAGTAAATTAATTGGAGCACACGTTTCCATGCCCACTGCTCAGTTCTCCACATTGTAAAATTTTAAATTTTCAGTCTGTTTAAATGATTGAGTGAGATGGTTGCACAATTCCTTTGAGCTAACATAACTTGTTGTCTTCAGCTCAAAAGAAATGTGCATCCATCTCACTCAATTATTCAAGCTGACTCAAAATTGTAATTTTACATTGCTGGTTCAATTAGAGCATGTTTAAAGCACTTTATCGTTGTTTATCAGTATATAGTTAGAGCTTTTCAAGAGGTGTAATACTTTATTAAGAACTTCCCGTAGGGAAGTTCTTATTGATATTGTACGTATTCTTTATTAAGAACTTCCCGTAGGGAAGTTCTTATTGATATTGTACGTATTCTTCTTATTATAATCCCCCGCTCGCGCAGCGGCGGGGGATTATATTGATATTCTTCTTTTACCTTTTATTATTATTATTCTTATTATTCTTATTCAGCTCAGAAAAACTGCGATCATTTCAAAACTATTAGAGATAATGTTTTGAAAAGCAAGGATGATATGCAACTCCCGTGCGTGCTATTACTCACAAAATTTCATGATTAAATTTCATGATACTGATGAGTTATCGAGGAAATAAAAAATCAATTTCCGGAAACGTTTCCAGGAGAACCAAAGAAACCTGGGCTTTGCTGATTTTTTCTAAGGTACCTTGACTAAGTTTCTAGTGCAGAAAGGCGTTTCATGAAGATTTCATGAATACATTTCAAGATACGATTTTTTGAAAATTGGACATCTCGAAAATTGACTGAAATTTTTTTGAAAAACAGGGAAAGAATGCTCGTAGAAAGCTGAAAGTAGGTATACTGACAGACCTACCCTAGTGTACCAACTTCACAAAGTTACGAACCCCTCGGACAAACGGTCTCGGCGCTACGGACGCCCAAAAATGCAATTTTCAAGTGGCCATATCTCGGTCCCTATTTAAGCTACAGCAAAGTGTGACATATCACAAGAAAGGTCTGTTTGTCAGCTTTCCAATGATGTATAGCATTATAGTGTCAGACGCGCGGCGTAGAATCCCGTCGGCCATTGAAAATTTAATGTCATTTTTTGGCCCTATCAAAACGTTTTCCCTAAAAAAGTGTATGAAGGACTTCATGGATGTTCATCAATAATTTATGCGGGCTACCCAGGTTGGGCCTCCATATTGTGCCAAAAGGAAATTTGCCTAAATCAAATACTTTTTCCTAGAGAATTTTTTTAATTTCAAAATTGAAACGTAAATTTCTCTGGTTATAATCGTTCAAATCTCATGAAAATAACACCAAAATGTGTTAAATTACGCCCTCCAGCAAGCTACAGGGATATCTTCCTCTTACCTTTAACCAATTTTACATATAACATTTTATATTTTCAATTATAACTCATTCATTATTTATCAAAATCAATTAAAACTGATTTGTCATGTTCCTAATTTGTTGCTCTATTTTTGCATGTAAGCACAGCTCCATAACTTGCATGGTTTGTCTACAATAACCCATTAGGGTTAGGGTTTCACCTACCATTCACTGCAAATGTATTGCTTTGAGGGTGGTACCGCTGGGCACCAAACACAGGTCTCCATGCCAAGCGATGTCTGATTCAATATATGAGCCTCTTCAAAAATTCATCATGAAGGCCATGAACTGGTTGAAGGGAGTAAGCAGGGCAAGGGAGACAGGGGGGGCGCGGGGGATTATCCGATATTGCCGTACGGCAATATCAGTTATACTAGTTATTATTATTATTATGAATTCCCCGTAGGGGAATTCATCTTGTTATTGCTGATTTTGTTATTATTATGAATTCCCCGTAGGGGAATTCATCTTGTTATTGCTACTTTTTTTATTATTATTATTATTATTATTATTATTATTATTTTTCTACGGCCTTAAAGTGATTTTTTAAATGCCAATTATGAGAAAAGTAATGGAGATACAACAAAAGAGACACAAGAGTCATATAGGTTGGCTTGAGTCCTATCTTCAGAAGCAATTTCGCGCCGGAATTACTTGTCAGGCTTGTGTAATTCTGGAAACTAATTTTAACACTGTGTAAACGGTTTCTCAGAAACTAAGGCAGACAGAGGCATGAAATTTTTTTTATATATATTTTAGACAATTATCCTTTGCAGAAAGGAGCCTAAAGGAATTCCGTTGAAAAAATTCCAAGTTATGATTTTTTGAAAAAACGGAATTCCGAAAAATGCCATTCCAACCTCCAGAAAACAAGGAAGGAATGCCCAGATTAAGCTGAATTTATATGTACATACAGCCCTACCCAAGTCTAACAATATCACAAAATTTTGTTGTCATAGCGTCAACGGTATCGGCGCTATGGCCTCACAAAAACGCAATTTTCAATTGCCGATATCTCCGTTTGTGTTAAAGCTACAGAAAAATTAAAAACATCATCAGAAAGTTCAGTTTCTCTGCTTTCAGATGATGTATAGCACTTTACTGTACCTTGTTTAGTATAGAATCGCGTCAGACATTGAAAATTTCTTGTCACTTTTTGGCCCTCCCAAACCCAATTTTGCCCAAAAAAACTATGAAGATCTTCATGGATGTTCATGTGTAATTTTTTATTGGTACCCATTGTAGGCCTGCATAATCTCTCCAAAGGAAATTATTCTACTTGTAATACTTTTTGCTTGAGAATTTTTTTAATTTCAAAATTAAATGGTTAATTGCTCGGCTTCTACTTATTCAAATTTCATCAAATTAACATCAAAAAATGCGTAAAATTGTAGCCTTGTATGTGCTCCAAGGGCATAAACCTCTTGTTGATAGCCAATTTTACATAAGCAATTTCACATATTCAATTATAACTCATTCATTATTCATTAAAATCAATTAAAACTCATTTGACATATTGCTAATTTTTTGCCCTATTTTTCCATATAAGCACAGCTCCATAACTGTTATGGTTTGTCTGTAACAAGCTGTTAGGGTTAGGGGTAGGGCTCAGTCAAAATGTATTGCTTTCAGGCTGGTACCATTGGTCACAACACACCTGGCTGCATGCTAAGTGCTATATTACTCAATATCATATGGCTAGCCGAAATACTCGCTCCTCATTGGCTGACAGCCGTGCAATATTCTACGATATTGCACGCATGTTATTGCACGCTCATTTTTAACATGTAAGAGATTGGACGGACCTGAGAGGAAGCACCACATTGGAGTGCTGCTGCAGCTACAAGCAAACAAAAAGTTTGTGTTTTTCGATTTTACAAAAAATTGCACTGCACGGCAACGGAAGCAGATAGAAAGCTGGTTTTTGCGGCAAAAGATGCGCCTGTTCAAGGGCTACATGAATATCAACTTTTTGTGCTGGTTATGTTATTCGTTGAATCAGAATAGAGCATTAAATGGCCCAAAAACGGCTTTTTTGCCTATTTTTCAGTGACTTTGTTGTGTTTAAAGGTCTAAAGTCTGCTATAAAGTTTAAGAAATCTGAAAAAAATCCATGATCAGGTATACCATTTTTGGATTCCAATAGTGTGAAAAAAAATTTTGTGAGTGAAATAGTCACTGAATTTTGACGAGATACACTTTATACAGGTGGGTCAAAAGAAACACAAAACAAGTTTGGACAAGGAATTCCAGCCCTTTTCTTTGCATTTGCCACAAAAAACCATATGATATAACAGTTATTGCACATCACCTCGTGCAATATCAGTTTTTATGGCACCTCGGTGACTAATATTGCACTCGGGCTGCGCCCTCGTGCAATATTAGTCACCTCGGTGCCATAAAAACTGATATTGCACTCGGTGCTGTGCGATAACTGTATAATACGTGGACCTCTGCACTTCTATGCACTAGATTGCAACCAAAGCCAAACTAACAACATGTCAACCATATCAGGCCTCGGAATGCAACGACAGGGAAGCCAATGGAAATGAATGGGAGGGGAAGGGAAAGGCAGGGAAGGGAATGGAGGGGCAGGGAATGGAAGGGAAGGGAATATGGGGGAGGGGAATTCATATCTTAAAATTGCTGTGCAATTTTAATTATTCTCTAGTTATTAAGAACTTCCCGTAGGGAAGTTCTTATTGATATTGTACGTCTTTATTATTCTTTTTCTTCCGCCACATTTTGGTCATTTCTTAAATGTTGAATAACTCCTGACCAACTCAATATTTCTTCATGAGTACTAATACACCATGTAGACATTATGAATTGCCAGGATACATGGGAATTTCACATTGGAATTACACAAGACATCGGAATTACCACCAATTTTGACGAAAATTTTCTCGTTCCGCTTTCGCAAAAACCAATAAGCGGTTTTCCATGCAAATTTTTCTGCTAATTCTCTAAAGAGATACGCAGTGCAGAAAGGAGTCTAGTGGCAAATGGTCAAATAGCTAATGAGATAAAAAAGTTCAAAACTCGGACAATCCAAAATTTTGAGGGTGCAAGCCATGAAAAACCATGATGTAATCATCAGAATTTTATGTCCTTCCAGCTTATATGAGTACAACTATAGTACAGTGTCTGTGCAAAAGAATGGCATCCCAGGCCAAGTACTTTTGGTGCCACGGGGCCTCAAAAGTCGAACATTTGATTGGCTGTATCTCCCTTAATATTGATTCTAGAAAGAAAAAATTACCATTTTTGGAAACCTTAGAATGTCAGCTTTCCAATGATATATAGAAATATGCTGTACAACGTACGGTATAGAATCGCGTCAGACATTCAAAATGTTATGTCACTTTTTGGGTCTCCCAACACCTATTTTGCCCAAAAAAACTATGAAGATCTTCATGGATGTTCATGTTGATTTTTTGTGTGGTGCCCAATATGGACCTGCATAATATTCCCAAAGGAATTTTCTTTACTTGAAGTACTTTTTCATTGAGAATTTTTTTCATTTCAAAATTGAAATGTAGATTGCTCAGCTTCTACTCATTCAAATGTCATGAAATTAACACCAAAAAATGCGTAAAATTATGCAATTTTATGTGCTCCAAGGGCATATATCTCTCACTAATAGCCAATTTTACATTAGCAATTTCATGTATCCAATTATAACTCATTAAGTATTCATTAAAATCAATTAAAACTAATTTGACTTATTGCTAATTTTTTGCCTTATTTTTCCATGTAAGCACATGTTCCTACCTTGAATTTTTTTATCCTATTTAAACTCTTTCAATAATGTTTCAAATCACTTAAAATTGATATGATATGTTGCTTATTTGTTGCCCTATTGTTTGCAAATAACCTCATATTTCTTCCATTAAATTTATCATTAAATTATAACTTGTGAAATACTGCTGCAAATCACTTAAAACTAATTTGACATGTTGCTGACTCCTTGCGCTCTGTGTGTATGTAAGCACATCTTCCTAGCTCTTATGGTTTGTCCATAACAAATCATTAGGGTTAGGCTTTCATCTAAGTATTGCTTTCAGGGTGGTACCATCCCCCACAAAAGGCCTGGCTCCATGCCAAGCGATATATGAGTATGTGTGCCTGTTTGTGCAGTTCCGTGAACTATTGTAGGCAAGGTCAGAGCAGCAGTGATGTTTCCCTCCAGGACAACCTAAACACACTATTAAGCAATAGAAAGGAAATGAATGCAAGGAACTAGAATAGCAGGGCAGGGAAGGGATTGGAAGGAAGGGAAGGGATAGGAAGGGAAGGGAAGTTCTTCCTTTAAATTGCTGTGCAATTTAGTATACTAGTTATTATTATTATTATTATTATTATTTTTCTACGGCCCTCAAAAAAAAATTTTGAAATGCAGATTATGAGAACAGTGATCAAAGTAAAGCAAAATGGACAAAACCTCCTTACAGATTGACAGATACACTATTATCAGAGGTAATTACATGGTGAAATTACTGCTCAGTGAAGCGTAATTCCATAAATAAAAATTTATATTGTATTCACCGTTTCTCAGAAACTAAGACAGATAAAGACATGGGATTTTTTTTCAAAATACCTCAGACACTTATCCAGTGCAGAAAGGAGCCTAAAGGAATTCCGTTGAAGAAATTCCAAGTTATGAATTTTTGTGCAAAACGGAATTCCCAAAAATGACATTCCAACCTCCAGAAAACATAGAAGGAATACTCAGATCAAGCTGAATTTATATGTGCATGCAGCCATACCCTAGTCTAACAATCTCACAAAATTTCGTTGTCATCGCGTAAGCGGTATCGGCGCTATGGCCGCACAAAAACTCATTTTTCAATCGCCGATATCTCGGTTGCTATTAAAGCTACAGAAAAATTAAAAACACCATCAGAAAGTTCAGTTTGTCCTCTTACAGATGATATATAGCATTTTACTTTTTAAGGAAGTTTTTATATCTCGCGTAAGACATTGAAAATTTCATGTCTGTTTTTGGGCTCATCAAAACTTTTGGGCCCAAAAAAACTATGAAGGTCTTCATGGATGTTCCTGAATATTTTTTTAGAGGTACCCACTATGGGCCTGCATAATGTCTCCAAAGGAAAAATTTCTACTTCAAGTACTTTTTCCTTGAGAATTTTTTGAATTTCAAAATTGTAATGTAAATTTCTCAGCTTCTACTCATTCGAATTTCATGAAATTAACACCAAAAGATGCGTAAAATTATTACCTTCACTATCCTATGAGGGCATTCACCTATTACTAATAGCCAATTTTACACTTATCATTTTGTATATCCACCTATAACTAATAAATTACACATTCAATTTAGTTAAAAGTCACATGGCATAATGCTAATTTTTCCCTCTATTTTTCCATTTAACCACAGCTCCATGACTCTTATGGTTTGCCTGCAACAACCCATTAGGGTTAGGGTTAGGCCTCAGTCAAAATGTATTGCAGTGAGGGTGGTAACATTGCTGACAACACACCTGGCTGCATGCTAAGCGCTATATGAGTCAGTATGTGCAAATCTACACTGCCAAGGACCAGATTACAACCAAAACTGGCTAGGGAATGGAATGGAAGGGAATGGAAGGGAAGGGCCTGGAAGGGCAGGGAATGGAAGGCAAGGGAATGTAAGAGCATGGAGTGGAAGCAAAGGGAATGGAAGGTCAGGGAATGGAAGGCAAGGAGAGGGGAGGGTAAATAGGGAGGGAATACGGGGGAGGGGAATTCATATCTTAAAATTGCTGTGCAATTTTAATTATTCTCTAGTTATTATTAAGAACTTCCCGTAGGGAAGTTCTTCTTGATATTGTACGTATTCTTTTTCTTATTATTATTATTCTTTATTATTATTCTTATTCTTCCAACTTTTTCACTTTTTTAAATTTTGAATAACTTCTTTACAAGAAGACATATGTCAATTAGCATCTATACAGCATTAAGACACTATAAAAGTCCTTCTATGCTGGGAATTACACATCGGAATTCCGTGTGACATAGGAATTACAGGCAATTTTCACGAAAAATTTCCGATTCCGGTTTCGGGAAAACTGTCAGTCAGAATGTCATGAAATTTTTCCCTGTTAATCTCTAATGGAATATGCATTGCAGAAAGGAGCCTAGTGGCTATACGGTGAATAGCTTTGGAGAAAAAAAGTTCAAAATCAGGGCAAAGAGAAATTTCGAGGGATGATGTCATGAAAAACCATGATTGAAATGTCAGATTTTCATGTCCTTACAGGAATTGTTGCTACTACTAAGGTATAGTGTTATTGCAAAAGTATGGCATCCTAGGACCTATACTTTTTGTGCCACAGGGCCTCAAAAGTCGAACATTTGAAGGGCTGTATCTCCCTTAATATTGGTCCTAGAAAGAAAAAATGGCCATTTTTGGAAACCTCAGAATGTCAGCTTTCCATAGATATATAGCAATATGCTGTACAACGTACGGTATAGAATCGCGTCAGACATTGAAAATTTTATGTCACTTTTTGGGTCTCCCAACACCTATTTTGCCCAAAAAAACTATGAAGATCTTCATGGATGTTCATGTTGATTTTTTGTGTGGTGCCCAATATGGACCTGCATAATATGCCCAAAGGAATTTTCTTTACTTGAAGTACTTTATCATTGAGAATTTTTTTAATTTCAAAATTGAAATGTTGATTGCTCAGCTTCTACTCATTCAAATGTCATGAAATTAACACCAAAAAATGCGTAAAATTATCCCCTTTTATGTGCTCCAAGGGCATATATCTGTCACTAATAGCCAATTTTACATTAGCAATTTCATATATCCAATTATAACTCATTAAGTATTCATTAAAATCAATTAAAACTAATTTGACTTATTGCTAATTTTTTGCTCTATTTTTCCATGTAAGCACATGTTCCTACCATGAATTTTTTCATCCTATTTAAAGTCTTCCAATAATGTTTCAAATCACTTAAAATTGATATGATATGTTGCTTATTTGTTGCCCTATTGTTTGCAAATAACCTCATATTTTTTCCAGTAAATTTATAATTAAATGATAACTTGTCAAATACTGCTGCAAATCACTTAAAACTAATTTGACATGTTGCTGACTCCTAGCCCTCTGTGTGTATGTAAGGACATCTTCCTAGCTCTTATGGTTTGTCCATAACAAATCATTAGGGTTAGGGTTTCATCAAAGTATTGCTTTGAGGGTGGTACCATCGCCCACAAAAGGCCTGGCTGCATGCCAAGCGATATATGAGTATGTGTGCCTGTTTGTGCAGTTCCATGGACTACTGCAGGCAAGGTCAAAGCAGCAGTGATGTTTCGCTCCAGGACAACCTTAACACACTATTAAGCAATGGAAAGGAAAGGAATGCAAGGAACTAGAATAGCAGAGCAGGGAAGGGATTGGAAGGAAGGGAAGGGATAGGAAGGGAAGGGAAGTTCTTCCTTTAAATTGCTGTGCAATTTAGTATACTAGTTATTATTATTATTATTCTTTATTATTCTTATTCTTCCAACTTTTTGACTTTTTTAAATTTTGAATAACTTCTTTACAAGAAGACATATGTCAATTAGCATCTATACAGCATTAAGACATCATAAAAGTCCTTCTATGGTGGGAATTACACATCGGAATTCTGTGTGACATAGGAATTACAGGCAATTTTTGCGAAAAATTTCCGATTGCGGTTTCGGGAAAACTGTCAGTCAGAATGTCATGAAATTTTTTCCTGTTAATCTCTAATGAAATATGCATTGCAGAAAGGAGCCTAGTGGCTATACGGTGAATAGCTTTGGAGAAAAAAAAGTTCAAAATCAGGGCAAAGA
Organism: Platynereis dumerilii; assembly: GCA_026936325.1. NCBI lineage: Eukaryota > Metazoa > Annelida > Polychaeta > Phyllodocida > Nereididae > Platynereis > Platynereis dumerilii. Next base: position 97,351,591 of record JAPTHN010000003.1, read on the forward strand.
GAAATTTCGAGGGATGATGTCATGAAAAACCATGATTGAAAAGTCAGATTTTCATGTCCTTACAGGAATTGTTGCTACTACTGGGGTATAGTGTTATTGCAAAAGTATGGCATCCTAGGACCTATACTTTTTGTGCCACAGGGCCTCAAAAGTCGAACATTTGAAGGGCTGTATCTCCCTTAATATTAATCCTAGAAAGAAAAAATGGCCATTTTTGGAAACCTCAGAAAGTCAGCTTTCCATAGATATATAGCAATATGCTGTACGACGTACGGTATAGAATCGCGTCAGACATTGAAAATTTTATGTCACTTTTTGGGTCTCCCAACACCTATTTTGCCCAAAAAAACTATGAAGATCTTCATGGATGTTCATGTTGATTTTTTATGTGGTGCCCAATATGGACCTGCATAATCTGTTCAAAGGAAATTTTTCTACTTCAAATACTTTTTCTTTGAGAATTTGTTTCATTTCAAAATTCAAATGTAGATTGCTCAGCTTCTACTCATTCAAATGTCATGAAATTAACACCAAAAAATGCGTAAAATTATGCCCTTTTATGAGCTCCAAGGGCATATACTTTTCACTAAAAGCCAATTTTACATTAGCAATTTCACATATTCAATTATAACTCATTAAGTATTCATTGAAATCAATTAAAACTAATTTGACATATTCCTGATTTTTTGCTCTATTTTTCCATGTAAGCACGGCTCCATACCTGGGATGGGTTGTCTACAACAAGCCATTAGGGTTAGGGTTTCAAAATGTATTGCTTTGAGGGTGGTACCACTGGCTACCACACACTGGTCTCCATGCCAAGCGATATGTCATTTCAATATATCTGACTGTATGCTACATGGCTTATTGCAAGCAATCATCTTGTAACAGCAAGATTTCCCTTTTTACCAAATGAAACAGCTTCAGGGTGGAGGGCAAGGGAATGGAAGGGGAAGGAAGGAATTTGAAGGGTAGGAATTGGAAGGGAAGGGAAGGGATTGGGAAGGAAGGGAAGTTCTTCCTTTAAATTGCTGTGCAATTTAGTATACTAGTTATTATTATTCTTTATTATGAATTCCCCGTAGGGGAATTCATCTTGTTATTGCTACTTTTTTTATTATTATTATTATTATGAATTCCCCGTAGGGGAATTCATCTTGTTATTGCTACTTTTTTTATTATTATTATTATTAAACTTCACCTATTACATAGGTGAAGTTTCTTGTTTTCGTAAATATTATTATTATTATTCCGTACAAAAATTTCTTCAAAAAAATCTCAAAAAAATCACATACGGAGTGTTACATGACCATATTACACTGACAAAATCGGAATGACCTTGACCTATTTTTCAAGGTCACAGGCCACTTCAAAGTCTGTTTTTTCATTTACTTTAAGTGATCATATCACGGCAAGTTACAGGCAAATTTCATTTCCCATTTCAATTACATGTCCTACATGTAAATTACATAATCTGACCCAATTTCGAGAAAGTAGGTCAAGGTCAATATTTTACAGGTGCCATTTCACTCTCAGAGGTCTCGGTAGGCAAAGTCAGGATCCGCTAGTCACAGAGTTACAAGCATGACACCAAAAGTTGCCCGAATGACTTACGCATTGCGGAAAGGACTGTGGTGATGATGCCATACTTAGTTTATGAGTTACGTAATTTTAAAGATTGACCGCGTCATCAAAACAGGTGACCTTGAGTGTTTCACCTTGAAATATCGATTTTAGGCCATAACAATGTATAGTGAACCCCCCCAAAGTAGCCCCCAAAACCCCCATATCCACCTTCAAATTTGACCTTGACCTCATTTTTCAAGGTCATTTGGCTCTTCAAAGTGCAAAAAGTGCTTATTTTCAAAAATTCTGAAAATTATGTTTTTTTCATGATATCACCTTGATATATTATCTCTAGACAGACAATAATATGTGCATTTAGAATATGTACTCCAAAGTCCTCTAACATTTTACCTTAATTTTCCACAAAATTTCAAATATCGCAAACCAGAGAACGTTGAAAAATGACAAATTATTGCGTTTTTGACATGGAAATATCGATTCGAGAGAGTTACAATAATTAATTGATCCCCTCATTTTTGCATCCTGATTCTAAAAATTATATTTGTTTTGACCTAGAAACTTATTTTCAAGGTCAAATTCAAGGTCAAACATGATGAAAAATTTTACTATTTTGACATTTGATTTTTTTACACAGGCAAGGAATCAAAATATTGCTACAAAAATGTCACACAAACTTGCTACAATAGTCTAGAGGCAGCGTATAAATTTTCAAGGTCCTCGGATTAACCTACGTTAGACCGTAAAGGTCACAATGTCAAAAAATTAGGGAAAAATTAACGATATTTTTTCACATTTCTCAATGATAGCGTTATTTCAATCGGCTGTAGCTCCGGTCCTAATTAAGTTACAGAGAATCTGAAAACAGATTTGAAAAGACCAAATTCTCTTCTAGTTTTTGTTTTCCAAACTTTTTGTCGTAGCTCTGACGGTTTAAAAGATCGCCGGACCCTGAAAATTTCATGTTTTTTGTCAAATTTTCACAATTTATCATCATTTTGACAAGGAAATAATCATTTTGTTTCAATGAAGCTATTTGAGCATACTTTCATCTTTCGTTCACATAATCCTGCCAAGTTATATATGTTTCCATTGAACCGTTAGGGTTCTAGAGTAATTTTAAGTGAAAAACAACATTTTTTCAGAAATTTCCGAAGTCCACATTTCTGAATTGTACCATAATTTCAATCGGCCTTATCTCCGGTCCTAATAAAGTTACAGAGAATCTGAAAATAGATTTGGAAAGGCCAAATTCTTCTCTAGTTTCCATATATAGAACATTTTGTCGTAGCTCTGACGGTTTAAAAGATCGCCGGACCCTGAAAATTTCATGTTTTTTGTCAAATTTTCACAATTTATCAATTTTTTGACAGGGACGGAATCATCCTTTTGTGATGAACCTGTCCAGACATATTTCTAACTTCTATTTACATAATCCTGCCAAGTTATATATATCCTCATTGAACCGTATTGGTTCTAGAGTGATTTCAAGTTAAAACTGCATATTTTCAGGAATATCTTAAAGGCCATATTTCTGAGTTGTGCCATCATTTCAAACCGGTCCTATTTAAGTTACAGAAAATCTGAAAACAGATTCGGAAAGCATGCTTTCACCTCTAGCTGGCATATTTAATGATTTTGTCAGAGCTCTGACGGTTAAAAAGATCGCCGGACCCTGAAAAATTCATGTTTTTTGTCAAATTTTCACAATTTATCATAGTTTTGACAAGGAAATAATCATTTTATTTCAATGAAGCTATCTGAGCATATCGTCATCTTTCGTTTACATAAAACTGGCAAGTTATATATGTTTCCATTGAACCGTTTTGGTTCTAGAGTAATTTTAAGTTAAAAAATACATTTTTTCAGTAATTCTTGAAGTCAATATTTCTGAATTGTATCATTATTTGAATCAGTCGTATCTCCGGTTCTGATAAAGTAACAGAGAATCTGAATATAGATTTGGAAAGCCAAAATTCTGCTCTAGCTTTCATATTTGAACATTTTCTTGTATCATGGACGGAAAAAGAGATCGCCGGAACCTGAAAATTGCATGTTTTCAGAAATTGCAGTCATTTCCAAATGTTTTCAGGACTAGAAGTACTTTAGCCAAGAAATTCCTAAAATTCCAATATGAGAACGGTGCCAGTTTCAATCAGCAGTAACTCTAATTGATGTAACTGGTTGGTGTAACTCGTTGATGTAACTGGTTGATGTTACTGGTTGATGTTACTGGTTGATGTAACTGGTTGATGTAACTGGTTGATGTAACTGGTTCATGTACTGGTTCATGTACTGGTTCATGTACTGGTTCATGTACAGGTCAATGTACAGGTCAATGTACAGGTCAATGTACTGTCCATGCACTGTCCATGTACTGGTCCATGTTATTCTCTATATATATATTCATGAAGCTCAAATCCTCCTCTTGTTTTCATTCTCTGAATTTTTTCTTGTAACTCTGACGGTTTAAAAGATCCCCTGTCCCTCAGAATATTTTTGAGTCAGTCAGTGTATCAGTCAGTGTATCAGTCAGTGCATCAGTCAGCGTATGGCCACAAACCTTTTGAAATGTTTCAGTAAGGGTTTATTGCAGGGTTTATCGGTCTGCTGACTATATGTCACATCACGACTAGTCCATGGACAGATAGTTTATATGTACTTTCCAATATATGTGCACACTATGTACATTTTAATTGACATGCAAAATTACAGGTAATAAATTGATATTGCATGTGATATGATTTAGCATGATGTTGCAAGTGATATTGTATGTTTAATACATTTCATGTAACTTTGCATGTGATACTTCATAATATTTCAAGTGATATTTTGTGTGATATTGCATATTACATGTGCAAGACGTGTGCAATTACATTCATGTTTAAGTTCATGTTTAAGTTCATGTTTAAGTTCATGTTCAAGTTCATGTTCAAGTTCATGTTCAAGTTCATGTTCAAGTTCATGTTCAAGTTCATGTTCAAGTTCATGTTCATGTTCAAGTTCATGTCCAATGTTATTTCAAATGTCAGTTCCAATATCAGTTCCAATATCATTTCCAATATCATTTCCGTGTTTTCTCACTTTCATTTCATTGCCAATAATTACTATGAAAGGTGAAGTTTTGTCACCGCATCGCGGTTAACCGATTTCTAGTTATTATTATTATTATTATTATTTTTCTACGGCCTTAAAAAGATTTTTAAAATGCCAATTATGAGAAAAGTCATGGAGATACAACAAAAGAGATACAAGAGTCATATATGTTGGCTTGAGCCCTATCTTCAGAAGCAATTTCACGGCGGAATTACTGGTCAGTCTTGCGTAATTCCGGAAACTAATTTTAACACTCTGTAAACGGTTTCTCAGAAACTAAGAGAGATAGAGGCATGAAATTTTTTTTCTAAATATTTTAGACAGTTATCCATTGCAGAAAGGAGCCTAAAGGAATTCCGTTGAAAAAATTCCAAGTTATGATTTTTTGAAAAAATGGAATTCCGAAAAATGACATTCCAACCTCCAGAAAACAAGGAAGGAATGCTCAGATTAAGCTGAATTTATATGTGCATACAGCCCTACCCTAGTCTAACAATATAACAAAATTTTGTTGTCATCGCGTTAACGGTATCGGCGCTATGGCCGCACAAAAACGCAATTTTCAATCGCCGATATCTCCGTTCCTGTTAAAGCTACAGAAAAATTAAAAGCATCATCAGAAAGTTCAGTTTCTCTTCTTTCAGATGGTGTATAGAACTTTACTGTAGCTTGTTTAGTATAGAATCGCGTCAGACATTGAAAATTTCATGTCACTTTTTGGGCCTATCAAAACCTTTTTTGCCCAAAAAAACTATGAAGCTCTTCATGGATGTTCATGAGTATTTTTTTCATGGTGCCCAATATGGGCCTGCATAATATCTCCAAAGGAAATTTTCCTACTTCAAGTCCTCTTTGCTAGACAATTTTTTTAATTTCAAAATTGAAACACTAATTGCTCAGCTTCTGCTCATTCAAATTTCATGAAATTAACACCAAAAGATGCGTAAAATTACTGCCTTTACTGTTCTACAAGGGCATTTACCTATTACTAATAGCCGATTATACACATATCATTTTATATAATCAATGATATTTAATAAATGACTCATTCAATTCAGTTAAAAGTAATATGCCATAATGCTAATTTTTTACTCTATTTTTCCATATAAGCACAGCTCCATACCTCTTATGGTTTGTCTGCAACAAGCTGTTAGGGTTAGGGTTAGGGCTCAGTCAAAATGTATTGCTTTCAGGGTGGTACCATTGCTCACAACACACCTGGCTGCATGCTAAGCGCTATATTAGTCAATACATGGACCTCTGCACTTCTATGCACTAGATTTCAACGCAAGCCAAACTAGCAACATGTCAACCATATCAGGCCTCGGAATGCAATGAGAGGGAATCCAATGAAATGGAATGGGAGGGGAAGGGAAAGGAAGGGAAGGGAATGGAGGGGCAGGGAATGGAGGGGCAGGGAATGGAGGGGCAGGGAATGGAGGGGCAGGGAATGGAGGGGCAGGGAATGGAGGGGCAGGGAATGGAAGGGAATATGGGGGAGGGGAATTCATATCTTAAAATTGCTGTGCAATTTTAATTATTCTCTAGTTATTATTATTATTATTATTTTTCTACGGCCTTAAAGTGATTTTTTAAATGCCAATTATGAGAAAAGTAATGGAGATACAACAAAAGAGACACAAGAGTCATATAGGTTGGCTTGAGTCCTATCTTCAGAAGCAATTTCGCGCCGGAATTACTTGTCAGGCTTGTGTAATTCTGGAAACTAATTTTAACACTGTGTAAACGGTTTCTCAGAAACTAAGGCAGACAGAGGCATGAAATTTTTTTTATATATATTTTAGACAATTATCCTTTGCAGAAAGGAGCCTAAAGGAATTCCGTTGAAAAAATTCCAAGTTATGATTTTTTGAAAAAACGGAATTCCGAAAAATGCCATTCCAACCTCCAGAAAACAAGGAAGGAATGCCCAGATTAAGCTGAATTTATATGTACATACAGCCCTACCCAAGTCTAACAATATCACAAAATTTTGTTGTCATAGCGTCAACGGTATCGGCGCTATGGCCTCACAAAAACGCAATTTTCAATTGCCGATATCTCCGTTTGTGTTAAAGCTACAGAAAAATTAAAAACATCATCAGAAAGTTCAGTTTCTCTGCTTTCAGATGATGTATAGCACTTTACTGTACCTTGTTTAGTATAGAATCGCGTCAGACATTGAAAATTTCTTGTCACTTTTTGGCCCTCCCAAACCCAATTTTGCCCAAAAAAACTATGAAGATCTTCATGGATGTTCATGTGTAATTTTTTATTGGTACCCATTGTAGGCCTGCATAATCTCTCCAAAGGAAATTATTCTACTTGTAATACTTTTTGCTTGAGAATTTTTTTAATTTCAAAATTAAATGGTTAATTGCTCGGCTTCTACTTATTCAAATTTCATCAAATTAACATCAAAAAATGCGTAAAATTGTAGCCTTGTATGTGCTCCAAGGGCATAAACCTCTTGTTGATAGCCAATTTTACATAAGCAATTTCACATATTCAATTATAACTCATTCATTATTCATTAAAATCAATTAAAACTCATTTGACATATTGCTAATTTTTTGCCCTATTTTTCCATATAAGCACAGCTCCATAACTGTTATGGTTTGTCTGTAACAAGCTGTTAGGGTTAGGGGTAGGGCTCAGTCAAAATGTATTGCTTTCAGGCTGGTACCATTGGTCACAACACACCTGGCTGCATGCTAAGTGCTATATTACTCAATATCATATGGCTAGCCGAAATACTCGCTCCTCATTGGCTGACAGCCGTGCAATATTCTACGATATTGCACGCATGTTATTGCACGCTCATTTTTAACATGTAAGAGATTGGACGGACCTGAGAGGAAGCACCACATTGGAGTGCTGCTGCAGCTACAAGCAAACAAAAAGTTTGTGTTTTTGGATTTTACAAAAAATTGCACTGCACGGCAACGGAAGCAGATAGAAAGCTGGTTTTTGCGGCAAAAGATGCGCCTGTTCAAGGGCTACATGAATATCAACTTTTTGTGCTGGTTATGTTATTCGTTGAATCAGAATAGAGCATTAAATGGCCCAAAAACGGCTTTTTTGCCTATTTTTCAGTGACTTTGTTGTGTTTAAAGGTCTAAAGTCTGCTATAAAGTTTAAGAAATCTGAAAAAAATCCATGATCAGGTATACCATTTTTGGATTCCAATAGTGTGAAAAAAAATTTTGTGAGTGAAATAGTCACTGAATTTTGACGAGATACACTTTATACAGGTGGGTCAAAAGAAACACAAAACAAGTTTGGACAAGGAATTCCAGCCCTTTTCTTTGCATTTGCCACAAAAAACCATATGATATAACAGTTATTGCACATCACCTCGTGCAATATCAGTTTTTATGGCACCTCGGTGACTAATATTGCACTCGGGCTGCGCCCTCGTGCAATATTAGTCACCTCGGTGCCATAAAAACTGATATTGCACTCGGTGCTGTGCGATAACTGTATAATACGTGGACCTCTGCACTTCTATGCACTAGATTGCAACCAAAGCCAAACTAACAACATGTCAACCATATCAGGCCTCGGAATGCAACGACAGGGAAGCCAATGGAAATGAATGGGAGGGGAAGGGAAAGGCAGGGAAGGGAATGGAGGGGCAGGGAATGGAAGGGAAGGGAATATGGGGGAGGGGAATTCATATCTTAAAATTGCTGTGCAATTTTAATTATTCTCTAGTTATTATTCTTATTCTTCCAACTTTTTCACTTTTTTCAATGTTGAATAACATCTGAACCAGAAGAGATACGTCAATTAGCACCTATACAGCATTCAGACACTATAAAATTCCTGCTATGGTGGGAATTACGCAGCGGAATTCCGTTTGACATAGGAATTACAGGCGATCTTCACAAAAAATTTCCGATTCCGGTTTTGGGAAAACTGTCAGTTGGAATTTCATGAAAATTTTGCCTGTTAATCTTGAATGGAATATGCAGTGCAGAAAGGAGCCTGGTGGTAATAGGATGAATAGTTATGGAGAAAAAAAAATTCAAAATTTGAAGAAACCGAAATTTTGAGGGGTGATATCATGAAAAACCATGATTGAAATGTCAGATTTCTATGTCCTTACAGGAATTGTTAGTACTACCAGGGTATAGTGTCTGTGCAAAAGTATGGCATCCCAGGTCCAATACTTTTGCTGCCACAGGGCCTCAAAAGTCGAACATTTGATGGGCTGTATCTCCCTGAATATTGGTCCTAGAAACAAACCAGGGACATTTTTGGAAAGCTCAGAATGTCAGCTTTCCAATAATGTATAGCAATATCCTGTACGACTTCCGGTTTAGAATCGCGGTGGACATTGAAAATTTTATGTCACTTTTTGGGCCGATCAAAATGTTTTTGATAAAAAAGTGTATGAAGAACTTCATGGATGTTCATGAATAATTTATGTAGGATACCCAGGTTGGGCCTCCATATTGTACCAAAAGGACAATTGCCTACATCAAATACTTTTTCCTAGAGAATTTTTTTAATTTCAAAATTTAAACGTAAATTGCTCTGGTTATAAATGTTCAAATCTCATGAAATTAACACCAAAAAATGCATAAAATTATGCCCTCTAGTGTGCTACAAGGAAATTTTCCTCTTACCTTTAACCAATTTTACATCTAACATTTTATATATTCAATTATAACTCATTAATTATATATCCAAATCAATTAAAACTAATTTGACACATTCCTAATTTTTTCCTCTATTTTTGCATGTATGCACATCTCCATAACTCTGATGGTTTGTCTACAACAAGCCATTAGGGTTAGGGTTTCACCTACCATTCACTCAAAATGTATTGCTTTGAGGGTGGTACCGCTGGCCAACACACACTGGGCTCCATGCCAAGCGATGTGCGATTTCAATACATATGACTGTATACTACATGGCCTACTGCAAGATTTACTGTTTTGCCAAGTGAAACAGCTTCAGCATGGAAGGTAAGGGGATGGAAGGGGAAGCAAGGAAGGGAAAGGATTGGAAGGGAAGGGATTGCAAAGAAGGGATTGCAAGGAAGGGAAGGGATTGGAAGGGAAGGGAAGTTCTTCCTTTAAATTGCTGTGCAATTTAGTATACTAGTTATTATTATTATAATCCCCCGCCGCTTGCGGGGGATTATATTGATATTGTTCGTTTTATTATAATCCCCCGCCGCTTGCGGGGGATTATATTGATATTGTTCGTTTTATTATTATTATTCTTATTATTCTTATTATTATTCAGCTCAGAAAAACTGCGATTATATCAAAACTATTATAGATACTACGTTACAAGTCAAGGGTAATATGTAACTCCATTGCGTGCTACTTCACCCGAAATTTCATGATCAAATTTCATGAGACTTATGAGTTATGAGGAAAATATAAAAAAAATTTCCGGCGCAGGTTTCTGAGAACCTAAGCATAACTAAGACCTGTTGATTTTTTCTAAGATACCTTGACAAAGTCTCCAGTGCAGAAAGGCGTCCTGTGGAGATTTCATGAATACATTTCAAGATATGATTTTTTGAAAAATAGACATCCCGAAAATTTACTGAAATTTTTTTGAAAAACAGGGAAGGAATGCTCGTAGAAAGCTGAAAATGGGCGTACTTACAGACCTACCCCAGTGTACCAACTTCACAAAGTTACAGACCGCTCGGACAAACGGTCTGTGCGCTACGGACGCACAAAAACTCAAACTTCAAGTGGCCATAGCTCAGTCCCTATTGCAGCTACAGACTAGTTTCACATATCACAAGAAGGGTCTGTTTCTCAGCTTTCCAATGGTGTATAGCATAATAGTGTCAGACGCGCGACGTAGAATCGCGTCAGACATTGAAAATTTCATGTCACTTTTTGCACTCACAAAAGTGTTTTAGGCTAAAAAATCTATGAAGTACCTCATGGATGTTCATAAATAATTTATGTAGGCTACCCAGGTTGCGCCTCCTTATTGTGCCAAAAGGAAATTTGCCTACATCAAAAACTTTTTCCTAGAGAATTTTTTTAATTTCAAAATTGAAACGTAAATTGCTCAGCTTCTACTGATTCAAATTTCATGAAATTAACACCAAAAGATGCATAAAAATACAGGCTTTTGACTTGCGTAAGGGCATTTACCTCACACAAACACCCTATTTTACATAGATCATTTTACATATTCAATCATAACTCATGACTTAATGCTTCAAATGAGTTACAACTCATAAATCATGTTGCTAATTTTTTGGCCTATTTTGTGGTATAAACACATCCACTTATCTCGAAAAAAAAAAAAATTCAAACTTTTAACAGATGCATGTGGTCTGCAGTCGGGGCCATCCTGTCTCAGTGCCACCTTTTACAAGACCTAACCTTACTGTACTGTCAAAGCAGCTGAACTAGCGAATAATATACATTGTACATTGAAAGGGTATGATGCATATAAGGGTTTCACATAGGCTGTTATATTGTGTAATAGTGCAATAGACTTATTAGGGCAGGCAGGGACTATTGTAATGATGTGATGTGCCCTCTTGGAATCGAAGTTCATCCCCCAAAAACCAGGCCCGGGGACATACACAAAAATAGTGGACATGAATTTCAAAAAAGCGTATGCAGGCCTGGGGGTAATACGGGGCCCGCGGGGGATTATCCGATATTGCCGTACGGCAATATCAGTTATACTAGTTATAAATTCCCCCGTTAGGGGAATTTATATTGTTTTTGTTCGTTTTTTTTTTTCATCATCTTTTTTCCTCCTCTTCTTATTTTTCATCACCACTTTTGAGACCTCATATTTCTGGAACTATTTATGATATCTTCATAAAAATACATACCTATAATGCACTTGCAAAGTACTGTAACATCCTGGAATTACAGAGCGTAATTACTAGTACTCTGGAAATTACGTCCAAAATTCATAAAAAATTTGTGTCAACGGTTCTGGAATAACCGCAATACGAAATTACACCAAATTTTAACACAATAATCTCTAAAGATATACGCAGTGCGGAAAGGGGGCTTTTGGCAATATCTCTAAAAGTTTTTTTTATATGAATTTTTCAAATAAGGGAATTCCCAAAATTGCTACAAAAAATTTCCAAAAACTAGGAAGAAATGCTCCAATCAAGCTGAAGTTGCATGTAGTTACAGTCATACTATAGTGTAACAATCCACTAGAATTTCAACTTTCTAGCGTTAACGGTATCGGCGCTATAGCACCACAAAAACGCTGTTTTTCAAGCGCCGATAACTCGGCTCCTATTAAAGCTACAGAAAAATAAAAAACACCACCAGAAAGCTCTGTTTCTTAGCTTTCACATGGTATATAGCATTCTACTGTAGCGCCGTCCGTTAAAAATCGCGGTAGACCCTGAAAATTGTATCTCACTTTTTTCCTCCCCAAATGCTTCTTATGGCTGGAAACACTTTTTCCTGGCCATATGCCAATTTCATAGCTTCTCATACTTCACTGGCTGCACATTTTCTTTGTTGAAATAAATGCTGACCCAATTACATTTCTGTGTGAATCATCGGATGGGGAAGGTAGAAGGGAAGGGGCAGGGGGATGTAAGGGGGCAGGGGGATGTAAGGGGGCAGGGGAGAGGAAGGGAAGGGGGGAATTTATCTTTGTAATTGTGCACAATTACAGGTGTACTAGTTATTATTATTATTCTTATTATTATTCAGCTCAGAAAAACTGCGATTATTTCAACACTATTACAGATACTACGTTGCAAGTCAAGGGTAATATGCAACTCCATTGCGTGCTACTTTACACGAAATTTCATGTTCAAATTTCATGACACTTCTGAGTTATGAGGAAAATATAAAAAAAATTTCCGGCGCAGGTTTCTGAGAATCTAAGCATAACTGAGACCTGTTGATTTTTTCTAAGATACCTTGACAAAGTCTCCAGTGCAGAAAGGCGTCTCGTGGAAATTTCATGAACACATTTCAAGATATGATTTTTTGAAAATTTGATATCCCGAAAACTGACCAAAATTTTGTTGAAAAACAGGGAAGGAATGCTCTTAGAGAGCTGAAAATGGGTGAACATACAGATGTACCACAGTGTACCAACTTCACAAAGTTTCGGACCGCTCGGACCAACGGTCTTTGCGCTACGGAGGTCCAAAAATGCAATTTTCAAGTGGCCATATCTCTGTCCCTATTTAAGCTACAACAAAGTTTGACACATCACAAGAAAGCTCTGTTTGTCAGCTTTCCAATGATGTATAGCGTGATAGTGTCAGACGCGCGGCGTAGAATCGCGTCAGACATTGAAAATTTGTTGTCACTTTTTGCACCTTTCAAAAAGTTTTTGGCTTAAAATCCAATGAAGTTCTTCATCAATGTCCATGAATATTTTTTCCCTAATACCCTTGTGGGGCCTCCATACTGTCCTAAAATTACATTTGACTACATCAAGTGGTTTCTGCCACAGAATTTTTTGTATTTCAAAATTGAAATGCACATAGCTCAGCTTCTACTCGTTCAAATTTCATGAAATTAACTCCAAAAAATGCATAAAATTATGACCTACGCTGAACTGCACGGGCATACAGCTCATAGTAATACTCAATTTTACAATGATGATTTTACATTTGCAATTATAACTCATGCATTAATGTTCCGAATCAATTAAAACTCAAATTACATGCTGCTTATTTTTTGCCCTATTTTGTGGTATAATCATATCTTACCAGTCTTTTTTCCTTTGCCTTGAAAAAAAAGTTTAAAAATAATTCACAGATGCATCTTAGTCTGCTGTCGGGGCCATTCTGCCTCACTGCCAGGTTTTGCTCCCAAGCAGCAGCATTACGCCATGCAAAGAGCAGCATACTCAAACACGGTCATCAACAACAGGGCACAGGCTTAGGCCTATCATGACAGGGAAATAATATACATTGAAGGGAAAGGATTTTGTAAGCGTTGGCTGATAGGGCATATGTCCTCTATTTATGCACTTTAAAACCTTAATAGTATGAGCGGACAGGTGTATTCATACAAATTATTAAAGTGAATTGAAACAGGAGAATAAGCGGGGCTAGGGTCAAACGGGGCCCGCGGGGGATTATCCGATATTGCCGTACGGCAATATCAGTTATACTAGTTATTAAGAACTTCCCGTAGGGAAGTTCTTATTGATATTGTACGTATTCTTATTATTATTATTATTATTATTATTATTATTCTTATTATTTTTCTGACCCACTTCGGCCATTTCTAAAATGATGCATTACTCAAAAACTATGCAATGTATCTCCATGAAAGTACAACTGCATAGGGATATCATGGAACTCGTCCAGTGGTGGGAATTACGCATGGGAATTACGCATGACATGGGAATTACAGCGATTTTCTATAAAAAATTTCTGCTTCCGGTTTTGAGAAAACTGTTGGTTTGTTTGGCCTGAAATTTTTTTCTCATATACTACAAACAAATGTGCAGTGCAGAAAGGAGCCTAGTGGTAAATGACTTGATAGGTCTTGAGATAAAAAAGTTCGAAATCAAGGCAAAACGAAATTTCCAGGGGTCATGTCATGAAAAACCATGATGCAATTATCAGATTTTCATGATCTTCAGGGAATGAGTAGTACTACTAGGGTATACTGTCTATGCAAAAGTATGGGACCCCAGCTCCAATACTTTTGCTGCCACAAGGTCTCAAAAGTGCAACTTTTGAAGGGCTGTCACTCCCTTAATATTAAATTAAGAAGAAAATCAAAACCATTTTTGGAAAGCTCAGAATGTCAGCTTTACAATGGTATATAGCATTACCCCCTTGGATGCCCAAGGGAAAATTTCGCTTAACAGTGAAAATTTCATGTCACTTTTTGGCCCGATCAAAACTCTTTAGGCTACAAAAACCTATGAAGATCTTCATGGATCTTCATGAATATTTTTTTGGTAATACCCGGCCTAGACCCCTATAATATGGCCAAAGGAAATTTACCTCCATCAAATACTTTTTCCTAGAGAATTTTTTGACATTTCAAAATTCAAATGCCGATAACTCGTTCCCTAATGACTACAATTTCACCAAAAAAACGTTAAAGGATGTGTAAAATCATGGTCTTCATTTCATTTAATGTAACCATGCTTGTCAGAGCAAAAGCCAATTTTACATGAATTTTTTGGTGTTTTCAATAATAACTCATCCATTTATACTTCAAGTCAATTAAAACTGATGTGATATGGTGCTGACTGTTTGCCCTATTTATGTATGTAAGCACCTTTTCCTAGCTTTCATGGTTTGCCTCTAGGAACTCATTAGGGTTAGGGTTTCATGAAAGTGTATTGCTTTCAGGATGGTACCTCTGGCCACTAAAGGTCTCGCTCCATACCAAGCGATATATCACTAAGAACATATGTATGACTGTTGTTGTATTTCCATCAATGCCAAGCATTTCAAAGTCGCAGCATTGATAGTCATTGCCCAATGAAAACATGCTACGCTCTAGAAGGCAAAGGAGTGCAAGGAACTGGAAGAGAAAGGGAGTGATAGCATTGGAAGGGGAGGGAAGGAATTTGAAGGGAAGGGAAGGGATTTGAAGGGAAGGGAAGTTCTTCCTTTAAATTGCTGTGCAATTTAGTATACTAGTTATTATTCTTATTCTTCCAACTTTTTGACATTTTTTAATGTTAAATAACTTCTGTCCTAGAAGAGATAACTCAATTAACACATGCAGAACATTATGATACTATAAAATTCCTTCTATACTGGGAATTACGCATCGGAATTCCGTTTGACATTGGAATTACAGGCAATGTTCACAAAAAATTTCCGATTCCGATTTTAGGAAAACTATCTGTCAGAATGTCATGAAATTTTTTCCTGTCAATCCCTAATGGAATATGCATTGCAGAAAGGAGCCTAGTGGCAATAGGGTGAATAGCTTTGGAGAAAAAAAAGTTCAAAATTGGAGCAAAACGAAATTTCGAGGGGTGATGTCATGAAAAACCATGTTTGGAATGTCAGATTTTGATGTCCTTACAGGAATTGTTAGTACTGTTATGGTGTAGTGTCTATGCAAAAGTATGGCGTCCCAGGTCCAATACTTTTTGTGCCACAGGACCTCAAAAGTCGAACATTTGATGGGCTGTATCTCTCTTAATATTAATCCTAGAAAGTAAAAATGGCCATTTTTGGAAACCTCAGAATGTCAGCTTTCCATTCATATATAGCAATATGATGTACGACGTACGGTATAGAATCGCGTCAGACATTGAAAATTTTATGTCACTTTTTGGGTCTCCCGACACCTATTTTGCCCAAAAAAATATGAAGGTCTTCATGGATGTTCATGTTGATTTTTTGTGTGGTGCCCAATATGGACCTGCATAATATGCCCAAAGGAATTTTGTCTACTTGAAGTACTTTATCATTGAGAATTTTTTAAATTTCAAAATTGAAATGTAGATTGCTCATCTTCTACTCGTTCAAATGTCATGAAATGAACACCAAAAAATGCGTAAAATTATGCCCTTTTATGTGCTCCAAGGGCATATATCTCTCATTAATAGCCAATTTTACATTAGCAATTTCATATATCCAATTATAGCTCATTAAGTATTCATTAAAATCAATTAAAACTAGTTTCACTTATTGCTAATTTTTTGCTCTATTTTTCCATGTAAGCACATGTTCCTACCATGAATTTTTTTATCCTATTTAAACTCTTCCAATAATGTTTCAAATCACTTAAAATTGATATGATATGTTGCTTATTTGTTGCCTTATTGTTTGCAAATAACCTCATATTTTTTCCATTAAATTTATAAGTAAATTATAACTTGTGAAATACTGCTGCAAATCACTTAAAACTAATTTGACATGTTGCTGACTCCTTGCCCTCTGTGTGTATGTAAGCACATCTTCCTAGCTCTTATGGTTTGTCCATAACAAATCATTAGGGTTAGGGTTTCATGAAAGTATTGCTTTCAGGGTGGTACCATCGCCCACAAAAGGCCTGGCTCCATGCCAAGCGACTTATGAGTATGTGTGCCTGTTTGTGCAGTTCCATGGACTATTGCAGGCAAGGTCAAAGCAGCAGTGATGTTTCGCTCCAGGACAACCTAAACACGCTATTAACCAATGGAAAGGAAAGGAATGCAAGGAACTAGAATAGCAGGGCAGGGAAGGGATTGGAAGGAAGGGAAGGGATAGGAAGGGAAGGGAAGTTCTTCCTTTAAATTGCTGTGCAATTTAGTATACTAGTTCTTTATTATTATTCTTCCAACTTTTTCACTTTTTTAAATGTTGAATAACATCTGAACCAGAAGAGATACGTCAATTAGCACCTATACAGCATTTAGACACTATAAAATTCCTGCTATGGTGGGAATTACGCATCAGAATTCCGTTTGACATAGGAATTACAGGCGATCTTGACAAAAAATTTCCGATTCCGGTTTTGGAATAACTGTCGGTTGGAATTTCATGAAAATTTTTCCTGTTAATCTTGAATGGAATATGCAGTGCGGAAAGGAGCCTGGTGGTAATAGGGTGAATAGTTATGGAGAAAAAAAAATTCAAAATTTGAAGAAACCGAAATTTCGAGGGGTGATGTCATGAAAAACCATGATTGAAATGTCAGATTTTTATGTCCTTACAGGAATTGTTAGTACTACCAGGGTATAGTGTCTGTGCAAAAGTATGGCATCCCAGGTCCAATACTTTTGCTGCCACAGGGCCTCAAAAGTCGAACATTTGATGGCCTGTATCTCCCTTAATATTGGTCCTAGAAACAAACCAGGGACATTTTTGGAAAGCTCAGAATGTCAGCTTTCCAATAATGTATAGCAATATCCTGTACGACTTCCGGTTTAGAATCGCGGTGGACATTGAAAATTTTATGTCACTTTTTGGGCCGATAAAAATGTTTTTGGTAAAAAAGTGTATGAAGAACTTCATGGATGTTCGTGAATAATTTATGTAGGATACCCAGGTTGGGCCTCCATATTGCACCAAAAGGACAATTGCCTACATCAAATACTTTTTCCCAGAAAATTTTTTAAATTCTAAAATTTAAACGTAAATTGCTCTGGTTATAAATGTTCAAATCTCATGAAATTAACACCAAAAAATGCATAAAATTATGCCCTCTAGTCTGCTACAAGGATATTTTCCTCTTACCTTTAACCAATTTTGAATCTAACATTTTATATATTCAATTATAACTCATTAATTATATATCAAAATCAATTAAAACTAATTTGACATATTCCTAATTTTTTCCTCTATTTTTGCATGTAAGCACATCTCCATAACTCTGATGGTTTGTCTACAACAAGCCATTAGGGTTAGGGTTTCACCTACCATTCACTCAAAATGTATTGCTTTGAGGGTGGTACCGCTGGCCAACACACACTGGTCTCCATGCCCAGCGATGTGTGATTTCAATATATATGACTGTCTACTACATGGCCTACTGCAAGATTTACCTTTTTGCCAAGTGAAACAGCTTCAGCATGGAAGGTAAGGGGATGGAAGGGGAAGCAAGGAAGGGAAAGGATTGGAAGGGAAGGGATTGCAAAGAAGGGATTGCAAGGAAGGGAAGGGATTGGAAGGGAAGGGAAGTTCTTCCTTTAAATTGCTGTGCAATTTAGTATACTAGTTTATTTTTGTTTTGTCTAACATTGCATGCATTATTTAACAAAGCAAATTCGCTGGCCTTTAGCTGTATACATATGTATATATCTAACCGCATACAACCCAGCAAACCCAGCATCAATGAATTTGTATTTTCCAAAGTTATTCTCCAATGCAATGCTTGTCTCCCCCCCCCCCCTCTTCTCTCCCCCCGTTCTCACTACACCATGCAGGAGACATGTTGACAGAGCGCATAGGCCCGACCAACGTTGCATTGATGAAGAATGGGGAATAGATCTAGATAGCCAGTGTCCGAATTGCCAGACTGAGAGTAAACATTGCCACTAGAAGGGCTGACCACCAATTCTTATGAACATGTCAACAGAATTGCCGCAAAGAATAGGCCGCCGAATACGTGATGGAAGCAGGCCTACCAGCATTCCTACAAACTTTGGGCAAACACGGCCATTTTTACCCACTTTCTGCCCACCATCCCAACCTTTCTAGTACTTTTTTTATAGCAAATATTTTGTCCCTTTTGCTTCTTTTTTTAACCTAAATTTTCCGCAGAGATATTTTTTACCAACCCATATTCAACCGAATCATCTCATAACAGACTATCTTCCACTTTTTCAGTTTTAAATTTGACATGGAATAGGCCTATTTATTGGCCCCATTAGATTGATTGATTCGTCTTGATTGATTGATCGACTGATTGATTGATTGGCCCAAATCCATTACAAACTCAGATAAAATATTAATACATATTTATGCAAATGAGTAGGCCTAAGTATAATAGGTCCTACCAAAAAGAATGACTTGACTGCAGCAAATGTCAAATAATTATATATTGCGCAGGTTTAAGCCTGTAGATCTATATCAATAGATTGAATTTTAACTGAAGTTTGTCACACTCAGACCAGTGGCCGTTGCGGCTGCCTAAATAGGTCATTGCGCGTGCAGAACTCAGTTGGTGTCCACGCTGTAGCTGGTGAGGTCCTCCGCGCGAGTTTGTAAGTTGGGCCGTGGCTGCTGAGTGCTGAATGCTGGCACTTGCGAAGTGAATCGCTGTGCTACCTCTATAGGCATTGAACCTAGTTGATTGGATTGAAATGTCTCTCAATAGGGCCTACATGTCTGATATCTTAAGTTTAATTTAGTTGATTTTGACATGACTTACAAAAAATAACACTTATTTGGGTCATTGATTTTCAGTGACCTCTGTTTGGTTAACATGCCAGTTCTACTAGGTCTATCGACTTCTTACTAATCAGGCCTGCGTCTGCATTTTATTTGAAATATTACTTTCACTCATGAAAGATGTCTCATATTTTCAAACTTTAGTCTTTTTCATGAACATGCATGCCCGTGGTTACATTTTCATTCACAAATAAGAAAATTAAGATGTTTGGAATAATTTTGGTTGCTTGGTTACGCTTGGTTGCTATAACAACAGCATTTTCATACTCACATGACACATAAAACCTGGGAAATAATAAAAAGACATTTGAGTCACAGACCGCAGCCCTTACAATTATAGTACTAGTGCCGGATCTGTAGTAGAATTAGCATGGAATGCAATGTAGGCCAAATGGACATTTCTAAAAAGAAAAATAAATGAAATTAAAAAAAGAGGGATTCAAGGGGGATGGGAATCCCCCACCGACGTAAAACCAATGAAATGTGTCCAACTTCTCAAAAAACATATAAATACATGACGGTCATGTAAGCCTTTCCTCTTGACACCTTTTAGCTTAAAATGCAACTTTTTGAATGTAGGCCTAATGTATGGGGCCCCTGATCTATCTGATTTTCTCGGTTTCAGAAAACATCTTCTCTCTCCTTTATTTTTATTCCTCAAGGTAGCAATCAATCGATCAATTAATCTGCCAATCTATCTATCTATCTATCTATCTATCTATCTATCTATCTATCTATCTATCTATCTATCTATCTATCTATCTATCTATCTATCTATCTATCTATCTTGTTATTTCTAACTTTCTATCCCGTAGGTTTATACATATTTAAACCTCCTTCTTTTTTAATTAAATATACTCTTTCATATATATATATATTTTCAATTCTAGAAGTAAATTTATTGTTCTCACGAATAGGAGCCACAATTGAATTTTATCCTACAGACCATGAAATTTAAGAAAGTGGATGAAATTTCAGAATTTCAAGTTAGGCCTGTCTGGCGCTGCACTTAGATAAATTGCGAGTTTAGTTTGATGGCATATTAGAAGTAAAAACAGTCCGAATGTGGAATAAATGTGATTTCAAAATTGCCATTATGAAAGTAGGCCTAATATTTTGCTGAGGTAGGCCTTATCAGGAAACAGGTAGGTTCCTTCTTATAAATAATGTTCTTGTGCGATTTCCAGTTTAATGACACTGTTACAGCTTCCAGTCACTGGTCAGCAGGGTTGTCATTTTAAGTCAATGGAGTCTAGTAATTAGCAATCGGATCAATTTCTTTTAAGTAAGAAAAGTTTACAATTGGACATTTTTTGGAAATGACTTTTGCCGTTTGCATTTGCATCCTGAAGAAAGATTAACACTTTTTAAATATATTTTTTTATTTACATTTTCTTTTAAATAGTGCTGCATAACAGTATGTATTTTTGCTAAGATGGTCACATTTGATTAAATCCTCAGACGATAAGAAAATTAAGAAACCTTAGACCTACACCAAATATTATTGTAGACAATCTGGATCTACGTTGTTACAAACAATCATGCAGCCAAATGTTTTATGGAGTGTTTTTCACACCTGAATCGTATTTATAAATCATCTTCACGCCCTCTGAAATTAATGAAGTCTGAAAAAGTCAACATTACAGTAATTTAAAATAGGTTTGTTGTCCTACGTCTTTCAGTTAACTTGAACAGGACTTGATTGATTCTCTTTTTAATGAATTATGCTAATGTAGTCATTGCCTATTTTAAGCCCCAACTGCCAGACTTTTTTTATTGGTTCCAGCAATTAAGTTAATCAATACCTTTGCTCCACTTTCAAGTCGGTATGATAATTCAATGATAGATAGATAGATAGATAGATAGATAGATAGATAGATAGATAGATAGATAGATAGATAGATAGATAGATAGATGTGGATTTTTAAACAAATCCGTAAATGTTTACATACAATGTGACTTCAGCTTTATGTTCTTATGTCACCTTATTTTAAAAACTATGAATAGTTACTCCGTTGGGCCCAGAGTAGGTGGGGTATTTTTATTGCCATTGCATAGTCACAGATCACAGACATCTCTGTCTAAAAATGTCTACATAGTGTATATAACACTACAAATACAACAATATATTGACAAGTTTTTCATGTATAAATGTCGGCACATGTTACCAAATGAAAAGATGGACACTACAGTTAATTCATGTGGGATATTAAAAGTGACAAACTTATCGATTTGACATACGTGTGGTCTGCACTAGGAATTTATTGAATAGGCCCGAACCTACATGTAGTACTATATATGGGTGTCAAAATTTTAATGTTCTATAAATATATAATATGAATGTCTACATTTCTATGTGTACAGTTGTGTATAGTTGTAGCCCATTGCTAATACATTTCAGTGATAAGGGCCAATGAGTTCATATATATATATTTAAACATTTATATGTAAGCATTTTCATATATGGCATATGCATATAAATTGCACATTTATGTACTTGACCACTTGCATGGGTTACGTGTATGACTGTTTTTCATGGATTCTTCACAGGATAGCAGTGACATTTAAGGTAGGAAATCTGCTCATGTGTTTTTTTTTCTTTTATCTTGAGACTTTGTTCAAGTTTGAGGCTCTACTGTTAGCATGGCCAAATGCTCATTATATTAGCTTCATGGCATGAGATAAGTTGTGGGGCTTGGAAAGAATGGGCCTACTTCATATGTTGGGTTGTTCATCATGATCCGATTGGTGATATAGACCTAACTAATATTTTTAAAAGTGTTTGGCATTTAAAGTAGTCGAAAAATGAGTTCTTACAGAATTGGACTGAAATGTTCCTTTTGAGGTCAAAAGTTACGGAGTATCGATGAGGTAAGTTGCTCAATGACAAGTTGACAGCTTATTTCAATGTATATAGGGCTTGTAGTGAGGTCAATGATGACCACCAACAGCTTTTCTGTAGGCACTCGTTTTTCATCTACTGTAAAAGATCCACACAAATTTATTCAGGGTATTTAATCAAGAATGTTCATGCAGATGTGTTTCTTTGGACACGTTATTATAAGCACTTATCAGTAGATGAGGCTTTGACCTATTTATGTACATGTCTCTTTCAGTGATTCGCCAGTGATGTCACACGTCTCTCTGACTAATTGACCATCCACTTCCATGTAAAAGATAGGACTTTCAATGACATCACACATTTCTAAAACAGCCAAGTGTAATAGATTGTGCTTTCTTCATGGCTGTGTGTCAGGGATTGGCTGTTTTAATACCCATTCGTCTATAAGCCTAATGAACCTGTATGTGGTGGGAAAAATTGTCCTCAGACTTAGAGCTCTTTGCAGACTGATACAAACAAATCGTAAAAACAGTTATTTTTAAGCCTGGGACATCACAAGTCCAAGTTGAAGGATAATTTTGCAACTGTTTGGACCGCTAATCCACAAAGAGATCTAATCTAAAGTCCTGCGCCATGCAGAACCAACCCACCTATACATGCAGTTAGGGCAGGATCCATATTTTTCCAATACATTGTCATTTGTTGTGAAAATTAATGAACGTTATTTCTTCCGTGAATTTTGTTGCTGGCATAACACACTATATGATAACACTGCACTACAAACAGTATTATATCTGGAGATAGCATCTACATTGTAACAGATATATTATACATTTAATCAATGTTAAGCCGCTAGATACAAGTATAATATATGGGTCTAGACATATTGAACCAGTTGGGGATTATGTTTAATTTTAGAACTTGAGGTCAGCAAGGGTCAAGCTGGATCTTTTAGGATCCCTATGCAGTAGATGTTAATGGCCTTAATATTATGAAAACTTAGATGTAAATAAACTAAATATCACCAAGAGTGAGTGTTAATTCTGGCCTTATAAGAGCCCAAATTGTATAGGTTATTGCTTTTCTATATTATACCTATCTATCTATCTATCTATCTACCTATCTACCTATCTATCTATCTATCTATCTATCTATCTATCTATTTATCTATCTATCTATCTATCTATCTATCTACCTACCTACCCACCTACCTACCTACCCACCTACCTACCTACCTACCTACCTATCTACCTACCTACCTATCTATCTATCTATCTAGATCTATCTGAGTCTTTTTCTGAGGTGTTTAAAACACTTGGACAGACATGTTAGGTCGTGTGTGGCAAATAATTGTAAGTTTGACATTGCACAACCTTGTGTAAATAACGTTTAGTACTACAGTTGAAAAAAAAATAATCTCAATCTAATAATTTATGTGGAATGTGTGATAATCAATTCAGATAGTACTAGCTTAGATTATCAATGTATGTGGAGATAACACACTTGATTCGGATCAATCTGGACGCCCACAAATACACATTTAATGTGTCAAGTTCCTTGTAATGAGCAATTCTAAATGATTTCAGTTTATAGATATAGGACATTGAGCAGCTGCAAGGGCTAAGGTGCTGGATTAGCCTCAGCTGAGGACAATGCTACAACGGTCCACATGCAAGTTGGACTCCCAAAGCAGCAAGAACTCGAAACTTGAACTCTGCCAGAAAAACTGCCCCAAACCTGAGTTTTTGCAGAGTTTAACTTTTTTCTGAATATTTCATAATGGCAATAACTTATTGTGAGTGGTGCATTTTGCACATATTTATAATCATTTTAGGCCCTGTGCATAAAGTCAGGTAAGAATGGCTGCATTACAGTAATCGGTACTTTTTGCTTGCATCAGTTTTGAGTTTTATGCATCTTACAAATGAAGACATTTTTAAAACTAGATTATTTAATATATTTACGGAACCATGGACAAAACAAAATGAAAGAAAATTGGCCAAAAATCAAGCAAATCCAGGGTCGATCATGATTCAGCATCACAGGTCAACGTGACCTAGTTAGGGATCCAACTGATCCAAGTTAAGGTAGAAACGTGCATGGGGGCATTATGACAAAATAAAAATGGTCAGCATATATGACAAATAACCTCTTTCATAATATATTACTCAGAATATCTAGGTATTAGTTTTCCTTGGACTTGTATTTCTAGCAAAATACTGAAAATGGCTGTGTTATATGACAAAGTCAAACATTGTTTCTACATTTCATAAATATATTTATCTATTCAATTAATACCTAGGGTTAATAGTATCTTTTGGCGCAGAATTTTTATAACTTTCTTTGATGGATTGCTGTTCGATCCTTTGATATTCTACCATTCCATGGAGTAACAACTATGATTTCACTGACAAGACAATTGACTTTCTAATTAAATTGTTCAATTAACTATAGTCAACTTTTCGGGAATTAGCTTCAACTATGCCCTAAACGTCAAGTGCATAATGATCACAGAAATGTCTGAAACGTACTCATAAAAGCCTTCTGAGCATTGCATGTAGCATGGAGCAAAATCGAAAAAAAGAAAAGGTAAACTAAAAAGAAAACGAAAACCATTGATGAAATGTCTGGACAGTTATGCCTACTTTCTATGTGATGAAGCTTGTTTCAGTCTATTGAAATTAATAGTTATGTTGATTAAATCACATCATCATACACCACCTTTTTGGTTATCACTATCAACTTTAGTGACTTGACCCCTTATCCCTTTATTACAGTCAAAAAGAAGCCCCCCCCCCTCCGCCGATTCGAGAGGAATGCATTTGGCCCATATTTGGATCCCTGACTAGCTCTGACTAGACCGTGGCCCAAAAAGGGACTGGTGTATAGACTATTGTGAGTCGCATGTTTTCATGTGCAAACACTCTACATTACAATCTTTATATATGTTCTGGACTATCAAACATAACTACAGGACTACAGGACTACATATATATGTATCTATATTTTACACACATTCACTCACATGGCAGGATCTACCAGTGAACTTCAATAAGCTGGGCTATTTAACAGTTCAGCCTGCAGCCCAAATATGAGGTATGGAATAACATAATATATTAACTATAAACTAGTACAATGTATGTGTATATATATACTATTGATCTAAACTCATATTTAGACAGTGATTTTGCATGTAAAGTAGATCATAGAACTTATATATGTTTGCAACTATAAATGCTGTGCTGACTATCTTTGGAAACTTTGCAAAATTTGGAGTACTACTTGTGACTATATAGTATGTAAAGTTTAAAGGGAACAGTTTTTGAGACATGCTAGCTGTTCATGACTATATGTGCTACATATACATGAATGACTATACTAAAGTGAAATTGTCACTTATAGATAGATAGATAGATAGATAGATAGATAGATAGATAGATAGATAGATTGATATATTGCTTTATTGATTAATTGACTGATTGACTGATTGATTGACTGATTGACTGACTCACTAACTGTCTGACCTTATGCAGGTGTAACTTTTTACTCCATATATTTTTGCTATACAGTCATACTGACACAGGTAATTGATTTTATTCAATCTTATGCATACATTATAGTAATATATAATTATATATACAGAAAAAAAATTACATATATCTCAGCTGTTATCCTAGTCATTTACTCCCAATTACTACCAGTTACTACATGGATGCATAGTAGGCCTACGACCACTTGCTGCAGTTGCCCCAGCATAGGGCAAGGATCTAGGCACCATTACATAAGTCAGCCACACACACACACCTACACAGTCAGTCTGTATACTGCAAGTCTTAAGGTTCAACTGTCTGGCCCACTCTGGGTCATTGCTAGTAAATAAAGTGAACTTGCACAACTCATGCTTGGATCTTGGTGTTATGCTCACATCTGACTAAATTTGACATTTCTGGACACCTTTGTGACATTACTGGACTTTCCAAAGTAATGGAGACCCCTAAAAGTTACCTCTAAGGTAGGCTGATGAGTTTCTGACTTTGAATATGTCATTATATACAAAATGTACCAGGTTTCTTGAGCTGTTATCATAAGTTTTCCCTAGCTTTTGGCAGTATTTCAATGGTCAACCCACTCCTGTGTACTGTGAGTAGGCCCAGGCATTCTGTGTGTATAAGCAAAATATATGTACAGAGGAGTGAAAGCGGCCTCCTCTATCTCATATAGGAAACTGCTGATATAATAGGCTTAGAATTAAGTTAATGAATTTCTGGAACAAATTTAATCATAGGATGATATTAGTATCATGGGATGAGTTGATGATGGCTAAGTTTCATATCAGAAAGAAGTATGACTTGTTTTAATTGACACCTATCTGGTCAGGTCAATTGGAAGTGGATTATATTTCTGATGAACTTAATCTACCTCATGGAAGATCCTAGTTTGTCCTGTGATGATTGGAAATAAGGTCAACTGATCAATAAAAATAGAAGGTTAATTAACACTACAAACAGCTCTTCAGACAAACAAGCAAAGCAGCAGCATTCATACCACACGGTAAAACCAATCTGTGGTAAACTTTAAACTTTCTGAACCATATATGTCTATATCTATGAATTAATTCAAGGATCAATGTATTGATCAATCGACCGATTTACCAATTTGTGTCCTTCCGCCAACATTGTATCAAAATTTTCAGTAATGGAAATGGGGGGGGGGGCTCTTGGGTAAAACTGAGGGAGCTCTTCCCTGCTACAGCTCCCCCAATGATCAGTGGTGAAAATACAATTTCCTGTTCACTTTTTCAGTCTTTCGGGTATTTTTAGCCAAAATGTTACTCTGGTGGCAGCAGTTTTTTCCCTTTAAAGATTGGGAGTTGCTCGACGCTGCCGCAACCGGCCTAGGGCTCTCCCGAAGAAAATTTTCCATTTCCATCACCGTATTATATTTCATGATTGGTGCTTGACATGTCTCAAATATCGTTCTTTACTTCCTCTCTGTTTATGACTCCGTATGTTTTCATCTTCTATCGGATGATATTTCATGCTTCCACAAGCGGTTTGGTTGAGGATGTTAAGCATTGACCCAATGGCAAAACATCAACCGTTTTACTTACTTACAGGCGGCACTGTACTACTGTACATGTTGTTTCACTGATATTTTGTTTTTCCAATTATGAAAATAGGAAGTAATGACAACTGAAAGATACTTTAGATTTTCAAATAAACCAGACTGAAACTCATCAAAGTTTATAAAACAATTCTTTTGTCATGAGTCAGCTCTTCCGATAAGTTCTAGATTTAATTTGTGATTAAAGCAATTAAGAGAAATCCTGAAACCTACAAAAGTAATTAAACATTGAGAAAATGTTTGAATTATATACTTAACATTTCTTCGGAAGTGTTTTAAAAGCTTTTTCTTCTCTTTTTTATAAACTGATATATTATATAGATCTGTATAGGCCTATATATCACATATGACTGTAGTCCACTATATTTAAAGTTAGTAGCATATTATACAGTAGTATAAATACACTCTATTTATGGGTGTGAGTTTTGTGAGCCTGAAATATTTAACTTGACAGATCCATTATTGTTAAAACTGGGACTTTTTAGGACTATATCTGAACAGCATATGTAAGATATTTTGTATAATGGGATTTTTGTGACTGTAGTTGTATAAGGGGATAACTATCTCTTTATTAAATAGATAATTCTACCTGATAGATAGACAGATAGATGGACAGGTAGATCTAGACTGATAGATTGACATATAGATAGATAGATAGATAGATAGATAGATAGATAGATAGATAGATAATTCTACCAGACAGCTAGTTCTACAAGACAGCTAGACAGCTACACAGCTAGACAGATAGACAGATAGATAGATAGATAGATAGATAGATAGATAGATAGATAGATAGAATATTTATATATATAGAGATAAATAGATAGATAGATAGATAGATGGATAGATAGATAGATGGATAGATAGATAGATAGATAGATAGATAGATGGATAGATGGATAGATAGATAGATAGATAGATAGATAGATAGATGGATAGATGGATAGATAGATAGATGGATAGATAGATAGATAGATAGATAGATAGATAATTCTACAAGACAGCTAGTTCTACGAGACAGCTAGACAGCTAGACAGATAGACAGATAGATAGATAGATAGATAGATAGATAGATAGATAGATAGATAGATAGATAGATAGATAGTAAACATTTGCAATAAAATATGTCTATATTTCATTATCGATACCCGGTAATAACCTTTTATAAATCCACAAAAGGTGAAGTCATGTGCTAATCCCCATTCTCTTGGCAGAGTGGTCCCAGATTTACAGCTGCTGGTATGACCACTGCCAGATTAGAACATATTTGCCAATTGGCTGCCACTCCAACTTCCTCTCTCAGCTCTGTGACTGGCTGAAATTTTGTTCCTAGTGTGAATCTGATAAAATGGGATGGTTATATCATGGGCTTTATCCCCATATTAGCTCAGCTGGTATGGCACTCAGGGCTTTCAATTTAACAATTACTGAATCCTTGGTTCGGTTCCTGCATTGTGGCAATAGTTTTAACCATCCTTTGCCTGGTAGCTGTGTCCTCCTTCTGTCCTAATTAGCCTACCAAGTGCATTAATACGGCATGTAAAGTCCCAATCATCCATCCAATGCTGGTGGTGCTCTTTGCTTCCTTTTCCGCTGAGTCCCGGGTTCAATGACCTATTCCACTGAATGGCCTGAACATGGACCCCAAATAACATTTTTGCAATTCAACAATTCTTAACTTGCTTTTCACACTCAGGATGATGTGAAGCCCTTCATCTCTTATTTTCTATGGTTTATATTTATGGGTAATCTGTTCATTAACCCCTTTTCTTGTGATTTCGGGTTGCATGTAAGAACGTGTCTCCTCATGCCTTTTTTTTTCTTGGCCAAATGGTAGTGTCTTCGTCTATCCCGCCATGGTAGTAGTTCAATTCCCCAGACAGCTGGGTTGCTGAGGGGTTAAGATGCCTGCTTGTTCCGCTAAAGGTCTCTGCCTGTGTGGGTTCGACTCCCGGTTTGGGAACACAATTTTCAGTGGACCTTCCTAAGCAAAATCCCAGTAGGATGTCGTTCGGATGAGACATTAAATTGGTGGCCCCTTGCATCAGTGTCTGTGCTGGGCAAGTAAGAGATCCCTCACAGGGAGTGAATGTGTTACATGTTGAGGACTCTCTCTCCCATCTAATCAATCAACCCTCATAAGCGCCCAGGCCTGGGCTAAAAGGCTGCACTTACCATATATCTATCTCTCTGTCTATCTGTCTGATGCTGAGGTCTTAATCAATTCCTCACTTGTACTGTGGAACCTTTTTGGAAGATGACTATTTCATGGGGACAATTAAAAATGTGAAAGAGAGGACCTCAGATCCTTTGTCATGATGACATATCAAATATCATTTCCTAGTGATTCACTTTTTGTCAGTGACCACTTGCAACACTATTGTGTCATCGTTGCAATTTTGGTCTAAATTAGGTAGAATTGTATGGCGGAAATGACATTGTCACAACATTGTGAAGCAAAGTCGAGATAGGAGTTAGCATACAATATCGCGGCGATATTGTCTCAACATTTTGAAAACATCGCAACGTTGTGACAACATAATTTTCACAGATCATTTCTATGTAACAATAGGCGAGCCTCCACCAATTAGCAACATTGTGTTTTCGTTGTGTGCTCCTTGAGGTATAGTTAAATCTATCTATCTATATCTCCATCCATCTATAGTACTTGTGAATATTTTCACTATAATATCTCTATATTTATTTATATTTCTATTGGTCTATCTTTCTGTACCCTCTAATTACGTTGCCTATAGCCACCCACTTCTAACTGATGTCTATTAATATCTTGGAATATATTTTTAATATAGGCCTATTTAATGAAAATGTCAATTCATAAAATCGATGTAGGCAAATATTATTAACCTTGAATTCATGAGAATGTACTACAAAATTTCAGATTATCAATTTGTGATCTATACACTCTGGAGAGATAATATAATTGATGATGTCATGTTTGGTACATAGGCCTAACTACAGTACATACATGTCTCTCACATGCTTATATCATTCACCTCAGAATAATCTACATGTTTCACATGATTGAATTGTGTTCATTCATTTAGGATATATACTTGGAATGTACTGGAGCTGTCTGCATGTACTGGCATAACACAGACCATTATTTTTTGTGTAAGTTTTGACTTTTCAATTTCCCTCTTCTTTGTTCTTTGAACTTCCCTCTGAAAGAAATTCATTTTAGGGTTTAGAAATGTCATTTTTAGTCTTTAGAAATGTCATATTAAATATGTGTGTTGACTGTTCATCATGCAATAGTTCTCGTAATGTCACAAATTGTGTACTTTCATATTGCAAAAAATCTAGTCATTAAGTATGGTATTAAAATACGGTATACTTTTAAACCATTTTTGGCATCATGGACACTTCGAAGTTGCAACAACATGACGATGTCGCGATGTTTGTGTAAATTACGTAGAATTGTATGGTAGAAATGACATTGTCAGAATGTCGTGAGCAACATCGGGATATTACATTATATTAGCATGCAACTTTGTGACAACATTGTCACAATGTTGTGAAAAAATCTCGATGTTGTTATTGCGTTGGGGCAACATAATTTCTACCATACATTTCTACGTGGCAATTAACGAGCCCTGCACCAATTAGCAACATCATGTTTACGTTGTGTGCCCCTTAGGATGGTATTATTTTTTATTTGAAAATCCGGTCACTGTTAAGATTTAGCCAAATTAAGATGTGTTTAAACTCATTATTCTTTGCTGAAATCTGATTCGAAAGTATAAGTAAAATGTTCATGAATGGTTTGTTAGTGCCATTGATCTCGGTACATTTTTTTAAAAGACCTTTCCAGATGTATAAAATTTTAGAATTGTTGTAGTCATTGTGATTGAGGGTATTGATTTCCTTCATATTGATATTATAGATTAAAGCAGTTGTCTATTTCACAATGTATGTCTCTAATTCATTCCCAAGTCTGATGTAAGCAATTTCGAGATTTTTTGGGGACATTAGCTGATAGTCTATTTATATCAGGACTAAAAATAATAGTTCAAACATGTCACCTAGCATGTATACCCTGAGAAAATTGATAAGAATACAGTACAACATTTATATTTTTGCTTCTCTTTTTAACCGCAGTCTGGTAATCATGACATTCTATTGGTGCAATAACAATTTAAACTCAATAAAAGTTTAATCACCTCTAACAGATTATCTAAGATTGGAAAATCGATTTTTTGATCAATGGAAGACTTGAACAATTTGAGTGGCTTGAAACGTAAGGCAGAGTACTCCCAAATATATAGTTATAGTACAAGTTTAGATAAAACGCTCTGATAAAGACTTTAATGTGTTCCATAAATATTGGAGCTTCCAACACAGTTCCAGGGAGGTGTATTTTGAACCTTGCCAATGCCCTGAAATGCACAATTGGGCAGAGCTATTCTCATTCTCAATGTAGTTCCGAAATGTGTCAAACCATCAATAAAGTGACACATTTGTAATCGAGATTTACGTAAATCAAAATTTTGTGGGCTCTCCTGTTACACATCACTATTACAGCAGAGCACTGCTGGTACTTTTAATAGGCAGGTCTCCAACGTGCTGATGGATAGATGCATGATTGGGGCTTAATGGCCTATATCTAGGCTAATTAGGACAGAATGTGATTAAAACTGCTGTCCAACATAGATCTAGGTGACCTGGAAAGAGCTTGAATCGAACCAAGGACACCACTATAGATAGTTAGATAGATAGATAGATAGATAGATAGATAGATAGATAGATAGATAGATAGATAGATAGTTAGATAGATAGATAGATAGATAGATAGATAGATAGATGGATGGATAGGGCTATAGGTCCTGTATGTATGCACTTGTTACACCAATTAGGCCAGGAAGAGGACACATCAATCAGGCGAAGGAAGACTGTACAGTTCATACAGGTTTGGATGATAAGTTAGTGTAACATACATGATATTGTTTCATTTATCATTATATTTTTAAAACTTCCTGTAGTTCGGTAATTCCGCGTAGGGAAATGTGCTTCAATTCTTAAGGACACAAGGGGAATTCCCCTAATTAAGATCTTGTGATGATGGCTAACCAACAAGATTGCCAGGTTGCATGCATTAATGCATAAAGAACTTTTTCTGGCCTGATTTCCAATCTTTCTTATACATTCTACAACTGCCTAACTGTTTCGAAAATACTCTGCTCCAAAAATATTCCAGAATTCCATTCACCGCAAAAATGCACAAGACCTGCTCACTCCTACGAGAAAAATTTCTAGTAGTATGGAAATGTCGGACAGCTATTTGTAAAGCACAAAAAAAATTGAAAAAGAAAGCTTTTACAAAAAATTGGACCTAAATTCCACTCTCAAGCAAATTTAAAGTCTGAAAAAAAAAATGAAAAAGAAAAATTTTGAAGCATTCTTATAGTACGCTAGAAATTCACAATTGTTACTTTTGAGGAATGAAGAATGGCTTTTTGTGCTACTTAGATTTACTCATATTTACTAGGCTGTTACACTCTTACAAAAACTCTGACAAAGAGAGACTAGTTTTCCAAAACAATTTTGTAAATATGCTTGCTACTTTTCAAAGCCATTATCACATATATAGGCCCATTGATTGAATGAAATGTGCTGCACAACACCGCTCAGGTCGAAGCCCCGCAGTGCTGCTAATGATGACCGGTGTGTGTGCCCTATGGATACAACCGGTGTCTCTAAAAGCTAAAAAAATCTACGAGACTATTTTAAAATGTTTCGTGCGAACTTTATAAAGTTTTTTTTTACAATAAATTCAGAAATTTAATTATATTCAAAGTCATTTTGTCAGATTCTAAATATCTATATTTGTCAATCTATCTAGGCCTATACATCTATCTCCAGATGTTTTTTAGCACTTTAGTCAAGGGGGGCATCTGTCCCTGTGTCAAAGTTTGATTGGCAATTATTTTCTTGGCAATATTTTTGGACTCTTAGTCCTGCTATGTACTTTGAAAATTGAGAAATGCTTTTAATTATGATTTTGATTAGCCAATGGGTGGGTGATTTGCATTTATTTACAATTTCAAAAATTACTATGGTGTTTCAGAATTGTTTCTTTATAATTCCTTTGACACATTTGGCCAAACAACATGGTATAACATTCGAATGAAGCCTCTTACACAAGTTTACTTTACAAATAATAGATCTGTCTTCCAAGTGTCAACCTGCCCATATCTGTCTGACATTTTTCTGACTTTTGGCTATCTGCCTATATTGGTGAGACACAAGTTATTTCGCCTAGAGTTATATGGAGTTATGAAAAATAGAGCAAAACATTTATTGTGGCTAAAAACCATAAGGTACAAGGTGACGTTACAACAGCCATTTTCACATATTACCCTATTCAAAGTTTTCAAACTTCTGTTCATGTTTCGAAATAAACAATGTAGCCTTTTTATGGAGGCACTTTGCTGTTCGAAATCGCAGACTAAATTTCTTCAGAATTATTTCTTATAAATAGAAAATGTTGGCTAGCTTTTAATTTCGCCTTCGGGTCTAATTTAGGCCTATATGATACATAGATAGATAGATATGGTAAGTGCAGCCCCCGAAAGCCGAGTTCTGAGGGTTGATTGATGGGATGGGAGAGAGAGTGGGAGTCCTCAACATGTTACACATTCACCCAATGTGAAGGATCTTTTACTTGCCCAGCACAGACGCTGATGCAAGGGCCACCAATTTAATGTCTCATCAGTACGACATCCAGCTGGGATTTTTCTCATAAAGGTCCGCTGAAAATTTTGGGTTCCCCACCCTGGTTCGAACCCATGCAGGCAAAGACCTTCAGAAGAGCAGGCGGGAACCTTTTTCAATCCATTACACCGCCCAGCCTCCTATGTGTTGGGCCTGGGAGTAACCGTGCTCTGGTGGGTAGGGGAGAGCGGGGCACAGTGAGATGGCGGGCACAGTGAGACAAAGCCCGTACATCCAACTGGTACTATTTACAGATCGACCCTCTTTTGTATAGTACAAAAAGTAAGTAAGTGAGATGCTGTACTATATCCTGAATGCCTACGCTGTAAATCGAGAGTGGAATTTCAATATTTTGGTTTTTAACCAGTAAAAATAAATAATTTTTCCAAATAACTTTTTGTTATAATTCCCAAGAAAAATTGTATAATGCAAATCAATTGCCAGGGATTCAAACCTTGATTATTTGTCTTAGTTTAGTGAGATGATGAACCACAATGTAGGCATCCGGTCCGCAGGATTCAAAAATTTTATAAAGAGAGCCGCGTGGGGCACAGTGCGACAGTTTGAGGCGGGGCACAGTGAGACATGACAAATTACACTCCAAAAGACCTGAATGTAATGCATAGCTCGTAATTCACTATTAAAAACGAAATGCCTGCTATAAACTACTGATTTTAGTGAGTCATATCCGACGGGAAGCATCAGAGAAGAATTTTGATTAGAATGTAACAGGCGCGGCAGGTTAAATAAGTCGTGCATGTGTCCTGTGCGATGAAGGTTCGAAACATGCACAAAAAAGGACCTAAAAAATCACTTAGCCAGCTGCTTTTATTAGAGTACAGTAGCAACAATTGATAGAACAATTCCGCAGGTCCTGAGGATCGGTGGTTATGGCAGCAGATGCCCTGTCTCACTGTGCCCCGCCTGCTGTCTCACTGTACCCCGCCCATGGGGCACAGTGAGACACTTAACGAGCATGGATGTAACTCAAAATTTCTCCAAACCTGTAACAGGTAGGAACCTGACACAATGTACCCAACATCATTATCTATAATGTGGACCTGATCTCATTTAACTCGTTACTGCCAACATTTTGGAACACTTGAAAATAAAAAAAGTGTCTCACTGTGCCCCGCTCTCCCCTACATTAAATGTTGAAGCTGTATTTCTAGACTTTTCCTGTCTTTGTTTTAAAATGTTTGAATACATTTAATTATATTAAAATTTTTATTTGTAGTCCTTTCTCACTTGTGAGTTACATGCATTTACTGATGAGGGCTGCACTTACCAGGACTTACCAGTCTCTGCTGAGATATATGATTTACCATATTGATATTTAAAGGTCATCACATGTACATTACAATAACAAATACATTTCAATGAAATTATTTCAGATATTAATAACTGGACTCCTGGCTTTAACCCAAACAGTCGTGTAAACAGGAGCCTAATATCATTTTGAGAGAAGAAACATTTTGTAAAACATTCTGAAAAACGTATTGTATAGACTCACTTGATGCATGTAGGATTTCAAATGTAGAATTCACTGTTAACATATATCAGTACATGCAATCATTGTCAATATATAGAAAACTCTTCTTTTTTGTCTACCCCTCAATTGTTTGTGGTGTCAATTTTAAATCTGAAAAATGTTAAAAACCTTTTTGAAATTAATTTAATTATAAGAGTTTTGGTGTACTACTAATTTTTATAGAACTATAAAAAAACACATAATCTTTTTGGTACAAAATGGCATCAACTACATTCTTAACAGAAATGTTTTATAGGAACCTTTAAGGGTTCCATTAGCTGCTATAGATAAGGAACCCTAAAAGGTTCAGTCCTCAACTTTAAAAAGGTTCCAACAGCAAACAAAAACAACATTTAGATAATCCAGCTGCACTGAACTCCCACAATGGTAACCCTTTCTCAAGTTGGAGCACAGTGTCCTATCATAGGGTCTTCCCACCAAATATTGAACCTTTTCAATTCAATTGAACCCTAAAAAAATTTAGGACCTAGTTTTGGCTGTGGTTTCTTTATATATACCATGAAGAACCTTTTGCGTTAAGAGTATATGTCAACATTACGCCTTTGAAGAGGGTTAGCTCAGTTGGAAGGCATCCGATATATAGTTGCAGTCCCAAAATATTCAGTGTCACCTGTAAGTGAAACGGGTGATATTTTCCATGGGGTCAATGCAAAACATCCTCAACCGAACTGCTTGTTGAAAAGACGCTAATCTCATGAGATAAAAACTTGTATGGTCATAAAGGACGACAATATCGCAGGTATGTTGGATACTTAGCCCAATGATGCCAACTTTCTTTGCTGCACTCCCGAGTTTAGTATGGGTCAAAGTCTTTGATAAGTAAGTGAAACACAAGGCTGATGCAATTTCAATTGGGAGGAGGATTCACTGACTTATGAAAGGTTTGGACCCATATGTAAAACTGTTTGTGGAGTCAAAGAAAATTGGTAGCCATCTGTATCCCACATGCTTCAAGAATTGTCATTTTGGCCATGCATTTTCTTTGTATTATGTGAGTATCCTTCCTTCCACAAGAAGTTTGGTTGAGGATGTTTACCGTTGACCCAACCGCAAAAAATCACCCATTTAAGCTACTTACAGGCGGCATTGTACATTGTAGTTGACAAATCAATGTTCGAAGGCAATTGAGTCCTTTATATTATGAAAGGATCCCACTTCAAATTACAGGAAGTGAGTTAATTTAATTTGATTAGACATCTGATTTGATATGATTTTGTTATTAATATGGGCTGAGTTTAATCATTATCTTTATGGTGTAGGCGTATTTTATCAATGGTGTATTTTTTCTGTCAAATTTCATACTACACGATACTATTTGCAAAACAGGGAATTTTTTTTTGATAGATATTAATTGAAATATGTATTTCCTGATTGCTACAATTTGTCTTCTTACACAGAGAGTGTATTTCCTGAATCACAAATAACTATGAGGAATTTCATGTTCTTGTTATAGCGGAAGAGAATTTATCATTTGACTTTGATATCTACTGTGGAAGTGTACTGCTTTTTCAGTTGAGAAGGTGTATACTGTGGCGACAATGTCTGTATATTATATAGCTGAAAACTTGTGTTCAAATACAGGTTCGATTCTTGCTGTGGCCTTGTCTTCCTGGTAAGTTATCTTAATTAGTTTTTACCTTCTGTGAACGAGGTTCGAAGAAACTATTGTAATCACTTATACATGAAGTGTTGTCCATCCACCCGGAGAGCGGTTTCTAATTGGAGCACTGAGGCCAATCTTAGAGGACAAAGTGTAAAGAGGGTATAAGATCTCTGGCTGTATGAATACAACTTCCAGTGTTGAGTCTGGCTCTCAGTAAGCTGTCCTCTCTGTCAGTGTCTATGTTGGACAGGTCGATGACCCCATCTCAAAGTATTGGTTCTTGAGGGATAAAATTTTCTGTTATGATGTTCAGTTTTCAATTACTTACTGTGGGAGGATACGCTGCATGTTACTAATCCATTTTATTGACCTGTTAGATTTAAATAATATCTACCGATGTTAATTAATGGTTCGTAATTAACCAGCAAGAAAAAGTATATTTTGTTGTAGAGCTGGACACGACTAATGGCTAGATTTCAAACCATAAAATCAAGATGACTTATTCGGTTGGTTGGCCGGTGGACGACAGGGGGATAAGTCGTTCCCCGGTCAAAACCCAGCTACTATTGTATGCACTTTAGTGAAATTTGTTTTCCAAATTTCATCCATGTATATATACATCCAATATGGCTGAGCTTTGGCCTGCAGGCTTTTTGTTTGTTTGTGTTTTACGCCTCTGCAGCACCTTAGTGGGCTATATCGAGGCAGGCGATCGCCGTATGATGATGAGATGAGAAGACTGTGAGTCTGGCACATACCCTATTAATTCAGGGATGCCCAAGGTCTTTCAGTTGCCCAAGCATAGAACACTGGATACAACCCGCCTCCATTTAATGTCCCATGGGCTCGGACTAAATTGAGTTCCGGCGTGGGATTCGAACCCACGCCCTCAGAGCCAGTGGTTGTGCAAACAAGCACTCTTAACCATTAGGCCACGGAGGAACTCTCTTTGGCCTGCAGGCAAATTCTCAAGAAAATTCTCAACTTAATTGTCAAGATTATAACTGTTGAGTCAGTTTTTTTTCACAAAACAAAAGAGGAAAACCAAATTACTACATTATTGGACCTCCAGAGTGTATTTGTACTATGTGTGTATAAATGTTTTGCTTCTAGTAGACGGAGTAGATGTCTTATGTAGAAAGGGGTATGGGCCTATGTAGAAATATATGTAGACTCCTGCAAAAAAAAACAAAGTCGCAATCATATATTTCTTAGTAATTCATAGCCTAGGCCTGCAGTTCACATAATCCCCAAGAAGGTTACTGTAAACTACTGTGTTTACAATTAGAGGGGTTGTGGATATTTTTTATGAACCCCAAAGTCTCTTACAAGTGTGTATAGGGCACGAGGGGGGCACAAGGAGGGCACTAGAAGGATCATGCAAACCATTGCAAGGCCTGTATGCCAGGTTGTGTAGCCAGGTTGTGTAGCCAGGTTGTGTAGCCAGGTTGTGTAGCCAGGTTGTGTAGCCAGGTTGTGTAGCCAGGTTGTGTAGCCAGGTTGCTCTGTTGTCATGCAACTGGTGGTTTTGCTAATTCTTATTGGACAATTTTTAAAAATATCATTTTGAGTAAAATTTATTTAAGCTGTCACTGAAGATGAGCACAAAATTGTTGAATTTCACCTGACGGTATCTGCGCCACAGACGTGCAAAAACGCAATTTTCAATTGCCTGTACCTCGATCTCTATTTCAGCTACAGAATTGCGGTTGATTTCACTTG
The DNA here is from genome assembly GCA_026936325.1 of Platynereis dumerilii. NCBI lineage: Eukaryota > Metazoa > Annelida > Polychaeta > Phyllodocida > Nereididae > Platynereis > Platynereis dumerilii. The sequence goes on from JAPTHN010000003.1 coordinate 97,390,643, forward strand.
GAAACTCTTTTTGCTAGCTTTCAAATGATATGTAGTATTATACTGAAGGAATTGTACCAGTTGGAAAAATGACTGACAAAATAATGTGACTTTCATAATTTTCAAAGTATACTTTAAAGTTTAAATAGAGAATAAGTCATCTTGATTTTATGGTTTGAAATTTAGCCATTAGACGTGTCCAGCTCTACAACAAAATATTATTTTTCTAACTGGTTAATTACAAACCATTAATTAATATTGGTAGATATTATTTAAATCTAACAGGCCTATTAAGTGGATCAGTCACATGCAGCGTATTCTCCCGCTGTAAGTTATTGAAAACTGAATACCATAACAGAACATATTATCCCTCAAGTTCCAATACTTTGAGATGGGGTCATCGACCTGTCCAGCACAGACACTGACAGAGAGGACAGCTTACTGAGAGCCAGACAAAACACTGGAAGCTGTAGTCATACAGTCAGAGATCTTATACACTCTTTACACTTTGTCCTCCAAGATTGGCCTCAGTGCTCCAATTAGAAATCAAACCCATGACCCATGCTGAGGTGCAAGTGGTTTAAACACTGAGCCCAACTAAAAAAATTCAAAAAGCTAATAGAATTTTTATTACAGAAATATGATGTTCAGGTTTTACTCTTAAGTGGTAAAAGCTGGCTGTGTTTACATTCAAGCTGTGAAGTCTGGGCATCAAGTTTTGCTATAGCTTGCTGACTATGCAAGCATATAGATTTTACTATAGGTAGGGTTCACATACCTGGGAGTCATAGATAATGGCAAAGAAAAAAGTGATAGTAAAACTAGTCACCTATTACTCACATATCATAAAGTAGTCCCCAAATAAATTGTGTTTATTTATTCTACTCCAATGCAATCTTCATTGAGTTATACAACGCCATAATATTGCAGTCAAGCTTGAATGTGATCTCATAGATAGATAGATAGATAGATAGATAGATCTATAGATAGATGGATAGATGGATAGATGGATAGATAGATAGATAGACAGATAGACAGATTGACAGATAGATAGATAGATAGATAGATAGATAGATAGATAGATAGATAGAGAGATAGAGAGATAGAGAGATAGAGAGATAGATAGAATATTGATCGATTGATTGATTAATTGATTGACTGATTGATTGATTGATTGGTGAGAGACAGACGGACAGACAATTTGAATGCCAGGTGGGCATGAAGACTTAAGCTAGTTGGCTGTAGATATACAGATAGATAGACATGGTAAGGGATCTTTTACTTGCCCAGCACAGACACTGATACAAGGGGCCGTCAATTTAACATCTCATACAAATGACATCCAGCTGGGATTTTGCTCAAGAAGGTCCACTGAAAATTTCGGTTTCCCCACCCAGGGTTTGAACCCATGCAGCGAAGCAGGCGGGAACCTAGACCAATCTGCCACCTAGCTGCGACAGACTAACAGACCGATTACACAAATTCAGCACTTTCTTCACCATCTCTGCTCCTGCAGTATCTCTAATGGCAAAACCTTACCCATAAGCTGAAGTTTACTATTACACTACTAACTGTTTACCCGACCTGTCAAGGGACTTTCTCTGTGTGTACATATTTACAGAAGTTTTTCAACACAGATTACATAATGGTAGGATTGCTTGTGGAGCTTGACTTCTAATCAAATCTGCCAATGATGGCTTTGGGTTCAGGGTTGGGCAATTGTATTAGTGTTGCCTTGCATACATGCAGTTACTGTAAATTCATATAAAATAAATATATGAACATTTAAAACAGGAAACTTTTTCGTTAAGATTGTTTCATTTATGAATTGAGCAGACAGACAGATTCATATGGCAAGAGACTTGTACTAAAACTACAAGGCATTGCAAAGCTTGTATATTGACACAGCATTGTGATAATGGATGCTCCAATTGGAACCACTTTTTCAGATCCGATACCAGTAGCGATATGGTGTTTTTTTGCCAATATCATATATACCGATACCTTCCGAAAGCAATACGATGCATAGGCCTACCATTGGTTTTATGTATGGGGCAGTGCCTCTGATGCTATACCGATAAATACTGCTCTTTGGTGTCTAAACCACCAAATTGGCACCAATACCTATAAGTGCTAGTTATATCCCGCGTTTGAGGGAATATGTGATATATCCGAGGCGTTAGCCGAGGATTATCACATATTCACGAAAACAAGGGATATAACTGACTTATACCTTAAACAAAACAAAATAAAACAAAAACTAAGAGATTTAAAAAAGAAAATAAAACAAGAAGGATTTAGAAGAAGAAGAAAACACCTAGAAACAATTCGTCATGTGGGATTAATTTAATTACATGATGATATGGAATTCCTTAAATAAAAGAAATTTAAAAAAAAAGGGAAAATGAGGAAAATCAAAAATGTCAAAAAAATCAGTTTAAAAAACATAGTTATAAAGTGAATCGAAAAACTTGGCGAAACAATGGCAAAAAATTTAGTTGGAAATTTTTTGTTAGAAAAAAAAAATATTTAGAAACAAAAATAGGGAAGGGAGGGGAAGTTTTAAAAAAGTGTATAAAAAAATATTGGAACAAATAATTTTGGTAAGAAATTAGGGGGAGGGGATTTGGAAAAGCATATATATTAGCGTATTAGCGCTGATTAGAGGGAAAATGTAGACAAAAGAAATAATTTTAGACAATTTTTTTCTAAAAATCAAAGGAATATATGCATTTGGATTGTTAGGTGGCAACAATCAGATTACGGGGGCGGGGGGGGGGGGCTTTGAGTTTTAATAGACAAGAAATTGTTTATTTCATGGATGGTAACTGCAGCAGTAATTGGGCCTATTTATTTCGACAGAATGACGTCCTCAAATATATGTTCTAAATCAAACGAAACCATGCTAAGAAATATCTCCACCACTTATTTCAAGACTACTCAAAAAGTTTTTAAAATTATTTCACAAAAACTAGGCAAGGAATTATTACTTTTTTTTTTTAATTTCCAAGCCTCCCCCACCCCCGACATCTAATATGGTTGACCCCTTAGTCGTGTTACTGACATTAAAATCTAATCTGGGGTCAAATTAAAGGATTTACGGATTTGTCGCAGATATTTGGTTTACTTTTGTTTTCATATTTTTAAATTTTGTTGGTAATTCAGTTTGGTACAGTTTTGCTGTTTGTGTTATGAGCTTTGTTATACAATGACGCTTATATATCCTATATACTCCCATGGGCGTATAAGTGAACAACAAAGAATATACGATATATACCAGCCAAATACAGGCTTCTGATTGGCTGATGGGTCATAGGTATGGTATAATAGATATTGGAACATTCGTAATTATGATAATTATTTGTAAAGGTCTTGGGTGAGTCTTTTCATCAAAAGACAAAAGCTGATGCCTTGAATCTCAGGATTCTTGTGTTTGTGGAGAGTTCGTTGTCTAGTGGATAAGGTGCTCGCCTAGTAACTGAGACATTGTAGGTTCAACTCCCAACCATGGCACGGAGGAACTGAGCAGATCCTCCATAGCTCTGCTTCACTTTACCCAGGTGTAAATGGGTATTTGGCTATAGGCAGTGATGACAACTGTATAGTGACATAGCATTGTGTGTGCTGGAAATGGTTGCCTGGCTGCATACTCCCTGGGGGAGTTGAGAAAGGCTCAAGCTTGAACAGGCCTGCCAAAGGTGTAATTGTAAAGTCTGTTGAGACTGACTTCGTTGATGTGATGGACCATAAAAAAGTCTACCTATACATTTGTTGTTAAACAAGCAACGCCAATCAACACAACTTTCATGTTTGAAACTTTGCCGTGCTTTTACTATATACACTGTGCACTATATTACAAAGTTTGAAAATACAAATAAAAAAGAGTAAAAGTGTAAGGCCTAGTACGAGAAAATAATTGACCATCTCAACATTTTCATATTCTATAATTTATTGCACAATCTTGGAAAAATATATGTAGGGCCTATATTTTGAAAATGGGTCACGAGACTTCCTGTGGGGCAAGACAGTCTGAAAATAATACAATACCTGATGTATATATATATATATATATATATTATATATATATGTAATAAGTTTCTTTTTATGAAGTTTTTTTCTGTTCAAAAAGACATTTCCTACGTGTTGCGTGTCGCTTATGATTGCTTCATTACAGTGTCATTTGCTGTGCAATATATCTCATGAAGTATAAATGTTGCTACACACACCTAGTGGATGGGGCAATTTCCAGCCAACAGACAAGGGGTAACTACAGGAAGGGGGGTTATGACCTCTGGGTAGTTACCTTGGCCTACACCAGGTGCCAAAATGTTGGGGTAATTAAGGAAACAGAAAAAGAATGTTACAAGAAAGTACTAGAGTGGAAAAGAACGTTTTAGTTTCTTTTTCACTGCTTTTTGGTACGTTATCTGTTGTATTTTTAGCTCACATGAAGACCTGTAACAGCAAGGAGAATTGCATGACCCTGTCTATCTGATCTCACATAAATCTAATTGTCTTCTTCTTTTTCATCATCTTCTTCTTCTTTTTCCCTTCCTGTCCCCTGCTTGATACAAACCTGCATTCACTCGAATAATGACAACTTGGGGACTTTGGAGTCTCTTTGACAACTCCTGCTCCCAAATTAACAATTATATAAAATCTTTTAAAAAGGCCTGCTAAAATTGTATTCCACATAATTGTGATCATGATTGTTGTTCTTCTTAAAGTCAACAGCTCATCTCCTCTTGTCTCAACTCATCTCAGCTCATTGCCCAGTAAACAAACTTTCAAGTTTCTCTGGGTGCCCCTTCAACAACCTACATACATCTTATACAATATACTGTGTACCACTTCAAAAAATGATGTAATGCTATACTGAAAATGAATGAATTATCTATCTATCAGGTGTGACCACTTGTTTAAATATCATTTATCTATCTGTGTCTGTTGCTCTTTCTATCTATGTATCTATCTATCTGTCTGTCCATTCAACATGCCTCAGCCACATATGTAACAGCTTGTAACCATCATACAACCTGTCCAACTATCTTACATAGTCTCCAGGATGGCCTTTTTCTAAGACATATCAATTCAGAATATTGCAGAATATTTTCTCTTTGATATATATAAAGACATTTCATGACAACATACATACAAGTCCCAAGAGTGGCAAGTGTCCACTGGGGCTATTGATATGTATATTTCTGAAAAGGCTTTCACACAACCTCATAGTACAAATTGTACTATTCGTTCCAAAAATGATTTTCTCTTCAATAGGCAGTATGTAATAGACTATGTATATTGGACCAGGTATTCAAAATTCAGGCCTCACTTCACAAAATAGTGGTTTTTGTAAGTTGTAAGTTTGTGGACGAAAATTATAAAGACCTGAACATATATCGGAAGTTACTTAAAGAAATGTAGGCATATAGTATAGCTGTATTACAGTAATTTCAATAATTATTTATATATGGACAGAAGACGGTTTCACTTTCAAAATTCACTTTCTGTCTGTATCAGAGACAATCAAATTTGTAATTTGTATGATTTCCCACAGCATTATTGGATCAGTATCATAGAACAAAAGCTAATAAATGTATATATATATATAATATATATATATATCTCAATGGATAGGTCTGTCAAAGGCTGCTTCTGTCCAATAGATAATTATACACACCATACCTTCAAATATATTAAATTTTAATCCAGCAGACTTCCATATAACATGACTCTCAGAAATTGTATATCCTCTTTGTAGAATTTTCTCTGCTCATAGTGAGGCTTTTGTCTATATTTTTGAGATTCTGTCTGTCTGGGAGATGAAGTCTCAAATTTAGACCTGTACATTTCCTTTTTTGCTAAACGTATCATGTATGATATCGAATGTATGAAATGACTCGTTTGTAGTACATATATATTCAATTTGTATGTTATCCTTTGAAAAAGATAATGATAGCAACTATTTTTATCATCATATTATATTCTTTTTATAGGCCTATCTGATATTTTGAAATATTAGTATACAGTGTCGCCTGTAACTTAGTGAAACGGGTGATATTTTGCCATTGCCACAATGCTAAACATCCTCCTCCAAACTGCTTGTAGAAGCATTAATTCTCATCCTACTACAGGAAAACCTATTGGGTCATAAAGGCCAGTGTTTGAGGCATGTGGGTTAACAATGTATGCCGATTTTCATTGCTTTACTTAGAGTTAGGTATGGGTCAAAGTCTTTCATAAGTAAGTAAACCACTAGCTCAATGTTATTTCAATGGGAGGGGTGGTTCACTTACTTATCAAGGACTTGACCCATACCTATTATAAGTCGGAGTACAGCACAGGAAATTATCAGTCATTTTTGTCCCACATGCCTGAAATATTAGTCTTTATGACCCAAAATGTTTTCCTTACTTCGGATTAGAATTCATGCTTCTACAAGCTGTTTGGTCAAGGATATTTGGCATTTCAGCAATGGCAAAATCTCACGAAAGACTCAATCTGGTTTGGACCTGTGCCCTGCGTATGCATGAATACCGTCAAATGCGTCCTGGTTCCCCCTACCGTTGTTGCTACTTTGATATGATTGAGTAATCGGGAAATAAGTAATTCTATAATTGAGGACTTGATTGTCATGTGATCTAGAATCTGCCACAGATTGCCTTTTAAGGTTACGGAATGTGGTCACGTGATCTTTCTTTCCTGTTGGGATGTCAGAGTTGATGCTGTTGTTCTCTAATTGCACGACTAATGAACCGGTTTATGGCAAGGGAAAATGAGAAGAAGATAATGATAAAGTTGAGAGAAGGGAATATTGTGAAAGGATGGTAACAAACAGTGAGACAGAGAGAGAGAAGGAGAGTGTTTGAAAAAGGTAAGGAAGTTAATAGATACCTGCAATGTCAGAAATTTGGTCGTAATCGTTGATGAAAAGATAATATTTGAGAAACCTGTTAGCGAAATATGCCAACATTCTTACTTTAAAATCTGTGAAACATCTCAAGACTGCGAAAGTCTATGAAGAAAGGTGTAGTTTAAAATATGGTAAATACTCTGCTCACACCTCACTGGGACAATGGATAGGGCATCTTGTGAAGAAGTTACTGATATAACTCTGCATCTGGCTTGAAGGAATATCTGAAAGTCAAGATATTGTGGGACAATGCAGAAAGAAACTTCACTGGTTGCCTGTTCCTGGTTGAAAGCAGTTGGAGCTGATGACAACTTGGAAGGCATAACATTTGGCCAAGCACTTATGTGATAAGGAACTTGTCAAGCTTGCACTTCATCAACTGAATCAAAACATGAAATTTCAGCATGAAAATTGAAAAGTGACAGCAAGCTCACCCTAACTGAAGGAGCTACAAACAGCCAAAGAAAGTTTGAAGACAAAGCTTTCTCTTTTGCACAACTATGGAACAAGGTACCAGAAAGTGCTGGAGCACAGAGACCATGAGACCCTGGAGAGTTTTACAAAATCCAATGCCTTACCAATACTATTGCCTCTGAGCACTTCGTGGGAAGAGGCACTAAACATGGTATCATTATTTTTACTTGGACAATTGGCCTAGTGCCAAAGTTCACAAGTTTAGGTCCATGCTTTTATTCCCAAAAACAGGTTTAACATTTGAAAAATTGCGAAATTTCTTAAAAATCTTCTGATCTGACAAAAAAACAAACTGTGCCAGTGTTGTCTATATGTCTAAGTACTCTTATTTATATGATGAAATATTGATACTTTAACATTATGGACTATCACATGCACAATTTTAGAAATGGATATCTGACAGATTGGTTTCACTCTCTGAGCTTTGTGGGTCGGCAAATTATGATTGAAGTTGATGCAATAATGTATTCCCATTTGTGAAAGTATTCCTAGTATTTTAGGTTTAATGATGAATTTATTGAGCATATATTTGGCTGATGATGAAAAAATAGGTGTATTTGAAACGTATTACTAGCTTTACTAAAAAAAACTTAACATATGTAATGAAAGTGTTTGTGTATATGATATTTGGATTTTTTTTTCAATATTTATAGTGTGACCAACTACTATATACAATATATATACCAGTGTGTCAACCTTACACATTTGTTAATGCATTAAAGTTTTAAAACATATTTGGACAAAAATAAAAATTAAAGTATTTATAAGTTGAATGACCCCTCGAATAATAGCTAGACGCGATAATTGATCTGACATATTTCATTACTGTGACTGTATAATACTAGAAGTAAAAATACAAAATTATTTTATATTATTGTATTTCATTTCGTTTTTCATACTTATTTTTCACCCATGATGTAGCCAAATGGGGCTGCATATGCATATTATAGTATAATAATGTTAAATAGCAGTATATTTATAACAAATGTGAAACTTCAGTTGGGAAGTACTGTCACTCCAGTAAAGATGTAACTCCAGTAATGGACAAAAAGGTAGAAAAGAAAGATAGAAAGTTGGGGTAAAAAAGGATAGATAGATAAATGGTTAGATAGATGGATTAGATGGATAGACAGATAGATACATAGATACATAGACAGATAGATTTGTTTTTAATCTGCTTTTTATCGGGCCACATTAAAAACTTTTTATTAAGATGTGTTACCGGTATAAATAAATAAATAAATAAGTAGATAGGTAGATAGATAGATACATTTTTCATCTTTCTTTTTTTTCACTTAAATTTACTAACACCCTTCTAACTTTTTTGAGGAAAAATATATCATTGCCTGATGGCTGATGCTTATTACAAGTGCTTGCATCAGCTGATGGCAAACTGTAGCTCCTCTTCATAGCCTCAGTAGTTGAAGTCAGTTGCCTCATCCCATACCCCTAGCCCCATCCTCCAGCCCCATCCCATAGCAGCCAGGTGGTTGTACCAGCCTCTGCATCTTTCGCCATCACATACCAGGCGTCTTGGCCATTCTTACTTAGTCCGAAGTACTGGATGCTCTACACTGTAAATTTTGAATTGTGAGTTAGCTTAATTGATTGAGTGAGATGGAGAAGAAACCGCACCCACATGGCGGTACTTCGTGACAGCAGAATGGTAGTCTTGGAAGGCTATGAAAGTCTGGGTTAGGGTAAAGCTTCAACACATGGTAAATGTAAATGTAAATGTAGAATTTTTCGTAGTCCATTACACCGATGAAGTCAGTCTGAAACTTTACAATTGCACCCGTGGCAGGCCTGTTCAAGCATGGGCCTTTCTCAACTCCCCATGGAGTATACAGCCAGACAGCCGTTTCCAGCGCACACAATGCCAAGTCACTCTACAAGCGCCATCACTGCCTATAGCCAAGTACCCATTTTCACCTGGGTGAAGTGAAGCGAAGGGTTATGGAGGATCTGCCCAGTTCCTCTGTGCCATGGTTGGGAGTCGAACCTGCAACCTCTTAGTTACCAGGCCGACACCTTATCCACTAGGCCATGACACCGCTTTGGTAATCTTTGCAATGGATTGCAGGTAGTGAGCTATTTTTAGACACACAAGTATATGCTACCTGCACTGCAGAACCACCTAGCTTATTGGTGAACAACTAAATGATACTCTACTGTATTTTGTTTGCAAGTTATTACTCTGTCAGTAATTTTACACAGCGCCTACACAGATTTCAGAATTGACAACCGAATTGTATTTTCCAGTAAAAGCGGTCAACATTTTGGTAAATCAAAGAATTTGTACTCAGTGAAGTGTTTATACGACAGCTAGCCATATATATGAGTATTATAATTGATATGATGATATATTGTAAACTAATGAAGTTCATAAAACTAGATTATAGTGAAACTCAGCAACTCGATGTTGTTTTGATCAATTTGATGAATGAGGACAAAGATGCCACTATTGCTGATACCGTAGAAGATATGTCATCACTGGAACAGTCATAACACACATAGATAGATAGACAGACAAACAAATAGATATATAGATAGCATTTATTAAAACTTACTATGCTTTGGGAACTACTGAATATAGTGATAGATATTAGGCCTAATTCTTCAAAATACATAACAGTAATTTGAGAATTGATGTTTTTGCAGCACTTAAATGAGATTTGTTACTAAGTCAGCCAGATTTTCTGACTAATGTCTTGGCCTGTTTCACTACCTACCACTATGCCAAGTATATGTCGACTTGTAGGGTGGTTACCAGTAACTTCCCATACACCTTTCATTTGGTGATTGGTGCATCGGTTGGTTGATAGGTTGGTTGACTGGTTGGTTGGTTGGTACGTTGGTTGGGTTGGTCAATTAGTTTTGTTTTGAATCAGCTGGTAGGTTTATTTGGGGTATTAATTGGCTGGTTGATGCATGATTTGTTGGTTAATTGGCTGGTTTAGGGGTGCATTGGTTGATTGATAGGTTGGTTAACTGGTTGGTTGGTTAATTAGTTAGTTTATGGATGTGTTGGCAGGTATGTTTATTGGGGATGTATATTGACTGGCTGATGCTTGATTTGTTGGTTAATTGGTTGGTTTATGGGTTAATTACTTGGTTGGTTTGGTTGGTTTATGGGTGTATTTGCTACTGAGTTGGTTTATGGGTGTACTGGCTGGTGTATTGGTTGTTTTGTTCATTGGAGGAGTTGGTTGGTCTGCTGGTTGGTTGGTAGGTTTATGGGTGTACTGGTTGGTTGGTTTGTTTACTGATTGGTTCCGTTGTTTGTCTAACAGTTCATCATTCAGTCAGGCAGCCAATCAGCATGCAGTTTAGTCAATCAGTGTGCCAATCAGAACATATTTGGACATCCACTCTTGCTGACATTTTCTGACATTTACCAAACCAATATGGACATTGGGGTTGTTTTTTTTTCAGGACAGGCAAAATCAGTTAATGAGCTAATAGGTTGGGAAATCAACTTATCTAAAACAAAGATTTTGGCAAATAAATATAATACTTCTAATTGGCAGTTCTACTCCCATTCATCATAGCATGGCTATTTCTGTGCCACATTCCAAGTATCAGCCAGCTCTTCATGAATCATGAAATAGTGGTCTTTCTGTAGGTATGTCTATCTGTGTGTGAGGTTGACTCACTATCATAACTATCATAGTATCACATTTGGACTTTAATTACATTTGTATATATTTAATCAATATATTTATATATCTACACTACACATACACAATATATCTGGCATACCACATTAATCCATATACAAATATATGAACATGGATCCACCTTATATTATATATTTATATTATTATATTATTATGAAGTGTGATGCATAATTAACGGTTTATGACTAACATGTTCAAATATTTGGAACCTGGTATTTTTTGCAGGATTTTATTATTTTTTTTTTCAAATGCCAAATTGTACTATATGTTTTGCCCTCATGATTCAACTTAGTGTAAGGAGGCAGCTGAAGGGGGGGGGGGTATCTCCCTGTCTGGAGGGGGGCACATTCTGCAGTTTCAGAGGGTAGGCTGTTGGCTGGGATGGGTGCCAAACTCTAGTCAACCAAGCAACCTGTCAGAGTGGCTCAGAGTCAGTTCAGAGTGTTCAGTGTTAAGAGGAACATTTGGGTCAAAAAGAGCAGTCAGGATGCACTCCACTGGGATACATGATCATATAGACGTCCAGCTGATCATATAGACATCTAGCTGATCACCCAAGACATCTGGGTGACCATAAAGACATCTATCTGATCATACAGACGTTTTACTGGGTCTCAGCTGATCACACAGTCTGTCTGTGTTATCTAATCTTCCTCTGATCATCCCAGACTTCATACAGGCATGGCAGACACCTACATCTCAATTAACTGGCGGATACATTATCATATAGACATTTAGTTGACCATGCACACATCTTCTTGATTCTGTACTGACCATTTGATGTCATCTTAGAAGAAATCTGATCATCCAGACATCATATAGACATCTACATGGTTATACATCTTGTCTGGTCAGAACTAGAAAGTGCAACCCGCTAGATGATAACTTCTGCCCATCATATAGACGTCTAGCTGATTATATGGACATCTGGCTGATTACATAGACATCTAGCTGATTATATAGACATTTGGATGATACTACAGACATCAAGCTGATTATATAGACATCTACACAGTATCTGGCACCCTTGAAGTTGACATTTGTGTAACTCTGGGTCCATGTGGCTGATTGTGCTCAATGTTCCTGGGATATGAAACTGCAGAATGTCATGGATAGTTAAATACTTTGGATCTCAACGTGTCTCTGATAACCTGGATATCTTGACAAACACACAGAGATATACTTGATTACATGGAAAACTAGTTGGATTATAATTTGTTGTGCCACATCGGATTTCAGCATCTCTATCGGGTTATTATTGTCACCTTCTACTCTTTCTCTGTGTGTGTATGTATATTTAAACCTTTGGCCATCCCCTGATATCGAAATATATATTTCGGGTAGAGTCCATATCATTATATTTCTTCAAACATATCTGTATTTATTAAAGTTCATATCAATAGATATCGTGAAGAATGTAGATATTTCACTTTACATATAATATGGCTATACCAGATAATGCAGATGTCTCTCACGTACATTTATATACTTAACATACAAGATTTCACATTTACTCTCTTTGGGATTAACCACCAGTTGATTACATTGAATAATATCTGCCTATTGGAAGAATATTGCTGTGATTAGAAAGAATGGACTTAATTGAATTTATCTTATAATTATGATTCATTCAATCCACAAAGTAGCTATATATTTGTTCAATCAGATATTTTACTGATTATGTTTTTCATTTATCTACAGAGATCTGCACATCTTTCCATGCAATGAGCACACATTCACAGGAAATGTGTTGGCTAAACATGATAACCATGTATTGAGGCCCAGTTATACATGGCAGTATCCTGTGCAAAACACACAAATGTGGATTCATAGTAAATCAAGACCAGCGTGACACTTCTAATATATATTTTTTTAATAAAATCAGCATCTCGTGGTTATCACATAAACGTGTCAGGAATTCAGAATATCAATATTTTTAAAATAAAATGTGTGTGTTTATCATATTTTAAGTAAGTTAGTGTTGAGTGTTAATTAAATTTCAATCAAATTATTTTAAATTGTGCATAACATTTTGAAATCTATCTTATTTTTAGAATTAGTTTCGGGCTTTGCGTACATTTTAGAAAATCTGTGCAAAGTGTCAAATGCTGATTGCAATTTATATAGTTGATGCCAAGCACTTCTCATATTTTTGATAAATGACATTCAATGAAATAGGTCAGATGTGTTTTTCTCATTCAATAAAATAGGTGTCAAGAGTTTATGACATTCAGTAAAATAGTTGTCAAGTGTTTTCACATTCATTAAAATTAGCTGTCAAGAGTTTATCACATTCAATAGATTAGGTGTAAAGAGTTTATCACATTCAATTAAATAGATCTATGTCATTAGTTTATCGCATTCAATACAATTGGTGTCAAAGGTTCATCACAGTCAATAAAATAGGTGTCAAGTGTTTTCACATTCAATAAAATAGCTGTCAAGAGTTTATCACATTCAATAAAATAGGTGTCAAGTGTTCTCACATTCAATAAAATAATTGTCAAGACTGACTCAAGAGTTTATCACATTCAATAAAATAGCTGTCAAGAGTTTATCACATTCAATAAAATAGGTGTCAAGTGTTCTCACATTCAATAAAATAACTGTCAAGACTGACTCAAGAGTTTATCACATTCAATAAAATAGGTGTCAAGTGTTCTCACATTCAATAAAATAATTGTCAAGACTGACTCAAGAGTTTATCACATTCAATAAAATAGCTGTCAAGAGTTTATCACATTCAATAAAATAGGTGTCAAGTGTTTTCACATTCAATAAAATAGCTGTCAAGAGTTTATCACATTCAATAGATTAGGTGTAAAGAGTTTATCACATTCAATTAAATAGATCTATGTCATTAGTTTATCGCATTCAATACAATTGGTGTCAAAGGTTCATCACAGTCAATAAAATAGGTGTCAAGAGTTCATCATATTCAATAAAATGGGTGTCAAAGGTTTATCACACTTGTTAATTACAGTCAAATGTTGATCACATAATTATTATATTAGTGTCAAGTGTTTCACCTTTACTACAATTAGGGTCAAGCATAATTCACAGTTGCATTAAGGTATCACATTTTATTCAATCAAACGAATATTTATCGCCTAGAAGACACTTTTTTGGTAGAGGTGGGTTTATCGGGATAACTTTTGGGGTTATGTTTTGATAATGAAGTTATATATTTGTTGATATGCCGATATAACTCACATGTTGAGATAAATATTATTGTGTAGTAAATCCGAAAATTGTTTCGAGTAATTTCAGCAATCTGACATATATATCAAGTAACTATTATAGTATGTTGGTGCCAGCAATTTGGTGATTATGTTGGTATATATATACCAATTTGTGTGACTTTGTAGTGTGTATGTAGTACTATATAGTCTTGCATTGTAACTTCACATGTGACATATGGATCGATTTTCAAATTTACTACAAATTGAATCGGTACTACATGACATTTAACTTTTAATTGGACCTAAAGTTCACATAGATATTGATCGTGTTCATAGTCATTGTGTGTAGCTCTCTCTATAGGGAGTAGGCCTATACATGGGTGGTGAAGGAAGATTATAATGCACAATAAGAAGAGAGATATATTCTCTTGTATTGGTGAGGGCAGCCGTCTGTAGGTAAGAAGTAGCTGGGTGGCAGAGTGGTTAAGGTTCTCACCTACTCCGCTGAAGGTCTTTTGTCTTTATGGGTTCGAACCCAACATTTTCAGTGGACCTTCATGAGCAAAATCCCAGCTGGATGTCATTCGGATGCGATGTTAAATTGGCTGCCTCTTGTATTGGTGTCTGTGCTGGGCAAGTAAAAGATCCCTCACATAGGGTAAATGTGTAACATGTTGAGGACTCCCGATCTCTCTCCCATCTCATAAACCAACCCTTGTTAGTCCCAAAACTGGACTAAGAGGGCTACACTTTCCATAGCTATCGATCTATATCCTTTAAACCCAGTTCTGGGCACTTGCGAGGGATGATTGAAGAAACAGAAGAGAAAATATAGGAGTCCTCAGCATTTTACACATTTACCACATGTGGGGGATCTTTATACATCCTGATACAAGGGGCTGCCAATTTAATATCTCATCAGAATGTCATCCAGCTGGGATATGTCCCATGAAGGTCCTCGGAACTGATGCAGGCACATATCTTCAGGGGAGCAGACCAAACTGGACTGTAACCACTGAGCCACCCAGCTGAATATTCAAAATTATGGACTAGAAATATACATTATACGGAGGTCCGACTGTATGAAAACTGACTATTCTTACAATTTGATATATTCATCCTGATTTTATTATATATCACAAGACTTTTCCAAAAAATCAAAACACTGTCACAATTGGTATAGTCACAGATCAATGTAGGCGTATAACATTGGCAATATTGACAAACAATTACAGTTTTTCGAATTGATATTCCATTCAGTTAGCGTACAGGACATGTAATAGTCACTCAGTAGTATTTCACGACCTATCAAGCCAGTAAATGACATTAGCTACATATTTCAGTCATATTTTAATCATATTTTGATCATACACAACAAGTCCAGTGTTAAACATGCGGATTTCGTGCTATTCTGGAAACTATAGTCTATGAATTAACTTCGTCTGGTTAAAAAATCACATTCACATAAGAATTAATGACGAGCATAAACAATCCCAATTAAAATCTTGCTCTATCTGTGTGGGCTGTGTAAGCATTAGATTGATGTTTAACCTTATTACACTCATTACACTTATTACATCTTGACTTGTAATAGATAAAAAACACAGGAGTTCAGTCAATCAATTAATCAATAATTCGATAATTCAATATATCTATCTATCTATCTATCTATCTATCTATCTATCTATCTATCTATCTATCTATCTATCTATCTATCTATCTATCTGTCTTTCGATCTATCAGTCTATCTATATGTATCTTCCCGTATCATATCGATCTATTTATTCATCTATCCATCTATCTATCTATCTATCCATCTATCTATCTATCTAGATCTATGCTTCTATCCATCTATCTTTCTATCCATCTATCTATCAATCTATCTATCCATCTATCATTGAAAATTTCAGTATTTTTAAACTCTTGTTTGTTAGTTGTATACCTAGAAAATGTGTTGTTTTCACTTTTTTATTAAGAACCATTTGGGTTAAGTATATTTGTTTAAAGGACAGTAAAATGGGCGTTCTGAACATTTCTGATGTATAAAGTTATGTAAGAATCTTTAATTTGCAAGCTATATATATATATAAACGTTCTGCCTTTTTTAAATGAGAAAAAGAAGCGCACAGTATGAAATGTAGACAATTTTATACATTTACAAATTGAAGGAAGTACACTCGGGTAAAATTGACTATTACCTGACAGCAGGGGTGTACTCGCAAATAAGCAAAAAGTAAGCATAGTGTTGTAATTTGTAAAATGGTAAAGAGTGTCATTCATGATATATATACGAGAGAAGTTAGGGTTAAAAGTGATAATTTTAAATGGTTAATTTTATAGTAGGGCTACTTATACAAACGATACCACTGGATACAAGCTCTACACTGTATAGTTTATGCCTTTTCTTATTAGGTTTATAATATAATATCCAAAAGGTAGAACATGAATATGCCTGCTGGACACCAGAGAGTATTTTGCTATCAATACTGACTTGAAAAATTTATAAAATAAATTAGTAAAATTCAGTTGTACCTTCACCTCCTAAGTGCCACAAAGGAAGAATTTCGAATGTCCTTCAGTGCAGTTGTACGATTTTAAATTCTGATTTTTATCTTGTGATTTCTAACTTTCTAACTCTTTTTCTTTGCGTGTGCTTGCAGGGGCCCTTGAGAACCACCTGTGTGCGTCGGACCTGACCTCGTGTCTGCCCGATGAGTTGTCGGCCAGGTACACCCACTACACCGACATCCCACTGTGGAAGAGGGACTCCTTGAAACTCCCCGGGCCAACCCACACCACCAAGTTGGGCCTTGCCGTCAAGGATAAAGGTTTCGTGTTCAAAGCCAGCGGAGGCCTCGACACCTCGCCGGTCCACGGCGGCAATCCGGGTAGCAATTTGAACAGCAGCGGCGGCATCTCTGGAGGAGTCCCTCATCCGCAGTCCGGGAGTAACAACCACGGCGCATGCGCAGGCTTAAAGGGAGATGTCACGCAGCACGACAAGATACGAATGACCTCAAATGGAACGCATGCATCCGCCATGACCGGAACTAGCATCCCACAAGGGGAATCCCTACAATGGATGGCTTCAGAGTCCCCTCAGACCACTGCCTCAACCACGGGGGCACCCCCTCACCCACCTCAGGGGGGCAGCCAACCTCCAGGCCAAGGCTCTGCTCCTCCCGGGGCTCCTGCTGCTGGTGGCCCCCGCCCCCCTGGCTCAACCCTGCCCTCCCACACCCCCCGTGACTCCATGTCCCTGCTCAGCCCAATGGGAGCTCCTTCAGTTGGAGCACCCCCTTACAGGAGTGAAGCTGGTAGAAGCATATACGGCAGCCATTTGGGCCCTGGGTTCGGAACCACCAGCAGTGGGACTCTAGCTCCCTATATGTCCTCCATGTACAGCCAGACTCCCATGGTGTCTCCCTATGGACCCTACCTGCCCTACCCATACACAGCTGGGGCTGGGTCCATCCTGCCCTACTCTGTTGATCACAATAGTCCATTCTCTGTGTTCGCCCAGATGCAGAGGCCTCCCTTCTTGGGTGCATCTTACTTACAGCAACAGAACTCTCCTGGCCCTTCAATACCTCGGCCCCTGACGCCCGGCAGCCACCTGGACCAGATGGGCAAGTCCCCGAAACAGGACGACAGGAGATCCCCCAAAGACTCAAAAGGTCATCCGCTCGGAGTTGGCAGTGGGGGAGCCAGCCAACTTCCGGTTCACAGGGCCCCTAAACATTCGAGAGACTCTTCACAGGACTCTAAAGACCCCGCCAGTTATATGGCTGGGATGACGTCGCTACACCCCTCTCAATATGACGTCACCAAGAGGACAGTTTCCGGTTTGGCCTCGCCAACGCAACAACGTCACCCTTACGAGGACTTAAGAACTTTTGTGCGACCTCAGCCTTTAAAACAGACGACGACACATCACCATCAAGGGCAAGGTCATTTGAGTGGTGGGGACGATACTGCTGGGGCCCAGAAGAGACCGCGGACCTCTTCGGTGGGTCACTCTGGAGGTCACTCCGGAGGTCACTCCGTAGGTCATTCTGGTGGACATTCTGTCAAGACGGAAGAGGGCGCAGGTCCAACAGGAAGTACTGGTGGTGCCCCCTCGTACTCCAGACCCCAAGTAGACCCTTCTCAGCCGCACTTCCCACCTCACTTCATGAAGGGCTCCATCATCCAATTAGCAAACGGCGATTTGAAAAGAGTCGAGGATTTGAGAACTGAAGATTTTGTGCACAGTGCGGAAATTAGTAACGACCTCAAAATTGACTCAAGCACGGTCGTGCGGATTGACGAGAATATAGAACGCGGGACCGCCCTCCTGGGATTCTCCGTTGGAGAACACCGGGTTCAGGTAGGCACTCTTTTATGTTTTCTTTTAATTAAACGTAAATTATTTAAAATATGACTCTGTTGAAATAATTATGATTGTAAAAAGGCCCATCTAACAACAGCATAGGCCTATGATGTGAGCAATAATAATTTAGCTGTCGGAAAGTCCTGGAAAATGTGTTGAAGTACATTTCCTGATATAACCAACTGTTTGAGTGTCTCATTATAAAAGTCCCAATACAGTACAAAACAGCCAATGAAACGGAAATTTATACCAACTTATCTTTCAATACAGTGCAAATGAATACAATACAATACAATATTTTCAATACAATACAATGCAATATTTACAAGTACTCACTTCCCTTCTGATATTATGCAAAGAAATACGATACAATACAATATAATACAGTACAATACAATACAATACAATACCATGAAAGTACTCACTCCCCTTGCCATTTACAGTGCAAATGAATACAATACAATACAATACAATACAATACAATACAATACAATACAATACAATACAATACAATACAATACCATGAAAGTACTCACTCCCTTGCAATTTATTTTGCAAATGAATACAATACAATATAATTCAAGTGCCACTTCCCTCTTAATACAGCGCAAAGGAATATAATAATACATAGCAATACAATACAATGAAACTACTCACCTCTCCTTCAATACAATACAAAGGCGTACAATACAATACAATACAATACAACACAATACAATAAAAAACCATACAATACAATACAATACAATGCAGTAAAAAGTCACTTCAACACAAGTCAATGCAAAATGCTACAGTACAACAAAATACAATGAAGCTACTGACTGCTCATTTCTCATTCAAAATGATGCAATACAATACAGTACCGTTCAATGCAATGCAGCAAAGTATAGTGCTATACAATGCATCATGAGTACTTACTTTCCATACAACACAAGCAATACAATGCAATACAGTACACAAAACTGACAGTACAGTACAATATAGTACGAAAATGCTCCATGCATTGGTTTCTCTTTTTTTTTATTCCTAAATTTTGAGGTTGTATAAATTATTTCAGAATTGTGATTTTATCTGAGCTGGGTGGTGGAGGGAGGGAGATAACTTTTTGTGGCGTATGCTCTATTTTTAAGCACAATGTTCAGCGACCACATGTTGCTGTGTTTTTTGCTTGGGGTGTACCTCCCAGATGCATACACCTTCTGAAATAATTAGTTCTACATGACTCATCAAAGGAAGAGAAGAAAATAATGTGTATTTTTAGCATCTTGCATTTCTGCAGCAGCATACTCCACATTTTCCCCTTATGTTTTTACAGAACTTTATCTTGACAAGTTGCAAATAGTTGTATCTTGTATCAGGACAAGTAGCATTTAAAAATATGTTTCAGGTAAATCGATTATTATTGGAATTGCTTTGCTATCTACTAATTACAATATACAACTATTACCAGATTTGTATTTATATTAGTTTTTTGCCCATCAATTAAAAAAACACCAACAACAACATTTAAATATATATATAGTTTCTGGATAATTTTACATTTTGAAATAAGGCTTTGATGAATATTTTACTAGGCACTTATGCATCAAAGTTAAATGACACATTTCAACTTGATGTTGCCTGTGTGAATAATGAAATGAGACAACAATCTCAAAAAGTTGCCTTACTTTTTGTCTGTGTATTTAAAAGATCTATATATATTCTTTTAGCTATTAGAATACATTTTCCATTGGCCTATATATTGGTTTATATACTTTTTTTTGCCATCACATGAAGGCCTGCTGGAGCACCAACTAACCATATGATGCCCATGTCACATGGCACATGGCAAGTCACCTGACCTCAACATGTCATGTGACCCTTTTGACCTTTCAAGGTCACTTCACTTATCCCAACCCTGGATTCCGAATGATGCAAATGTCAAATTATTATGATAGCTATAAAACAGTCACCTAAATATATTGTAGATACAAATAGATAATTAAATAGACAAATAATTAGATCAATCAGATCAATCATTAGACAGATAGACATATAGTTGGATAGATAGATAGATAGAAGGATAGATAGGTAGATAGATAGATAGATAGATAGATAGATAGATAGATAGATAGATAGATAGATAGACAGGTAGATAGGTAGGTAGATAGGTAGATAGATAGATAGATAGATAGATAGATAGATAGATAGATAGATAGACAGATAGACAGATAGACAGATAGGTAGATGGATGAGATTGACCACCCTTTAAAAAAATGACCTGGACCTGATGTCCTTAATCCAGGACATTTGACACATGTGTTTTGTCAGGGCTAATCTCAGTACAGGTGCCCTCGGAGATTATGTATTAGGAAAAAGCATTCGACCTTGTGGACCTAAGTTGGCAAGAGCCTGGAATACTTATTTTTTGGAAATTGTTTTTCTTTGAGCAAAATGTATCACACAAACAAACTGTTATGAGTGCAAATAGGGACACTGTATTGTATTTGTATTGTTTAGTGTCTTCAATGAATAAATGTATTAAGTTTTGAACAAAATGAAGAATTGATAAAGGATTTTTCCATACGACTGCGGATATCCTGTTGTAAGGCCTACCTGGTGTTATATATGTTGCTTGTCCAAAAGAGCACCTGAACAGGACCACACTACTGTATGCATTATGAACAACAGTCATGAAATCAAGAGACGTTTAATTTAACCTGGACAATTTTTTGGCTTTGCAGAAGTATCAAAATGGCCAGGGGAGTTATTGCTCTGTAGGCTACCAGGTCCTACCACTTCTTTTGTGAATTTGGTTAGAGTGCAACAGGTCTTGATAATTGAGGCGGTTTAGCTATTCAGATACATTTTTAGCCTAGACAGACCAATGAACTTTCAACAATTGGTCAAAAATATCTTCACTTAGTAACTTGTCTAATATAGCAAGCCTCAAGCATTGTTTTAACAACATCAAAAAAACCAACAATAATATTACCAGGAAGTGACATTATTATAATGGTTCAACAGTTACAGTTATATATACCAGGTATTCCCCAGCAGAAGGCAGTGTTCTTGGGCCACATCCAGGGTACTCTGCCAATAAAACGTCATTGAGAGCGTGTCACGTGTTCACTGTGACGTTGAGTGACGTTTCCAGCGTCATTTTTCCGAGATGAACTAAGTTGGTTTGCTGTAAATATTAATATTTAGACCAAAATCAACAAGGATATTACTGTAAAATTAGAATTTTAATCCACTTAGATGATTGAGTGAGGTGGTTGCACAATTCCTTTGAGCGGGCATAGCTTGTTGTTTTAAGTTATGACAAGTGGACAACAAACGGTTTATCATAACTTTTAAAAACGACATGCCATGTTAGCTCAAAGGAACTGTGCAGCCATCTCATTCAATCATTTAAGTTGCCTCAAAATTTCAAATTTTACAGTGTTCAGTGCTATATATTAACATAAAAATTGTATGGGAAAACATAGAATTTTATAGCCCATATCAGCGGAATTTTTTGTATTGATGGGAAATGAACGCCTTTTGGCCAGTTTGACGCTGTTCAGAGAGGAAATTTTTTCAAAATATCTTTGACCAAAAAAAAGATTATTTGACTTCGTTTTTATCAGTCCAGAGATATCGGACTGATGAACTATACCAAGAATGCAGAACTGAATGCACTCCAAGTCTCCTGGGGAACCACTGCGCAATTACAAATATATGAAATTGTTAAAACTGATATATAGGGCTTGTTTCTTTTAATTTTTTTCTGCCAGGTCTGTTTGGCCCTAAAAATCTACCCTACAGCCTAAGATTTACAAATTGTGATTTTTTCTGATTAAAAAAAAGTTTCGTTGAAAATAAAAGATCTTATATCCTTCTAGTAAGTTATTACAATATTACAGTAGTCATGCAGACAGTTCTCAACACACTGAGTTATGAAATGGCATGTACACAGTCAGTGTGATGTGTTGGGCCCATCCATTTCACTTAAAATAACTTTTACTTATAAGTTTCATGTGTCCCAGATGAAAACATCGTGTTTCTTGATTTCATTTTTGCGTTCAGGATATCGTGGCCTTTTCACAAGTTGCTAAATGTTCAGGGGAAAGTTCACAATTTTTTGGGTCTGACTTTTTGTTGTCAAGAAGTCTAAGATGTGAGCCAAACCTCAGTCATTATGTGAACTTTAAAGTGGGCTTCCTTTTTTTCAAGAACATTTTTGCTGGATCTTTGTGCATGCCAGCTGGCCAGCAAAGAGGGAATCTCCTGCCAGCTGGATTTGCCAACTTGATAGTACCTTCTGGTCAATGCCTACCTGCGTATATATGAGTCATTCAGGGTATAAATAGATTAAATCCAGAACGTAGAGCCCTGTTGATGCAGTCATTAGTCTTCTTTGTGTGTGGTCATATTCTCTAGCATGTTGTAAAAGTGTGATAAACCTACGGGTGTAATAATATATTGTTTGTCACACTTTCTGTGATTCTTCTCATTTTATCACACTAGCTCTGTATCTTCTTGAAGTAACTAGCTAGTTTCTTCAAGATATCTTTACTACGTTTGTACTTTTATCTATCTGTATATCAAATATAGCTGTATTCACCAACATTAAGTCATCTCTCTTCCTGCCGTGTCATTCCTACTCTGAGCACTGGAAAATTTGAATTTTGATTCAGCTTAATTGATAGAGTGAGATGGTTGCACAATTCCTTTGAGCTAACATAGCTTGTTGTTTAAAGTTATGACAGCAGAAAGATAATCATAATTCAAAACAACAAGGTATGTTAGTTCAAAGGAATTGTGCAACCATCTCACTCAATCATTTGAGCTGACTCAAAATTTCAAGTTTTACAGTGGGCACAGATCTATGTTTGCAGAACATTTGTCTTTTCAAAATGTTCGACTAATATGCAAATCCATTGTATTAGGGTATGTGGTAGTATGTGGTATGAGGGGGGTGTTTAAAATATACCTGAGCAGCACAGGTGCCACGATTGTGAGGATCCCAGCATAGGGGGTGAATGAACGCAGCATAGGGGAGTGGGGCAGACCCCAGACATTAGAACATTGTAGAAAGGGGAAAAGGAAAAAGAAGAAGAAAAAGCATCCCCCTCATCTGCCTATCTAGTGGCTTAGCAGACACCAGTTGCTCTTGCACAACTGTTAATGATGCTCCCAGTAAGAAGTGAGCTCACTGGCAAGATACTAGATAGTCAGCTACAGGTGGGCCTGGTAGTAAGGTCTGGTACTGGTGTAATACCTGGTAGTAGTATAGCCTGGTAGTATACATTTCCCAGAGTCAGCAAATCAAGGTAGAGGATATTCTTGAAGCTTACTGGTGCAATTTTAATGGACAGTATTGTGCAAGTATTTTTGACCTGGTTATGAAGTTATTTTTTAAAATCAAACTTGGTTAGTATCTAGAGATCCTGAAGCCAACACATTGGCTTGCAGTATGGCTTAAAATCAATCAATCAGTCAATCCATCAGTCAATCAACCAATCTGAAACATCTATACTCAAGTATGTATTGTATGTTCTACTTCAGTTCAGTTCCCTTGGTTTGATGCCAACTCAATGTGTCGAATTAAAGGATGTAAAGCCCAGTGGTGTACCCCACCACCCACCAAAGCATACATCCATGGTGCATAGGATGAGTAAAACCAGTCAAAGGGTATGTATACGTTAAGAAACATAGTTGTATTTTTACAGGGTGAGGCTAGACTGGGGTCTGCCTTTTTCTATATGACTTTTTCCATCTTTTTTCTTCCCCCACACCTTTCTTATTTTTGGTCATTTTTGTTTGGAACCTGTAGGTGGCTAGCCTGTGGGTTTATAAATGAGTAAAACATTCGAATGTTTACAGGTCTCCCTCCAAGAAAGGGAGGGGGGGGGCTCTATCTATGCTGACTAAAGTATGAGTCAAATTTATGTATACAGCAGTAGTACTCTTTTATCTCTATTTATGTTATTGGATATGTTTAGTCTCTAATTTTGGGCTGAGAGAATTTCTACTCATAGTTATGGGGTGTAGTATTTGGGAATCAAAGAATAGATTCATTTCATGATTTTGCTTTGCCAAGAAAAAATATATTTAATTTTTCTTTAGGCCTACTGGTGCAGTGGTGATCTTGTCAGTGTAATAAACTTCTGGGCAATATGATTTGTCTGCTTTTTATTGTTGCCTGGTTCATTATGAAATAAAAAATGAGTCTTGTATTACTTAGAAGCTCTACTAAACACTGTCATGACGCTGATGCAGTGACAGTTCAGTAATATTTGCTAAAAACAATTTCAAAACTTACAGCTCAGAACCATCATGCAGAAATCACAGCAACCAGCTAAGCAGCTTACAGAAAATGAAAATGAAAATTGGTATCCCTGAACAAAAAGAAAAAAGTTGGAAAAATGAGAAAAGATAAAAAGGCAAGATCATCAGTAGTCTTTTTTGATCAGAAAAGTTTGAAGGTGCCCAGTTGTAAAAATCAGAAACAGACAAAATTTGGAAGGGTAGGGTGAGGTAGGGTGATACAGGGGGCTCACAGGTGGGTTACTGACTGGGTAAAGATCCAAAAACTAACAGTACACAGATGTAAGACTCCAGGGTATCAAAGGTGTAGGAGCCAGATCATGTCAAAATGAATAGGTTTCAATATATTGTGATACTAACACCATAGTCCTAATGATGTCAACTGGCGCATTGATAAATAGATGAATAGATAGATAAATGAATAAATGGATAGATTGATAGACAGTTAGATAAGTAGATAAATGTATAAATTGATAGATAGATAGATAGATAGATAGATAGATAGATAGATAGATAGATAGATAGATAGATAGATAGATAGATAGAGCCAAGCTGAACTCGCTGACTTCAGTGCACGAACACTCGGGAAACAAAATACAATATGTCTGAAGAAAAATGACAATTAATTTATAAAGCTGCTATTTACATTTGCACTATAATAAATGCAACATAATAATTGTCGTAGAAGAATCATTTTAGTCTGAAGGTGAATGTAAGTTGGCTTAGGCCCCTCCCTTTTCCTGTACTTTTTGTTCACTGAATAAAAAAAACACCAGGAGATACCAAATTTTCTCTAGGTAGAAAAAGTCAGACTTTTTCATGGCAGTTTTGCTCTCTTTTATCTATTGGCTACCTATCTTTTTCTTGGTGGGTTGTTTTTCATTTTCTCTTCTTTTCTCTGTATAATGTTTTTATTTCCAAACTGCTTTGCATTACAGGATTGCATTTGGCAAACAAAAAATAGGGAAAAAATCATGTACAATATGAAATCTTGGAAACGTTTAAAATGTTTCTTATAACATTATTACTTTTAAATCAGTTAATTGCTTGATATCAATTTATATATATTTTCTGTGTTATTAAATGTTTCCATCAATACTGAATTGGTGTGACCTTGGAAAATATGAATAGCCTCAGAACAGGCTAACATATTTCATAGTATTTTGGAGTATCTGGGCTGGTCTCTTAGATGTTGGAATATTTGGAAGTCCATTCCATTTTTACTTTTTATTCCTTTCCTAAGGTTATTATTGGCCTTACACGTTCCTTGGATTAAACAGTTTTCTTACACCGAAGATGGATCAGCCTCTGCCAACTATATATCCTCAAATATGCTAGATTTTGCAAAAAATAACTTTGTCAAATTCCTGTCAATTTTATGTACATTTATCTTGGTTGCACAGTAAATCATTTGGCTTTGGAACTAACATAAATTTTTGTTTGGTAGTACTTGGCTCGTAGTGGATTGTAGTAATGCTAACACATTCATGAAGTGCATAGCCATTATCGTTCAATGATGTTTTGAAGTTTAAATACTATTGCACAACTGATTGTCTGATAATCCAAGCAATTATTTCAAAAGTTTGGTTGAAAATGGCATGGTGTCCGTCTGAACATATCAAATAATATTCAGCTGGTGAACATTTTACTGTCATTGTATAAAAATTGCAATCGTGTCTGTCTCTCTCAGAACGCTTTTAGTAGAATGTGGTTGTCCTGCAGGAGGGATGCTTTGCCACAACAGAGAGCTTCTCTTTTGAAAGGAAATTTTTGGGTGAAGTTAGGGAGTGACTTTGTCTCTTGTTCATATCACACCATTGGTTAAACCATCACACCATTTAAGTCCTTTTTGTCCCATTTGTGTTACATACTTAATCACTTTCAAAGCAAAACTTGCTTCAGCAGAGTTATCAGTGCTTGTTACACAGTATAGACTGAAGTCCCAATGCTTTTGTGGGAGTCACTGTAAGCCCAGATTGTCTTTCTCAAGACATTCATTTTCGAGCAACCCGACAGCGGACAAAACAACTGAAAACTATTGAAGCCGGCAGCGTAGGATGACTGTTCGCTACTTTCTGGGAGCATTTAATTTTCCCTGGATAACAACGCGCATCAAAGATCATGGTTCATACGAACCGCGCTATGTCCTGAAAACAGAAAAGCGTTAAAGAAGATGAAGACTGTAAGTCTAGATTTTCTTCCAAGTGCACCTTATTGCTGTAGCCCATGATGCCATTGCCAGGTATTTAGAGGAGATTTTTGCTGACCCAACCTTTTTCTCCAGTATAGCTTTCACCAGCAAATGCTAATAGAATAAGGGTTGGGAACATTTGAAAATGTCCCTAACCCAAAACCTATAGCCCCACAGCAATAGTAGGGCCCAATAGCCTCTGAAATGGGTGATTTAGAAAGCCATAACTACTGGAGAGGGGTACACAAACTCCACTCTAGGGTTTTATGGGGTAGTTATATGTCTGCCTATCTGCAGGAGATCCACAGTAGTATATTGGTGGTAATAATCAGCATATTGGTGGTTAGTCGGAAGAATACGCCTCTAAGGGCGGCACTATACAAACCACTCTTCAATGGGAGTGTATAATTTCATTGACTTGAAGTGTTCCTGGTTGAGCGCCCGAAGCCCGAAGGTCCCGGCTTCGAATTGAATGTTCGAAAGAGTTTTTTCCTTCAATGCTTCATCCAGTTGTTGCGACGGTTTGTAAGCTGAATTCTAACCCACAACCGAGCCACAGATATGATGAAGATCAGATAGGTAATAGGTTATACCACTATGCCACAACCAACCACCTTGAGGGGGGTGCATGCTTCTACCCTGCCCACCTTCCACCTCCCACCTGTGCTGTATCTATCACCCCTGTCTGTGGGTCCTCTCTACTCCATTCACTGGCTCCATGCTTATATACGTTGAAACAGTGTGTAAAAAGCAATCATAAACTAGTCTTTTTTTTTTTTTGCTCTTTTTTTGTAATTTTCTTTACTTTTTTCACTGTTTTTTACGATCCTAGGACTAGGGTACAGTCATTCCAAGAATTTGTAGGATAGTGAAGGGTATATGATTCTACTAGGGTTAGTGAGGGTAAAATCCTTCCCCCTGTGGGACACCTGCATCCCTCAGAATTCAACTATAGCCTGTATTTCTGAAGGGAGGGGTTGTATACTCTAGTTATGAAAAAAGAAGATGAAAAAATACTAGACAGCAGAGAGTGTTGTGAATAGTAGAGAGATGTATAGTCAAACAACTGTCTGGAGTATAGTCCTAGCAAGAAGTTGTCTCGTTGTATGTTATCATATCTTAATCTTGTGTTTATCCCCTTAATCTTATTCTAATCTGTTTTAATCTGGTGATAATCTCTTACAAGTTACAGATAAGTCATTAACTTACAATTGCGAAAGTTGATATTCAATCAATTGAACATAAAGTTACTTTGAGGTTAATGCTCCTATTATTATAATCAGATGTAGCCTTTTATTACTATTTTTAATCTGCAAACTTGTGATCAACTGTTAACTTTTATTTATGCTTTTTTAAAACTAACAGCTACATTAGATTAATTTTCACTACCTGTGCCATGACAGTTTGTCACAATGACAACCTCAACTGGAAATAGACCAATTTCACGGATGGTTCTCTCAGTTAACACCAGGGAAAATTGGTGAATACTTAAATCCCATTGGCTAATTGATTTCCCATCCTTGCCTCTGATTGGTCTAGCCAAGGTGACTCCAAGCTGGATTATTTTAGTGCATTTTAATGAAACTTCAAGGCTTTATAACTTGGTCATGCTTTCAGTTTAAATTTTAAATTTTGTGTTTTTGCATTTAGAGAGTAGGCCTATACATCTCCTTTGTGTGAAAAGCAAATGAAGAATCACAGAATTACAATAAAGTTATTTGGGGTCAATGTTCAGGCCATTCAGTGAAATAGGTCAATTGTGAATATCTTTTCTGAGCTACCACACTCCATTTTTAGCATTTCAATCAAAGTAATTCTAGAGGAAAACATAATACTCGTGATTGAATCACACATTTTGCTAATTTCACGTAATTGTAAATGATATATGAAATTATGAATGATGCCCAATATAATTCCATTTTAATAAACGTGATAAAAAAAATATTGTGTATTTATGAAGCAACCTATAATCTAATGAGTTTCAAGTGGCTGTGCATGACTCTCTAAATTAGTAGGATATTGTTATTTAGACATGAGGAAAATTGGTATCCAGAGATCACTGACCTTATATAATTGATTGAACAATAATTATTTCTAGGTTTTCAGGAAATTTGCAACACAAATTGGTTAATAATGTAAAGGCATACCACTCTGATAATGTTTGTTGGGTGTTGGTACTGAGAGCTGGGACTGACACCAATGATTTTTGTATCATTTACATTTAATAATAAGAGTTGGATATCGAAATACAACATGAATTTCATAATTGAGAAATATAGATATTGACTTCCCTTCAATTTGACACCCAAATGTATCAGGTTCAGAGTCGTATCTGTTTATTGTTCATCT
The DNA here is from genome assembly GCA_026936325.1 of Platynereis dumerilii. Taxonomy (NCBI): domain Eukaryota; kingdom Metazoa; phylum Annelida; class Polychaeta; order Phyllodocida; family Nereididae; genus Platynereis; species Platynereis dumerilii. Next base: position 97,420,077 of record JAPTHN010000003.1, read on the forward strand.
ATCTATCTATCTATCTATCTATCTATCTATCTATCTATCTATCTATCTATCTATCTATCTATCTATCTATCTATCTATCTATCTATTTATCTATCTATTTATCTATCTATCTGCATACCTTATTTTCCGACAACCCAACTGTCTGCTGCTCCTTTTTTCGAAGGGGGAATTAGTTAGCAGAATATTTCAGGGTGACACAGCACAGTCAATAACTGTCCAATAAGTTACAAAAAAAGTTATGAACAATTATTCTGACTGTGAAAGATGACAGCACATATACTCCCCTTAATGTTGATGAATGGAGACACCTTCATCATGCACATAAACCATTATTTATAAATATTATTTATTGTCTTTGCTGATACACAGGGAACTGTTGCTAGGTGTTGCACTTCTACATGTTGCATGCTGTTCCTGTATCAAAACATGAAGTCAGAAACATGTACAGAATCCATCCACTAACTGCTTACAACAGGTGGTTCAACCAATGCTCAGAGTTGTCCTATCCTTTCAAATAACATTAAGTTGCTGCTTTCCTTCTTTCCTTCTTTCATTCTATATCTATTCTGTCTCTCCATTCTTTACTCTCTTCTTCCATTTCTTCTAAAGGCATACTTTCTTCTTAACTTTGACCTACTTACGTTTCATTTTCCCTTCTGTTGCTTGCTTAATTTTCACTCGATGCATGCTTTGCTGTGATTTCTTTCTCCGGTACTTCATTCCTTTCTCTTCTTGCTTTCTATCTATCTTTCTTTCTTCATCCACAGCCTATTTCCTTGCTTCTTCACCCCCATCTATTGCTTGTTTGCTTTCTTTCTTTTTGTTCTCTCCTTCTTTCCTTCCTTTCTTGATTTCCTTCTTTCCTTACTGCCTTCCTTTTTTTCCTTTCTTCGTTTCTCCTTTCCTTCCATGCTTCCTTCTTTCCTTGCTTTCTTCCCTTTTGCCATACTTCCTCCCCTTTGCCTTCCTTCTTTCCTTCTTTCCTTCTTTCCTTCTTTCCTTCTTTCCTTCTTTCCTTCTTTCCTTCTTTCCTTCTTTCCTTCCTACCTTCCTTTCTTCCTTCACCGCTATCTGCCTGCCAGATGGGCTGATATAAATTAAACAGTACTGAAACCAATTAACAAAACCAGTTAATGCAAAATATGACAACAGCCTGCAAGTTAAGTAACATCTTGAAATATGATTATGAACTGAAACGTAAGAAGCATACTCTCCACCTTCATTGTGGTACAAGCCAAACTTATTAAGGAACATATTTCTGCAACACTTAAGAAAGTAAAGGTCAGTGAAAAACCATAACTAACATGCTGTACTTGTGACCTTTTGACCTTCAGGTGAAATATTGCACTTCTTGGAATAGTGTATAGGATTTGTGTACTTTTGAGAGAAGTGGTTGCCAAGTTGATATGTATTGGCAAATGTGTATGTATGTATACTTGGTAGTTTAGATGGATGGATACTGGATAGTTTCAGAGTTAGATAGACATTTAGAATGGATAGATAGATAGATAGATAGATAGATAGATAGATAGATAGATAGATAGATAGATAGATAGACAAATAGACAGATAGACAGATAGATAGATAGATAGATAGATAGATAGATAGATAGATAGTGTTACAGCTGACTAATTACAAGTGCTGACAGAATTGCACTGCATGGCTTGTTCCTTGTGAGTCATATCCATATCCACGCCAGGTTATTCTCTGAGGCTCGTAGGCAGTTTGTGAGGTCATATCCGACACTTGACATGCTATCAGAACAAGTCACCTACTGGGTCACAGCAGTCATAGATGAGGTCATAGGTTAGTCATTGATGAATTGACAGTTCATTTCAATGCGATGGGTAGGGCATGTTGTGAGATCATTGATGGCTACAAACATCTGAATGTAAGTACTCCTAATTCTAAGACTGTAACATATATTTTATAAATTACCCAAAAGACAGAAATAGGAGACTCTTGAAAATCTTAAGCAACTTTTCTATACACATTCTATACTTCTGTGATTCCCCTTTCTATCTACTTATCGACACAACCCATATTTTGCTGTTGACTTCAGATGCAGTCAATGAGACTGAGGAAGCTGCATGTAACTGGCTCCTGCAACAGGTTTCAAAAGCATCAGTCACTGATAAGGCTTGCCCAGGGCCGCCCTTGTCAGGCAAACTACTGTTAAACACTCTGTAGACACTCTGGCCGTGGAAGGAGTGGATGGTCATGAATCAGAAGTCATGTGTAATCTTCTCTTGTCTCCCATTAAGTAAATGTCATGTCTGTCATGCTCACAAATATTGTATTTTTCCCTCAGCCAGTTGCTGTAGTAAATTCTAGTGGCAGTGTTGAGCATCCTGTAGTGGTGTTGTAGTCCAGTAGTATCTCATAGTGCAGGCATCAATACTGGATATTGTGCAGTTATGATTTGTGGTTTTGAACTTAATTTTATCATACCATATATATCATGATTTTTGTGTGTCTTCTTTTATTTTTTTTAGATTTTTCAGGAATGTCCACTTCGACCAAGTTTGGGAAATGTCAATAATTAGTTTGATATATACACTATTCAGTATATCATAGTATATTTTGATTATCTATCAATGCTTGGTGTATAATTTATCATTGCATGTATAGTCATAGCTAGATTGGTTTGAAAAATAAGTTAATGACAGTCTTGTGGACATTCTCAGAGCAACGACACTCCGACAGGCACAGGTCATAAATTTAAACTTTGAAGACAGGCCTACGTGGATCTGAAGTTCTGAAGTAATCACTCACTGATTTTTCAAATCATCGTCCTCTTTGTCAAATTTGACAATTTATATGGGTGTATAGTAATGGAAAATCAGATTTAAGGTATGAAATAGAAATGGAACAACACATCTCCCTTAGTCATGCCATCAAGAAAGGAAAGCTCGGTCGTTGTACTGCTGAAGGTGTAGGCCTATGCACAGTTTTGGGAGAACTAACACTGTAAAATTTGAATTTTGAGTCAGTTTAAATGATTAAGTGAGATGGCTGCACAATTCCTTTGAGCTAACATAGCTAGTTGTTTAAAATTATGACAACAGACAGATTATCATAACTTAAACAACAAGAGCTCTATGCCAGCTCAAAGGAATTGTGCAATCATCTCACTCAATCATTTAAGCTGACTCAAAATTTCAAATTTCACATTGTAATCAGTGCATTTATGATAAATTCAGGATGTCGAACCCTATGAAATTCTACAGGTACCCCTCTTTCATCCCTCTCAAACACTGTGGCCTACCTGCTGAGCTACTGTAGTCACAAGATGGAGGTCTTTAGATGCTGAAAGAAAAATCCACTTTGTCCACTCTTGTTGTTCACTTAGTACACTTGGTACAACTAATAAGCCATCGTTGGCCTCTTCGGGGCATTTTAGTGACCTGAGGGCCCTTGTTTACCAATCGGGCCTTGCCCTGGGGCCCTTGTTGTGCTCTTGGGCCATTCTCTTGGGGCCTGCCCTTGGGTCCACCTCTGGGCCTCTTGTGCCCAATGGGCCTCTGGGTTACCCATAGTGTTGCCTGATAGCCCCCAAGGAGAAGGGAAAGATGCCCAGGAAAGTTGACACCAAAATGGCCTGGCTGGCAACCACCTGTTATAGAGAGAGACTGTAGTTTGTTTTGTGTCATTGTGTGAGTGCTATAACAGTATGATTTAGTGGTAATAATCTGGAAAAGAGGGCTGCACTTCATCACATGTCTCCGATATTTAATCACTATAGATCTGGCTAATTTCCATTTTTTCGTGTCTAAATATTTATGCATTTCCTCTATCGTCTGTTTCTTTGTCTAGGCTATTTGTCTATCTGCCTCCATGTAAAGTTGTCTAGCCATAGCAAGTATCTATATAGGTTGTGCAGCCCTCTAAGGCAAATAATTGCTGCTTAATGTTCATTCATGGGCGAGAGAGGAAGGAGTCCTCAACATGTTACTCATTTATCCCATGTGAGGGATCTTTTACTTACCAAATCCCCAGCATAGACACTGACACAAGGGGCCACCAATTCAATGTCACATTCGAATGACATAAAGCTGGGTTGGTGTTCATGGATATGTGCCTTTAAATTGGCCTCGGTGTGCATGGAGATCGAACTCTGGACCTCTATTACCAACGGGGAGTCGCTTCGTACGTTGCTCTCTGTTGGATTTGTCAAATTTATTCAATTGTGATGAATGAGAAAGTCATGGAAGATGAATTAGTAACTATTACTTCTTTCTTATATTTAGGCTATTCCTCTTCATTCTCTCTTCATTCTTTTTCTTCAAAATATTCTGGATCTGTGCTTTATCAGGTAGGTGGCCAATGGCCAATGCAGTTGCCAATTGGGGTTGCAGCATTTACCCCTTTGATTTGCTGTACCCCCGGGAGACACCCCCAACGGGGTGAGCTGATGTTTGTTTGGAAACAGCCAACTCAGACATACTTGACTTGCAACCGCCTATGATCTGTCTGGTGGCAAAAAGACTGACTCGGCTAACCCCCTTCACAGGTGGGAGGTCAGAAATTCACAAAATATTCACAAAGAATAATATAGTACACTTAGTACACTTATGTAGTAATCCTCATTTTCAGTAATGCAGTTGTACAATGTGTACTGTAAGATCTGAAATTTTGAGTCAGCTTAAATGATTGAGTGAGATGGTTGCACCATTCCTTTTAGAAAACATGCATGGCTTGTTCTTTTAAGTTATGATAATATGACGGTTATCATAACTTAAAACAACAAGCTATGTTAGCTCAAACTGGATTGTGGAACTGTCTCACTCAATCATTTAAGCTGACTCAAAATTCAAATTTTACCATGTTGCAGCCTCTGTGATCCCAAATATGTGAAAATGTTTCATATTCCTCATAACAATGCTTTGAAACCTGCCAACAGTCTGATACTGGTTTTGTGTTCTAGGAAGTATACCATAATACCAATTGTAGTACCAAGAAGAGAATATCCACTTGATAGTAAAATGTTTTAATATAATTCTCATTGTAAGCCAAACCGATCCTGAAATAGGTAGACTTTATCACAGAAAGTGGCCAGAATAATCGCTGCAAATAACTTTTCATTTAGTGTAACTGTACATGATTCTTATTTTAATTTTCACACAACTTTAGGAGATTTACACAAATCTTAAAAGGCAACATTGTAAATTTTCCATTTCTACACATTCTGAAAAAAATTTACTTTTTACTATTTTGTACATTAAAGTGCACTTTATGTATACTCAAGCTTCTTTCAAATATATTTTTGGTAGGTTCTATCTACATTATTGAATTTCCAGTCATTGTTACAGCCCGAAGTACTGACTGCCCAATCACATGATCAGACATACTAGACATACTTTGTCAATGCCCTGGGCACTGACAGCCATTACATAAGAGACATGACAAGACCCAAATGGTTGACTGTCATTCCCTCAAGCATTAACCAAGTCCATGCCATTGACCAGTCTTTTCCAAAGCATTGACAACACCAAAGCTAATGTCCTGTGTTTCCCCATGAAGTCTTACCTGGAATATTCACATGCTATTAAATGTCTGATGCTGAGTTCTTGATATAAATAAAAAAAGTTCAGATAAGCTGCTCTCTTTGTCATTCGATTTTGGTGAATAAAGGACGACAAATCCCATAAATGGTACTATCACATTTTTGGCAGTGAATTCAAGTAAAAAAATAGTTGCAAGACTGTGACAAGTAAAAGTCAAATATCGATTTTTGACGTTTTCAGTTATGAATTTTAACATTTCAAACAGTACCATGGTTACTTTAAGAATCAATAGGTTTGGCATCATGCCTTTAGGCACAAGCTATTTCCAGTCGCGATTCTTTGTTTTTACGATTAAATAAAGTTGTTCTATCTACACAGTTGCTACTAGCAGTAATTTGCTTGTGGACAAAACGAAATAACTGAAAAAATATAATTGATAACATTCTGCAATATATGGATCAAGGTTAGTTATAAAATAACCTTCTTGAAAATTACATGAAAAATTCCAGAAAATTGGATGACTTCCTGATGGTGATAGTTTCATAGTATTCCTGCTGTTCATTGATAATAATTAATGAATTAATTGCAATTGAAAAATGTCCTGCACAGTGCAAATTGTGTTATATTTTACATCAGAGGTCCTCGATCTGTAATAGATTTCATTACCTGTTAACGGAGAAATTATAATTTTAGAATTAAAATTTTCCAAAATCTTGAAAGTTTCCATATGCGTTCGGTGGTAGTGTACTGGGATGCTAACTTCTCAGAATGCATGAAATAAACTAAATAAAGGCCTATATCCAGCCGTATCATATACAGGGTACAGAGATTGGCACTTGCCTGGCACTTTTGGCTCAACAAAAAATACAAACCAGATTTGTCAGACAATGGCCTACAAAGCAGCCAAAAAGGTTACATACCAACATAACAATGGTAGGGTAGGAGAGTGTGGTACTCTTGACCTAGTTCTTATACTGCTCATGAGGGTTGATAGATGAGGTGTTGGGAATACACCGCACTCTGCAGTGTAGCTGTATCTCTGCATCGTATCCTATCTGTCGCGTGGCCTAATTGATAAGTGTGCTTGTCAACTGGCTTTGAGGGCGTGGGTTCAAATCTCACCTCGGGAACTCACTTTAGCCCGAGCCAATGGGACATTAAATGGAGGCGGGTTGTATCCAGTGTTCTATGCTGGGGCAACTGAAAGACCCTGGTCATCCCTGAATTAATAGGGTATGTACCAGACTCACAGTCTTCTCATCTCATCATCATACGGCGATCGCCCGCCTCGATATAGCCCACTAAGGTGCTGCAGAGGCGTAAAACACAAACAAACAAACAAAACAAAATGTCCTATCTGTCGGAGTCTTCAACACATTACTCGTTTACCAAATGTGTGGCAGTTTTTACTTGCCCAGCATAGACACTTGATACAAATTTCATTCAAGATTGATCATAGATCATAGATAGATAGATAGATAGATAGATAGATAGATAGATAGATAGATAGATAGATAGATAGATAGATAGATAGATATATAGATAGATAGGTCTTTGTTCAATTTTGACTGGGAGCTTGGCAAAAAATCCCAGATGAAACAATTGTGAACTTCTTTTTTTGTTAGCAGTTCATTTTGGAATGTATATCTGTGCACCGAGGAAGTTAATTAAGTTGGGACTATTTTATGACTCTTGTCAACTTATCTGAGGTTTTCACAAAGACTTTTGAGTGAGCTATTACCAGTTTTGTGCTTTGTCTCTGATATGTTGTCCCTTTTTTTGCCTTTTTTTGAGCCCAGAATTGTCTGTAGTACTTCAAAAGTCTTAGAAATTTTTCTGGGAACTTTTTTATGCAGGAAGTAGTGCTTGGGCAATGTGTGTTCTGGGCTGTATTCCTCCGCAGACTTCTTGGTAAAAGCTTGTTTTACTATTTTTCTGACAAAAATAACAAAAAGAGCAAAAGAGAAGAACTGAAAACACAACATAGAAAATCCTCAGCAGCAACTGGTGGTTGTTCTTTTGTTTGTTTTTGTTGGAATTTTGTGTTTATTGTTGTTTATTTGTTGCAGTAATTACCTCTCACTCACATTGTGGAGCAAAGTACTTTGCTAATCACACCTATTTTCAGCAAATGAAGACAGCATGATATTCATGCAGACTGTATTTTTTTCCGAAACTATATTATCTTGAAGTTTTAGTTCAGTGGTAGTGCAGGTTAGTCTAGTGGTAGCATGCTAGGATGCCAATCGCTGGGTCCAGGGTTCGAATCCTGCTTATGCCAGGTCACCTGAGCCTTTGTTGGACGGATGTTTCATTCACCCTTCGCCTCATTGCTGTGTCCTCCCGCGTTCCCTAATTAGCCTACCAAGTGCATAAATTTCGGGAATTAAGATTTTTTTCAGCAGACATAACACAAATAGTGTCTGAGATTGGTTTGAATAATCATTCCATCATTCATTGTGGTGATAGTGTGAGATGAGTTTAGTTCAGGAAAGTCAGATTTTTTGCTTTGAAATCATCAGTTTTTTTTTTTTGGTGTGTTTATAGGCTCTACCTCAGGAAATTGATTTAAGATCTCAAACCAATGATAGAAGCTTTTAAGTTCACTATGAATTGGTAAAAAAGTACTTATATGTGTTTACAAAACATAAAATAACAACATGACAGATTGATAAATTGTTTCTAAATCAGTTAAAACTTGGTGGTGGTGCTTCTTTTTTCTTAGGATAACACCTGGGTGGTTTTTGCATAACAGGTAGGCATAAGGTGGCTGTTAGGCCAGACATAATTGATCTTTAGTTTCTTGTAACTTTTCGAGGCACTCTTTCGGGGGTCGGTCGCTAGGAACCAAAAAAAAGTTGAAATCTAAATTTTTTATAATGTCAATTTAACAAAAGTTGGGCATACGCTCATTTTTTTTTCCGAAAGCAGAAAATCTTTGGGTCGGTCGATCTGAATAGCTAAAAATTAAACATGTCTGTCCTTAGGTGGCTGTAAGGAGTGGGATCCTTCACTTTCTGGACTGTGCTGGAATGTCATGAAAAAAGGCTGAAAATGCACAAGAAAAAAAAGAGAAAAACTGCAAAAAAGTACTTTGAAACAAGGAATACGTTAATTTACTCCTTTGCTGAGAAGAAGAAAAAAACTGCAACACCTCAAGAGCAAAGTTTGCTGACCTTCAGTTCACTTTACTTTGACTTTGTCAGGTTGTGTGTAAAAACTACACAATGGTTGAATGCCTGTATGTTGGGATGCTGTAAGAGCAGGTTCTATGTCCAAACCCACAATATTTCACTTATAGAACATGCCAGATTTTCGCAAAATTCCATATTATATAACATTTCATTATCATTCACATGGGCAATTCCAATGTGGACCAAATTTTGGATGCATTGTGACCCTTGCAACTGATTTTTTTGCTTCTTATAAACTCATTATTACAAATTTTAATCTGAAAATTCCGTTTTTGAAGGAATTAGATCAATCATGGTATATATTTATTACATGCATTTCTTGTATTGGCCCCCACATTGCGCCCCTGAGACCAAGTATTGCCCTCGGGATCTCGTACTGGCAATCTCGGCGTTCCGTATGTGACCCTCGGGCCGATTCGTGCACGATACAAGGGCCGATACGAGAAATGCCATGTTATGACATATATATTTGCAGGCTAGCCAACTAATACATATAGTATCAAATATTGAGAAATTGGTTCATGTTTAATGTTCCAGCAACACATGACCGGACCACAGAGAAATAATAACTCATTTTTGAGTCAAGCAGGATAGTATTTCTACCCTGGTAGTGGCCTGTTATTCTGGTGTTAAACTAATCCCCCAATACCCTGAACCCTCGGGTAATGAAAATAGGTTGAAAAGAGGGTTGTCCCTGGGTCAGCTGAGGGGTATTTGTTGTCTGCTATTACATAACAAGGGTAGTAAGGTCAAAGGTCAGCTGTTGATAGACACCCTGTCAGGTCCTGTCAGTGGAAACATGCAGGAATTGCAACGTACAATAACTATGGCGATAATATAGCCATGCAATAACTAACACTAGAAAGCCATTGAGGGTATGCTGGTTATATGTTTGCATGCATGGTTGTGTAGATTTCTTAAATAATGTTGATGTAATGCACATTGTGGTGGGATTGTGGTTAGGATAAGCTGACGGACGGGATATACGAAGGATGGTACCGGTCCCTGGGCAAACCAGGGGAAAGCAGTCCGGTCCAAATAAAGACTGCGTTGCTGGACCGTACTGCGCTGTGCATGACAACAACTCCCTTAAACATATACCTGATTAGCTCCTATCTTACTGTTATATAGCTGTTTATAGATTGGTGGTCCCAACAGTTTCAAAATTAACTTTTTAAGTTGGTTGTGTTTCAAAATTAACTTTTAAAGTTGGTCGTGTGATGTCATTGGCTTGAAAACGTTTTGTTTGTGTCAGTTACAGTTAATCAGTTGATTAAGTGCTTATCATATCCGGCAGCATAGGTGACAATAAGCAAACTGATTAAATTACCTAAGGTGCTTCATCAAATAAGAAGATTAGAAGACGAACACATAACTGTCAATGATGTGGCAAAGCCAGTTTGCAAATTGAAAATAAGAAAATTAACTTTTCCAGTGGACCACAAATCTGCAAAGAGCTCTAGACCTACATTAGAACTTTTAAACAAAAGAGGCAAATTAAAAGTGAAGAGACAACTCTGTTTTTGCTTATGATTTCTTTTTAAACTGCCTTTGATTTACTATCTGGACAGCAAAGTTTTGAACACCTAAGGTTCAAATTTATGATAATCTGTCTAAATCGTCTTGGTAGTGACACATCATGCTTATTTAGTTGAGAAGATTACGTTTGTTTTGGACAACATCGAATATGTTTAAAAGTGAAATACTCAATGTAGTCAGAGGCTCATGCCAGGCCTTCTGCAATCTACTTTGGTCGCTTCATGACATGTAATCATGCTCTTAAAGGTGACGAGGAAGTAACCTGATCACCTTAACACTGGGGTGCTACTACGAGCCAAGACCTGCTTGAAACAAACTTACTTTTAAGACGACCAGTTGATTTGAAGGGCATTAAGTTTATCTCTTAGTTGTGTGAGTGACCACTGGTCAGTTCAGAATTAAATCAGATCAACACTGTTTAATATGTGCTTATGTAAGTCACATCAACTCAATTTGAATGATATTGCACGGTATTACGATTTGACTTTATTGTGATATAATTCTCTTTAGCTCTCATTCATCCCATTTGACAACTCATGAGCACATTCACTTTAAACACCCTGAAGATGCAATATCATGTGAATGTAGTGAAATGTGATATGGACCAACAGGCCTGTGATGCATACTATTCCCATCACAGAGTGTACTCATACAGAGAGTGTGATGCTTAGATCTGATTAGATGTTCTTATGAGAGATTACTAAACAAATGCTTAAGATGGTGTCATCAGCATGTCGATTGTCTGCCAGGCATACACTTGAGTATCACAAGATTTAAGCCTCTTACTGGGCCCACCTTCCAATTGTGACCCTACCACCAGTCATACAGTAATTAACACAGCCCCCCTCTTGCATACTGATGGCCTACTATAGTGTAGACTTAGCACCTCTCCATTCTCTCATTTTTATTAGCTATTTTTCTTTCTTCCTCTTGTAACATTTTTTGTAATTTTTCACATTTTTACTGAATTCCTGTACAACAGCGTGTAACTGCACTCCTCTCCTGACTCCTCAGCCTCCAATTTGCCAGGAAGTCATTAATAAGATACAATAGAAACAAAAGAAAAAGTAATCTTCAGCGTGTCATATATTTTAGAAAGACAGTCACAGCTGACCTTTAAAGCTTTATTGATAACTGTAACTGCAGACTTATTATATTATAGGCCTAAATACGATATGTGAGGTGAACTCTTAGGTCTATAAAACATATTCATGTTTCGAGGAAAAGATTCTATATCTGAATAGGTATATATATCACAAGAATTCAGAATTTAGAATAAATATACTAGGGAAGTGATTTCTCGTTCTATTTCATTGTTACAATTATATAAATACTATTCGACACTTCTGTCAGCCAATAACATGCCGGTATTTCATTGTGATTATTCCTATATTCTTTGTTGTCCACTAATTGTCTCGTGTTTGACTGCTTTCAAGAGTGTTTGTCTCATGGTGTAAGCCAGGTATTTAACCATGGGATCTGGAATATGTGATTTATCACACCTCGGGCTAAGGCTCTCGGGTGATTAATCATATATGTATAGGTTATTCACCACGGGAGAGGGAATATGTGATTTATCACCCGAGGGCTTTAGCCTGAGGTGTGATAAACACATATTCCTGATCCCATGGTGAATAACTGGCTTATACCATGAGACAAACAGTCAAACATAAGAGGATAACTGGACAACAAAGAATATGGGAATTATTTCCCTGCAATACTGGCAAGTGATTGGCTGACAGAGGTGTCGAATAGTATAACATGTATTACCTGTCCCTCGGTGAATGACCAATAATAATAACAAAATGTTTCATGAGTTGTTAAAATATAAATTATTACCTTTTTTTTCAAATTCCATTCTAATTTATCACCTTTCCAAGACTGAGTCAATATCTTCAGGCGTATGTTCATTCTAATTGTATCAGTTGAACTTAATCAAGCCGTCTGAATTAAGCAAAATCAGGTTTTGTAATCGATTTGATTTAATGCAGGACTTAAACAGCTGACATATTGCTTATGCAAGAGATCTTTACTCCAATTTGTTAGTAAACAATAGCGACACTTAACATGAGATCTTTTGATAGAAACCATTTTTGTAGCGCAATCTTCTCCAGTTCTATCTTTATAAGCATGTAAAGAGATGGCTTGGGATTACGTATCTCTTTTGCTATCATTTGGAGTTTAAAATGGAGCCATTATGTGAAATGGCTCCAAATATCAAGCCAATTGTGAGTGTTATCCTGTAAAACGACCCTTATTTATTGGTAGAATAAAGTTAAAAAGTATTACAAATTTATTCTGATAACAGGTCTTAAATTAGAAAATGCTTACCTATGTTTTGGATAAATAATATTAATTGTGGTTGAATTGGTGTGGAGGTCTATGTAAGAGCAATGTAACATTTGATAGATTTTGTGTGAATGGTTTTAGACAAATATGTGTAGGGCCACCTTCTTGTTGCCGTTTCTGGAGAGCTTCATTGTCTATCGTTATACAACTGGCCAGTACAAATCACTCGGTTTGACTGAAGCTGGTTCATAAACCTATTTATTCTATAGGTTTATTATATGATATAGAAAGTGTAGCCCTCTAATGTGGGATGTTGGTGCTTCTGAGCTGTTTAAGTCACTCTACAATTGCCGTCACTGCATATAGCTAAGTACCCATTTATATCTGGGTGGAGTAAAGCAAAGAGTTATGGAGAGCTGTGGAGATTCTGCTCAGTTCCACTGTGGCTGGGACTCTAACCTGCAGCGTCTCAACTATATAAGGCGATAACCTTATCCACTACAAAAGGGCACCTCTATATAAAAATGGACATTGTGACAGCATAACATGTCATCGTGACCTTAGGATGATGTTGTACCTGTGAAACCACATCTTGGTATTCCTTGTTACCAAGAGTGGGCTCTTTTTCTACTACAGCTGTACATTGTTTTGATATATCATATATATCAGCTATCGTAGATATGATACTCAGGTAAAGACCAATAAAAGACGCCTGTTGCACGAGTTTCTGGTTCCATTCTTCGGATCGTGGCGTCATCGCACGTCAATGGGATGCTATCAGGTTTCATTTTACTCCGTAAACTTTGAAAATCGTGCAGTTTCATTCATAAATATAGCTGGACAACAATAGAAGAGGATTATTATGCTTCTATAATTAGATGTCCTTTACCAACAAGTCCCCAGTCTTAATGCCACTGCCAATGTCAAGTTTGTTGCGCAAAGGAGTTGAATGAAATCTACCCACTCAGATAACTGCTAAGAAATATTGTAAGCATATTCCTGTACAAGGCGATTCAGAAATAGATCTAACGGCTAAAAATGCAGGGAAGGAAATGACACAGATTATGAATACAGGGGTTTATATAATTTCATACTCATGATCATATTGTGTGGCTATGATAGATTAACAGATAGATAGACAGATAGACAGCTAGACAGATAGACAGATTTAGAGTTTATTATAACCTAAACAATGATTACAGTGATAATATGAAGTTATACATAGGCCTATATCAATATAGAATAAGACAGATAGACAGATAGACAGACAGACAGACAGATAGATAGATAGATAGATAGATAGATAGATAGATAGATAGATAGATAGATAGATAGATAGATAGATAGATAGATAGATGACTTGAATTCCCAATTATTCGATAGGCCAACAATGCTTCTAACGTCTGGCCTTTAGTTTAGGTGGTGTGATAAACTCAACAATTTCAAAATTGCAGTGTTTGCAACACTGCGGACCTGTAATTCATTTACAAGTTTATCGCACATATAGGTATATATCTATAGCCTTGTGTCGTTGTATGTATCTATATGGTTTTGCAGTAGTGGAGTGGCCAGAGACGTGAGTTAAAGTTCAGATGTCTTTTGACAAACATTATATATAGACTTTCATCCACATGAAAATGCCAAACATATTTAAAGTTAATAACAAATATTTAGAAAAATCCGAAAATTAATTTGATCTTTTTTATCTTTCCTAGGCCTACATGATAGGCTACTTCAAGTTTGAAAATCATGCACCAAGAGTGCCAGCTGTGAAAGACAGAAGACACTGAAACCCAGGAAAGACTTGCAAAGCTTTCCCAGCAAGAATTTGGCTTTTCGGGAATAGACTTTCAGAAATTAATGTAGCGTTTAAATATTCATGCGCTGTTTCAAGCAATAAGCACACAGGAAAAAAGTCACTTTGAAAATTCCCACTGATACGGACTGACAGGGCAATTGTGGAAGTCACTAGACTGGCAGCTTTCTTCTTTCTTCTAAACTTCTTTTGCCAGATCTATGGAGTTTCTATAGTCGCCAAAAAATATAAGTGTGCCACACTGCGGTTATGATAGTAGGTCTATTGCAGCTTTGTAAGTTGTTGTGATATTTTTGAAAAGTGTTGTAGGATGATATTCGCTTTCAAAATAATGGATTTGAAATTTTAACCACATTTCTTTCACAGCTTTGCAATTCTTTAAATGACCTTTATCATTTCTCTGAATACACGCATCAAGATATATGTGTTTTCTTCTGTCCGGATTGTCTTCCTGTCCATCCACATCTTGCTCGCTTCTTCGACTTGCTTGTCTGCTTCTTTCCTATTTCCTTCTTTCCTTCTTTCTTTCCTTCTTTCTTTCCTTCTTTCTTTCCTTGATTCCTTCCTTCCATCCTTCCATCCCGCCTCGCTCCCTTCCTTCCTGCTCTCTTCCTTCCTTTCTGTCTTGCTATCTTCCCCTTTCTTTCTTTCAACAACTTCTTTTCTCCCTGCAAACTTTTGAAAAAGACAAGTCTTTCTCTCTGTCGGTGTTTGTCTCTCTGTCTATCTGTTTTTCTTTCTTTCTGCCTGCTTGTCTGTCTGCAATGTCTGACTGTCCATTGGTCAAACTTGGGTGTGCACAACCTGGGCTGACCAGAATGACAAGTGAGGACTGACCACTGGGAAATGCTAATTTGTCCATGATACAACATACTTTAAGCAACTCTTGAGGACTGACTCTTAAGTGGTCTTAAGTACAATACTAATTGCCAATCAGTTAAATTAGCCATTGACTGATTGCTACTTAACACTATTTATTACTGATTGTACACCTTTGGCAGCTCATCATTTCGTCTGCCAAACATTTTCTATTAAAAAAAAGGCAAGGCTCATCCCCTAGTTACATTTATAAAACATCATCTTTTATTCGACATATTTTTATAATAGTTTACGATTAACTGCTAAATTGTAGGCTTTCTTTTTATTTGAATTTATTTATATGATAACCTTTTAATAAATGTGATGACAGTTTTCTTTTGACGAGGTCATTTAAAACTGCAATGCGCAATACCTCCCGACCTGGGTGCAATAAAGGCAATTCCCACGATAGATAAATTATTTCATTGCTTTAAGAAAAAACTGGGTTTTACATTGAGCTTTATAATACGGGCTAAGTGAGTCAATTTGAGAAAAGTATTTGAAAATCACAGGCTACAAAAACCACTAAATGTGTATACATCATTTTTTCTGTTATATTTTTTGTAATTTTCAATGAAATGCAAGTATCATAATGTGCAATAATGTTAAGTATGCTGAGATTCTATACTTGGCAAGGATATGATGTGGATCAAATTTGGAGAAAGTGGATTAGTTCACCAAAATCGGCTCAAATCCATTTAATAGGGCAATAAAATCCGTCTGGGTTACAGCAGTGGCAATTTTCATACAATTTTCATTCAATTTTCCTATCCATTTTCCTGCTATCTCTTGTGTAAGTTATGTAATATGAATTGTCGTCTGCTGTGAGCTTTCTCTTCTCTCCGCTAGGGGTCATGTTAGGCTGGTGCATGGTTTCACATAGCAAGTGGCTATACCGAATTCCTTGGTGTCCCAAAACTAACATAAATCATATATCTCTTCCATAAATAGCTATTTAGGTTTTTTTTACACGACCTATGCCATTAGGTTGTTGCTTTTTGTGCATCAATCCAGTAATTGCCCGAATAAAGAGTATTAATAGAGATTTTTTTTGTCTTTTTTTTTCTGTCTTTTGACTTTTTTTTCTTGACTCATGGGGTTGCGCAAATGTAGAAATGTTAACGATGTTATCAACTTTGTATATATGTATATCTAAATATAACTCTTGTTGGATAAATGGAGTTTCTTCTATATGGTTAACAGGATGTTGCTAACTTTATATCTGGTCCAATTGAACTGTTTCCTGGATCGTTTGACTACATTCTAGCAAGTGGCAAGGTTATCACAAGGGTCTGGAGCCCTAGAGTTTCAGGAAAGGGCCAGGAAATGGCTAGGGTGTCCGAGAAAGGTCAGGGTAACCGAAACAAGGTCAGGGCGTCCAACAAGGGTCAGGACTCTGGCCATCCACTTTGCCATTGAGGTGCACTAGAGCTTTTTTTCCTCGGTGATTATGAGTTGTAATCTCTCCAAATGGCGACTATGGCTACTAAGGGGATTACTGACCATTTGGGAAAACAGTGTTAAACAAGCAAACACTGTCGACAGTTAGATTTCTGACAACTGTGATGATTTGCAATAGAATTAACTATTTAATCCATGATCTCTCTGCCCGAACCAACCTCATGAAAAACAATCAAATTAAATTTGAGCAATTCAGCATGTTTAAACATGAATTTGTTCTAAAGTTATTCTATAAATACAAAGAACATTAAACTGAGCCAACTGAGCCAAGGCATGATTTTCTCAGTTCAAGGTAATATCTGGCAGGTTTACCTTATAAATGTATTGTGCAGCCCTCCACATGTTACACATATGCCCAATGAGTGGGACATTTTACTTGTTCAGTATAGACACTGACTAAAGGGACCCACTTAAGTATTTGAAATGTGCATCAACAGATTTACTTTTTATAGAAGATTTTGAAAATACTTGTTATCACAAAATGTGTTCAATAGATCTGTCTTTCTATTTATCCATCTATCAATCCATCTATGCATCTATCCATCTATTCATCTATCCATCTATCCATCTATCTATAAATACAACAATGCTGTGATTATACAATGTGAAGAGACTGAAGACTGAAAAACATATCAAATTGTCATGCATTAAATGCATAATCGCCCACAGAAGTGTTGAGACGGAGACCTGCTCTGTCACATGTGTAATATCCAAGTATACTATTGCCGGTTCACAAAAAATATTCTGTGTTCCCCAACCTTTTCTTGGAACTGCAGTAATTAAGTATGTATCATGTATATATGTAATTTATTTATGGGTGCCAGAAAAAGCTATTAGCTTATCGAGCTGGCCCCCAAAAAGGAAAGCAAATACAAAGTAAAATTAACAATGTGATATGTTGACCAAAAAAAATTAAAAATAATGCACATGTTGCGGTTACCTTTGAAAATATGTATGTACCTAACTGTCATTTAATTTTTTTATTTTTCGTTTTCGGGGAAGGAGACATAGTCATAGAGATATATATTTTCTTAAAGTCAAGTATCTATCCGTCTATCTATCTGTCTATCTATCAATCTACTCTCTATCTTCACAGGTGTGGGATGCAGGGGGCTGCAGCGTGCATTGTGGCTGTGGAATTAATTCATTATGTTAATTTCAATCATCTGTAGCCATAGTCCTTGTCCTGGTGTCACCCAAGTGCTGTGATAATAACTTTTGTACAATCATAATCACTCTGTAGTCGCTTCTGAGACACCCAGGTGACTTAAACTTGTATAATCACTTGTATTTAACAAAACCATAGTCGACAAACAGTCAATTGCTTAATCTCAGTCTCAATCTCAGTCGCCCACAGGTGTTGAGATACTGAAGCCTCCACCCTCTCCTTTGTGTTTTTGACAGTTACACATTGTTTTGCATTGGAACCAGGCCTCCTCGATGCAAAATTAATCTATGTATAACTGCGTCAAACAGAAATAACAGCTTAAAAACTGCCATAAACAATTTTTGGCTACTAAATTCATTTTGGAGATTACAGAGATTACAGTTTATAATCACCGAGGAAAAAAAGCTCTATTGGGTGGTCAAAAAGGCCTCCTTCTGTGACAAGACGATGGAGTCAGGACTCAAGAGTGGAATGCATGACTGTATGGTCTCGATGGCAATGCTGTGATACAAGCTGCAGTTAAACTGTCACAAAGATTATTAAGATGTCATCTGGATGCAGAAAGCCAGCCTTTTTCAACCGTCTCCTGCTCTAACAAAGTTATCCAAACTGTTTTTGTCCGTTTTGATTACAAATGTAATTCTTTGCAAGTTGATATTATAGTGATTGTTTTATGATCAGCAGATGCATATATATTTATTTACAGCATTAATGTATCATCATTATATATATATAATGAAACGTTCAGGTTTGCTGTTTCGTCATGGTCATGGTTTGTGGTGGCAATAAAAGTGACACCAATGCTCTTGAAGGCACAGGACCAGTTATTACATCCTTTGTGTGTATCAACAAGAGGTAGTAGGCCTAAATATACTTCTCTTTTTTGTTTCCATCTATTTTATGCACTGGGAGTTATTATTCAGACCACTTCAGCTGGGACGACCAGAAAATATTTTCTCTCTAGGAGGATTTTTAACTTCAAACTCCCAGGAGGAGAACCTTAGAGGGAAACAACTTACCTTGGCTGCAGCCTAAACCAAGTCTACAAGTTAACAAGTCTTTAAATTTGAAGTTTTTGCTTGTAAATAAATGGAACTCTGGACCAAGTTATCCCAAAGCCCGGAGCCTACCCTTACAACTAATCCTGAATCTACCAAACTCCCCCCCCCCCCTCCCTCAGCCACCCTCCAAGCTTCAACCCATTCATGAATGCTGCTTATGCCCCAAGTCGAATGTATTTCGAAGATCACTGACAAATACATGCAATCATCCTTTGTGTATTTACCCCCGTGAATGGCTGCTACCCCTGTTGCATAATGACCTGCCAACCCCTCGAGGGATGACATATGCCAATGATAGATTGCCATCGGGCAAAGGGGAGCCAAAGGGGAGCCTGTTGCTTTGTCGAGGGGGCTCTTATAACACAATGGGGCAAGGGTGATTGCCCTAATGTAAGGCCATCATCAGCTCATGGGGGCAAAAAAGGGATGGAGGATATAGGTTTGCTTGGGATTAAAGGGTAGTTTTTGATGAGGGAGAGTGGCCGGTATAGATAGATCAATATATAGATAGAGATAGATAGATAGATAGATTGATAGATAGATAGATAGATAGATAGATAGTAGAGAGAGAGAGAGAGAGATAGATAGATAGATAGATAGATAGATAGATAGATAGATAGATAGATAGATAGATAGATAGATAGATAGATAGATAGACACTTTCATTCTTTTCAGTTGATTTACAGTAAGAATGTTTTAATAACTGTTGCAACAATCAAGTTACTGCATGTACACATCTGCATTGGTTTAGTTTGTGTTTTGGTTTGGATCATCAATGTACAGTTATCTGAGAACTCTGGGTCTTTCAATTCAAGATGATATCAGAGTTATATATCTATGTGATAGCTCAACTGCAGCTTGTATATCACAGCATCGCCATCCAGACCATACAGTCATGCACTCTACTCCTGAGTCCTGACTCCCTCGTCTTGTCACCAAAGTTGAGGGCTTTTGACCACCCAATGTAACCTCAATGGCAAAGTGCATGGCCAGAGTCCTGACCCTTGTTGGACGCCCTGACCTTGTTTTGGTCACCCTGACCTTTCTCGGAGACTCTGGCCCTTTCCTGGCCATTCCTTGACCCTCTCAGGCTCCAGACCAAGGGCCATAGGACACCTTGACCCCCAGACAATCCCTCAAACTGCAGCTGGACCCTGGACAACACTGGACATCACTGGACAGTGCATCCACAGTGGACAATGCTAGTGCAATAGGTCTGTGCACAACTGATCCACTGCAGATTATAGCAGAACCGCCACGATAAATCACTGAGCAATTTGTATTGTAAAGTATATAGTTGGTCTGGTGGTTTGCTATTTAAGATGAACCAATCATATTTGAGGTGATACGTCAAAATGTACAATTATTTTTAAACTTTCACGGATTCTTTACCATTCCCGGTCAAACTGATCTATCCACTCTATTTGCTGTACATCCTGTTTTTGGAATCAGAAGGTTCGGTCTTCTTGAGGAACAGACCCCAAATGAATCAGTATTTTAGATCACTTTTGGTCACTTTTGCACTCAGATTCTTTGTGATAAATTTATCCCACTTTACTGAAACATGTTGCTTTTTTGTGTCATGATGTTACAATGGAGATGTTACAATGAAGTAACCGTGCATCTCTTTCTGGAATATCATGATTAGCTGTCATGGTCAAATTAATTTTGTCAAGCTGTGAATTAACAGAATAATTCGACATACATGTATAGGAGGAACATTTGGAGATGGATCCAACTTTTTCAGTTTAGCATCTGCATTACTAGTTTAGTCTGGTCTTCATCTAGGAGTCTGTCCTCAAGAAGACAGAGTCACTGGACCTTCTGGCCAAACTGGTTTAACCCCCTGACCCCAGGTCAGCACCCTGCCAGGACACCCAGGGCCCCTATTACCCCACAGGGTGACTTATTCCATATATGGCAATGGCTGACCCTCTGCGTTTGATCCACTGCCTTGAGACAGTGTCTTGTCCTGAGACACACTGCCACTGGCTTGATCAGATGGCTGATTGGGGAAGGCTCTGTTTAGTGTGGTGTTTCTGCTTGTCCTATTCAAATGCTAAAATAGTGCTTACTATATTTTAAGACAATCTAAATGTGAGTGAAGAGGATCACTCTCGCTGCTCTAGTTAATGTAAATTAAAACTGAAAATTGAGGCCTCCACAGAACTGGTAATTGAATTGTACTGCTCAGTTTTACTGATACGCAAAAAATTAGTGTTCGTTCATACAGATTTGGAACTCTGTGAGTCATAATAGCCAATGAAGTGTCATCTTCTCTGCATTCAACATGGGAAATATGCATAGAGGCCGTTTGATTAGTCATGATCAAGAGAAGTCCATAGGATTTGTCATAAGTGATTTTAGAGTTAAAATCAAGCATCATCCTTTCGTTTGCCTGTCACCAACACGTGGCATTCGTCTCCTTAAATCAAATTAACATTGACCGCATTGAGTATGATTATGACAAATCATAAGTATTATGATTAGATTCGTGGAGTGCCATTTTCACAGTTCAACAGTCCACTCTTTTCGCATATCAAAGTTACAGACTGTAGTGTGACAAACCAAACTTCTAATTTACTGTAGAATCATATATTGGCTTAATTGTAAACTTCTCACACATTTCAATGCACCACAATAAGTTCAGCCATATCACCTGTATCTGGAAGTTGAGGTATAGCCAGTTTCATCCCCAGTTGGAAAATTGTTATGTATGGCAGATGCAAAATGTCCGTTTGTGGTTGTGACACACAAGATAAGTTTGTAAAAGACTCCGAACCAAGTACGTATTCAAACTCTCCAAAAGTCTTATTTAAGAAGAGAGCTATTGAGGAAGTTTAAGAGATTCAAAAGGGTGTTCCGAAAGTAAAGTGTTAGACCGATTTAACGGAAGAAAGTTAGTCCGAGCGGAAACAGGAACTCATAAAAAGATAGGAAGTAGTTTGGTATAAAAGGGCGGAAAGGCGGACTAATGACCGGTCACACTCAATCAATTTGGCAATGGTATGGTATAGGAGTTTTTTGTGGTTGTGTAAGGAGGGGGGGGGGTCATGTCTTGGGGGGGGGGGTTATCAGATCTGCAGGTCTGGAGCAGAAATTGGTAGGAAATTCACTTTAGCCAAAGTGTGATTGACCATAGAGCAGCCAGTTTGCCACCCCCCCCCCCCCCCTTGGCTCTTGCTTGCTTGCCATGGGTCCAAGGCTGGCTGCATAACGCTAGCTTGACCATAGCAGTGTGGCCATCCAGCAGCTAAGTCCCGAGTCTCTCACTTCAAGGGCAGTCAGAATCTGGGGGATAGCACCTTTGTAATAAAAGCCATCAGTCCAGTAACTACCCCATTGTACAGTTGTGGGGGAGCTGAGGCCAGCTGAGATTGTCAGAATCAAACTGATATCATTGGCTACCCTCTAAATCCACCAATGAAAGGAGTGGGATTATGACCACTGCCGTTTTAGGAATGACTGAATTGCCCCCCCCCCCCTCCTCAGGCCTTCCATCGTGATGACGTCCCTTTGAAGTCGTGACGTCATCAACGTGGACAGACCTACGTCCGGCAGATCTATGAGTGCTGCTCACTGGCTGCTCACTGCCACAATGGCCAAGGTATTAAGGGCCATCCGAAGGTTGTGGGTCCACAAAAACCTGCCCAGTTCTGCTCAGTCAATGTTTATTCCCACATTGAACAGAAATCCCCCTATTGTCAGGGCTCTGGGTAGTTTTACTCCAAATCCCACCAACAAACTGGAAATCTTGGCCTCAAGCTGGCAATCTTAGCCATTCTTTTTCATAGGACCAGCAATCTTGGACTTGATCTCTGTAAGCTAAGGTTTGTCCAGTGGATCTGGGGGTCTATGTAGTGCCACCGTCTCTCTGACACTGGCCTTTTTGCTGCTGTTGTGTCTGTAGCTTTCTGGACACACACTTTTGGCACTGTGGAAAGCTGCAGTTAAAAGTTACAAAGGCATCATGTTGGGTATTGAGTTATTTTAGCACCTGACAGAACTTAGTAATTCAGTAAAATAATTAATGATTATTGCAAATTCAGGTGATTTTTCAATTCAAAAAGAAGTATTCTAGTTTAATTAATACAAAACAAGCTGTATTTTTTCTTCTGGCCAATTATACACACATGTGCACAGAATTTATGTCTCTGAAAAAATAATAATTGAAATTTAAAGGCCTACAGTTGTCCGCCATAAGAACAACTGAATAATTGTATATTATCCTGCCTTGACAATGATGTTTGAATTACTCGTTGTTATAATAACAGCAAGTTCAACAGTTTGCTTATCTCCTTCCAACAGCACAAACACCTATTCACGAAATCTTACACTTCCAATTGAATCAGACCATTCACTTTCTACTCAATAACCCTCACATGGACCGACCATGCTGGTGAATAACTTGTTCTACTGAGATCAAAAATGCACATGATGAAAAATGTATAATCCATACATCATATTCTGGGCTTGACCAATATGCAAATGCTTTTGAAATGGCTGAGAATCATCAGGAACTATATACAACTTTTAAAGTTAGTTTGTAAGTTTACAAGTGCGGTATTCACCTTCAGACCAAGAAGAGTAATATTTAGGTCTACAAGATAATTATGTCTTTGAAATATATACAAATTTTGGACTTGATTATTAGCAAATGTAATAGCGATTTCGTATGAATTCTTGATTACCACAGTTTAGTTTAGCGATCTTCAACTGTGATTTGTCAAACACAAGGGAGATCCATAGCCAACCTCAGCATGACATCATGCTCTCTGGCAATGATGGAAAATTGAAGGATACAATTAGCTATATAGTTGGATTGATATATTGTCTTGATGTGATTGATCTGGTCAGCTTGTTTGTTCAGCTATCACAGGCAGACGTAGTGATGAGATAAGGCTAAGACAAATAGATAGATAGATAGATAGATAGATAGATATAGTCCGGCAGTAGAATGCCATTTTTGGGCCTAACCCAAAAGTTCCGGTTAAAGTTTTTTTCGCTCTTGATCCTGTATCTATATGGTCCAAGGAACATTTTCAGGGGGGGTGTGAAACTCTCACCCTTGAGCATTCCGATAAATCCAAGATGGCGTCCAAAATGGCCGCCGGACCAGAAATTGGTCATAAATTGGCTCCTAATTTAGCTAGGATGACAAATAAAACATAAAAATAGGGGTTTTGGGGGGCAAGGATTCCATAAATGGATAAATCAAACTCATAAGATTGCAATTTCTAGCTTAAATGGCCTAAATTATGCATTTAGACTGTAAAATTAGCGTCAAAAATCAGGATTAGGCATTTGTGACCTGCTCCACCAAAATGTGCTTAAAGAATAAGCTAAGTACCTATTACTGTGGCTTCCCCTGAATCTACTTGAAAGGTGCTTTCAAATAATGGGTCATGTCTGGGTACATGTCAATTGCACCCAAAGTAATGACATGTCAAAAACCTGAATAATGTAAATAATGAAGCTGCAGAATTTGAGAAAGTGGCCTTTACATTTCAAGCCAAAAGGACAAAATTGTAGCTACATGCTTAGGCTAGAACTACGCCTCACATTACTTAATGAACATCACTATTTTGATACTTATTATTGCACTTCACCCTTAATGATGTATTTTACAAGGACAAAATGATTGCCGGGCGTACTCCAAAAAGCATCAAATCTCCTCAGAAAATTAACTAGCCAAATGCTTGCTTAAAAATCTTTGTACATAAGTTTTTTCCTGGAGTAAGGCTATCTATACCAATTAGTTATTACTCTAATTAATTGACTCATTCACATGAAACTATATAAACTTTGCCCTCACAAAAGTTGCCAAAGACAACAAATGAAGCAGCATTTATTTAGCTTTTGGAGGGTTGACAGTTGTAGCAACAAGGACACCAAGATGCCAACTGAAAGCTGACATCAAGGGCTATCCATCCTTATCCATTTTGGTTTGTTAGGAAGGATTTATCTAGTGATTAGGATAGGTGGAAGCGAAAATACATAGGAGGATTTTGTGTTTCGGAAGAGAATTTCTATAATGACTGAAACATTTATTTATCTTTTTGGAAGGTTGAGAGTTGGAGTAGCATATAAATCAAGATTTAAATGAAAGCTTTCATCAAGGGCTATCCATCCACATCCATTTTGATTAATTAGGATTAGGAATGAGTTAGTGAATAGGACAGGTGGAATTGAAAATACATTGGAGAATTTTCTGTTTCCGATGAGATTTTTGCCACTGATAGCAACCTTTATTTAGCTTTTGGAAGGTTGACAGTTATAGTAACAAGGAAATCAAGGTGTCAAATGAAAGCTGACATCAAGGGCCATCCATATACACCAGACAACAATAGCATACCTTTGTTAGTTTGACATATTTTGGTGTCGATGGCTTGAAATTTAACAGTCATTTATTCTGTTTTTGGAGCTTCATAATTAGCATGTCTGACATGTTACTTCTTTTGATGCAATTGACATGTACCCACATATGACCCATTATTTTAAAGCACCTTTCAAGTAGATTCAGGGGAAGCCACAGTAATAGATACTTTACTTATTCTTTAAGCAAATTTTGGTGGAGCAAGTCACATATGCCTAATCTTGATTTTCGACGCTAATTTTACAGTTTTAATGCATAATTTAGGCCATTTAAGTTAGAAATTGTAATCTTATGAGTTTTATTTATCTATTTCTGGAATCCTTGACCCTTTAAACCCCTATTTTGATGTTTTATTTATCATCCTAGCTAAATTAGGAGCCAATTTATGACCAATTTCTGGTTCGGCGGCCATTTTGGACGCCATCTTGGATTTCTCAGAATGCTCAAGGGTGAGAGTTTCACACCCCCCCCTGAAAATGTTCCTTGGACCATGTAGATACAGGACCAAGAGAGAAAAAAACTTTAACCGAAACTTTTGGGTACCACCCCTCCACTGCCGGACTAATAGATAGTCTTCCTGTTCCAAAATGTGGACCTGTAGCTTGTCTTTGCTTGTTATAATTTTTAACCGACCTAACGTCGGTTATTACAGGGGGGTGGGTAGTGAAAGGGCACTCATGTAAACCATGTCCAATTGTCCATATGTAAACATGTAAACATTTCTTGTCAACATGTGTAAGTGTCCATTTGTGACCTTAGTTTTCAACTTAGAGTAATGAAATTTGGTACAGGTATGGTACTATGAGCATGGATCAGGGACATGTCGAGAAATCCAAGATGAAGATGGCGGCCATTTTGTGGTGGCCATTTTGGCAGCCATCTTTTTTCATTTATTGAACTGCTCATAGTGACCTCAATATTTCGCTTAGAGTTATGAAATTTGGTACAGGTATGAGCATGTGGGTATGGATCAGGAACATGTTGAGAAATCAAGATGGCGGCCATTTTGGCAGCCATCTTTCTTCATTCTTGAACGGCCATTGTGACCTTAATATTTCACTTACAGTTATGAAATTTGGTACAGGTATGGGGCTCTGGGTATGGATGAGGAACATGTCGAGAAATCCAAGATGGCGGCCATTTTGAGGTGGCCATTTTGGCAGCCATCTTTCTTCATTGTTGAACGGCCATTGTGACCTTAATATTTCACTTACAGTTATGAAATTTGGTACAGGTATGGGGCTCTGGGTATGGGTGAGGAATATGTCGAGAAATCCCAGATGGCGGCCATTTTGGCTGCCATCTTTCCTTTTTTTTAGAAATCTGTTCAAGCTGCATTGATTCTATACTAGTAGTCTGGCATCTTTAGGGATGGACATCATTCCACGATATATCAGTTAAACCGTATCAATCATTCAATACGACAATCGAAATAGCATGATTAGCAATATCGTATCGAACCGATGCTGCCTCAACAGCGTGATTTTGCTTGAAAAATGTATTAATTTGCACAGTTTAGGTTTAAAATGTCACCAAATGTTGAGAAACGCATGAGATTGTTGCCACTTCAGATTCCTGTCTCATGCAAGATCTCATTTTGAGAGGCAAAATGTGAGGTTCGCTGCATAAACTTACAGTAAAATTAGTTTATGGCACAATTTGTGTTTCGTGATACATATCGAAAACCGAAAATGAGTATCGACGATATGTATCGTATCGAACTTTGCAAACGATGTCCACTCCTAGGCATCTTCCAATCAACTATTTCTCCTATCTTCCAATATCAGTTGCTCAGTGGTTTAAGCAATGGCACCTTCAATTTCATTGCGCTAGGTCGGTTTTGAATCCGCGGATTCTTGTTAAATAGTCAAACCCAAGGCCTTCTTAGAAAACTCGAGCATAATCTGACCTTTTTGGCGACTCGCTTTTGAGTGGACCTGTTGTGCATTCTTTTATGGGAGGCCCTTCCAGCAGAGTCAACACACAATGGCCTTTTTTCCTTCTTTTTTGGTCCATAACAGCCCCTGCCCCTAGCAGTGATGGAGGAGGCCTGTTGATGTGTTTAAGCAGTTGAGGAGCTAGTCTATCAGGGCCTCATATATTCATTACTACCATGACACAGTGTCAGTGGGCTGCCCTTCAAGCATTGATACATCGCTGCTGGTAATTCGGCTGGACACCAACACATGTTGTGGCATCTTAGCCCTACTCAACCCGGCATTGACAGTACTTTTTTGGCAATTTAAACCGACCATCAGACTATCTTTCCTCAGCATTAATGGCCTGCTCCTCAGTCCGGACTCCTGTACAAAGCCCCGTGAAATCTGCCTACACGATGTTCCTGCTCGAAATGGACCATTTACGCTGAGCTCTTCATTTATCTAACTTGCCTTCGTTTGTACGAAGCTAAAAACCTACAAAACTGTGATAATTTGTTTCACTAATTAGTTTTTAGTTGTTTTAGTTTGGCAACTACAGACATTACTAAACTCCTTTGTCTATCCATCTACCTGTCTATCTAACTACCGTTCTATCTATCTATCTATCTATCTATCTATCTATCTATCTATCTATCAATCTATCTATCTATCTATCTATCTATCTATCTATCTATTTAAATAAAAGTGTAACGCCAGTTGCACATTTGACACTTGGGGTCCCACCTCTGACGTCATCAAAATCACCCCATTTTCACCTCTTTCGCATTCACCACCCCCCATATCAATCAAAACATTTTTTACTTGCCATATCCAAAGAACCTACTCACCCAAACCACCCAAATTTCTCATTTCAAACACAGCTCTTTTTACCCCCCTCCCCCAGTATCTAGATCAGCCTCTGCCTGCCTTCACAGTCCACTTTTGTCCATGACTTTCAAGAGCCCTGCCACTCCACACACCATCTAATGTGCACATCTCCTCTTTTTCCAAACATGCCCTTCTGATGAATCAACATGCAAATCAATTCCTGATGGCCCTTTCCCTTCGATTCAAATGTCCATGAATTGATATAAGAAGCAATGCTACAGCAACCACACCATTACCTTCGTGATTAGACTTCCGGTCCCAGCAGTTTGTTGTGATCCACGCAGACCAGGCTGCATTTTTGCGCCTTCTATACATGTATGGCTGTATGCACTTGCCTTTAAAGTTCAATTACATTCAAAATTAACTTAATTGATTCCTTTGAATCCTGTCAAAGGTAACACTGACACTTTCAAGTGCAATTCACTTTCACACCTCGATAGCTGTCATCTGTCAACTGTCTGCTCTGTTGTGATCCAGGGGATCCAGCATTTCGCGCCGTTTTGTGAGTTTAATTCATGACGACCAAACTTCCCAAAACACAATTGTCATTCTCTGTCTAATTAGGCCTATAGATGTGTCAATCAATGCCCGTTTCTCTATGATATATTTTCTGGCTTCAATTGCTCGCTTTGCTCAATTGGATTGAATTGTACGCACTGTGCAGTGTGCAGCACACAAGTTTTGATTGGTGACACTTGAAGTGCACTTAATCTATTACATATTGATGGCAATTTGCACTTTGATAAAAGCACCATTCTAACAAATTAAAATGTCTTTGTCATTGGGATTTCTTTTTAAATTGTCCAAATTTTTTAAAGTCAATTTATGGAAAATCTTTTTGATGTTTTACATTATATTCCTCTGATTTAATACTCTTTCCTGTGCTTATCTATGAGTTTACTGTTACACTACTTACTTTTATTCCTTAGCCATAGCCATAGCCAGAGAGTCATGGATAGATCACAGGCCACACAATCATTCTGACAAAACTTCAGTTTTGTAAATGATGTTGTAATGATCTCACAGAAATAAACTGTTAAAGAATATATATATATTTTTTTAAACACAATCATTCTGACACCCACCAGTCTTATATACACCCCTGTGTGTTTAATATAATATTGGCTTTGGGAATGTGAGTTGGTGTCAGAATGATTGTGTGGCCTGTGGGATAGATATAGATAGCCACATAGATAGATAGCCATAGACACATCGTCACAGCTACAGTCACACAGATAGACAAACAGATAGATAAACAGATACCCAGACAGATAGATGGATAGATAGATCGATAGATACATAGATAGATAGATAGACAGATAGACGGATAGATAGACAGACGACACATTTTATCGGCTCTCTGTCACAGGGCTACCATTTGGCATGTCCTGGCCTCAATGCCCCATCACTGTGTCTGAGCCACATTACCGACTCCCTCCCCCCCAAACAAAATATTTATTTACAACAGTCCTCCTCCTTTATTTATTTATCACTGGGTAATTCTATCTTATATATTTGTCTATATATCTGTCTATCTATGTGTCTATCTATCTTATATATTTGTCTATCTATTATCTATCTCCAACCGACTTAGATCTTCAGGTCATTGTCCCATGGATTAGCTGTTTATTATGTAACATTAAGCACGCCTTAAGCCTTAAAACCACCTTAAGACCTTAAGAAGTTGCCTTAACGCTGTCCTAATACAATGCCCTTAACTTTCTTGTAACAGTGTTCAATTTGAGCCACGTCACTTAAGTGTCTGTATTAGCCAAGAAAGGCATTATCCTCCAGCATCACTTAAGTCCAGGAAAAAACACTTTACAAGCCAACAAAAGGTGTTTATTGAGCTCAAGCAATCTATTGTCTGCTTCAACAGGTATTTCAAGAGAGCCAGACTTATTTTGAAGGAAACAATCTCAGACTGTATGACCTAGCCGGTTGCAACTGTAGCATTGAACTTCGAAGACTCTTTAACACGGCCGCAACTGCAAGAATACAAATAATATTTCCAGAATAATCTTGTGTAAATGTGCATTTAACAAGGTCATTCGTCTGAGATTCTTCCTTCTCTGGCTTGTTAGTTTATTTATTACCTATCTTATTTGTGCTCCTTCTTGTTGCCTTATACAGTCACCCTAGAGAGCTCTGCATTATTATTTGCCTATCTTGGAATATATGCCTCATAATATCTGCCGATCTTTTCAAGGGAACGGATACTTATCAATGTGCCGTAACTTTGGCAACGAGCTCAACTCCATGAACAAACTTCCTGCGCTGCTTCAAATGTATATCTTTGGTAGAACAGTTTACTGACAATTCACTGACATTTGACTTATTATAACTTTCGAGACAAGAAAAACAAGTCTGATTGCTATGTCCAGGTTGTTTTAGGTTGACACCTATATTTGTCTCATATCGATCAAATTAGTGATGCTTGGGTTAATCAATTAATTGATGTTTCTGGCCATAGAAATTGTACTATTATAGGTTTAAGGTGCTGTTAGTGTCAATCCAATTTAAATGTAGTATTTATCATCGTCATTGACCTGTACTTTATCTCTGACAATAATTAGGCTATTGGTGATGTTTAGCACTTCGTAGATTTGGATTTGATAATTGTATCTCCTTTCCAAATTCAATACTGAATGATTTGACAATTAAGTGACAATGTGACATTGATGTGTCTTATCTTACCATTTATCAAAATATGGGTTGACTGTCAAATTATATGTAATTTAACTACTGCATTCAGGTGTTGAACTGAATTCCGTCATCAGCTTTTCTTCTTTTTTATTTAAAGACATTTTCAGCTTCAGCCTGCTTCACTGTTGTAAAATAAGGTCCATCGCATGACGGGCCTAATGTTTTCGATTGCATGTGTCTGTCTGTCAGTCTGTCTAGTTGTCTGTCACTAAGAATTGAGGAAAAAAATGCACGACGGTTTCAACTGAAGCTCGCCAGAATTTTTAACCCAACAGAGGAAACCTGTGTCGCAGATATGGCATTGGCATATGATCACATAAAGTCCTCTAGTCAGATGCTAGGGGTATGAAACCCTCCTCCCCGTTTACCTGACGGGTTCATGCGCTCCACAGAGTGCCACTAAAACACATTCCCCATAAAAGTCCGCTATCAAACCAGATGAACTAAAGGGCCGGCCCCTGAGCCAAGTGCTTAGGAGCAACCTATTATACCCAACCAACTATGCTATATCCCCCCACTTCTCTGAGACTTTGACATAATCCAGTCGACAATCTTTCCTCAATGCCACCTGCCACCATGACTGGGATTCGAACCAGCTCCCTCTGAGTAACCTCAGGCCGATGCACCCTATAACACATTCCCCTCTAAAGGTCCGCTATCAAACCAGTTGAGCTAAAGGGCCGGCCCCTAAGCCAAGTGCTTATATAGGAGCAACCTATCATACCTAACCCACTATATAGTTAGACCACCACTTTAGTTACATGTTGCAGTTTTAAAATTCACAGTCCCGTCATTTCAACAGATTTTTGTGTAAAACTATTTCATGTTTTGCACACTGCTGGATAAACATTTTGCCCTGTGAGTGTTCTTCAATCAATTTACTGACAAAAGATACCGGGTTAATGCCATATTTTACTCAGTCCTTTGATTCAATTGTTTACGCATCTTAGCAATGATAGTAATAATTGTAAACTTAATGAATGAACATATTGATTGTTTATTGGTGATAATACAGTTAACAAGAAAACCTGTCACTTTTCATCCTAACCTAAAATCAAGAAGCGAAAGAATGGAGTAAAGGCGTTGAATTAATAAAATGGTGTAAATTATACATCAGCCGATCCATAAATTAGTTCGAGGCGATGCAGTGACCCAAAAGAAATTCGAACTGATCATGGATTTCATAGGGTACATAATATTTACTTATCAGCCTACTTAATGATAGTGTTCAGTGATTATCAACTTCACACTGCGTGGGTGAAACGCAGCAGACGACAAATGGCTGAAAAAAAAAAGGCGGGAAAAAAGCAGACGATAGATTAGAAAAAGGAAGGGAGGGAAATTTGTATAAAATGGGCATCAGATGGAAAGAAATGGATGGAAAATGGATGGAAATGGTCAAGGGAGCTGCTGACCAACTAAGTCTGGGGCTATTTGTTTTCTTTCGTTTGCACGGCGTAATAACTGCGGGACTGAATTTCTGCGAGTTGTCTTAGTGTTGCGAAACTAAAGCAAAAAGCGAGGTGAAAAAATGAGGAAAGAAAAGAAAAATGGCTGGCGACTGAGCACTTGGCAACTAGAAATATTGTGTGTTAGCTATTAGGAGTGGTGTATCGCATATCACCTATTTAGACCGCAGTGATGGGTTGCGTATCGCACAAACATATTGGATTCTTATTTCGCAAGAGTAAAAAGTTGCCCAGAGACAATCATGCGGACTGGACGCTGCCTCTCTCAGTCAAGAGGGTTCTTGGCCATTGGTCAAGCCAGGGGAGGAGACAGGGGAACAGAAGGGGGTGGGGAAACGTGTTTTATATGACGCTCTTTGCTTTTGTCTTCAGATTCTAAGTGATATGTTTTGACAACTGCCATGGTGTGCTTTGGTCCTCTCTTTCTTAATTTCTGTCCTCCCAACCCTTTTCTTGCCTTGATACTCCTCTTCTTCCTCGGGAGTCATAACCCGTAACCTCTCACCTTTCTCTTCTGAATTAATTGCCCTCTTCCATCTGATCCTTATTCGTCAATAATTGTTTCCTTCTCTTCTTCCGCAATCTCTCTAAGTGCAGCCTTTTGTAGTCCTGCCTATTTTCCTCTTTCTACTTCCTGTCATTCCTGCTTCCCCTTCACTTCCAAATTTGGTCCCTCCATGGTTCCATTCATCCTCCCTTCTTCCACCTTCCTTCCCTTCTCCTTCTACCTTCTTTCCCTTCTTCTATCCCCCTTCCTTTCTCCTTCTACCTTCTTTGCCTTCTCCTTCTACCTTCCTTCCCTTCTTCTTCCACCTTCCTTCCCTTCTCCTTCTACTTTCTTTCCCTTCTTCTACCTTCCTTTCCTTCTTCTTCCACCTTCCTTCCCTTCTTCTTCCACCTTCCTTCCCTTCTTCTTCTACCTTCCTTCCCTTCTCCTTCTACCTTCTTTCCCTTCTTCTATCTCCCTTCCCTTCTCCTACCTTCTTTCCCTTCTCCTTCTATCTTCCTTCCCTTCTTCTTCCACCTTCCTTCCCTTCTCCTTCTACCTTCTTTCCCTTCTTCTATTTTCCCTCCCTTCTTCTTACACATTCCTTCCCTTCTTCTAACACATTCCTTCCCTTCTTCTACCTTCCTTCCCTTCTTCTACCTTCCTTCCCTTCTTCTTCTACCTTCCTTCCCTTCTTCTTCTACCTTCCTTCCCTTCTCCTTCTACCTTCTTCCCCTTCTTTTATCCTCCTTCCTGATATTCCATCTTTATCCCCCTGGCCCCTTGAATTGTACCTTTCTCCGCCCCTGCACGGTAACCAGATCCCTCGGGTAAGAGCGGAGGAACGGCCATTTTTTGTAACGTGGAGAAATTCAGTTGGGTCAGTATAAGTTAAGAAAGCTGATGCCTATTTCTAGTGGGCAATCGTATGCCTCACCAAACTGCAGTGTTGACACCCATCGACCAATCTGAACTGGAGAAGGGAGGAAGAAAAATAGGGGGGGGGGGGGTTGTAGAGAAAGAAGGGGGGGTTGAAGAAACTGAAAAAATAGAAACAGGAGTAAACAGGAAAGACAATGAAACAAACTAAAGAACTCAGGTCAAAGAAATAGGCTTAGCTACCAAGAGTAGGAAGATAGGAAGTACAAAAGAAAAGGAGGGAGTGGAATAGAAAGTTAAAGAGATAAGGAATGAAGAAGCTTCTCACTTCTTCCTCCCCTCCTCCTCCTCCTCCTCCTCCTCCTCCTCCTCCTCCTCCTCCTCCTCCTCCTCCTCCTCCTCCTGCTCCTTTTCTTCTTCTCCTTCTTCTCCTTCTTCTCCTCCTTCTCCTTCTTCTCCTCCTCCTCCTCTTCCTCCTCCTCTTACATTTGCTTTTGTGTCCTCTGTCTCTAAAGAAGGAATCTAGAAGGATAGAAAGAAGATATGTGAAGACTAGTGGCTAAAAGCCGAGGACAGTATTCATGAACAAGATTGATACACTTTACATAAAGGTTGTGCGAAGAGTGCGAAGACGTTGCACGTGCCCGGTGATTCCAAAAAATGATTCCAACCAAACGAAATAAAAACAGTTACATAAAAAGTATATATTTTGATACAAATTGATTTTGCACAATACTTCTATTTATAAATGTTAAAATTGCAATGTACCAGGCAATTGAGTGAGAGGATAGGGATAAGTAACCTCAAATACCAGTTATGATATTTAGCTGCCAACGAAAA
This sequence comes from Platynereis dumerilii, assembly GCA_026936325.1. Lineage (NCBI taxonomy): Eukaryota > Metazoa > Annelida > Polychaeta > Phyllodocida > Nereididae > Platynereis > Platynereis dumerilii. Next base: position 97,454,534 of record JAPTHN010000003.1, read on the forward strand.
GTTGTCATTCCTATTACATATTAATTGTTTTGCAGCCTGAGGTGGTATTTAAAGGCTGATTTGTAATACCATTCATAAAATATTCATACAGCCGATAAATGGTTGTAGCCGATTGTACTTAGGTTATGTTGGCATAGTAGATATAGAATTATAAATGCACTGTGGTGTCTGGCAGCAGAAAGTGAGCAGGAATATGTACAAGGAAAACAGAAGCACCTTGCCATACATAATTCATGAAAGATACAGATATACAAATAAAGGGACGAGACACAAAGAAAAATCACAGATAGATAGACAGGTAGACAGCTAGAAATATAGACAGATAGATAGATAGATAGATAGATAGATAAATAGATAGACAGATAGATAAATAGATAGATAGATAGATAGATACATAGATACATAGATACATAGATACATAGATACATAGATAGATACATAGATACATAGATAGATAGATATATAGATAGATTCACTATGTTATCCACTACCTGTTGCTGTGAAAAGAGGCAAACTGTACTCCCAACAACTACGAAATAAGAACCTGCAGAAAAAAGGACGGACAAGTTTGATGGTGTGAGGTGTAGATTCCTAGGGACAGACAGAGAGACCACGTTCAGCACACATAGACAGGGGGAGGGTCCAGAAGGGGGGGGGGGTCGGTCAGTCAGAGGCATTCTCTGCAAATACAGTTTTGCCCTTCCCACCACCAACTCTACAAACTTAGAGATCAAGTAAAGTTTCTCCTCAAATTGAAAACACTTCAGTCTTACAATGGCTTGTAGGTACACAAGTATCAAGTGTCTATGTAGGACAGGTAAGAGATCCCACTCTCAGGTAAACACCCTATGTGACAATGTCACCTGCTATGGATTCCCCTTGTCTGTGGAATACATTTTAGGGAGTATGTATGGCATTGTGGTGTTGGACTGTTGGTCAATGACTTAGGGGGGGGGGGGGGGGGGTTGTGTGGATGTGAGGATGATTGGGGCTTTATGCCTTGTTCGTCTGCACTAAATGTGCTGATCAGGACAGGAGGAGGACACGTCAATGAGGCAAGCAATGCTGGAAACTGCTGTCAGACATATATAGGCCAAGATAACGACCAGAGCTGACATCAAAACCCAGAGCCCTGCGATTGGATGCCCAAAATGGCACCAAGCTGCTGCTAACTGAACTGACCCCCTCCCCCATTAAATTTAAAGGTAGATGAGACATATAGACAGATAGAATATAAATGTTAGTTCTTTTATAGTCCACTACACAAAGGCCAGAGGGTCTCTGAAAACTTTACATGCACAATTTACATCCGCAGCAGGCCTGTTCAAGCATGAGCCTTTCTCAATCTGAACTCGCCGGAGAGTATGCAGCCAGGCACACGAGGCAGCCATATTCATTCCTACAATCCCAAGTCATTCCCAAATTTCCATCACTGCCTGCAACTGAGTACCCATTTATACCTGGGTGAAGTGGAGCAAAGAGTTATGGAGGATCTGCTCAGTTCCCCCATGCCATGGCTGGGACTCTAACCTGTGTGACATCCCAGTACCTTAACCGCTCGACCATGGCACCTCTTGACAAATACATCACATTATCCCGTACACACATCACTTCCACACTTTCTCCATATACTGTATACAAGGAAAACCTTACTGTATGCCATAAATTCCAGACTGCCTGAAACAGCACTCAAAGTAACACTTGACACTACTCTTTCAGATATCACACATTTGATGTTTTCTCGAGAGCTCCAGTTCTGTGACATCACAACAATGACAGTCCATAGTACAATGGGGCCTCAATGCAGCCTCTCTTTGACTGGTGTCTGGACAGTAGCATTGTTCAGGACACCAGTCCAAACAATGGCCAACAATATAAGCATTGTGTTGTCACCCAGCTATGACATATCAGAAGCTGATAGCTCTCTGTTCATAGAGGCTAGACAAATCTGATCCCCAACAATTGTACTTTGTGATATGCATACTATACATATCACATATATATATATTATGTCTATTTATAATATGCATATATGATCAGGTGTCTGTCAATTTAATTAGCTTTTAGTAACAGTAGATTGTTTATCTCTGTGCATTTTTAGTTTTAAAATGAGTTTTTGTTTTTCTTTTTTTTTGGTCTTTTTTGATGCAGATGCTCTTGTTTCTTGGTGGCTTTTTAGGTAGTTTTAGATTTCATCTGTCTTTGTCTATCTATCTATCTATCTATCTATCTATCTATCTATCTATCTATCTATCTATCTATCTATCTATCTATCTATCTATCTATCTATCAGAGTTAGCTCAGTTGGTTATGGTCTCAACTGCTCAGCGTCCAATCATTGGTCCAAGGTTTAATTCCGAATTCTAGCTTAGTCACCTGGACATATACGACATTATATGTATATGTTGGACAGCTTTTATAGTCATCCTTCACCCCATTGCTGTGTCATCTTCCTGTCGTTATTAGCCAACTAAAGTGCATACATGGTGCAAAGCCTCAATCATCCATCTATCCATCTGTCTAGCTGTTTATCGATGTATCATATCCTTCTGTCTTTGTATCATTTGAATATAGGCCTGAATATCTTTTTAATTCAGTCTGCATATCTTTCTATCTATTTACCCATCTATCCAACATTTATCATTCTATACATGTAGGGCCTATCCGACCTACCTTCATTGTGACACAACCAACCTTCATTGTGACGTACAATGTCATATCATCAAACAGTTGTGTAACTCCCTTTTATGTATATATATTTTTTTTTTGCACAAGTTATCACCATGTTGCCCAACGTGCCCACCACAAACCCGCCGGACAATGCCCTATCGACTGATAGCTGTGTCCACTTGCTGACCAGGCCCAGAACGGAGCCCAATGAGTGACCGCCCATGACAAAACATATGGCCACTCTAGATGCCCTCATATAAGCACTGCTGTCTACTGTTGTCCTCTGTGTTGGCCGACGTTGTCAACTACTGTTGTCCACCCTGTTGTCCAACCCTGTTGTCCGACCCTGTTGTCCGACCCTGTTGTCCCGCACTGTCAACTTAGCAAGAGACAGAATATAATAGGTTGTCTGGCCGCTCCATCAAGTGGTGGCTCTGCTATTATATCTTGTGGATTGATTGGTTGGGTGGGTTTGGGGTAGTAGGCGTATGTATACATTATATCTACATATTATCTACATGATTATCTATAGGCCTAAGTTTTTGGTAGAGAGCATATGATGGGTTGCTAGGGAAGTAGGTGAATAGATAGGGGATAGACAGGAGCACCCTGCCATACTTATTTTTCTGAACAACACATTAAAATGGACCTCACTAGATAGATGGATAGAAAGATAGAAAGATAGATAGATAGATAGATAGATAGATAGATAGATAGATAGATAGATAGATAGATAGATAGATAGATAGGTGCAGTGTGCAGCTGTCACTTCAATAATTGCTTGGACACAGGTGCGGTCGTCCAAATAAGGCATTGCCAGATGTGCACATACTGTTCTGAAACGAGTCAGAAATTTGAGTTTGTTCAGTTTTAAAAGTATATCTGAATTCCAATAGGCCTACGTTTTGGTCTTAAAATCCATATCAGATAATTCAAGAATGTAGGCCTATGTAATTAAGATTAAAACAATCAAAAGTTGAGGATGATGCCAAGCCAAAAAGTCGTGAAAAAATCATTTAGTCTGGAAGTAAATTGCTCAGATATCATATGGCAGAATGGAAACCAGATGGTGTTATTTTGTCATCATTATTTTTTCAGTTTATGAAATTCCAGCAGTTGGCCATCCTCTCCCTTCTCCCTACCACCCACCTAGACTCCATTCACCCCCAATATAGCAGCTATATGCTTGCATCACGAATTCCAGGGCATCCACACCCTTGGTCAAATAGTGGACCAACTATTCGGGTTGGGGTGAAAAGCGGACGAAATTGGCCAGACGGCTATTTAGCGGACTGTCTGTAAGGGGCAGTTTTGCGGACACAGCTGGCCCTATCATATATCTGCCTTCAGATGGACTGGTCATCACTCAATGCCTATTCCCAAACCAGAATATTGGTCAAGCTTCTCCCCTCTTCACATTCCCCCAGCATAGAATGTTTTTGTGCTTCAAGTTTACAACTTTTGAGTTCCTGGAATTTTGCCTACTAGAAATCCAATGAATGGAAAGTTTGCCAAAGTTAAAATCAACTCAGAAGGGCCTGTGAGAGTAGAAGTTTTGTGCTGTGCATGGGATATCTACTATATGATGTTTTCTGTTAGTTTGGAACATGCATTTCTATTTTCTTTATGAGAATCGCTTCATTTATAATGAGGTCTTATAGTTTGTATGAGGCACATGATCCAGCGGCTGGGTCCTTTGCTCTTTCATTGATTTCAGCTTTTCAAGTATAACACTTACTGTACTACATTTTTAAAAATACTCTTCTGTCCTTCCAGTCTTGCTTTGAGTCACAGGAATTCTTGAATAGTTGATTATCTTTCATTACAAATAATACCAAAAAATACACGTTTTTATTTGTGAAATTTCACAGAAGGTCTATCGAAGTACTCTTTCAATGGAACCAAGTGCACTTCAGTGAAATATTCATAGAAACTCTGTGAAATGTCATGGACTGAAGAAATCACAAACACAGATTCATACATTGACAACTGTAATGTTAAAGGCTTCAGAAAGTGTGAAATTTGATGTGCAAATGAATTGGTTGGATGTGATACAAAAGACACACAAAAAGCTATGGAGGAAAGATTGGGACAGAATAGGCTTAAGAGGTACATTGGGAGATACATGTATTGAAAAGTAATACAATCTACACAAAGTATTTGACAAAGGCAACTCTAAGACTGATTCAAGATGTTCAGGCAAATCACCAATCAGCTGTAATAAGTTGTCTTGGTGGGTGAATGCATTTAGATGAGTGTGAATCATTTATACTGGATAGAAAAGTCTTTATACCTTCAAGTGAACATAATATTGATTATATTGACTAGTTTATTGATTTTATCTCGATTTTGTATTGATTAGGGCAATAGAAGGTGTGCACAAATGATCAGGAGAGGCCCAGCAATCTGTATTGAATAGGCATTTCAATAAGAGCAGGAGGGAAACCATAAGAAATGTGTTTTGAACATTGGGATTTTATTGACGGGGGTAAAAGTTGTCACCTTACTCTTTCACCCTGAAGAAAAAGGGGTAAAATGAGTCAAAGGGTTCAGACCAAAATGCCTACCCTTTTTACTCAATCTATGACAGACTAAAAAGCCTACCGCAATGGCCTGTGCTTCATTGTGAATGGTCAGACAAGCATATTAACCCACCCCTTGAGTCAATATTTTTGTCCTGCCCTTATTACAGGCTCACCATCCAACTATGGGGAGTATGGTTGCATATATATGAATGTGCCTGGAAACTAAACCAGCAATTGCAGAGTATTGTGCATTTACTGAAAAATAAGGCGTTGTTTTCACCGTCGCTTCACCATGCATAAAACTTTCTATTAAACCGTCTTTTCTATAAGTAGAAACTACAGTGTTAAGAGACTTTACAGTAATACAACCATTAAAATGACATGCTTTTTTACGTCAATCTGTAAATCATGTATGACGGTGTCTGTCATACAAAGTACATCATATGATGATGTCGCGTATGGCTGATACTATTAGCAACAAACTATCTGTGTTGTATCTTCCTTTTCATTAAAAAAAAAAAGACAGGAAAAGAAAATCCAAACATTTGTGACTGACACCTCACCATGCTCTCTGGTGACAGAGTGCCAAGCAGGCAAGCCTTATAGACACCCAGGGACTCACTGACAGCCAAAGACAGCAGCTCAACTACTCATAAAGGGTGTTGTACCTAAGCTACCCGGCTACCCCTAGCTAAAGATCAATGATTCAACACAGCCCTTTCAACCCCCTGTCAAATGCCAGGATCTTGGCTGACCGTGTCAGCTGCTTGGGGCTGGTGTCAAAAGCTGTGTCAAGAGCCTGTGTCAGGAGCCTGTGGTGTCAAAAGCTGTGTCAAGAGATGTCATCAGCCTGCTCCAATGATATTGTGCCAGATGTCAAGATATGAAAAATTGAAAAACTCCCTAGTAAGGTAGAGAAGAAGTTATGAATAAGATGAATTGTCCATATCTACATGTAGGGCCTATAAAATATTTGATGAGTTGAACGTTGGAATGGTATCGATTTCAGATGAAGGAAGGTCTAACATAATTATATTATATAGTTTGATGATTATTAATAGGCAAACAATGATTATTTCACAATAATGTGTATGTCCTCATTTGAAAATAAAGATGATGCAATTTTGAGCTGATCAATTCCATATTTGATTTAGACGTGACAATTTACCACATCAAATGCCTTACCTTATTGTCACTAAAACAAGCTCAGATGCCAAGCATTGTCTTTTATTCTCAAGCTTCTGTGCAGTTGATTTATTGCAGTGCCATGTTTTGGTCCTGTTAAGTACCCTGAAACTAAAGTGATTGGTTTTAGAATTACACAATTCTTAAACGTTCTTTCTTTATCTTTTCAGGTGACTGTGGAAGCGACGTTAGAGCACCCCTTTTTCGTATTTGGCCAGGGTTGGTCATCGTGCAGCCCGGAGCGGACTCTCCAGCGATACGGACTCAACTGCCACCGTCTGATCGTAGGAGACGTGTGCATATCTCTAACTCACAAAGACGTCAGCTCTGCTGCCCAGAGTGTGAAAGGCAGCTGGAGCGACAGATTGCGAGGAGCCACGGACTTCAGCACAGCTCGCTTGTTATCCTCGACACCTCGTTCTCAAGGCGTCGGTTCGGACTATCCTAGGGATCTCTCGTTGCAGAGGTCCCAGGAAGCAGTGCCCCTCACTCGCACTTCGCCCCCAGCAGCGGCAGCAGCAGCCACAGTGACCTCCCAACAGCAGCACGTCCGTAAAAGACGGTGGTCCGCCCCCGACCAGTACAGTCCACCGTCCAGCACCGTCCATGGTAGTAGCAACCCTTTAGTTTCGTTGTGCGTCAGCAGCTCCAGTACGACGACCACGTCGCACTCGCTCGCAGCGCCACCTAGTGCAGGAAGTGCGGAAGAAGAGTCCGCCACGTCCTCCTCGCGCTACTCCTCCCCGACGCGGGGACACAGCCCCATTTCGGTCGGACGAGAATCTGCTGTGACCTCGTCGGGCGGTCCCGCTTCTCCCTGACCTTTTTGACCTGTGACCTTTTTGACCTGTGACCTTGAAAGACAAATCTCATAACATCCTGCAGAAGAAATGGCTACGTGCAAATATATTTTATTGTACAACGGACATTCTTAATGTTCATAATGATGTGTTGGCCATGTGTTTTTTTACGACAATTGAAATTGTGATTAACCAATCGATTGTCAAACGCCCAGTACTTGTAGTAGTCTTGTGCACCGTATACTTGTACTGCGCTGTGTAGGATTTTTTCACATTCAACCTGAAGTGAATTATATATACCTTGTATATCGTCCAGTGTAGCATTGACGGACGATGCATTTATGTACGTTTCTTAGAAGTCGAATCGTCGACACCTCTTGGGTTGTTGGATGCATCCTCGTGCACAAATCAAGACAACTCAGGACCCATTCAGTCAACATTCTCCTAAAAACTCTCATTTCACTCATTCTCTCATCTGTATCACTGTGTCCTGTCTTCACTGTGTCCTGTCTTCACTGTGTCCTGCCTTCACTGTGTCCTGTCTTTGCAATGTCTTTGTAAACTCCTTTTGCAAAGCTCCCAGCTGCTTCGTGCACTTAATTTTCCTTTTCATCTTTTTCCAAAATTAACGATGTCGCTCGTAATTTGAGGACGGAGAGGTTTGACGTTTTGAGAATTGCAATGAATCCAGATCCTGACTGACTGCTTTCAGTGTGCTCTTCTATTCTGTCTCCATCATAAACTGTCTTTAAACTGTTCTTATATTGTCCTTGAAACTGTCTTTTTCTTGTTTTTCGTGTCATGTTTGTTTCTATGACATTTCGCTGACTGCGCAATGCAACTTTATAACTTCCGGTTCACATGATCTCAAAACGAGGCTTATTTTGGCGTGATGCTGCTCTGTTTTTCTGTCCAAGTCTCTATCTTTTTAATTTTTTAACTGATTATAGATATTCTCTATTTGCTCGAATAACTTGACTTGCTAATGAAAATAACGATTCCGTGATACTCCTAAAATTGACTAGAAGCGGCTACGCTGAGTGTGTGTACACTCTAAAAAATATCGGGACAAAATTGGTTTTTTAGATTCAAAATGGTTTTTTGAAAAACCAAATTTCAATGCAAAAAACCAACATGGATTTTTTTAAAAATCCATGTTGGTTTTGCATTGAAATTTGGTTTTTCAAAAAACCATTTTGAATCTAAAAAACCAATTGTGTCTGAAATTTGTTAGAGTGTAGTTGATCAACATGGCTACCTCAAGATATCTTAGCACTTTTTTCTAAGGAGTTATCAATTATTAATCCAACTAATAAAACTACGAACATTCTGTGATTTAGACCTGAGGAAGAAGGAGGAACTTGGTGCTTTAGTGTTTGCGAGTTGGTCGACAACTTCGACGATCGGTCGATGATTGGTTGACAATTCCACTGACTGTGATGTCATCTTGAGGTGTGTGTGACCCCTAGGTCCTGATCTCTCCTTTTCTCACCAGGAGCCGCCACTGTTGTGCTGTTTATTTTGGCGGGAATTTTGAACTCTCCATGTAATTTTTTTTTTACTTCGATTGACTGTTTCGTCCCGGTGACTGTTTATAACATGGCATGTGCAATCTGTTTGAATTCTGTTTGCTCCCTTGACCCCTTCACTATTTCATGAAATCACATTTAATATTTGTTTAATATCTGTCAAATATCGTTCATAAATATTGGTTTTCATTTTGTGTACTGGTTAACGATATCAACTTGAAGATTCTTTCGTAGCTTTAAAGCTGTGCCTTCTCTGCACAATGTGTTGTATTGGGAAGAGCGCGATGCTGACCAAGAACTCTGAAACTACATAACTTTCGACATTTTCACTTCGACAACTACCCGACAATTACATAGTTTGTAGTAACCCCAGTCCTGAAGGTTCCAGTATTGAAAAGTCCTACTTAAATACTGCAGAAAGCAACTGCTTACCTCAAGATAAAATACCAACTGGTTGAGCTATTTTGAATATTTTTACATGGATTTGACTGATGGACAGTGGCCCTACACTTCATGCGTCCACCAACAAACACCTTACCTATAATCTTCTGTATGTAACACACAGCCTCTACCTCAATCCAAACAAGTCAACAACCAAACAGCCGAAGCGCTGTTTCATAGTAAATTTATTAATTGCCATCACAATAACGTATAGTAAATTAGTAACTACCCACAGTACTCTCCATGGTTACTATCCATAGCAACCATCCATAGCAATCATCCTTAGCAACCATCCATAGCAACTATCCATAGTAATCAACCACAGTAACTAACCACAGGCTATGCCACATTATACTGAGTGTTGTTAGTAACAAACCACAGTAACTATCGACAATATATCACAGAAATTACCATAGGAAATGTCCATATTAACTTCCCACAGTGTATCCATAGCGACTATCCATAACAACTGCTCATAGCAACTATCCTAAGAAACCATCCATAGTGACTGACTATCCCTATTCCCATTCAAAACAAAAACTTCACTGTAACTCCATCCTTCTTTAAGTATGTATGTGTAAAAGTAATATCAGCAATCGTCGGGAAATTTGGATTTCGGTGCGCAGGGTAGTTACGAGTACTGCTTCCCATTTTCCTGACGACGTTAACACGCAAAGAGAAAGAGAAAAGTGTACACAAGAAAGATACTATTTTAAATCTATATTAATATTGTATTCTTTTATAGATCATAGGCTTCATAACATTACGTCATTGTAAATAGACTTGAACATTGCAAGGAAAACTAACACGTGTCGAGTTGCTCTGTAACAATTTATATAAAGATATATTATTAAGAATATGGAAATGTGTGAAAGTGCCCAAACACATAGCAATCAGGGAATAGAACAGTGTGTCATATATATATATATATATATATATATCTAATATCATTGCATAATTAGAAAGTTTATATCAAACCACCCTGGTAATAACTGCTATAGTGATACTGATAATCAATTTATTTTCTGTCGCTTTATTAGATATTTCTATTCACCTAATAATTTTTTTCAGAGCTCGATTGCAATTTTGAATGTGCTAAAATTTAATATGTACGAACTTTATGATGGTAAATATTGCACAACAACTCTTGTCTAAAAACAAATGTCTAAATATTAAATCCTTGGGTAAAGCGAAAACGGTGTTTCATCGTCGTTGTAATTTTTTCTTCTGATTTGTACCGTTATTTTTTAACTCTTGATTAATCTACAGTCTGAAATCCAATTTTAATACAGTTTGCCATGCAGTGTATCGTCAAGTTTGCAATCGAGCTAATGGTTTTTAATTGCAATTAAGACTATGAATGTACAGTAAAGCTTTGATACATCGGTGCTTGGTATAGTATTACTCCGACCTAGATACTTACTAACAATGGAAGGCATAATGACTGAGTGATACCTGATATGGTACCTGATATGATACCTGATATGATACCTGATATTATTGTACTAGGCAATTATACCTCTTATGAAATGGGTCATCATGCCACCTGGTTTTCTTGCCGTTTTATTTGTGATACCATAATTATACAGTAGGTGTCACTAGTATAGCACTCCCGCTAATATTTGAACTTTTTAAATTGAGTCACGTGATCTGCATTTCCGTCAGGCATTTAGTGAAATATTTACTGAAACCTTCATGTAAATTTTTTGGTAATCTTAACTACTTTTTTAATTAGTTAGACTTCATGACTTACAAAAAATGTACGGTTTTAGATTTTTAGACAACAATGACTAGTCATTATACTGCATGGTTTAAAATTCTGACAACTTACTTTCATTTGATTATGCTGTTTTTACTTTTTGTCATTTTATCGAAATATTTAACGTTTGATATATGTACAAGCAATAATAGTATGGCGAAGATAAGGAGTAATTTTGAATGTATAGTTTAGTCTGACGAGTGTTCTTGGGCTTAGAGGGAATCGGGGGCGAGGGCTTTACCCCTTGACCTAATTCCTGTTGATGTCTGTGATAAGTGTGAAAACTGTCTGGTTTATGAATGTATGGTCAAAGATTTATTTTGCCTTTTTTGTTTTGTTTTTAGTTATGTACACAAGAGGGTGCTGTGTGTAACCACGTGATATATTCAAATGTACTTTTTTGCCTCATTTTCATATTATAATTTGACAAGCACGATTTTATTATTACTTTTTAGTACCCATAATTAAACAGGGTGAGTGAATATCTTGCTGATTAATAAGCAGAAATTCATCAAATAACTGTCAATCGCTTTATGGTATGCTATCCGCTTAATTTATTTATATATTTGTACGTAAACAATTATACCAAATCTTCGCTTAGCTGTTCTAGCAACAGTTCATACCGCACAATATCTAATTATGCTAATTTCGTATTTGTAAACAGTGCGTATGTCTCTGGTAATTAACCTCCATTGTATTTCGAATATTTCGAATATTTCGTAGTATCACTTTTCTTACTCAGTTGTTCGTCGACCTTTTGAATCGAGTCCATATTTATTTGTATTTGCTTGTAGATTGTCCAATGACTGACATACCTGATTCTTATAGTCCCTGATGTTTATATATTGATTATGTAATATATTTAACGATTGTATATTGTATGTCTATGACAAAACAAAGCCTTTGTGCCTGGATCGGGTTGTATTATATGGCCTAGGGCTTTCGATGCGTCACTACCTCACTCGATATGTTAGATATATATATGTAATGATATATGGAAGATATAATGAAGATATAGTAATGATTATAATGAAAATATAGCAGTAATGATGAGATATGATAATGATTAAGACTATAGATAGGGTATGATTATAAAATGGTAACTTTAATAAAGTAAATATTATTAAATACAGTGCCGTCTGGAGTAAAGTGAATCGGGTGATACATTGCCATTTGGTCTATGCTAGATATCCTCAACCAAACTGCTTGGCTGAGGGTGTTTATCATTGACCCAATGGCAAAGCATCACCCACTTCACTTACTTACATACATCACTGTAGTATGGAGAATATAATGATGTGATAGAAGTAAATAAATACGCCGAAAGAAAGAAAGTATGCTGATTTTGATAAATTCATTAGCAACCCATGTGAATAATGTGTTGATAAATATTCCATGATTCAGTAATAAATTGATTAAGTTGTTAATGTATAGACTAGGGGAGAGACTTTGATACAGTAACATCGTGTACAGGAGTTTTTTTAAACAGAGAAATGTGAAAAATGGTCTGTATTTTAGCACAGTTGATAACAAAGTTGCAAATGACATGAACATGCAATAAACAAGTGTAATATTTGGAAAATAGTACTTTATAAATTAGCTGTATTTTTTCTAGCATTTGCCATTAAGTACGTCCAGGTGTCTGTCATGATAAAAGTGTTAATATGTCTATATTGTCTTAGCTGTCTGTCAGTATATTTGAATTGAAAAAGTACAATGGATGAATAATATCGTATATTTTTCAATATTTCTGAATTTGTAAATAGGGAATTATTACATTTGAAGAAGTGAGTCTTCAGAGAAGTTTTACAGCAATTAAAGGTTTCCTTAAAAAGAATTTCTTAGGGAACTGAAATGTTTTCTTACTATTTGCAATATAGAATTGTATTTAGATAAAACGATTTAGTCCATACCAAAGATTTGAGTATCATATATGCAAAAATAAAGAGGTTCCTATGGGATATACTTGTGTTAATTTCTTATTCTCTGAAAAATTGATGTCACTTCACAAAGTGATGGTCTCTAAATCACAAAAAATGGGTCTGTGGAACACTTACATATATTCCTGAGATGGTGACAACTGTCACAACTTTTTGGAGCCGGAATGTAACCACTGCCAATGAATTTGATTAAAATCTCACTGTTAAAAATTCAGGTTACAGTGCCGCGGGATAAAATATGGAAATTGTTTGGACTTATGGGCCTATAAGAGTGGGCTGGGCCTAACTGAAATCCACAATGGCTGCTTGAATGCAGTACCACGTTTAAATAAGTGAAATGGGGGAGGTTTTGCCATTGGGTCAATGCTTAATATCCTCAACTAAACTGCTTGTGGAACAAGAATACTCATCTGATAAGAAAATAAAACATATGATGACATTTGAGGCATGTGTAATGCAATTTATTGCCAATTTATTTGTTCTTAAAAGATGGTGTGGTATGGTATGGCAAAACTTCATTAATGTCGTATTAAAATCACAGTTACAATAACATATGAGTCAAAATCTTTGATAGGTAAGTGAACTCTTTCCCCATGCATGCATGCTAGTTCCATTGACCTTAGATTTCTCCTACTTAAAAATCAAAGGCTGACCCATACATAAAGTTTTCCAACAAAGAAAATTCTCAGCCGTTTGTATTCCGCATGCCTATAATAAAATAATTTATGACCCAACATGTTTTCATCTCATTGGATGAGAATTCTTACGTAATTGTTTCCACAAGCAGTTTGGTTGAGGATGTTTAGCATTGACCCAATGGCAAAACATCACCTGCACTTCGGCCCTATTTACAGGTGGTACTGTTGTAGATTTGGGAAGATAACTTGTCCTTTTTCTGCTGATTCTTTTAACCCTCTTTCAGATGAGTGCCCATTTTACTATAAATGAGACATTTTACCTCCTTTTTTCATGCTGGATAACAAAATGGAATTACAAGAAACAAAGGGACTCATAGTGCTCAATTTTTATATATGCAGATTGATCATTGTCAAAAGAGCTATCACTAAATTTGGATTTATGAATTCGAAGCTCCATATTGAATGACATCTAAGCTATAGAAGGATACCAAAAGCACTGGAAAGTAAGTGTACATGTTCTCACTTCCCATGCAACAAACAATTACAGCCTTCCACTTTGATACCGAAAAAGAGTGTACCGTTGCACTGTGAAAATGGCACTTTGTGTGTCATCACACAGATGATTTGTCATGATCATACCCAATACTTTCAATGTTAATTTGATTTAAGGACACTTATCCCTCTTGTTGATGAAAGGATTATGCATCTGATTTTCAATCCAAAATCAGCTATGACAAAGTCAAATGGCCTTCTCTTGATCATGACTAATCAAATTGCCTCTATGTTTCCCATGTTGATAGTAGAGTTCTAAGATGACACTTCATCAGCTATCTTGAGTCACAAAGTGAACTGGTCGTGATTTTTTCTTTATCAAAGTGAAAGGCTGTGAGGACCAAACATTTTGTCAGTGCCCTATAATACTATATAATTCATTAATTTTGGTATTTTGATGTGTATGCAATACCAAGCAAGCAGACAAAAAAAATTGAAATGTATCTAGCTTCTGGGAAATCCTAGAAGGCAATGTACCTGGAATCACCTCAAGACAATTGAGCACAGACTCCCAGCCATAAAAGAAACTTGCACTGGAGCTCCCTTGCATATTCTGTTTGGGGCAGGGTGCCCTCAGCCCAGTGCAGGGTCCAATACAGACAGGGGGAACTTCCGGAAGTGATTAGAGACAGGATGTCCGTCTGTCTGTGCATCTGTCCGTCAGTACTTCCGGTTCTTTGAAGAGGACGTGTCGCCTGGGGGCAGTTCTTTGAACCAGATCTTGATGTCTTATGACTTTTGTGATTGGACAATGGGTACGGACGTCAGAGGAAACACCAACAGAATAGCTAATTGATCCGATCAGTTTAACCTTGAGACAACTGATCGACATTTGACCGAAAGCTCCACACAACAGAAGGCTGCATCAAAAAATAAGAGTAAGAGCATCAGGAAGAACCAAGGTAAATTTGTCAATGATTTAGAGAACTTTAAAAAAAAAAGCCTTTTAGTAAAATGCACACTAAAGTTCATTCACATAGTCAATATAACCGTTTTTAAAACAGTAATCACTATATTGCATTTAGAAACGGTCCTTTTGTGATCTTCAGGACTCAGAATTCCGAATGCTGTCATATTCTGCGAGAGAAACTCATCATTTCCATCCAAATTAAAAACTTTGATTTTCACATCATACAACTAACTCGAATACGGTGAAAGATGGAGTTCAATTCATTTGAGTCAATCTTCTGGAATTCCTTCCTGGAAGTTCTCATAGCGCCAGCTGCGCCACATCCAAATCTCAAAAACACAAAAGAAAAAACAGTTCAAATTTAAAGCTAAAATCCACCAAAGCAATTCCAAGAAAGTAGAGCAGCCATATAAATACAAACTTATTGTAAGAGAAGTCCAAAGATAGGTGGTCATCCTCTCCGAATCTCAGTCTGCGATACGTTTCACAGATACGTCTACTCTCCATCAAACGTATCTAAGATATCGTAACAAGATTAGGCCGAGTTGTACGGCTAATCATGACAATATCTCCAAACTTACTAGAGTTACTCGGGCTAGGACCAAAGGTCATTCACCTTGTCACGTGGTCCCTAACACTGTGACCTATGTCAGGCAGCAAGACGCTATCAAGATGCCACTATATGGGTATTGATAATGATATTGATATACTAGGGTTATGCCTGGTTATACAATGTCCAAATCCAATGTTCAGGATGAACATCTTGTGCCCAAATGTCCATAGCCGTATGGTGCGCGCAATTTTTTTTTGGGGGGGGGAGCGACATTTGCCCGAATTTCAAGATCTAGTTTCAGTAGCATTTCAAATGAAATTGGCCAGAAATCATTAATTTTCAATAGTGTTTATTTAAGCATCTGCCCAAATTTTCCAGCCTTTTTGCCCGAATCTTACTGTTTCCCTAACTTTGGGGGGGGGGGAGACTACCCCCTTCCCCCCTCCGATACGCCTATGCAAATGTTGTGTCTTGAAAGAATAAACCTTCTATAAAATCAATTTGGCAAAGACTTCAGACAACAAAATTATTAATATTCATCTAATAACTATGTGTTGAATTTGTCATCTCATGAGTTTATTGCCATGAACAGATGATTTGGAATTCAGAATTGGCCTGCCTTCTTACGTAAGTTGCACTGGAAATTTCATAAGATCTTCCCCGTCCAATTGAATAACAGTTATCATACATTGTACACTTATGGAAGTTTCTCTAGAAAGTTGCCTGGATTTTTTTGAATTATTCTAAAGGAGCCAGTTGAAATCCGTCCCCTCATTCTGTGGCACAGACAAAACGTGATCCAAAAGGTCTATTGCAAGCCATTTTGGTATCATGGTGCTTAAGTTACATGTATAATTGGCTTCATATCAATGTTGTATTATTCTAAATTAAGGACCCAAGTTGAAAGAAATGAGCCCTCACATTGTGGTAGTTTCCAGTAAGGCCGTATACAGTGCAGTTTGATTCTTTTCATTCTGTACGGTGTCGCATTGTTGCAGCTATAATAACGTTCATGTTCAAAGGTGGTTCTACTGTCAGAGGAAAAGAATGAAACTCGGAAATAAGGATGGTAGTGGACGAAGAATAAAGAAATAGGATATATGAAAACTAAAAAGGTATAATCAAAAGAAAAGAAGAAGAACAGAAGAAGAAGACGTAGAGAAGAAAGAAGAAGAAAAAAAGAAGTAGAAAGAAGAAGAAGAAGATGGGAAGAAAATCAAAGAGGGGGCCTCTGCCCACTGGCCATGTTTCTGCAATGTTATTATCATGGTCAATGTTAGAGAAATTACTCAAATTAAACTTTACAACTAAGTCTATTGGAAAGATATTCTCAGATCAAAATAGAAAAATAACTTTGGACACTTCTAAAATCTAAACACAGCTAAAAATTCACTGTTTCAAAAAGAAAACACATACACACTTGGCAAGTGGTTAACAATATTCTCATTTTCTGTCAAATGGTTCTATTATGACCCCATGAGTCACTGACCTCTGGTACAGTAACCCTTCCATCCCATAATACCAGACATTACGTAATCACTCAGGACACAGACAGACTGACAGAGAAACATTCAAAGAAACTGATGGAGATAGATATCTATACAGACAGACAACAGACTCAGCCTGGCACACAGATACACAGGCCATGCACATCCTCCCTCCCAACTTGCACATGCATCAAAGGGATGTTTTTCTTTCTGTCCTCCTCCAAGTAGCATCATTAGCCTCATCAGTTTGGTGCAGCAGCCTTTATTGGATGTCCCAGGAAGTTGGGGGTACAGCCCGGGGCTATGGGAACATGCATGGAACCTGATGGAAGGTCGGTATGACAAGGTATGACAAGGTATGACAAGGCTAGCATGGATGCATAAGGGTCTTGGCCTTTGACTTTGGTTGGTGGTTTGTAGGATAGTAAGCTAATAAGCCAATGGGTACAAATCATCTGATAAGTATAGAAGCATTTTTTCCTTCAATGGATTTTGAAGCTGGATTCTTGTTTCCAGACAAGGTTTATTTTATTGTGACATCATCAAAATTAATCTTGTGAAATCCCATCCAGTAGTTTCCAGGTTTAGTTCAGCTAATTTGAGCAAGATACAGAAGCTATGGATGCTAAAGTTTGTTTTCCAACTGCTCTACTAAATCTAAGGGGTTCATTTATGGTGTTTAGAGAATAGTTTAAAAATCCTCAGTGTCATTAGCCAAAAGAGCCAAAACAATCCATGAAAGCTAATTTGCTTGATTGTAGAACCTGACTGAAAAAAACACCATTTGATTTCTTACTTGTAAGCAACAGAAGATCACAAAGTAAAATGAAAACAACTGATTTGATTTTCGCATTTTGCAACCATGCAGGATCTGAAAAATGAAAGTGCTTTCCTTTTTCATCATCACTAACATATAGAAAAGATTGGTTTATTAGCTGGTAAAGAGCAACGGATGGCCCCTGCGAGGCAATCTATATGTCAGAGACAAACACTTTGATATTCATGAGTTCAAAGGCTGATAACTGCCCGGCTATTATGACTTCTTGTCTCAAATGATACGGGATCACTGGCACAAATGATACGCTTGTTGGCGATACAGCTATGTATCAATCTGCTGCTTGACCAACCCCAGTCCTCTGTATTCCGACTGTTCCTCTGGCTTTGTTCAGACAAAGAGATTGCTCCGCTTAGTAAATGTGATCTCCTTATCAACAGAAATGAGTTTCCATTCTGTGGCTGTCCTGGACAATTCTCATAAACTGTTAGCTCTGATGACCATATGTATATATATATCCCATTCCATGGATATTGTTCTATTTGAGATCTAAAGGCCTTCTGGGCGTGTACACCTGTGATCTTACGGCCTGTTATGGATATGATACATTGTTTCATTATCAGAGATGGTCATTGTCATGTATTGTATTTGATACTATCTTCATACTGTCTTCTTCCCTATACTTGCTTCTGCACTTCCTTCTTTCCTTGACCGTTAGATACGTATTGGTCAAGAGCAACAAATGGACCCTGCAAAGCAATCTGAAGACATTCTCTTGCCAAACTTCATAAAAAAATTTCACTGAAAAAGATTTTGGCAGCTGCCTGATGTGTACCCCCTCTTTCTTTTTTTCCCTCTCTCATTTGCCACTGATTTTTCTTCTTTTCTTAATTACATACTTTCCAAATTTCTTCCCATCTTCTTGAAGCTGGATGCCTATTTATATTTATGATATAAAACTTAAGAAGGGCAAGAAATAAATATTCGTTCATGTTTTTTTTTGCCTTCCTGAATTTTTTTTGGGTGTTTATTCCCTTCTTATTTTCCTAGGTCAACACTTCACCTATGTTCTACATTTCCCAACAATTCTTCCTTTATAACGCATCTTTTTGATTCTTTACACCAAGTTTCAAATATGTGTGTTTACATATTATATTCCACCAATAGTATCATTTGGTTTCAACATAATATATCATGTTTACATTCACTCTGGCAAACAGAACAACTTCCAAGAAACATATTTGTTACCACTATATTACACACAGTGAAAGACGATCTTGTGGAGGGACAGGGGGTTAGAGCAGGATGGTTTTAGTTGACCGGAAGTCACTTGTGATCACCGGAACAGGAAATATGGCTGGAACAGGTCCTGCCACTCTTCGGAGGTTATTTGCAATTCTGCATCACACTGCAAGGACTTGCTTACGGACTCTGTCACAGTCCAACGATGTTTCTTGAGCCATTGACAGATCTTTGTGAGCGTCGGAGCACCATCATGCAGTCACAAGATGGCGTAATGAGTTGTAACGATGTCGTAAAACACGCTAAACACCCCCAAGAAATCCATAGGCTACAGTGCCGCCTGTATGCAAGTGAAACTGTTGATGTTCTGCCATCGGGTCAATGCTAAAGATCTTCTCAACCAAACTGCTTGTGGAAGCGTGAATTCTCATCCGACTAGATGAAAACATATTGGGTCAAAAAGGACGACATTTGAGGCCCGGGGAATTCCAATTTTCTCGGATGAACGTGAGTTGCATAATAATATTGGTCAAAGTGTGGGATAAATATAAGTGACAATTAATTAGGAGGGGGTTCACTTCATTTTTGTCAGAGGATTGACCCAAATGTAACTGTTTGTAGAGCAAAGACAATTGGCAGCCATTTGTACGCCTCAAGTATTTTCATTTATGACCCAACTAATATATATGTTTTCATCTAATCAAATGAGTACCCTTGCTTCCACAAACAGTTTGATTGAGAATGTTTTCAGCATTTGATCCAAGGGCAAAACATCACCCATTTCACTTAATTACAAGCGGCACTGTACATAGTCGGGTGCACACTGGTTGTAAACTTCTAATTGAAATCACAAACATTTTAGGAAATCTCAAAGTCATGGTGCAGTCATTTTGCTTCTAGAGTGACAGTGAGACAGATTAATCTCTAGCTGTCTGTCTTCATTCAACTTTCTTTAAAAAAAAAAAACATGTTCGAATACTTTCAAAGCCATAATTGGGCCTAAAATGGAGTGACTAAACTTACAGGGTGAGTGGGTGAGTACAGATGACGATCTTGCAGTTTGGCTCCGACGAGATCTTTAGTATAGAAGCCTCAAGCCGGTGAAAGCGGCGTGAAAATGGCAGCAGTCAACACCTGGCGCAAATCTGTATTTAGCTGGGGGCAAACCTGCAGGAGGAGCACAGCCTAATTGAGTTTGTTAACTGTAATAAGCAGGGGGCCAGTTTAGGCCTGTGGGGTCCTGGTTAGGGTCCTAGTTAGGCCATCTATGCCTTGAGGCCAGCGGAGGGGTCCCCAACTATGCTATGGACTAATACGTCATAATTCGAGGGGGTTTCACGGGGACACCCAAGGGTTCCTAAGGGCTAAAATGCACAGAGGCTATTTGCAGCTGCACTGCAGTTGTATCAACATTTAGAGGTTACATTTAGAGGTTACACTTAGAGGCTAAAGTCATGCAGTCTGACTCCCAGTGACAACTAACGATTAGAGGCTACAGGAAGACGACCACAAGAAGATGGCTCCAAGAAGATGGCCGCCCCGACCCTTCAGCTGAGATTATGTCCGGGGCAACAAGACGGGAAAGTGAGGCTTAAGCGGATATCCGGAGGCTACAAGAGGCCATGACTTTGAGCCAGGGGGCAGCATACGACATCACCTCCCATCATTTGGCGCGAAAATGACGCCGTTTTCATAGAATTGTTGCTCTGAGGGGCTGTTTCGCCTGTAAATAATGCTAAATATGATGAATATGATGAGATAGGGGGCCAACAAAAACTCTATATTAATGTGACCCCCTAAAGCCAGTATTGGGCAGACCACCAACATGGAAAATAGCCCCCATTTAATCACTGCATCTCCGTGAGTCCACCAGCATACAGCCACAGGACAACCCCAGCCCCCCCCCCCCCCCAAGCAGACGACATTTAGCCAAGGCCCATCAGGATCAAATCAACTGTCATAAATTAACCCTTTTACATGTAGTAGCCTCAAGAAAAAGAAAGTAAATTGTCTCGAATATCATACACACTTCCATTATGAACTGATTTGACAAGCTTTAAAGTTAAGGTAAGCTGCTTAACTTATTTAAAAAATAAATGTACTTCAATTAATAAATGCTATTTGACAGTTGCAATATTGCTTACATTGAATTGTTTGGACAATGAATACCACGAGGCCTCCTTTATCACCAGCAAGTGATTATTTTGCAACCTTGTGCCAGTTTTGAATTTATTTATTTGTAAATAAGTCATCAATAATAATTATTCACTTCCTGCAAGTTCTCAAACTTGATTCAATTTGATGTGTTAGTTAAATAAATGATACATTTTGTAGCTAGGTCTGATTTTGATAGTCGTAATTGGCTAATTCAACATGAATATCTCAATACTGGCAATGTTACAACTTACAAGAAGTTGCATTTGAAGACCTTGGCCAATTCAGAATGAGGGTCAAAGTTGGCGAAGTATTTAGTCATTTTCACTTTGACGTCCCTGCCGGACCCTGCAGTCAATCTGTGGTGAAGAAATCAGATAGGCCTGGAGAACAATGAGCCACTTGTCACAGTCGCTGTTGTGAGATTGCTAAAGAGATGCCCAAATCAGGGGCGGATCCAGGATTTGAAGTTAGGGGGGGCTGAGCTCTTAGCCAGCAGTGCAAGGCCCGAAGGGCCGAAGCCATTCAGGCAGGGGGTCTGGGGGCCGCTTTAGGCCCCCAGAAGCTGACGCTTTTCAGATGCCCGGAGATGAATTCTGAGCAATCTGAGGGCCATTGAGAGGCTTAATTTCATGTAAATATTTAGATCTTTTTGGCCTAACTTAGGACCATAGAGACATGTATTCACAATGTATTATCACATAATTTGATTTTCATTTGAGTTTATAAGTTAATTTAATATAAGTTCCAGTATAACATGCAGTAACAGGTCTATATTAGAACCCTGAATCCTGTGAGTTCCTCTTGTGGCACTTTGAAATAGGCCTACACAACTTATTTGTTTTAGGCCAATTAGGAATTTTGGCATTATCCTACTTTAGCCCCCTTAAGGGTTTAAACATTTTATAGGTATTTCCATAGATATTGATCAACAAAAACTGAAACTGAAAAATAGCTCAATTATGTTTCCAGTCTGTATATCACAGAATAAATACTGTAAAAGTGTGAAGGAGATCATTACCAAGAATACTCACAGTTATATGTTTCTTAAAACATTCAAACTGAAGTGTGATATATTGCAAAATACTCTCTTATATATACTCCCACTTTAGCCCCCTTTCCCATTGACTCTACCATTGAAAAGGGGGCTAATGTAGGAGTATATATAGACACTAGGATATAGCAAAAACTGTCTTATTATATTCCTGCTTTAGCCCCCTTTTCCATTGACAGTACCATTGAAAAGGGGGCTAAAGCAGGAGTATATATAGACAGTTGGATATAGCAAAAACTGTCTTATTATACTCCTGCTTTAGCCCCCTTTTCCATTAGCAGTACCATTGAAAAGGGGGCTAAAGCAGGAGTATATATAGACAGTAAGATATAGCAAAAACTGTCTTATTATACTCCTGCTTTAGCCCCCTTTTCCATTGACAGTACCATTGAAAAGGGGGCTAAAGCAGGAGTATATATAGACAGAATTTTGCTATATTTTGGTGGTATTTCTACTGTATAAGCGTCATTGTGTTTATACACAATATGGCGTTTATACAGTTATTGTAACAATGAAAAAACTTGTCTCTTTTTTGGTTGTATTTCTACTGTATAAGCATCATTGTGTTTATACAAAAGATGGCGTTTATACAGTCAATGTAACTAAGAAAAAAATACTGTCTTATATATACTCCTGCTTTAGCCCCCTTTTCCATTGACAAAACCATTGAAAAGGGGGCTAAAGCAGGAGTATATATAAGACAGTATTTTATATATCCTACTGTCTTATATATACTCCTGCTTTAGCCCCCTTTTCAATGGTACTGTCAATGGAAAAGGGGGCTAAAGCAGGAGTATAATAAGACAGTTTTTTGATAGATAGTTAGACATTTATTTCTTTGTTACATTGACTGTATAAGCGTCATCTTGTGTATAAACACAATGACGCTTATACAGTCAAAATTACCACCACTATTTCCCATGAAAAAGGGCCTAAATGTTTAGACCCCTGAGGGGGCTAAAGTAGGATAATGCCGGAATTTTTAACAGAATACAGACCTATACGACTGGACAGTGAACACACATGAGATCTGCTTTATATTATTAACCAATTGAAGACTCATTGAATTTTTACTAGGATGAGACTGCAGCTGGGTGGCTGAGTGGTTAGAGACCACGTCTGCTCTGCCTAATTAGGTTTTTGCCTGTATGGGATCTAACCCGGTGGGTGATCAGAAATAATCAGTCAACCTCAAGATGAGCAAAATCAAAGCTGGATGTCATTTGGATGTGAGACATTTAACTAGTGGCCCCTTCAAGGCTTGTATCAGTACGTACTTAGCAAGCCACCAGAACTGATTGCTTTGACCATAGTGACCAGGGCTTTTTCCCTTTCAGAAAAAACTATGTCTGACCATAAACAATAGACAATAAACAATTTTAATTCTTTTCGTTTTTACAAAACATATAAACTTTAGCCTTAGGCTAACGTCACCGATATCTTAAAAACAATTTAGAAAAAGATTATGTAAAAGGTTTAGACAAATTAATTAAAAATAAAAATTAATATGATCAAATGAGGGCAAGTAAAATCAAATCATAACAACATAGGACGGACAAATTTTAACAAATAAATTGCTTTAAAAACGAAAGACGACTACTTATACAGCCAACATAATTATTTTTTCATGTATTGATTGCAAAAAAGTAAGCCTACGGCTTCGGTTTTGGATACATTTGCCTGAAGGCAGGTACAGGTATACTTTTACACAAAAGTTAGACCAAAAAGCATCTATAATTATGTGAAATTAACCCACATTAAAGAGAACAAAGAACTGAGCATTGACCTGTAGATTGTTGATTGTAATTAGCCCTGTTACCATTATATACTTGGGCCTCTGGTCTCGATTGCAACTAAGTCAATTGGGTGACAAAAGAGGCCTAACAAATTGCAGAATTGCAATTCACTGGGGTTGAGATTGGTTTACTTGAAACAACTGCAAATTGCCATCAATATAGGTATGAAAGGCCCATGCAAAGCCTGCTTAAACAATCTGTCAGTTGAACTAGGAAATCCATTTCAAAGCTCCAAACTTGATGCCTAATTTTCGGCGATTTAGGGGGGGCGTACGCCGGGTCCGCCCCCCTCTGTATCCGCCCCTGCAAATATGGAAGTCTCTCAGATAACACGAGATAGTACGAGAATTGATGACCTTGCTCAGGCAAGAAATCACCCCACCCACCAAGTCAAGGGTAGATGCAAGTTTGATAGCCCTTCCTGTATGATTGACGAGGCAGGTCATTATGAATTGTACTATTAATAACTTCTCCAATAATTCGAAACTGGCATAAGGTTGCAAAACAGTCACTCGCAGGTGATAAAGTAGGCCTTATATTATACATTGTCAGAACAATTCAATGTTAGCAATATTGCAAATATCCAATAAATTGATTAATTGAAGTACATTTATTTTTAATATAAGTTAAGCTACCTTAACTTTAAAGCTAGTCAAATTAGTTCATTATAAAACAAACCATCTATTCTTCTTTTCATTGCACACTGAATACAAGCTAGAATAGAATGCACTTTTTAAGACTATTTTTTAATGTTCTTATATTGATGCAATTATTATCATCTTAACTATACCTTATACTTTAAGTATTGAAAATAAAATTAAAGAAATAACCAAACAAAACTCACATTACTAAGTCAAAGCTTTGTGCGCTCATTTAAATATAATTATTATTGTTCTCCTCTTAACAATTCAAAATTTAGTTTTATCATATACAGGTTAAATTGTCCTTTTAATATACGTTTATTAGCTGTTTACAATTATCAAATACCATCACTCCCGAATGCTTAACTGAGGTCTCTAAAAAGCTTAACTGACCACATTGAAACTTCACGTTTAGTGACCTTGGGTCACAAAGGTCTTCTAAGGTCATTTTTTGGAAAATGAAAACAGCTTTTTAATTGCCTGGACAGTTGTCGCACCGTGTGAGGTCCTTAGATGCTAAAATGATAAATAAAAGTTGCTAAGTTACACTTTAAATAATGATTTCACTCTCATTTTTGCTTGGAATGAGTTTAACCTAGCAAAAGGGATAATGGCCAATCATTGGACAGTGATAGGGTAAAGGAGGAATATATTAAGCCCACAATAACTTGGGGGTGGGGTGAAATTCACGTTCCATAGAACCCTCAAACGAACTGCAACAATGCCCAGAAATGGGGCCAAACAGGGGAGGGGGTTGGTTTGCATTTTGCTTAAAAAACTCGTAAAAAGTGACGCGCGCTACACTACTTGAAGTGAGGGTTCTAACCATTCATCAAAAGCACAAAAAGGGCGAAAGTTGCAGGAAATTATTGATGTAAAATTAAGGAGACACTCACAGACTGAATAAGCACTTGAAAGGCAAGTGATACCACTTGAAAATTTTCACTCCACATTTTTGTAGACATTCCTTTCCAACCAATTGAAAATCGAACTTTTTGAGGGCCTGACGTTCCAGTGTGTTACATTTCAAGCCCCTCGTAGTTTAAGTGATCTCTTTTTCAATAAAAGTTGAAACAGTTTCATCTTTTTATGAGAATTAACTCCAGATTGGATTTTTTCCACCCAGAGTATCTGATGAAGTGAGTTTTTCTTGCACAAGCAAAACATTCAATGAATCAAGAATTAAGAAAGTTTTAAAATTATGATCAATTTATTCACAAATGCATAAATATTATACTATGATACATGTATGCATGGCAAATTATTCACAGTAAAATTAACTTGTTTTAAATAAATATTGCTTTAAAAATGTGCCTGGATAAATTAATTAAAAAATTATCAATTTACTAAAATTATTCAATTTATTCACAATACGCCTCATGGTCCAATACTCTCATCCTGGAAAATCGACAAATTTATGAAATGGAATTAGCAAGATGCAGAGTATGCCACACAACATGCATACAATTTATTCTTTCTTTATTTTTCCTAATCCTGTTTACTGAATTACTCAGACTGACTCAGTATTTAAAATTATTATCAGAAATGCAAATTATAATCTTCTATTTTCTATTTGCAGATTTAAGGATCCGGATCATCCGAAATCAAGAAGCCCTCGATATCCTTTCGCATAGACTCCCTGAAAGTAAAAAATAACTGATTAAATAAAATCTAAAAAATCATGATCTATAGATTGAGCAAATTTTATTTAAAATCTCATAAATCTCCTTTGACAGATGACAGAGTTGTCAGTCCAGGTATGCTGGGCCATTCAGGTTAATAATGGCAAGGAAATCCACTAGTCAGGTGAATGTGCTCAATACTATTCATGTTGACAATGTTAGATAAATATTTTGCATCAGAATTGCAGCTCATACAAAGAAAATGCAAATCAATGAAATCATAATCATAAAATCTTGAAATGTATTGAATTGAGGCCCAATGCTGGTAATCCCTGAAAACTTGGCTTACTTTGGGATTTACCAGACTTTTTTCAAAATTTCAATACAACATTTATAAAGTGATTTCAAATATTAACTCTGTAAAGTTGGCGCATTGTAAAAAAGACATAGTAGGTATTAGCGCAGTATGCAGATTCACATGTCATTTTTCCAGTCCAGTTTGAATTATGACTAACTGGTGCAAAAAATTCCAAAAAAACATCAATATTTTTTAACTTGCTAACCCGTACTGCAAAGTCAACTATTATTAAGACTTCTACAGCCATGGTCTAAAGTTTCACTCAACTGCCATGATGCATTATGGGACTATTATTTCCACTAATCATGATTCATAACAAAGCAAATGTGATACTTGCTCATTCTAAACCAAATTGTCAGGTGTTATAGTCTGTACATAGTAGTAATTTTAAAAGTGTTCTCCTAGAAATAGTGGCACTGGATGAAAACTTAAGGCCATGGCTGTATAACATTAGCAGGCAGTCAAACAACCAATCAATCAATCATTCAATAAGTCAATCAATCAATCAGTCAATCATCGAGCAATCAGTCAGTTTGGTAATTAAAAATTAATCAATAATCGGACCATTGGCAAAGCATTTCTCAAGTACATGCACTTGTTGTCACAGATCACAAGCATGACATTATCCCAAAATTTAAAATGCCAATCAATTAAAGAATTATCAACTTTTTTTATAATTAAAGAATCAATTCATATAATAATTATTGTATGAGAAATTTTGAAAGCAAATTATCTGGAATCATCAAGAATTAATTTGAACCAGACATTCATGCATTGCATATATATATAAAATATAAATTGTGTACAATATTTCAGGGTAAACGATGAGCAGTTATTTCGAGGGCCATTTTTCACGGGGCATGCTGACACAGTGCGCAATTGAGCATTCGGGGGCAATACAATTACAGAAATGTGATGTGTTTTTTAGCCTGGGGTGACTCTTAAGAAAATGGCTGACCCCCCCCCCCCCTCTCTTCCCCCACTTCTGTATTTGCCCGGAGGAAGGAGGTTGGGAGAAAGCAAAATCCACATTTAGGATCACAGACACACTAAGAGCCAATTTGTAAATATTCATCATTTTTATAGCTTTGGCATAGCTACTAGAGGGGGGGGGGTTAGGATCATGGGAGGGAAACTGGTTGGATGATTGGGGCTTTATGTCCTGTATTTATTCATTTGGTAGGCTTATCAGGACAGGAGGAGGACATGGCAATGAGGCGAAGGATGATTGAAACAGCCGTCTAACATAGGCCCTGGTGCCCGGTAAGAACCGGATTCGAACCCGGGACCCAGCGATTGGCAGCCCAGCACACTACCACAAAAGCAGGTATTAATACCTGACATGCAACCAGAAAAAGCGATGACCACACTTTTTACAATATATCCGAGGCACTGATATTTCATAAATGACCAAAAAATACTTCAAGTGTTAAGAAAATGCAACTTCCAGAACTTAACACAGTTAACAATAAAATCATCGAATACTAACACATTTATACATCTACAATCTACATACTAGCCATACAACACATTCACCGGGGGTTCCACAAGGTTCAAATACTGGGTTACTCCGCCACCTGTAACAGGCTAAATATTACCCATCTGCTTTACACATTGATCATTCACCCAGCCCATGAGATACCCTCTGCAATACCCTCTGCAGTACACTCTAAAAAATGTCGGGACAAAATAGGTTTTTTAGATTCAAAATGGTTTTTTGAAAAACCAAATTTCAATGCAAAACAAACATGGATTTTTAAAAAAAACCTTGAATCTAAAAAAACAATTTTGTCTGAAATTTTTTAGAGTGTAGCCAGTGACATCTGACTTCTAGTTTTCTACCCCATGACTGCATCTATGATAGTATGAGTTCATCAACAGGTGTCTGACTCTAGGCTGCCACCTCCAATCCCTGAATGAGGCAATTTTAAGGTGGGATGGGACTGTACAGGGGATAGGTGCTGAGTTATCTAACAGTTGTAGGTCTAGTGTGAATAGTTTGCAGACCATAATGTAGTGGCTCATGTATCATTGGGAGCCCTGGCTATAAGACCATCTTGCCTTGCTTGACCACCGTTTTCAATACAAGTGAATTTTGCACCTGGAGGGAAGACCACATCTGCAACTTCAGCAAGAGAAACTGCTTCATAACTACAGGAGGGACCACTGTATTTACAGTTGTGAGAAAAACAAATGGCAGCGCACTGAAAGAAGGGAATAATGTTCAAAATCTCCACTATAAAATTATTTTTAAAAAATATCATCAAATCATCATGTTTCAAATCCAAATACAGAAGGCGATATTCTTAATGAATTTGAGTTTCAGAAAATAATTCTCAGACCTGTGAGGATCTTGATTATTATTCAGTTTTTTCAGTGCACATTTATCATAGAGGAAATGATTCAAATAGCTGTAGTACATCAGGTACCTGGTACCTGACTCACTGTAGTGCATATATGAATTTTCGAAAACTTTGAGCATTGCCAAAAGTGAGAGACAGACTACCTGTTCTTCAGAGAAGACAGGGAGTACAAATCCACCTAGGAAACCTAAAGGCCACCTTTACACACCTGCAGAATTGCACAGAATTGCAGAATTTTGACTCCTACAGGTTGTAATCTTCCTAGTGGACACCGGTCACTAAGCTTGACCCTTGGAATGGCCATTCACCCTGTGGGGTGAGCAACCCTCCACAAACTCATCATCACCAAGGGTAGAAGTCTGCACCCCATGCTGACCCCATTTGTTACAGCATATTACAACCTGTGAAAATGCAATATGCAGAAAATATGCCACAAATACGCAGCATACACACAGGTGTTACAATTCTCAGTCTTTTAATAAGGGGCCCCACAACTGATCCATCAATCAATAGGTCACAGGGCAGCCTGGACAGGGACTTTGCAAGTGATCTTGTTAAGATCAGAAATAAAAGAAGTGGGTGGGGGCATGTGGATTGGACATTGCAGAAAGATATACATGTATAAGCAGTACACCATTAGTGTGGTTTACTGATATTAGATGTAGAGCCAATCAGGCATAATGTAAGTGGGACCTCATTGAGATATGGGGACCACTGTGCACTGGTAATTTTGGATGACTCTCGACCACCAGAACTTCAGGAAACTTTGATCAATTTCATGGAGGAATCTTTAGAACAGTAATGCAGTCCTGGAATGCTGGCATAACTGCAAGCAATCACGAAGAAGAAGAAGAAGATGAAGAAGAAGTAGCCAATCTTAAACTTGCAATTGATGGGCATTTGAAGGGCTGCAATGCTAAAATCTGAACTCATGCTGAACTGTTCATTTATAAATAATACTTTCCGTTGTCAATAAAAATATGCTGCACAGTCCTTAGGGGCCGACCAGATGATCTTTGGGGGGGGGGGGCTATGGATATTTGGTGAAAAAAAAAGATTGTTTCCAACTTGACACTGAAAAAAAAAGTTTGTTCAGCACATGGAAATTAAAAAAAAAGTTTCTTTCCAACTGTAGCTAGGGTACCGTAATGCTAAATTTCCGATAAAAAAGTTTGTCGTGAGTGCCCATGCGAAAAAATTGTTCGTCAACGCGCCGCGAACGAAAAAAAAAGTTTGTCTCGGGGATAAAGTCCATAGCCCCCCCCCCAACTTTCGTCTGGTCGCCCCCTTATTTTTCTCATCCTAATCTCCTTCTTCCTGAGCACTAGCTCACGACAAGTGGCTGCAAGAGGATAGGACAAACCCCCAGAAGCACATGTTTGTACAACACTGGACATTCCTATTATTGCACATCATTTAGACATAAAACATGAGTTAATGTTCTGGACAGCATTCCTACTAGAATATCATAGCAGGTAGTTATGCCCTGTTATAGGTCATTAGCATATCTGACCTCTGACCTTCTACCCCTTTTTGTAAGCCAATCAGATTTCAGTATGCTTTGGTTTGCATGGTCATGTGATCACATGCATGGCTTCAGACATAAATTGCACAAAATGTTGTCCAAATTATCTCAATGATATAACCATCTTGGAAACATGTGTGGTTGATCTTTTAAACAAAATAGACACTGACATAGCAATACAGTATGGCTCAGATAGAAGGCTTCCATTGCCCGGATTGAGTTTTCTCCAACTGGAAGTTCTGGAACACCCCACTGATTATTCAGGTGGAGGTGACTGCCTGAGTGAAATCATCAGCAGTTGTCAGTGCAGTCCTCAGTCATATTGTCTGCTCAATATGGATCTTACAAGAGTAATTAGACCCTCAGCTCTATTGGAATAGTACTGGACTGTGGTGTACTTCAGCTAGATATGGCCTTGTTCTGTGGAAAACTTTCTTTACAAGAAACTAAAACAAGTAATTTCCAAAATATATCACTGACAGCTTAAGCTTGGAATCTTTATAACTTTATTACATTTCAATTAAATACTTCTTAATTTAAGGTTGATTGAAAAATTCTTGTGTATCAAAATTGAGCAGGCAAGAAAATACCTGCTGAAAAGTCCACAGGAAAATCTTACTTAAAGCAATCTTCCCTTCGTCCAACACAATACCAGGTTGAACTGTATCGAGGAGTACCCCTAACTATTTGGCTTATGGCAAAACACAGGCAGATAGACAGACAGTTAGACAGACAAATAGATAGTTTGTTACTCTTCATTGACTGGAGCATAAATTAAGAGGAAAGGTGGTTTGGGGTGTGATAAATAGACTATGTGCAAGCAAGAGAGAAAGGTAGAGACGAAAAACAACTCAGTAAATACACATTCGCGCAGGTCATAATTACCCATGAACTAAAATCTTATGAAGACGAAAGATAATTCAAAATGAAAATCTAAGAAAAGAAAAATAAGCATATTCAAGATCAAGAAAAAGTAGGAAAGACAGAATGGATCAATGAAACAAGCATCCTCGGATACAATGGCTGGTTAATCCTATGGGAAAGTAGAAGGTGTGATTTGCAGCATGCGAGAGTGTCTGAGGCAAAAAATATGAGTGTAGGAACAGTGGAAGTGGAGGTTGAGGTATAGTAGGGTGATGTCTGCGTGAACTAGATTCTCTTGACGTGAGGGTATAGCAATGAAGTATAGGTGCAACTTGCTGCAGTGAGCATTGCGCAAGTGTTTGAGTAGAGCGTGACAGCAGACACTAGTGTCTAACAGAGTCGCTGCCCATATAGAGCTATGGGCCGACAAATTCATAATGTGGAATACTTGTACCAAATTTCATAACTCTAAAATAAGCGGAATATTAAGGTCACAAATGGACAGTTCAAGAATGACAAAAGATGGCTGCCAGAAAGGCCTACATCTTGAATTTATCGTCATGTTCCCACAGGCGTACACCTGAACCAAATTTTATAACTCTCAAGTGAAATATTAAGGTCACATTTGGCAGTCCAGGAATGAAGAAAGATGGCTGCTAAAATGCACGCTATCTCAGTTGTCTCGACAGGTAGGCTACTCATTCTTCTGCTTTCACCCCTAGCATATAACTAGCAAAACTAGCAAAAAAAATTTTTTTTTGGAAGGACACCCCCCGACGTGACCCCCCCCCCCCGGACTTGTAAAATATAAAATTTTAAAATTGCCTCCTTCCGAGGAGAGCCCCAGCCTAGAAATATAACTAGCAAAAATAAAAATTTCCGCAAGTACCCCTCCCGGATGTGACTCCCCCCCGGGCCTTGTATAGAATATAAAATTTAATACCTCCCGAGGTGACCCCAGCCTATCTAGCAGAAATTAACCTTTTTTTGTTTTTGCGAGTACTCCCCCCCCCCCCCGAGGTGACCCCCTCGGGACTTGTAAAATCCTAAATTTTTTAATTACCTCCCTCCGAGGTGACCAACCTAGAAACATAACTAGCGAAAAAAAAAATTTCTGCAAGCTCCCACCGGATGTGACCCCTCCCCCGGGCCTTGTATAGAATATAAAATTTAATACCTCCCCCGAGGTGACCCCAGCCGAGCAATATATCTAGCAGAAAAAAAAAATTTTTTTTGCAAGTATCCCCCCCGAGGTGACCCCCCTCGGGACTTGTAAAATCCAAAATTTTTTAATTACCACCCTCCGAGGTGACCCCTAGCCTAGAAATATAACCAGCAAAAAAAATAATTTCTGCAAGTACCCCCCTGGATGTGTCCTCGCCCCCCCCCCCGGGGCCTTGCACAGAATATAGAATTTAATACCTCCCCGAGGTGACCCCAGCCTGGCAATATAACAGGCAGAAAATTTTTTTTTTTGCGAGTAACCCCCCCCCCCGAGGTGACCCCATTCGGGACTTGTAAAATCTAAAAATTTTTAAATTACCTCCCTCAGAGGTGACCCCAAGCCTAGAGATATCACTAGCAAAAAAAAAAAATTTCTGCGAGTACCCCCCGGATATGACCCCCCCCCACCCGGGCCTTGTATAGAATTTAAAATTTAATACCTCCCCTGAGGTGACCCAAGTCTGGCAATATAACAGGCAGAAAATTTTTTTTTTGCGAGTACCCCCCCCCGAGGTGACCCCCCTCGGGACTTTTAAAATCTAAAATTTTTAAAATTACCTCCCTCCGAGGTGACCCCCAGCCTAGAAGTATAACTAGCAAAAAAAATAATTTCTGCAAGTACCCCCCTGGATGTGTCCTCGCCCCCCCCCCCCCGGGGCCTTGCACAGAATATAGAATTTAATACCTCCCCCGAGGTGACCCCAGCCTGGCAATATAACAGGCAGAAAATTTTTTTTTTGCGAGTAACCCCTCCCCGAGGTGACCCCCCTCGGGACTTGTAAAATCTAAAAATTTTTAAATTACCTCCCTCAGAGGTGACCCCAAGCCTAGAGATATCACTAGCAAAAAAAAAAAATGTCTGCGAGTACCCCCCGGATGTGACCCCCCCCGGGGCCTTGTATAGAATATAAAATTTAATACCTCCCCCGAGGTGACCCAAGTCTGGCAATATAACAGGCAGAAAATTTTTTTTTTGCGAGTACCCCCCCGAGATGCCCCCCCTCGGGACTTTTAAAATCTAAAATTTTTAAAATTACCTCCCTCCGAGGTGACCCCCAGCCTAGAAGTATAACTAGCAAAAAAAATAATTTCTGCAAGTACCCCCCTGGATGTGTCCTCCCCCCCCCCAGGCCTTGCATTCTACATGCCTCCCTATTGGCTGAAATGGCCACTCCCACCAAGTCCCTCATTCTCATTGGCTCTAAATGGCCACACCCCCAAAAATTAAAAATTTTTAAGTACTGCCACAGTTTCAACCGAACAACTGTCAACCCATTACACCTTGCCTAATGCTGTCAAATTAGCCAACTAAGATTGCTTCTAACCAGCAATTACCACAAACACAAACTCAACGCATGATGGCCAAAAATGCATACCTGTCATTATGCGCCACACCTCCAAATATCGACCACACCCCCAAAACCCATTATTAAAAAGGCTAGAGAATTCTCCAGAATTCTCCAGCCAAAAATAAAGCACACAGAAGCAAGTAGGGAAGATGGATGGACGCATAATTGGAGCTTTATGTCCTGTATCTATGCACTTGGTAGGCTACTTAGGACAGGAGGAGGACACGGCAATGAGGTGAAGGATGACTGAAACAGTCATCCAACATAGGCCCACGTAACCTGCAAAGAGCTGGATTCGAAACACTGGACCGAGCGATTGGCAGCCAAGCACGTTACCACTGACCCAACCATCATCCCTGTTGGGAAGAAGAAAGGATGAAGAATATATCATGTATACGCAATATATGACACTGACCATCTCTGATAATGAAACAATGTAATGCCCATAAGATCACAGGTGCGTGGACCTGTATGGGCCTTAGATCTCAAATCTGTAGAACAATGCCCTTTGAATAGGATATATATACAATACATATGGTCATCAGAGCTAACAGTTTACGAGAATTGTCCAGGCCAGCCACAGAATGGAAACTCATTTCTGTTGATAAGGAGATCACATTTACTAAGCGGAGCAATCTCTTTGTCTAAACAAACCCAGAGGAACAGTCGGAATACAGAGGACTGGGGTTGGTCAAGCATAGGGCTTGGCGATATTAAGAAAATTTGCGATATGCGATACTGCACAAAAATGTGCAATAACGATATATATCGCGATATCAATATTAAATGCAATTTCAATATTTATTGCAATATCAATATTGACATGCAGCCCATCTCTACAGAACTTGTGTATTGTACTATTGTCTATTGATAGCAGGCCTAATCACGCATGGCAGGCTGCTGGGTATGAAATTTCTATCATTCTGTAGAAAACAGACCTCAATCTTGAGCTATCAGCATTTGAATACTTTAAATAACTCCTGATGTATCTTCCAAACTTGCTGATGTGGATGAAATAATCGTTTTATTAACATTTTAGTCCTTTTAAAGTGGAGGAAATGTGAGTTCAGAAGCAGCATGGCAGTCATATTTGAAAACACGGCACTTTGGTACGATGTAAAATGCGGATCATGCGGACTGCGGGATTCGGATTTTCACTTAAAATGCGGATCGTGCGGAACCGAAATCCGCAAATTTCGGCGATATGCATATCGCAAGTTATAATATCGCGATTTCGGTTTCAAAACGATATATCGCCAAGCCCTAGTCAAGCAGCAGATTGATACATAGCTGTATCGCCAACAAGCGTATCATTTGTGCCAGTGATCCCGTATCATTTGAGACAAGAAGTCATAATAGCCAGGCAGTTATCAGCCTTT
Source organism: Platynereis dumerilii (assembly GCA_026936325.1). Lineage (NCBI taxonomy): Eukaryota > Metazoa > Annelida > Polychaeta > Phyllodocida > Nereididae > Platynereis > Platynereis dumerilii. Next base: position 97,489,869 of record JAPTHN010000003.1, read on the forward strand.
GAACTCATGAATATCAAAGTGTTTGTCTCAGACATCTAGATTGCTGCGCAGAGTCCATTTGTTGCTCTTTACCAGCTAATAAATAGCTGACTTGTGCTGTATTTTTCAGGTCACAAAGACAAAATCGGTACTTCTATACTTCTGTGTCTGAGGCACAGACTGAAGTGAGAATTTGTTTGGCATAATAATTATTAAATCAGCTCTAAGTTATCAAACAAAGTGATTCTTCTGGTATATGAAAAACTATATACAGTCAAGTCCAGATTTGAAGTCTTTTGGCATTTATGAATAACGAAAACACTAAAGTCTACATTCATATCCGAGCTACCGGTCTGAGATATGATTATAATACCTAAGGAATGGTCACAGAATAGGACTACCTGTTTCCACGTCATCTCTTAATTCAGACTACATCATCATATTATATTCCTCTCCTTATCCCACAGCCCTCGTCCACGACCTCCCCCTCCAAATCTCCCAAATATGACCTAGGGACTATGTGGGGTGTCCTCTTTAACAAGGCCATGTACACATGGCAGCAGTGCACCTGATCAGGCTTATTGACTTCACTTACTCAGATCAAAAGCCCAGCAATTGTTGGAGGCTTGAATGAACAAGAAAACAAGGCTAATATTTGAGAAAATGGCCTTGAGCTAGACCCTTAGCCTTCCCTGGCCTTTCTTGGCCTTCTTGCTTCTTCAGCCTTGCTGCCCCTTGCATTCAGTGCTCAGTAACAACCATCAACTGGAGAAAGAAAGTTCTGGGGAAACAGAGAGGTATGTGGTGCAATGATGGGGAAAGTGTAGAAATACAACTTCATAGAAGTATTACAACATCGGACTTCCAATATCTTCCTTCTAGGTTGTATTCTCCATGCAATCAGGCATCAAGCCTCGTTTTAAGACATTTTCCAAAAGACGGATGGATGATTGTGGCTTTACGTCCTGTATTTATGCACTTAGTAGGCTAATTAGGATAGGAGGACACAGCAATGAGGCGAAGGATGGTTGAACCTGCCATCCAACATAAACCCGGTGACCTGGCAAGAGCTGGATTCAAACCCTGGACCCAGCGATTGGCAGCCCAGCAGGTAAAAATAAAATAATAAAAGCTGAAGTTTTGACTATCCTTTTGCAAAACTTTTGAGCAAAACCAAACACAGTATTCCCATCAATTGCATGTCAATTAAGGCTTTAACCACTGCACCATTCAGGCTACAACCAAATCAACCTGTCAGTTGTCATCGTACTCATATTACCTTTTTATGCCACAATTTGTGGACCAGAGATACACTGTTATTTTTCAATGCTCTTTCCTGTGTTCTGATGCATAAAAACCAAGTGCCCCCCTCCCTCTCATCCCTCCAGGCTGCTGCTCCAGCAGTCTCCAACCAATGCTTGATTAGCTTCAAGTCAGAGGGGACCTTAACAACATCCCCTTTCAGCCAATAAATTGCCATAGTTCACAAGATTTGCTCCAGGCTATAAGCCCACCAAAAGACCACCATACAAAGAGAACTGCAGGAATTAGCAGCCACTTGCCAGCTAAGTCAAATGAAAGATGTTTTTGTACAAGAAAAATGATATCTGCCACAAAGGATGGACAGGATGGAGTCAGATATAGATATTCCAATTATATTCTAATTATTTCATGATCAATAGTATCATTTCTTACTCTTGATCTAGCAATAGGTGAAAATGAACTAAATCCTATTGTTTGTGCCGACAGTGTACTATATGAACTCTACTTCTGGAAACTCTTCCACTTGGCAAAATTCAATACAATATGTATCATCAATGCAGTGCATTCATATAAAAAATTGGGCAAATCCCCATTTTTACTGTAAATCTACTCCGCAAAAAGCATACTCCATAAAACACTATTTCTGGTGGGGGTTGTCACGCAAAACAGGAAGTCAAAATGTGTCCGGGGTTCAAATCCACCTGTTGCCGGGTCACTCGGGCCCATGTGGGACAGCAGTTTCAATCATCCATCGCCAGATTTCTGTGTCCTCCTCCTGTCCTAATTAGCCTACAAAGTGTATAAATACTGTAAAGCCCCAATCGTCCATCCATCATTTCTTGTTCAAGAGGGCTCCAAGCCTAAACAGAATTGTATTCTGACTTTGGATACCCAATAAAACTTGTCTAAATTTGTCTAAACTTGTCTTGCTTTGTTTCTTTTTCTCAACTTTCCAGACTCGTGCAAAATCTATTCCCGATTGGAAAAATGACGTTTAGATATTTCCAGCTTTCCCTCGGTTTCTCTAATCTCAATATTGTGGGAGCCCAGTATATATCTTTAAATTTAAAAGTCACACAAACAGAACAAAACAGCACTCCCTTCTTGCCCCCAGCCCACAATTTTGCTGATTCCTCAACTTTTTGCTTCTTGACAGCCTGGCCTCAGGTTCTTGCTTATTCCATTTCTGCACTTAAAATTGATGACTAAGATACATTCAACATTTCTGATTTAGTGACAAGAAATCATCCAACATCTTTTGTACTCAATGGCACTGTTCTGAAAATGCAAAACATCATTTGGCCATACCATGCTATGTGATAGATAGGATAGCTATAGAAAGTCATTTTGCTACAGCTAGATGGATGGATGATTGGGCCTTAATGTCCTGTATATATGTACTTGGTAACCTAATTAGGACAGGAGGTAGACATGGCAATGAGGCGAAGGATGATTGAAACTGCAGTCCAACATTGGCCCAGGTCACCCGGCAAGAGCTGGATTCGAACCCGGACCCAGTGATTGGCAGCCTAGTACATTACCAGAGCTGACCCTCCCTCTGGCTACAGAAAGAAAGATAGAAAGAAATAATGGAACAAGCAATCTGGAAAAGTAGAGAGTTTGCCAGAAAGAATTATTTCTTGGCCTGGATATTGACCAGAAGCAATCGCAATGGAGACACTTTCATTTAGAAATTTCTGAAAAATATAAAGGTGTACAATTTTAATCTCCACTTCCCGGGCTCCATTTTTTCTTCTTATTTTTTGTCTGCATCAGTGCACTTCCCTAATCTGTCAACACCTGTAATAAAATCATAATTGAGGCAAAATTCCACGAAAATCAAACTAATTTTGAGCTAAATGTGTCCAGTCAACACCAATGTCACCACAAAAGGTTAATCCTCCTACTCATTGAAATTGTAATCCAATAACTTGCCAATTCAGGATTTCTCTATTTAATCCAAAAATCATAAAGTCTAATTGTCAATTCTCTGAATGCAGTATGTCTAAAATTCTACATATATAAAAGAATGTACAGTACACAACAGATCATGTTTATGATATGCTGACACTCTATCAACATACCCACAATCCCACATACTACAACTGCACAGTAAATTGATATCTGTCACCGAACTGTCTGACCACAAGTGTAGGGAAGGATGAATTAAAACTGCTTTCCAGGATACAATAAATCTTCTTTTGACTTTCATATTGCATATTGTACTTCCTTAGGTTTTGAAAGGTTTTTCTGATCATATATTTATAGTCACAAGTGCAATGTCAAACGTGTGCAATCTACACTGAAAGACAGAAGTTATGCATTTGTTGTGCATTAAAGAACTTCATCTGTGTGCTCAATATAAGGTTCTACCAAACACATGCTTTACATAAAATAAACCATTAAGTCCAAAGATAACGGTCTTCGGGTTCATTCGAAGTTTGAGATTTCCTCTCATCTGTAGCATCCCCTGCAACATCCAGAAACATGCCTTCATTACAATGGAGGGTATCTTGAGTTCTGGTTGATTTTCTGGGTCCAACACCTCTTTGTTTATTCCTTGTTCACCCTACCTCCCTGTAACAGGCAGCTTTCTTTGATACACTTGACGGATGAACATCTTACACTCTACAACATTAAGCTGGGTTTTCACACCTGCACCATTCCAATAGTTTCATCCCCGTCATATTCTGTAATTGGGACACAATAAATTCAGTTGTAAAAGAATTGTGTGCTTGAATGTCTAAGGATTCATTTAAGCTCACATGAAACCGCATACCTGCAAATGGTATGGATCAACAGCAAAAACTGTGTTTTCTGAAAACTCCCCTTTGTCAGCCATTTTTAAAAACGAAAATGTTTCCCGGTTCAGTGATTTATTGTTTGTGACCCTGTTTTCGGGTGTCTTACACCATGGAACCATCATATTGACCATGATACCCCTCCTACATCTAGCCCTCCCAACATATGCATAACTTTTGTCTTTCAGTGTATAACTGGATAATTTCAAAACCACTTTTTAACAAGCTATTTCAGATTTCGAACAGTTATAAACAAGTCAATAGCCGTATCTTATGTAAGAATCGAAAATTAATTCCAAGAAATCTCAGAATGTAAACAAAAAGGTCTTGAAAGAGTATTGTTTGGAACTGACAATTCAATTTTTAAGTAAATGTTTCATTTCAAGTCCGAGGTTTCCTTTCGGGTCTGGAGTTCGTCAAGTTTCATACTCTATAAACCTAAACGACGAAAGGCTGATAATAACATATTTTCATAAAGTCATACAATTATCTTTAGGGGAAAATAAGTAAAAGACCTACAGATTCACGAGTCACAACTCGTGTAAAAAAAAAATGTAAAAAATTCCAGATGGGAGATAAAAAGTGAGTGGATGGTGGAAACTGCTGGACATTGCTGGTCTAGTAGAAAAGTTGCCAAACACTCAAAAGAGTCGGCTCAGCAAAGACTGGTGGACTCTGTTGAATGACTGTTGAGAAGTGGGCAAACAACCCAAGAACCTGCTGTATTTTTCATTGCTAAGCCTTTACTCCACATTCAGTGACATTGCTCTTTCAGGTTTTTCACTTTAATTTTAATAATAGCTTTAGGGATGGGTTAAGCGGAAGTGGTTTGCAAATGCACTCATTTGTCCCATTGTGTCGAATTTGTCTTCATTTTTATGAACTATTTGTAAGATGATAAATAAACATAATCTGTCTGTCTGTCCACCTGTCTCTTATATTCGGCAATCCTAGCCATTCAAACAAGAGTCGATCGAAGAAATGGCAGAGAAACCGATGGTGAATGGGGCTTTACGTCCTGTATTTATGAACTTGGTAGGCTAATCAGGACAGGAGGAGGACACATCAATCAGGGAAAGGAAGATTGAAACAGCCATCCAACATTCACCGAAGTGACCCGGAAAGCACTGGATTCGAACCCGGGACCCAGCGATTGGCAGCTGAGTAACCACGAAGCTAACCCTCCCCCCTCCCCCGAGATTGTAGAGGAAGCGAAGTATAGGAGTTCTCAAAGCGCCATTTGTTTGGAATTTTTGGGGATTCAAGGGTAACAAAGTAAGTAATTTCTCACTTTTTCTGATCAACCCATAAGCAATATCTCATGTTAAGAGGTACTGCCCAAAAATCAATGGCATTGCAATAAATGAGATTTCATTTCTTACGAAATTAAGAAGACATCTGAATTCTGAAGTAAAATTAGAAAATCGTGCCAGCACTTTCTGAATCAGTGGATCATTTGTCAATTGTGCAGCAAAATCAGCAAATACAGAATTACACAATTTCTATAAAAACTCCTTTTCAAATCACGTTTGTGGAGCAGGTTATTGAACAGTTCAACAAAATTCTGGGGTCCCCCTAATTAGCATATCATCTGCATATTACGCAACGTCACCAGAGAAGGGTGCCGGCTCAAGTGACCCTAATTAATCGCCAATTAATCAGTTGCTTAATGATTCACCAGATTATTTCTGGCTGTCCAGAAATGTTTTATGTCATCTACAAAGCTAATAATTAAAGTGTGCAACTCCCAGGTTTTCCGAAAATGTTTATTTGACACGGATTACGAGTTTTTGCTCTTGATTTGCACTTTCATTGACAGAGAAAAAAATAATAAACCAGATAACCAGGGCTAGGCCAAATAATTAGTAATCAATGAGGTGATTTAATCAGACAAAGAACCAGGCATCAAAATAATTGAGGGGAATGTGAGATGTTATTCACTATTCAGAAAGAATGGATGGCTGGGGTTTTATGTCCAGTATTTATGCTTATACCAGTAGTGAGCTAATTTGGGCTGGAGAAAGACACAGCAATGGAAAGGATGATTGATACAACTAAAATAGTTTTTTACTTGCCCAGGGACACTGTATATCGAACTCCTTACCCGTGATTTATCTATCCAGGCACCTGGACGGCAGAGTGGTTAAGGTTTCTGCCTGCTCCGCTGAAGGTTTTTGCCTGCATGGGTTAGAACCTCAGCTGATGAAGCCGAAATTTTCAGTGGACTTAAATGAACAAAATCCCAGCTGGATGTCATTCGGATGAGCATCAAATTGTCGGCCCTTTGTATCAGTGTCTATGCTGGGCAAGTAAAAGATCCCTCACATGGGGTAAATGTGTAACATGTTGAGGACTCCCACTCTCTCTATCATCTAATCAATCAACTGTAGTGGGGTAATCACCCTCTCTTTGGAATTTTTACCAAATCAAAAAGTCAAAGAAGCGGCCGCATGTTGTATCCCCCTGCCAACACAAACAGACACAAATCAAGTTTTGTGGTCAGAGCCATGAGACTCTTCAATGACAGACACCATCGGTGAAATATGTGACATTGAACTCTGTATTATGCCATGTGCCATTTGACTATTCTATTTTATGTGTACCTGATTATATTGCACCAGCTGAAGTGAGCATGGAGTTATCCCAGGTGGATGTAATAAAGTTGACTTAACTTGACTTGAACGGAATTGGGCTCAGAGGGCTGCACTTATAATATCTGTCTGTCTATCTATCTATCTACATATCGATCTATCTACATATCGATCTATCTATATATCTGTCTATCTGAAATGGCAAAATTCACAACTTCTGTGTTTATTATTGTCACCCTGTGACTGACCAGTGATTGACCTCTCTTTCAACTTCCTGTTAGGTCAATTCCCAGGTTGCATTGCGTTGGAAATCCCCTATTGCCCTTTGATTGACAGGTCACATGACCATTTGAGCCTTTGATCATAATTACACAACGTCACAACTTGAAATTGGCCATTGTTAAGGCTGCCCCGTGAAACCACAGTAATAAAGGCTAACCGAATAGTCATGGCCTTTGTCACACAGATTACTAACAGACTGCCAAGGAAATTTATGAAGCCTGACTGGGTTTTGTGTTCTAATCTGTTTTACTGCGATTACTGATTTCTCTTTTGTCAAAATTTAATGTTGTGACTTGGAAGGTATTGATAGGCCAGACATTATCAATTTTTAGACTTTCTTGAGGCACTTCATTTAAGGTCGGTCGGTAAGCAAGAAAACAAATTTTTCCCATGTCCATCAGTTCGAAAAGCGCAGTGCAAGCTTCTTTTATCGGAGGCAGAAAATCACTTGTGAGGTCATCATGACTCATATTCCCATACTTGCCAGATTATAATTGATGACTCACATCGAATAAATGAGGTCATAACCCGCGTCAACCTCTCATGAATGTCATATTTGCACAAGTCAGTGATTGAGTCATACCACTCACCAGTGAGGTCTCTCAATGATAATTCGACCACTAACTTCAATGTAAAAGATAGGACAAAGACTGACATCATTGTAAAAGCACACAAAATATCAACTTCAACAATGAGCTTGCCTCAACTCATACTAGTATACATTTTAGCCAAAAAAAATGTACAGTAGCCTACTATCAGAAGGCCACAATTTGTTTCTCATTCTACCACACACGACAGTCATTATCCAATCAGATCCTTACAAAGATTCCATAATTTGCATAATTCAAAACACACGTGGTCAAGATGAGCGATAATAAGGGTGTTGCTAAGACAACACAAACAATGCCATCGATCATAACACTATCACTGGGCGATTCATCCTGCCCCTATCTATCACTGACCACTGTCCAGTAGCAGCCAATGTCCAGACTTCAAAGATTATAATTAATGAACTCATCGTAATTATGCACTTCTTGACACTTCTTGGCCTTTGATCATCTAGTTCTACAATGTACTCCGGATGGACAATTGTACTGCATTGTATTGTTATGCATTTCATTGTATTGTAGGCCTATAGTTTTGTTTTGTTTTGTATTTTACAGCGAATGAGTTCAAATTGGGGACTTTTTTCACTTTTTTTTCTTTCTTGAGAGATAAATATGGTAAGTGCAGCCCTCAAAGCCTATATTTCTAGGATGTTATGAAGGTTGATTGATGAGAAGGAGAGAGAGAGGGGGGGGAGTCCTCATCATGCTACACAAATTGTACACATTCACCCAATGTGAGGGATCTTTCACTTGCCCAGCACAAACATTGGTACATGGTGCCACCAATTTAATGTCTCATCCGAACAACATCAAGCTGGGATTTTTGCTCATGAAGGTCTACTGAAAATTTTGGGTTCCCCAACTGGGGTTCGAACCCATGCAGGCAAAGACATTCAGTGGAGCAGACAGAAACCATAAAACCACCCTGCTACCCAGCTACATCTTGCAATTGTGATATTTTCAGATCAATCTCTTTAAAACACCATTGAAGTCAAAGAAATCCAAAAAAAGTATTAATCACTATATAATCAAAGAGAATGACACATTGCTTACACTGTAAAAAATATAATGGGAAGTACTAACAGACAAAGAATTGAGGAAAACGATTTGAACCCACAACCTCCAAAAAGACAAGACAAGACAGTAGACCACCATGGCTGACCATCATGGCTGACCATTGGAGATAGATGACCACTTTGTCACTTAATGATGGAACCATCCCTAGGGATCAAAATTGCCCCCAACCCTTCCCAGCACCACCCCCTCAATCAAAGGAGCCGACAGCCACCCTAACAATGGGCAAACATTTTACCCCCATGAAGGGTGACACTCTCCCCTTAAGGGTGGAATATGAAGTATTCTAAGCAGACAGTCGAACAGGCACATGGGTGTACAATGTAATGAAATGGTGCTCTGGTCAAATCGTCCTCAAAGGAAACGGCTAATTTGAAAGCTTCTTTTAAACAGCGTGAAATGTCAAGATTAGTTTAAATGCAGTATTTAATTTGACATGGAACAAATAATTTGGTTTTAATCAAAGTGAACAGTTTTCTTGTCCTCCTGAGAAATCGGCTATCAAAAGGTGAGATCTCAAAAAGTGAAACAACCTTGTTAAGAAAGCTATGAAAGTAACTTGTGATATCACCAGAAAATAACAAGTAAAACCATAGAAAATAAATGACATGTAACTCAAAATCCAAAATAACTGCAACATCACACCGCTTTCAGAAATTGCCTTTTTTTCTGATCAACCTCACATTGCAAACAAATCGGGTTTCGGACTTAGCATTGAACATGCCCGATAAAGATAAAACATCTGTGGAATATAACTATGATCGATAAAAGCCCATAATTCCAGGAGTGACCTCATAACGGTGGTCATTCCTAGCTGACCAAGTTAATTAATATTCATTAAAGAAAGGGTCTGGCACAATTTGTTGTTAATCAAAGGCAATTCACAACAGACAACGTGATTAGAAATATGGGCCAGAGAAGTGGTGGTCAGAAATCTGTCAGATAAGCAGATTACAAGGTCAACGACCCATGACCTTGACCTAATCTGAAAGGTCAGAGGATGACCTTGAGTGATTCCAGTGAATCAATACAGGTGGCGTTGTTGTCTAACTAGAGCTGTCACCTGTCGGTCTGCAATTAATCTCAACGGACAACTGGAAGCAACCTGGTTCTTGTGATGAGTCAAATGGTAAGTTACAGAGTACCAGATGAGTTGTCTCAGAGGGGGGGAGGGTGATGTAAGATAGTGTGTTCGCGAGGAATAAGATCTTCTGGCCGCTCATGGGTTAATTGAGGAGGTGAGAGAGATGAGTAACAGAATGTTACACATTTACATCAAGTGTGGGATCTTTACTTAATTGCCCAGCACAGATATATGTTGTGATGATAAAATCATATGTTAATTCGTATGACATCCAAATGATCTCAAGCGATGATGCTAAAAAAAAAATTTTCCAACCAGGTCCAATGCTAATTTGTTACTGCTTTGCTGCACTCCGAGTCAGGTATGAGTCAAAGTCTTTAATAAGTAAGTGAAACACAAGCTCAATTTCTTTTCAATGGGAGGGGTGGTTCCATTACTTACCAAAGACTTTGGGCCATACCTAACTCCGAGTACAGCATAGACTATTGGCAGACATTGTTTTCCCACATGCCTCAATGATTGGCTTTTATGTCATTTTATGACCCAATATGTTTTCCTCTCGTTGGATGATAATTCATGCTCCCAGAAGCAGTTTGGTTGAGGATGTTTAGCATTGACCCAATGGTAAAACATCACCCGTTTCACTCACTTGCAGGCGACACTGTATTGGATATCCCAAGCATCTCTTCATAACATTCGATCTGAGAGATGGTCACGCAGTGTAACTAGAAGGCACACCAGTGTGCAATGGGCGGTAGTTATGGCATGGAGTGCTTTGCTGAGCACAGGTGATGGTGGTATATATTTAAGTTTAAGTGTAATTAAACTTAAACGTAATTATATTCATAAATGCAAATGATATGATGGTGACACAAAGTGTACTAGAAATGAGTGCACGAGACATACCTGTGCTAGCGGTGCAAGTGGCATAAACACCTACGGAGTCTGGGTTGGGTTGGCGGGGGGGGAATTTCCATCAAAAAAAATATCCGCCGGACCCCGACTCCTGTCCGCCGGCCCCACTCCTATCCGCCGGCCCCGCTCCTACCAGCCGCCCCCGACTACTCTCCGCTGGCGCCGCCCCCGACTCCTGTCCGCTGGCGCCGCCCCCGACTCCTGTCCGCCACCCCAGACTCCTATCCGCAACCCCGACTCCTATCCGCCGCCCCCGATCCTGTCCGCCGCTTCAACTCCTATCCACCTCCGACTCCTATCCACCCCCGACTCCTATCCACCTCGACGCCTATCCCTGGCAACCGCCATAGATTCTGTTGCTTGTGAGTTATCATGTAGGGCCTACGTAGAGTTTTAACAAATATGGCCACCAAGGTAACAGAAATGGTTCAAGGTCATCCATGTTACAACTCATTCAAGGTGTTACTGTGATACAAAATCCCTGTGAGTTTGGTGGTCCCAGGGAGAATACTAGTGGAGTTGTTGTGTATATAAGCTTTTTACAAATATGGCTGCCAAGGTCACAGATATAGGTCAAGGTCATTGATGTCAAAACTAATTCAAGGCCTTACAATGATACATAATCCCTGTTAGTTTGGTGATCCTAGTGTAAATACAAGAGTAGTTATCGTGCACACAAGATATTTACAAATATGGCCGCCAAGGTCACAGAAGTAGGTCAAGGTCATTCATGTCAGAAATCATTCAAGGTCTTGCGGTCATACACAATCCCTGCTAGTTTCATGATTCCAGGATTAATAGAAATTGAGTTATCTTGTACACAAGCTTTTCACAAATATGGCCGCCAAGGTCACAGATGTAGGTCAAGGTCACTCATAAGTTATGCCTGGCGAGATGTCGAGGTATTTGATGTATTTGACTCATACTGGAAGTCTTGGGCAGCCTGTGCAAAGTGAAATCATCGTCAATAGGGAGGACAACAAAGACTACCAAACCTCACACTACAGCAATATGGGCGGGATGGCCTTTGGCCACTGCCCATAATTATTTAAAAATTGGCCAACGACACAAAAGCATTATATAGCCAACTCTGTGTCCTTGTGACATCAGATTCCCAGTAATGACACATACCCTAAAGCCTAAGTTGCTTGATAGTATCTTGTATGTTGCGCACGCATCTTTGTTTGGCAGAGTGGAACGGAAGTACTGGCACAAAGCATTGTGGGACATTCGGTTGTCAGCTGCTCTGTGACAGACCCTTGAAAGGTCCAGTGTGCCTCGTTTCCAGGATGACCTTGGGGGCAATTAACTTCCGGCTCAAGGTCACAGGACAAGATACTTGAAAGGAACCCTAAGGCCAAGGTCAACAATTTACTGTATCAGAGTATTATCCTTAACTGCTTTAAATTTCTTTTCAAGCCCTATTTCTTTCTTGGAAGAAATGCAGATGTAGGCCTTAACATCAAATCTCCCAACTTGGGAGTCTCAAGGCAGGAGAGAGTGGTAGGCATTTAGCTGATAGCTGGTCGACAAGGTTGCAATGGATATTTTTTTCAGTTTTTGTCTTTCTGTACCTCTTGTGTGTAGGCTTATTCCTAGTTTGTCCATTTGGCGACCCTGCAGAACTAATGAGCCCGCTGTCACATTTTCGCAGAGCCACAAACGGATTTTCGTGTGCGGCGTCAAGCACTACGTCCTTCATATACAACGTATTCCCTAAATTTTCCCTCCTAGTAGAAGGTTGTCACATCACACTGGCTTAATAAGCAACAACTTCTTGCACACCATCCAAACCAACCATTCATCCAAACCAACCATTCATCCAAACCAGCCATTCATCCAAACCAACCATTCATCCAAACCAACCATTCATCCAAACCAAATGACAAAAAAAAAGATGAAGAAGAAAACTCTTCCTCTCACCTTCTCTGTCTCTTCAGCGCTTCTGCTATCACTTCTTCTGGGAGGGCATTGATGGTTTTCTGAAATATTAAAATAGAAACATTGGAATTGATCAGAACAAACAGGAAAGTTACCCTAATGTCAGTGATTAGGTCAGTCAGTCAGTATATGAGTAAGAGCCTCTAAACACAGTCAGTCAGTAGGTCAAGTCAATCAGCTACAGTACCGCCTGTAAGTAAGTGAAATGGGTGATGTTTAGCCATCGGGTCAACGCAGAACTTCTTCCAACTGCATGTGGAAGCAAGGATAGTTCTCCGAAGAGACGAAAACATATGGGGTCATAAATTATGATAGGTGTTGGCGTGTGCCCATAGAGATGACAACTTAGGTGTAGATTGATGCACTTTATTAACTCAGCATACAAAGTAGCTGCTGGTAATCTGAAATTTACATAATAAATCACCATAAATACATTTTATAAAAAATAAGAAATAATGACAAAAGATCATGTGATAAACACTCAAAATTGATAAGTAAAAGACTCATAAAGTCATTACAATTAATCATGCTCAAAATACATATAAAGAGAAGAGCAGATAAAATTATGTAGTTTGTATAACCAAAAGTTATTTATAAACATCATTGGCTGACTAATAATTAATATAATTTAATTTCTCCCAAAGAACCATTCATATGAAAGAGCAATAAACCAATAAAATACATAAGCATGGAACTTACAAGGATGTGCAACAGCCTTAGCATGTACATACATCTGGGCACAGCCAGGAAATTGACCCTTTTCACAAACTCATTATTCTAAAATACAATAGAAATACAATCGATTAGAACACAGTAGAAAGTGGATTGAAATACACTGTATAATAAAACTATTTCTATAAATCTGTATATTAAATCTATTTCTATAAATTCATACAAGATTGGATTAAAATAATTAATTTGACATACCTTTGACATGTGTAGCTTTTAGATGGATTTCCCATCTTGACAGTTCAAATGACTATTTCCAAGTGAATTTACAGCTCTATAATTTAGCATTAGGACTATGTTTCCTGATATTAAAAAACTGTGAATAACCTCACCAGAACACAGAAACTAAAGACTCTACAGCTTATTTTGACAGTTATATTGAACTGTTGTTTGGCAAATTCTCACAATAGTACAGCAAATACAATCAATGATCAATGACTGAAATATACAAAGTAAATTGAATTATAAAAATTATAAAAATTGTATTTTAAATTCAACAATAGGTGAGGCATGTGGAATGGAAAATTTAATGGCTGCAAATTTTCTTTGCTCCACCAACAGTTATATATCAGTCAAAATCTTTGATAAGCAAGTGGACCCCTCTCCCTATTGAAATTGCATCAGCCTTATGTTTCACTTACTTATCAAAGTCTTTCACTCATGCATAACTCTTGAGTGCAGAAGAAAAATTGGCTGCCACTTGTGTTAGACCAACATTAAAGACCTGCCTTGACAGCCCAACATGTTTTCAAGTCATCAGATGAGCAATCATGCTTCCACAAGCAGTTTGGTTGTGGATGTTTCGTTTAGAATTGACCCAATGGCGAAACATCACCCGTATCACCTACTTACAGCCGCCATTGTAAATTCAGCCAGTCAGTCAGAGAGTCAGTCAGTAAAAAAATCAGCTCACAGCCCAACTCCAAGAAATTTAAAGAAATTTGCCTTATCTTAATTGCAGTACAGTCAGTTCTGTTTTTACGTGTCACAACCAAATTCGAAATCAAGGCGGTTTGTTCTTAGAATTAGGATACTTGTAGAGTTGTGCCAAGGGGGTGATCCATCACGTGACCGTTCGATTAACACCCCACGTGCATGACGTCATCAGACGCCCCCTAGTGTTAAGGAACTTTACTATCCCCTAGTGGTTCAAAAACAAACTCTCTTTAAACTACCAACCATGCAAAACTACTGCAATCCCTAATGACCACCCCAGTGAGTCAGTAAGTGGGTGACTTAGGCCTGGCTCAAAGTCACAAAGTTCTACTACACAAAGATAATACGAAATGGAGACCCAGTTAGACGGGTGAATGATTTGAGGCTTTACATCCAGTATTTCTGTGCTCAGCGGGCTAATTAGGGCAGGCGCAGGGCACACATTGAGGCTCAATTTCAAAAGGGACAATGTGTGCAAATTACTGCAATAATTTATTGTATCATAGCACGTAATTTGAATTTTATTGCATTGCATTGTATCGCATTCATTATTTAGTATTGTATAAATTTTCTTTACTGCGGTTTGAAAGCATCTTTATGCCTCCTCTTGAGCATATCTTTATTCATCTTTATTCCTCTACATTAATTTTTTTCAAATCAAAAAAATGATCTGTCTTGAACATGAGACAAAAAATAATGTTAAACGCAGTAAAACAACAATTGAAGACTCATTAATCCTTTGACAAAACACCCTGCTCAGCCCTCCCAGGTGATGAAAACTGATAATGGTCTGATTAGACTGAGATAAAAGCAAACTGTTCACTTGACTTGGAGGATCACGAGAGCAACAGTCAATTACTAAAGGTTGCAAATGATTTCTAAAGACAACAAGAGACGAGAAACACACTTCAGCGGCCATCCAGGGTCAACCTGTCATTCATTTATTGAAACTTAACAACGAACAATTAGCAGCAATTTCCGCAGCTAAACGACTGCCCTTGATTCCCCCATTCCTAACAATCAATGATCAAAGTTCAGTGGCGTAAACCCCTTCTGAGAATACGGAGGGGGCGGGAAGGGGTTCAATTTAGCCAACCCCCTCCAAACTTTCAAACAGCCTCTAACAAATCTATACCAAGCACATTGTATAAGATACAAAATGAACAAATTCAAAATATATTAAATAATTTTCTAATGCTTTAATTTTACACTATATAGGTCATAATATTATTAATCCCCCCTCCTTTCACAGATATGCCATTATGCCCCTGACAGTACCGGTTGTTAATAAAGCAAAATAATACTCCTATATTGTAATAAAGATAATAAGGATAAGATAGCCAAGAGACACTTAGCTGTTGTCGTAGTAATTAAGGAACTTACTTAGACTATTACAACATGACTTATGTGAGGAAATTAAGTTGTCAAGTAGTATCTCGGCAGGGGACATATTTTTCACGACGTTTACAATCTCAGGATATAGAACACTTCGAGACTTCATAGATCCCGTGCAATTAATTATATCAGAACAACAAATTGTATGGTCATTTTATCACATTCACGTAACTCAAAGAGTCAATATGTATTGACTTACTTGTTAGTCCAACTTAATTCAGCTCCATTGTAAAATCTGTTCAAATTATGGCCATCATTCAAACACAGGCTAATACCTTGACCAGCCAAGCCTAACAAGGTTACAATGAAGTCCTACCTATCCTAAAATGTTACATCAAAATCATCTAAAATTCTTATGATCCCAAAACTCAAATTCTAATCAAATAGAACACCCCACAACTCAAATCCTAATCAATTGGACCACCCTACAATTCAAATTCCAATCAACCAGATCACCCCACAACTCAAATTCTTTCAACTAGATTACCCACAACTCAAAATTCTAATCAACTAGACCACTCACAACTCAAATTCTTTTCAACTAGACCACCCACAACTCAAATTCCTTTCAACTAGACCACCCTGCAACTCAAATTATAATCAACTGGACCACCTCACAACTCAAATTATAATCAACCAGACCACCCTACAACTCAAATTCTCATCAACTAGACCAAACCACAACTCAAATTCTCATCAACTAGACCACCCCACAACTCAAATTCTCATCAACTAGACAACCCTGCAACTCAAATTCGAAACAACTAGACCACCCTACAACTCAAATTCTCATCAACAAGACCACCCCACACTTCAAATTCTCATCAACTACACCACCCTGCAACTCAAATTCGAAACAACTAGACCACCCCACAACTCAAATTCTCATCAACTAGACCACCCTGCAACTCAAATTTGAATCAATTAGACCACCCCACAACTCAAATTCTCATCAACTAGACCACCCCACACTTCAAATTCTCATCAACTAGACCACCCCACAACTCAAATTCTCATCAACTAGACAACCCTGCAACTCAAATTCGAATCAACTAGACAACCCTGCAACTCAATTTCGAATCAACTACACCACCCCACAACTCAAATTCTCATCAACTAGACCACCCCATAACTCAAATTCTCATCAACTAGACCATCCTGCAACTCAAATTCTCATCAACTAGACCAACCTACAACTCAAATCTTGATTAGTTAAACCACCCCAACACTCAAACCCTAATCAATAAAACCACACAGCAGCCCAAATCCTACCAATTGGTGCACCAATGCACCTCACAACTGACATCGTTATCAATTAGACCACCACACTACTCAAATCCTTATCAATTAGACCACCCCTCCCCACTCATATTCTAATCATTTAGACCTCAACAACTCAAATAATCCTAATCAATTAATCATATCCCAACAACTCAACCTTAAAACCATTTAGGGCACCGATAGCCACAATTTGAACCCACACACCCATTTACACCAGTCTGATACCCTTCCACCTTGCTACTTCAAAATATTTTTGCAAAGCCAAGACTGCCATGTTCTTATCAGTGAGTCACGACTGTACCAGGCGTCATTGGCAATCAGCATGAGCTGGATGTTATTAAACTGTATTAAAGAAACAACTTCCTGCAATGTCCCATAGTTGTCACATGTAGCCAAGCAACTCACTTGACTCTAAGTAACAAAGAAATCACCTTTCCCAGGCCATTGGTGATTATGTTCAGTGATTATTTTGAGTGATCATTTGACACCTGGACAACCTTTCACATGTTGGGTGGTAAGGGGTCATAAAAAATTAATAATCAGGCAGCAAAAGCAGACTGCATGAAAGAAATTGAGAGTCGTCAAATTGAAAAACATTTCTTTTGTTCCCGACCTCTTTTAAAAATCGAACGCTTTGTAATCAGAAGTTTTTATTCACGGTCATACTCGGAATCTAATTATACTTTTTCGCCGTGAAGTGTGCCTAACAAATTATCAGTCAAGAAATAAAATATGAGTAGTATGCAAAACATATAACTAATTGTCAAGTGCTTATTAAAATACTGATAAAAAGGGCTACAAAGTAGTTATTTCTTGAACTCCTCAGGAGAGCAAGAGTGAAATGAGTGTAAGATTTCAGAATTTCAGCAACGCATGATTAGCCTCAAAGAACACAAATCAACAGTGCACAAAAAATACATCATTACAATCTCACAACTTCAGTAAAGAAACTCAACACCATGTCAAAAAGATGACAGATCGATTTTGATGCTCATTGTGACAAAAAGCAAGAACTTGAAACAAAATTAAATTTGTGTAAAGAATATATATATGACATATCTCAAACTTAAAATAAAAGCTCACCATCTCTCTGATTAATATCCGGCAGCCATAGCAAAGTGCGGACGCTAATTCCTCTTTTGATATTGACCTGAAAAGGAAAAATAAAGACATTTAATCAAATTTTTAAGACAATGTTACTTTAAAAGATGTCATAAATAAGTTTTTTTTTATTCATTCATTAAAACTGCTGTCTTGAAATGTCACTCTTGAAAGCGATAAGCCCAAACTGGGCCTGAGCTCAGCGCTATTGCGCTGAGCTGCTAACCTAAGGGACCTGGGTTCAAATCCTGGCCCAGACAATCCGAGTCAGAAGGAAGTTTCATCCTGTGCCACAATTGTGAGATAGAGAAGGAGTCCTCGACTTGCGACACATTTACCCGATGTGAGGGATCTTTTACTTGCCCAGCATAAACTCTGATACAAGGGGCCACCAATTCAATGTCTCACCCTGGGCTGCCAATCGCAGCATATCAGGTTCGAATCAAGCTCTCGCCAGGTCCCCTGACCTAGGCCTATTGTGTTGGACTACAGTTTCAATCTTCCAAGAGCATAAATACAGGACATAAAGCCAAATCATCCATACATCTCGTTACTGTTGACCCAGTTTTGTACATGTCCTTAAACCTAATTGGCATAAAAATAAAAGGTGTAAGCGCTATCATCGTCTCCCACCTCAAATATGCCAAGCGGCTTAACCACATCGTTGACAGTTGCTGATCATGCCCTGTAAACTACACTTATCTTGTCATTGAGTGCACATCGTGCAACTTAACCAATAATAATCATTGTTTAGCTTTGACACCAACACCGCGGAATAATCAATGCACTTAAGGAATTACTGTCACAACAATTTAGTTAAACTATCAAAATAGTCCTAAATGACAGTCAAGGCAGGTTCGCCAATCTGAAAATGTACGTCCTAATTAATTGTTGACTTCACTGTTAGTCAAAAGAAAACGCCCTGACAAGAATATTAATATCATCCATCCTTCTCTCTCCTTTTTTAGTCAGCCTCTTTCTCTTTCTTTTCTCTTTTTTCAATCACTGTTGACAACAATGGCGGCCATTACAGGTCCGCAGAAAACAAACATGGCGGCTGCTCGGTCAAGCATGACGTTGCCAACAATAGCAACAAAGGAAAAGGCAACAAAAGGAATAAGACAAATTGACAGGCTCAAAGAACAAACACGGAAACACAATTTGTGTGAACAACAATCGACGCTATGAGGGACAAATCAAGAAAGCGGACAAGATAGCAAGCGTGTCAAGGGGCAACGAAAAGTAAAAAAACATGCTGATACAGAAGTTCTAAAAGCAACAAGATTTCTATGTTGTAATCTTCTACAAATTAGAAAGAATAATTAATAATGAGACGAGCTGGACTGCAACACCATTCTTATTTTTGTCTCTTCCTCTTTTAGTTATTTCCTTTCAATAGATCTGTAGTACCTCTTCCTTAATTTATAAAGTCCCTATAGTCTTTGTATTTTTCTGCCCAAGCCGCTGAAGTTTCTCGTCTCTTGTTGTCTTTAGAAATCATTTGCAACCTTCAGTAATTGTCTGTTGCTCTCCTGCCCCTCCAAGTCAAGTGAACAGTTTGCTTTTATCTCAATCTAATCAGATTCCATCACCTGGGAGGGCCGGGAGGGCTGGCCAGGGTGTTTTGTCAAACGATTAATGGATCTTGAATTGTTATTTGATTTTGCTTTGGTTACTGTTATGTATTGCCTTTTTAAGACACTGTCTCTTTTCTACTCCAGGGGAACATTCAGGCAGTAGCAATCAGTACAAGAAATGACGACTCATTTTACTGCAGTTCCACTGCCTTTTCCTGCAGCAAACCCTATATCTACACCTTGGAGAAGTGGAGCAAAACCTTACAGTTGGTCTCCTCACACCACAGATTTTCCATGGCTCAGGCTGCTCCGTTTCAGCATGTTGGTGGAACTAACACATAAGTTTACTTAAAAATATAATAATCCTCTCTTGTTCATGTCTGTCCCAGAAGGCTAGTCGCATTTATTTCAGCTGAATGAGGAACCAGTGAAATTGAGATAATGGTTTTCTTTGTAAAAATATATAACATTCCACTGAAAACCAGATGATTCTGTGATAAGTTGCAGCCATGCAAAAAGACAGCCTAACAGCCAGACAGACAGACAGCTGGACAGCCCATCAAGAGTTGCTACAACACCCTCAGCTCAGTGGCATGTGTACAAACTGTGCAAAAGTTGTGACATCACTCAGTGGGGAGATTTGCTTAAAACAATCAGCAGGCTGGCTTGTGTATTGTCCCTACATACTTCTGTGTGTTATGGACTCTGCTCTGTAGCTCAATTTGATTGATTTGGTTTTGGAGTGAGCTGTGCGCATTTTATTTCTTTGTGCGATGTCAAAAAAGCGGCGCAAAGGAGAAAATGTGTTCCCCCGGGCCACTCTTGGTTCGCTCTCCGGCTTCTGGCGAAGGCTCCGGCCGCGTCGAGACTCCAGTTGGCAAGGCAGGTAGGGACACTGGTTTTGAGATGGAAGACAAATGTAGGGGAAGGTAGGCATGTGACATGGCTTTACATCCCGTATTTTTGTACAGATGAGATTTGTTAAATGATAGATAAATAGAGAGATAGAGAGATATGACAGATACGGTAAGTGGAGCCCTCTAAGCCCAGTTCTGGTAATCTGGGCGCTCACGAGGGTTGATTGATGAGATAGAGAGAGCGGGAGTCCTCAACATGTTACACATTACATTTACCCCATGTGAGGGATCTTTTACTTGCCCAGTGCAGACAATAACATAATGGGCCACCAATTTAATGTCTTATCCAAATGACACCCAGCTGGAATTTTGCTCATGAAGGTCCACTGAAAATTGTGAGCTCCTTACTATTCTCCTACCATGACCACAGAGGTTGACCTCACTCAATCCTGGTTAGGAAGCTCTGAATAATTATGAGAAAGCCTGACATAGGAATGTAAAAATAATAGAATGCTCCTGTAGGCTGCTATGTCACATCCACCTGTTTCAAGCAGCTGGATGGCAGAGTTGTTAAGGTTTCTGCCTGTTCCACTAAATGTTGTTGCCGGACATTCATGACCAAAATCCAAACTGGATGTCATTCGGACAAGACATAGAATTGGTGGCCCCTTGTATCAGAGTAGGCCTATATGTGGGCAAGTAAAAGATCCCTCACATGGGGTAAAAATGTCACAAGTTGAGGACTTCTTCTCTCTCTCTCCCATCCCATCAATCAATCTTTGTGGGTGCCCAGACCTGGGCTTAGAGGGTCTCACTTGCTAAATCCATCTATCAAAGTAAAAGATAGGAAAATAGGAAATGCAGTGATAGTACGACTAAGAAAAAAGCTGAAAATAATCCTTCCTCTTTCTTTGACTGGAACATGAATAAAGGACCCACTGCCTTTAAATCACTATCAATGAGACACATAAATCATAAATCTACCTAATAATATCATTATAACAGGTCCAGGGAGGTTCAAGGAGGTTCAGAGAAAAGAACAGCAAAGCGCTGCCCCTCAGTCCTTAAGAAAGTGGCAGTGTGAGTTGCGGGAGTCGCAGGATCAGAGCTTTGACATCAAGAAAAGAGACCGAGTCAATAGAATTAGCTGATCTTGAAATCCCCTGCCTGGGGCTGCGAGGAGCACAAGTCAAGCACTGTTGCTAACAAAGGATTGGATGGATTGCGCTGGGTCACTCTGGATTGTTTTGCGCGGGGAAAACAGACGGAAGGGGTTATTTATGGATTTGTTTGTGGGTTCAGAGTGAAAATATGTTCCCTGCAGAGTGGGGGAGCATAAGGGTGGAGGAGGGTATGGTTTACGTCCTGTATTTTAGCACTGAAAAAGATTTGAAGGACATGCAGGGATGCAAGGTGTCTTCTCTCTCTCAAAAATTTCAATAAGCTCACATGAGCTAAATCGCAGCAGGATGTCGTTCGGATGAGAGATGAGACATTAAATTGGCTGCCCCTCCTATCAGTGTCTGTGCAGGTAAAAGATCCCTCACATGGGGTAAATGTGTAACATGTTGAGGACTCCCACTCTCTCATCTCATCAATCAACAATCATGAGTGCCTCGAACTGGGCTTAGAGGGCTGCACTTGCCATATCTATCCATCCATCTCTTGCCACAGGACAAAAAAGCCATCTAACAAGTAACATGACCCGGCCTAGAATAAAACCCGGACCACAGAGGTGCCTGCACAGAGCTCTGTCAGAGACTATCACTGAGCGAACTTCAACTTCCTAAGCCTGACTTGGAAAACTTTGTAACCATAGCAGCGTAGAGTAGTGGGAAACTTTGTATTCGTCTTAAACTTGAACAGTCAGGCTGTGGCAATTTTCACAGTTACTTTCACTCTTTCACAGTCGTAAGTTGTGGATCTCCCCAGGGGGAGCCTCAAAAAGTTAAAAGGACGAAAAACTTCCAAGTCAAGGATCAACAAATGTCAGAGTGCGACTCGGTGCGTCCAGAGGCATTTCCACTCCTGTGAAGAACAGTTCAGCTGTATAACTTACAAAGGCTCATCAGAAAGGGTTTAAGAAAAGACAATTGACAAGTCTCTAAATTATCACATTTTACAAATGTGTTGATATAAACAAATCAATTCTCTGGCATCTCCTGCATGCCTTTAGACTTACACCCCTCCTGCTCTGACATGGATCAGCAGGGAAGCTTGACTTCTACCCTCATTTCCCCACGACAAAGGACTCTAACAGCATTACACAGAGTCACACCGCAACTCGGAACATTTCACACTTGGGAACATTCGCTACTTGAGTGAAAGTTGTGTTCACTGCTTAAAAACTTCACATCTCAAAAGTTACAAGTTAAACAGTGAGAGCTGAATTAGTAAGGAAGGATCGAAAAACTGACCCAAGGAAGTAAGAAAGGAAGTAAGGAGAGAGGGAGAAAAGGAAAGACAGACTGACCGAAGGAAGGAAGGAAAGGACGAAAGAACACACAGTTGTAGATGAAAGAACGAATGACCAACAAAAAGGATGGACTGAAAAGATAAAAGAAAGGAAGGAAGAAAGGAAGGAATGAAGGAAGGAAGCAAGCAAGCCAGCAAGGAAGAAGAACCATTGAGTACAATAAAGGAGGGAAGGCAGGAAGGAAGAAAGGAAGGAAGGGAGGAAGGAAGGAAAGAAGGAAGTAAGGAAGGAAGGAAGGAAGGAAGGAAGGAAGAAAGGAAGAAAGGAAGAAAGGAAAGAAGAAAGAAGAAAGGAAGGAAGAAGGTGGTGGGGGTGTTCTACTGAGATTGGTTATCCAAGATATAATATAATAATCTTAGTTGTGACATTCCAATAGCAGACATATTGATACCAGAAGTATGTTTCTTATAGATTTAGACCACACTTCATTTATTGACAGACTCCAGTGAAAGCTTATCCGTGTTTTTGTGGCTATGATAAATATTTCACTCCTCGCATAGTTTTCTGTCATCACTCATTATTGAGCTTGCCTCAAACACTTGTTGGTTGGTTTACTTAGGAAGTTTATTTTCCTTTTTTCTCCCCAATTTGGAGCTAAATGTATACAGTCCTGCCTTGGGAAACTGTTAACATACCTAAGTAATTTAGAAACCACAGGCTCAATAATCGGTTCGAAATTATTTAGGTGTTGACCCAACAAACAAATTGAAATAAAATAGTTTGTATTGCAGTTAATATTTAGGACCATATTGATTTAAAAAAAGAAAATAAGTTTTTATTCCCCCCCCCTTTTTTTGCAGATAAGATCTTTTAATCAAAAGAGAAGAAAGAGTTTCTTTAAGTATGCAAAAAAAACTGTCTGGTTTGAGGAATCTTGAGAAAGTCAATATGTACACATAGAACTTTCAATAATCGTCTCCTCTTGTCCAGATTTTTTTCTCTATGATTGCTTTTTCTTGCTTTTTACCCTTTACCTGTCGTCTGGGCCATTCAATTTCTTACTTCAGGCATGCTGTTCTATTGACGAATATTGACACATTTGGGGTCGATCTTGTGACACAACACTTGTGATTTCAAGATGTCAAACAGTGTCAACTTTATGATTCATATCCAAAACACATCCACAGCAGACTCTTAGATAAATTTAGATCCATCAATAAAGTTAAACCCACTGTCGATCGCTTGAAATATTAAAATTCCCCTGCATCCAGCCATCCACCAGTGTTAAGCACTCTCCCATTTTATCAATATGTCTACCCGTTGACACCTGCCTTATTAAAGTGGGTGCTGGTCGATATCTTGATTTGCAAAAAATATTTTCATAGAATTGTTGAAGCACTGGGTTTCAGTTTGGACTTAAACATAAATCACTCACGCATTTGTAATGTTTAGCTAGAATTTTCGCTTTTAAAAATTATCTGTTTCGTGTTAATTTAACATGGGTTTCAACTTTTGAAACCAAGATTTGGCTCTTTAACCATGTGCACGGGGTCTTCAGGCATCGTTCCTATATTTGATGATAGTTACATATGTATGCCTTGCCATTTGCTGTAATATAGGCCTAATAGTGGTATTCAGACCCAAGTCCAATCTCACCCTTGATGGCCAGTTTATGAGCAATTGTTACACAGTGTACATGTCACATTCTGTAGTTGAGCGAACTGACCGCAACAAAGACAAATGCTGCATTCTGCGACGGAGGGGTGCCAGCCAAGCCAGAGAGCAGCAATTAGTCACTAATAGTGAGCACTAATAGTGAGCAATTACTGGAATTTGTGATTGTCAATTTACGAGTGACCACGATGAAATACGGAGGTTGCCGAAGGTTGCCGAAGGTTAGTGAAAGTTCACGAAGGTTACCGAAGGTTACAGGGGGTGACTGAGAGAGACTGGGAGTGTACAAGAGAAGGCTTCACCACGTGATTAAGAGCAGGGTGGCGATCCAGGGAACACCCCTGGACAATGACCTTCCAGTGACCTCCGCTCCAGGTCAAGGCCTGGTTTGACCTCTAGTTGACCTCTGGTGGACCTCGAGTCTCCTGGCGGTGACCTTGTGAACCAGGCTGGACCACGGGATTTTAAGGGCAACCCAGAAGCAGCCCGGAGGTGGCTGCGAAGTGACCTTGGATGGACCAGGAGGAGGCCTGGGGGTGATCCTGAGCCCCTACAAGGTCAAAAGATCCTCGCAGATGACATTTGTGGCTAAAAGAATGTCCTCTTAAAGTCCACTGTATGTCCAGTGTGGGCTGAGCAGTCAGTGACCACCTCAGAGAGCAAGCAATTATAAGCAAGATGACCAGCCCTGGACACTAACTGGACACAGGCCACGACCCTGGCCTTAACTGGAATCCACCGAGCACAATCATTCACCAACAACTGACCACCAGCTGACCAAGCCACTGACCAAGCAACTGACCAGAGCAACTGACCATGCCCTGGCCACCACAACAGACCAAGAAACTGCACTACAGCCAAAGATGGACGCTGCAGCCCATGGGAGGCCCAGGGCACAAAACACTCGTAAAATGCTCCTCGACTCCAGTTAGGCAGAAGCCAGAAGAGAAGTCAAGTGGCCGAGGAATTAACACTTGGCTGACCAAAGACAATGAACACCCTCTGATCCTACTTCACAATTTCAACACAGGTCAACCACTGAGATTTCTGCACATTCTGTGTACTCTACTTGCAGACTTTAAGCTGCAATTACCACTCTCTTTCATGCATAGATAGATAGATAGATAGATAGATAGATAGATAGATAGATAGATAGATAGATAGATAGATAGATAGACAGATAATCAGATAGTCAGATAGATAGATAGATAGATAGATAGATAGATAGATAGATAGATAGATAGATAGATAGATAGATAGATAGATAGATAGATAAATTTGATGATTGGTTGAATGACTGACAAAGCGATGGGTGATAATTGCCTAATTTGAACATGGACATAATATAATATTAATGTGTCAAGCTGACAAATCATTTGTGAGTATATGATCAAATAAAAGCAGCACATGAAAGTCTATAAAGTACTTTTACCGTTCTACAATTACACAACGCCACATAATAAGTATAGTCCTTGTGATACCTCGATCATATACTTGGATCATATTGCAGTGATCAACTGATCATGTGCATTTGCAATAAAACCATAATGATATCTTTTATGCCTCTTGTTGCCGTCTGCACGATCCAATATCTGCAATTTTCGGCAAACATGACCATGGTTTTGAGGTTCTAAACCACACGATTTGGACATCTGTTCTATTTGCTGAAGGAAATCAGGCCTGCTGACCATTGGAGACACTGGTGAAAATGTCAGGAGGTCTACTGTAATTTGTGAACAGCAATGGCAGTAAAAGTAGTAATTCAGCCATGCCATTGCCTGGAAATTTCTAAATCTTTAAACAGAAATTTGGAAGAAGTCTTTTACACAGATTTGGCCAGTGGGCACTGCCACAACCACAACTGTTGTCTGCTGTTTGAAATTGTCCAGGGTCCAATAAGATGTTGTTGTATACTGGTGTGAGGAACTGAAGGTGTCAAGGAAGTTGGAGGAAGAAATATCCCACCGCCCTCCGGATGACACCCCCCCCCTTAAAGTGTCAATCGTTAGACAGAGAGGAGGGGTCAAGAAACAAGAAATAGGTCAAGAAGGAGAGAAGACAAAGGGTAGGGGGGTTATTAGGAAGGTAGATTTTTCCTGATCCAGCCAAGAAGGGATTGTGTCTGAAGAAGCACCCTGAGGGGTGTTACAAACTTGTCAGGCAGTGTAAGACTTGTCCTGACCACAACACCCTCCTGACTTAAGCTGACCTTAATCTGACACCTTGACCTGACCCTTGACCTGACCTTTGACCTCCTAGCCTGGCTGACCTTGACCTCTAACATAGATCCAGGACCATCTTGACCTTTATTAAGCCATTTTCAAGGTCAAGACGCAACGAGGAGGCACATGTGTTTTATGCCTCTGCAACACCTTATCAGCTTATTGGGCTATATCGAGGGAGTCACAGAGCCTCAAAGAAAGAATGAAATAAATTCAAATGATGACTATGTCTCCAATCCTACATGTCAGGCACTGGATCACTGTCTACTCTGCTCAATGTCATGGGTTCAAACCCTGGCAGGTGAATCCAAAATATTTTCAGTGGACCATCAAGAACAAAATACCAACTGGATGTCATTTGGATGAGCCATTAAATGTGCTATCCCTTGTATCAGTGTCTGTGCTGGGTAAGAAAAAGGTCCCTCATATAAGAACTGGGATTAGAGGGCTGCACTTACCATAACTATCGATCTATCTATCTATCTATCTATCTATCTATCTATCTATCTATCTATCTATCTATCTATCTATCTATCTATCTATCTATCTATCTGTCTATCATTTCTTTTTATCAAATCAAAAATAGCCTGTGCAACAACCAGTGACCAAATCTTAGACTGCTAATAAAGGTCCAAGGACTGCCCTTGTCCTGCTGGACATCAAGTGACCCCAATCATGTCATGTGACCTTGCACCCCTCTGATGTGTAATAGGGCATTGTTCTGACTGACCATCCCAGGGCATCAATGTCAGAGGGCAATTCAAGTGACTTGTAACTTGCATATCAAAAAGGTCTTTGTACTGAATTGCATCGAATTGTATTGGCTATTGTATTGTCCTAAACCTCCTAACTCCTCCTGAAGCTTATTAAACGATGAAAATGACAGTATAACAAATTAACAATGCATAGCTGTCACACTCATCTACAAAGCTTCATTGGAAAAGATTTAACGATAAGATGATACGACCCTGCCATTTTTAGCAGTCTGCAAATTTCAGAGTGTACTTTTTGCATCTTAAGAATACCCCCACCAGAAATTATTTATTTCAAGACTGCCAGAAAGAATTTATTATTTTACCAAAACTGAGCAATAAATTATTTGTTTAAAAAAAACTCCAAATCCCCCCCTTGCAATGGAATGCTGGCTCCCTAACAACTGACTACCCAGATGGACCAGGATACAAAATATCACAAGAGAATAACTGATGTAAATGTTGAATTTTTTTAGTCCATTACACAGACAAATTCCATCTCAATGGACATACAATTTTACCCTTGGCAGGCCTGTTCAAGCATGGCCTTTCTCAACTCTCCAGAGAGGATACAGCCAGCAGCCATTTCCAGCACACAAAATGCAAAGTCACTCTACAATCGCCATCACTGCCTATAGCCAAGTACCCATTTACACTTGGGTGAAGTGAAGCAAAGAGTTATTGAGGACCTGCTCAGTTCCCCCATGCAAGATGAGGATATTTTTAAAATAATTTGATTAGAACTTCAACCCATGTCCTTCAGACTAACCCCTTTCACCATTGTGCCAACTGTAAACCACGGCAATAACACTTACAAGTGAAAATGTATTGTCAATAGAGACAAGTTAGTACCTTTATCAGGAGATAATGCTATCTTGACATTTAACATGTTGATTGCAGTGTTATTTTATCACTATTGACAAAATGCTAATTACCCAGATACTCACAAGAACCCATTTCCTACTTTCCTCCATACGACAAAATATATTGAATTAGGTCTATCTTAAGAATAATATTTATGCACCTCACTGTATGCTTAAGATATGCTTTGATAAAGGAATGCATTATTGCCAATCACTGATTGCAGGTGATCTTGTGATTGTATTGTAAATAAATGTATTACTCTGTGAAGCAAAATTACAGGTCTGACGGAGCAAAGTGTTTCTGTGATTTGCCAACATCATAAAAATTGATAATTAAATAATGTCAGTTCATATTTTTGCTTTGTAATCAAATGTGTGATTGTGAACATTGGTGAAAAGCAAACAGGTCAGAGTATTCTTCATTAAGTTAATTGGCATTTTATAGTGAAAATTCATCAAAAAAGTGAAATGTCAAATTTCAGTATTAATGCATATTACTCCCCATAATATTCCACAAACAAAAATAATGAAAATGAACAAAAAACTGGTCTTTAGAAAACCTTTAAGCACTCCACCCACACAATCCCTGCTGAAGTGAATGTTTCATGACAGTCATTATGACAAATTCCTTGAATTAAAATAACTTTATTGTGTTAAATTTAAAATTATACCCTTACAATCTGACACAAATTAAATACTAATAATTTTTTGCCCAGGATGGTTAGCAATAAATTTCCAAGCTCGTTAATATACAACACCAACTCAGTTAATATTCAGATTCCACCCTGTATGAAAAACTATAGTGGGACTAAAAATATCCAAGGGGTGGCTTTGATTGACATAGAGGACTCCTGAAAATTGAAAAAACTATAATCTGAATATTTCCGTGTTCGGTAAAGTGTCGCGAGTGGGAAAACGGCCCTTGAGAAGATCTCGGGCTGACGTTATCTTGTGATAAATTCACAATCGTCAACTTATCTTTCCTGATTTGTAATAACTAACGGCCTTCGCCACATTAATTATCGCAAAATGAATGAATGAAAGATTGAAAGTCTTGTCTTCGATAAATTAATTTACCAAAGAACATTCATCATAACAGCATTAGTGACAACACTATCATGGCTTTGTTTTTGTGTAAAAGTTACAGATTCTGCCAAAAGTTACGTATTCCTGTGACACCAGCGCATTGACGAGTAGAGTCATAAACTGGTTTGTTGACTACAAGAGTCGCCTAAAATTCTTTCAAAAGCAATCCCTTACAGTCAAAAATTAAGCAGCTGGGTAGCAGGCTACAACACTTCACTGGAGGTGCTGTCTGTTAGGTCCTCGCTCACATGAATTCAGCCCAGCACAGTTCTTGAGTTCTGCTGAGCGCGGACCTGACAGGCACCAGCGCAGACCTGATAAGCAGCAGTCCTACTGCCCTCGATTCCAATTCGATATCCAATTCGACTTGAATTTCATCAGTCTGCAGCCTTGCTCACTCGACTGCTTGTACAGTAGACTTCTCTCAGTCAGGCTGGGAGGCTGAATGGTTAACTTCATGCCTGCTCTGCTGAAGATCTTTGCCTACATGGGTTTGAATCCTGGGTGGGGAACCCAAAATTTTCAGTGTACCTTAATGCACAAAGTCCCAGCTGGATGTCGTTTGGATGAGACGTTAAATTGGCAGCCACTTGTATTGATCAGTGTCTGTGCTGGGCAAGTAAAATATCCCTCACATGGGGTAAATGTGTAACATGTTGAGGACTCCCGCTCTCTCTCCCATCCCATCAATCAACCCTCGTGAGCACCCAGAACAGGGTTTAGAGGTTTATAATGCCTGAATATTATATATTTTACAATACATCTATTTAATTTATATACAATTTACACGTATTTACGTAATATCATATATTTATAGTTTTTGCAAAAAAAAACCTATCTCTGCATGTGTACATATTCAGGTCAATGTCCCATATATGTCCAATATATGTATAGGCCATAGTGGCCAGTGTGACCAGTCTGCCCATGATACACAAACATGTGTAGGGCTGTCTGGGAGCATTGATTGCTCTGTATTTGTCCAGCGAAACAACAGGGGTAGCTGTTTGTTTAGACACCGGCAGTGCTGGGAGCCAGGTATGATGCCCACAGCAAAAAATGCAAAGGACAAAAAATGTATGTAAATATATAGAAAGATATAGGGGAAAAGTTTATTTATGGCAAAAATTATAAAGGTAGAATCAGAGCAATGGTAGTAAACCTACAATGACAAATGACATACATGGAATTATGGATGTACTTAAAAAGTCTAGGCGAACCACTGTAAGTACTTTGGATCGAAGTACTAAGAATATGGTATAATATTATCTAGGGAAAAAAATTATTTTATTTTTATTTTATTTTTGCTTTTGACACATAACTGGGACAATGATAGAGCTCCTCCAATGGTTGGACGGATGGATGATTTGGGCTTAAGCCTTTACATCCTGTATTTATGCACATGATAGGCTAATTAGGACAAATTGGAGGACAAAGCAATGAGGCGAAGGATGATTGAAACTGCCGTCCAACATGGGCCCAACTGACCCGGCAAGAGATGGATTCAAATACTGAACCTAGCGATTGGCAGCCCGGGAGCTAATTGTCCCGCCTCAGAGCTCCGTCGAATAACACATGAGAAACTAAAATTATAACCTCCAATCACACTTCTTATAATTTCCATATGGCTAACAGTCCCATAATCATATTAATTGCCCTGATTATCTCCACTCTATGCCCCAGCATGCTAAATGTTGGAGTCACTCAAATACAATAACAGTTATCACAATCCATAATGGACAGGAGATTAACAGTGCAATCCATAAAATAGAAATAAAATAGAAATGAAACAGAAATCAAATCAGGGAAACAAGAAATAAAATAGCCATTAACAGTGTCCAGTATTATGAGTTCCCAATGCCAGCCATTGCAGTGTGACCAGAATGCATATTGAACTAGTTATCAAGCACTATTATCAGATTATTAAATCCTGCAGTAACAGAAAACACGCATGGCATTGATTATGATTTTGTGAATTACTGTGAATTGTTAGAATACACATCCATACAGATGGATGATGATTGGGGCTTTATGTCCTGTATTATGCACTTGATAGACTAATTTTGACAGGAGAAGGCCACGCCAATGAGGCAAAGGACAATTGAAACTGATGTCCAACATAGGTCAAAGTGACTCAGCAAAACGAACCTTGCCCAGCAATTAGGTATCAAAATGCAAAATTAGCATTGATGAACGCCACCACCAAGGCTAATCTCCCCACATCAATTCAGAAATTTCTTTGAAAGACAAGTCTGAGGATTTACTCAGGGTGACACAATTTGACACTGGCTCAAAATTATCTGAGTAAACTGTTGTGAAAACTTCGAACTTCAGGATTAGGAATGTCAGGATATATTAATCAAGAGAATTTGAAAGGGTTACCGTTTACCAACTACCACACAGGTACAGTGTACGTCCATGGAATCTGTGGTTTAGTGGAATCTTAGAAATGCTGAATGATTCTCAGACCATCTAAGATGCCCCAACAATCCAAATAATAAAATTTTTAACTTACGTTAATTTCATTGTTGACTGACATGACCCATCGCCTTCTCCACAACACTCTGAAGCCGACGCTCCTGAACTACAAGACGAGTTGTCCGGATTTGAACAAGAATTAGATGCAGTACTAGCCGAATTACTAGATGTGCTAGAAGTTTTTGTTGTTGTTGGTTTCTTCTGGCAAAGTTGCTGGGAAAACTCGGTAGCACTCAGAGCAGAGGAAGGACCGACGGAAGTATCTAGTCGACACTGAAAATACAGAGGGAAGCAGACTTTAAAAGAGGGTAAAACTAAATTCTATATGATTCATGTCACAATGCACCACTTATGAAGTGGATAATACACCACAGAAACATAGTATGAATTTATCATCTAATACGCCTAAAGACATTTTAATGAAAATTACAAAGGTTTCTAAACTATGAAATATTGACAAAAACCTCTGCTCAAAATTTCTGGGTAAACTTAAGATTAATTTAAATACAAGCCTTAAATGGAGAATCATATTAAGCTCTTACCTGGCACAAAACACAAGTTTGTTCCTCACTCAATTCGGTTGCAGATTCTCCCTCTAACTTTGTACCAGTTCTGAAAATGGATAGACCACATTTTATCAGTATATCATCATGACTTAAAACTATTAAAAGCAGAACCTTCAGGCAATTCTGTCAAAATTGGATAAAAAATAGTTTTTATAAGATAGAGTCTACAAATTAATACATCTATGGCAATTTCAAGTGATTATGCCCATGACAAGATAAGATGCAAAATAGCTGGAAAGTATTTTATTACAGTGGTCATGAAGTCCTTACCTAAATATTGTTGGCACCGTAGCAGGAAAATCAGCCTGGAGACCCATCACAAAATGCTCCGTCAGTCGATTTAAACTTGCGTTTATGGGAGCCTGTCAAAACAATAAGATTCATTGATATTACATTACTTTCATACCCAGCTTAAAATATATAACAATCATTTTAAAAACCTGTAACTTTCAATTAAATTATTAACTACCTGCGTTGACAAGTTTGGTGAAATCACAGTCTCAAGACGATTCAAAGTGTTGTACAAGGCAATTTCTTTAACCGTAAATTCTCTGAAAAGATGGAAAAAAGAAGGTTGAACAAAAGAATAAACATTAATATCTATTCAGTCTGATACACATATGCATATCAAGAAATTCAATTCCTTAGTGATAAATAATAATAATGATATTGGCAAAATCTGATGAAGTGCAGTAATTTACCTCATAGGTCTCATTGTTGTAATATCTCCATCACTGTTAGAGGCAAAAGACTGAAAAACGACAATTGAATGTGCATTACTTGATTACCAACATCAAATTATTAATCAGCATTTTCAACTTCGTAGGCCTTATAGTTGCCATTTCTTCATCATTTACAAATTAGCAAAACACCTATCTCTAATATATGATATTTTATGATGACAAAAAAATAATTTTTATAAAGTTTTTTAAAAATGTGTTTCAGCTCAAGAGTTCAACAATCCATTTTGTCTAAAAGTGTGACCATGTAGGTCCACTTAACTTGTTAATCATAATCTACAAGACTAAGATTAACCATATAATATCACATTCACCATATTCTGGGCTACGTGGGCCCCTCTTCCCTGCGTTATGTCAGAGAGAAGACAAGAAGACAGTCGACTGGCAGAATCCCCGACCATGATCTTGTTGAAACCAAGTTGTTTGGCAACACGGTGTAACAAACGCTCTCTGGAAAAGAAAATCAATGTATGATCAATGTTATCATAAAATTTAAAATAATGACACAGTTTGTGTTGTCTCGATACAACTGATCTGAAGTTAATCAGCTTATATGGTGGATAAATCTAAAGATAGATAGATAGATAGATAGATAGATAGATAGATAGATAGATAGATAGATAGATAGATAGATAGATAGATAGATAGATAGATAGATAGATAGATAGATAGATAGATAGATTGATAGATAGATAGATAGATAGATAGATAGATAGATAGATAGATAGATAGATAGATAGAAATAGAAAGATAGATAGATAGATAGATAGATAGATAGATAGATAGATAGATAGATAGATAGATAGAATAGATAGATAGATAGATAGATAGATCCAGCCCTCTTAGTCCAGTTCGACATCCAGCTGGGATTTTGCTCATGAAGCTTGAAGGTCCACTGAAAATGTTTTTGGATTCACTGCCTGGGGTTCGAACCCATGCATGTGCAGACCTTCAGTCAAGCAGGTCTGGACCAATCAGCCACAAATCTGCTGATCAACTCTCAGAGGAAGAAGTTGCAATGAGACGACAAGCTTCTGAGTCCACAACAAGTCTCTCTGTTTCAAAATGTGAGGTTTTTTAATCTGCTTCAGCAGAAGCACTGAGAATGGACAGAATTCCAGAATGAGTACAATGTATACTTCCTAATGTACTTGAGTACAACACTGTACAAGTAGAAGTACATTGTCCTACACTAATAGTGAATAAAAATACAAGTGAAAACAAGGAACTATCAAACTTATTAATTTAAAACACCTTATTCAAACGACATCCAACAAGGGGCAAACTCAGAAAGAGAGCCTTGGTTGGAATCAAAACCAAGACCTCTGCAGGAGCAGGACAAAGAGACAGACCACTGATTCAACTGAGGCTCATTTATAGGGGAGAGCGGGGCACAGTGAGACACTTTTTTTATTTTCAAGTGTTCGAAAATGGTGGCAGTGACGAGTTAAATAAGATCAGGTCCACATTGCAGATAATGACGTTGGGTATATTGTCCAGTAGTTTTAGGTTCCTACCTTTTTCAGGTTTGGAGAAATTTTGAGTTACGTCAATGCTCGTTAAGTGTCTCACTGTGCCCCATGGGCGGGGCACAGTGAGACAGCAGGCGGGGCACAGTGAGACTGGGCATCAGTTGCCATAACCACCGATTCTCAGGACCTGCGGAATTGTTCTATCAATTGTTGCTACAGAAACTACTATACTCTTATAAAAGCAGCCGGCTAGGTGATTTTTTAGGTCCTTTTTTGAGCCTGTTACATACTAATCAAATTCTTTCTGATGCTTCCCTTTGGATATGACTCACTAAAATCAGTAGTTTATAACAAGCATTTTGTTTTTAATAGTGAATTGTGAGCCATGCATCAAATTCAGGTCGTTTCGAGTGTATTTTGTGATGTCTCACTGTGCCCCACCTCAAACTGTCTCACTGTGCCCCACGCAGCTGTCTTTATAAAATTTTTGAATCCTCTGGACCTGATGCCTGTATTGTGGTTCATCATCTCACTAAACTAAGACAAATAATCAAGGTTTGAATCCCTGGCAATCAATTTGCATTATACCATTTTTCTCGGGAATTATAACAAAGTCGTTGAGCAAAATTATTTACCTTCACTGGCTAAAAACCAAAATATTGAAATTCCACTCTCGATATGCTATGTAGGCATTCAGGATATAGGACAGTCTCTCACTTGCTTACTTTTTGTACTACACAAAAGAGGGTTACTCTGTAAACAGTACCAGCTAGACGCTATGGGCTTTGTCTCACTTTGCCCGCCGTCTCACTGTGCCCGCCGTCTCACTGTGCCCGCCGTCTCACTGTGCCCCGCTCTCCCCTATATGATTACCAACAAAACGTTGGCAACACAGAATTGAAGCCAGATCATCTCACACCAGCACACTGATATCAACCATAAGGCCATCTAGCTTCATGCCTAACCCATTTGAAACATCAATCTATAATATCAGTTTGTTATTTTTGATCAAGATTTTCTTTCTATAGATCTGTTAACCAAAATCGATTTAATCCATTTGCTAAATACCTCATAATGGGCAACATGGACTGGATGAAATATAACAAATTATTTGTTACATTAATCCTTTAATTAATATATATTTGTAATTATGCATCTTGGTTTTTAATGCAGAGAACAGAGGTTCTTGACCCCATCTGCAATGCTTGGCCTATCAACCTTAAAATCTACCAGATCATAAGTGTTGTGCCTTAACAATGTGTGATGCAAGACTGCCTATATTTCCTTTGCAAATAATAATTTTTGAAGATTCATAAATATTGATTATGAATAAAAATTCATTAATTTAACCCATCATCCCCCCCCCCCACTCTGCTACTCCCTTCCAACTTTCTTGTACTAAGTTAACCATCAAAGTTAGAGGTGGTGCTAATTCATCAATCAGTCGTCAATCAGGCACTATGGACGAACAGACACACCTAGTAGGTATAGAAATAGGACAAAGACAGACAACAGTGGGACAGACAGACTGATAGAAGATGTTACAAGAATAAGGGGGGTCATTTAGGGGGGAACAAAGAGACCGGCGATTAGAAGATGGATGGCAGGGGCTGGCGGAAGACTCAGGTATCGGAAACACGCCCCCCCCCCCCTCCCCTGACAAAAACCTTTTGATCTCCAGCCCCCAAGAATTAAACATTTAAGAAGTTTGTTGTAAAAGGCGAGTGGAGGAAAGGGGGCTGAATAAAAAGGAAAATATACAACAGGTCCCCAGTGAGATTAAACTGGAAAGACACAGCACAATGAGTGTAGGATGGGGGCAGGGGGGGGGGGGTTATTACTGTAATTAATATAATAAACGTATATCCTTGCACATTGTTGAAGTTAATAGTGGTTGATCGGTCTTCAACGTGTTATATATAAATTATATATGTCTATCCCATGAGCGGGACCTTTAATACTTGCAAAGGATTATAGACACTGCGGATGATATATTAAGCTGTGAAGAGCAAAAAGAGGGAATTGAAATCAGGACCTTCGGGGGGGGGACAAAAACTAGTACTCTACCAACAGTCAGAGGCGGATCCAGGGGTGTCCATGGGGTCCGCACCCCCCCCTTTCAAATCCAGAATAGCTTGCTAAAAGACTAGCCATATATCACAGCAGCCAAGATTGGAACCTGAGCCTTTATAATTAAGAATTTTTCAGCTGTGTGGCAGAGTGGTTAAGGTTCCTGCAAGCTCCACTGAAGGTCTTGGCCTACATGGTTTCGAACCCCGGTTTGGAAACCCAAAATTTTCAGAGGACCTTCATGAGCAAAATTCCAGCTGGATGTAGTTCAGATGAAGCGTTGAATTGACGACCCCTTGCATTACTATTAGTGTCGCCGCTGGGCAAGTAAAAGATCCCTCACATTGGGTAAATGTGTCACGTGTTGAGGACTCCTTTTCTCTCTCCCATCTCATCAATCAACCATCGTGAGCACCCAGAACTGGTCTACGAGGGGCTGCATTTACCCTATCAATCTATATAAAACAAGAACCCAGGGGTTGCAAAACTGAATGATGCCGATATGTGGTAGCACAAGCCCCCCAAGTGTACTCAGGTTTTGACAGCCATATTCACATATTCAGAAAATCATGGTCCTCTGAATTTCAAACATAGGACCAATCTATCTGTGCAAACATGTGTTGGAATGTGAAAAAAAGGTACACACGAGGTTACAGATTTATTATTGCCCGAAAAAGGAATCTGGAGACACATCTTTACTCTGAACATGACTTTGTCCCTTTGTTATCAGAGAAACACCGTTATGGTTTTCTAAATTTTTCTTCTGGCCAGTAATTTTGTATTTAAACAAGATCTAATGCAGCCAGAAGCAGCTCTTTTTTGTTGTTGAACATGGCAACATCTATACTCAACTTCTTTAAAGTTACAGCTTCCCAGCTGTATCCTAACATTTCCCAAGTTGTTTTCCGTCAACTGCACCAAAAATAACCTATACATGTATTTCTTTTAATGACGTAGGCACAGTCATGGGACTGTAGCAAAACAACGATTCAGTGAGATTATTTTATTTTGAGCCCTTTATTTGAAACTACAACTGTTTAAAAATGACGTACGCACATATTTCAGAATCCATCTTCGTTCTCTTAAGTTAAAGTTTGGTAACTGCAAAAATTGATACATGCTAAAACTGAAATTAATTGTGCGGTGGTACTTTGAAGTGTTACAGGAAAAAGTATTTTAGCCAAATGGGTAGGTCCCATAGATTAAGTTCGCAAAATTAAAAAAATATCTGAAGTTTTGTCAAACTACCACGTCAAGTTCATGCAACTACATTCCTAGTGGCTCCATCTATAATCCAAAGTTGGTACCACCAGCTGTATATCAGTTTATAAATAGACTTCTGGATCTGGATAATTACTCGGTATTGTCACTTGGATATTTTGCTGAGGGTTGATCGCCATGTGATAAATGAAATGACAAGGCTGAGAGTCAGGAACATACCCTATTAAAATTTTTAAGGCTACCCTGCATAACTCCTCACACATTTTGTGTGTATGCATACTATACATTGTACAGCTAATCTATCACAAAAAAATAGCTCAGATTTTCTGAAGATATATGTATATATTTTTTTTAAATCCTTCCTTTTTCAGCAACACTTACTGTTGACTGGGATGTCTATCATTCACGCAAATGGATAAATTATATAGTCAAATGCTAAACAAATAGATACATAATATGTATCTATTTGTTTAGCATTTGACTATAAAATATCCATGATGGAAGAAATTGATATATGTATAGGTCTAGACTGGAAATATATGGTAAAAGTGATGGTAATCAATACTGACTTCATGGCATTTAATTTGTCTATTTCCAACCTCTGTCAGCTTTGACAGCTTGGCAATGAAAGATATTTGCTATTAGTTCTAAAATTATTGGCAATTCCTTCAACAGACATCAATTGGATTGCCTCAAAGCATGAGCTAGTCTGCATCTCTGCCTACAGGTGGCCTGGTGGCTTGTTTGCAACTCTGCCAACAGGTGGCTGATCACTGAAGCATGGGTTGCATTCCTGGCAAAGTCCCAATATTTACATATGGAGGGTTGCCAGTTCCTGGCTGGCCAGTGGAGAGGCAAGTCAGGGCTGGAATGCATCAGGGTAAATATCATCAAAAACACCATCAAATGCACTCCAATCTAATTTATGCTTCCAAATTTTTTTGCACATTCACTCCTTACATCAAACTAGCAACTAAGAAGCCCAAACTCCTTGCCTATTTTGCGTATAATTTGCCATTGGTGAGAACCAGCCAAGAGTAACCAGAATAACTGAATGAGCCTATGGCTCATTCAGTTAAAAAATTGTACCATCGTTCCAGGAAATTCAAATTGCTATCACCCTCAATTCTAAACCAATAATGAGATAAAAATTAGTCCTAAATTAAAAATGCATGAAAATTGAACGATCCAAACTACCAGCGGGTAATGGCTGAGTAAATGTGAACTAGGTGCCAAGTGCTCTTGTCCTAATTTGCTGAGATTTTCCTGATGGCTAAAAACAAACATCATTAAATTCTTAATTGGGTTGAACGGGTACTGCAGGGATCGCAGGTTAATGAGTGCAAATAGGAAAATGAGGAATTTATATTTTAAGAGCAAAATCACAAAGATGGATGATTAGGGCTTTACGTCCTGTATTTATACACTTGGTGGGCTAATTCCAACAGGAGACAGAGCAATGAGGTGAAGAATGATTAAAATCCTGTCCAACATTAGTCCAGATGACCCACCAGAGCAAGAATCGAACCCCTAACCCAGCGATTGGCAGCTCAGTGGCCACCGGTTTACCAACTGAGCCAGTCTCACTTCCTCTACAAATTCGAAACGGATGGATGATTGGGCTTTTGCATCCTGTATTTATGCACTTGATAGGCTAATTACTAATTCGGACAGGAGGAGGACACAACAATGAGGCAAAGGATGACTGAAACAGCCGTCCAACATAAGCCCAGTTGACCCCGCAAGAGCTAGATTCGAACCTGGGACTGAGTCCAACACACTACCACTAGACCAACCCCCCTACACATCCAAGAGTAACTGCACCAAATATTAAACAGCCGGAGGATGAAAAGGTTTGACATCCTGAATTTTTTAATGGCTAACATCGGACTGGCATTCACTGCAATAACCAAGATGCACTTTGGCACAAGACGAAACATGGTACTAATTTATAAATGTTCAGGAATTTAATTCAGACACTTTTCAAAATGGCTGGCAGCCCAGGACAGGCAGGTATTATGTGAAAATATTTATTAAATGAAACATACCTAACTAGTAATTAAGCATTATACATTTCTGATCAACGCGTTTTACCTCACATTGGTCCAAGGCTAAGTAGTGAGACTGCTTTAACTTTACCCTCATTGGCCAGCTGATTTGAATGGGGAAAAAAAAAATTTTCGTGACAACCCCCCAGCCCATCCTGTATGACATCTTCTACATCCAGCTCAATTAATATTAGTGAAATGATATTCCCAACAATTTTTTCCCTTTTTGTCTTGTAAATGCAAGATTCACACCATCACACATACAAATTTTTCAAGGAGTCTAATTATTTCGAAATTTAACATGTAGAGCAAAACTTTTAATCTTTATGATGTCCAAAACAAAGTCTGGACCGACCACGTTATGAATCAAAGATCAAAATCACATGGAGGTGGGAAATTTAAAGTACAAGTTTTTGCCAAAATACATTTGTAAACAAACTTCATCAATTCAAATTTAACTTTAAAGAGTATTGTGGTGAAAAATTTTGAAATAATACCTATTCCGTTATAAATAGAAATCAATTTTTTTTGCATTTGCAAAAATTAACATAATTTTTTAGACGAAAACTTGAGTATTTACAAAATTTATGCCAAATCAAAATTAACAAAACTCAATTCTTGAATCCTGACGACATCAATTTAAATATCCACATTTTACTCTTTTCTGCTTGTTAAATAGCTCTTTGTAAAAAAGAGCTTATTTGCTTAAAATGATGCTTGTACAGTGTACACCTAGAAACATATATAATGAAACCTCTTCCTAACAGTTTTCTAACATTTTTCGTATAATTTACCAATGAAATAAATACAACCATTCAACAACAGTTGCTATCATTCTAATTTCTAATAATATCAGTACAATATCATATCATGTCGTTATCAACTATAAATCGACATGTTTCCAAAGTTAATATGAGAACTTCGAATTGCAAACCAAAATTTAAAAACTCAACACCGGTAAAAAGAAACTATCTAGAAAATTCAGAATGGTAAGCAGAAACTATCTAAAAACATTTAAAGTATCAAATTTGTATAAATCCAGTATAATCGAACGGATTGAACCATCTATTAAAATGATTAAATTACCATTTTACATGTTTTATGAAACTTCAGACTGTCATGATATTTTAAATCATGTCTCTTCCTAGTAATACGGAACAAAGTCATGTCTAAATACAGGGACACAAAAAAAACATTCAAGTGTTTATTAATTTTGTGAGTGGTGCAACAAAAAAATATTCTCCTTGATTAATTGATTTTAAAATTCGACAAATTCTCATATATATATAATATATATTATATATTCATATATATATTGCAGGGGGAGGGGGGGGGGGGGGGTATGGCATTTCTCAATATCTGGTGAACAAACTTCAGGTGGCTCAAAACTCAGCGGTTCGTCTCATAGAGAGATTGAAACAACAAGACAGTGTGGGATCACACAGAAAGCAACTTCATTGGATGCCTATTCCTGCAACCACCTGGAAAGCATTAAATAGCCAAGCACCCTTGTACATTCAACAATTGGTCCAGCTTAAACCAAGTCAAGACTGGAATCTGAGAAGCAATGGTAAAATTTTGTTGACAGAGCTAGCGTCTAACAGTCAAAATAAATTTGAAGACCGAGCTTTCTCCTTTGCAGCACCAAAACTCTGGAACAAGTTACCAGACAGTGTTCGCATTTCAAAGACTCTTGAGTGTTTCAAGAAAAAACTAAAAACTCACCTATTTAAAACATTCTGCAAATAATCTATACCCACACAAGCGCTTCTGAGCAGTTTACTGGAAGAGGCGCTATATAAATTACTATTATTATTATTATTATTAAAATTGCTTTAGTGTGCTATACTTTTGTTACTTGTTAGACCTCATGTTTTATAGAGAATAAGAGAAAATGCGACAAATGTAACGCTGGTGATGTAGAAGATGAAATTCACAGCCTTTTAACAATACTGTCCAAAGAACAAAGTTTTGTGTGAAGTTATCAAACTAATACCTAACTATAATAATTTTGAACACAACCAAAAGTTTAAATTGATTATGTCAGATATCATAAAAGACCTGAAATGATACAAGCCCTAGGCTCCAACCTCAATCAAATAATGGGATAAAAATAACATAAACTAATAAACAAAATGAATAATTGTATAATAAAATACAATTTTTGTATATATCAAAAGCTTCTAAAATAGCAAGAGATCTGACTCCTCGGGGAATAGAGATAAGCTTCCAATAAGGGAAGAAAGGGGGCAGCACAAGTAAGTCAACAGTAAAACACTGAAGATCACATTCTGTAGCAGTTTGGTTTACTTTCCGTAAAGGGGAACTCACAAAGAAAGTCACAAATGATCTTACAAATAGAGATACAAAGTTCTTATCAAATTGATCCAAGGAAGTTGGCACTAAAAATTGTATTATATAACGTCTTTGTTATGCTTCATCATGAGTTTCTGCAATATTTATAACATATTTTATTCAATTCAATTTATCGAACATCAGAAAGATTATGTAAAACAGGCATTATATAATTTTCAACACCAACCATGGTAGGCTAACATGATAGTAACATCATTCTTAACAAAACCGACAAATGTAAATACATAAATGTGAAGAAATAAATAATGCCACTGAAGCAAAGGGCACGGGAAAAATTGGTTGAATTCAAAAAGTAGAAATTAATAAATCATTCGGGAATGTGAAAAGAATTATTAAAGAAGAACTAATGAAGCATCTTGCAGACAACAGCCTGGTTTTTTTCAGAAAAACATGTGAATGACTCAGCTAAAATTAGACAAAGAAAAATTCTAGCTCCTGATCATAAATCTAAGATAATTTTTATTCATGAATATCACACAATTTTTTTTAATTGACTATCAATGAATTTTATTATTAAATAAATCTGAAAACAATTTGATTTCATTAACCGATTTTTGGAAGCCTGATAAATTTATTGTTAGTAATTACATTTATTTGTTTCACTTTACAAATAATAAAATTTCACCAGACTATTGAGAAATCAACAATCTATCCATCACGGAAAGTGTCAATACATGTAACATCTTTATTTCAAACCAAATGACACATAGCTTTTTCTTTCATTTAACATGGAAAGAAATGTACTAATTTCTAAAGTAAACTTTCTTAATTTGTAAATTTTATTCTCACTAATTCTGATAAAAAATATCATTGCATTATAAAATTTATCATGATATTGCTTGGAAAGATTTTTTTTTTTGGCATTAATAATCTTCATCGGAGTCCAGGTAGGCCTGTGTTTAAAAAGTCTTGACTAAAGATGACTTGACATGACTTTCATTGTCACGTGGTATATTCATAAAATCCATAAAGGATAATAGATGAGTTATGCCTACCATACTAAATGTGCATTACAAAACGTAAAGAGAAGACGATTATACGCCACAAATCAGATCAGTGCACTGAGACAACACAATATGACACATATATTGCACAAATACTAAATTTAAATCATAAAACCCAACTAACCGTAAAATGATGACCAGGTTTTCCTTTGCAGTTAAAGATTTGGCAGAACTCAGAGCCTCGTGTAGTCGGTTGTATAAATCGTCTGATTGGTCGACAGAATCACCTGCAGAA
Organism: Platynereis dumerilii; assembly: GCA_026936325.1. Taxonomy (NCBI): domain Eukaryota; kingdom Metazoa; phylum Annelida; class Polychaeta; order Phyllodocida; family Nereididae; genus Platynereis; species Platynereis dumerilii. The sequence goes on from JAPTHN010000003.1 coordinate 97,533,503, forward strand.
TTATCCAATGAAGACACCTCCAACGGAAGCACTTCTTTCTTGGAATCCTCCATAGCCTAAGAGAAAATTTAAAATTTTGATTACGATTTTTAAAATATAACAACGTTCTTTTGAAACATCAGATTTATGATCTTCAACAATTTCTGACCATTTTAAAAATAATCTTATTCATTTTTGAGTAATTGACCAATAAATGGTACAAAGGGAGGTGTTAAAACATGATAATTGCTTTTTCTGAGGGTCGTTGATAAAAACAATTGATGTATCAAAAAGATAAATGTCATGCTATATCGGTGTATACTATATATTCCAGAACACTGGCAGCAGCAAAGAAGTTCGAAGACAAGTCACATCTTAATAATTTAGTTATGATGAATGGAGATTTGTTGATTTTGATTTTTAATGATAATTATATATACATAGATAGATATAGAAGAAAAGAGGGTAATTCTGAAAGTCAGAACATGGAGTCAACTTCAAATGAGTGACACTTCATATACACATTTTTTTAAAATATAATTTAAGTTAAATATTTCACATAACAGCAAATAAAGTATTACCTGTTCTATCCTAAACAAATACAGAGGCAGATCACTTTTCTTGACTAAAGCTGCAATTTCCTGACAGGTGGCATTACGGTCTTTTTTTGGTGAACAAACTACTGCTCCCTCTGTGAAAGAAATGTTATCAGCATGAGCAATGTGATCAGGGAAATATATTTGCCAGAGTACAAGAATACAGAATGTACATTGTACAGTATTAATTCAAAAAACATTATCATCATCACAATAGGCTACCTATTTGGGATTTCTTTATCCTGGCTCTTCTATTAGCTATTGAAACCACTAGAGTGACTAGATTATTTATCTCAAAGTTTCAAACCAATGAAAATGAAACAGTAAATTAAATCTTTTCTAATTCTCACCATCAATATAAATTACAGATGCGTCGAAGCGCAATTTCTTGTGGGCACGAGGACTCTTCCCTTCCTTGTAGAGATGCAGCATCGCCACCGAACTGTTGCCCCCTGATACCGCCATCAGTATCTTATCCCCGTCGCGCACAACTCGAGATTTGCCAAAAGACGATCTGAACTTGTGGGTGGCGAACGACAGGAAACAATTCCTGAAACAAAAAATCAAATAGGCCTATAGGTTACTTCTGTAATAGAGATGAATGATAGACATAATTTTGTTTTTAAATTACAGGAATAGGCTCTACACATAGTTCACATGGACTTAATTTCAATTACAAATCCTTAACAGGTGATCTCTATGTTTTTTTTTATATCTATGAATAAGCATTGAAATTAAAACACAAAAATCTGCCATTTCTGAACCAACCTGCAAAGCGAATGATCCACTCGTATACTGATGATTGGCTTTTCTCCACATTTGCATTTCACGTCCCTGAAAGAAAGAAAGATCTGTCTATTGACATTTGGAGAGTGGCGTAGCTATAGGCCTAAGGTTTATAGTTACAAGTAACAAGTATATCATGGACGCAGGTCCAGTGGAGGACCTCTACGTCCGGATCAAAGAAAAAAGTATTTTTCTCCCGTGCCCCTGCGGAGAGTTTAGACGGATCGTCTAAAAATGACTTGTGTGTATACAAAACATTTTAGTTTTTTTTTTTGATTTCTAGAATTAATGTTACAGACCAGTGCAATCAAGGCGAAAGCCCAGCAAAGGCTGACAGCCTGACACTCAGTGAGTCAGTGACAGATTAAGGCGACAGGACTAGCATTGACACCGCAGAGATGCACAGGCAACATACATGGTCAAAGTTATTGAGAAAGAATTTAACTTGAAACAACTGTTAGCCTATGACCAAAGGGTGAGCTTCAACATGACTGTACATTACTCACAAGTACTATGAAATTGCATCACCAGAACTGTCATTTCCACATGTGGCAATGGGCGATATTACATAACCCCTTTAAATATCATTCTATGGACTTACAGGAGTTCCTTTTTCTTCTCTGGCATGACAGCCCCCTCCTCTTGAACGCTGCACATGTTGTCCTCTGATTAAATTGGGATCCAAGTCGATTTGAAAGTATGACAGTCCAATGTTTACACTGACACCTAAAAATAAAATTTCATAACACCACCATTAACACCAGGTGGCGCCTTAGTAGAAAGTCACAATTAATCCGCCTAGTGGAAATCTTTGAACTACTGTGCAGGTGCGCTTTTTTCCCCTCCCAGTCAATTGATATAGGCCTATATATACAAGCCCATATCATTAAGACTGATTGTCAAATTGGTCCAAATAATTTTTTTGTGTAATTCTATTATACTTTTATTGATTTGCTTTCTATCCGTCCTTTCTGGGGTGAAACAAAATCTTTTAGCTGTTGTTTCTTGCTTTGTATATTCTATAAGATAATAATTAAGTACCAAAGGTATTTGGTATTTTCCAAAGGAAAACTTTTATCAAGCTTTAGGGGCCGACAAGAGGATAGTTGGGGGGCAATGGCTTTTACCCCAAAGACTTTTAGAACTTCTTTTTTTTCTTCGCTCGCGAAGCACCGACAGACAATTTTTTTTCACTTTTTTATCGTTATTTAAGGAGAAATGGCAGCGGCAGCAAACAGAAGTCCCAATGAAACTTCTGACAGTCTGACTTCAACCTTTGGTCTTTCGGGTGCACTTTTCACATAGAAAGAATTGACGTACAGAGCCGAAACATACATAAAAACTCAGGAAATTGAATTTCAAAAACACTGATACCAGTCAGAAGTTGCTACCCAATATTGGGCAACCGTAGCATGCTGCGTCATTGACGCAGCAATTGCACAAGAATTCAAGAAAGATCGGAAGGATACTGAGTCCTGCATTGCTGATCTTTGGCTACGTGTGACATTTTAACACTCTCGCCAATATTACACAGACAATAGCAAGTCGAGCCATGTGAGAGGATTAAATAGGGGAAGCGGGTTGAAAATTCACAGGGGTAAAAGGTCACAGGCATTTTTGACCAACTTGCAGCACTTGACCTTATCTCTAGCTAAAATCATCATTTGGAAGGCTTTTACAAGAAGAAGGCCTACAGGGAATATGAAAATTATGCTCATTATGCAAAGTGGGTTTTTACCCACCTCATGCATTTTTGGTGTCCCAAACAGGTTTTATGGATTCTGAACTTTCTGTTAATGTCTGGTCACTGTGATACAGGAAATTGTGCCACTGTTTCAAGATCTTTTGTACAATAGTCTTTCATGATGTGAACCCATTTTTGGCCAATAGGTCACCAAGTTGCCATGATCATATGTTGAATTAAAAAAACAACTGAGGGGTGAAATGTCACACTGTGACATTTCACCCCAACACTGTGATATTTTACCATAGGGTACTATGAAATCAGTATTCCATGCTAAGGAAAGTAAAATATTCCACACTTGAGGCTTTCAGGTTACAATCTTATCATCATCCATCATCAGTAGGCCTAATACTTCTGAGAGAGTATTGCAATAAGTTTTCATTTTGTGAACTTCGGGCAATTTCTGACACAGGCTTTGCTGATGGTGCATTGTCATTGCAAGCCGATGGCTTTGGAAGGCTCACTATAAATTTCAAGCACAAGGATGATTATCAGGTTTTATTGCATTTTATGACTTCTGACCCCTGCCTCCCCTAACACATTGACAGGTTTTCAGAGCATTCTTTAAGGATTTTCAACTAGAAGACCGACGGAACTGCGTAGCGTTGTGATGCGCCACCTCTACAGACTAGTCGCTTTATTTATAAGGCTTGCCAAAGTGAGTTTTGCATTGATTGCCAACAAAAAAGTTTGTCAAATATTCAAATTTTAGAAATCAGAAAAATTACACTAGCAAAAGTATCATCATCATACCCTTAATTCATGGATGCTTTACGCTACTCCTCCCAAACTACTCAATGCCCACACCTAAAATTTAGCAAACATCACTATTTCACCTCTTACAACAACCATAAGTGGGTGTGGTCTCTCAAACTATTCATATTATACCACTGCACCTAATCATCATTTATGCACGACTATCAACAGCTATCAATCTTCTCAAATATAGTAGTAGTTGTTCTGTTTTCCCTGGACTCCAATCGAGGGAGGGAGGCCACTGTCTTCAAACGCTGACCCTTGTCTGTACTTAATAAATACTCAATAACTTGGTTTTAAAGTTCTGTAAAATGTTTCCTATTTCATCTTCAGCACTGTTTTATCTCAAGGTCTCCCTCCTGCCATTCTTACTCTCACCATGCAAATTCTCACGGGTACTATGCTAGTACCCTTAATTCATGGATGCTTTACGCTACTCCTCCCAAACTACTCAATGCCCACAACCAAAACTTTGCAAGCAACATTATTTCACGTCTTACAACAACCATAAGTGGGTGTGGTTTCTCAAATTGTTCATGTTATACCAGTGTACTACACTTAATAGTAATTTATGCACAACTATCAATCTTCTCCAAAATAGTTATAGTTGTTGCGTTTTCCCTGGACTCCTATGGAGGGAGGGAGGGGCCACTGTCTTGAAACACTGGCCCTTGGCTGTTCCCCCTCTCTCTACATTCTTACTCTCATTATATCCATTATCACGGGTACTATGCTAGTATTATAAAGACGCTGACGTACTATATATATATTTTTGATATGAAAAGAAGCCTTATTTTCAAAAGCACCCAAGGAATACAAATTACAACTAACAAATTTATGCGAAGTTGAAAGGAGTCTCTGGTAAAATTGTTCTCCCAGTGACACCAATTTTGCAGTGACTGGGAGACCAAATGTGTTCACTAGGAGACCATTTGGTCTCCCAGTTACTATGTTAAAAAATTCTGTGCAGGTTTTGACAACAAGAGAAACACCAACACTAAACAATATATATATATAGAATTTTATTGACATCAAAAGCATCAAACAGATACATATGTCATCATAAAAAAATAAAATAAATAATAATAATAATTAAAAAAAAAAATCGATATATGAATAATATGAAAAAGCATGAAATCTAAAATCTACAAGCTACTAGGATATACAAGTAAAATATAATCATATGTACAATTCATTTTAAAGTCATCGATATATATCAGATATAAGTTAAGAACATAATCAGCACACATTCAGGTTAAATGTAGCACATCTTGTACGTCTGTAAGATAAAGCATTAGAAACAGAGTTCAGTGTTTGGATTCAGAGCACCAAGTATTAATACTGTAAACGACAAAAAAAAAAAAGACAATGACAACCAAACAATATTACCAAAGATATTTACACAATTATACAATGATATATACACAGCAGCATAGACCACAGGTCATGCGAGGGAAGTGTCAGTGCCATTAGTCATCCATCTTGGAGGGAGCTAAATTTATTTAAATAATATTGTCAGTTTTTAAAACAGTATTTAAGAATCTACCTAGAGCGAATAAAACATCTTCATTTTTATGTGTTAAAAGTCTAAGGAACTGTTCGTTATTACTAAGCACTGAAAAATTTTCTATGCATTTATTTGCTACTTCAAATAGTTCTACCCTTACGTCTTTCCAATGGTTACACAACATTAAACAGTGGAATTCATCTTCGACACAATTAGAATCACATCTCTTACATATCCTATTCTCTGCAGGGATGTAAGGTCGCTTATGTCGACCTAGTTCAATATGTAAGTTATGGGAACTCAGTCTAAATCTGGCTATACTTTGGAAGATTGATTTTGGCAGGTTGAAATTAAGATAGGGTTCTAATCGTAAATCAATTTTGAATTGTTTGTAAGTTCGAAGTTTAGGATTTGAGTCACTGTCATTTATTTCATGCATTATTTTTGTTTGAGCTTTCTTAAATAGAGATTCATTCATAGAAGCAACTGTAATGCCTGCACTATCTAGACAATTTGAGATTATACAGAGTTTGGCTAACCAGCATTGGTGGTTTCTTTCATTTAGATCAACCTGGATATTGAAGCATGTTTTAAGAAGTTTGGGGGCATCATTACTCTTAAGCCTGTGCCAATATTTAAGTGCTGAAGCCTGCTGTCTGTGTATCAGAGAGAATCTTCCTGTATCAGCTAAGATAGCAATTGTGGATGTTTGATTCCGTACACCTAGAAGGTTTTTAAGAAATTTAAGTTGTATTCTTTCTAAAATGTCAATCTCTTTAGTTTGGAACCAAATTTCACTGTTGTATTCTAAAATAGGCAATATGTGAGTGTCAAACATTTTTAAGCTCAGGCTGGGTGGAAGGTACCCAACTGTAGATTTTATTTTCTCTTTAAGAGCATGCATTGCCTTCTGAGCCTGAGATTACTGTCAAATTGGAGATTGTGTCAAGGTTGATCAATTAGTAAGACACTTCACCATTGGCTGAAACCTTCATGACCGTTGTTGCCCCAATTTATTGGCCCAGATAGATCGACCAATGAAATGAGACATTGTGGTCAACCTGGGCTGCTGACAGAATGATGATATTCAGCAGTGCAGAACCTTCCTATCCCTTTAGTACTACTAATGCATAAGGCTTGTAGCACACTATTGTGTACACATTTGGCCACTGATGATGAAAAATGAAAGTTATAGCACAATTAACTACTTCTTATATTTTGATAGCTAATATATTAGGGAAACTAAATCCAAAAGGATTGAACTTAATGTGCATTCGTTGTTCCGTAATATGGGGTGAATCGGTACACTGGGATGAATCATGACAGAACCGAAATCTGGTTTATTTCTTCAGAAAAATAACCACTTCCACTTAATCCGGGAAATTAATTATTGGCATACATATAATACACATACTGGAGTATATTTTGACACAGACACAAAACTGCAACAAATTAAAAAATACCACCTTAATCTTGATGTTTACAACCAAAATACGTAACAATTTATCATGTTGAATGCCACATGCATTGACCTCAGCCTTCACTTGACTTGACAAATGTGGATTCCGCCACTCTGTTTTTGTGTCTGTGTTGTTTAGCCATGATGCGATTTTTTGATGATTTTTTACTAAAAATGATCAATTTTTCCGCGTCACCCAAAAAAATTTTCAAATAATTCTCAGCAACTAGAAATGGTTTATAATATCACTTAAACATAAATCGAATGTCTGAGGACAAAATCTTTGAAATTCCACACTTTCAATCACCAATTTTACTCATTTGAAATCCTGACACCTTCAAAATTCAAATTATTCCAGCATTTTGATCAAGAGTGTATTTAGCATTCAATGGAATTTAGCAACTGTGGATAAGTGTGTAACATGTTGAGGACTTAATCCCTCTCTCACTCCCACCCTCATGAGCCCCCAGGCCTGGGTTTATAGGGTTGCACTTACCATGTATCCACGGCTGGCTCCAGCCAATTAGACATCCTAGGCAGAATCATGCTGATGCGCCCCCCCCCCTTCCACCCACCAGGGCGCTAAGCAAGGAGGTTGCACAGAGAAAGGAGGGGGTACAGAGAAAGGAAAGGGCACAGAGCAAGGTGGGGGCACAAGGTGAGGGGGGCACAAAACGAAGGTGGGGGCAGAGAGCGAGGAGGGGGCACCGAGCAGAGGTTGCACAGAGAAAGGAGGAATGCAGAGCAAGGAGGGACACAAATCAAGGATGTCGCACAGATCATGGAGGGGTACAGAGCAAGGAGGGGTCACAGGGCAAGGAGAGATACAGAGCAAGGAAGTTTCACAGAGGGGTAAAGGAGGGGCGCACAGCAAGGAGGGGGTGCTAAGCAAGGAGGGTGTGCAAAGCAAGGAGGGGATACAGAGCATTGAGGTTGCACAGAACAAGGAGGGTGTACAGAGCAAGGAGGTTGCACAGAGGATGAAGAGCAAGGAGGAGGCGCAGAGCAAGGAGGGGGTACAGAGCAAGGAGGGGCACAGAGCAAGGAAGGGGCACAAAGCAAGGAGGGTGTAGAGCAAGGATGTTGCACAGAGCAAGGAGGGGGCCCAGAGCAAGGACAGGCGCAACTAGAGATGAAAAAATAATAATAAGAAGAGATTAATAGATAAAATAGCCATGAAAGTTAAGTTTTAATTAAAAATTAGAATTATTAGATCACAGTAATCCTGCACTTTGAACTTCACACAACTACATGACTTTTTTTTTAAGTTCAAGTTTAAGTCTTTAGATTTCTTGAATAATTACAGTACATACCGTTACTCTAGGGTTTCAGGTTATAGTGTTAAGACAATGCCAAGAAAAAGTGAGTGGGGCTATTTGTCTCCTTGCTCTGCGCTCCTTCCTTGCTCTGCACCCTAGACGACCGCCTAGTTCGCCTAATGGCAGAGCCGGCCCTGTATCTATCTATCTTTCTGTGTATCTGTCCATCTATCTGTCTATCTATCTATACTTTATCTGTATCTATCTGTATATTTAAATAATGTATGTCCTTTTTTTTCCTGTCCATTGTGGCAGATTTAAAATGTGTGAGTGTTAAAAAAAGTATACAATAACCTTCACTCAAAATCCATTTGGAAATTTAGCCTATTAGATACAGCCTTAGGTGACAAACATAAGGAATACCACTTACTGCAGACATATATGCATTAAGCATTAATATTTAATTAACTTGTTTCTATGACGACATTTGTGGTCCACTAATCAATTAAAGCTGTTTTTCTTGCTATTGATTTTGAACAGTGTGTTAAAGGCAGTGCTCAATATTCCAGTCCAAATATAGAAAGCAGTGCGCATAAAAGCAGGATGCTGTCATCGAATTCAATTAATATTTCAAAGAAACAACAGTTACTGTCGCTGGAAGTCTAAAATTTATTTGCCGTTGCATTTGAAAACATGTTCATGGGCATCACGATGGAAGAATGAAACGTGGCGTATGCAGTTAACTTTGATCGTCATTCGGACACGGATTCCATATGTCCAGTTTTCATTGACCCATAAGTTGTGGACATCATCATTCTGCCTGTTGTGACATCATAAAATTTTGGATTGTTCCATTGTGACATCATGGCCGAAGGAAGAGACCCATCTTCTTTGTGGAAGTTAGCGCTGAAAAAGAAGGAAGGTCCGAAATGGATGGACCTGGTGAAAACCGCCCTGACTGAGGTAACAATGCATATATACAGTGTATATTTAAGGTGACTCAAGCGTGATAGTTTGATCATAAAGATTTTTCTAAAATTTTGCACAGGTAGTCTATGGGACCCATACATTCCTAAAATGAAAAATAAAAAAATTTCACCAACTCGTTTGGTTGCCATGGTAACAGCATATTAGGCCTGATGACTGCTTAAAAGTTATAAATTGAGTTTTTGGTTATGTACCACAGAATAAAGCATTACATGCATTTGTCACACAAAAATGTCAGAAATGTCTTCCCATGGATGTAAACCAATACATTTGCCACAAATTTGAAGAAAAAGGTTAAAATACTTTTTCCTGTAAGAGCTCAAAGGGCACAAACACACTAATTAATTGCAGATTTTGCATGCATCAATTTTGGCAGTTATCAAATTTTAGGAAAACGATCATACAGATTTTTTTAAAAATTTGCATATATCATAAACAGGTTATTGTCAAACAAATGTCCAAAAATAAAAAAATTTCACCAAGTCGTTTTTTAACTGCAGTACCATGACTATGCCAATGTCAATTTAAAGAAATAAAGACAATTTTAGACACAGTTTACTGAAATTAGTTGAGAAAATTCGTTTGATAAAGACGAGAAGCTGAAACTTTGAATTAGCATAGAGATGGTGTTACTGCATTCAATAAAAAAATAATTATGCTTCTAGCTGCATTAGATCTCATTTAAATAGCAAATTACTGGCTACCATGCTGTTAAAAAAAAGAGAGCAGAAAATGGTAACGTCACAACTTTTTCAGGGCCTGCCGCAGTGGTGACGCTATGTTGCTAGGCAACCAGGCTGCTTAGAAGTATGTGCAGTGTACCACGCTTGAGTCACCTTAATATCCCCCCCCCCCCACTGTCGTAAATGGAGAATTTTGGTTGGTGGGAAATTTTGGATGGTGGGCGATCGAGGTTCCATGTGCCATTTTAAATTTTTTAAGAAATTATACAGAAATAACTCGAATTGAAAATTAATGACTAAAAAAACTTGTTTGTCAGAAGGAAGCTAAATGGTGAGAAGCAAACCCCTGCCATATGTAGGTACGTGTTATCCTGGTCATAGTGCCATATCTAGTCCTGTACCCCGAAGATTAACACCAGTACACCACTGCTCATTGGGGATGCTGTAATGGTGCACAGTTCCACAAGTTTTTCAATCAAGTGAGCTTAGCAGACATCTTACTGGTGCCTATTATTACTACAGAATTAGAATGACCTCCATTTTATTACCCATCCAATAACTATGTATCCTTCTTTTTTTTTTCATACACTGAAAGCTTGATGTCATGCTGAGACTGGGTGGCTATTGGTCAGTTGAGGTGTGAGTAGAAAAACAGTATGTCATGCAAGGCTTTTTTGGTGATGTCAAGCTATATGAACATTCTCATTGGTCGGGAGGGTCAGCTGCATGACATCAAGCAGTTGCTCTTAAATTGTACTAAATTAACTTTGTGAAGGCTACAGTGTCATTATTATCATTTAATCAATGGAGTACATGGATACTCAAAGCATTCCATGTGATGCCAGGGTGGCTTGATTTGGAATCTTATCAGAAGAAGATGGGAAGTAGAAGAGGAAGGTTTTATAATAGGTAACAGAGAACATCTGATCCCAATACCTGTCCTCAATATGCATCAACTGAATGCATGTCACTCAGCCAGGGAAGAAGTTTAGTGAAAAGCTGTAAAACACAAACAAGTCTTTCACTAAATCGCACAGCTGGTTGAATCCCAGCTTGCAGTGTATCGCCATTATGCTCAATCACCAGGAACCTGAAACGATAACTGAAACTTGACCAACTGTTTGGATACTCAGGTGCAATGAATAACAAAAACCAACAAAATTCCAATGACATGAAAAAGGATTTGCTTTACAGGTGATTTCATTACCATGCGATTCTTGTCATTCACACTTGGCTGTGAGGAATCAATGCTAAACCAGCACTTACTACGTTTGATAAATCCAATGTGTGACGTTCTGTTGTTTCGAAACCAATCAGATTAACTAAAAATGGCATGTATATGGTGGGTCTGGAACCTAGGAATCGCGTACTAATGAAATCACCTGTAACTGTTTATTGTTGCTAATTATACCAGCCAATCTGATTCGCCTGTCAGCATGTTGTCATGCTCTAAAGCTGCACATCACACAGAGTGCCAGACCAATAGCTGTCCTGAACCAGCATGACCTCATGCTGTCGGTCTGTGGAAAAAAAACTGAAGGATACATAGTTATTGGATGGATAATAATTGGTTCGTTAACAAAACTTTTAAAAGATCCTCAGAAATAATGCGAGCCATAAAAATCTTCATCTTGTCCTTCAACCGCAGGATTCTTCTTATTGAGAGGCTGGTACCCAGACAGAGGCGTATCGGAGGGGGGGGGGAAAGTTTGGGAAACAGTAAGATTCGGGCAAAAAGGCTGAGAACTAATATAATTATTGTGCAGGTGAAGACTGTTATGGTGCAAATTATTTCTTAGGAACTTATAGAATTATGTAAATAAATCCATCGAAATGCATGTCATTGGTGCTATGTGGTAATGATACTATGTCACACACATTTTACTCGCTCTCATATTTTTGTTGAAAATATCCATGTCAGTGGGACTCACAGAAAGCCAATGATCTATATGTCACAAACCATAACGGTACCGCAGCAAATCCTGAAATGTCAGCAAAGTAAAAATCGTTAGAAAATTTCAGTTAATTACTGAATCTAGACAAAGGCTTTCGGGTGACTGACATTAGGGGCCAACCAGATGATCTTTGGGGGGGGGGGGGGGTGAGATATGGATTTTTTTTTGTTTCCGGGAACAAGCTGCCATTTTGTACAATTGCATGGATTAGCATGGATTGCCACCATATTCCAGTACTGTCAGGCTGATTAGACTTTGTTACGGACCTTAGAAACCCCGGCTCCATTGTAAATTCCCAGGCTGATGTTTCCGGAAATAGTTTTATTCTCCTCATCAATACAGGAGAGCTGGAAAAAGGTTCGACTAACACCCGCAGCCCCGCTATAAGACAATGCCCTCTTCGGGCAAAATCCCAGCTACAGAAATTTGCTTGAAAATGCACTGGCAGAAATTGTTTATTTAACGGCAACTGCATGCCTGAAAAGTGGTGCAATTAAAAAATTTTTACAGTCCAAATGCTACTGGACGGAGTAAGAGAAATCAAGAGATAAGTAATGGAAATTCAAACACCAGAAATCATTTGTGCGGTTTGATCAATATTTTTACTCCCATAAAATACACAACATTAATTTCGCAAATATTAATTCCTGTAATCTAAATTCAATCGAATATATATATATACAATCAATTTCACAAATATAACAAATTAACAACTGTTTCACTCATGCATTACATCGGCCTATAGAAAGTAGAATTATAGATGCACAACTTCTTTTCTTCTTTTGGATTTTTTTATCTGATGGTGCGTGCAGGGTAAGGCGAACCTTCATTTTGACTAATTTGTTTACAAATTTCTAAGTCCCTTCTTAAAAATAATGTGAACCAACATGTACCTGATTGATGAGGTGATCTTCATCCCAAGGACTTTTAACAACTATCAGTTCTGGGTATCAGCGTCTTGGTATTTCAAAAGATTTCTATTTCTTCATTTTCCATTGTTAAATGGGTCTATTTATGCTTTTTACATTCTTAAATGAGTCTATGATTTTCCTATTTTTGCCTTTTCCATCGTTAAATGAGTCTATGATTTTCCTATTTTTGCCTTTTCCATTGTTAAATGGGTCAATTTCTTCCATTCCCATGGTTAAATGGGTCTATTTATGCCTTTTCGCGGTAAAATGAGTCTATTATGCTTTTCCACTCATAAATGAGTCTATTTATGCTTTTCCGATTGTGAGTCTATTTTTGCCTTTTCCATCGCTAAATGGATCTATTTCCACCTTTTCCTGTTAAAAGGAGTCTGTTTATGCTTTTCCACTCTTAAATGAGTCTATTTATGCTTTTCTATTGTTAAATGAGTCTATTTTAACTTTTCCATTGTTAAATGAGTTTTTTCCATTTCCATTGTTAAATGGGTCTGTGTGTGCCTTTTCATTGATAAATAAGTCTATTTTTGTTTTGTCAATTGTTAAATGGGTCTATGTGTGCCTTTTCATTGTTAAATGAGTCTATTTATGCATTTTCTATTGTTAAATGAGTCTAATTTCTAGTCTTGGTGAATCCAATCTACAGGTGGAGTTTGTAATGAAAACCACTGATCCATGTTACAACCTCGTGAATTTTTGTTGGCAAAACAAAACATCATGAAATGTCAGTGAGGTAAAATCATTAGAAACCAGGACTGGGCTATATTTGTATTGTTGCCACAAGTACTAAAATAACATAAATTGTAAGGGCATTGGAAAAAAGGCAGTGAGTGAAATAAATAAAGTAGAAAAATAACCTAAAGTTAGAAGTCATAATTTACAACTTCTGTCTCAGCCACTCTCGTGATTTTTATTGAGATACAACATTAATTTATTTGCCAATATCAATTTAATTAATATTTCACAAAACTACTGTTACACCAGTTCATCTATTCTAGCAGTACATTGAATGGATGACAATGGCATATCACTTGATGCACCTTCAGCTATGTAAATTACATTTGGACCAGATAACCAATAGACGTTGCCCAACACCAAGAATCTTCCAATCAATTTCATCGATCCCAGTGCAAATATATATATATATACAAATAGGCCTTTGTGGAATTAGAGCCCTTTGAACTCAATAATTCCCTTCCGGTGCTAACTAAACTTACTGGCCTTGTTCAGCTATTAAATGTTGAAATTATCGATTTCCAAGGGAATACGGTTAAGTGTGCAGAGGCAAAATAAAATGTAAACTTTATGTTCAGATAACTTAAGAAGCAAACATCAGATGAAACTACACTCTAAAAATTTTCAGACAAAATTGGTTTTTTAGATTCATAATGGTTTTTTGAAAAACCAAATTTCAATGCAAAACCAACCTGGATTTTTAAAAAAATCCATGTTGGTTTTTTGCATTGAAATTTGGTTTTTCAAAAAACCATTATGAATCTAAAAAACCAATTTTGTCCCGACATTTTTTAGAGTGTACAACTTGGATTTAAAGGATGTTTTCAGCTTTAATGTCAATTAGTCTGATGGATTTTAAAGCAAAATTGGTCTAACAATGGCCGTCAAAGTGACTGGTCACTGATTTCAGCTGTGCCAACAAAATTTTGAAAACTTCTTGAGTGTCACTTATAAGTATGCCCTTCAGCCACAACCCACTAATTCAGAGAGTTTGTGTCACATCCAAAAAGGTACAAAAAGCAAACTGCAGTGAAACCCCAACAAAGGGAAATGAGAATATCTTTTTAGAATAGTGCCAAAAACACTGAAATCAGTATAAAACATCAATGTTGAGCCTTAGAGCTGTTTGCAGTCCAAACAGTTTCAAAATTAACTTTCAACTTGGTCGTGTGATGTCACTGGCTTAAAACTGTTTTGTTTTTGTCAGCTAGGGTCAATCAGTTGATTCAGTGCTTATATCAAGCTAGCAGCATAGGTGACAATAAACAAGCAAATTAAATGACTTTTAAAAGGTACTTTATCAAGTAAGAAATTAGGAGACTTCAACAGAAAACTGTCAATAATGTGGCAAAGCCAGCTTTCCAATTGAAATACGAAAACTCATTTTTTCAGTGGACCACCAATTCACAAAGAGATACAAGCAGTTAATGGCATTATACTGGAATACTGCTGAAATTTAAGGTTTTGGGCTTGAGCATTTATGACAACCTAAATTTCCACTGAACTGAAATTAGCCCAAAAAAATGCAATAGTTCATAAAAACCAGATCCTGCGATGTCTGATTTGCAGACTTCTGACTTTCACCTAGGCTTGAAAAAGCCTGTGTGAATGTTATTTTCCCATCATAAATTAAAAACGTGTTGTTTTCCTCCAGACTGTTACCATCGAAGACCGGCTCACAAGTTTTGGGGGCTATGTTGCATTTACAATTGGAGATAATATGAATGGAACTGCATATAAATATTCTTAATTGTGTTGTTTCTCAGCCCCTTTAATCAAAATCTATTGTAAATTGGATAAAACATTTCATTTAAACTGAAGTTTAGATCTGCCAAATATTGCAAACTTTGCTTCTATAAATTGTATGGTCAGAATCATTATAATCAGCACAGACTGGTTTATAAACATTACTTATGGCAGTCAATATCAAGACTTACAGGCCTACTCCTGACAGTCAATAGCATCACTTCCACTTTTTCCTCCAGGGTGTATCATAGAAATGAGAGAACATCAGCATTTATTGATGTGATATATTATCATCTACTATTACATACATTTACAGCTTCATAAAATATTCATCTGCTTTATGTCCCTCGCTTTATGTGCTAAGTTCCTTTTCTGTTGTGTGGCGTTGACAATAGACATGCATGTAAGATGCCTTAGGTCTAAAAAATCGACCATGCAGTTTTCTGTTTACAGGCATCAAAAATCGTCGATAACAATTCATATGGAATGACAATATTTTGTAATTGTTTGAAATTACGCAATGAATTTATAACAAGTGATTACGACTTGCAGTTCTTATGTCATTCGACACCTCTGTCAGCCAATCACATGCTAGTATTTCAGGGCGATAATTCCCGTATTCTTTGTTGTCAATTTATCGTCTCATGTTTGACTGTTTGTCTATACGGTACAAGCCGGTTATTCACCGTGGGATCAGGAATATGTGTTTATCACACCTCAGGCTAAAGCCCTCTTGTGATAAATCATATATTCCCTCTCCCATGGTGAATAACTGTGTATGTATTATGCAAGGTCAGTCGGCATACCACTCGTGGTGGTGGTAGAAATGATCATTTGTGATGGTGTCAACATTTTGTCATATCAGAAGCAGAGCGAAAAAGTCTTCATATTTACATGTAGAATATAGAATCATGATATAGGACAAAGCCAAAATATTTTTTTGTCATGGACTGCAACCATTAATCAAGAAACATTTTCAACAGATACTGAGCCCTGGTCTTGTGATCCAGTAATTGACCTGTGAGCAGAAAACTGCAGATAGGGCCTACAGGGTGACCCAAAAAAAAGTTCACACTTTTGTAAAAGAACTTTGGCAATGCACACTGCAGCTGAAAAGTACACAATCTTCATGAAATTACACACAAGGATTTCCCTACATATTGGCAAAGCATTGCTAAAGTGATTTTGTCCTAGTTGCAAAATTGACCTCAGAGTGACCCTTAGTGTAACCTATATCCTTGAAATTTATTCCGTTCAAAGTTTTTGTCTGTTTCCGGCGTATTTTTTTTTTTTTTTAAGTCAGCTGATAGGTTGAATGTCTTGAAGGTTATGCCATTTATGTTTGCCATTGTGATTTGGTCATATTGCGGGTTGTCAAGGCTTTGTGGGAGCAGATTACTTCTGATCAAAATTTACCAAAAATTTGACTAACTACTTTTGAGATCCTGTACTGGGTTTAAACTGGCTTGAATGTGTGTTTATGTTCAGAACATAGTTTGTGCACCTCTAGCTGTGATTTGATGTATTATTCATCCAGGTTGACTATATATTTTATCGGCTCCTTTATGTATAATGAAATATATGGCTCTCCGTCAGCCATCATGGTAGTAATTGCCTAAATTCCATTAATACAATGTGCATGGTCTTGAAACAACATTTTTTGGTTTTTGTAGTAGGTCAACTACATTTCCTGTCAATATTATGACAAAACTTGGATTAAAGCATCCTCGGTAATAATCTACACAATGTGAGATTGTTGGCACACAATGCCCAATCAAGTCCCAACATCTCCATTTCATGTGCCATAATTTCAGAGATAGACATAAAGCAATTCATTCCAAAGGAACAAGGCATATGTTAGGCCTTCATACTTTATTATAACTTCAATATAAGACACTTTTTGATCTTAATTTTCAAATATTTCCTGCTAATATGAAATAATCTCTCCTAAACCTGGCATATTGTGCCGTGCATGACCATTTGACATTATTCTAAGGGGTTCTGATGTTTGCAGGACCACATTTTCCTTTGTTAAACTTCTTTACATACCAGTCAACAAATTTCAATCAGTTTTTTATACCTCAGACCACTCATATTGACATTTTTAACAGCCTTATTCATGCATCCTCTTAAATCCGGCACAGCAAAAATCAAGGACAACTCACACTTTGTTATAGCAGCAAGGTTATGCAGGTATGTCTGTCGTTTTTGCCTTTCATATGCAATTTGTTGATAATTACCAAAAAATGAGCCATAAATCAAAGTCCTGTGGCAAAAATTGATTATCTTATGACCACTCAAAGGACTGTGAACTTTTTTTTGGGTCACCCTGTACATTCGTTTTAAACACAGGCAAAAATATGGTTACTATGGAAAATACAATTTTAGACATACATCTGCATAGCTTCGACAACTTTAAATACCCCCCTCTCCCCCCCTAATTAGTAACGAAACAGAAAATCACTTTCGTGATAGGAGGTTCTGCTGATTTCTGATGAATTTGCAGTCTTGTTCGATACGATATAAATCATTCAAATCAAGAAAATGGTGACGTCACAAAATTCCTGCAGATCTTGAATTAACATATTTGCATCTTTGAAAGGCTGTAGAATCAAAACTACTTGTAGTAGGCTTTTGATATTTGGCAAAAGTACTCTTGGGAAGTAATTTTATCATTTAGATTAAATAACAGAAAATTCCATTTTTTGTCAATAAGACCCCTTTTCCCCAGACTCGTTTCTGTCCACATATCAGTGGACAAGCAAGTAGTGAGTGACGTCACAAAACGTTTGTGAATGAGCGGATGTTGATTACATTGTTCTCTCGACCAAACAAATCACAGAAAGCGGTACTAGCTACCTAAGGTCATGAAATGCCGTGGATCCCAGATTGCTTTTCCCATGGACCGGCCCAAATACTAGTATGCGCTGTTCATATGAATTTGTGCTCCTTTATTAAAATAACAAGCAGAAATTGGAAGTTAACTATAACAACCAAAAGTTCTTCATGCCAAATTAGCTAATCAGGCAAGCTTTTTGGATGCCAAACACTCAAATCTATCACTCTGCAAACAGAGACTACAATTTATTTCACAACATGAATCTGATTCATGCAGATCTACTTCTGAGTGGCGTAAGCCTGGAAGACTCTGCCAGAATACAGATGAAGCACGCGACGCTATTCAATATTGAAAAGTAGAATTTGCCATTAGACACTATATATGCCATGAGAAACTTTTTCACAGGCAATTGAACAAATGCCTCTAAAACGTCTTCTTAATTCTTTCAGGCAAACCCAGATGCCAAAAGGGAAACGTTGGGGATGGTGTCCAAGGTGTTCCTGCTCAAGCAACTGCTGGCGGAGGAAAAAGCTGACGAATTCTGTGAGGTAATTTCATTCTTAGATTTTGTAAACTAAATGCTGAATGAGTAGGCCTGACTTGGTAATCTATTCGATTACTGGCAAAAACTGTCATACGCGAATAAGAGTTACTTTTTTTCTGTGTTAGTTACTTTTTTAGCTACTTTTAACGACAAGACATCGTGTATCACAATACAATCTGTCGGTCATTGTCAATAAAACTGGATGATCTAATATTCATGCTGATGTTTGGAGTTGGGATGTTGTTGGTGCCTTTTTTCTATCACATAATTTTTTTTTTTCTGCCACATAATTTTTTATAGAACAAATTAAGAAAGAAATGAGTTCTTGAATTATTTAATCATAAACATTTTAATTTTGCGAAATAGCAGTGGTGCCGTTGTCGGCTTAAATTCGTAGCAGTTTTTCTTCCAATAGTATAAAAGTAACTAAAAGTAATCAAACTAGAGATGTATTATTATAGGCAAATATTAAGATGTCACTAACGGAACTAAAAATCCACAAAGTGTAAAAAATGACAGGTGACACAATTTTATAGGACCACTGACAAAACAAGAGCAGGTATACTGCCTCCATATCCCCCATGCCCTACACATCTACAAATACGCACCAGAATACCAATTTTAGTTATGCCAAATATTTCCACCAGGGGCACAATTGTGCATACATGTGAGCCAGAATTTACTGTCATGACTTTTCAGTTACGTCTTAGCACAAAAATGTTCTGGATGGTGTCCAAGTTACGTCTTAGACTATCAAGTATTTTTACACAATTCTGAAAAAAAATATTATATTGTCTATGAAATCATTACTACCAGTACTTGTAAACAGTATTTTCGGCTTTTTCATGATAGCATTATCAAAGTATGTGATAAAAATCAATGATTTATGACAAATCGTGAAAAGATGTAACAATGGACACTACAACTATTTTTGAGGTCATCCAAGATGTAACAGTGGACACCAAGGACATGAAAATTGACACCTTGTTGTTCACAATGTGCTTTTCACAGGACATCCACAGACTGAATGGCACTCTTTTCTTGCACTGAAATACTTCCAGAAAGAAAATCTTGGAAAATCCACATTGTCAAGTCTGAATAAAGTCTGCATTGCAGTCATTTGTGGAAGATGTAACATTGGACACAAACATGTGTCCATGTTACATCTTTTCTACATGAACCCCTTTTGGATATTTTCCCAGTGAATTGTGCAGTATTAAACACTGCGAGCTATTCTTTATACAATAAGAAAAACTGGTCATGATCAAAGCATGGTGAATGGCTTTCAGTAAGAGACGCAATTCCATGTTATAGCAACTTGGCCAAGATGTAACATTGTCCAAAAATAATTTCCTGCATAAAAACACTCCTCCCCCAAAATAACACTGAAAGCAAAACCATCTATGATTGGTTGAAATGGTGCAGAAATATGTAAATGTGACATGGATACATGCATTTATGCTAATGATTGACTGTGCATTAAGGAACTAATTATTTGTTCTGTCAGTATAAGTGACCAAGACGTAACATATCAAAAATTTGCAATTTATGGTCACAGATTCTTGAGAAACCTCACTCAGAGAGAACATGAATTCATTTTGGACACAAATATGGTGTAAAAAGTACAACTTGCAATAGTAGTTTTGGTGATAGCTAGAATATGAACCTTGCATTTGAATGTTCTAAGATGTAACAACTGTGTGGACACCAAAGTGGTTGGGAAACTTTTACCCATATTTGTGTAATTCGCTTTTAACTGATGAACCAAAGTACGTAAAATCATATTTACAAACATCTGAACAGTACGTCAAGTTGTGATTTATGGCTTAACAACAACCACCGAATCTCGCATAACTTTTTTTATTTCGTGGACACCACAATATTTTGTCGATTTTGTCCACCTTCTCCATCTTGATCCAGCTATGAATTGAAAAATAAAAATATCTGAGCCATGAATATGGCATATATGTTGGGGCAGTTACTTCCCCTACCAATTTGTCAAATTTTCGTTTGAATAGATATCATCAAAAGAGTTTTATTCAGCTTTAAATTGTCATTCTAAGACGTAACACAAAAAGTCATGACAGTAAATTCTGGTTCATGTAAGGAGGTGGAGACACCTGGGGTCGGAGTTTGCTTTTAAAAATAACATGGCTGCAGGCCAAAAGCACAGCAAAAAGTATGTGGAATGTGGAAATGGTTATGATATTTATTGATTTATGGTCAGATTTGACAAGTTTAGGGGGGTCTTTGAATGTTGGGAAAGGATGAGCATTGTGCATTGTGTGGTGTTTGAGATATTTGATGGACGCCATGACATGGAGACTAAAAGTAAAATCCCCCATAGCATAGCATGGGGGATAATTAGCATACCCTTCAGTGATCATGTCTATCAATGAGTGGTAGGCCCTAATTCAGCGAGTGCACAAAAAGGCTGAAATGAAGAATAAATAATATTGAATAGCGAAACTGCAAAACCTCTTATCCCCAGGGCATTTATGTTTCACTAATGAGGTTTTTCACTGTCACCAATATAATGATAATAATTACTTAACTTAAATATCATTTATCATTCGCAAATTGTAAATCTGCTTTGATTTATTATGTTACTGTTTTAGATGAGAGCTTCATTAAATGCCGCGGACAACTCGGCAAGTGGCCAGCCTCTGGATTTAGAGGCTATCGAAGAATATTCGGAAAAGCGAGACGCAGAGGAAGACCAGGAACTAGTTGAAGAATGTGCGAAAACTGCAAAAGAAGTAACAGGAGATGAAAGCAAATAGTTAATTAACATTCATGTAAATATCGCTTCACTTCAATGTTGTAACTTGTGGTAATATGTCAAGTCATTTGTTGACGTAAATCTTTAAGGTTGGAAAATAGGAGCTTAATTGTAACACATTTTATTTTATTTGGAATGTTGTAATATATAGTCATTATCTGCTAATATATGTTGAGCATTACAATTTTGATGTATCTATATATTTACATGTATTAATAGTGGCAATAATAGGCTTTGGAGCTTTTTGTTTTGCTTTGTTCTGTTACAATAATTGGAAGGTAAACCTTAAAATAATTCATCCTAATGACTTAAATATAAATTAATTCCCATTTTTTTATTTCAAATGTCATGGAAAGTAAATTAAAAGTTGATTGATTGATTGATTTGGTAAAATCTTACCAATAGCAAATGTTTAGGGGCTGAACAGGTTATATTTAGGGGACTATGGATTTTCGCCATGGTTCAGATTTTTCCTCGCATCAAGCAAAGACACACTACTCATTGGGCGCAAAGCAG
This sequence comes from Platynereis dumerilii, assembly GCA_026936325.1. Taxonomy (NCBI): domain Eukaryota; kingdom Metazoa; phylum Annelida; class Polychaeta; order Phyllodocida; family Nereididae; genus Platynereis; species Platynereis dumerilii. The sequence continues at coordinate 97,555,302 of JAPTHN010000003.1, forward strand.
CGACAACATTTTTACTGCAAATTAACATTAAGGTACCCTATAGGCTATATAGCTAAAGGCGGGAAAAACTTTTTCTGTTCTATTTTTCATACACTAGACTAACTTCTTATTTTCAAGAAAAATCCATACAGTCATTATATCACCTCATAATACATACCAGGATAACAAACGTTTGTAAATTGGCCCAATTCTGTCAATTTTGATTGAAAACTGCAACTTGAATTTTGAGGTCTATAGTATGGCCTAATTATAAAAGTTGTCATGTTTTTTTTTAAATGTGTATCACTGCTGAAGTAAACCCTAGAAATGTGTAATAAAAGAGAAACACTGTAAACATGTTGTTCATGAATTAAGTGTCAACCAAATTCTGTGATATGTATTGGTTATTAATAACGGGAGAGGGGATATGTGATTTATCACCCAAGGGCCTCAGCCTGAGGTGTGATAAACATATATACTCGATCCTGTGGTGAATAACCAGCTTATACCATAAGACAAACAGTCAAACAGTCAAACGTGAGACGACAAGTGGACAACAAAGGATATAGTGAAATACAGGCTTGTGTTTGGCTGACAGAGGTGTCAAATGGTATAAATGCTGTGATAATATTTTATTCAATGTTGTGATAATCGTAACACTTCACTGGTTTCATGGTAATAATTTGCTTCAGGGATGTCAAATTTTCAACACTGATATGTTATTGGTGTTCAGTATCCACTGCTAACTAAGTAACATGCACTGCATTAAATAAATGTCTATAACAACGCAATCTGAACTTCTGATGTTGCTTTTATTGTTTACTACAAAATAAATGTTTTGGACATTACTCATCACACTAAGACAGATGATGACAAGTTGGCATTAAAGATATGTAACTAAGACAGATGATAAGTTGGCATTAAGGATGCTATCAAACTAAGACAGACGATGACAAGTTGGCATTAAGGATGCTATCTAACTTAGCCCTGGACCCCTGTACTGGGCAGGGGTCATGGATCCTCCCATTGGAAAATCATGAGATTTGAAAAACAGGGTTTGGGAGCATCAGGTTATCTCGAAAAATATCTTTAGACTGTTCATTTCAACTATACCACCTAAAAGTGTGAAAGATTTGCTGCTGGCGGCACCTATTTCTACATTTCTACATGTTAACATCAATGAACACTCACCCTGTGAATTTCAAGAAATGATTTTTTTCTTTATGGCGTCTCCTCATTGCTTGAGAGAGAGGGACGTCATAACAAACGTTTATTATGTCATAGGTAATTTTAGTGACGTCACAATTATATCAAAGTGAGGCTGATGACTATCTGTCACAATTTTTTTTGACATTTCTCTCATTTAAAATCAAGTTTAAACATCTCAATCTTTGTGGAAAGGCTTTCAAAAGTAGTGCCGTCAGCAGTAAAATGTGCAGGCTACCCAAATCTAAAATTTCATCCCATTTTGATAAGAATTGTTTAATCCTGACCAATTCTTCCGATACCATGTCAAAATCTCAAGATATCTAACTTGAGTATGTGACATTTGCCTGAATTTCACAATCTAGATTCAATACCATTTTGATTGACATAACATTATAATACCAGGTGTAACGTGCAATGACAATAACAATGACAACGACAAAAACTTTATTAATCCTTATTCAGGAAACTTGTTTTGCAGACATGAACAACAATAAAATTATGTAAAAACAATTTTTAAAATTCAAGGCCTGATAAAAGCCAACTGAGATCCCAGCATTCCTGATTCCTTTTGGCAATTGATTATCTTTAATATTTTCTGTTTTCTCAAGTTATGCGAATATTGATTATAACCGGTTTACATGGGTGAGTAGAGGTTTTGCTGAAATCGAAAGTTATGTGAACGACGATTATAATTAGTTTCCTTCAGTGGGTAGAGGTTTTGCCTTCCTAATGACTTCCAACAGTTTCTTTGGATCAACTCTGAAATCGCAAAATTTACCACGATACATCTCAGCATATTCCCGTGTGATGTCTTTGTGTCTACTCATCAGTTCAGAAGATCGTTCATAATTGGAGACCTCAGTTGCTGTTACAAGAATGAAGTGCACAAAATGTCGCACAGGCACGTTATATGTAGAGTCGAAGGGCCAGCCAAACTGCGGCCAAGCGATTTCAATGACAGTTAAATTTTGGCGCATGAAATGAGCCCAGGAGATCGCTGCTCCATGGACTCCAACCAGAACGTCTGTGCAGTGAATAGTTTCTAATTGTTTCAGGAGAGTCATTTTCTCAAAATCTACAATTTGCGTATTGACGTATCCGGCTTTGATGAGCGTTTTCTGTACGTCGTTTATATTTAACCAAATACGTTTATCTCTCTTGATAAGAGTTATAGTGTTCCGAGGGCATAACTTCCCATTCACTTCATAATGAAGTTTAAGATGACGGCTTCCATTGTGTATGTGATCAAGATGGAGTTGATCCGAAAACAAGCCATAACGATAACAAACCCTTCCAGGGTGGTAACAGTAATTGTATCCATACTGCTTTGTGGCTTGTGTTTGTTCTAAGGCTTCCAGGAAGAATGAACTGAAATTTCGTCTGAAGCAAATGTCATCCAGGGGCTTGGAGAAGTAGACATGTGCCTTTTGCGTTAAATGGGAATCACGCCAATATTGTAGCAAGTAATAAAACGGGAAATAATACTGAGTGATGTAATGATAAATGTTTTGTGGGAAGTAAGCGAAGATGAATCCATTAAATAAAGCTGTGTGGTCCTTCATTATAGTATGATCTTCGGGTACAGGAAGAGATGTAAATCGTACTTCCATGTGTTTCACTTTGTGCATCTTGTTTTCCTTGGCATTATATGCCACTAATGTCCTGTGTAAACTTACATTGCATTTATTTGACATATCAACAGGTTCCGTAGGGGGTGGGATACATAGCCATTCCACAATTTTGATGTCCTCCTCTGTGTTAGATTTCGCAGTAGGCCTATTATATATTTTTTTAGCCTTATTATTATCCACTGAATTGAATTTAGGGGTTACACGAAGTTCTCTTTGATGATTTTGACCAGCTTTAGTTGTATCCTCTTTGTAAAATTTGGAAGTCACATCAACCTTTCCTTGAGTGAGTGCACTGTGTTTAACTTTTGCAGTAACATTTGCCTTTCGATTAAATGTTTTAATAATTTCTCCATCTCCTTTCAAATTTAGAGGAACATTTTCATCAAGAGGTCTTCCATTTCTTCCAACTTGAATGTGTACCGGTGTGGCAGTGAAGACATTCTGCATTTCCAGGAATAATGCTATTGTTCCAAATATAATTAAGACATACCACAAGCATTTTTGCCGCATCATTATCTGAAAATGGTTTAAAAAACACATAAAAAGAATGACTATTTTATTTGTAACATTTGAAAATAACATGTCAATGAGAAAATGATGGGTGATAACAGAAATGCCATGATTTAGTTTGGTATCAGAATTTCTGTAACAAGCAAAAAGGCAATTTCAATAGCAGCACATATATAGCCTAAGACCATTATTCAAAACAATTAAATAAGCAAAGGTGCAGTTCATCATAGATCCGTCACATCACTGCATTGAAACTCAGGAACTGGTAGCAATTCAGTGCATTATGAGGAGACTGGAGCTCTAACCACTTTGAAAATTTAAAGCCATCTACAATTCTACATTTTTTGGATAATTTCTCATTTTAAATATGATGTGCCCATGGCATGCATAATAAGGCACAGAAACATATAAATTCACATGGTGCATTGGGACACAAAATTTACACAATTTGACATATTTCAACTTGCTTACGATACTAAGCCCAGGTTAAAAAGCTAAAAACATGTTAGCCACATAAGGCTTGTTTTTTCCTCTGCATTCTCCTTCCTGCAACTTTGTTTACAGAGCCTATTCCAGACAATATCAATCTATGAAATGGTTGGGTAGGGTGTAGCAGTGTAAATATTAGGGCCCCCTGCAAGGGTCTGATGGGACCATGTGGTCAGTCCCGCTCCCGCCTACTCCTGGCCTGTCTGCTTCCATTCCTGTCCCACTCCCGCAAAATTTATCAATTTCAATCCCACTCCTGTCCCATCCCGTCAATTTGAATCCCACTCCCGTCCCATCCCATAGCAAATTTGACATGAGACTCCCGTTCCCATTCCGAAGAGAAAATTTGCATTAAAAAAGAAACCCTGCAAACATGCTGTTCATGAATAGAGGGTCGACCAAGTTCTGTGATACGTATTGGCTATTCACCAAAAGAGAGGGAATATGTGATTTATCATCCGAGAGCTTAGCCCAAGCTGTGATGTTCATTGTTTGTTAAATGTTTATTCAAGTGACATATGCGTAGAGTCAATAATTATATAAGTGTTAGTACAAGTAAAGAGAAATAGGTAATTTGGTTAAATCATCAACATCCACATCCAGCCCACTGAGCTTACAAGTCATTTTCACACTGTGTTTTACTGTTATGAGTGGCCAAAAATATGATATTTTATATAATTAATATTAATAACCATCATAGGATTTTCTATGTAAGATATAAACGTAATATTATTTATATGCATATATACTTCTGTTAAAAAAAGTGAAAAATATAGGAAATATAAAGTTAGGTTAAATTACCATCAGCAATACGCACAACCCAATTTCATTCTGTAACACAATCAAACAGAAAATATAATTGTTACCAATGGCTACTATATACAGAGAATTAAATTCTAAAAAGTATTCATACAAACGAGGTAAACTTTCTATTTTCATTCATAACAATGATCATAAAAATTTAGCAGTGTGAGCAAAATATTCAGGGTTCATAACAAGTTCCCATTGTTCTTGAACATTCATTACAAGAAATTCATCATAATGTAATATTGATGTCACTGATATATTTACTCCTCATATCAGAGTGGAAAGGCATCCAAAGAGGAAATGGTATGATAAACACATATTCTCGATCATATGTTGAATAACCAGCTTATACCATGAGACGGCCATTCATACAGTCAAACATGAGTTGATAAGTGGACAACAAAGAATATACGAATCATCGCAGTAAAATACAGGCTTGTGTTTGGCTGACAGAGGTGTCAAATGGTATAAATGCTGTGACAATATTTTATTCAATGTTGTGACAATCGTAACACTTCACTGATTTCATGGTAATAATTTGCTTCAGGGATGTCAAATGTTTTATGTTATTGGTGTTCATTATTCACGTATGCACTGCTAACTAACTAACATGCACTCATTGCACTGCTTTAAAATAAATGTCTATAATAACACAATCTGAACTTCTGATGTTGCTTTTATTGTTTATTACAAATAATGTTTTGATCTTTATTCATTTGCATGAGATCAAATAGTCTGCATGAGATCAATAACGTCAATAACCGGTTTCCGTAGGTGAGTGGAGGTTTTGCTGAAATCGGAAGTTATGCGAACCTTGATTATAACTAGTTTCCTTTAGTGGGTAGAGGTTTTGCCTTCCTAATGACCTCCAACATTCTCTTCGGATCAACTCTGAAATTGCAATATTTACCAAGATTCTCCTCAGCATATTCTCGTGAGATGTCTTTGTTTCTCCTCATCAGTTCAGAAGATTGCTCGTAATTGGAAACATTGGTTGCTGTTACAGAAATGAAGTGCACAAAATGTCGCACGGGCCCAATGTATGTAGCGTGGGAGGGCCAGCCAAACTGCGGCCAAGCGATTTCAATGACAGTTAGATTTGGGCGCATGAAATGGGAAGCCCAAGAGATTCCTGCTCCATGGACTCCAACCAGAACATCTGTGCAGTGAATAGTTTCTAATTGTTTCAGGAGAGTCATTTTCTCAAAATCTACAATTTCCGTATTGACGTATCCGGCTTCGATGAGCGTTTTCTGTACGTTGTTTATATTTAACCAAATGCGTACATCTCTCTTGATAAGAGTTATAGTGTTCCGAGGGCATAACTTCCCATTCACTTCATAATAAAGTTTAAGATGACGGCTTCCTTTGTGGATGTGATCAAGATATCGTTGATCTGAAAACAAGCCATAACGATAACAAACTCTTCCAGGATGGTAACAGTAATTGTATCCGTACTGCTTTGTGGCTCGTGTTTGTTCTAACGCCTCCAGAAAGAATGCACTGAAATTTCTTCCGAAGCATATGTCGTCTAGGGGCTTGGAGAAGTACACATGGGCCTTTTCTGTCAAATGGGAATCACGCCAATATTGTAGCAAGTAATAAAACGGGAAATAATACTGGGTGATGTAATGATAAATGTTATGTGGGAAGTAATCGAAGATGAATCCATTAAATAAAGCTGTGTGGTCCTTCATTATAGTATGATCCTCGGGTACAGGAAGAGATGTAAATCGTACTTCCATGTTTTTCACTTTGTGCGTCTTGTTTTCCTTGGCATTATACGCCACTAATGTCCTGTGTAAACTTACATTGCATTTATTTGACATATCAACAGGTTCTGTCGGGGCTGGGATACACAGCCATTCCACAATTTTGATGTCTTCTTTTGTGTTAGATTTCTCAGTAGGCCTATTATCAATTCTTTTTGCCTTGTTGCTACCCACTGAATTGAATTTAGGGGTTACACGAAGTTCTCTTTGATGATTTTGAGCAACTTTAGTTGTATCCTCTTTGTTAAATTTGGAAGTCACATCAACCTTTCCTTGATTGACTGCACTGTGTTTCACTTCTGCAGTAACATTTGCCTTTCGATTAAATGTTTTAATAGTCTCTCCACCTCGTTTCAAATTTAGAGGAACTTTATTTTCGTCAAAAAGTCTTACATTTCTTCCAACTGGAATATGTACAGGTGTGCCGATGAAGACATTGCGTATTTCCAGGAATAATGCTATTGTTCCAAATATAATTAAGGCACGCCACAAGGATTTTTGCCACATTATTATCTGTAAATGGTTAAAAAAACACATTATAAAAAGACCCACTAATTTATTCATAACATTCGAAAATAACATGTCAATGAGAAAACGATGATTATAGAAATGCCGTGATTTACTTTCGTATCAGAATTTGTCTAATAAGAAAAATAGCAAAATTTTTCAACAACAGTACTTATATAGCCTAAGGCCACTATTAAAAACAATAGGAAAAGGTGCATTCAATCATAGATCCATCACATCACTGCACCGAAACTCAAGAACTGCAGGCGATCGAGTGAATTACGATCAGTCATCTCGAGGAAGAACACGCCAGAGTATGAGGTAATCCTCAGGCAGCTAGCTCACAGTGAAAGAAGGGAGCTCAAATGGCTGGACGGTTGAAGTCGAGAAATCCTGCAGCTGTACAACCTACCCCTTGTCCTCGAGCTTGTGAGACTCTGTTTCAAGAAGGAAGAACTGAAGGAAGAAGTAAAGAAGATGACAACAAAGCGCTGGCAAGACCACTTAATAAGTGAGGCATCAAAAATGAAGAGCCTGCGTTACCTGAACTTGAAAAATGTGCAGCGTCAAAGAGGGGCATCCAGTATGGGACACCGGAACGGACCCAAGACAAGTACCTATGGCTGCTGTAAGGGCTCAACTATTGACAGGAAGATATCCACGAACTGGTCTGAGTTACGCAGGAAAGCACAGAGTAGACATCTGCCCTTACTGCTCCGAGAGGGAAGCAGAGACAACCGCCCATTTCGTACTGAGATGCAACTTCCACAACGCTGACAGGGCATCATTTATCGGCAAGTTAGAAAACATTACCAAGAAGAACATCAATGGTCTCCCCGAAGATGAAAAGATTCGCATCCTGCTTGATCCAAGTCATCTTACAACATCCAGAGAAGAAGCCACTATCCTGGAGAAGACAGCTAGAGCAACCTACTTTAAAATGCACCATAGAAGAGCAATGAGAGATGGAACAGGGTCAATGAAAACCTGGATCACAAAGAAAATACAGAGAGGGTCCCTGACGAAGAAGGCGTCACAGACGAAAATGAAGCGGACGATGGTACCGAGGCAAGCAGTGGAGAGCGAGGTAACCAATGGCGAACCATATGAAGACGGTGCTGGAGCAGAGAGAGTGAGAAGCTTCGCCTCCCCCCCCCCAAACTACTACATACCCCCCTCTCCCCTAAAATGTACCAGGATGGCCAGGGTTCTCCTAAATGAAGAGGAGGAACATACATACAATACAAGTATGCAAGTATGGAGGCTCTGCTACACCCTCCACAACCATTTCATAGATCGATGCTGTCTGGAATAGGCTCTGTAAACAAGGAAACTTGCAAGAAGGAGAATGTAGAGGAGACAACAAGCTTTATGTGGCTAACACGTTTTTAGCTTTTTAACCTGGGCTTATTATTGTGAGTAAGTTAAAATATGTCAAATCGTGTGTCCCAATGCACCATGTGAACTTTCCTTTTTGTGCCAGATCATGCATGCAATGGACACATCATATTTAAAATAAGAAATAATCTAAAAGAAATAAAGAATTGTAGCTGGCTTTAAATTTCCAAAGTGGTTAGGGCTCCTGTATACATATCAAAATATTTACATATCTATGAAATTTAGACACTATGGGAAAAAGAAAGTTTTTATGCATATTTAATATATAGTATGCAACAAATATACGATTTTGATATCCACTTTTATGTTTTATTACTAACCCAGCCTGGGATTGAACCCTGGCCTGTTGGGTGGCAGGCAGGGGAAGCTATCCATTAGACCACGGCATGCCTGCAAAGCTAGGGATATATAAATATTCATAGGCTTTGACATGACCTCCTGGGAGGTTCTATAGGGATTTGTCACTTGAGGTGCTGTACTTGTTCAGTGAAGAAAACTGAAACAATCAACTATGTAACATAAAACAACTACGAACCAAGTTGACATTGATTAGCAAACAATTTAGGATTATAGGTGAATTAACCCATCATCATTAACAACAAATGCTTTTTGTATTTAAGTTATGTTTATTTCAGCTTGAAGTCGTGTTCAAAGTGTTGTTGTGCTATTTTCTTCAATGTTAGGATACACATGTATTGCAGCACTGAAAACCAGCAATTTAAGGGGATCCGTGAATAGAATAGTTATCACACCTACAATCATTTGCAACCCATGCAGGCTGGGCCTCAATGTTCTGCTAATTTTGCAAACATACTATCACAGGAAGTGACTACAATAATTTTATAGAATTATTTCTCATGCTTTGTGCTGAAATTTCTGCCGCAAAGAAGTCAACAGAAATAATTTAGAGAACTCATAGTGAATTGTATTGTGGTATTTGAAAGGTTTGAATAATATTTTGAAGCCCATTTAAACTTGGCCCAGGGGGAGGCAGATCATGTGTTGGAACAGCCAGCTGCAGTAAACAGAAGGCTAAATAGGATTATTACCCTCTTATTAATGACATTTTTATATGTAAACTGTGTTAGATAAGTCAAGTTGGTCTAATTACATTTATTTGTAGTGCAAGCAGTGGATGACACTTTGTTAAAATGTCAAAAAGTGATTTTTTGTGGAACCCCCCCCCCCCACAAGCAGACAGCCAAATTTTGCATGGGAAGTGCTGCCATCTTTGCCCACTGTGCACGGGCAGGTGTGGCTGGCTGAATTTTAAGAGGATCCAAGTGACTCGACTATGCAAGATCCTTTGTGGCATATAAATTTGAAGGTTTAAGGTCTTTTATAATTGATTGCGAAACAACAAGTAATTTAATGGTAAAGAACACACAATCATTATGATGCTCCTCACTCAATTCATCAAGTCACAATGGAGCATAAATACATGAATTAGAGATCTATATTTAGAAACTCCTGAACCTAATTTGTACATACAAACTGATGACACTATTTCACATGGTTCTGGAAGACCCACTAAAAGGTAGAAGATAGAATTTCAATAATTCATCCTAAAAAAACAGCTAGCTCTGCCAGGGATCTGTAATCTAAACAGTTCAACAAAAATAAGTCCCCTTCTAAATAAACTTTAATATCTCAAAGATTCCTTCTCAGATTTTTATGAAAGTTGGATTGAATTATAGGCCTGTATATCGACCCTAAATGTTTGTATTTTTAGATCAGTTGCATTATTCCTGGCTTAGCCAGCAGCCTTTGAGTGAGCCCCTGTTTTCAAAAATCTGTGGCTTTTCCAAGGGATATGAATAATTTGACCAAGCGGCGGAAGCCACCAGCTGGGGCATACTTCATCATTATACTGGAGAAAATCTGTTTCTCAATCATATTTAGTGGACAACTGAGGACTTCTTCTGTAATCTTTTCATAGTTTAGGTTCCTTAGGTGACATTAGAAATAATTTGAGTGGAGTCAGAGCACCTTTTGGAAAACATTTTTTTGGAAAAGTCGAAACTTCAAATTATTGAAAAGAGCCTTCATATAGGAAAGACAAACAGTCTATTAATCTGTAATCACCAAAAAAGAAGACATCTCAGTAATACCAACTTACTACTCAATCTTGATGGTGAAAATATCGAACAGGTTAAAAGCTTAAAATATTTAGGTGTTGTTATTGATGAAAACTTGAAGTACAAGGAATACATGGATGCATTAATAGGCACACTAAATAGATCAATTGGTATCCTTAGAAGAGCATCCAGATATGTCGATCAGATAACTAGAGTCACTCTGTATTACACACTAGTATTGCCTCATATTGATTACTGCAGCACTGTTTGGGGAAATGGTGTCTGCAAGAGAGACCTACTGAGATTACAGCGTATCCAAAACAGTGGAATGAGGATCATTCTTGAATGCCACTATCGGACTCACATCAATGACATGTTAAAATCATTAAAGTGGCTTAACATCGAACAGAGACTAAACTACAATCTATGCTGTCAAATGTGGAAAATCATTAACAAAGAATCCCCAGACTACCTTACCAGCATAGCTGAAGAAGTCAACTGTGTACATACGTACAACACGCGGGCGGCTACCCGAAGAAATATTTATGTAACAAACAGTCACAAAAGCTCCTTGAAGATGAATGGTACAAAGATGTGGAATTCATTGCCCACCGATATCAGAGACTGTGATAATTATAAAAGCTTTAAAAGGATGGTTGTTAGACACTTATACATGGAATCTTAGTTTTTAACTCAAATATTTTGAACTGTTTTTACGATTATATACATCCACTGCTTTTAAATTCTACTAAATTGCCAAATTTTATCCCTGTATTTATTTTAATTTGAAGTTATGTCAGTATTATATATAATGTATGTGTTGAAAGTCGTTTATGAGGGCTCCAAAGCCAAAACAGTGTATTGCTGATATTTGGACTCCCGAATAAAAACTTGTCAAAAACTTGTCAAGAGGGGTAGGAGCACTCAGGGTCGGATGGCTCAGACACAAATGAAGCAATTGTGCTACAATTGCAGAGGCATAATGTCAATATGCTGGCCTACAAATATGATAACTTTAACAGTAATCTGTAGCTGTGTGTTTTATTTTCAAGATGTATCACTAACACCTGAGCTTGTAATTGAGCCTATGGCTCATTAGCAAAGGAATAAATATGTTTAAACCAACAGTAATCTGAAAAGAGGTTCTTGAGATATTCAAGTTTTCGTAAATGGGGACTTAATTTTGTTGAATGGTTTATGAAGATATGCCATCTACAAATATTTTGTAATCTCCTGAGATTATTATCAGAGTAAAAATCTTCATCAAAACAAAATAATAAAACGTTATAAGTGCATTACATAAATGAAAAGTTCTAATAAAGTACTAAAAACAACACAGACTAACTAAACAAGACTGTAGACAATTAAATAGCAAAAACTCACAAGAATATTTCGAAGCATCAACATTATGACTCACAAAGTGCTTTTTTCACGAATGACCCTCGCCTTCTCCATAAAAGTGGGAATAGCTGCAACAGAAGTGCTAGCAAACGCCAGACAAAACAAAATAACAGAATATTTTCAACAATTCTCAGTTTTATTAATAATGTTAATATATTATGTATACATGCATATATTAAAGGGTGGTATTTCAGAACATGTATGCACTGCAGTGAAATTGGTCCAAATATTCATTTATGTTGTCAAGCTGAGCCAAAATTAAATTGATGAAAGTAAATTTCAGGGTGTTGATTGGCCATTGAATTTCAATGTGCTTACGTTTGGTGTATGGTTGGACTTATTGATTGATTGATTTCCATTGTTGGCATACATACACATATGTATGTAAGTTAAATTGCTTTAAGGCATGGACTATATGATGCTGTGAACAAGAAAATTAATAATCATTCTGCACAATTGCCTCAAGTTGTGGTTGTATGTCCATACATGTATATTTACTTCAAATGTATTGTCAGATTTATGGCTAAAATGTATTCATTTCTTTCAGAGAGTTTCTTGGAAAGTCGATCATGCCTATTCTATGGTGTGGTGCAGCTCCATTCCTGATTCTTTTTATGGAAGTTCTGCATGGGTGTTCATACTATCCAGTATTAAATGAGAACTTGCTAAAATAACATTCCTTTGCCATTATCATATTTGTGCAGCAGTGGGTGGGCATTCTTGAATGCTTCAACAAATGATGTTTTCTTCTTGATTCGTGTTTGTTTTAAGAGAGGAAATGACATTGAAAAGGTAATTTCTGTCGAAATTCATCCAGACCAATTGTGCCAAATTACGAGTTGGCTAGCCACACAAATTCTTTAACTTCAGTAGGCCTATCAAGCAATTGAATTGTGATTTTTTTTTTCAGAATAACCAGACAGAAAGATTCTATGTATTAACTTACATTTCAATATTTTTTTGTGGAGGATTCTATAAGCATCTAAAAAATCTTTATGATCTGTTTTGACTGTCACATAGTACACAAAAATATTGCTCTCCTAGTGTAAGGACAGCCAGATATAAATTTATGCATCCCTCTTGGTGTCAGGTATTATCCCCCATCAAGTGCATTATCAGCCACCACATAGTGTGATCTGTGCTGTGTGATCTGCCTGCTCAGATCACACACCTTAGTTACCATAGCAACGCAGCATAACACAGCACCTTGCTGCCTGCTGAGCAGTGAAAACTGTGCGTAATTTTCAAACGACATGACTATGATTGAAGGATATTTATTCAGGCAATGATTATCTTAGCACCATCAAACTTTCAGGAATCCTTTAACAGTGTATATTGGGTGTTGTCTTCAAATGGTATGGTTTTCTGGCCTACTGATAAAAAGTAACAGAGGTATTAGTAAAGAAAAGTCGCAAAAAGCAGTGAAAAGTATGGAAAAAGTCATGAAAATTGACCTGAAAATTGTTGTTTCTGTTGTGGCTAAAAATTGATTGCTTCGCACCAGTAGAACATAGAACCTTAAAAATTGGCATGAGTGTTACCAGATATATGTTAGACATTGTGTGAAAAGTGCAGTACTATACATGGAACAGCTTTTTTGTACCGGCGATGTGAGTAACAAAAAGGAATGAACTTTTAAAGGTCAAAAATGCAACTCAAAAGCAAAAAAGGTTGTTGCGGTTTTAATTTTTTTGTGCTAAAAGTTTTTAGTCTATAAACATCAAACTTGCCAAGCCTCCAGGAAACTACTATAGCAAAAACATCTGAAAGTTTCATCATTCTATTATTCAATAATTTTGAATGATGCCTCTTCAATTTGCGAGGGTGAAAAATCTGCAAAAAGTGCAAAAATGATAGTTTCTTGTTCACTAAAAAGATTCTCTTTCTCTCACATATAAATATAGTACCTCAATATTTTGCATTCTGCAAGGCATATACATTTTACAAAGTATGTGAGATTTCATATTCATAGAATAATTTTCTGATGTGCCACACCTCTATGAAGTCCAGAAAAGCAAATACCATAAAAACAAACTTTGGCCCCGCAAATTGGCCTAAGTACAGGCAAATTTAGCTTAGATTAAGTTAAAATCGACATTTTATCATACTATAATATATAGAAATTGATTCCTGTGACTCTCTTTGCTTACATTGTTAAAGTTGTGGCTGGGGGATAAAAGGGAAACCCAACTCGTCAGTGATCTGTTTGGTCAGATCAGACTCGGAGGGCGCTACGCGCCCACCTCGTCTGATCTGACCAAACAGATCACTGACTCGTAGGGTTTCCCTATATGACCCTACATTTTGGTCCCTGTTTTTGGCTGATAAATGCAAGGGGCCCAACGCATCTATTATGAGTAGGTCAAGATCTATACTCTTTTCCGAATTTTAAAAAATGTGACTCTGATAAATCTTCCTTATAACAAAGACTTGTTTTCCTGTTGACCTTTGACCTTCAATGACATTAATCTATCATTATGTCCCTTTGAGATCTTACATGTGGTTTCATATTTCATAAATGACACTTTTGTTTCTCATCAAGGCTGATAAGAAATTAAACTGAGGTCGAAGCTTTCTGGGTTGCTTTTATAAAGCAAAATAAGTTCATATTTTGCATATATATATTTAAAAAAAAAGAATTTCAAAAAGTCAAATTGTTTGGTAAAGCCCTTGGAACCCACTATATGTACTACATCAGTTCATACCTATCCTATATCACGTTACAAGTTGATAAAATGAAAAGCAATAACACTGTAAGGACAATTAATGTACATGTACCAAGAAACGAGAAATGGTTTAACATTAAATGTATACGAGCAGCATATCAAATAATAAATCAAGATATGGTGTTCATCTTGTAATGGAATAAAATTTTGACTTATGGGGAATTGTGATGATTTAGAGCTTTTTGCAGATTGGTGGTCCACTGAAAGAATTAATTTTCTTATTTTCAATTTGCAAACTGGCTTTGCCACGTCATTGACAGTTTTCTGTTGGTCTCCTAATCTTCTTATTTGATGAAATACCTTAAGTCATTTAATTAGGTTTGTTTATTGTCACCTATGTTGCTAGATATGAGAAGCATCGAATTAACTGATTAATGATACCTGACACAAACAAAACATATTAAGCCAGTGAGATCACACGATCGACCAAGTTGAAACTTGAAAGTCAATTTTGAAACTGTTTGTATCGCTAATCCGCAAACAGCTCTGAGGAAAGTTGTTGCACTACTGAGACGAATAACAAGTGCTTACAGAAAAGTACTACCCTGTCCTGCCATGTCATACAATAAGCAGTGAGGGATCAATGCTACCAAAACAAGTCAACTACAGAGTCATATCACTCATCGATGAGGGCATAGGTTATTTCGCAAAGATATAAGTAAATAGTTCATTTCTATGCTGTGGATAGGGTCTGGTGTGAGTTCATTGATGACCACAAACAGCTGAAAACCCTTTCAGTGCACCAACCTTCCATCTCCTCTCAATCTCTGCATATATGTTTTTATTTTCCCCACTTCATTACATTTTCTGTAAAAGCTTTCTGTTATTCCTCCTGATTATAATTAATTAGGCCTATATCAATTCTATTATACATTCTATTACACATTCTACAAGATAATATTTGGAATTGACAGAGTGTATCATATAGCACGTAACAGGAACTACAAATAGATCTAATTTCTAGGAACCACAAACATTCAGAATTACACATTAAGTGTAGATATAAGGTTAACCCCAAATGATAAGAATATGTATAACTAAATTAACACTGTGGGAAAATGGTCATATTTGCATAAACATGTGAACAAGCATGTAGTTGATTTGTTAATTGGCTTTATATGTCATGACAACTGTTTGTCTAAAATTATCCTTGATTTGTTTTTAATGATAATTTTGATAGGTGTAACAGAAAAACAATAGCCTAATATAGGTATACAATTTCCAGGAATATCACTTAAATTTAATTAATATCTCCCAGAAAATGTTTTACTTTTTTATTATCAACATTAAAGCAGATTTATGGAGCCTGTGGCCAGTTGCCAGGATTGGGCCAGGAAACTTTTAACTATCAACTCCCACATAAAACAGGCAGTCTGCTGCTGCTGGGGGGTGCATTGAACCATTCATTATATCTGAAGGGTGATAAACTTTGCCAGCACCCCTTTTGATTTCTTTGGTACCCTCATAATGTTGCTCAGTAGCTTGTTACCCCCTCCCTAAAACACCCCCCCCCCTTCAGCAGAGAGAAACAAAAAGCATGTCAAAATATTGGCTTATCAGCATTACAAGGACTATAGTTTTAGTGATATTTTATCTTAAAATATTAACATTGACTTAGTTCTTGGGGTTCTTATAAACAGTAGCCTGTTCTTAAAATAATATCCATGTACTAAAGGTACTCAAGGAATTTGGGCATGGATTTCTGGAAATTCTGGACCACCTATTGTGTGTTTTTCATTGATCAGTATGAATTCCTTACTGCACATAAAACAGGCATTTTTTCAACTATTTTAAAAAGATATTTATCTTTATAACTGATATCTGAATAAACTGATCTAAATTAGTTGGAAAACCATTGAGCTATAAGGGTAAATTATAGATCCATGTTAAAACCTAATTGGTTTTTTAAAAGCCAGTAACAACAACTTGTTATATATCAGTGACATAATTAATGGTGTTTTATGCCATAATGATAATTTACAGCAACCAACAAAATCATTTTGTAACTTTTTCATTCATGAGTAGCATAATAGCAGGCTGGATGGACGGGGGATGATTTAGGCTTTACGTCCTAATTTATGCACCTGGTAGGCTAATTAGGACAGGAGGATGACACTTCAATCAGGAGAAGGATGATTGACACAACCATCCACCATAGGCCCAGGTGACCTGGCAAGAGCTGGATTCGAATCCTGGACCCAGCAATGGGCAGCCTGGCACCCTACCACTAGACCAACCCCCCCCCCCCCATCAAAAATAGCAGGCAAGAAAGGTTTAATTAATTTTTGTCATTTTTGATAGCTGGAGGATGTACCTTATTAACAATGTTCAGTTGGACATGACAGGTCATTAATTCATAATCCATGGGATAATTTTTCAAGTGAATTACAACAGCCTGACATGTCAATAAAGCACAATGAATTGTAATTTGAGATAAGGTGTCTATAAATTTTGAGACATTTTAAAAGTTTTCAGAGGTTATAAATCATCATTTTTTCAAAGGTCTAGGGAGTTTTTAAAAGCTTTTAAGTTGAAGCACTTTGACATCTTTTTTGTCAAGACAGACCCAAAGTTTAGACCAAGTTTAAACACAGTGCATGAACAAAGTCGTAACCCCCCCCCCCCTCAACAACCCTCAAATACTTTTTAGGCCTACACAAGTAAAGTAACCCCCCCCCTTCCCCCTAACTGCCAGCCAATCCCAAATGCGGCCAAGTTGACAGAAGCCAGCCGTTCTATGGTGTAGAGCAAGGGGCACTTCTAATCCCCACACTTTCAATGGTGGCGAAGCAGGATGAAGCTGTTCTTGACATTACTAAGCATTTTGCTTATAAATTTGGAGATTCTACATTTCTCAATTGCTCAGAATGGGACAGATTATACTTCAAATAATGACACAGCAGCAGTGGATGTGATAAATGGAGGTAATACCAAAGAAAATACAAATTCAGGATTAGCAGATAGTCGTTTGCAATCAGAGAAAACTACAAAAGTTGAAGGAAGCGAAAATGCCAATAACAGAACATCATTGGATAGCAGTCAAATATCAAGTTCGTCTCAAAATAATACAGACAGAACACAACCAGATAGACAAGCACCAAGACAGCAAGACACTCAACCAAGACAGCAAGATAGACAGCAAGACAGACAGCCAACAGGACAGAAAGATGTACAAGCAGCAGCCACAGGTAGCCAACCAAAGTCACCCCAATCAGACCAACCAGTCTACCAACAAGTGATAGTACCTGACATTCCTCAAAATGGCAATAGGGAGAAATTACTGGGGGAAGGTGTCCAGCTGGTTGAAGACTTCTATGAGAGATACAATGCCACCAGTCAGGTTGATTTAGTTTTTGTCCTGGACAGGTCAGCTTCTGTACCGAGAGCTGGTTGGTTCTCTATGATTAATTTCGTCAGAGACCTCTTAGAACATTTCACTGTTGATTCTGACAACACAAGAGTATCAATCATCACATTTAGCACAGATGTCAGTGTGGAAATCAACGACCTACCAAGCCATACTTCCTCAGATAGAGAAAATAAATGTACCTTAATTCAAAGATTGGAAAATTACGTCAAACCAAAAGTGACATTTGGTCACACAGCAACCTTCAGTGCCCTGAGGAATGCTTATAATGTCTTGTTGAACTCAAGACCAAAAGCCAAGAAAGCTGTGTTTGTCTTAACTGATGGCCAATCCAACATTGGAAGGGCTCCTGTCTCTGCAGCCTTTGACATCAAGTCGCTTTCATGGGACCCCCACTGGAATACTACCAAATTTGGACCTCAGGTAAGAACCATTCTTTTTCACTTTGCAAATCTTTCACAATGTGATTTGTGTTAGTTTTTTTGTTTGTTTTTGTTTTTTATTTAGAATTTCCTAACTTCACAAATTAACCTCAACAGGGAATTTCTGTATAGATGGAAATTCCAAAAAAGGATAGCAATCAAGTCTGTCTAAATTTTAAACAGAGTTTCATAAGTTTCCGTACCCCTTTCAATTGGATTTGGAACTTTCTTAGTCTTCAAGGGAATTTTCAATTCAAGCAAGAATTTTTATGAAGCCTTACTTCTTTTTTTCTCTCTCTTATTAAATGTACAGTAGTAAGTCTTGATTTAATTATCATGTGTCTGTTGTTTGATATAATCTTATATATTTCGATACATGTATTTATCTATATTGCAAAGCTGCATTTTCTTTAATTTGAAAAAAAGGAACTATATACTATTCTTCTAGCTCCACCTGTAAGCCTGCAAATGTCTGAAATACCAAAACATTGCAATTTCTCAGAGCCAGCCACCACACAACATGTTAGACTTTGTTGATAAGCAAAGTACCCCAGTCTGGCTTTTTACCCCCAACAGGTCAGGGGTCACTGGGCCTTTTAAATTGACCCTAAAAACCAAGAAAACATCTGATAGATGTCAACTCCAAACAAAATAATCACCAAATCATTAAATCTGACCTATACTAAACTATTAGGCGGAATTCAAGTATAAATAGATAATGTGTCGCTCATTGAATACAGTTTGTTTAAATAGGTACTTTCAGTTTATAGTGGTTAATTTCACTTGAGTACAAATAACTCAATCAAAGACATGATTATCAATCATCAACCAATCAATCAATCAAAAATGCATAAACCTTATCTATCTATCTATCTATCTATCTATCTATCTATCTATCTATCTATCTATCTATCTATCTATCTATCTATCTATCTATCTATCTATCTATATATCTATCCATCTATGTACCTATCTATCGCAATCTATGTACCTATCTACCCATCTAACTACCTATCTTTCTCTCTATCTCTCTATCTCTCTATCTCTCTATCTATCTATCTATCTATCTCTATCTATCTTTCTCTCTATTTCTCTATCTATCTATCATATACCCAGCCACCAATCTATCATATATCAAGCTATTAACCTATCATATATATTAAGCTACAAGAACATGATTACAGTAAACCAAAGCATTGCAATTTCATATAAAAATTGGCAAACACCATCCACCTGTTCCATGTAGCACTGTAACAATACAGGCTTGTGCAGTCATTTTGAATTTATCACAATCACACTTTTTTCCTAACTCTGGGCTGGCCTGGGAAATTGGGAATTGAACCCTGGTCCAGTGGAGAAAAAAGTGAAACCAAGCAAACAGAATTTGGACTTTTTGTGAAAGAAAAAAAAAAACTATCAAGATATACAGAAAAAAAAATTCAGAAATGGTACTTTGGAAATGGGGTAGTAATCTCCCAGTAAGATAAAACTACAGAGAACAACAAAGCACATTTTGTACCAAGGCCAGCATACCCAGCAACAGTTGTACTTTCTCAAATGAAATGATTATGAATGAATGCCACCAGTAATAGGGGTACCAACATTACCAGGATATGACTGTAACTGTTGTTCTTTCTGTTGTTCTTGGAGATTTCTGAGAACATTTTGGAGAATTTTGTGTTCCACCAAAGAGTTTATATTTTTAAGATTTGTATAAATAAAGCCACTTAACAACTTATTTTTCTCATTATCGCTCACGAATTCCTTATTTGATGGGGGTACCAGGATAAGGCTGTAACTGCAGTTCTGTTGTTCTTTCTGTTTTTGAGAATTTCTGAGAACTTTATGAAGAATTTTGTGTTACACCAAAAAGTTCATGTTTTTAATAAGAGTTGTATATAAAACCACTTCACAACTTATTTTTGTCATTAGCACTCATGAATTCCTTATTTGATGGGGGTACCAGGATCAAGGGTGTAACTGCAGTTCTGTTGTTCTTTCTATTGTTTCTACTCTCTAGAGAATTTCTGAGAACTTTCTGAAGAAGTTTGGGTTGCACCAAAAACTTCATATTTTCAAGACATGCACGTAAAGCCACTTTACAGCTTTATTTTTCTCATTATAGCACTCATGAATTTGATTGGGGTACCAGGATTAAAGCTGTAACTTTAGTTCTGTTTATCTCTCTGTCATTCTGGAAAATTTTGATGGCCACTTGCATCAGTGTCTATGCTCCCTCCCTCCCTC
Source organism: Platynereis dumerilii (assembly GCA_026936325.1). NCBI lineage: Eukaryota > Metazoa > Annelida > Polychaeta > Phyllodocida > Nereididae > Platynereis > Platynereis dumerilii. The sequence continues at coordinate 97,575,845 of JAPTHN010000003.1, forward strand.
CCTCCCTCCCTCCCTCCCTCCCTCCCTCTCTCTCTCTCTCCCTCTCTCCCTCTCTTCCTTCCTTCTTTCCTTCCTTTCTTTTCTTCCTTCTTTCCTGCCTTCCCTCCTCCCCTCCTTCTTTCCATCATTCCTTCTTTCCTGCCTTCCTTCCTTGCAACAATCATCTCTTATCTCCATTCCTCAACAATCAAGCAATTGCAGTAAAAGAGAAGGGAACGAACTGGAACCAAAAAGCAACAGCCGCAGAATCCAGGGTACCCTAAATCAAGTCAAAGCAAACAATTACTTTCTGGAGTGGCTGCCCAGCTGCTGCCTCTTTTGGATCACGGAATTATCTTCCATTTTATCAATATTTCATGGGCCTAATATCACTTTCATATTATCATTCATATCAAGGGCAATTCACATATTGATATAGGGGCTCAATGGATTATGATTTTTTAGACCCAAAGTGCACTCTAATAGGGTTAATTTGCTAGGTCTATGATAGCAAATAAGATATTTCAGCAAATACTACAAAGAGTTCTGTTTTTGCATTATCAAATATTGCATATCCGCCACCATGCTGATATAAAATGTGATATGAAACACATGTTGCATGGCAGTGAGAAGTACATTTCAAAATGTTGCATGGATGGATATAAACTTCATTAATTATTTTAAAGCCCAGGAATCCTTGTAATTTCATTTTTCAAAATCAAATCTGCAATTCAATTTTCTTATAATTATACATGTATTGATCCGATTGGCTTAGTTTGTATTACAGCCTTTCCATTTGTAATGCAAAAATATTGGTATGATCATGAAAAATTATCAGTGTGATGACTCCTGAAGTGCCATTTTCACTGTGCAACAGTCCACTCTATTTGCATAACACATTTACAGACTGCAAACAAAACTGGTCAAGAGTAGCTCAGTCCACTTCTACCCCTGAATGACCCCCCTCCTAACCAACCCGAAACAGCATTTCATTGACTTTTTTTAAATTAATGAATTAATGAAAATAACAATATTTTTTCCTTTCACACAGGTGGAAATCTATGCCCTGGGAATAGAGAATGCCACTTTAGAAGAACTGCAGTCCATGGCCACCGACCTGCCAAGACACGTTTTCTTGATTCCTGATTTCAGAGACTTCTCCGATTTGGCAAGAAGGCTGTATGCACGTGAGTAGTTTACATGTACCTGTATAAATAAACTATATTTGTATTCTCTGCTTTTGCAAAAAGTTGTGCTCAAGATAAAATAAGTTGTGCTAATGACAAAGAAGTTTGCTCATGGAAAAGCAAGTTGCATTGTAGCAAAATAAATTGTGCTTTTATGAAAATAGGCTGCACTAATGACAAAACAGTTATTCTCGTGTAAAATTAGTCGTGTTCAAGAAAAAATGAGTTGTGCTGATGACAAAAATAGTTTTCTTAGCAAATATTTTAAAATTGTGCTTACAAACAAAATAGAGGTGTTCATAAGCAAACAAGTTGGGCAGTTGAATAAGTTGTTTTCATGCAAAAATATGTTTGTGCTGAAATGACAAATAGCTGCGCTCATGAGAAAATAAGTTGTGCTACAGACAAAAGTAGTTGTATTCATGAGGGAAAAAGTTGTGCCATGGACAAAAGTAGTTCTCATGAGAAAATAAGGTGTACTCCTGACAAATTTAAAGTATTTGTTCTCATGAGAAAATAAGTTGTGCTATGGATAAAAGTAGTAGTTCTTATGAGAAAATAAGTTGTGTTATGGACAAGAGTAGTTGTATCCATGAGAAAATAAGTTGATCTATGGACAAAAGTAGTTGTTCTCATGAGAAAATAAGTTGTGCTATGGAAAAAGTAGTTGTATTCATGAGAAAATAAGTTGCGCTATGGAAAAAAGTAGTTGTATTCATGACAAACTGAGTTGTGGTATGAACAAAAGTAGTTGTTCTCATGAGAAAAAAAGTTGTGCTACGGACAAAAGTAGTTGTTCTCATGAGAAAAAAAGTTGTGCTACGGACAAAAGTAGTTGTACTCATGAGAAAATTAATTGAGCTATGGAGAAAAGTAGTTTTTCTCATGAGAAAATAAGTTGTGCTGCAGACAAAAGTAGTTGTATTCATGAGAAAATAAGTTTAGCTGTGGACAAAAGTTGTTGTATTTATGAAGTAAAAATCCAAAATTGAAAAGTAACTGATTTTAAACCTTGCTGCTTATAAAACGTTGTTTTTTTTAACAAAAAGACATTTGACAGATAGAATCTATCATTGCATAATTGTTGCCCTAATTTAGCCATGATAGGGGCATACTTAATTGTTATAACTCATGTTCATCCCAGGATGTTAAACCGGAATCCCTCTTCTAATAATTGACATTTCTTGACAGATTAAGGCCATGATTATGTAATATAGATACGCCTTATCAGATGTTTCTAATAATACATGTAGTATTATACAATGCCAAATATTATACAATTCATAGAGCTGCTAACCACATTGTCTGAATCTTGTGAATGGAGAGATATAATGCCATGGCTTTATTATAAGCTGGAAAATCATATCATATAATATCAAAATATGCTAAAAGATCACTTTGTTATACAATTGATCAAGCTGATGAGAGAGAAAGCATGAGGCCCTTTAAAAAATTAACTGAAAAAAAAAAAATTTAAAAGTGTATTTAAATAATTATGAACATGATGCCATGATCTTTAACATTTTTTCAATATCCACTTTTGGAATTGATTCCCAAACTACTTAGAAATTCGTGACATCTTGTTTTCATCTTAAAAAGAAATTGCAACATCCTCTGTTTTTGTTTAACTCTTGACTAAAAACAATAACAAACTTACTGTAAAGTGCTATATACATTTCAACTTTTTTTGCAAACCATTTTGGCATGAGTCATTGTTAAATGCTCCAAAAACCCGGAAACTACAATTGTCTTATTATAAAACTTTAAAAAAAAGAACAACATGAACAAAAAAACAACAACATTTTTGTACACTTGTAAAAGTTTCAAATAGTTAACTGTTGTCTGTTGTATGAAAAATGAAATGTTGGCAAATCATTAACCACTAAATCACAGAAAGAAAAAGGATATAACAATACAAGGCCTACATGGGTATTTCACAATATCTGCAGGTTATTTCAGAAAAAGTATATTTAAACGGTTTCGAGAATAAAATGCATTGCTCATACATGCAAGGCCAAACACCGTGTAATGCCTAATCACATTATCATGAATATACCCTCAATTGTTTTGCACATTAAATTGATTGGTCACAATTCTGTGTTTTTCACAATTTATTGTCACAAAAAGTGGCATGTTTGGAGTTTGAAACATCCCATGAATGTCAGGGAATCTAAGCCATAAGAGATGATTGAATAATGACTTATAATTTCATTTGACTCATTTCACGAACTCAGGAAGCAATTTATAGGCCTAAAGAATGATTTGCAATAGATTTATAAATATAACTCTGTTGATCTACACAGTTGCAATGAAGGTGGAACTGTAATGAATTCAAGCACAGGTTCCGGGAGCAGAAATAAGACTTCAAGTTTAAGACTGTCAATCAATTTAGAAAATTCACATCAAGCTTATGAATTAGTCATGAGAAATGCAGATAATTTTTTTTAATCGGTTACAATTTCAAATGTATAAATATATACCACATCTATAGAGGCCTGAAAACATAGAAATTATTCTAGAAGGGACAATTCTTCTGAATGTGTTTGGTGCAAGGAAGTCTTGGGACTTGGTTGATCTGAAACAGTACTATAAGCTTTTGACATCTTAGAAAATCATGGACTTCTTATACTTCTATAAAATAAAAATTAAGATTTTTTTTTTACAAAAAGAAGAAAGTGGTAAATCACATAACTCAAATGTAATTCAAAGAAAATGGAAGTCGTTAGGGGTTAATACAGATGCTTGGGATGAAATTACAACCACTATATATACTTCAATGAGGAAAAAAAGAATAAAAAAGACCCAAAACCCACATACCCCACACATGTGTAAAACAAGCCCACAGAAATCTCATGGGGGATGCTAGAAATGTTTCAGCTGCTTTCATGACACTTGTTTGCAGTGTGGGCCACTGGTGGGGTGATCATTGTGTTTGGCCTACACTTGTGTTTTGCATTAATGACACAAGATTCCTAGAATAACCTAGTTGTCAATGTCAGACCAATTACATTCTCAGATCAGTCAGATGCTTCATTCTAGAATTCCCATATCACTTTACTCGGACTATTCTACGAATTTTACGTCTATGGAAAGGGTAGGCTAGAAAAAACACAATACAGTGTAGTGCAAAAGTTTGAAACCCCTAAAATAAAAATATCTGAAAATTAGCAGTTTAAGTCACTGTTCAGTTTGTTATTTGACACCCAGAACTGGCCAGATGTGACAAATCCACAAATTGTGTAATGTCAAAATAAAAGTTTGCATGACTTCTAACAGATTAATTAGTAGCAAGAAATCAAAAGTTCAAAACGGATTTTCAAGTCCATTAATCTTCATTTTAACTTTTGACTATCAACAAACTATCTAACAGTAAACAATCATCTCTGCATACCTGTGATTTATCACAATCAGCCAAGCATTAAGAATTTAACAACAATGTAAAGGCGTGTTCAATATGTCATGTAGTTAACACCACTTATCGATCAATCGATTGATCGATCTATTTATCTATTTAATTGATCTATCTATCTATCTATCTATCTATCTATCTATCTATCTATCTATCTATCTATCTATCTATCTTTCTATCTATCTATCTATCTATCTATCTATCTGCATCTGTTTTAAACTTCCAGACAAACAAGCACAAACATGGATTCCGGCCGCACACGCGTACTGCTCCTTACCTTGTATGGACATGAAGGCGCACTGCATGTGTGGAACACGAGTCGGGGAATACGACTGCATTTGTCCAAAAGGTCATCAGAGGAAGGATGGTGTCTGTCAAGGTAGGCAATTCATTTCAAATTTGTAATATCTTAAAAACATTATATCTGCCAATTTCTGACTTAATTCACTGTAATAATAGTATTTACAATAATATGATAGCTATGTATCAATATACTTAATTTTAGCCTTTCTTCATTATCTTTCTTCAATAAAAATAATATCTTCGCAGTGTGCATACATTTTTATATTGATAATTTCAATATTTTCAGAATGTCCAAGAGGCTACTACAAAGCAACCAAGTCCCCAGACAGATGCATCTCCTGTCCTGTCAACATGACCACTGAAAGCACAGGGGCAGTTTCCAAGGAGCAGTGTGTTCTGCATCCAAGTAAGTACAACCTACTTTTAAAGGTTTCTGACTCATAAATCATAGCCACAGGCATTACACATAGCCAATAGTGTACACAGCACCCCCTGCATCAGCCAACAACCATTGGAGCCCTTATGGAGACACCTCAAGTTTGGCAAGTCCCAGTTTGAACTACCCTGCTGCATTGTTGTGCTAATGGGGAAAAAGGTTGTCAAGTGGGACTTGCTCAGCTTTCCCGTTTCTATATTTAAATCTTAATAAGAAGTTTGATGTTTAATGAGGTTCAGCTGATAGTAGAAACAAAAATCAAATCTGAATGCAATGAAGGTCAAGTAAGGATGTTTATAAGGCAATGTCTTTTCAAATTATCTGTTAACCTCAGGTTCTTCACTTTCATTTTTTAACATTCCTTCCAATTTAACAGTCTACATGTTTATTCTCACAGGCTTCAGGATTTGTCCAGAATTACCAGGAATAGAAAACGGAACTTTGTTTTACGTAAGGGGAATGAGAAGAGATGAGGTTTTCAACACCGGAGTACCTTGTCACAAAGTTTCAGCAGGTATTTCCTTTTCTTATTGTTTGTTTTTCTATCCACATCCTTGAGATGTTGTTAATGGCTATAGCATGTATTAAATGCCAAATTCATATACTATACAATTGATAGCAATAAGATAACACAGAAACTCTCTTCCCGATTGATAATTGTAAGTAATTACAATTGAAATATATACAACAAGCACCAGAAATTGGCCAAACTGCCACCAACTCATTCGATAAACTTCGAATCATTTGGAACAACAAATATTTTCAATGAGCCAAAATGTCATTTTGAGCACAGGCTCATGACTAGAAAAAGCTATTCTTTCTTGTATATCATTATAGATTCACATATTCATTAATTAGGCCTGTAGTAGTTGAATTGCATGTTTACAGGAAACAGTTGTCACTACCAGTGTCGCAAGGGATTCCGTCTGACCGGCGTTCCTATCATGACGTGCAACGCTACAGCAAGGTGGGAAGGACAAGTACCCAGCTGCCAAGGTAATCTTATTTCATCTATCTATCTATCTATCTATCTATCTATCTATCTATCTATCTATTTATTTTTTTTATTTTATTTTAAAAATATTTCAACTGGGTGACACATCCACAATAGGTTTTTCATGTGGCCCAGAAATGATTAAAAACAAGTACAATATATTGTAATAAATAAAATAAACAGAATGATTAACAAAAAACATTTCTAGCGTTTCTTTTAAATTGTTGCAATGTCCCTGAGTTTTGAGTGGCACCCGGAAGATTGTTCCAAGTTACAGAACCCCTATAAATAAATGACTTTTTCATAACTTCGGTTTTACATTCCGGAACATGAGTATTCATCGTATCATTAATTCTTGTGCGAACATCATTACTTTCACAGGCCATAATAACAGAGTTTGCTAAGTAATCAGGAGCATCACCATGAATACAATTAAACATTTGAACTGATAAAAAGTATTTGTATATGTATTTGTCGAGCTGTCTCTCTATCTCTGAAGCAGATAAAACAGTTGTCATTTTTTAATCATGATGAATAACTGTGTCATTGTGTGAGTGTGTGACCAACCATTATTTCGTGGCAAATTATAACATAATTTTAATAGTGAAAGTCATTGTGCACTGAGCAATGAAATCTGAGTCCTGCTTATCAATTTGTGTTAAAAGATAATTTCCTGATGGATTGGAGTGTTCTATGTGGGGTGACAGGCATCTATCATCACTGCAATGAGTTGTTCTAACCTTGGTCTCAGAATTCTGACTCTCCACCAAACCCAGAAATGTTTCAGCAGCTATGGCTGTTTGACCTTTGACCTGACCTCATAGACTAATGACGTCACTGATAAGTGTTGCATGGATCAACATCTTCAATCTTGTGGGTTGCTGCAGAACCTGGGTTATCAGTTCAACAATAGTGGTTCAAAGTTGCACAAAAGAAGCTCTTGGGTTTAAAGAACTAGTTTTATGAACTCTTCACACAGACTCTTTTGTTTGCCATCAAGTTGCAACAAAGTGGCAGTGGTTATCAGTTGGGCCTGAAGTTTCAGAAAGTTGTACAAAGTTACACTAAGAGAAGATCAAGCCACTTTAATTGGCTGAGAGGGGCACGCATGCTACTGCCACTGTTGGTCAGACTCAAGCGGACTAGGTCAGATCTGGAGTTTGAATTTACAACTGTCAGACATTAGGGTCATCTCGCTGTGACAGGTAGAAAATGTTATACTCTAATATTCATGATTGACCATTATACCTAATTTAACCTAAATAAAAACTAGCTAAATGGAAATTGAACCCAGATCTCAGAACTTCGGAATAACACACAACCAGTAGCCACCGTACAGCCAGATGGCAGAATCTCAAGCGCTTCTTAGTTTCCTCTTTGCAGTTGTTACAAACAATGACAGCATTGTCTGCACTTTTCTGTACACACAATTCTCTGACACCAGCTAGACTCCACAATTACAAAATTCTAGTTGTGTTTTTTGGAACACAAACAATGAGAGCAAGTGCCTCACTGCGCTTGACATTGTGTTATGGTTAGATGGTGATAAGTTTGATAACCCGCGGGTTCTGGTTAGATTAGTCTGATTGTGTGGGTTAATCTTACAACCACAATTCCAGTACAGGGAAAAGAATAGTAGCAAAAAGATTGCTCATGACGTCACACAATAAGGACTTCTAAAGGTGATATAAAAAGACTCAATTTACCAAGAAAACATTATCATCATCATAATATTCTTATTTGTGGAAGCATGACTCAACAACAAAATTTTTGGTAGAATAAAATTTGGTTTAATTAATACTTATAGTGTAGTACACGACTAGTAAATTAAGTGCATAAAGTTGTGAGCACCGTCAGGAATAAATGAGGGTAGATATAGGACAATTCGAGAAATGTTTAGAAAATATTTACACAATGAACAAGACAGAGTATACATAAGCACACACAATGTAACAGTCCTTGGTTTAAATGATGGCGAAGGTTCCCTTTCTTGGCTGGGACGAAGTTTCCCCACCAGTCAATAATATCGTAAAAGTTGGAATCACACCATTTCACACTTTCAGTATGTGCAGATTTGTCCGTGGCATTCCGCCATCAGACAGCACAATAGTTCACAGTTCCTCCTGTCATTGTCCGCAGTTCCTTGTATGGTGAAAAGAGGTGGTGCAGGGGCAGGACGGTGGGAATTTCCAAAGTTTTTTCGCACGAGGAGACGCCGCTGAGTGCGCATGCGCCGAAGCGGTGCGCTCCGTTCGGGAGAATTGGCGCGGTCATGCCGTTCACCACAAAATGGTTTTCGCTCCGTTGAAAACCTTGCTTTTGTGGAAGCATGACTCAACAACAAAATTTTTGGTAGAATAAAATTTGGTTTAATTAATACTTATAGTGTAGTACACGACTAGTAAATTAAGTGCATAAAGTTGTGAGCACCGTCAGGAATAAATGAGGGTAGATATAGGACAATCCGAGAAATGTTTAGAAAATATTAACACAATGAACAAGACAGAGTATACATAAGCACACACAATGTAACAGTCCTTGGTTTAAATGATGGCGAAGGTTCCCTTTCTTGGCTGGGACGAAGTTTCCCCACCAAACAAGACACAACGTGGATTGCGCCAAGAAAAGGGGGAAAGAAGCAGGGGGCAGAGGCTCCAAACGATTACAGCACCACAATGGAACGGATATATTTCTTATAGGCATCAGAGGACCATCGGCCCACATGCTGGATATAAGAATCACTCACTCCTCCTTTAAGAACCAGGTCGGTGGTCCGGCCTACCCGAAAGCTGTGCGTGTTGATTCGTCTCGTTCTGAATGACGACCATCCCTGGAGTTTTCTCAAATATTTCATCACAAAACTTCTAGATATCTGCTTCCCAGCTTTGTCAGAAAAGAAATAGTTACTTTTTGGGCGTTGTTTAGCATAGTTCCACAGCAAAGTGACCGGACATGACTGTTTCTGACTGGTCGCCTTCAGCTCCACCGTTTGGGGGGCTTTGGAATGTTTAAAGCTGAGAAGCGTCACCCTGACCGAAGAGGGGCGAACTTCTGGCGGTCGTAACTTGAAACTGACCTGATTTTCCCGTATAGCATGGTCAGATTTTCCCGATCTAGCCACCTCACTGATACGGAAACAGCCATAGTACAGGATAGACATCAACGCCTTCAGTAACGCCTTTGTGAATTGTGAAGTTCTGAGGCTGTCCACGAGGCCAATAAGTTCCTTAAGCATGTCCTCCGTCAGTGGATCCAACCTTGGTCTTGTCCGACTTGAATTCTTCACACCCCTCATAAACTTACGGAAAAGAAAAGTGGAGGTTGGGTCAGCGACCCCTCTAACCTTATGGGCGAACGAGATTGCTGAAACGTAAGTCAATATGGTCGAATGCTCTTTCCCTGACTTCCTGAGATCCATGACAAACGCCATAACTGTAATTTCTGCCACTGGGTATGACCTCGAATAATGTGAATTAGTTAAGAACTTGTCGAATGCCTTCAAGTGGTGGTCGTAGGCCTTCAGGGTTGTCGGGGCCATCGACAGGTCCAAAGTATTAATTATCTTCAAGATGGTATCACTGCCTCCGGGCACAGGTGCCTGGGGACCGGCACGGGCGAGGGGTTCAGACCATATCGAGTCAACAACTCTGGAGTGATCTGAAACCGAGAAATAGCGTCAGCTATGGTGTTATTTTTTGATGTTATGTAAACAATCTTAAATTTCACATTCTTCAGCATAAGATTCAGCACAAGGGGGCGGAGAAGTTTCATAATGGTGGGGCTTTTTGATGGCTGCTTCTTAATGCATGCGACTATTGCCTGGTTGTCGCAATGAATCAAAATTTTCTGGTTGGCCCAGAGATGGCCGAACATTTGGGATAGTAGTAGAATGGGATAGAGTTCCCTGACGGCAATGTTTAGAGACTTCCAATGAGGATTCCACCCTCCTTGGACCCAATGGGGACCGTAAGTGGCACCGAACCCCAGGTCCGAAGCGTCGTAGAATAAGTTTATGTCGGCGTCACAGGCTTCAAAATAGGGCGTGATGACTGAAACCCCATTATAGTCCCTGAGAAACTTAATCCACATGCGGACATCCTCCCTTATGTCTTCTGTCACCCTTATGGTGGAAATCAAAGTAGTGCCCTTTGTAGCATCTATGAGTCGTCGGAGAAATGGTTTGCCTATTGGCACGACTGAGGTAGCAAAATGGAGCTTTCCTATTAAGCTCAGTAAGGACCTGGTTTTAACTGTGTCGTCTGTGAGTAGGGCTGCTGCATCCTTGCTGTATCGCACCAGCTTATCCTTCGGTAGACTAGCCACCATGGACCTAGTGTCTAAATGGATGCCCAGGAACACTAGCTGTTGTACCGCCATCTTAGAGGTCTTAGCATCCACCAACGGAATTCCTAATTCCTGGGCAGTGGCGTCCCTATGGGGGGGCACGAGGGGGCACAGGCCCCCCCATATTGGACCTGTGCCCCCCCAGGTGCCCCCCCATATGAACTTTCCAACTCTGGCTAAAATATACAATTAGTATAGCGGGTGCCCCCCCAGAGAATCGCGTGCCCCCCCAGGTGCCCCCCCATTTGAGACCCCCCAGTTACGCCACTGTTCCTGGGATAGAAAGATGAATGTTTTCAGGGAGCAGTTGCAATCCAGCTCATTTGACTCCAAGATAAGGAAGTCATCCAGCACTTTCACTATATTCTTTATGCCGAAAACGGACATGATGTAGGCTAAGGCGTCTGAGATTAATTCAAAAATAGAACACGATTCAGCCATGCCCATCGGTAAATACTTGTCATAATAATACACATTGCGCCATTTGAAGCCCAGTAGGTGGTAAAGACTTGGATGAATGGGAACTATCCTATAAGCTGATTCAATGTCCGCCTTGGCCATAAAGCATCCGCGGCCCAACTGGATAATAAGTTTTAGTGCCGATTGGAGGGTTGCATATTTAACCGTTTTATATTGTTGGTCTATCCCACCATTCACAGACGATACGTCGTAAGGATAAGAGAGATTGTGGAGTAGGCGGTAGGTGCCAGGTTCGGATTTCTCCCTCAATGATAACGGGCTGGACTTAAAGTTCTCGAACGGTGGCTCAGAATACGGTCCTGCAATCCTGCCTTTTGCAATCTCACTTGCCACCATCCTGTCTACTGCTTCTGGGCTCAGATTTGCCGACTGGGAGTTGCGGGCCTCAAAGGGCCCCTCTTCTCCTGCAAAATGGAACTTGAATCCGTGCGTGAATCCTTCCACGATTTTCTCCTTGCTTGGGAAGCCCACCAAGAGCTTCGCCAGTAGGGGCACATTAACTGGCGTTACTACTGTAGACTGAACAACTGAAGATGTAGGTGCCCGTGGCATTCCGCCATCAGGCTCCACATCAGACTGGCACACATCTAAATGTTTACTACTCCTGGACAATGTAAGTTTTTGTTTTGTCATTGAAGCTTTCCCACTGCAACCTTTATGTGGATCACCCCGTAGCATTCCGCTATCAGGGCCACCACTTACCGGGGTCTCACATTTCCTCACACTACTGTTTCTTTTGCTTGGACTCTTTCGAGTCCCCCGCTGGTTGGGTATCCGACTTGCGTTGGTCTGGCCTCGACTTAGGCTGCTGGTTGCACATGTACTGGGGGTGTCTTCCTCCGCAATGAGGGCATTTGTGGGAGAAGGTGCAGGAAGGTATTGAGCATCGTTGGTTAGGGGAATGAAATGGGAAGCATGATCCAAGAGGCACTGCGTTGTTTTCACGTCGCACTGACTGTAGTCGCTGACGAAAGGGCTGAGGATGTGTCCTTGTGACTGCTTTGGCATACAGTTCCACTCGATTTTGTGAGTGACTGTAGCCAGCATTTACTTGTTGCCTCCTGAATTCTGCATCATAACTTTCCCAGCTGTGATACTCCTCCGCTAAGGACAGCACTGTGTCCATGTGGACGAACATGTCCTGGGGATCGGCGGTATTGGAGCGATGCATCTCTGACATCATTCGTAGATAGACTCGGCACCATGTTGTGACCGACAAAGGTCTCGTGTCGGGCCTCTGTTGGCTAGAGCCGATTAGTGACTTTTTAGCCGTCATTTTGAAATCCAGGAAGTCTCCATTAGCAATCCTCTCGCAAGACTCTTTGTCCAGGGACGTGTACAGATGTAATGCCTGGGAGCCGGATGTGGGTAAGGAATACGGGGTCGACTCACCAGCAGGGCGTCCTGGAGGCAAGACACTACCGGGGGTTTGCCGCAATGAGGCTTCCAACTCAGCCACTCTAGCTTGTAGGCCTTGGATTGTGTTGTCCTCATGGCGTTGCTCCGGTGTAGCGAACACACTTTGATCAGGTTGAAGGGTGGGTGGCCGTCTTGCTGGCGTCACCACCCAGGGGGAAGTCGCTGGGGTCGCCATTTTCGCTGATGGAGTGAACCTCTGTGGGGCCTTTTTCAGGCGCTTTACACGTTTCTTAGGCGGCATCTGAAAGGACCAGGAAACTCGTTTAGTGGATGAACTCACAATGACATAATAACACTGACGATCTCCTCCCGTGGCATTCCGCCATCAGGTATAGGACCCAGTCACAAGTGATAAGGATGAAATATATGTGTCAGTAATATCAGACAGTTATATCGGAGAAAAGGAAGTTCGTGGCAACATTGAACCGAAAGATATGTCACAAAAATGTGGTGACCGCATGTAACTTGTTGGAGTGTCACAAAAATGTGGTGACTGCGTGTAACTGATGGAAAAAATGTCACAAAAATGTGGTGACTGGATGTAACCAAAGTTCAGACTATTCATGAATGGAAATCAGTGTTACTGAGGCGTCTGCCTGGCATTGAAAGTGGTTTTAACCATCTTATGGATACACTTGGTGATGGAGCGACGGAACTTGTCCATTCCGATCTGAGTGTTGGGATGGATACCATCTGATGACCACAGGCTGCTATCCACAGGGACCAGATGATCGTCTCTCCAAAATCCCTTGTGTTTGTGAAAAAATAAGTTAGGGATTGACTTAAGTTGTTCAGAGGTCATTACATTCAGTGCCTCAGCCCTCTCCCTGTACTTCTCCGGGGGGATATTGCGAGTGACGTCCCTGGGGAGGATAGAGCAGAAGGCCACTGACCAGACATCAAATTTGGAGATCAGTTGTTCAGCAAGGGCAAGTTTAGAGGAAAGGATGTGGTCTAATGGAACAGTGGAATCGACATCATTACCCCCTATTTCCAGGATCACATACTTGGGGCGTTTCTCAATGATTAGGGGCTCAGGGATAACGTAGGTTTTAGGGATGGTGAGACCGGAGCCTGGCTGGCTGTCAAAATAAACCCTATTGATCTCAAAATGGGTCTTCAGGGCATCCCTGGAATATTCATTGAGCATCATGATCTGAGAGGCTGGGGACCTTGAATATTCGTAGATAATTGAGTTCTCTAACTTGGAAACAAAGCTGTCTCCCATGATTAAGAGGTTAGATGAATGGGCGCGAAAACCATGTGTTGGGTGCGCCATGACTAATGTCAACTTAACTTTAATTTTTGACCAGATATCGACAATGTAGCTTGGCGGCGTCCTTGTCCAGTAGCCAGACGTTCCTTTCCCCTCCTCTCTCACTGTTTTCCACTCTTATACACGGCTGTGACTTGTTTAAAACTTCTAAAACCCGCAGGCAAAATTTCCAAAGTTTTTTCGCACGAGGAGACGCCGCTGAGTGCGCATGCGCCGAAGCGGTGCGCTCCGTTCGGGAGAATTGGCGCGGTCATGCCGTTCACCACAAAATGGTTTTCGCTCAGTTGAAAACCTTGCTTATATTATAGATATATATTATAGATCTATATATACATTACCATTCAACTTGAATAGTGCTCTGGAATACTATCTCAAAAATATGGATTTATCATTTCACCTCCAAAGGTTGAAATGCGACTGCAGAACTGAAGTTTTGGTGTCATCCATATGTCACCCAGATGGAGACTAATCTATTGAAAAACATTTTGAAATGCAAATGTATCTAAACATATATTCATGAATGCTTCCTTCTTTTTCAGTTGTCCAGTGCCTTCCTATTGACCACAACTTCGGCCAACTAAAAGGTGGCTCCGTCAATTATCTCGACAATTCAACGGTTTATGATTCGCGAGTTCAAGCTTCGTGCCATCCCGGCCACCACGCCACAGGCGACACCTTGTGGAAATGCGATGAACACGGACGATGGACCAGACCTTATGGATTTAAGTGTTTGGGTATGAACAGTGTTTCACCAATTTATTAGATCTATGGGAATTTGTTTTAGAGGGATACGAGGGGCGTTCAGAAAGTCCAAAATTTTAGAAACCCATTCCAAAACTGCTGAATTTTATCCTGTAAAAATGCATTGTTCTAGATTGAAAATAAGTGCCCATATAAGTAAAAAAGCCTCGAACTTTCGGAACTCATATATTGAGAAGAACTTTCCCCATGAATGGGACCATACTATAATTAATCCAGTTATAAATCATATAATCCTGACGTCAGCATTATAACTTCTCAGAAAAAAATACTTACAGTATTCCAGTATTTCTATATCACAGTATGTGTCCAAAAAAAATCCAAGACAATGAGCCTCTGTTGTGGAGTTCACTGTCTCTTATCCCGACAATTAACCACTGAACAAAAGTTTAAATATGGTTGTGGCAAAACTTCATATCTATAAAATCACAATGCTAATTTGCCTGTTTTTATTTATTATTATTCAGAAATGTGGTGCAATGCATTCATGACCCCCTACAACATGACCATTGAACCAAAGACCTGTGGGGTCAACAAGCAGAGGCTTGGCACCAAGTGTTCTGTGGGGTGTCCTCATGGCTTCCAGCTCGAAGGTCCTACTGTTGTGGACTGTGCCTTTTCCAACTACACTGCTGCTTGGTTGCCCAGCAGACCAAGGTGCAAAGGTAAATATACACATCATGCTATTACATAATTATAATAGTCTTGTGGTACCCTTTTGTGTGAAAAAGACAAAATGAAAATCTTGTCCATCATGCTGTTTGGACAGAATTGAACAAAAGCTGTGCTCTTTTCTTTTTCTTCATCATCCAAACATGAAATCTTAACATAAGAGTGCTATCTCTCTTGGGTCCTTGTCTCAAACATTACTATAAGCTTGAGGACCCAATATATTCTTTGCATTTACAACTTTTTTTCAGCATTGGTACAGTTGATATCCATCACCAAGATTAGCCTTTCACAGAAATTTCTTCACTTGAAATTAAAAAATATCCTACTATAGTATTATGATCCATTCAAACTGTTCATCAAGGATGTAGAGTTGTGTCAATTTTGGCAAAATTGCTCATACTTCACAACTTCCTACTTCAGACATCACACCACCAACAATCATTTGTCCCCAGCACCAGGTCTTTTATGTGGACACTTTCGGAGGAACATACGCAACATACAACTACATCGACCACCGCCCCTTGGTGACTGACAATTCCGGATTGCCTTATCAACTGACTGTTGCCAGTGAACCACTGGATCTCAGGTAAGATGACTATGATCTTAGATAGCCCCTACTATTAAAGTAAATTTGTTAATTTATCTCAAAACCTTACAAAGAGCACAGGCCAAGGACTAAATAGAGTCTTCCCTTTGTTTGTTACTAGTAAATTCATAGGTACTGCTCTTACTTGGCCTGCCAGCTTCATCTTGAAAGAAAATAGGTCATGTTTGGAATCAGCAAATCAGAAGAGTTCTTGGAAAGGCTATATTTGGACATCTCTGATTGGTTGAGTTCAAAAGTGATCTATTTTCTGTCAAAATAAGTCACCAGGTACAGTCAGAGTAGGCCTATGGTACGTTTGTAATTACTAGTGACAATTTTAAGACTTGACTTCAGGCTTTAGTGTACACAAAGATCCAAACAGTGCAAAGCTTTTCCATCATAATTATTTTCTTGCCTTTTAGATTTCAAGTTGGACACACAATTCTGCACTACACAGCAACTGATGCTGAAGGGAATTCTGCTTTCTGCACACAGAGAATTGAAGTGAAAGGTAAATTACAGATATGACAGATGATAATTTGAGAAAATGGTATATAGAATCAAAGCTACTACTTTTCGCAGTCCTATGTCGCTGAGAATAGATGGCCATATTATGCTTCATTCTCACGGCGGCTCCCGGAGAACTATTTGAATCGGCGTCGAAGTATTTTCAGGAAAGACGGAAAAATATTTCCTCTTTTTACATATCGCGCAGGGGCATTATAGGTTCCCGCCGGACATTTTTTGATTGCGCGCCGTCGAGAAACCTGCTTCTTACCGTCACTTCAAATCGCCACGGAGCAGAAAAAAAGTTTCAACCAGTACAAATTTTCTTAAAATCCGCGGTGGAGCAGACCAGAAAAATTGTTCGACGCCGCGATCAGAAAAGCAAGACCGCGTCGAAGTTTTCGCGCCACTGAGGGGTAATCACTTTCCCGCGGATTTGTAAAACGAGCGGGATTCTCTGCGTGGCGCCAAAAAGGTCGACGCCGCGGTTCTTCTGCACTCCGCCGTCAAGGAAAATGCTCCGGGACGTGTGCAAAACCTTTGCGCCGTCGTCTGGACCCCCTCCAGGAGCAGACAGAGTGGCGCCAGAGGGCTATTTTTAGCAAAATCCTTTGTCCGCGGGGTACTGAAAGCATCGCGGCGTCGACCTTTCGTGCCACGGCGCGAATGGGGGGTCAGCCTTGGAGACGCACTGGCGCGCGCCTCGCATATAAATAGAAGAGCAGCCACTAGAGCACCATAACCACTCTGAACTTCAAGACGAACGCATCTATACTCCATGACACTCTGCTTCACAGCCGACTGAATTGCTGCTTCATTGCTGAATCGCTGCTTCATTGCTGATTGATCCTGCTTCATTGCTGATTCATCCTGCTTCATTGCTGATTCATCCTGCTTCATTTTTGATTGATCCTGCTTCAAGATGGGACCCAGAGGAAGAGGGAAGAAGACCTTGAGGGCACAAACCAAGGGCAACATTCAAGCCAGCACTCCACTGACCACTCCATCTTCTACTCCAGTTGGTTCACCAGCTCCTTTCAAAGACTACACAGCTGTTACATTGTCTCCAAGCATGTTCAGCTTGCCGGACAGCATCGTGGCAGTGACCACTGCTACATCAACAGTGACCAGTGAGACCATCTTCGAGGGCGCCCCACCACCCAAAGTGCTGCAACAACAAGCTGATGAGGAGGATGAAGATGATGATGATGATGAAGATGAAGATCAAGTCCTGGCCAAGCTTGCTGCTGCTGTCAAGTCTCCAACCAAGTGTGGCAGGCCTGCCACTGCTGCTGCAGTCAAGAAGAAGCGTCCCAAGTCTGCTGATGCTGATGTCAAGTCTCCAACCAAGCGCACCCAGTCGGCTGATGCTGCTGTCTTCAAGTCTCCCACCAAGACTGCTCCAAGGGGAAGGCCTCGCACTCCTGGCAAGTCTCCTTCAGCCAAGCGTCAAGCCACCTCCAAGTCTCCAGCCAAGTCTCCAGCCAAGCCTCCAGTCAAGCCTCCAGTCAAGCCTGTCACTCCAGCCCAGACCCGAGCCAAGACTGCAGTCCAGCCTCCACCTCCACCTCCAGATGATACTCCTGCTGATGAAGATGATGACTCCGTACCAACTCTGAAAGCTGCAATCCACCAGCAGACCCTGCAGTCCGAGTACGATGCCACCACAAAGGAAGATACTCCCAAGAAGAATGCTGCCAAGTCCAAGGGCAACAAGGGGAAGAACCAGGCGACGGAAGATTCTGACAACACTGGATCTGAGGTTGAGCTGATCCAGGACTCCGTTGGCCAGTTTGTCCACAAGGAGAAGAAGAAGGGCTACAGAAAGAAAAACTCCAGGGACCTACTGGGCATCACAGAAGAGCAGGAGGATGAGCGGATCGACTGGTACCGGGAGAACAAGGACCTGTACTCCAAGGGCTCCACCACCTTCAAGAGTACACAGAAGGACAGACTGGATACAGAGAAAGCAGCAGAACTTACATTGCTCGTGGGGAAAGAAATCACAGCAGCTAAAGTCCACAAATGGAGGAGCAACATCAGGACTGCCTTAGGAAAGATCATCAGACCTCAAGCTTCTGGTGCGAATTCCTGAGGGCCTCCATCATTCCGAAGGGTGCCGTGGAAATCTCCAGCTTCACTGGACCAGGAGGAAGTCACCGCCTGTCGTCCGATTCTGATGCCCCCATGGACTACAATCCTATGCCCGATCTGGATGACAGCTTCCCAGCCAGCCAGCAGCAGTTGTCCCAGGAGATGTCCCAGCAGTCCCTCCAGCCGTCCCAGCCGCAGTCCCAGGTCTTCCCAGGACGAAAGCCATCCAAGAAGAGGAAGGACACAGACCAGGAGATGGCCTCTGCCCTCACTTCAATTGCTGGTCACTACACTTCGGACAGGCCCAGGAAACCAGCACCACCTCAGCCGGCAGGACCATTCTGTGACATGTGCCCACAAACTGCTGACAGGCTGGATCCAGAAGTACACCAGTTGCAGAACATGTGCAGGAGTATCTACACATCTGGGAAGAACATGAACCGTGCCCTGAGACTTCGCCTCCTGCACTCCTTGAGCCAGACGGACAACTACTTTGTACAGGCAGCCGTCCAAGATAAAATCCTGATGATGCAGCAAGAGAATGTGGAGATGATCCTAGGGCAGCAGCAGCAGCAATACATCCCTCCTCCTGGTCCTGCTCCATCCTTTGTCAACGAGGACTTGCAGCAGCCTCCAACAACTCAGCAGCAGCCCCAGCAAACGAGGCCTTCGACAAGTCTTCAGATGCAGTCCCAGCCTCCACGCCAGCAGTTGCAGTCCCAGCCAAGCAGCAGCAGCCAGTTCCAGTCCCTGCAGCCAATTCGAAGCCAGACTCCAGCCCTGCAGCAGTCATCTTTAAGCTTCACCCAGCTGATGCTTGACAGCCCCCAGAAGCTTGGCTTTCCCGGACCCTCTTTTGGCCAGCAGCAGCAGCCACTACAGCATCAGCCACTACAGCAGCAGCAGCAGCAGCGTCTACAGCAGCATCAGCCACTACAGCAGCAGCAGCAGTCTCTACAGCAGCAGCAGCCACCACTACAGCAGCAGTCTCTACAGCAGCAGCAGCCACCACTACAGCAGCAGTCTCTACAGCAGCAGCAGCAGTCTCAGCAGCAGCAGCAGCAGTCTCTACAGCAGCAGCAGCAGTCTCTACAGCAGCAGCAGCAGCCGACACTTGTCCACCAGCAGCAACATCAAACTCCATTGTCGTTCCAGTGGAGCCAAGTCAACCTGCCCTCTCCAAGGAAGTGATGCCTGTTCAAGTCGTCTGAAAAAAGAAAAAAAAAAACAACCCGGGCCCTTTTAAGGGCCACCAAATCCTCCCAAAAGAGCTGGCCACGTACACATCTTATGTTGACTAAAAAAACTCTTGCGATGACAAACAAGAGCAAAATGAAAAGAGCCCCCAAAAAAAAAAGTTGACAAATTCCCCCCAAAAAAAATCCGGTCCTGGCCCTTGTAAATTTTAAACACCTTCATAAAAGCAATGTGCTATTTCCCTTCTTTTTTTTGGCCCATTTTCACTTTCTGCTCCGCCAGTACAGGTGGCATTTCTGCTTTCTTAATTAAAGTTTTTTCACCACTTTAATTAATATAGATAGATAGATAGATAGATAGATAGATAGATAGTCAGATAGATAGTCAGATAGATAGTCAGATAGATAGTCAGATAGATAGATAGTCAGATAGATAGATAGATAGATAGATAGATAGATAGGCAGATAGATAGATAGGCAGATAGATAGGCAGATAGATAGGCAGATAGATAGGCAGATAGATAGGCAGATAGATAGCTAGATAGAAGAAAATATTTGGACGTCGCATATACACTGCAGCAAAGAAAAACGAGTGATCGTCATTTTGCAGTGATGACACTTGGATAGATAGATAGATAGATAGATAGATAGATAGATAGGTAGATAGATAGGCACATAGATAGACAGATAGATAGATAGACAGATAGATAGATAGATAGATAGGCACATAGATAGACAGACAGACAGACAGACAGATAGATAGATAGATAGATAGATAGATAGATAGATAGATAGATAGATAGATAGATAGATAGATAGATGGAACACAATGCTTGTTACATATATACACTGCAGAAAACAAAAGCAGTTATCGTCACTTCGCAGGGATTGCACTTGGATAGATAGACAGATAGATAGATAGATAGATAGATAGGCAGATAGATAGACAGATAGATTGGCAGATAGATAGGCAGATAGATAGCTAGATAGATAGTAAGATAGATAGCTAGATAGATAGGCAGATAGACAGGAAGTGAAAGTGATTTAAATGGGTTGTACAGATAGATACAAAGCTAAAAATGTGCTATTTTATGTACGTCACAAAAAATGTAGTTGTTGCAGGGAGGGATTTTTTTTTTTTTTTGGGGGGGGGGGTTTGTCAACATAAAGATGTGTACAAGGCCTGCTCTTTCTGGAGGAAGTGGTAAGCCCTTACAAGGGCTGGGTTAATTTGTGGTTTTTTAAGGGGGGCATTGAATTGCTGTTGCTGCTGCTGCTGCTTCTCTGCTTCATCTTCAAATTCATTCCATCTGCCAGTGGACACTTCCTGCTGGGCTGTTCACGTAGTCTCGTAGGTAGTCTCGGTACTGCTTGGCTTGTCTGGTGGCATTTCCATATGCTGGAGCGAATCCAAGGTCATGCAAGGGGTTTCCTCTCCACAGTCCTTCAGTGACTTCATGGGTTGCAGGATCTTCTCTGTCCATTACGTCGTTGTCCATGGCTCGATGAATTCCTATTCTGTCTCGCAGAAGATTGTGCAGAGTGCAGGCTGCCAGAGTGATGGCTGCCACTCTGCCGGGTTTCTGGGGCATCGTAGTTAGGAAGCATCTGAACCTGTGGGACAGGATACCGAAGGCATTCTCCACCACTCTCCTGGCTCTTGAAATTCTGTAGTTGTAGACTCTGGAGGGGATGTCAAGGTTTCTTCTTGGAACAGGCTTCAACAACCAGCTCTTCAGGGGGAAGGCCTCATCTCCAACGATGAAGTATGGAAAAGGATTCCCAACTGTGCCAGGTAGAGGTTCAGCAGGGGGTAGCCCAAGTCGTTCTTCTTCCAGCAGGTCCCTCAGCCTTGTGTCCAGGAAGACTCCTCCATCCGATGAGCTTCCTTGGCATCCAGCCTGCACGTAGAGGAACTCGTAGTCAGAATCCACCAAAGCCATAAGCACAATGGAATGGAAGCCCTTGTAGTTGACGTAGATTGACCCAGCTTTCTGAGGACATCTGATGCCAATATGCTTCCCATCCAGTGCTCCGATGCAATGGGGCATGTTCCACCTCTTCTCGAAGCCCTTGGCAACTTCCTTCCAGGATGCTGGATCCATTGGCAGGGTCAGCAGATGTTCGTAAGCTCGCATGATGGCAATGCAGACACTGGGGATAAAATTGCAGATGGTGTTGGGAGCCACTCTGAAACCGTAGGCCAAGGACTTGTAGCTCTCTCCTGTCGCCATGTACCGTAGGGTGACTGCCAACTTCAATCCAGATTCCAGAGCCCTCCTCATGTTGGTGTCTTGTTTTGTTATTGCAGGAGCCACAGCAGCCAGGATTTCAGCAAAAATGTCAGGAGGCATTCTGCAGAAGTTGTAGTAGCCAGAGACATCATTGTTGGCCAATTCAGGCAGCAGCTGGTAGAAATGGCCATGTTGTTCCCTCTGCAGCAGCCAATTCCGAATCCACAATCTCTTCATCCTCCTCCTCCTCCGTATTCTTCTTAGATAATAAGCACCAGCAACAGCAGCAACAACAGCAACGTCAAGGTCTTCCCCAGCATCTTCATCAGCCATCATGTCTGTCCAGCATCCAGGAGTGTCCCCATCAAAGGTCAAGCAGCAAGTGAAGCAAGGCGGCCCTCTGCGGCCCTTTTTATTGGCTTTCGCAGCGCCCTCCTCCGCCGCGGTGCCCTTGACAACGGCGTCATGCTTTTCATTCCCGACGATGTGCCCTCGGGCCTACAGACATCCCCGTGGAGTACAAAACCATTCCCGCAGTCGTAAAAGCAATCCCCGGCGCTGTGAAAATACAGTCCGCCGCGGTGAAATAGGTTCCCTGAGGGGCAGTTATAGGTTCCCTGCGGGGTACTTTTTATATCACGGGGCGATATAAAAGTATCCTGCAGGAGGAGGAAATTTCTTTCCCCCCGGCGAACTTTTGGTGACGGCGTACAACTTTTCTTCCCCGCAGGGAACAAAAAGAACCCCGCCGTGGCTTTCGTTGCATGGTTATCGATTAGCCTTAATTGATTACATAATTGCCCTTCGCGCCGTCCTAACTGAAAATCTTGCAAGAAATCGTCTGCCTCTGCGCCGCCGTCGATAAAAAGCTTACCGTCATCTCCCGTGAGACTGTGGCATTAGTTATTGGTACAATTTATGACTTGGCAATAAATGATATTCTTTCAGCAAGACAAGTGCGGACGGAGTTCTGTCCACCGAATATGACGTTCACCATAAACAACAAGAGTGGAAAGCAGAAGGTCGGATGGAGAACTCCAGAATTCCACAGTTCCCATGGCAACATATTGGTGACCAAGTGCGCCTCAGACCTCAACAACCAAGCCCTGAGGAGTGGAGTTTACAACATGGATTGTTACCCGGAGGGATACCCAGGCACCGAGAAGTGCACTTTTACTGTCATGGTTAGGGGTAAGTCAGTTTGGCTAAAAACTAAACATATTATTGTCATATTATTACCAACATACCTATGTCTAATCTGAAATACACACTCCCAATGTCATTAGGTCCACATTTTCTTTTAATCTTCTACATTTCTCTTAAAAATGAATACATCCATGGACAGAATAGAGCTCCATTCAGTATACAATATTACTTGCGTAAAGAATATGTAAAATGATTAATTTTACAATGACATATTATTATATCCTGGAAACAACATTTTTGTGAATTTAACAATTGCTTAGGTCGTTTGGTACCAGACATGGATAGCCACCAACGCACTGTTACAACACTGTTACTTTATTTTTGGTGTTTTCAGAACCAGAATGCTCCTTGCCTTACCCAGAACCCGCTCCAGCCCATGGCGCCTTGAACTGTGCAAAAGTCACCTCCACGGTCGCTTCACAGTATCCAAGAACTTGCAAGATCATCTGTTCAGAAGGATTCGAGATCAAACTAAGGACCACGGAACACCTGAGGGCAAGCGAACATGTCCACTGCGGATGGGATGGGCTGTGGGAGGTCCACCCTGAAAGATGGCCCGATTGTGGCAGTCAGTATATGAAATATTTTTGCGCAATATTTTTCCGCAATATCTTAAGTGCATCATCACTTTCATACTTATTAATATCCCCCCTCCCTCCACACACACACGTTTTATAAAAAGTTGGAGAGAAACTGATGAGAGAGTGATAAACATTCAAAGATAACAGTAAGGTCAATTACAAATGTGATAGAACTGGCTTTTCAAGTTACATATATCATTCAGCCATAAGTAAGGTCAATTGCAAATGTGATAGAACTGGCTCTTCAACTTACATATATCATTCAACCATAGAAGGGTACTACTTCCGTGATTCAACTGACGAAATCTAGGATGTTTCATTGTTTGATGTGACTTGTAATGTCAGTAAAAGAATCAGTGACATTCAGCCACAATTTCAGTAATCACAATTATAGTAAGCCTCATACGTAATTTTGGTGCTTTTTACAATCATCTGAATTTTGTTTCTGCTAGTTTGGAATATTCAGTAGCTGGATTTTTATCTTCTCATCAAAGGTTTTAAAAAGGTATATAACTGTCCCTGTCTATCTTGCAGGAATTCGTCGACAGAACCAAGCGATGACAAGTGGAAAGTTGGTGACAAACTTCAGAGGCCACTGCTCTGATAACGAAGAATACTTGAAACTGGCCTTTAGGGATTATCTGCTTGCCAGGATATGTCCGAGAGATCATCAGTGCGAGGTTCTGAATCTTGTTGTGCATTGCCGACCAAGAAGGAGGCGGAATTCGCGACCAAGAAGATCAGTTGATGAGTTGGTTATATTAACGACATCCGCTGCAACTGATGCAACTGCACCAGTTACTACTGATAATCCCACCGAACAACCAGCTACCGAAGAAGCAGTCACTGATTATAACAAGGACTTTAATTCTACTTTTGATGAAAAGGACTCAAATGTAACTGATAGCTTTAAAGATAAAAACCTTGACCTTAACCTTACAAGAAGTAAATCTATGGATGTGATGGACTTACCTCTTCTTTCTCTGAACGATACATCATCCAATTCAACATCAGGATTATTCTCAATCAATTCAACATCACTGGCAGTCAACGAAACAGATTTCTCAGATTTTGCTGACTTCGACGAGACACTTGACACAGATGATGAAGCGATCATCGAGTTTGAAATAGTCGCCAAGACCCCAGATGCTAACAAAAGTCTGACCCATGATGACCAACTGCTACTCGTCTCTCAGATGAGCCAAGGTTTGGAAAGTATTTACGATTCGGTGGATTACGACAATGAGAATACATTGGACGTTGAAGGAGGAAACGTGACTATAAATGAAATAAGTGTGACACTGTGGCCAGAATTCAAAATCAACTGTTCTGAGGGTGAAGCCCAAGTCACAGAGGAAGCAGTTATTGGGTCGCATCAGTTGAAACTTTGCTGTGAGTACTTCGTCAAAGTCTTCTTTAAAATCAACCAATGGTTCTCTTCTTGATGACTCCAGAATCAATTTACTCGTATCATTTCAGGCTTTGTTTTGGCATCCTCTTCGATGAGCACCTTAAGAAATTTAACTTCCATGAAATATGTATCTTATTGTTATTTCTCTTATCAGACGAATGCCCAGCTGGAACATGGAAGTCATCAGAGACCGATTGCTCCCCGTGCGGTTTTGGACAATATCAAGATACAGCAGGACAAACTTCTTGCAAAGAATGTCCTCCTGGAACCAACACTACTCATGAGCAGGCCAAGGATGTCAAGGCCTGCAAAGGTGAGAATTGCTAAATAAGTTCTGTTTTGATTTTATAGGAAAAAAATCAGATCGTTCAGATATACAAGCATCGTATAATGCTTTGGAAGTAATGCAGCACTAAACCAATCCAGTTTTCATTGTTTTGCTAACTGTTAAAGGTAGTTCTAATTGCATGCCTGTCATGGTAAGTACATCTTTAGGAGTCACCGTGCTTAGGAGGAATGACCTTTTGACTCAAGTACCACTTCTCTTTAGACAAAGTTCCATAATCTGCCATAAATTGTCTTTTTCAGCTCCTTGTTCACCCGGGACCTTCTCCAGAACAGGAAGAGAGAATTGCACATTATGTCCTCTCCACACCTACCAGCCAGAAGATGGACAGACAAAATGTCTGTCTTGCCCCAATGGAACTGCCACGTCAAAAGAAGGAGCTATCAATGAAACTCAATGTGGAGGTAAAATCACTAAGAATGATATGTATTTCATAAGTGGTAACTTTGATATTGATTTATACAGCTAAACATCTGTGATGAAAGATGTTAGATGATCGTTGGTATTCACCACTCTCCATCACATTCCTTTGGAAGACAATGTGGTAGAAATTGGCAAAAGCTTAGTTAGCAAAATGAAGAAGTCAACTGGCTTAATTTCTGTGTCTTGCTTAACTCATGTTATGTAATATAAGAGACATTTTCTGTTGGCCTACATCAATCTGCAAGTTTTTGCAGGAAATTTTAAAAAAAGAAGACAATTTGCAAAAATCTGAAAGTCTGAATACTAAACTGACTGGTTCCAATTGCGAGAGTGCAACTTCATATACTCAAACCTAAAGTCGTGATAGGAAATATCGATAAAATAATTTTATTTTTATTTTTTATTGCAGTACTTTGTGAGGCAGGCTCATGGAGCAGCACAGGATTGCAGCCTTGCGCAGAATGTCCACTAAATTCCTACCAGAGTGACCAAGGTGCAACAGAGTGTGTTCCCTGTCCTGGAAATGGCCATACTAACCAAACAGGAGGGACTAATGCCACTGTCTGCCTTGGTAAGAGAATATATTTCTAGCTTCTAGTAGATAAATCATGTCATGATTAGCCCATAGCTAGGTGCATCCAGAAATACTACTGAATTGCTTATCATAGACTAAGCTGTAGTCAATCAAGATACTGAAGTAAATTGACCAACATGTCTTTACCAATACAAGATAGAGCATACATTTTGGTCGATCATTCATGAACGTTAATTAAAACCATTTTCATGATGTTTTAACTATTTCAACCATGTCCATTGTTTTGTGATTGTTATGGTCTACAGTTGCTTCACAATACTCTGCATTTGTAAATATGTATTTGCCAATTAAAGCAACCTAAGTGCCTAAAGTGTCTGCTTGAATTTGTATGGGTTATTCACCACAGGAGAGGGAATATGTGATTTATTACTCGAGGACTTTAGCCCAAGGTGTGATAAACACATATTCCCAATCCCATGGTGAATAACCGGCTTACACCATGAGACAAACACTCAAACAGTCAATCATGAGAGGATAACTGGACAAAGAATATAGGAATTATTTCCCTGAAATACTGGCATGTGATTGGCCGTTGTGTCGCATGGTATAACAATAATCTGTACCACAAGTTAAACTATAAACTTTTTATGTATCTCTTCAGATGTAGATTTCTGCATTACGAATGACAACACATCTCGCTGCGGTGACCATGGCCAGTGCAACAGTACGGATTACGGGTACTTCTGCCATTGCGACTCTTTCTTCACCGGACCTGAATGCAAAACGAACATTGACGATTGTGCTCAGGTTACTTGCGCCCATGGAGGAACCTGTATTGATGGTCTGGGGACATTCGTTTGCAATTGTCCAACAGAATATTCAGGTAAATCTAGTATTCATCTACCTATCTAGCGTTTACACTCTGAACAATAATCTTGTGTATAATGGTTGGGTTAACTGATCGGTCTCTTCGTGATTAACATTTATTTCCCTTTCTGGCTGGCTGTCTTTTGGTCAGATATTCAAAATTATATGATATCACTAATACATACAGATGGTAATATAAACCTTTCTGAAGTGATATAAGGCCATAATATTCAACCATTTCTCAATTTAAGTGATTTACCAAAAAAAAAAAACCAAACCCACAGGTCACTCTCTTGGTCTTCAGGGTTTATCTTGAAGCTGAGAAAAAATTCCTCTGAAGTAACAAGTAAGAATGGCTATTTTTGCGTTCAAAATTAATTCTATTACAAATTTCAAAATAATGTAATTTCAGGTCAAAGGTGCGAGTATGAACGCAATGAGTGTGAACCAAATCCTTGCATCCATGGAATATGCGAAGACTCTTTCGGAAACTACACTTGCCACTGTCTTCCTGGGTACTTTGGATTAAATTGCGATGCCCGAGTCAATCATTGTGATCCAAGTCCCTGCCTAAATAATGGCGAATGCTCTCTGTCTAGTTATGGACTGACTTGTCAGTGTGCACAGGAATATACAGGTGGGTGGACTGCAGTTTATTAATATATAACAAATGTGCAAATTAAAGGCTTTGATAATCGTCATATTGGAAGATCTAATCTGTATGCGAACTGCGAAGTTAAATTGACAATCTTGTGTTCATGTATGCAAGTCACACTGTGAATCAAAATACAGAAATGAGCATCTTATTGTATTTACAGGGACATATTGTGAGCTCTTTGTGGACAGATGCGCTTCCTCGCCATGTTTGAATGAAGGACAATGCCAGGACTCCGGACCAGAATTGTGTGCTTGTCCAGCTAGATACACAGGTATGAAGAGGTTTGAATTTAGTAGTAAAATCTGTGAAACTGAATCATTTGCATTTAGTGGAGATATCTGCATTTATATAAACATATCGTTGTAGGTTTCTTTCCATTGTCACAATTTCACGATACTGGTTATGAAAAATAACATTATTGATAACTACATATCTTTTATTGTTTCAAGGAACGTACTGTGAGTCAGAGGTTGACCATTGTTCCAATTCTCCCTGTCAGAACAATGGAACGTGTTGGAACACACCAGAGGGGGCTGTTTGCAAGTGTCCCATTTCTTACGCTGGGTCATACTGCCATCTCGGTAAATTCTATATAATAAAATAATAATAATAATAGTTATTTATATAGCGCCTCTTCCAGTAAACTGCTCAGAAGGGCTTGTGGCAGATGGAATTATTTGTAGAACAACACATTCTATCATCCGTTATAACCATTACAGCAATGTACAAATGATATTGCAAAAGAAATATATCTAAAGAAGCCACGTAAGAAAATAATACTATGTAAGCCCGGCCTTGAACTTTGAATGAGGGAAATTTTGTAATTGCCGCCATTGGTTATTACCAACCGCACATGCTCAGTAGGTCTGGGTATGCTGAGTGGGAATCGGGTCATTTCTGGGCATGCTCAGTGTTAACTAGGTCAAAGCAATTTTTCATTGCATTTCCAGGGTCATATTATTAATATTGAAACATCCATTTAATTGCAGACGTGGAACAAGATTTTGACCTTGTGTTTGAAAGCGGAGTTACGAGTGACTACATTAAACTTTCGGATGCCCTTCCTTTTGATCTTCACGAAATGACATTTTGCGTTTGGCTAAGAACAAGTGACACCACCAACTTCGGGACCTTGGTGTCTTACTCCAGAGAAAACAACTGGATTTCAGGAGACGACTTGAATGTCTTCACTCTCTACGACTATGGGAGGCTTCAGGTAAGATGCTAAATATATAGTCATCTAATAAGAAGTCTGAATGGAATGCTAAAGCTAATTAAAGGTAATTAATAATCATACAAGAAGCTATGACTGAAGAATTTTGATGTAGTAACTATTGTGGAATAACCTTTATATTTTTAAAATGTTTCGAAGAATATCAAATCTGTACGAATTTTCTTAATCTTCAACTGAACAAGCACATTTCATATCTGCGGATGAAAATTGACTTTGCAACTAACATCCCAGACTTTTATTCAGTTGCTCTTCCTCCTCCCACACTACATTTGACCGTAAGACTACCTTTTTATTATATGAACTATTATATTTTTGAACTTTTTCAGGTATACATTAATGGAGTAGTCCGCTACACCGGCTTGTCTCTCAACAATGGACACTGGCATCACTTATGCGTGACATGGAATGGTCAGACTGGAGACCTGAATGTTTATGTCAATGGAACGTTGCAAGCCAGAGGAGTGGATATGGCTAGCGGCACCTACATACAATCTGGAGGAATATTTGTAATCGGTGAGAGACATCAATTTTGTTAAATTCAATAAAGTTTTGCAAGTAAAGGTCTCTTACAGCATTACGTACCTAAGAAATTCGATAACAGGATGGTGTTCACGGTTTGGTTTCTGGGAGCCAAGAGAGAGATTTACACCACATAAAAGTTTCCACTGCAGCTCACGAACGGTAGTACCACATGTGGAAGACGGAGTAAAAAAAAAATCCTACATCCTCCACCTTTTTCCCTCTTGAGACAATGGGACATCTTTACTGCACATTAATTACTGTATGACCCAGCCATGGTAGAACGATCATGCTTTGCTTATATTCACCTTTTTTTTCGTTCAGGTCAAAGACAAGACACAATTGGAAACGCGTTTGTTTCAAGAAAGTCATTCATAGGAGAGATGACACAGATGCACATGTACAGCAGAGTTCTCCCACAGTCAGAAATCGAAGCCGAGTATATTAGAAACAAAGACAATCTCACATGCTCTGATATCAATGGCGGAGATGTCTTATCTTGGTCTGAGGTGAAAAGAGGACTACATGGAAATGTCAAAGTCAGAAATACTTCACTGTGCATGGGTAAGTTCATTTGATAATGAGACCCTTTTGAGAGATACATGGATATCAATTATCATCATACCAGGGCAACGGTATGCCTGAGTCTAAAAAGGATCCCTCGTTCCTTGTTCGGACTCATAAAGCACCTAGCACATTGATTGGGTGTCATTCACAGCCATTGTATATATACTGTTTGTCTGACAGAATTAGAAGGTGTTGCATATTGCTAAATTTCATATGGTGGAGAAGCCGGGTATATGTGGGGAATGCTGGAGGTTGGATTGTGACATTAGGAGAATATGACTGTATGAAAAAATTTAAAAGCAACCCCATGTCCTAGCTTGCCGAAACACCTTTGCATCAATAGCCAATGGCTCTTTACAATAACATAATATCTCAAAGAATACAATTAAAGAAGACAATCATATAATTTGTAAGTTGAAAAAACACTACTCCTCACCCTATAGCAAAGTATGGAATGAGGAGACGCAAAAGGGTTTCCTATAGAACCATTACAAAATGTTCTTCAACTCCAGTCTTATACATTCACCAAATATCTGGTTTGATCAGATATGGTGCTCCAATTTATAAACGAAACTGAAGGTGTAGACAATTCATTATAATTAAAACAGAATCCTTGTATTTTCTCCTCCATAGACATTAATGAATGCCAAAACTACCAAGCTTGCCCGACTGACCACGTCTGCCATGACATTTGGGGTTCACATGAATGTTATAAAGCGGATGAGGCCTGTTCCTCTAGACCTTGTCAAAACGGGGCTACCTGTGAATCTCTCACTACACCAGGGAAATACATCTGTCATTGTCTATATGGCTATGTTGGTAAGTAGAATACCGGTTTAGGAATAAACTCTGAATTGTAGGTACCGAAGCAAGTAAATTTGATTGTAAACAAGTTCAAGTTTGTTGACAATAAAATATAGACATGTTCACTTGGCCGTCTCGATTTTTAATTAGATCTGATGTAAAATGTTGTTCTTGAATCTTGGGTAGCAAAAAAGTCCCCTTGCAAACTTCCAAGATATATTTATCACTCTCTGCTTTACTCTGTTGTCAATATATACTCGTACAATTAATCAAACTTTTAAAAGCCTATTCAATTTGTTTACCCAGGTAAACAGTGCGAGACCGAGGTCGACTTCTGTGATTCCGACCCTTGCTTTAACGGAGCCACATGCGAAAGCAAAAATGGCCAATATGTCTGCCTGTGCCAAGATGGCTACCATGGACGCCAGTGCCAGAATGAGATAAACGGATGCAGTGGAGGATGTCAAAATGGAGGAATTTGCAATGTTATAACTAATTCAGCTGATTCTAATGTTTCTGCTAATACTACTAGTAGCTGCGTTTGTCCCTCCTCCTTCTCTGGTGAACACTGTGAAATTCCTCTTGGCAAATGTGGAGATGTCATCTGTGTCAATGGAGGAACATGTGATAATACAACATCACCAGCTCAATGCAAATGTCAAAAAGGTAGGTTGGGGAACCATATTACAAATTTTTTTGCTTCAAGTCTAAATAATTCACAAAAATGACATAACAGATAAAACCAATAAATGTTTCATTAACTTCTACGGCTATCCATTTTATATTCCTCCTAGATTATTTCACATGATTTTAAAGCAGTATTTTAATACTTATGTGGCCTTCAGCACAAGTAAGAGTAAAAAATCCAGCTGATTAATCTTCAATAAATTTTCTTTTCAGGTTGGATTGGCAAACGTTGTAATGTACAATACACGCCAAACTGTGACGCATCTCCTTGTTTAAACAATGGAACTTGTACTTACGACAGAGAAAACGGCTCTAAATATAAATGCGAGTGCCCCCCTCAACAGAATTCCTCCTGGTCGTACGGACCCAACTGTGAAC
Organism: Platynereis dumerilii; assembly: GCA_026936325.1. NCBI lineage: Eukaryota > Metazoa > Annelida > Polychaeta > Phyllodocida > Nereididae > Platynereis > Platynereis dumerilii. Next base: position 97,607,936 of record JAPTHN010000003.1, read on the forward strand.
ATCTCACTCCTTGTGATTCCGCACCGTGTCAGAACAAAGCAACGTGCGTCAACGATCTCAATACAGGAGGGAACCTGGATTACCTTTGCATATGTCCTGATGAATACACTGGGTTGCAGTGTGAGACCTACATTCCAGATCTATGGACAACTACCACAGGTATGCCAGTGATATAGAGAAAAATTGATGTTGCATGATAATAATTAATTTAAGGAAGGACAAAGTGAGTTCAGGAGGCAGGAGGACTGTGTTTTCAAACAATTTTAGGCTTCATGAAATACATATCTGTCTGATCTGATCCCATGCTGAAAAAAAAAAACATTATATTCACCAAACTTCTCCACTGCTCTTTTTCAGTTGTTGATTATTGCAAGGGGTACCCTTGCCAGAACTTTGGAACCTGCATCAGTCAAACTGACCACTTCATCTGCAAATGTACTCAGAAATACAGAGGCCCACATTGTGAACAGCTGAGGAAAAAAGGTAATTATACTCTCAAAATTAATAATCTCAAAGATTTGCTGGCGTATCTTACATCGGAGGGTAAAGTGACTGGTTCTGGAATCTAGAGATAATTATTGCCTATGTCGAGGTTTGATTGGAAACACTAACAACTTAGATTCTTAACTCGTCATAAAAGATTAAACATTTAATTTATCCCGCAATATGGCAATCCATTGGTTCATGCCGTGGAGGTATTGTACGAAAGATAATTTGAGATATTTCTCCTGTTTTTCAGAACTGAGGATATACAAAGGAACCTTAACCCTAAGTGACCAGCGGTATTCTCCAGATCTTCTTTATGACGAGAACTTTCACAAACTCTTCAGGGCTCAGGTAGGTTCAGCAATTTATCCAACAGATATCTGCAAAACTTATAACAAGCATTTTTGTAATTTTACTTTTACTGTTACATTTACACCACAATTTAGTTGGATGAATTGTTTGCATGTAAATATTGGACAGAGAGAGCGACAGAATAGAATCGCATTATTCAGACCAGAGATTTTGACACAAATGTATATGGTCAGGTCTCCACTCGTGAGGAGGTGGACTCCTGTTACAACCTGTGACACTTCAAGTGATAATATTTCCAAGAAATATCAGTAATTTCATCAAAAGATGCAATGGACATTAGGAGTTAACTCTCACTTACCTGTTGAGTCAGGTTATAATGTTTGTGAAGCTTTCAAAATACAAGTAAAGTGACTTTGAAGAAGGAGTCCATCTGTTTTTTCAACCAAAAATCATGGACTCCAAAGTGTTCAACACCATTCCTTTTCTTTTGTTGCACAGTGCCTATGCTTCCCACAACATATGTTCATGCACTGAATGCTGGCTTGGAAAGTCAGTTTGAAATCCCCACTTAGTCCAATAATCCTTGGTGACTGGCAACAAAATGAGATAAGCTTTTTTTCAAGATCGACGTAAGTGTTGAACATGGGCTCCACCTTATGTTCAACCCTTTAACTGTCCATAAAATGTCTTTTACAATCTTATGATCTTTTTAGCATACAGCAGGAAGTTTTGCTTTTCCTGAGTTCTTATTGGTTGACTGGTGGTTGAATCCAAAAAGAGGCTGTATTCTGAGAGGCATCTCCACAAAGTGAAACATGATTTCAACTGCAAAATGTTCGACCTATAGATGCATTTTTTGGATTAAAAATGTATGAAACTCGAAGGTTATAAATATGTTCAACCCAATAAACAAAAATGTTCAAGGAAGGATCTGTTCAGGAGGCCACCAAAACATAGACCATCATGGACTGGTCAATGAGAAACACCTTAGCAAGTTGGAGTCCAACCTAATGGACTCCAAATTCAGCTTGTTCAACACCAAAAAGTGGTTATTTTCCCCATTATATGTTGTATTAAATTGCTAATTTAACATGATTTTACCTATTGGTTGTTGTATCTGCTGTCATGACCACTTACAGACAAACTTTTCTGATAATAGAAAGTTTTTGGAGTTGAGAGGTAATGTTCAACACCATTTTGACTTTGTAGTGTCGAATTTGAGTCTGGGTGGTGAACTCTCGTTCAACACCAATGTTTTTCTCTAATTCTAGCCTTGACTTTACTTTCAAATGTGTCACCAGTCAGTCTAGTTGTTACCACTGGTCAGAAGAACATTTTGACTGATGTTGAAGCCTTTGCCATTAAGCAGAAGAGCTATAAATGCCATTTTATGTTGTCAAACAGGAGTCTAAATGTTTTGGTCTCATGTTCAACACCATTTTACTTTTAAAGGGTCGATCTTGAGTCTTGAGTGGTGAACTCTTGTTCAACACCAATGTTTTTCTCTCATTCTAGCCATGTCTTTACTTTCAAATGTGTCACCAGTCAGTCTAGTTGTTACTAAGTGTCAGAAGAACATTTTGATTGATTTTGAAGGCTTTGCATTAAAGCAGAAGAGCTATAAATGACATTTTATGTTGTCGAACAGGAGTCGAAATGTTTTGGTCTCATGTTCAACACCATGATATTTGTTGTTTGTTCAACACTATCAGTCTTTTGGACTCCGTTTCGCCACCCCTTGAAATGATTTAATTCAGTAAAGAAACCTTTATAGTGATCATAATCAATGTACTTAAGTAATTGAGAGTGAAACATATATACTATCAGAATAAGAAATAGCTTGATTTTAACACTCATGGGTAGTCACATTTTGGACTCCTTTCCACTCCTGTTCAACACCATCATAGAACAAAATTGTGTGTTCCACAAAAAACTGCCAAAAACATGAATGCTTACATTAGTGTTATGAAAATAATATTGCAATCTCCACTACTAACATCCATTTCAATCAATTAATTGCCCTTCCAGATGCTCCTGGTCTACCATAACTTAACCACGGACAGCATTATGCGAGTGACAATTGAAAATGTCAAGGAAGGGTCGGTTGTAGTCGATTATCGTTTGGACCATGACATTTATGTCGATTCCCCTGTAGCAGCAATGGATGAGAGTGAAATGAAGTCACCCTTGCTGAACGAACTGAAGAAAGGAAAGTTTGGGAAATTCAAAGCTTCAGTTGCCAACTTTAAATTCATGAGGTTTTATGGTAAGTGGCTGTTTCAGGTATTATACAGATAACGGAGAAAATGACAATACATCTAAAGGCATCCATACCTATGTTTTTTGTAGTATGAATAATTGACTATAAACTTAAAGGTAAGAGTTCATGTTTCTGTTATACACTATGTTCATATTTTATATGTTCATGACCATACTGTGTTATCTTTTTGTATGTATATGTAACTTTACAGATTAATTTGTCAGCCAATCACCGGCCTGTATTTCACTGTCATAATTCCTATGTTCTTTGTTGTCCACTTATCGGCTTATGTTTGACTGTTTGAGTGTTTGTCTCATGGTATAAGCCTCATCATGGGATCAGGAATATGTGTTTATCACACCTCAGGCTAAAACCCTCGGTTGATAAATCACATATCCCCTCTCCCGTGGTGAATAACCTATACATATCAGCTTTCACAAAGTGACTAACTAACAAATTACAAAAAATAAACACACATTCAACAGTTATCACAACTGCACAGAATTTCAACCGTGCAATAATTTAAGCTGAGATAACAAAAGATTTTAGATGTCCTTCATATTGAAAATTTCCTTTTTCAGACGAAGGGACCAGCAATGCCATGATTGGCTTGTACACAGCAATCGCTCTACTCATTGTCATACTGGTTATAGTCGTGTGTGTGATAATTATTGTATTCAGAAGAAGACGCTATTTTGCACCAAGGTTAGTGACATGTACATCATTAAATTAGTCTCGAATATAAATATCTTGAACACGATAATGAGGCTGTCAATATCTCTTCTACTTTCATTTTAGAAAACTGAATAATAAGAGGGATGAAATGCTCCTGACAAGAATCAACAATCCCACATTCGACACTTCCCACCCGTTAAACCATTCTCCGGTCCTTAACCACCGCAGTTGTGCGGAAGGTATGATGCAACCCGGTATGCTTAGTTTTCATATTATTTTAACGCTTCTTGTGTGAATTTACTAACATGTGTGAATAAGAGAGTGTATTTGTATCATATTTTCTTGGTTGCTGAATCCCCAATAGCTGGCGGAAAGAAAAGCATTCTAATGAGTGTTGCACGAAAGTACATGCAGAATGATGAAGGAGTGATATAATATGTGAATGATGAATGAACGATATAATTTGGACACCATCGATTATATTGATTGGATAATAGTGTGACTACATTATGAATGCATACTAAATGAATGCGGAATGACACTATTGTATGCGTGATTGTTTGAGAATACTAACAATTAGCAACATGGACTGGTGTCATGTCTTTTATGCTGATGCCAGTGAAGTTGTAAATGGTGCAACATTGAAGCAATCAGACTACGTATTGCAAAGGTGTAAAAGTTCTATGAATGATGAAATGAATGACATATGCTTGTCTGTCAGTTAGAATATCAATCCATGGTGAACCAGTTACATTAACTGCTTATAGGGCACTGATGCTACCATATAATTTCATGTCATGGTTTCAATTGTGACCAAGAAAATATGATACACCTATTTGATTTCAAGAGTAAAAAAATTATTTTACCAAGATTGTAGGTTTAAATACATCATACAAATCAAATGTTTACAAGTGAGAAAAATAACGTTTAATATTTATGTTACACCTTGTCATTTGTAAGTAAAAAAAGCAATTAGAACTCACTTCATTCAGATTTAAGAATGGAAAATCATATTTAAGAATGTAAAATTAGTGAGGTATCGATATTCCGAATATATTTGTTGCTCTGCGCCACAATATCCATCAGCATGCTCGTATACCTTTACATATATCGATTTTGAGTGAAAGGGGGAAACCCTTATTTTGGAGATTTCTATTTTCTGTTAAAAATCTGGCCATAATCCGCTAAAGTTTTTTATTGCGTGAGTGTGGAAACATAGTATGTTGTACATGTATATATAGTCTTCTTAACAAGCAAAAACAGCCAACTTAATATGAGGTTATAAATAAGGTTATATAAATTACCTTTCAGATAATATCTATGCCGAACCAGGAGATTTGCTACCGTATTATGCTACGAGTGACTGTACGGATGACAGCAGTAGCTTGGGATCGAGGTTCCCGTCAAAACGAGGCAGAGACGTGAACATTGACTGGGCGCACAAGAGAGGAAAGGAAAACGATGAGTATCTTGAGCCAGTCAAAGACAAAAATTGTTTCGATGCTTTAAGAGACAAAGAGGATAAAGAATACCTAGAACCAATAGATGCAAAAGACTACCTAGAACCCCTAAAGGGTAAGGAGAACCAAGACCCTATGAAGGACAACAGAGATAACTTCGATAAGGAATATCTTGAACCCCAAAAGAGAAATGGAACCGTTTACGCCATTAAACTTCCGGATGACTGCAAAAATGGAGATCGTACTAACTCCGCAGCTAAAAATTCAGAACAAGAGCAGTATTACTTTACTCCCATTCCCGACGAGCCAAAATTGAATAATTTGGAAAACGCAAATAGTAATACTTCGTCTGGTCCAGCTAACCATGTGAATGTATCTGATTACAAAGTTCCTACGAACAATAATCCAGTTAAGTGTGATGATGACTACATGGAACCGATTAGCCAAGGTCAAGGCCAAGATCAAATCAATAGTCAAATGGAAAGTCAAGGTCACGATAGCCAACAGGGGGCAGCAGGGTATGTTAATGGACCTCAAGAGTATTTAGATATGTCTTCCAGTGGGACAGTTCCAAAGAGAAGTGATCATTATAGAACAAGAGCTTTGCCTCCTATTCCTAAATGAAAATCACATCGTCTTCCAATAAACTTTAAAAGTTCATGATTGTATTATTTAACACAAGAAAAATTGGAAATGCTTTATTAGAACTTATCGTACATTGTACATTTACATTCTTCTTTTTATGAATAATGATAATGATAATGTTTATTTCTTGATAAAGCGCATTACATAATTATAAAATCATCTCAATGCGCTCTACATACATTCATAAGTAATAAATAATGTAAAGTATCACAATAAAGTATCACAATAAAATCAGAGTAAAATCACAGCATGAATAAAGACTAGAATTACAGTAAAAATCATTTAAAATTATTTAGGCACCATAGAAATATTTAAACAGATGAGTTTTAAGTCCTCTTTTAAAAGCGTCAAAATTGTCACACTGCCGAAGTGAAAGTGGTAAGGCATTCCAGAGAACTGGTGCCTTCACAGCAAATGCACGATCGCCATAAGACTTTAATGTTCGTGTTGATGGTCTCCGTAATGATATTCCACTGCTGCTCCGTAAGTTTGTGCGACCTGCGACATTGACAGCAATCAGTTCACGAAGATAAATTGGGGACGTGGTAAAATATATACATTTAAAAACTATACACAAAATTTTGAATTGTATTCGAAGGTCTACCGGCAGCCAATGTAGTTCTTTTAAAATGATGGTTATACTGCGATGATCATATTTGCTAATTTTACGAATAAGGCGTGCCGCAGAATTTTGTAAAGTTTGAAGTTTTCTCAGTTGAGTACTAGTAACACCTGATAATATACTATTACAGTAATCTATACGAGAAGTCACAAAGGCATGAACAAGTTTTTCTGCAGATTTATAGTCAAGTAAATGTCTAATTTTTCCCAATTTCCACAAGGAGTGAGAAGCAGTTTTACAAATTTGACTAACATGATTTGACATTGTTGCATTAGCATCAAAGTCAACACCTAAATTTCGGTCACTAGACGTCTTTTAAACAACAGTTTCACCAATTTTAACTTCATTAACTTTGATGTGAAATTCCTCTTGTGCTTAGATGTAAAAATTACAACCTCAGTTTTAGATTCATTAAGTGAAAGAAAATTTGAGGACATCCACTCTCTGATATCAACAACACAGGCCTCTAAGGTAGAGATTGAATTACTATTTTCACATGTTATATACAACTGAGTGTCATCAGCAAAAATTACAGTATGACAGCCATGGTTTCTGATAACATCTTCCAGTAGGGTGACATATAATGCAAATAAAATTGGACCCAAAATGGACCCCTGGGGGACCCCAAAGTTTAAGGTCTGAGCCTCCGACACCATCGACCCATTTACAACAATAATATTTTAGTATATGTAATGACTATTATCATATAAATAATATAGCTCAATGCAATGAAAAATAAGCTTCCAAAAATACTATTTACCAAAAACTTACTGAGTTACTCTACATGAATTAAGTGCCTTACGTTTGTATTTATATTTGTGTATCGATAATATCTTGCCATGGATGTTGGGGTACATCACTATGATAGTTATTCCATGTCAAGTATATCACCTTAAAATATTGAATTATATATTTGTAAGTGATCAATTCATAGTTGTATATATATATTATACCATGATATAATAATGTATATGTTTTAGATCTCCAATGATGATGTGATTCACCATGTGAATTTTGTTGAAGATATATTACTATTATAGTGGGGCAAATTCCTGTAAATGTATTAAATGCATTATTTTATCTCACCTATTTATTTACTGATGTAATTGATTATTTATTATAGAGTTAAGAGTGTGTTGTATTTTTTCTTCATTTTGTCATTATATGTAATATTTTCATTTGCTGGTTTGGGAACACTATTATTTTTATCATGAGAAATCTGTGTGAAAGTCTTGTTCATTTGTATATGCATGGTATGGTATGTACAGTAAAGGAAGATTAAAAAATGAATTACTGATTATGGTTATATCACTTATTTATGTTACCCTGTTAACAAGTGTATATTTTGTCAAATTTTTGTGATGTTTTGATGTTATTTAATTTTCTATTATGTGCTCATGCATTAGGCCTACATTTTTTTTCTTTTGAGTGAGAGACAGAGAAAACAAAATTAATTTTATAGGGAAATTGGTATCACTTATTTATTTGATAGAATTAATTTTCAAATACAAAATCATATTTCTATAATTATGCTTGTATATTATTTAGGTTATGAATGCTTTCTTGACTGGGCTGGATTATTGCTTTCTTGAGTATCATGGCAACTGAAGTTCTGATTACCAATTATTAATTGTTCCGTAAGAAATGCTTTTTTGAAACAAAAGTTGTGCTAATTTTCAGTGAATGAAGGATGAGTTGTGATTTTATTCAAATATTTATTTTCAATAAAAAAAACTATTTTCATAAAAGAATCTTGCTTGTCTCATGAATATCCATCATTTACAAAATAGAAATTTAATCAGAAGGAAGTGTGGTGCGCATGCGCGCACCGCGTAAAACGCGGGTCCGCCGAGGAAGCGGACCGGCCGTCTCGTTGTGCTACAAATCAGTTCTCCTTCGGTCAAACTTGTATTAAATTAACTTGGGAATTCCTTCACCTTGGGCAATCTACATAGATCAAGTCCGCCATCAATCTCTAGTCGATACTCATACAACTGTCAAAACTTTAAAATTATAAAAATCTTAAACAATCAAATATCAGTTCATCAACTCTTTATTGGTCGTAACACAAAAACAAAATCAGTTAATTTGAAAAAAGGTAATTTCAAGTTTCCCTGGCTTAGATAAGGAAGCTTGGTGAATCTCTCGATTTCAAATCCAGCTGGTCGAAACACGTTGACTATTAAACTCATAATTTGTTCTTCAGCTGTCTTCCCAGATATGTCCAGTTTTTCAATTGGGCGGTTATTGAATCCACCTGAAAATTAAGTTATATTAATATCACTTTTAAGTATAACAACTACATAGAGCACTCTGTGCACCCTTTGGCCTTTTGGAGTTAAGTACCTACTTTTTATTACATGACCACTATGCTAAAGCGATGCTGATTGGCCAAAATCAGTCACATGACGACATCATAAAAACTCATATTGCATGGTTCGATTGCAATATGAGATTTTTTCCAAAGAAAATTTTTTTTTTTCCAGATTTTTTCATATTGCATGGCTAGAGTGCGATAGGAGTTTTTAAAAAAAAAAGAAATCCAAAAAAGATTTTTTTTTCCAAAATTAAAATTTTTTTTTTTCCAGAATGGAACATTGTATTGGAAGCATAGTCGTCATGTAGCAAAACAAATACAGCACTACTGCGCCCTCGTTCAATATGAATTTCCTCGTGCAAATAAATTTTCATATTGCACTCATATCATGCCGTATTTGTGTAATATGGTAGTTGTATAAATATCAAATCTACTCTAATAGTCTCCCACTTTCACAATGTTATGGCGGACTGTCATGTGATATATTTTGAGGGATGTGATAGGCTCAGGCAATTTCAGGAGAGAACATACATAGAGCAACTCTGGCATACATAAAACGTATTCATTACTTACCAAATTCGACAAAAGGCCTGAAGGGCAAAACCAAAGCCAGAAGTAAACGTCCGTCTTCAGGTTCCAAACTTTTTTTTATATTTCGAAGAAGTGTCACAGGATGGTCACACCTGTCTAGTAAATTCAAGCAACTTATGACGTCATATTTTTGCCTCCTCTTATGCCAATCATCAATTCCCAGAACACTGTAAAGAAACCGATCATCATATTATATATATATAAATATTATGATAATTTATCAAAAACGTGTTGAGCACATGACTCTGAAAAAAATAGTTGTTCCAACACTTTTCTTGGGAGTATTTGATGTTAAAAAAAGACACAAAACTTACTTTGTTGTCACTTCATGCAACAACAAAAATTGTCATGAGAGTAATGTAGCCATAGTCCCCAACTGCAAGTTACATCATAACAAAATGCCATTTCAAAGTCAACTTTAAAGTTTTGCCTGGTGATGGAATATAAAGGAAGAATAATTCAATTGACTGAAATTTGATGCATTTGACAAAGCAATTGAAAAATTGATTTTCAAAGGAATGAACAACCAACAAAAAGCTCCACAAGGTGTCCGGGGGATGAAACAGTAGTTCAGAAGCATTATCTGAATCAAAATATTTTACTGACGTGTATCCCAACTCCTCCAGCCTCCATACCATCGGTTCAGACGCTTCTGTGGCATAAACTTCATCAAAATGAACAGCCATCTGCGCCGTCACTCGACCATTTCCCGCACCTACCAAAATAGAAGTAGGTTCGTGAGTTGAGTTTCGAACATAACTTTAGTTCCATTTGCTTGGTCATTTTGCTACATCACTATATAGTATAACCAAGAGGCTCAAATTGCAATGAAAGTATGCTGACCACTCGGCCACAGACACACATGACATTTCAGACAGAAAAAACTTCAGATCAATGTAGGTCATTACAATCATGGAATCTTTCATTGAGCCAGGAATTGGGGGGGGGGGGCGGCATGTGGGAGCAACTTGATTCAGTACATCTGAGAATAGTGGAGGAAGGTGGAATGTTCTCTACACTAGCAATTGTGCAGCGTACAAATTACGCACATAAATTCTACGTTCGACACTCACAAAAAAGAGCCGATTCTTAGAGTATACATACATTTTCGTATATATTTCTTACGAACTCATACAAATTTCACACAGGTACTTTTCAGTTACTTTTGCCTTTTAGTCCAAATTCGTACGAAAATGTACGTACGTTCTACGTATCAGTTCTTTTTTGTGAGTTTTGTATGTAGAATTTATGTACGACGTCATACATAATTCGTACGCTGCACAATTGCTAGTGTATGTGCCTAACAAAATAGATGAAATACATTCAGCATTTTCATGCTGAACAGGTTTTTTTCAATGTCTTAAGAACTCAAGTGTCTACTTACCAAGGTCAATTAATGAATGGGCATGCCATGTCTCATCTATGTCAAGGAGATTCCTGAACTGCTGGGTGGAGAGGACAAACATGGACCCTCTTCCTAACCAGCTGAAAATTATACAAATTTGAGATTAGATGAACAAGGTAATGCATGGATTAGTAAAGTACAACATTTTAAAACTGCTTTGGCCATGTGAGCATCATAACCATGGGCATATTTGGTTCTTTTTCCAGAACCTCAGTTATTAATCATGGTTTTTGTTGCAGAGAATAAACATAGATCCTACACATATCAACTTACGCATCTGAAACTTACAGTTCAAATTGGGAAACAAGTAAAAGCAATAAGTTTTGGAACATTGATGACTTGGGACTAATTTTACTGAATTATTGGCCGGACCCGACAGAACCTCAAGAGATTGTAGTGCCTTATGTCTGACTTATGCCTATAGTTCTCACGAAGACGTATCAGGGCTTTCTTGTCGCGGCGCTTCTTATTTTTCCACGAAAGTAGGAGCTGTTTAAACTACATTCAACAATTCGGCGACGATAATTTCGTCTACGGCGCTTCTTAAACTTTTTCGCCAAAAGTTCCTAGAAATCACGTGACCGTTTGGTGAAGCAAGAACTTGCTTCACGAAAGATTCAACCGGTTGAATCTTTACGAAGCAAGAAGTGACGATGCAGAAGACCTGAAAGACCCCCAAAATGCTTGGGCGAAGGTAGAGACAGCTTGGGTGAAGGTAGAGACAGCTTGGGCGAAGCTAGAGAGTGCTTGGGCGAGGCTATTTATCATTGAGTCAATACAACTTCGGCGACGAAACAGCACAACTCGCCGTCGCAAACAAGCTGTTGAAACGCCGAAACAGCTATTTGCCTCACCGTAACAGCTATTTGCTTGGGCGTAATTGAATATTTGGGCGAAGCAAGAGGATGCTTGGGCGAAGCAAGAGACTCCTTGGGCGAAGCTAGTTTAACATTGAAGCAATGGAACTTCACCGAGGCTCCTCACAACTCGCCGACACAACTCTCTTCGTCATTCGGCGTAGAAAACGAGTGCCTCGTCGTAATAGGAACCATCTACGACGATGTATGACCCCTAATTGATTATATAATTGTCCAAAAATGATTTGAAACGCCGAAATGTGGCTTCCTGGCACCTAGACAGCTTGGCTGTCACTTAACCACTGTCGTGTGAACTAGGCATTAAAGTTAATGGAAACACTTAATGATCTGAGAGGCACTGCAAAAATTAATAATAAAGTAATAATACCCATTGAGAGATGTCCTTCTGATGAAAAGACCCAACACAAATCGGACTATTAAATGGCCAATTTCGGTCAGAATAAAATTTGATATTTTGCAAGATTCTTCCAGGAATTGCTTTGTTTCCTCATCTTGATGACTTTGGATGAAAAGATTCGAATATTTCCTTGGCAAGACCTTGTTGTTTATTGTATACCACTGAATGACAAGAAAAAAGAAAAGAATAACAAACATTATGCAAGTTTTAAACCAGCCACCCTTATTTCATTCCGCACTGCTGTAACAAACATATTTGTTCTTTTAGAAATCCTTGGTTGCTTCCAACTTAACTCAGGGTCACCAATGTAAATACGGTGTGCTGTTGATGAGTACACATGTTTCCCATGATATGTTCCAAAGTATAATAGAGTCAGGCAAATTGACAAATTCTGCTTAATAATACCAAACAGATTTTTTAAAAGGCGGATTCAAAGGCAATGGTGGATTGAGAGAGGGGGCCTAGGGGGCCTGGTCCCCCTAGACCACAGAGATTAATAATAATAGCATTTAGAAGAAATTATGCAGTGACACGAGCCCACGAATGTGAAACACGTCCTGGCCTCCCTTAGATAACCCTGTCAGGATCCGCCACTTAAAGGCACATGTGTTGTTCAAGCCACACTAATCTAATTAAAGTTAACAAACAATATGAAATAGCTGCCTTATAAAAATATTAGGAATGATCACTTAAAAATAAGTGGAAAAGAAAGCCACATGCCATGAAATAACCTGCAAGTGATACGATGGGCGTTCAGAAAGTTTGAGGCTTTTTTTTTTATATATTGACACTTATTTTCCATCGAGAACTAGGAATTTTTCACAGGATAAAATTCACCATATTTGGAATGGATTTCCAAAATTTTGGACAATTTAGACATTTTAAAGTCATTCAATGTTTGCCATGGAAACTGGAAGTTCAGCTAGGCGGGGCTGGTAATACTGAAACCAAGAAAGCCAATGAATATTGGCAGTGAGAGACCTCTATCCATAACTTCTATTAGTCAGTTTGACAATATTTAACACAAGAAATATAATATTAGCCTTTAAAGCTCACCAAAAGCATTTTAGAATGCATTCACCTGATTCATTGAAGTAAATGTTCCTTGAAGTCCTCGAAACAAAGTTCTGTGAAAGTATTTCAGTCATCCAAAGCCTTTTCTCCTGCAGTACCTGGAACTCAAGCCCCCATGGACTAAAGTTAGTGAAAACCAGGACTTATGTGAAGAAACTAGTCACAGGAATAGCTGGGATAGATAATGCTGTCCATTTGGGTTACTTGTTCACACTTGTGAATCCATGCTTTCACAAGTCCTTATGTAGTCGGGGAAACACACATTTGCCGCCTGAATTTCCCTCGCCAAATCTGGCATGCAGGAGTGCTTTCCAACATGAGTTCAGTGTAACAATTAATACACACATTTGCTGTGCTTGAAAATATATTTAGAAGCTAATATCATATTTCTTGCATCAAATATTGTCAATCTGACTAATACAAGTGATAGAGCGTAGCTCTCACAGTCACAATTTGTTGGCTTCCTTGGTTTCAGTACTACATTCCCCACCAGCTGAACTTTCAGTTTCCATGCCAACTGCAGAATGACTTCAAAATGTCAAATTTTCCAAACTTTTGGAAATCCATTTCAACTATGCTAAATTTGTAGACTGCAAATAAGTGTCCATATAAAAAAAAGCCACAAACTTTTTGAACGTCCCTTGTAGATAGATATATAGATATATATATAGATATAGATAGATAGATAGATAGATAGATAGATAGATAGATAGATGGATAGATAGACAGATATAGATAGATAGATAGATAGATAGATAGACAGATAGATAGATAGACAGATAGATAGACAGATAGATAGATAGATAGATAGATATGGAAGCTGCAGCCGTCTTAAGTTTATGGTGGGGGAGGGAGGGTCACAGGATAGATGCATGCAGACAGATAAAGATTGTTTAATAGATCTATAGATAAATGACATCACACATATGCAGTAAAGCAAAAAGCAGTCATTGTTGGGACAGGAAGAAGTGATAAAGATAGAATTTAATAATACTCACAGACCAGACATATATATCCTTCTGTTCTGACAATAAAAGCAGCTTAAGTGACTTTAATCTGTTGGTGCTAATTCAATTAATCCTATCAACAAGGACACCAACTGAATTGCAATTGATCCACAGATCAAACCATGCAATCTACTGAAAAAGCAGTAAAGCCTTAAAATTATATGACATTCTTTTTGAGTAAATCAATGAATGTACACCAATGGGTCCCTTAGAAAATTTGACAAACTTCGCTATTTTGAAATATTGTTTCTCTATCTTGACTCAAATTATTCTATGGTGGAACAAGGGTGTATAAGTTAGTTATACACCGACTTTGAGGTGTATAACTGACTTTTTGTGTTGGTTAAACACTGAGGGCCTCCCTTTCTCTTTGAATGAGTGATAATTCTCAACAAATGATTCAATCCAGTAAAACACAACAAAACTTTAAAAAATCAAATATGATATGATTATATTATAGATCTTGTTCCATCCAAAGCTCTGAAAGCTCACCTGTGTGTGATTCTGATAAATTTCGCTGCAGTTCTTTTGCACCCGTTCCAATACAAAGTCCGAAATGGGAATGCGGAATTCATAATACGCCACAGATAGCAACCCGACAATTATGAAATACTTCATACTTCAATAGAAACATAAAAACTGAGCAACATGCAAGTTAGATCTTGCATTGTGCCAAAAGCTCCTTGATCACACTTTATCTTTGCGATCTTAGATAAATTCTAGAAATTATTAGGAACTCTCTTGGAAAACAATGGAACATGCAGAGACATTCAGATAAGAAGTAATCTATCATTGATTGAACTATCGTTCCAAGATAAAACTACAGAGAAAGAATGGACAGTCTGGCCCTATAAGCACAACTCTGAGAGACACTTCACGTGGCAAGAGAAATTGATAATGAAGAGACTTGAACCCAGGACACAATGACGAGCCTACTATGGTTACAGTGTAACAACTGTTGGTGGTACCTGTCAATCATAGGCCAGAAATTAGACTATCAAAGTGTCATTGGCAGGCTAATTACCTATTAGATTAGGCTACCATCCATTGGCAACTTCCAGGATACCATCCTCTGGCTAATTCTCCGTTTGATAATACTACCATCCATTGGCAAATTCCAGGCTGGATGAAATGTCAGGCTTGAAATTAGATTGTCATCCACAGGCTAATTCTCTGTTTTATAATATTACCAATCATTGGCAAATTCCAGGCTGGATGAAATATCAGGCTTGAAATTAGATTATCATCCACAGGCTAATTCTCTGTTTGATAATACTACCATCCCTTGACAATTTAAGGCTAAATGAAATATCAGGCTTGAAATTAGACCACCATCCACAGGCTTCATGTGTTTCTCTGTTCGATAGGACTGCCATCCATTGGTAAATTCCAGGCTGGATGAAATATCAGGCTTGAAATTAGACTATCATCCACTGCTTAATTCTCTGTTTGATAAGACTACCATCCATTGGCAAATTCCAGGATGGATGAAATATCAGGCTTGAAATTAGACTATCATCCACTGCTTAATTCTCTGTTTGATAAGACTACCATCCATTTGCAAATTCCAGGATGGATGAAATATCAGGCTTGAAATTAGACTATCATCCACTGCTTAATTCTCTGTTTGATAAGACTACCATCCATTGGCAAATTCCAGGATGGATGAAATATCAGGCTTGAAATTAGACTACCATCCACAGGCTAATTCTCTGTTTGATAAGACTACCATCCATTGGCAAATTTCAGGCTGGATGAAATATCAGGCTTGAAATTAGACAACCATCCACAGGCTAATTCTCTGTTTCATAAGACTACCATCCATTGGTAAACTCCAGGCTGGATGAAATATCAGGCTCGAAATTAGACTATCATCCACAGGCTAATTCTCTGTTTGACAATACTACCATCCATTGGCAAATTCTGTGTTGGATGAAATATCAGGCTTGAAATGAGATAAGATCATAATAATGCCATGATGAGGATCACATGCCGCCACCACAACTCAACCATCAAACTATTTAGAGAAGTGCATTAAAATCCCTTTTCCCAGTTTTTGAGACACTTGCTCACACAATATTGACTCCATTTTCATTGTCTTGGAGAAGGCAAATGCTCATTACAGGTACTTAACAAATCTCACCATTAAGTCAAACTAGGCCAGAGTTCAATTACTATTTGATGATAATCACATGCCACTTTGTCAGCTGACATCAACATACAGAGACAAGAGCATTTTAAAATCTTTTTACGCAATGTTGGAGTCACATTTTCAGCAGAGTTAGGAGCTTTTAGCACAGGTTTCAATTACCTTTTGATGATAGTCACATGCTCTGTAAAGTTTTGAGACAAGTGCAATTTAATATGTAAGTTTTTAAATCATCTAAAGGAAATTACATAAAATACATAAAACGTCTACATTATTTTTAACAAAATCGCCATTCGGCATTTAATTCATAATTTGATGAGAATCACATGCAACACTGTCAGTCAACTTTCAAAATACTGAGACAAGTGCAGTTTAATAGTTTTCTGCTTTAAATCGAAGACCACACATGTACGTTTCTATCTTTTAATACATCAAACATGTAACAAAATAAACTTAAATCAAGTCACCACTTTCAACAAAAGTTCATCATGGGCCCTTTGGTTTTAAAGCCAATGAATAATATACATATAAATAAACAAATCAATACATCTCTTGAAAAATAATGTTGTGCCAACACGGTCTGAGACAGAAGATAAGGACATTTTAAATGTGCCGACAATACGCAGACAACCAAATCAATGTATCAATAAATACTAATTGTAATAGGCCTACCACAAATGAAATAACAAAGATATGTAAACCATTGTATGGTGCAGACAATGAATGCTAATCCTGACCTTTGGTAAAATGGTAGGAGTACTTGTGTGAGATATATCTGGCAAAAATGACAGCAAATTTACTGTTAATGATACAATGATAAACATAAAATTTAATGTGCTCGAAATGATTGATCAATTAATTGCATATATTAGCAGCATATTTATATATACAATGACCAAATAATTTTTAAACAATTTGTGAAATTACTGTAATAAATATTAATTTTATTATTTTGACTTACTCAGATTTGCACATTTTTGGTCAACAAGTCGATACAAATCTCAAATCTCAATCTGATATGGTTAATAGTACAAAATGTATCAAATTCTTATATGTACACACATTCACTGCTATCTGAACACTTTCGTCCGTTGTCGAACTATATTTGATTTTCGTCGATAATAAGTCTCTTTATTTTCTGTGTTGAGATTTATTTGGTCGAAAATATTTTCATTTGTACTGAAAAGAAAATCATTGAAAAATGTATTAGAGATAAAATGAAAATGGTTTTGAAAATGGAATAGGAATCATTTAATTAAACATTTTCTGTCACAAAAACCAAATAAATCACCAATTTTTTTAACATTTAACATGGAAAAAATTTAATGCCTGATATTACAAAATATTACAAGTGTTTAAAGAAATTTATTATGTAGATTTTTTTTAAAAACTTAACCGGCATTCCTGAAGATCACAGATCAGACAAAATTCATAAAACAATAATTTTGTTATCAGAAATATAATTGATTAGAAAGGTAATTTTAAACTCCAATGGACAACAACAGAGACAGAACTATTAAAACAGACTTACTAGTAATGTATATAAGCCACGTAGTAATAAATAAGCACTCCGATGGCCAGAAACATGAAGGCAATAGCATAGAGGGCGGCATTGCTTGGGTGAGGGATCTGCAATTAATTAAAATTTAATTGAAAATGCTAAAATAAAATACAGCTCTGTGCCAAAATCATTGACATTTTTTAAATAGCCAGTATTCAATCACATCAGCATCAGAAAGATGAATGGATGGATGATTGGGGCTCTATGTCCTGTATTTATGGTAGTCTAACTAGGACAGGAGGAGGACACACCACGGGGCAAAAGATGATTAAAGCATCCATCCAAAATAGGTCCAGGTGACCTTACAAGAGCTGGATTCGAACCTGGGACCCATCAATTGGCAGCCAGCAAACGACCACTGAGCTAACACTCTCCCCTCAACATCAAAAAGAAATGTTAAATCTGAACTTACCTCAACTGCAGGCAACTCATAGTATTTATCACAGTTCAGGAAGTCACAAATGGCGTTGTCTAATTTTTCTGAAATCAATAATCTTTAATTGTGACATAAATGCTAATTTAAAGAACACAATATCAAGCTATTACAGTTATATTCTGAAAGACCCAATTCATCAAAAGTCTACTAGAGAAAAATTAGAACAAGTTAAACAACTTACCCAATAATTTATCCTTTTTGTCCGGCGGTATATTGCTTGGTAAACATTCTTTCATCAGCTCCTGGAAGTGGAAATATGAAAAGGTAACCAAGATGCTTTTAAAGCCCAATTAGCATGCACAAATGCCTCTGGAAGCTGCTCCAGATCTCACATTAATCATGTTAATTGTCTAAATTAAAATACCCAGAAATTGGAAAGGCAATTGAACAAGCCTACAGATCCTGGTGAACTTTACGAAAATCTTAACTTCTTATTCTTAAAGGAAAATAAATTGATTTGTGATACCTTGGGGCTTTTTAATTAAGGTTTCTATTTTTAAATATTTACTTTCAGATATTATTACCATTTTAAATGTTAATTACTTTTAGAGTGACAAAATTTAAATTTCATATCAATTTTCAAACAATCGAAAATTTTTAAAATACTGACATGGCACCGTCTGTTAATATTATCAAAGTCTGTCTCTCTACACAAAGCATGATCCCAGTAATCCGGTTTTTTCCTTCCGGCCACAACGTCACAGCGGAAAATGTTGCACCAATCATCCAAGCAAACAGCATTTGGGTTCTGTTGAAAGAAATGATAATTGATCGCACGCAGATGACAGCATTTTAATCTGGCACATCATACGACTAAAATAAATAACTGTAGGCAAATCAATTAAAGGCCCATTAATTAGACAATACTCATTAACATACATGTTTGAAATAAAATATGTACCCCTGATTATATAGTTCAAACCTCTTTTAAGTAATGGAATTAGCAACCAGAAAATAGGGGACATCCAGCACAGATTTAAGAACTGACAAGAAGTGTACGGAAGTAATGCATGCTTTACTTGTTAGATTGGCTGAGATAGTAAAATTTTCTTTAATTAGGATTTTATATTTTGGAAAGTACAACTTCATCAATATTACACACAAAGAAGGATAAAAAAAGGTTTTTAAAAAATCAAAAAAATCAGGGCAATTGGGTCTAATTCCTACTGCGAAAAATGTGAGGTAGCTTGTGATGTAGGCCTAATTAAAAGTGACCAACCAAGTGATTCAAACAATTCTTACTGTATTTAACGTTGTCTGGTGTCTGTTGTGAAAATGCTGATCAAGTAAATACTCCTCAAAGAAAGCTTTGCCACAGAAATTGCAGGCCCATTTGGTTATCGTCTCCATCTCCTTGTTTTCTTCCTGATATTCGTACATGTTACGAGACGGGTGGACACTGCAGGAGGTCGGCATCTGAAGCCCCAGCTCATCATAGATAGGCAGGAGGGTCTGCAAGCAATTATTAGGTTAATTACAATATTATAATAATCTATGTGAGTACAGAGGAAGGTTCTCAAACAATCACCATAATATATCATATTAAAGACAGTCAAACATTAGATGGCCTACTGAATTAAGTTAACATTTAAAAAAGTTTATTGAATATTAATAAATTATACGAAAAAATTGGCTATTAATAAAGGTTTGAAAATAAAGAATACAAGAAACTCTAAGCATGCACTCTCTCTCGATTTATAGTTCACCCACAGTGCCAGAGAAATGTAATTTTAACACCGAAGTCATCAGATGCATTTCATCCACAGAGACTCAGAGCACTTGTATAAAGTTGCAAGGATATAAAACGGGATATGAAATGACTCACATTCTTTACCACCCGTCGGACAATCCTAGAGTGATCCCTGCTGCAACCGGCTGCCACACAGGAAAAGGTGACAGAAAGAAACACCGCTATGATCTGCAAAATAGACGAAACAAGTTGTGATGACTGGGAGTTCGGGATGACATTCATGCAGAATTTTGAGGTATAGTTGCTACCTTGGCAACTTATCAAAAGTCTTGGACCAATTAGGCCTTGATATCTTTTTTAATAAAGAAAATCATGATAATGTGACATTTGTTTTGGATTATTAAATGCAAATTAACATCGAAATTAACCAAAACTGGATTTCTATCACACAGAACCATGGCAAATCCACCTATTATCACCCAAGCGTTCTTTTAAACTTGCAAATTCGACAATTTAAGCATTTGTTTTGTATTTTTGATAGTTGTCTAGAACTTCATACCTGTTGTATAGATTGTGCATTCATCTGTCAAGTTAGATAGGCTGTCATCTGTCAAAAACACGTCATTTCATTTTGACAGCACTTTGTTGACAAACCGTGATACCTCATTTCCCCACCAGAGGCCGTTAATTACAACTGGATCATGCACCACCTGGGGAGCGAAAGGAGAATGAAGAATCAAGGACTTTTGGAGATATTTGTTATCAAAAGGCCCAGTTGCAAATTTTGGAATTTGGACAGTTTTACTGATGGATCCTGGTAAGAAAGGTTTATTAGATAAGTACGTACGTAAAATATAGGACTGTTGCAAGAAAGCAAAATAATAGGCCTATGTCTTCTCACATTCAGAGACAAATTTCGTCTTCTTTTTTTTTCTGCAAATTTATTATGTTGACTTGTTTCTTCTCAATTTATATCCCATTAGGCTATCATTATCAGTCAGTTAAAACTAGGCTACACAGTACTTTAATTTCCTTTATATTATTAACTACATTACTTTCCATTTATATTCAAGAGCCGTAGGCTAGGCTGAATCCTAGGAGCGGGGGCAGAGTCGCGACACGACACAGAGACTATCTGGAGGCATGTGAACCCCAGAAAAACCGGAAATTTTAAAAAAATGTTAAGCTACATGTAATGTGCCTTTTGTGCCAAATGCTGCCCCCCCCCCCCCACTACAGGCTACGGCCATGCGCATTCTTTCTTTATAGGCCCAGTCCTGGATGCTATTTCTCTTTTTTTCACACTGAAAAAAATACGGTCTAAGTTCTTAGACAAAATGCGCTAACATGTTAGCACTTGTGACCGTGCATATACCGGCTACCCCCCCCATAGCCAAAATCGCCTAACTTGGCCATGACTTAGACATTTATGTCTAAGAAGTTAGAAATATTTTGGTTTGGATCACTCGGATTTTGACTAACTAGTTAGCCATCAATGACTAACTAATTAGCCATCAATGACTAACTAATTAGCCATCAATGACTAACTGATTAGCCATGAAGGGCTAACTCATTAGTCATCAATGACTAACTCATTAGCCACCAAGGGCTAACTCATTAGCCACCAAGTGCTAACTTATTAGCCACTGAGTGCTAACCCACTAGTCATGACATAGCCGGTATTGGCTAACTCGTTAGACATATTTTCAGCCACATCAGGTACCCATTAACCATTATGGGCTAACCTCTTAGACACTACATGAGCTAACATCTTAGGCACTATATGCTAACCTTTTATACATGTGCTTAGTCATTAGCATTAGGAACCAGCTACTTTGGCTGACTCTTAACACTCCCAAAGCCAGCGATGTGGCAATATAGTAACATTTTAGACAAGTCTTATTAAACTTACTATGCTAAATTGATGAAATGTCAAACATACATGTATGTAAAATGACTTGATGAACTTGACAAGCAAAGACTGATTTACATGCCAGTGTTGTCTGCCTATGTTTGTCTAATAGCTTGTGAAACGCCATCATAATAAACAAACTGCAAATAATTTGTAATACAGAGATCAATAGCTTTTAATAACAATTTCTATGAATGTATGCTTTACCAAACATTGCAAATTTACATTTTTTTTTTATGTATTAGCTGACAAGGTCAAATTGCATCTAAATTTGTTTGGGCTGACTACTGGAATAAAATTATGTTAAAGATAGAAATAAAATTGTTATAATACAATATCAATTGGATAAGAATACAATTTAATTATAATTATTTGATTTTACCTTCTTAGGAGCTTAGGAGAGACATAAGAATACAGCATATTAAAATAGTAAAACAGAGAAAAAGAAAGAAATCACAAAAGATCAAATTGCACATAAGAGAATATCAAAGTTGTGTATCTGCAGTACAACAGTAATTATTTTGCTAAATTAATTACTACACTTTTTACTTCACATTTCACACCCCATTGATAGAATCTTGCACCTAGTGCAAATATTTATATTTACAGAGAAAATCCACTTTTTGGGAGGGTGAGTGATAGTTGCTCAGATTACAGAACAGGATTTTATACAATATCAAGCGGCCTATCTCAGGAACCATTGATTTTAAATAGAATATAATTATATTTAGTCATCTGCCCAAATATTTAGACTCCGAGTCGAAATTTTTGATGAAAACCAATTTTCTCCATGAGCAGCATACGTCTAAAAATTATTTTGACTGTTTTTTCATTATCCAGATCACTATAGCTGGTGAAAGCCTCAGAAGTCCGTAATAATTCCAAGACCTGCTGATGCAGATTCCTTCCTTCCTTCCCAAAGCGCAGTTTTGATGAAATAAAATACTTCTTTCTGGGCAGTTTTGAAATAAAACAATTCCCGGCGGGGTTTTTCTTAACAAGGTGTTGCTTGATTTAGAAGTGAATATTCGGGGACTTCGCCTGCTTGAAATAAATAATAATCACTGCAGCTGTTACAGTGGAATAATAATTTTCGGTCCAGGAAAACTCCAAGCCCCCCTCCCCGATAATTAAAATGAATGACCACCCCCTAATTAATGAGGCTCCAAATGGGGGGGGGGAGATATGGGGGAAAGGGAATTCAAAAGTAAAATTACCAAGTGACATGGGGGACATAAATGCACTAATTCTTGAAAATATTTTGATCAACAAAAATATGAAGTCAGTATTTAAAGAGAAGTGATATGATATTACCAGCGTCACATCAAGTGTGCATGCCTTCAGGCTAAATTTGGACTGAATGCAGTCTAAATATTGGTAACACGACTTCCTTTCAAAGTTTCAATAGTTCTCTAAAATTACATTCTAATGATTAGTTTATATTACACCCTCAAGGTTCACATTTTCTCCAAGGTGATTTTTTTCCGGGCTGGTGGTTGTGTCCGAGGGCAGTGATTTATGGCCCTTTAGTTGAAGTTATTATAGCCCGCAACCTTCATGTTAGTCCATGCGGACAGGCTATGGACCTTGCTGACTTGTAGCAATACTACTACATCTGAGGTCTTTTAACATTGTCTAAGGCTGGCATGGAAGTACTTTATTTTTGTGAATTTATACATGTTACTGATTACTCGAGCTGATTACTGGAACACCTGAAAAATAATGGATGTGAGTACTTTTTTTTTCTTTTACTTCTTATCATATTTCTTAATTTTCTCACTTGAATTTCGTATATTTTGATACTTCTTTTTTGTCGATTTATTTATAGACACATGCTTACTGGTTCACATAATTTTGTATTTTTGTGAATCTGAATTTGTAAAATCAGTTACCTTAATTTTGTTTATATTGATAAAACCTGCAGCTTTTGTCATTGCAATAGCAGACTAACTTTTAAAGTTCTTGGAGTGGAACAATGGTAGGGTGGTACAATAGGCACAACAATAAGGGTTGTTTGTCATGGTCCAATAAATTTGCTAAATTAACCAGACAGAGTGGAGAGACTCAGCCCATACAATAGCCAATCTCCCTAGCCTCCACCCAAAAGCAGTGTAATATTCATCTTTATATTGGACAATGAAGAGTCAGTTATCGAAATGGAAATTTTTTGTCAGGGGAGCCATCAGCTGTCCCGGCAGAGGCCGGGGGGAGCTCAGAGGAGCTGAGCCCCCTTGATCAGAAAATGGGGGGAGCTATGGCCTGCTACAGCTGCCCCAAGAATCAGTGAAATATAATTATCATGTTCACTTTTTCAGTCCTCCGGGTATTATTAGCCGAAAATAAACCCTTGTTTCAGAATTTTCTCCTTTTAAATTTGGAACCCCCCATTCCATCACTGACGAACGTGTATAGGCCTATATATAATCAAAATGGGGTGGGCACCAGATCAAAAAAACAGACTTAAAGCCTGTCTGCAAATAAAAAAGGAAGAAAGTATTTTTTCCAATGGACCTCCAATCTGCAAAGAGCTTTCATATTTTACCAATAATTTTCTTGTTATTTGTCTCAAATGTTCTTGGATCATATATCAGAATATATTATTCATATTCAACAAACTCTATTATACTTTCAGAGGAGGTACTACATCATACCCATCTTCTGCTTGCTGGTCCTCTTGGCCAGAACTATAGTCAACAGATCTCCTGCAGCACCAGCCCCAATTCAGAATACAGTCAAATTAGAAGACATCATACTCAAGAAAAAAGGTAAACTGCTTAAATAATATTACAGGCTGATAAGCATGCACATTTATTCTAATTTGTTAAATTAAATGGTGTTTAAAGTGACCAAAATTTTCAAAAAGTAACTGCAATGCAAAGTTTGAATTTTTAGTCAGCTTAAATGATTGAGTGAGATTGTTGCACAATTCCTTTGAGCTAACATAGCTTGTTGTTTTAAGTTATGACAACAGAAAGATTATCATAACTCAAAACAACAAGCTATGTCAGCGCAAACTGATTGTGCAACCATCTCACTCAATCATTTGAGCTGACTTTTAAAAAATTTCAAATTTTCAAAGGTGGAGAGATCAGCACATTTTTAAAATGTAACTAGGCAGATTTAATTGAGAAAGTAGCAGAGTTCAAACTGTTCAATTCATGTGTTGAAAGACTATCTAATCTATGTTCCAATTTAATTATATAATTGAAAAGTAACTTTGAAGTAACAGAGAAGTATCAGAGAAGTAAACTGAAAGACAAAAATAAGTTATCACTTTTCAATTTGATGTAATCGAAAGAAAAAAATTGGTCAAACTTATTTGTTGCATGTTCAATGTTTTAGACATTTACAACGACCGATTAGTCATGTTTGCATATTCTTGTCATGGGTCATTGTCTATGTACTTGTACAGGTCATGAAATGCAGTAATTGGGCTAATCCTCAATTGAGGAGTAAATAAGAAGTACCTAAGAAGTAACTAAGAAGTAACTAAGAAGTATCTCAGAAGAAACTCAGAAAAAACTCAGAAGTAACTCAGAAGTAACTAGAAATAGAAGCTACATAAATAACACAATGTATCAAGTCTCTGTGCATTCATTTACATTAACTGAAAAGTAACAGGGTAGTATCTGAGAATTCAGAGTTAAACTGAAAAGTAATTGGACATTATACCTGTGCATTCAACTGAGAAGTACATATAATTGAAAAGTAACTGAGAATGAACTGAAAATTTTAAAACTGGAGAGAAATACTCCGCTGAGTGTGCACTTTCAACTGAGAATTGACTGGACTATTTAATTAAAAAGTAACTGAAAGAGTACATGTGCTTTCATACAACAGAAAACTTACTCAAAAGTAACTGAAAAGTAACTGGTTGACTAGGAAGAGTTCACATGTGCTCACATTCAACTGAAAAGTAACTGAGAACTTACTTAAAAGTAATAGAAGGGCTTCTGAAAAGTAACTAAAATGTTACTGGCAAGAGAACCTGTGTGTGTAGCACTCGTAATAAGTGAGAACATAACTGAGAAGTAACAGTCGCTGAAGAATAACCGGATAGACTTACTGTTGCAATTATCTTCTCAAGCCGACTCTAATTTTTTACGACATCAAGCACATTGGGATCACAAAAAGTCAGGAGAGCAACTACCCTCCACTTTTATCATGCTAGTGATGTTACTTTTCAGCTATGTTCCGGTTACATTTAACACAGGTACTGGTAGGCCTCATAGGCCTACTCTTGTGCGTCAAAATTATAAAGATTAAATTGGTTGCAGGTATTTGCACCAAAGGATTACAGCTACCCTATGCAAAAAATGAGTGTTGCTTCACACAAGTTTTGGCACAATGTGAGTCACTGTAACCGATGAAGTGTCGTCTTCTCAACATTCAACATGAAACATAGAGGCTGTTTGATTAATCATGATGAAGAGAAGGCCATTTGATTTATCATAACTGATTTCAGAGCAAAGATCAGAAGCATATTTCTGTTTGCCGCCAACATGCAGTATTAGTCTCAAACTTAACATTGAAAGCAATTGGGCATGATCATGACAAATCATCAGTATGATGATTAACGAAGTGCCATTTTCACACTGCAACAGTCAACTCTGTTTACAGCCTTCCACTTTGATACCGAAAAAGAGTGTACTGTTGCACTGCGAAAATGGCACTTCGTGTGTCATCATACAGATGATTTGTCATGATCATACTTTCAATGTTAATTTGATTTAAGGAGACTAATACCTCTTGTTGGTGACAGCCAGACGAAAGGATTATGCATCTGATTTTTGATCCAAAATCAGTTATGACAAGTCAAATGGCCTTCTCTTGATCATGACTAATCAAACTGACTCTATGTTTCCCATGTTGAAAGTATAGAAGATGACACTTCAGCAGCTATCATGAGTCACGAAGTGCATTTTTCACAGTGAACTGGTCCTCATTTTTTCTTTATCAAAGTGGAAAGCTGTAAATATCAAGTAAGTTTACGGGCTAAATTGATTTGCGGTTTTGGATTTGGTTTGTAGAATTAAGTGGTACTGGTTTTCAAACTTACCGTGGATGGTGGCACATCTCAATGTAAAAGTCGGGGAAACCAGGGCCGTAGTCATATTTTTGGGGGGGATCGTGGGGGGGGGGGGATCAGGGCAAGTGGCATATCAGGGCAAATCCTGACCTTTATCAGGGCAGATCCACTACCCAGTTCACATCTGTGCCGTGTTAAAATTTATGGAAAAATAGCGATGGCACATGCGAAACAGCCATCTCACACGCCTTTCGAAATTTCAAACCCTCCCCCTCCCCCACGGCCCCTCCCCTCTCCTTGGGAACCTGATGAACCTGATCTTATAATATAATAATGGAAGGCTATATATATTAAATTTTTGATTCGCTTTAAAACAAAAGTGGAAGAATTAACTCAAATATTAACTATTTTTTCAATATAGTTGGGGAAACCAGGGCCATAGGTGTATTTTTTTCAATATTTATCCTAAGCACCGTTTTTTTTCTAACAAAAAGAAAAAAAAGAAAAGACAGGAGGTTGGCTCTTTTGCCATCCAATGGGTGGATGGTACTGACCAGTGTTTGGACGTTTGTTATCTGCACGCATCAACCATTACATTACACTAAAATATGGATACTTAAGGAACCATTATTTTAAATGTCATGACTTTCTATTTTCAAAACAATGTCATTTATTCTTCTTCTTTTTTTCAGAACGATTTTTCTTGAAAAAAACTACGGCTCGTCCAGTCAGACAAACAACGTTACCAGCCGAAGTATTACAGAAACTTCGCGAACAAGCGGCGAAGAAAAACAAAGAAAAATGGAGATAGCTGAAGTGAACGGACTATTTTAAAATACGTTTTGCAAAGTCATAAGCTGCTCCTGTTACCTGTTAAAGCAAATGGCGAGCACTTAAAACCATTAAGGTATTAAATTGCATGATGAGTTTCATCACTTGTTTTGCATTCATAAGACATGACGCACAACTGAGCGCTGGGGGCTATATTAAAATAATTGTACCTTTTTTTACATTCGGCTTCTACACAAGTCAGTGTATAATCTGGCTTTCATTTTGGTACAAAAATGAACCTCATCGGACCTCATCGGCATTCAGCTAGCAGCAGAATTACAGCGAAACACTTTGATATAGAATTAAAGTGGACTGGGGCACTGTGAAAATGGCACTTCGTGACTCATGATAGCCGATGAAGTGTCATCTTCTCTACTTTCAACATGGGAAACATAGAGGCTGTTTCATTAGTCATGAACAAGAGTAAGCCATTTGACTTCTCATAACAAATTTTAGAGTGAAAATCAGATGCATAATCCTTTCGTTTTGCTGTCACCAACAAGTGGGATAAGTCTCCTTCAATCAAATTAACATTGAAAGTATTGGGTTTTATCATGACAAATCATCAGCATGATGACACACAAAGTGCCATTTTCACAGTGCCACAGTCCACTTTAATTCTATATCAAAGTGTTTCGCTGTAAAGGATATTTTTGGAAATTATCTCCTAAATAGGTTTTGCACATTCAGTGTTTTTGTTCTTGTGCAAAACGGTGCCATTCATTTATTTTTCAGCAATACTTTGCGGTATTTTGTTAAACAAAGAGGTATATGAAGAGAAGAACTTTCTGTAACTTAATTACGACTGGAGATATACCATCAAAATAAGGCTATATTAAATAGTTGAAATTTTACATAATAGTAAAGTTTGGGAGTCATTTCTCAGCAGTTTTACCTTTAACCTTTATCACACCTTGGTAGAGGATTTTGAAATTTGTAAACAATATTCTGTGGTCACGGTGTGGTCACAGCTAGTCTGATGTTGGAGGAATGATTAATCAATATTGTGAAATGGGGAAAATAGCTTGATTACTTGTATATATGTAAAATATGTACTTAAATGTGGCAATAATAAAGTATTTAAAACATCAAAAAAAATCCCCTGTGACCTTGAAAAGGTCATCCGAAGTCAAATTCATCTCAGAAGTCAATTTGTTGAATAGTTCTGCAAACACTTCATTCTTGGCCTCAATAAATCACAAATTATCTCACAGGCAAGGGTTTTCTGCATTGGGGCCCGTGACCTTGAAAATTATGTCAAGGTCATGAAAGGTCAAATTTCTCTCAGAGGTCCATTATCTGAATAATTCCTTTGAATCTTGACATCCCTTAGATCAGGCATTCATGAGCGGAAGGCCAAAACCTTGGTGGGGAAATCTGTAAATTTCATTCAGGTACAAGTTTCAAACAGAAAGGGCTGCCAAAAATTGGTATTTCAAAGAACACAATTTTTCTCATGCCTTTCTTAACCTGTTTGGCGAAGACGGACTGTGGCAGTCAACAATCACATTTGCCGAACTTCCTTATTAGCTGCATGGAGAGAAACTTGGAACTGTGGGTTGATGCTGGACCAATGCCACAAGTTGCAAATTTGGAATTTCTGGTGAAATTGGCCAAAAATTCAATAATCACTGTTATGCTTCCCATGTCTTATTAGATTCCAAATCCAAAAATTTGAGGTTGTATATGCGTTTTTGTGACGTCTATGCCACATTATGTTAGTAAATTTAAACATGAATGTGAAGAAAATACTAAATTAAAATGCAGTTTATTCAAAACGAAACTTTGTTTCTTCAAATACCTCTGCAGCAAAGACTTTTAAAGATATCACTATGAAATTTGCACACGTTTTGTTGAATAATATTCTTAAAACAAACAAAAAACAGATTTTTCATTATTTGCCTTCTCATACATTCTATGGTGTAATTAGCAGGTAATGAAGAAAGCAAGCTTTGCACTTTTTATCAGCCATAAACATAGGGCCATTATACCATGACAGGTTTGACTAAAAACCATAATGTATATACCAATGGAAAGCTAAGCTCAAGTGCAACAACACAATATCAAACAAATGAAAATTCCGACAAAGAATCTTTATCACAAAGCATTTGAACAAGACATGTCTGAAAATCCATTTTTACAAAGTGTAAGAGTGCCACATTTGTTGTCAGTGACAAAGACAGGCCACTAATACCATGATAGGTTACATTTACAACCGCGTTCTATAGACCAACAGAAACCTGGGCTCATGAGCAACAAAATCATATCAGAAAAGGTAACTTTCCTTCCACTAGCCTTCATCAAGAAGAGTGTAAATAAGAAAGGACCTCATAAATACTGCAAAATGTGAGAGCGTCACATTTTTTGTCAGTCTCAAAGATAGGGCTCTAATGCCATTATAGGTTGGACTTTCTACCCTATTCTATACATTAATACAAAGCCAGGCTCATGTGCATGACAATAATACCAAGAATGCAAGAATTCCAGCAACAAGCCTTCATCAGGAAGTACCCGAACACGAGAAGTCCCACAGAATGTTTGCAGAACATAAGAGCGTCGCGCTGTTGTCAGTCTTACTCAAGCCATCACAGCTTCTGGCACAACAGCCTTAGCCACTTTAAGTGATATATTCCTGAAAGACAAAGTCATGAGCAATGCATTGGTATATCAAATTTTCTGAAAATGTTTCGATCAGTGGTTTATTTGTGGCATCAAAAATCACATTGCAGTTTTAAGCTTCACCCGGGACACACCAACTTAGGATTACAAAAGGTGTATTAAAAAAAATTAGAAACATCCAATTGCCATTTTTCTGGATTCACAAGATGCCCACCTAATCAGGGAACAGTAATGCATTGCAATTTTGATCCTAAATCCATCCCTTTTCCTGTATTTGAAAGTTGTATGCAAAAATTTTACATGCAGTGTCCAGGCTGGACACCAAAAATTTCCCTAACTGCAACCATGTATCACTCATTATCTCAAGACCAGTGACATATGGATGCAATTGCTGCTATTTACATCATAGAAGATATTTTTGCCTATCATTCGATCCATAATACTGGCATAAATTCCTTTATGGGGCTGAGATATGACCTAAAATGTAAGTGCATACTGGCCCAAAACTGAAATTTTACCAACTCATGGCACTGGACCTGTAGCACTAAGCTTCACGCAAGCTTCTTGTGGAAGCATGAATTCTCATCCCATGAGAAGAAAACATTTTGGGTCATAAAGGCCGATATTTGAGGCATGTGGGATAATAATGGCTGCTAATTTTCTTGTCTGTGCTTGAGAGTTCGGTATGGGTCAGACTTTTATAAGTAAGTGAAACACAAGCCAATGTCATTTCACTGACTTAATTACCGAAGAAGTTGACCCATGTATAACTGTCTATAGAGCAGATTAAATTGTCAACCATTCATATCCCAAGTGCCTCAAATCTATCGTCCTTAAAGACCTCATGTATGTTTTCTTTGCTTCGATCCACTGACCACCGACAAAATTATAAGCAGCTTAGTTCAGGATTTTTAGCATTGACCTATTGCAAAACACCACCCGTTTGACTAATTCACAGGTGCCACTGTATAGTATGAGGCAAGGCATTTGTCTGCTCGATATTATGGATTAGAACCAGTTTTACCATAAGCATCAAATTTATTTGTAAGTTGTTACACTTGTCTTACTAATCTTTCCTCAATAAATTGAGAGCATCATCATTATAATAAAAATATGAATGAAATTTTTGGTTTATTAATAACAACAACAATATGCAGACTGTGTTGAAAATGTTTGTTTTCTTGGAAGGGCCACTCATTATAAGTCATATAAATAAAGTATAGTGAGAGTATAGTGTGGTTTTTGCCTCATTAATATTATATATCTTTCGAGAAATATGTTTACGATATATATTTAACAGCTTAAATCAGTGGATATATACACAAGTATATCATATATAGATATATTTATATATACTTAAGATTAACATTTACGAAAGACAACTTTTGAAAGTCGTGGCCGATTAGTATGAATATCCGAGCTCCGCGTCACTTCTCAGCGGGCAGCATCTAGATTCTGATTAAGACCCTGAGCTTATCCCTATTAATCTGCTGAGTCATGCTGGGGGCTGGCCTAGAAAAAATGGCGTCCAACAGGGGCCCATGCTGCCTCTCTACGGTACCCTTGTTTTTGTCACAAATCCGATTTAACAGCCAATGACCGATGTCTTTCTAAGTCGATATAAAATGCATTGCCTTGGAAAGCAGTCACACAAATAGTCATAACTTTAAAGGTGCGAACATGTAAAGAAAAGAGACTTTGGGATACATTTTTACTTTTAAATTGAGAACGACCATAAGAAGACTGTTCATGTACTTATGAATCTGACAGGAATAGCCTTTACAGTGCACAAGAAGGATTGTTGTAGTAACATTCATGTCTGATAATTGAAATACTAACAACTTTGTGTGATAAAACAATCAGCACTAGTACAGCCAACTCATCAGTTTTGGAATTAGGTCCATCAAGGAAAGAAAAGTATTCGGTAAATGGAAATTACCGTAAGATTTGTTACTCCAAACAGCCAGCGACAGTCTGACACTGACACTGTTTGAACAAGATGTCACCATAAGGATAATAAACAGTTATTTATACTTGTAAACTTCTTGAGGCACCAAAATGTCCTCAGAAATCAACATCGAAGAAGGTTTGGGGTGCGTCTGTTATCAGATTGCGCAGATGCAAAATGACTCGTCATTCGAAGAAGTCTGTGAGAGCATCGTATCTTCCTTCGAAAAGTTACAAGATGCCTTGAACAAAACTAACTGTTCCTACGGGGACTATGAGGGCTATACGGAACCTTGGCCATTCCCGGAACACATAGTCATGTCCGTACTCTTCAGCGTCCTCATGGTCGCGGGGTTGATCGGCAACACTCTGGTGATTTATGTCGTCGTGAAACATGGCATCAGGAGGTCCATTACGAACCTGTACTTCATCAGTCTTGCTGTGGCCGACTTCATCTATCTTTTGTTCTGTATCCCGTTGACAATTGCAGTCTATTTGCTGCCCTACTGGCCACTGGGACAGATTCCGTGTAAGTACTATACTATTTTGTTAACTCTTTTTTTTGGATGACATAAAAATCTTTCTTTATGAACCTAATTGATGATTCTATTGATGTTCTATGTTGACATACATGGATATGTTGAGCTCAGGTGGTACAATAAATAAATCAAGACAAAAATGTTAGAACCTGGAAAATTTCGCAGCATGACTTGTGTGACCTTTTGCACTATTTTCTTCAAGCTACTACATGAAAGTTTGAAACCATTAGATTTGCTCTATGGGGCGCCTAATGTTCCGGTCCAGTACCTTACCCCAATGTCAATGAATGTGATAAACTCAGTCACCGATGTGAAAACAATCGTCACACATGAGTGCATGATTATGGAACTGAGTCATTTGACACCTGATTATATAGGCCTATATATGCATAAATTCAATTGCCCGTCTAAAGCATTTCCAGAAAAATACAGCCCTTCGGCGGCAAATTGCTCTTGGTCTGCCTTACCGCTCTATAACTATTTCGCTATTGTAAAGTTAGATTTTCCAAAACCAATGAAGCGCATTGAATATGGGATTCTTAAAAGGTCCTGACTTGGAGGTGAATAAGTTCAGTTGAGCTGGGGGCGACAGTTCACCGTTAATGACACTTTCCGCAGTTGAGCAAAACAAAATTAGAAATATGATAGAAATGGCATTAATATCCTGCCACTTAGTTTTATAATTCCAGTCTGTTAATTTGATCGCAGAGGTTACGTCGTATAGGTGCGTATAAAATGGTTTCCAAGAAGTCTAATGAAATCTGAAATTGTATAAAATAATGCAATTTAAAACACTTCTGTTTTGTGTTATGCAAGCAAAACATTTCAATTATCGCATCCCACATAATATATTAGAACAGGAATTATCTGATTATTGTTGCAGACAACTAAATTATATTGGAGTCAAATTTGTAAAATTGTTGACAGCGGTCTAAAATTGCACCATAGTTATATGAGGTGCCTTCCAAAAAACAGGATCAGATTCTTCACAGAAATATTAATCAAGTTCAGGCCCATGCAAGTATTTCGCTGATTTCAAAAGAATATTCAGAAACCTGTGTGGGCTATCAGAAGTCGAAAGGAACCAACAACATGTTTTGTAACCATGCAGCATATCATTATTCGTATTTAAAATTGATTTTGCTACTTGTAGGAAAAGGACATGAGGATGGCACAGTAATAGTAGAAGTTTCGGTCATAAAATTGTAGCGATTTAATAGCAAATTAACAAAAATGACTATTTTTTATGTTGCACGGTTAAAAAATATTCAACTGGGTGTTTCATCTTCTTCTTCAAATTATTATTCATTGGATAGTTAAAGAATATACGGTTGGACCCTGAAATGGCTTCTCTACAGTATCTTGTCTGGGGTTTGAGTTATGGCCAAAAAATAAGGAATGGTGGTTATTGGTGGCCATCTTGGCCACCATCTTTAATTTTGAAATAGACACCAGTGGATTTATGAGGACTTTTATTACTAACACTGTTTACTCCAGAAACAATTTTGTGATGGGCCGATGACCTATTTTTGCCATTGACCTACTTCTCTTGCGCATCATCCTACCTCTTCTCAATTCTCTCAATCTACTATGTCATCTATCGTTTTCTCCTTCAAATACTTCAATACACCCAGAGTTCGAACCTATGCAGGCAAAGATCTTCAGCAGAGAACTCTTATTAAAGACATTTTTAATCTGTCAACTATGCTAGATAAGTCAAGTAAGTCTGATACTTTTTACCCTCGGCAATGTATACATTGCCGACGGGTATTGTAGTTACTTTGGGAAAATTTGTCCGTCCGGCGGGCGGGCGGGCGGGCGGGCGGGCGGGCGGGCGGACGGGCGGGCGGGCGTCCGGATAACGGGCGTCCCACTTGTGTATTGGGAGTAATGCCAAAACTATGGAATGTATACTTCTTATTTTTGGGACATTATTATATCTTTTATCCTAGTTGTGCCTTTTAGGGGTTTAATCCACATGAGATTAATACTTTTCTCACAATTATTGAAAAATGTGAAAAAAAAATTTTTTGTGTATTGGATGTCAAGCCAAAGCTATGGCATGCATATTCATCATTTTTGGGTAAATATGGTATCTTTTATCCCAGTTGAGCCTTTCATAGGTCTAATCCCCATGACATTAATACTTTTCTCACAATCATTGAAAAATGTAAAAAATTGTTTTTTTTTTGTTTCTGTGACAGAGCTAAAAAACTGCAGTACTTTTTGACACTGAAATTGGCATATTGTATGTATTAAATACCCAAGATGTGTTTTTTGTGGGTCTAAATGCTCTGAGAAAGTTGAACGGACGACAATTTACCAAAAATATGAAAAAATACTATTATTTTAAACTTGTATAATTCAGTCAATTTTGAAGTTAAATCTATGAAATTTTCCACTTAGGTGTCTAACTTATGCCTCTTTAAACATCTCTAATCAGTTGGAATGTTGGTCCTATGAATTTTTATAAAAACCCAAAAATTCGAAAAAATTCCAATTTTCCAACATTTCTGCATGAAAAGCCAAATGGTAATGGGTAAGTTAGTTAACTTTAGGTCTTATTGTAGTTAGACACACTATTGACTAATATTCACAGCCATTGCATGAGTTGTTGCAATTTTTTCCATTGAAATGTATGATTGAAAAAAGGCAAAAAATCATTGAAATGTCTATTTACTCTCCATTTTCTTCTGATGTCATACCAGTCGTTGACATTTTTTTGTCAAAATAAACCTGACATGTTTCACATCATCATCATGCTGATTTTGAACAATATGAAAACTTTTATTCGCAGCATAGGTCAATATTAACAAAATTAGATGAATATTAAGGATTTTCAGATAATCATATATCAGTAAATATTGGCCCTGGTCAATCAAATTTGCCACAATAATGTCTAAATTTTACTTTTTCTACATCTCCTCATGAAATATTATCAAGAAGAAATATATAAATTTTATATATAATTATGTGGACTTTCAAAGCATTAATTAAGTATATTCAAAAACATGCATTTGTGTGTTAATATTTTATAATGTTGACACTAAATCTTTTTAAAACTCCCACTTATTATTATCTAAACTCAGTGATGTAAATTTTTAGAAGATGAATAAATGTCAGCCCCTTTTATTTAGTTGTTTGCATGAAAATTAAATGTGATTGAATCAGACAGATTGGCTTTTGTTGAATGGAGCACTGGAGAAGTCTTGATTATGTAATATTATGTCACAGGGTAATTGTCTTCCCTGCTAATCCTTTGACAAGAAATCTTAAACTCTCAATTGTAACTTAATGGTTTAAATCTAACATCAGTTATGTACATTTTAACATATGAAGTATTGTCAGCTTACTTTAATTTTGGTCTTTAATGGAAAACATATAAGACAGACTGGCAATAAGACCGCTATGTATATATAGAGGGTTACCAAAGAAAATTACTTGGCATGCAAACCCAATTTCTGCAAATTTCAGTGTGTAATTTTACATTTCAAGACATTATTGGATAAATCTGTCTTTTAATTCATTTTAAAACTCACTCCAATTGTATTTTTAGCATTTTCAAGAAATATTGTTTAGGGGGTAAAAGTGTCATCATTGGAAGGGGTCCAGTTTTTTTTGTGAATCAGCCTGGAGACACTATGTCTGTGCTTCATTGTACCCCTCCCCTCCAGCCATTCATGTTATGTAACATTGTGTCACTAATCCTGTCCAGTGACCAAAGCTAGGAACAAAGGAGGACAAAAGCAGTGCACAGCACCCTCAACTTTTTAACAAATTTTCTTTTTTCTTAGAAATATGTCCAAACTGCATTGACACCAACTTTGTAGTCTTTTATTGAACAAATAAAGAAATTTCCAATTTTAATAAAAGATTTAGGCCAACTAGAAGCTGAGATATGACTTTTTGTAGCCCATACAGGCTGTACACAGAGTTGGGACTTGTTTCACTTGTTTTGTTTTTCTTTACAGCTATTGTTATTCTCCAAAGTTTGACCAGCATTTAACCTTTGTATTAACTAGCAACTTGCTTAGTCTTAAAAGATATATATATATATACTGGCATAAACCTTGTTTTAGTTTTACTATTTACAATGGTTTTGGTTGGAGACATCTTATCTATAATTTATGTTTTTAGACCCATATTCCATATTTGTAATTTATGATAAGAATAGGATGGATAGATAGATGATAGATGGATAGATAGATAGATAGATAGATAGATAGATAGATAGATAGATAGATAGATAGATAGATAGATAGATAGATAGATAGATAGAGATTGATAGAAAGATAGATAGATAGATAGATAGATAGATAGATAGATAGATAGATAGATGTAGATATATATATATATATATAGATAGATAGATTGATAGATGCATACATAGATGGATAGATTATTAGAGTAATTTTAATCCTGTACAATTTCTAAAGCTTTACAATGATTCAAGATTCCTATAGATGGATGTATCACAAAATCCAATCATCAACTGGAATTATTCTTTTTTCTCATATTATTCTTTTTACAAAAAGCACAAAATCAGCCATAGGCCTACTTGCCCGAATCACATGATCCAGATTTCATTTTGACTAGTAGATATATCATTTCAAGTTTCATCTCTTGGTAACCATTGATTTTCAGTGATGTTTCATTGGACCCCCCCCCCCCTCATCACAGTGGCACACTTCTGAGGTGTGAAGTATGCCACCCTCCATGCTTTGTCAGGTTACATAATGGCATTGCATAAGGTGATTAAAAGATTGGGGTAGAGCAGACAATAGCCAATTGATTTGGGTGTTAAGCAGCTGAGGAGGGGGACTAAGGAAGCCCCTTTAACCCCTTTAAGGGGAATGTCTGCAAGGATAATGTAATTTAACTGAAATTGTTACAACATCCAACAATTTACATGGCTACATTCTAAAATGGATCCAGGATCAAGATGATGTAGAACTGAAGTCAATGACACTGTTTGATTAGATATAAGATTTACAGACAGAAATTTATTGAACTGATAGATATCTAATTTTTGTTCAAACAATAGCTACCCTTATTGCAATTCAGTTTTATGCAGTTTAAATAAAATAGTAATTTTATCTTTTCTGCAGGAATTATGACACATCTTAATAGAAAAACTGATAATTGGATTAATCAAACTACCAAAAATCTATCTATCTATCTATCTATCTATCTATCTATCTATCTATCTATCTATCTAAACAGTCCCCTACATGTCCTGATCGTTTTCTGACTGTCTTTATCTCAATTGTTGTCCATTTCTAGCTGTCTTTTTAATGGTCATTACCTGTCTATTGTGCACTGCATTGCTTTATTTTCCTGTCTGTCACCACTGTATATTACATTCAGACAAAAATAAGTTTGATAAAAAACCAACTTTCTAAAATGGTAGTGGAAGAGGGGACGAATTACTGTGGGTAATCCATGCCGGATAATATTGTTCTTAATATTGTCACCGAAACCAGTCATCTTCTTGACTTCATTTATTTTTAAATTTTATTTCTCAAATTGTTCGTTCACAAAAAGGCACAGATTTTGCCAAAGGCCACCAATAGGCATAGTGGAATACTTGCCTGAATTTCATTATCCAGATTATACCAAATTATACCACTTCTACAGTAAAATGTAATGTCTTGCTAATTGCTAACCATTGATTTTCAGTTCATTTGATCTTGTGCCACACTTTTTGACTCCTTGCCCAAATTTTAACTGTTTCCCCTCTTTTTCTGGGGGGACCCATCCTGCAAGCTGATTGCATGTGGATTTTGAATTCCCGCCAATATAAAATGGCAGACAGGAAACATTTATATTATTTTGCTCACAGCTCTTGGCCATTCAATGAAAGTTTTTCAACGGGAATTTCATGTTCATGAGGATATTAGAGTACCCAGTGGGGTCCTGCCTCAATGTATCCCACTGTCTGGAGAATAGCTGCTGAGTAGCCGAGGGTATGCTGCCGCGCAGCCTATGTTTATATTTTGAGGAAGAAGTAGATGACAACTTGTTTAAAAAATATGGCAAAAAGTGATTTTTTGTGGAACTCTCACACAAGCAGACATCCAGCTAAATGTTGCATGTACAGTGGTGACATCTTTGGTAGCTTATCCTATGGGTTACAGTTTAGACCGGTAATAATCCAATTCAGCCTCCTGTTTACTGCAGCTGGCTGTTCCAACACATGGTTTTGCCTCTTTTGGGCTTAGCCTAATTTCCATGGGCTTCAAACATTATTGAAATCCTTCAAATGCCATATAGTACAGTGGTCCCTGCATTGCAAGACCCCCTGCTGTAAGACTGCCTTGCCTTATGTGACCACCTTCCTCCTGCACTAAGTAGTATTTTTAGTGCATTTCGCACCCCGACGCGTGACGGCACCCCCACGAGAGACCACTTCATGACCACGGAAGGGGTGGTCTTAGGGGAGAGTTGGGTAATATGAGCATACTTTTGTCTCGTGGCTCTAGCCATCAGCATAAATGTAAAAAGTACAGTATTCCAGCTTTGTGAGACAGAGTTGGAATATGGCTAAAACGTGAAGGTAATTTTAGGACATTTGGTCAATTTGTTTTTGAGTAATATCACTATGAAAAAAATTTAAAAATTGCCCATATTAAACTGATGGAGCATTTTATGGGCACCTAAGAGGTATAATATGAGCACTCGGATAACTGCTATTCTTGAAGATGACAGCTTATATCGTAATAGACAATAGCACACAAGGAGTCCATAACAACATCTTTAGAATTTTTCAAATTTTGTGGGATACCATTATCTACATATTAGGCACTGCAGGCCGTGCTCAACAAGGGGGTCGGTAGAAGAAGTTGAAAACTAAGTATTCGGTAGGATAATATGAGCAGTGAGCACCCCTGCTGGACATGCCCGTATTAGCACAATAAATACAGGAGCACCCATATGCCCATAAAATCAGACACACAATGTGCTCATATTAACCTACAACACATCTGGCATGATGCTGTATATTTTGGTGCATCACAAATATCTGATATTATGGGCAGCCACTTTCCACACTTCATAGTCAAGGCCTGGGGGGGGGGGTTCTCACTATATGTTGGTCTACACCTATGCTCGGCTGAAAAGGGCTCTTCAAGCGCTAATTTTCCCTAGCTAAGGGTCCTAAAATGAAGTCTGAATATTCCTAGACATGGTCCAACATTTCCAGCACTCTGAATTTCGCATAAAAATCACCTTCCGAAGGACATCCATGGTGGCAAAAAAGAAATTATTTGGGACAAATAATTAAAATAATACAGCCGACCCCAAAAAATGCCTTTTCGAAGGCAAATTTTCCCTAGTCCAGGGTCCTATTTTTGGGTTCCCGGCACTCCGTTACAGGGTTTGGGTGCGAGACGCTCAGCTGAGCACCCCCGTCATATTTCGTGGCAAGAACCCCCCCCCCCAGGAGTCAAGGGAAGAGTATGTCTAACCAAATTTATATCACTTCGAGGCATCTTCTTCAGTCAACAACATACTGGAGGCAATTTCCCGAAGCAAAAACGACGAAAGAAATAACAACCAAATGTTCCAGTGACAATACCTTTAATATCATGGCAGCAATCAAGATACTGTCTGCTGAGAAGATGATCAGGTTCAAAAGACTTACAAATTCCAACAGGGGTCAGCACCTACCAGCATTAGTTTTCATATGGCAAAGGGTGCTCATATTAAACTACTGCCCATATTACCCTACTTTCCCCTATAACACAGGGACCACCGTATATAATTCACTATGAGTTCTCTAAATTACTTGTGTTGACTGCTTTATGGCACATAATATATTACACCACAAAGCACGGGGAGTAAATCTTATGAAGATTTTGTTGTCTTGTTCTTAAGTAATTGTTTCAAACAGTTTCAGTTTTCTTTATTGAACAACCCTGTCAGCATGCCTCGGCGGTCCAACGTCGGCCCAGCGTCAGTCCGATGTCAGCAGCGACGGACCAGCTTCGGGCCGACGTTGGACCGCCAAGGCATGCTGATAGGGAAGTGAACCGCTTGGAAGTGACAAATCGCAATAGAACCTCACAGGAGTTCATGTCATCAAAGCCTATAGATATATGTAAAGGTTATTCACCAAGGGAGAGGGAATATGTGATTTATCACCCGAGGCCTTTAGGCCGAGGTGTGATAAACACATATTCCTGATCCCATGGTGAACAACCGGCTTATACCATGAGACAAACACTCAAACATGAGAGGATAACTGGACAACAAAGAATATGGGAATTATTCCCCTGAAATAGTGTAATGTGATTGGCTGACAGAGGTGTCGAATGGTATAAATGAATATTATATCTGTCAGTTATCCCAGCTCGGTACATCCTCACCTCTAAGTGTAGGCTAGTAAACCTACCCTGACAACATGATATAGGCTACTTTTTTGTGAAGTTGTAACATAAAGATTAACTCTCCTCCGGTATGAAGACAAAATTAACAGTTTGAGATCTCTAAAAGCATTTGAGCGGATGGTTGAGTGTTTCATTGTTGCCTGTTAATTGTTTGAATGAGTTTCTTCGTAGAAAACCATAAACAATCATTTAACCCCTGTAGCCGCAACCAATTTTGAGTACTCAAAGCCGCAATGGGGGCCTCTGAGGCCCCCTCCCTTTCTCAAGCCTCAAATATACAGTGGTTTAAAAAATTTTCTTCAAAAATAGTATCAGTATATTAAATTAAGTCAAAATGGAGGATAGTGGCAGTGAAATTGGAAAAAAATGAAATCTGTTTGATAAATATACGATATGAAGATTTCATTAAATCTTTGCAATTTTGTCCCTTTTGATTCATTTTTTGGAATATTCAGTATTTTTAAGTTATTTTGAGACCAAATCATTCTGTAAAGTATTGGGAATGTCTTTTGATTTCATTATAAACCATTTCGTGCCCTAAAAATGTCAAGAGATGAGAAAAGGAGCACTAAAAATGGCCATTTTGGCCCTTACTCTGCAAGATCCACCCCTTCCGGTGTCCATTTCGGGCCAGTTTTTTTCTGAGAATGAAGGGCCTGCACTTCTGTCTTACCAGCTACATTTACAAAATCATCACTGTAGGAGTTTTTGATGATGATGAATTCATTTTTGTAGGTTTAGGATCACCAAAAGGTCAATTTTGCCCATTTTTAGGTGAATTAATCAGAATTTTACTCGAAATGCTAATGTATATAATTTTAATTGTGTTGAAATGGACTGACAGCCAAATTTCAGCTCTCCAAACATACAAAAGTGACTGTATTGACTATAATCTGATCTGTAATAAGTGGCAGCACAGTTGCCGTATTTTTCTAAAACTCATATGACATGCACAAGGGTGGGGGCCTACGAGGCCCCCATTGAGGCTTTGTGCCGGAAAAATGCTCAAACTATCGTCAGTGACCATGTTAAATATCAATCAATTCACAACGCCTGGATGTTGTTTACGATTAGTTGGACTAGGATTACATGAAATCTGCAACGTGATTTACCAAATATTGTGTGAGGTATTAAAGCGAAAAGTCCCAGGGGGGCCTCCATTGCGGCTACAAGGGTTAAATCACGCCGGAAAAAAGCTGTAAAATGATTTGAAAACTTCAGAATTGTATAGTACTTGTTGGCAGGGTGAAAGACAATGAACCCTGCAATGGGAGGATGGCTCGGTAGGCCTGAATGGAAAACCATTGAGGGTTTCTTTGTCACTGACCTTATAGTTGTTTGCAGATTAGCGGTCATAACAGTTTCAAAATTAACTTTCAACTTGGGTTGTGTGATGTCACTGGCTTAAAAATGTTTTGCTTTTGTCACTTGATTCAGCACATATCAGTAGCAGCATAAGTGTCAATAAACAAACAAATTAAATGAATTAATTACTAATCAAATAAGAAGATTGGGAGACCAGCAGAAAACTGTCAATGACGTGAAAATAAGAAAATTATTTTTTCCAGTATACCGCCGATCTGCGAAGAGCTCTACGATTATATAAGGTCATTAGTAGACTGAGATCTCAGCTTCAGTGAAATCTCCCATTGTTGCAATGTTGAATAACAGTTTGCGAAATTGGCCCTTAATACACACAACAAAAGCCATGACCTTGATGGCAAGGACAAAATCTTCATTGACATGTGCCGAAGCACCCAGTCCACAAAGGGCTTACAAGTCACATTAAGATATATAAATGACACACTAGTGAAACACATGTAT
The DNA here is from genome assembly GCA_026936325.1 of Platynereis dumerilii. NCBI lineage: Eukaryota > Metazoa > Annelida > Polychaeta > Phyllodocida > Nereididae > Platynereis > Platynereis dumerilii. Next base: position 97,650,989 of record JAPTHN010000003.1, read on the forward strand.
ATACATATATGTATACAAAATGAACATACAAAATTACAAATTTCACAATTTCAACTCAATACATAATATTATCTTAGTGTGTATAAATAAATTGACTCCCTCTTTGTATAGCATCAAATAAAAATTTAGCAGTGTGTTTAACAACATTTTTTGACATCAACAAAAGAAGCTTATCCTCTATATTAAAAAATATCTGTAAAACATGATTTAACAAAAGTGCTCTCAAATCATCATATGCTTGGCAATACAACAGGAAATGAATTTCATCCTGAAGATATCGATAATATTATTTGCAAAAAGCAAATAAGCAATTTTCTAATGTAATATTCTGGAATCGGCTTGGCTCTATATCAAGGGGGCAGTACAAATGTTGTGTCAATATATATACTTACTTAAGTTACTTTAACTTTGAATCTTGCTACATCAGCAAATACATATATATAAAAACTTTTATTTTGACAAAACGAATATCAAAAAAGATACGTGTGTCATCAATATCATAATACAAAGCAAAATCAAAGTCAACACTAGTCTGCAGAAAGCTAAAAACATGGTTAAGTATAATATCATTATTACAATACTGGTCCCAGTTAGTGATTAAACCTATGTCATCAAAATAAGATAAAATATAATTCAAACAAAAGGACTACATCACTACGTCTATTCTTAGCGCTAATTATTGCAATTGGGCAGAGGCAAATTTAATTAAGTTGGTGTACAAAAAAAATTTGTACCATCATACTATATATAGAGAATACAATGGATTTCTTAATATTAAATTTGCTAGGAGAAGTATTCTTATCTCATCATCATTTATAACTACTTAATACGCTGGCCCCTGTCAAATTTCATACTGATGTAGGCCTATGCAAAGTCATTTAATTTTCATCCCTTACTACCCCCCACCATTTTTACAAGAAAAACATCACAGTACCCAAAGATGAAAAGATGCCGTAGGGTCTTCATTAGGCAAATGCAGTTAATTTGTCACTATACTTATTACCATATATATACGTATTTCATCTGTTACGACTGTTTCCATTTTTGTCTTTTTTTCAAAGGAATTGCCTTGAACATCTCTTTCTCTCTGTTCCAGGTAAACTAGTGCACTATCTGTACATCGTTGCCATGGGGACCAGTGTGTTCACAATGGCCGCCATGGCGGTTGACCGATATCAAACAGTTGTGAAACATGTGCAAGCAAGAATCTCAAGGTAAATCAGAGTAGTTTTGACTGCTTTGAAAGAGGTGCTCAATCTTAATGCAAGAAAAAAAATACATCTATGTCACGTTGTCACAACCCTCTAGAAAACGAACTCCCATTCCATACGTTTTTCAAAAATACAGTACACGACCATGAAAAAAGCTGCTTTCCACTACTCCCTCTCAAGCACATCCGCCATATATATCCTAGTTGGCTCTGAAAAAGTCTGTTCCTGCATGGGTTCAAACCTAAAGTGGATATCAATTCGCAAATCCAAAAATGTTTTCCTTGGACCTTCATAAGCAACATTTTAGTTCAGATAAGATTTTTTTTTGGTCATTAAATGTAAATAGCCTTGGCCATTGTTTGGTAGTCAAATTAAATATAAATCGTAAACAACTCCAGAATACCACAAATGCCTGTGGAAAAAATGGCCCCGTCTTTTATTTAGATCAATTTGTATGAAATGTGAGACGCACTGTCACGACGCCTACAAATAATGCTCTCCTTTTTCCCTTTATGCATTTTAAATGAACTTTTAGATCTGTATTATATCAATTTACACACAAGGAGAGAGAAGAGAAGGTTACAGGAACATTCTAAGCAAACTACATAAAACACTTTTGTTGAAACAAAATCCATGATGCATTCATTTCCATTACATTTCGCATCTTAGGAGCCTTCTTCAAAAACAAACGCTTCAGCCAACTTGTGAAAATGTCAGATTGTTATTTCAGATTTGCATAGTGCCCATCAAAAGCCTCTGCTTTTTCTTTGTTTTTCGTGTCTTTTTGCGAACAACCTTCATAAAGCGTCTTTCGATCAATTTCGTGAAAGACGTATACAAGTCGTAAACACTTTTTTCAATGAGATGGTCTTTATTGAACTTAAAAACAATGGTGCAATGTACCTTGTCTTGAAACTACTTCTTTAAGTTGTTTTATTTTATTTTTAAAAAGCGTCTTACCAGTCAGTCAGTGGGAGTAGCCTATTTCCCATTTAGAGAAATAAGAACTTGTGAGACATTTATGACGTGCGTGTCACATAACCACTCTATCATTTCAATTTTTTTTGGTATTTACTATTCTTTATTTTCTTATTACAGTGGTAACTGCATTTTTAGACACCCTGTTGTAAAACTGACTTAAAAATGTGACCGCCTTCCTCCCACACTAAGTAGTGTTTTTAGAGCATTTTGCACCTCAACGAGAGACCGCACTCCCAAGAGAGACCACTTCATGACCGCAAATTGGGTGGTCTTGTAACGCAGGGACAACCCCTAAGTCAGTGGGAGTATTTCCTATGTAGAGCAATAAATTGATTTCGATTCTTTTTTAGTGATAACAATAAACAGATTTTCTTGTAATGGTAATTTCTTTCCGCAATATTTCAGGACTGTACGAAGGACCACCTATCGACTCCTTGGCATCTGGGGCGTCAACATGCTCCTTTGTTCACCTGCCCTACTTATTCACCAGGTATTTCATATCTATCTATCTATCTATCTATCTATCTATCTATCTATCTATCTATCTATCTATATATCTATCTATTTATTTATCTATCTATCTAACTATCTATCTATCTATCTATCTATCTATCTTTTTATTTATCTATCTGTCTATCTATCTATCTATCTATCATCTATCTATCTGTCTATCCATCTATCTATCTATCTGTCTATCTATCTGTCTGTCTATCTATCTGTCTATCTATCTATCTATCTATCTATCTATCTATCTATCTATCTATCTATCTATCTATCTATCTATCTATCTATCTATCTATCTATCAGGTAAGAAACTAAAAAGCAATACATGAGTGTCTGGCTTTATTTAGAAAATCTTTTCTATTTCTTTCTTTTACAAGGTTCGTACCTACTACAGTCATGCTGGAGAGGAGCAACACATCTGCATGGAATTCTACCCGCAAGACTGGATGAGGCCCGCTTACATCATGTTCATGTTCCTGGTGTATTATGCCATCCCACTCCAACTCATCGCCGTCTGTTATCTCTTGATGGCAAGGCATCTTCGACAACACGTCCAGATAAGGGAACCAGCCAGGTATGCTGACTAAGATTCTCTCTCTTCTTACTTCTGTGCAAGTTATGTATATAATATGATATTGTGTTGTTTCTGATGATGTCAGTCTCTTGTTTGTGTTCAAGTTTGTTTGTTAACCTTCAGCGTTGGCGGTTATTTCCTGTTTGCGCTAACATGTCTCTTGTTTCTGATAATGGTGTTTTTCAGGTGTTAATGATTCTGTGGAAGTTTGCCATTAGCTGAGGAATCACATCTCTCCTGTTTGTAACGCCAATAGATTGTGAAAAGTGCATAGATTTGACTTCTCAAGAAGTTTGTCAGGTAGTTTTCATCAAAACAACAGGCAAATTAATTTTTTTCAAGTTGCAACAGCATGCAACAGGTTCCTCACATCAAACCAGTGAGGTTTAATTCAAAACTCAATATCTATCTATCTATCGGTTTCTGTCAATCTACGAGTCTTAAGTTTCTGTCCATTAGCTCAGTTTCGGTCTGTGTCTGTCTATCAATAAAAGTTTCTGTTTATCAGTGTAAGTCTCTCTATCAGTCAAAGTATCTCATTTATCATTCAGAGAGAAGGTTATCTGAGTTTGTGGTGCACTGGGTTGCCAATCACCGAGTCCAAGGTTATATGTACCAGCTCTGACCAAATCACCCGAACTTTTGTCGGACAGTAGCATCAATCATCCTTCGCCTCATTGCTTGTCCTCCTCCATCTACTGCACATGGCCAACCAAGTGCATAAATACAGGACATAAAGCTCCAATCATCCTTCCGTCTATCTACTTATCAGTCTGTCTGCATTTCAGTCTCAGTATATATGTTTGCTGGTCAGTCTATCTTCTGTCTGTCTGTCAGTCTATCTACTGTCTGTCTATCAATCTGTCTTCTGTCTGTCTTAGGTCTCGCAACAAGAAAGTCTCCATGATCTTGCTAGTGGTGGTGACAACGTTCGCGCTGTGCTGGTTGCCGATTCACGTCATCTACATCATCCGAGACTGGGTGCACATCAACAACAGCGCCACCTACTACACCCGATTCGTGGCCCACTTCCTGACCTACCTCAGCAGTTGCCTTAATCCGGTCATCTACAGCTTCATGAGCGACAGCTTCCGCCAATGTTTCCGGGAGACCCTCGGATGCTTCCCGGGGGCTAACAACTTGCGAGTGCCTTCGATCAGGGGTCCGCCCAACTTGGTTTTCGATCAGGCTTTCACTCCAGTCAGCGGCACCCCCTCTCCCTCTCCAGCCGTGTCCAATCCGGGTAAAGCAGTTGCAGAGACAGCCAATGACAAGTCATCCGAAAATGACAAGTCATCCGAATCGAACGGGGATTCCAACACTGCACGTCTCACCATGACCACAATAGTTGAGTTCTCAAATGAAGCTAATGCAATGGTTAGGGTTGCTGATTTCACTATTTCAACTTAAACGAAAACATCAGAGCTTTTATTGAAAATTGGAAATCAAAATCTCTTAAGTTGTAGATATCTCACAAATTCCTCAACTGAGTCAGGACTCTCAGGAGCATGTTATCCTTCATTTTAGGCCAGACATTTTTAATTTTAGCTTACCCATAATTTTTATAAAATTGACATTATAAAAAATGTATATATAACAGTTTGTCACGTCAAGCAGAGGAGAGATGTTTGGCCAGATATCGCAGCAAACACAAGCCCCATAGGAGAAATACACATACCTATGTGTAACTTAGCTCTGTTGCAATGTGAATATCACATTTTTGTGATGTTTTGGTTCCACTTTTGTCCGATATTTGCCAATTTATTAAAATGGCAGTCTAATTTCGCACAATTTTGACATTTGCACAATGACGTCACAAAAGTGCACCACAGCGCCACCCCAGACTAAGTTCTACTCAAGTTTGTATCAGCAGTTCAGTTATCTCATTCCATTGATTTTTATGGACTGTACAAGCAATGCTAAATTTCTGTCTCAATGCTTGATGTGACAAACTGTTTTATTTCGTTCTACCGACCGATCCTAGAAAAAGTGCCTTGAGAAAATCAGAGAAGCTAAAGATCAGATACTTCTGGCCTTATTTACCTATAAGCTTCTCAGAATCAGTACAGTACATCTTGCACGAACTGTTAAAGTGTGTAGGCCAAAGTCACGTCTTCTAAGACCTTGGCAGAGCTAAGAACAATTGGTCAAGTCACAATAGGTTTCTTGATTACATTTTAATGAGAGATTATAAATAATTATATGATAAATTAGTAAGCCTATTGAGACATGATCCGTTGTCACTGATTAAAACGATTTCTCGTGTCACAGTGTCACACATGGTTTACTTACGCAACCATTTAAATGAGTGACATAGCATGACCAGTCACTGATCACTACTACATAACCACAATGGAAATTTCTTTGTCAGAGACTGTCATAGGACTTATAGCCAATCGTTTGATTGAAGTTCCATGTAGAGTGAAACATCAGGTTGATGGCAAGTGCTGTGATTTGCGAGTGCGTATTACATGCAGCCGTGCAAACTTGAGCGATTATTGAAATGCAGAAAGATACTCGTTTAATATGGGGTCATGGATCTCATGTTCGCTATGTTATCTCACTTATCTGCACCATTCAGTCTCCCATCGACAATTAAATTCATTGCTCGTTTCACCGTAAAAGATAGGATATTTACTAATTATATAGTGGAAGTATTCATATCCTCTGACAGGCAAATGTAATCACTCATCCTCCTCCAGCTGCAATCAATGTATTTTAGGACATTAATTTCCAGGCATCCTGTTCAACGCACAAATTTATACCTGTATCATTGTCCGTTTGGTACAAATTTCATCTTGCCTTCAAAAAGGAATCAAACGATTCTTTTTAGGTCAAGATTTGGAAATAATGTTTTTAGGGGGATGAGGAGAAGTAATTTGCATATGGAATAATCACAAGGTTCCATTTGGAATATGTATGGTTTTGTAACATTTGCAAGGTTCTTAAAAAGGTTGTATACATGGAGGAGGTTCTGTCTTTGACATTCAGTATATATTTGTGCATGCTTCACTGACAACCTAACAAGGGTTGCTGTCTACACTTGTAGATGACTTATTTGTTAGTTTCAAAGTACAGTTGGACTGACTAATGTTGTTGCATCCGTATGTTCTATCCGTCTGTTTGTCTGCCCTTCTCAAAGAGTCAGCCGGCTCTTTCCATTGGCCCCAATGATGAAAATCTGTGCATCAGATACGACAGAATGATTAAGTTTTACATATATGGAGAGAACCTTATCATATCAACCTTTTAGGGGACAGCCAGACGATAGCTTGGGGCGGGGCTATGGATTTTACCCCAGGACGAACTTTTTTATCACAATTTTAACATTATACAGTATCTTAGTCACAGGAGGTAATCAAGTTTTTCTTTATTATACACTGAACAAACTTTTTTTTTTTTTTTCAATGTCAAGAGGGAAATAAACTTTTTTCACCAAAAATCGATAGCCCCCCCCCCCCATAAAAGATCATCTGATCGTCCCCCTGGTTTTAAGGAGAACTGCATGCTTATGTAGAAGGAGGAAAAATCCATGTAATTTAATATTTATCTATATTTCTGTATTACCCTTGTAGGCTAGTAGTTATTGTTGCAAAAATCTGTTGAATCTGTTGTTACAAATACATGTATTTTATATAAATTTTCCCCATAAATTAGGTGCTTAGAAAACATACATCTCCCTCCCTGTTGTCTTTCTCAGATTTTCAAAAAAATGTATATGAATTAATTATTGTAATCCTAACAAAACACCAGAATAGTATTTATATATATAATGTCATTTTATATGGATGTGTCATATGTCTTGAATCAGAGCCTCCATTTGAGCACAAAAAACAAATGGTGGTGTAATCACTAACATCACAACTTCTTCCATGCATGTGGTTCAAATGAGTTGTTTAGAATGAGTAAAATGATAGGACATATCACATCTCTGCCAATAAAAAAATGAAAAAAATCGCTGTAGCGGCTGAACTGATGTTCGGCAGGTGGGTGGATAACTGATCCGAATCGTGTGAAAATCAAGAAGTGTCAAAATAAATCAAATCTTTTTCCTTCTCGTCGAGGTAACACGGCAGCCTCAGGTCATCGAGTAACGGAAAAATAAATGTTTCCCTTTGGTAAATGGATACATCATACCAATCCACGTTATCCGCCTCACATTTATTCTGATTGTGTTCTGAGAAATGGCATTATCACTGTCTGCACGATTTCTTCAACAACAATTTCTGATCCCAGTGACGCAACATGTTTATTCCTTTTACATATATATATTTGCTTGCATTTCATTGTCTTGGAGCAATTTGAGAACTCTTACTCAAAGGACAGAAAGGTCATTTGTGATTTCGGCAATTAAAAAAATACCCGAGCACTACAAACAATAATTACAGATTAAAATACTACAGCCATGATCGAACAGTAATCAAGACTGCTACATAAACTGAATGTTATGTTTGAATTTTTTTAAATAAATTTCCCTGGAAAATGATATGTATATAAAGATATAATACAAGTATTCCCCTGCTTAAAACAAATTAATGATACATGTTCTGATAGTTTTTATCTACCATCCTACAACAATTTCTTATTATTATTTGCTGCTTCCTGACAGTCTTGTTCTAGTGAATCTCCTTTAGTCTGACGCTTGCACCTTGTTCTGTAATTATAATAATTTACAAGTTTTTGTAGGGAAAATGATTCTGACCAAGAAAACCAGGTAATTGTCCAATCAAACAGCCTATATTGCTTTAAGTTTTAGATTCCCCTTAGTTGCTTACCTCTCGTAGCATTCCGTCGGACATTTTTGGGGTCTCCTCCATCAATGATTTTATGAAAATATCAATGGAAATATTATAAAAGTGCATCGAAATAAATTTCCCCCTGCTACCTCCAGAGGTCTCTGTGGTAGACCTTGCTTTCACTAATAAGACAGAGGATTCAGAGATTCTGGAATGAAACTAGCAGTAGCAAAAGATCATAAAGTTGAAGAACACAATTAAACATTGCACAAAAGTAATTGAAGAGAAGATTACTAAGTTTAAAAACTATTACTTACACAAGCAAAATCACGAATCTTGTAACTCACATTACAACATTTCGCTTTTGACTCTTGTGATGGAAATTATGCAGCGCCATAGAATTGTTTTTACTTTTAACCTTTGAAAAATTGCTATATATATAATGTTTACGTATGAATACACAAAGACGACTCTTCTAAGAAAATCATAAATTATGGCAAAAGTGCCTTTGTGAACGAATCAAAATAGGAAAACGTGACAAACATTGGAAAAAGTCATGTTAAATGATCACAATTCGATTTAGAAAATCTGAAGTACCAATGGGTTGATTACATTTTGACATTTGCAAAAATCGTTACATGAAGGCCAACATGTTTACGTAGATCTACCATGATTCATGCAGTATATGATACTAGGAGTCATTCGGCAAAAAATTACAAGCATTTGGGAAAAAAGCAAGAATTTTTTCTCACTCAAAAACATTGCAATATCGTTCCACACTCAAAGTTGTTGGAATTTAATTACTATGGCGTAAATGACATGCCGTATTATGGAATTTTTTATAGTATTATTTCAAAAAAAGCACTCTTCATTCCAAGTGCTTTCCATGCCAATTAATCCATGAAAGGTATAAGTGACATGGTCCATATTGAAGACTATTTACCATTTAAATTATTGAAATATGCTAAAATATTCAATTATGCGGATATTTGATAGGAATAAAATGTTTCATAATTGTTCTAATTGGAATAATGGAATGAGATGAAATTGTTTCTCCTACAGAATTATATCAATTAAAATATATTACATTTTGTCTTAAAAAGGAATATTGTAATTAAAGAAGATAAGCAGGATATTTTCAATCCACAAATTTATTATAATGGAATATTCTGAATGGAATCAAAGCTTGGTTAAGGGGCAAAACATGTTTTTATCTCATCTTATAAATGCTCCAAAAAGTAATCTTTAATAAATGATATTATTATCACTCTTGTCACAGAGATGTCCTCCCTCTTTACTGCTACAAATTGTTTCAGAAAAAAGAACAACCTTGAATTGTACGAATTACCATTCTACCTCAGTGTTGCAGCTTAAGTCAAAAGCACAGACATATAAAGTGTTCTATATTGTGGCATACTCAAAACACTTAGAACTGTGTCTATGCTTTTGACTTCTGCTCTAGTCATGTATACCTTGTCAAGTGTAAATAATGTTTTGATGTTAGTTATAACCAGTGGATATATTTATATTTTTATAATTTGTGCATTTAAATGAGTTCATGTCACCAAAAAAATACAAATACTTCTGTATCTGTCTATTATGACTTCGAACTGCTCTAATCAATTACTATTCATTTGTACCTTTTCTGTGTAAATGGTGTTTTATAATCAGTGGATATATTTATATTAAAATTTATATTAAAATTTTGTATATTTACATGCTACCAAAGACTTGTATATGCTGCAGTATAAATGTACAGATTATGTTCTTACCACAAAATGTTTATAAATATTGTGCTGTAATATTTAGTAGGGTCACTGTAATTGATGGTCATTCCACTGTTGTATATTTTGGTTTTTGAACTCATTAATCTCAGATATTGTAATGTCGATATAAGTTGTTTTAATGAGATCATGTCCCCAAAAAACCTATACATACTGCTCCTGAAATGTATTTAATAATTATAAAATATAGATATTGAGTTGTAGGGGTTTTTATAAGTGATGGTAATTTTAATGGTGTATCTATTTACAGTCCTCGTCATATTTACGTGGAATCCTAAGTTCTTTTCTATGCTGTTGAAGTGTGATGTCAGAGATGACTGTATTCTCTAGCATTGCAATGTCATTTTAAACTGGGTCAGATTCCCTGGCTTCGAGCCAATGTGAAACCCCCAAAACTGAGCATCGGAATTTCAGCTCAATGTCAGAGTGGAAAAATAGCATGCAAAGCATGCACCGGGTCCTTGGTCCATTAGTAATCCATACCTCATCAATTTTCTGCCAACAATGTGTAGCCTTATATATATGAATTTCAAATCTTACTTATTAAACAAGGGCACCTCATGACAGTGTGTCATTATAATGCCCATATTAGTGTAAGGTTTTCGACTCTTCGTTGTACATCTCTTGTGACACTTAGATTAATTTTTTATGCAACTGGGAGAAAATATCTGTTATGCTGCCAGCTGGGTTGCCAGTCAGCTCAGGCATCATTCAGCACCTCGCAGCAAGCTGACACAAATCTTTTTTCCCAGCCAGCCGCCTCAACTGCTTTCTCATTATCTGATTGCAAATTTCATTGGTTGAACGCCAAAAATTGACTCCCAACTGACAACTTTGTCAGCTGGGAAACTCCTAGCTGACAGTCTGCCTGCCAGCCGGGCACCTGCTTCATAACAGATAACTCATATAACAGATCATGGGGTGCCCCTGATTATATTACACCAATCTACAAGTACATTAAGTGTATCAAACTGACCAAAACATGGGCCCTTGTAGACCTACATTGAATGCTTCGTTTTGACATTGAATTTCCCTCTGATGTTATTCATCAAACTTGATTAAGACATATGTCAGATAGGCCTAGCACATGTAATAAAAAGTAGAGTTGTTGTTTTTTTTAGCTTTTTCAATGAGCTCATCCTGGCAACAGCTGTGAGGTGCACTGACAATACACTAGGAGGCAGCACAGTATTTTTTTAAACCAAATATGCAAGACCAGTTTTTGATGAGTTGAGCCAGCAATCCTGAAGAAACACGTTGTATAAAGGTCATGTTTAGCACTAAGAGACAAAATATTGTAGACAGGGATGCATAAGTACCATATTGATCAAAAGGGCACATCATTTGGGGTTGTCATTTTGTCTTTGAAATGTTTTTGTGAATACAACAACTTTACCTGCAGACAGGAAGTGAAGGTGACGACAATGGCCCTTGGTATAAATACCAAGGACCCAAAAAACCCATGCAACTTCAACATCACAGCCTGACAGCCAATGGCTGCCAAAACAAATATATACTACATAATCCAAGTGTTTACAAAAATTGTCTAAGCCTTTTGTTTTTAGCAAGGTCCATTGAAGGTTTAAGTTGTAAAGTCACAAGTTGCAGATTAAACAAACAACTCTGGGGATTATAACAGTTTTGAATGCTTAGGAAGCTGTAATTCAGTAAGATAAGACTGGCGATTGCTGATGATAGATCATTGTGATCAGTACTGATCACATCAACAGTTATGTTGTGATCATAGATTAAAATGTAATGCTTCCTTTAATATATCAATGTTGAAACTGAGATGTTTTTATTTACTGCTATCAAGCTGTGATGATGTGGTTGCAGGGGCTATCCCAGATAAAATGCTTACTCTGACATTGAGTTGAAGCTGTGATGCTCTGTTTTGGGGGTTTCACATTGGCTAAAAGCTGGGGAATCTGACCCAGTTTAAAATGACATTAGAGCTTGAGGTTATTTTACATATATTGCAGTGCTAGAGAATAAAGTTATCTCTGACATCACACTTCAACAGCATAGAAAGAACATGATCGAGATTCCACGTAAATATGATGAGGACTGTAACAAACAGTATTTAAAATAGTTTACTTCGCATATTGAATTGATGTATAGAAATGTGTGTTCATATAACAAACAACAAGCTTTAATTGATATTGTAAATTCATTGTAAATGTAATGACATTGTGTGGAATAAAATGTGCGGAATAAAATGTTGTGGAAAATCCTGATATTCATCTTTATTTACCAATGCAGTGAAAACTCTTCTTACCTGAGGATTGTGATGGGGAAGAAACATAGAAAAGCAGCACTACAATACAAGAAATAGTTTAAGTGACTGAGTTTGAAATACAACATTGAAATGACAGGTATAATACCGTAAAACAGGGTAAAGTTGGCAAACCGGGAGAAAGATGGCCCCCTATTTTAACCCATAAATGGCAGAAAAGCCAACTTTTTTCAATGATACATCATTCTTTGGGAAACTGCCACTTTGTGAGGATAGTTGGAATTTCTGCCATTAAGTGGATTAAAATAGACAGCCAACTTTCTCGTGGCTTGCCAACTTTACCCTGTTTTATGGTGTCTTCGCAGATTGGTGGTCCAACGGAAAAAGTTTTCTTCTTTCTAATTTGCAAACTGGTTTTGCGAAATCATTGACATTTACCGTTGTTTATTGACACCTATGGGTATACTGCTAGATATGATATATGTTGGGAGGGGGGAAATTTATATTACATACAGATCAAGCGATGAGCTATAATGTTTAGCCTATGTAGTTAAGAACAGTGTCTAATAATGGCTGAAGGATTTTAATTTGTAATTATTCTTTGTCATACTCGGTTATCTTTTTAATTGCCGAAATTGCGAATGACCTTTCTGTCTTTTGAGTAAAGATTCTGAAATTGCTCCAAGACAATAAAAGGCCAGCAAATATGTTGCGTAACAGTAATCAGAAATTTTCTTTGAAGAAATTGTGCAGATAATAATAATGCCATTTTTCAAATGACAATTAAAATAAATCTGAGTTGGATAATATGTATTGGCATGATGCATGCATTTTTCCGTTACCTGATGACCTGCAGTTTTCGTTTTAACTCGAGGATTCAGATTTGTTATCCACCTACGTACAGAACTTTGAAATAACTTTAGTACAGCTTTTCCTTTCTTGCCGTTTGGCACTTCCACTCCAGTCACTGTCGTCAAGTCATTTTAGTTAATCAAGGAAAACTCACCTGTCTTATCATTTCACTTGTTGTGAACAATTCTTCTATCATTAAATTATTTGGAAACAGAGCTTTTATTGATAAATTTGAAATAAAAATCTTTCAAGTTGTACATCACAAATCGCCTGATTCAGGACACGTATCAGGAGCATTTTTTCCTGATAAAATTCGAGATTTCAGTTTTTAGAAAAAGTGTATTGAGAAGGTCTGAGAAGATGGAGATCATTTATGCGGCTTAATAATTTGAAATGCTTAATTATACGCTTCTCCTTCGTTAGTCGGTTACAATTCTCAGAATCAACACAGTAGGCCTACATCTCAGCAGCATCTGGCACGAACTATTAAGGTGTGTACGCCAAAGTCACGTCTTCTATAAGATCTTGGCAATGCTAAGAACAATTGATCAAGTTACAATAGTTTTTGTAATTACATTTTAATGAAAGATTATAAATAATTATATGATAAATTAGTAAGCGTATTGTTACACCATCCATTGTCACTGATCAAAACGACTTCTCGTGTCACACGTGGTTACCTTACACAACCATAAATGAGTGACATGGCATGACCACTGACCAGTCACTGATCACTACCACAATCACTAGAGCCTCAGAGTATATCACATATTCCCTCAAACGTGGGATATAACTAGCACTCGCATAGCTTCAGCATTATATGTTGTTATAAAAATAACAATCTAGTGCAAAGACAATGAATAAAACAAACTAGATAGTGTCTCTGATCAAAGTTTATTTTGCCAGTAACATTTCCTGAGGTTTAACAGCCATTAACCAACTTATTACTCCTAAACAAAACAGCATCATCGTAAATTTATTAACAATTAGAATAAATCGACTAACCGATGGGTAAGGTCTAATTTTCTGCATATTTGACAGTTGTATATTTACATACATGTACAGTTGCTTATTGCTGCTTTTAACAAATACAGCTGTAAACTATTCATTATCTTTACCTTGGTTGTACTTAATCACTGAATGCAGTGATTCACTGTGCCCCATGGCAGACCCGATTCACTGTGGCAAGTGTGATTAATTTAACGAAAATCTTAATATCTTGATAATTGCAACCATGTGCTTCTGAAATACCAATGCATTACTTTCATTACATGTTTCACATATATTATAAGTATGCCAGTTAATCTCGGATAACCTGTACTATATTACAAAAGTTCATAATCCAAAATATCAGGATTTAGAGCTCAAAATTATATTTTACCCCACAACTCCAGTACAACATAAGCAATTTTGGATGTCATGCTTGAATAAGTACGCTGGACTAAATACCCACCCTGTCGATGGCACATTCTAGCAATTTATGGTTTCAGCATCCAGAAATAGCAACTGATTCACTGTGTCCAGCGACTCACTGTGTCCCCGTTCCCCCTATTTTATATAAATTTTCCCCACAAATTATGTGTTTAGAAAACGTATATCCCTGTCCCAGTTGTCTTTCTCAGATTTCCAGAAAATTGTATGTGAATTAATTAGTGTAATCCTAACAAAATACCTGAATTGTATTTATTTTATATGTAATGTAATTTTATATGGATGTGTCATATATCTTGAATCAGAGCCTCCATTTGAGCACAAAAAAACAAATGGTGGTGTCATCACTAACATCACAACTTCTTCCATGCATGTGGTTCAAATGAATTGTTTAGAACGAGTAGAATGCTAGGACATATCACTTCTCTGCAAACAAAAAAAGGAAAAAATAATCACTGCATTGGCTGAACTAATGTACGTGGGTGGATAACTGATCCGAATCGTGTGAAAATTGAGAAGTGTCAAAATAAATCGAATCTTTTTCCTTCTGGTCGAGGTAACACAACAGCCTCAGGTCATCGGGTAACGGAAAAAATGCATCTTTGCCTTTGGTAAATGGAGACACCATACCAATACCCTTCTCACATTTATTCTGATTGTGTTCTGAGAAACGGCATTATCACTGTCTGCACGATTTCTTCAATGACAATTTCTGATCCCAGTCACGTAACATGTTTATTTCTTTTACATATATATGCTTGCATTGTATTGTCTTGGAGAAATTTGAGAACTCTTGCATAAGAGACAGAAAGGTCATTAATGATTTCGGAAATTAAAAAAATACCCGAGCACTACAAACAATAATTACAAATTAAAATACTACAGCCATGATCGAACAGTAATCAAGACTAATACATAAACTGAATGTTATGTTTGAAATTTTTTTAAAAATAAATTTCCCTGGAAAATGATATGTATATAAAGATATAATACAAGATTCCCCTGCGTAAAACAAATTAATGATACATGTTCTGATAGTTTTTACCTACCATCCTGCAATGATTTCTTTTCGATTACTTGCTGCCTCTTGACGGTCTTGTTCCAGCAAACCTCCTTTAGTGTGACCCTTACACCTTGGTTTGTAATTATAATAATTTACAAGTTTTTGGAGGGAAAATTATTCTGACCAAGGAAACCAGCAATTGTCCAATCAAACAGCATATATTGCATTAAGTTTTAGATTCCCCTTAGTTGCTTACCTCTCGTAGCATTCCGTCGGACATTTTTGGGGTCTCCTCCATCAATGATTTTATGAAAATATCAATGGAAATATTATGAAAGTGAATGGAAATAAATTCTATCTCAATCTGAATCTCCCCCTGCTACCTCCAGAGGTCTCTGTGGTAGACCTTGCTTTCACTAATAAGACAGAGGATTCAGAGAATCTGGAATGAAACTAGCAGTAGCAAAGATCATAAAGTTGAAGAACATAATTAAACATTGCACAAAAGTAATTGAAGAGAAGATCACTAAGTTTAAAAAATATTATTTACACAAGAAAATTCACGAATCTTGTAACTCACATTACAACATTTCGCTTTTTACTCTTTTGATGGAAATTATGCAGCGCCATAGAATTGTTTTTACTTTTAACCTTTGAAAAATTGCTATATATATAATGTTTACGTATGAATACACAAAGACGACTCTTCTAAGAAAATCATAAATTATGGCAAAAGTGCCTTTGTGAACGAATCAAAATAGGAAAACGTGACAAACATTGGAAAAAGTCATGTTAAATGATCACAATTCGATTTAGAAAATCTGAAGTACCAATGGGTTGATTACATTTTGACATTTGCAAAAATCGTTACATGAAGGCCAACATGTTTACGTAGATCTACCATGATTCATTCAGTATATGATATTAGGATTTGTTTGGCAAAAAATTACAAGCATTTGGGAAAAAGGCCAGAATTTTTTCTCACTCAATTACTCTGCAATATTGTTTCACACTCAATGTTGTAGGAATTCAATTACTATGGCATAAATGACATGCCGTATTATCGAATTTTTTATAATATTATTTCAAAAAAGCACTCTTCATTTCAAGTGCTTTCCATGCCAATTAATCCATGAAAGAAAGGTATAAGTGGCATGGTCCATATTGAACACTATTTATCATGTAAAATATTTAAATATGCTAAAATATTCAATTATGCTGATATTTGATAGGAATAAAAGGTTCCATTTATAACATAATTGTTCCAATTGGAATAATTGAATGAGATGACATTGTTTCTCCCACAGAATCATATCAATTAACATATATATTACATTTTGTCTTAAAAAGGAATATTGTAATTAAAGAAGATAAGCAGGATATTTTCAATCCACAAATTTGTTATAATGGAATATTCTGAATGGAATTAAAGCTTGTTTAAGGGGCGAAACATGTTTTTATCTCATCTTATAAATGCTCCAAAAATAATCTTTAATAAATAATATCATTACTCTTGTACACATTATGTTCTTGCCACAAAAAGTTTATATCGTGCTGTAATATTTAGTAGGGTCAGTGTAATTGATGGTCATTCTATTGTGTATATTGTGGTTTTTAAACTCATTAATCTCACAAATTGTTATGTTGATATATTATTAAGTTGTTTTAATGAGATCATTTCCCCAAAAAACTATACATACTGCACCTGAAATGTATTTAATAATTATGAAAAGATAAATATTGTGTTGTAGGGGTTTTTATAAGTGATGGTAACTTTATTGGTGTATCTATTTACAGTCCTCGTCATATATTTTATGTGAAATCCTAAGTTATTTCTATGCTGTTGAAGTGTGTCAGAGATGAATCCATGTCAGAGTAAGCATTTTATCAGGGATAGCTGCAACCACATCATCACAGCTTGATAGCCAATGGGCTGACAGCAAATATATGCATCACTGTTTCAACATTGATTTATTGAAGGAAGCATTACATTTTTTTCTATGATCGCAACATAACTGTTGATGTGATCCCAATGATCTATCATCGGCAATCACCAGTCTAAGCCTACTAAATGGCAGCTTCCTAAACATTCACAGTAGACAACTGTTATAATCCCCAGAGCCGTTTGTTCAATCTGCAAACTTGTGACTTTACAACTTCAACGTTCAATGGACCTTGCTGTAAACAAAATGCTTTGACAATTGTTGTAAAAACATGGATTATGTACTGTATATTTGTTCTGCCAACCCATTTGCTGGCAGGCTGTGATGTAGAAGTTGCATGGGTTTTTCTAGACCCAATTTTAACTCTGACATTGAGCTGAAACTGTGATGCTCAGTTTTGGGGGATTCAAATTGGCTTGAAGCCCGGGAATCTGATGCAGTTTTAAATGACTGCAGAGTAGGGTGCATCGTCTGCCCCCTAAAAATGAAAAAATTGACATATTCATTTGCACTTTTGCCATATTGTTCCTTTGCAGAAACATATTCTGCAAAATTTCAATAAGATCGGAAGTGGCCTTAGGGTGGCACTTTTGTGTCAAAGTTGAGTCCAAAATTGTCAAAAAATGATGCTTTTAAAAGTCGCAGTTAGTAATATCTAACTGACGGTTGGTTGTATGATCTCAATTCATATACCATTGTTCTTAGAAGAAAATTTTCTTTAATTTGAATGGTAGAAAGCTATATTTCTGAATATTTTTCATGCTTTAGTTTTTTGAAAAGCTGAAAGTTTTTGACTATTATGACAAAATGTTGCGAAAAATCAACTTGAAAGGTCAACTTCTGCCTAACTTTCACATAATCATTAGAATAAAACATAAGGAACACTTTGCTGAAGAAAATAGAAAATGTAATATTTTTTCTAGATAGTTATTCATCAACTTCAAATGTGCAAATTTGCATAAATTACATGTAAATATTAGAAATACAACAGTTCACTGAGACGCCGTTCTGCCTTTCTCTTTCTTCTGACTACACCATAATGCAATCAAGGTGTTATAAGATGATGTAGTAGACCATATCCTCACTTTGTAAACTTCTTTGTGTTCCCAAAGTCATATTAACATCCTTTTTTTGATTGATCACATTTTACCGATAAAAAAGAAAATATCTCGGCACAATTGCGACTTCCACTCAATGGAAACCATTGATGTTGGTATTCAAATTAAAGCTCTCCTTCTAAGGAATCTAACTGTGCCATCCACAAGAAATTTCAATAAATATTGACAATATTATTCATAACCGCGAATCGCTAATATATGACCTAATACTGAAATTTCAAGGCTGTTGTGCCACCCTTTGGCATAAGAATATTTTCCTAAAATTTTGCAGGGCTTCTTTTATGATACAAGGGAATAATCGTGCAAAAGTGCATGATGTTTTGAAGATATAGGGGCAGACGATGCACCCTACTGCAGAGCTATAAGTTATTATATATTGCAATGCTAGAGAATAGAGTCATCTCTGACATCACACTTCAACAGCATAGAAAGAACTTGAGATTACATGTAAATATGATGAGGACTGTAACTAACAGTATTTAAAATAGTTTACCTCGCACATTGAATTGATGCATAGAACTGCGGTGCAAGATCTTAATCTGTCATCGGTTGCCCGGCCCAAAATGAAACCCATGTCTTGGAGTTGGATAGGCAGGGAAGAACCTTCAGGCATGTATTTCTGAAAAATATAATCTGGTTTCAAATCAATACTGGCCAATAGAATATTTTAGTTTTTATTTTGGGAGTAGAACAGGTTACAGTTTTATGCAAAAGTTTGGACAGCCCTAGCCCTTGGACCCTGCCTCTTAGTATACATGGGTCTCCTGGGCTAGGACAGCCCTTGAATATGGAATTATTTGTCACATTACTGAGAAACTTCTATTACTGAATGTTGTGGGTGACCCAAAAATCACACAATTTCACCAACAAAGATCATTCCAAAATTAGAAAAATGAAAATGATGAGCATGTTTGTTTAATATCACCCTGCACAAGTTGTACAACCATACTTTGGGTATGATCTTTGTGGATGGAAATGTCAATGGGTGTGGGTCACACACAATAAAAGCTGCCCTGAACCATTCGTCTGCAACTACTGCCCTACCCAAGGGGTGTCCAAACTCCTGCCCTACCCAAGGGTTGTCCAAACTTTGGCACGAACTGTTTGTAGAAGGAGCAAAAATCTGAATTATTTATCTAATATCTATGTCTGTATTTCCCTTGCCAATGGTTTATCTGCCCACCAGTTTTCCGCCTACAGTTGTTAATGTCTTGCAAATATCTGCCAACTATGAAATCTATTTTCAAAAATGCACATGTGTTTTATGTCAATTTTCCACACAAGTTATGTGTGTCTTGAATCAGAGTCTCCCTTTAATCACAAAAACATTGCGATATCATCACTTCACTACGAGTTGTGTACACAGGAACAACAAAAGTTGAGAATTCTTCCAAGTGGTTCATAAATAAAGTTCTATCATAACGAGAATGAATAAAAGAATTGTTTACCAGTAAAATGTTAGGACAGGCCACTTTTCTTTGATGAACGAAAATGACTTGATGCCACTGACTGGAGCCAAAGAGTCAAATGGCAAAAAGGAATATTTCTGTTCTGGTGGATAAAATATCTGAGTCGTGTGAAAATGGAGAAATGTTTCAATATTTTTGCTTTTCATAGAGGTAAAACGACAACTGCAGGTCATCGGGTTACGGAAAAAATGCATTTTTCTCTTCGGTAAATGGATAGTATTGGATACGTCATGCCAATAGGCATTAACCTTCTCACATTTATTCTGATCGTGTTTTGAGACATGGCATTATTACCGTCTGCACAATCTCTTCAAAGACAAGTTCTGATGGCAGTCATGCCTCATTTATATATATATATTTCTTGCTTTTTATTGTTTTGGAGCAATTTGAGAACCCTTACTCAACAGACAGTAAGGTCATGGTATTTCAAGGGAATAGATAAAAATACACTGGTATGACAAACAATAATAATTGAAGCATTTCTGCCATACTTAAAAGGTAAATGCGACTAACGCGAAAACATCATTATCGATTGATCTGTATGTACAATGGAAACATTTTTTAAAACAATTTCACCAGAAAAATCATCTGTGATAGATAAAATATCAGCATATTCCTGCATAAAACAAACAATACATGTACATGTTGTGGTGGTTTCCATCACAAGACTTAGTGCCCTGCCCTAATTAACCATCCTACAAACACTACTCTTTGTCCTTATAATTTACATTAAAAAATAACTTCAAAAAGAGACCATACCGGACCACACTCCCACAAGAGACCTCTTTATGCCTACAGAATGGGTCTGCATAATAATAGTCCATATATGTTGTGATTATGATGATGTTAGTTGAACTTGTAAATTTATCATATTTCATTTACATAGTCCTCCTTCTTTTCGATTATCTGCCTCTTGACAGTCTCGTTCTGGCAAATATCCTTTCTAGTGACCTTTCCTCCTTGTTTTATACTTATAATGAGTTACACGTTCTCAGTTGGTGACCTTTACTCCTTGTTTTATACTTAAAATAAGTTATGCATTTACAGTTGGTGGCCTTCACTTCTTGTTTTATATTTAGAATAAGTTATGCATTTACAGTTGGTGACCTTTACTCCCTCTTTTATATTTAGAATAAGTTATGCATTTACAGTTGGTGACCCTTACTCCATGTTTTGTACTTAGAATAACTTATACGTTTACAGTTGGTGATCTTTACTTCATGTTTTATACATATACAGTTGGAAAAAGACTCAGACCAAGTAACCAGGTAATCCATTCAAATAAAATGATATTATGAATTGTGATAAGTTTTTCCTTCCCCTTAGTCTCTCTCTCTCTGTGTTATTTCCAGAGGTCTCTGTGGCAGAAGTTGTTCTACTTATAAGACAGAAGATTCAGAGAGTCTGCGATGAAACTGCCAGCAGCATAGATCATAAAGTTGAAGAATACAAATAAACAAACCACAAAAGTAACTGAAGAGAAGATCACAAAGTTTAAAAACTTACACAAGCAAAATCAAGAATCTTGTAACTCACATGATGACATTTCGTTTTTGACTCTTTTGGTGAAAATTGTGCAATGCCATAGCATTGGTTGTACTTTTAACCTTTTTCAAAAACATTATAATGTTTATGTATTCACAAAGACAACTCTTCTGACAAAGCATGCATGAATTACGACAAAAGTCACTTTGTGAAAGAATTACAATAGGAAAATGTGACACACAGTGGAAAAAGTCATGTTACATGATCACAATTCGATTTAGAAAATTGATAGTACCAATGGGTTGATTACATTTTTGGTGAATAACAGTCTTAGTCTATACCATGAGACAAAGACACAAACATAAAAGTTGCAGAGCATTAGGACAACAAACAGTATGCAATTCATTGCAGTGAAATACTGGCTTATGACTATCTGCACGACAGAGGTTTCAAGTGGTATAGAACAAAATAATTGTTAATTTGATGAAAGACATATAGATAGATAACGGATAGACAGGGTAAGTGCGGCCCTCTATGGTCAGTTCATGCGGCTTACGAAGGTTGATTCAAGAGATGCGAGAGACAGAAGTACTCCTGAACATGACATTGTTACACATTTTACCCCATTTGAAAGATCGTTTACTTGCCTAGCACCTGTAGACAAGAGGCCATCAATTTAACATCTCATCCGAATGACATCCAGCTGTGTTTTTGCTCTGGACTTTCCACTGAAATTTGATTCACAACCTGGGATTGAAACCATGTGGCCACAGAAGACCAGCACAACACCACAAAACAGGAATATAGTAAAAAAAAAAAAAAAGAAGAAGAAGAAAGGTAACTATTATACCATGAAGATGACCTAGGTACATATTTATTTAGGGTATTGTTAACAATGTTGCGCAAATGTGGGGAGACCTTGATCGCAGCTATTGGTTAAATTTATATTACTGGCACACATGCCTTTTCTATGATAAGCAGATAATGGGGCATGATGCTGACTGACAATGTCCCTCTTTGCCGAGCAGCTTCAGGGACCAGGGTATCTGATTCCACGTATAACACTTGTTTTCCATGCAAATTTTTTTTCTTGCAACAAGGCCTCCCTGAAAGGACCGCAACAGAATGTGTGTTTCTCCTGAACGGTACGCTTCCTGCAATGTCACATATCCACTATAAAGCCCTCCTCCTCTTTGGAGCTATCACCGGACTTGCAGACAACCACCCGCTTAGAAGACTATCCATCAGACAGCTATCCCTCCCAGACTCGTCAAACAGCTGGTTCGTCCGTCTTAGACAAATAGCCCAGGACTACGAAATTGACCTGATCCAGGCATGGAGCCACCCTTGGCCCAAGCTAAGCTGGAAAAAACTTCTGAAGGAAGCGGTTAACTCCAAGTGGCACAGCGAGATCCTTGAAGAAGCGTCCAAGAAAACAAGCCTCCAGCAGCTGGACCTACTTCTCTGCCAGAAAGGGAAGCCACACCCGATCTGGGAAACCTCCAAGTTCAGTCTCTCAGCCACAAGGAAGGCCAGCATCAGGGCAAAACTACTTGTCGGTGTCTACCCCCTTGAGAGTAACAGCTACAAGATGAACAGAAGTCCTAGTGCTACCTGCACGCTATGTAAGACCGAAGAAGAGGATGCGGCTCACTTCATATGCAAATGTCCTTCCCTGGCCAGCCCCAGGATGAAATGGATCAACAACATCAAGGATATGACAGAGGGAACATCAGCACAGACAGAATCAGAGGGAGAACTGACCAGGATCATACTAAATGGTGGGAAAGGGGGGATGCTCTGCAATGAAGAATGGCCCTTAAAATTTAATGCCCTATGTAATAATCTGGTGGAAGATTTACATAACCTCCGATGTCAATTGATACTTCAACAGAAGGTGGTCCCCCAGCGGACGGATATACAATAGAAGAAGAAGAAGGTGGCATTTTTTATTAGATTCGACAGCTTATGACAAATAAGAAGCTGCTTTAGAACTTCCAGCAGGCTAATAAGGACTGATAAAACCTGAGATCAAATAGCTAAACCTACCAAAATTATCACTAGCATGAGACCTCTCGGGAAATGAGCAGAAATGAGAACCAACAGTGAAATTTAGTGAAGGGCAGATCACGGCATCAGCCTCAACTCAGCACCAAAAGACCAAGATAGATCTATATACATGTAGATGGAAAGTGCAGCCTATTTAGCCCAACTCTGGGTTAATTGAAAAGACGGAAGAGAGAGCGGGAGTCCTCAACATGTTACCCTATCTTTTACTAGCCCAGCACAGATGCTGATACAAGGGGCTTTCAATCTAACGTCTCATCCAAAAGACATCCAGCTGGGATTTTGCTCATGAAGGTCAACTGAAATTTGGGGTTCATGCATGCAAAGACCTTCAGTGGAACAGGAAGGCACCTTAACCACTACATGCCACTCAGCTGCCAAGACCAATGCTATTATAAGCTTCTATTTTGACATTTTTTGGTTCTCATTGATACAACCACACAGCATACTTATCGAAAAGCAACAAACGACAAGATAAGTTTGCCCATAAGTTTGCCCATTCACATGAGATTTCCCAAGGGCAGAAGGTGCTGACTAAAGCAGCAGCTTAGATCACCAAGTTCAAACTCGGACATGTCTGGCACTAAAGTAACTGAAGAGAAGAAAACTAAGTTGAACAACACCATCACTTTACACAAGCAAATTATCATGTTTTAAAAAATTATCTTGTAACTCATATGATCATGTTTCTGTAGAAAAATAATTGCAGTATTGTAGAATTCATTTAAATTCTGTCTTTATGAATGATAGTTATAATGTTACGTACTATTCACAAATTTTCTGAATATATGACTTTTCTGCGAAAATCCTGAATGACAACAGAAGTTTCATGGTGAAAGAATTGAAATAGTAATATGTGGCAAACATATGGAACCATAGAATTTTGTTACATTAAAAACAATTCTATTTAATATATTTATTCCCTTGGAATCGTGTGACATTGTGATTTAAACTGGATTTATTTTTCAAATGGAATGGATCAAATTTGTGATGAAACAGAAACATTTGACAGATAACTTTGAGGAAAACAAAAAAGTTCTTAAATTAAATTTTCGGTGAACTTTCATGAGCAAAATCCCAACTGGATGTCGTTCGGATGAGACATTAAATTGGCAGCCCCTCATATCAGTGTCTGTGCTGGGCAAGTAAAAGATCCCTCACATGGGGTAAATGTGTAACATGTTGAGGACTCCCACTTTCTCTCCCATCTCATCAATCAAACCCCGTGAGCACCCAGAACAGGGCTTTGAGGGTTGCACTTACCATTTCAATCAATCAATCTATCTATCTATCTATAATACCCACTTTTCCTTTTAACTCTTTTAATATAATCAATTTTATATTTGCATTATTAATTTCTACACTTATCTGGTTGGCCCTTTACGCCTCTGGTGATCAGGTGTATTTTAGCTTCAGAACTGTGGCAATAAGAAGTTGGTGTGAATCTGGGTCAAAAATACATGCACCTAGTGACAATTAGGATGAGACTCCAAGGTTGCACAGAGATATAAATACCTTCATTACTGATGATTGTACTGCATACAAATTGTTAGTACCAACACTTAATACTCAAGGCCACCAGAACACATTTCTCAAAGTGTGGCAGTTTGCATGTGAATAATATGTTAATTAATATTAATAATTTAAAATATACGAGGGCTTTCGGACAGTTCTGACTAATATTTTGCTGCACCCTTTTACTTGAAGTAACTGGATAAAACTTTCACTCGACCGATTTCAGTTAAATGTCACAAACCATTTCCAAAAATATCATACCATTGGAACTCTTTAAATCAATTTTCTGTAACCGAGGAAAAGAAAAGTCAGTGTGCTGGCACACAAACAGTGCTGCCTGTAAGTGAGTGAACAGTGTGATATTGAGCAATTGCATCAATGCTTAACATCCACAACCAAACTGCTTGTGGATTATCGTCGATGACAGGGAAACATATAGTGTCTTAAAGGCCAATATTTGAGGCTTGTGGGATAACATCGGCTGCCAATTTTCTCTGCTAAGTAAGGCATGGGTCAAAGTCTTTGATAAGTAAGTGAACAACCCTTCCCTATAACATTGGGCCTGTGTTTCACTTACTTATCAAAGACTTTGACCCATACCTAACCCTGACTACAGCAAAGAAAATTGGCTGCCATTATCATCCCACATGCTACAAACATAGGCCTTTATGACCCAATATGTTTTCCTCTCATCAAATGATAACTCATGCTTCCACAGGCAGTTTGGTTGTGGTAGTATTGATCCAATTTGTCAATATCACATTTTGGGGAAGTCATGCCGGAAGGTACCATATGCCTTGTGGCGTTCGGGAAAATCTGGGCCGGCAGGAAGAATACTCGGGTCAATACAAAACAATCCATGTAATAATATATAATTTTTCTTTTTTACTATTCCCATTCTGAGCTTGATCTGCATCACTTCAACAAGAAATAAAACAGAGCGCAATGTTTTCGCTTGCAGGATCCACAACTGTACATTTTTAATGCACTAGATTACAGTATTTTGTCAACTAATTTCACATTATTAGCAAAAGACCTAGCTAATGATAAACCATCACAGGACAGCAGAGCAGCTGAAAATACATCAGTAAGTCATCTTACCTCTGATTGGCCGGAGCCTGAGGCTCAAAAGAGCTCCATGGCTGAAAATAGTGTGTAGGCGCAACATAAATACTTCCTTCAAGGACACCTTCGTTCAAAAATATGCAAGACGTACAATGCATCAATAATCTGCAGGACTATCCGGCTGTTGAATTTATTATGTTTATATGCAAAAAGCCAAGGATGAGTTAAGACTTTAATATAAATTTGTTATGAAAAGGTTGTGATCAGTAGATTTAGTAAAGTAATGTAACTAACAGTCAAAAAGGACTTCATATCACCACCATCATCTCCAGACATTGGATAACACTTAATATTGTATGATACAAACATTATATTGTTAGAGAATACTATTGAAGAGCTGGTGAGTGACTTCTAATTCAATGTGTATTAACAAAAGACAGTAGAGACTAAAATATCATATCTACACACTTCGCTGAGGGAAACATCAGATAGAAACCAAGTAATTTTTCTTGCACTAAAGCCAAACATCTAGAGCCATGATACCAAGTTATTCCTTCAGTTCACTGTGCCTCCTACTCCTGACATATTGCTCACTAAAAATCATGACCACAAAAGCTGAGTCCACAACAGAAGAACACTTAGACCAATGGGAGAACACTGAGCAACAACAGAAGTTAAAGGAAGGGAATGTTCCCTTAAGTTCTCATTTACTACACCAGGCTTTCAAGAGATGGGGCTTTGATATAAACCATGCTGTGAGTATCTTCATTTCTTATATATATATATATTCTGTGTTTTGTTATAGTCTTTCTTGTACAGGTTGTCTGTGGAATAATGTGGTGCCTGATGAGTGTCAAAACAAAGACTGTCAGTCAATGATCATCACATGGTGATCACCAAAACTTGAGAATGTCATTGCATGTGAACCATTGGTGATGTTTCGTAATCCAATGTTCAATAATGGGTACCGCTCTATTGCTCTCACAGGGATTTCTGCATCATTTTTTTCTTAGATATTTTAATAGTAGGCCTATATGTTAAAATATCATATAGACAAAATGAACTAGATGCATGTTTGATGGGGTTTTCAGTAGGACCGAGTTTCCTTATTGCAGCCTGACCCTGTAACTTGGTGTAAGATTAACATACAGCAGAACAATTACTGGAGTTCAGAGGAAATTTCATGACCATATAGTTTTATATTGTAAGTACACACATTGCACACTTTAATAACATTTTAATGTTTTCTGTAAATTTTTGTCTGCACACCATAATTATAAGGTCTACAGGACATGTTAATGTGGATGTAATATTCGCGCAGCGAAACGGCCGAAGGCCGTTGAGCGAAGCGAATTGAGTGCAAGAGAAGACTCAAAAATCTATGCAGTGATGGTCTCAACATCAACAGTCCACAGATGGGAATTAGGTCAAGTGGGTCCAGCTTCTTATCAATGATTTAGTTTTGTATTTTAACAAAACATAACATATTCGTCTTCAAAAGTGTCTTAAAAATTCAATTTTCTCTAGTAATATATATCCTGACCAATAATTTTTATGGAATAGTTAATTATTAGCATTGACAAGCTAAATCAAATTATTAACATGTGATTCATTTAATTCCAAAACAGACAAGAAAACATCACAAAATTAAAGTTACATAATCTTTATAAACTGATGATTATGTAACAGTGAACAATTAATCTACATGCAATGTTATTGTTTTTGTATTACTATATATTTATACTATTATGTAATATCAACAATCTAACATAGACTTGACTTTGTCAGCTTTCAGTGCTGTCTGCCTTTTTAACATTTAGCTGATTATCTATAATCTTATTTATCTGTTTAATATATATCTATCAATCAATTTATCTATCTATCTGACTGCCAATATATATCTATCTAGATCTATCTATCTATTTATCTCTCTATTTATCTAATAGACTATCTATTTATCTATTATATTTTTTGTCTAGTTTATCTTGCTATTCTACATTTTTCTCTGTCTTCCAATGTATCTGTCTTTCTAATTTTTCTGAAACAGTTACATAACTGCCTTTCATACATTGAATATGAAGTAAACATGAAAGTTATGGTAACACTATAAGTCCTGCAAAAACTTTTTAAAGTGATGCGCGAATTTCATGGCAGTGCCATTTACATATTAGCTGAGCAACGTCTACAGTCAACTTTGTTGTCAATCTCGTTTGATATGACTTGCTGAAGCACCAATCGAGCAGTTTTGCTGTTCTCTAAGTTCACAGCCGCAACAGTAGCATTCCAATTAGATGAAAATCTCAGCCTGGTTGACGGATAGATATTTGTGCCATTTTGACGTGATGATTCTTTTTCATAACAGCAATCAATGTCACTCAATTTTTTTAGACAGCTCTTATATTCATACATTGTAAAATAAGACGTGTGTGAGGAGCTTTAAAAGCTTTCTTGGTGCGAAATGAAACCAATGTGCTTATTGGAAGGTGAGAACGACTACAGCCTCCTGTTTATAATACCTAATCTGAACTTTGATTTTTAATTTAAATTGCAGGAACATGAAACAGGCAGTATGCTTCAGCAGAAACAATACTGAAATTGAATTCAATGTTGATGTGAACACTATCAAATCAGAAAGTGTAGTGAAACTGTTAGGCATACATATAGACAATAAGTTAAACTTCAATCATCATTTATCACTAATCTGCAAAAAGGCTGCGAGGCAAATAAATGCTCTTCAAAGATTATGTAAATATGTTGACTATGAAGGACGACTAAGGATTTATGAGGCATTCATAGCTTCAAATTTGGTTTATTGTTCAATTGCTTATCAGACATACACTGCAGGTCATGATAGAAAAATTGAGAAACTTAACGAAAGAGCATTAAGACTTGTTTGCAATGACTATGAGAGTACACATAATGACCTACTCATAAAAACGGGTAAAAAGATGCTACATGTAACCTGTAAAAATAACTTGGTAGAGTTTGTTTTCAAAATACTTCACGGCCTAGCTCCACCTTTAGAAAGTTCATTTTTTGAGAAAAAAGTTTCTCCATATAATATGCGGGACAATGACAAACTCATCAAACCCACTTTTAACACAGTTCAGTACGGTAAAAGGTCGCTTGGTTATCAAGGTCCCTCGTTATGGAATATTCTGCCCTCTCACTTGAAATGTTCAGATGACATAGGATCATTCAAGTCTGACTTGAGGAGAAATAACTATTTCAATCAATGTGAATGTGGATCATGTTTACTACGTCTCAGAAATTCTCTGTAATTCTTGACTGTCATGATAAGAATAATTTTATTCTGTAAAATGTCAAAGTAAGAACGTAACTGTAAATTAATTTCACTCATCATTTTCATCTGTATATAACTTCATCGAGTCACCTTGTTCTGTTATTTTAACTTGTCGGTAAAAAGCTTATAGATTGTGTTTATTGTTTTATTGTCACCACCGACGTTAAATAAAGTTTTACCTTACCTTACCTTTTTTTTTTTTACAGCGATTCCTACTTTAATTTCTTACAAATAAAAAACTGCATGAGAATTCATCACATAGCACTTCATCATATACAGATTGTCAAGTATGTCTTGACCACCCTGTACATAGAAAACATTTCAAACTATGCATGCTTAAGTTAATCCTGACCTTTGGAAGCCGAAGAAGCCCATGGTGAGAGCTCCTGGTGAGTTACAAAACAGACCTTTGTGCATTGAATATTATTAAGAACTTTGTTCGCTTACAGTGCCGCCTGTAAATAAGTGAAATGCATGACATTGTGCCATTGCATCAATGCTAGACATCCTCAGCCAAACTGCTTGTAGAAGCCAATTTTCTTTGCTGTAGTCGGAGTTAGGTATGGGTCAAAGTCTTTGATTTATTAGTAAGTGAAACACAGGCCCAATGTTAAATCATAGGGAAGGGTGGTTCACTTACTTATCAAAGACTTTGACCCATACCTAACTCCGACTTCAGCAAGGAAAATTGGCTGCCATTGTTATCCCACATGCCTCACATATCGGCCTTTATGACCCAATATGTTTTCCTCTCATCGGATAACAATTCATGCTTGCAGAAGCAGTTTGGTTAAGGATGTTTAGCATTGATGCAATTAATGGCACAATATCATGCGTTTCACTTATTTACAGGCGGCACTGTAAAAAGTCAATTTGTGGGAACGAACAAAGGCCTCTGAATAAAAATACACGTGTAGCTTTTCATGCAGCCAATGTTACTGATTGTTAGCGTTAATTTGACACATGAACAAGTCATGGTGGAGATCGTTAGAACTCACAATAGTTCCATTCACATAAATAAAATTTCACAATGCGCTTAAGTAGCATGCCTAAACTGAGTCATTAGGTGACACACTTTATCATCACAATATGAAGGCAATTAGTGTACTCTTGAGAATAGTTGATACTAATATTGGCCCATCTCAACACTTTGTAATGCACCAGACCATTTGTTACCTTTTCTCTTGTAATTTTATATGTAATACAGGGTAGAATCTTTTTTTAACATTCTCGCTAAGTACGGAATAAGCATTACCTGGTAAATGGTAGTCTACCAAAAAAGCCATTCCAAAAATAAGAAGTGGCTGACTTCCTCAGCTGCACTCATATAAACTTTTCAAGACTAGTTACTGCCTGGAACCCAGGGCTTTGGAGTCGGAGTCAGAGTCGGAGAGTCGGACAGTGGCGGATACAGGGGGGGGCCTAGGGGGCACGGGCCCCCCCCCTAGACCACTGAGATTAATAATAGTATTTTGCAGAAAATGCGCTGCGACGCGGGCCCGCCTGGCCCGCGAATGCCGAAACACGTTCGGGCCCCCCCTAGATGACCCTGTCTGGATCCGCCACTGTCGGAGGTTGTTGGGTGGAATCGGGAGTCAGAGTCTAAAATAAATTTGATGACTCCTGACTCCTCAAAATAATTTACAAAAACATTATAACAACAATGCAAAATATATTCAAAATTTAGTGTGCAATAATGACGATAAGTGGAGTCAGGAGTCGTAGTCGGAGTCATAATTCAGGACACCTAAGGAGTCAGAGTCGCTTTTCGGAAAACCATAGGAGTCAGGAGTCGGAGTCGGTTCACTTACTACCCAACTCCAAAGCCCTACTGGAACCCTATCTAAATCTAAATCTCTCTAATAAATCAAACTGCAATAAATCAAGATTCAAAGTAAGCTCTCATATTCTGAAAATAGAAACAGGCAGACATAATATTTCAAAAACCCCCATAGAACAAAGAAAATGTGATACACAGGTGAAGTAGAGGATAAAATCCATTGCCTCCTAACTTGCTGTAATAATGCTGTTCCTAGGTATGAGCTTTTGCATAAAGTTAGTAGTCTGATTCCTAACTATAATAATCTTGATAAAACCCAAAAGTCATATCAATTCTTTCAGACAAAGGCCCAGAATCATACAAGCCTCAGGGACCTACCTGAATAAAGTATAAGGTGACAAGAATAATAAGATCAAAATAGTAGTACCCTCTAACTCAAAGCCTCTCTATCGGTCAAGCCAACAAACGTCTTGTTGCATTTTGTGAAATTAATGTGTGATAAATTTTAAATTTATGTGATTATTGACTGAGCAGTGTTCACTCGAGCTGACTGACTGGCCTTCATAACCCAGGCACTATTACATGCATGGACATTGAGCGCAGTTCATGCTTGCCTGCTTTTGATTTAACCATAATGCTCATAAACAACCCCTCGTGACATTTTCTTGCAACATGGTGCATCACGGACTTGTAATTTTAATCGAAATTGGACACCTGTAGTCAATTAAAAACAGTCAGTGCTTTCCCTGCTCCTCTGTCCGATTCTTCCCTCTGTGGCAACCTGATAGCTCTACTTCTATATGGACTGGCAGGTCTTGAAGCAGAATGTCTCTGTCTGTGTGAAGCGTGTGGCATAGCAGGTTAGGCTACATACAACAGTGGCGGATACAGGGGGGGGGCCTAGGGGGCACGGGCCCCCCCCCCCTAGACCACTGAGATTAACAATAGTATTTTGAAGAAAATAAGCTGCGACGCGGGCCCGGGAATGCCGAAACATGCCCGGCCCCCCCCCCCTAGATGACTCTGTCTGGATCCGCCACTGTACAAGATTTAAGTTCCCACCCTTACTTTTAAGATTTGGTATATAACCGATTTGAATCATTTGATACTTTTAATATATCAGATTCCGTAAAAATCCTTGTTTATTTCCTCCTACACTAAATTAATAAAAAAATTGAGACACAATCGAAGATGTTGTGTCATGAGAAAATCCAAATAGGAAATGCAATATTTAAGATTGATATCTGTTTGTGATTATTAAAACGCTGGCAAAGAGTTTTTGATCCTTCTTCTTCTGCTTCTGCCGTTTACTCGATACAGTCAACAGGTTGACTACTACATCAAGGCGGTCAGTCTGCTAAGAGAATAGATAGACAACAGTAGGAAATAGATACAAGGTTATAGAGTGCAATATATCGACAGTGCTGGATAAAAACAGATTGTAGTGAGGTGGTTATTTAATTTTGGATAATTTATGTTTAAAGCTATCGAGAGTTGGAGATGTTACTATGGAAGATGGTAAATTGTTCCACTCTCTTACTGTTCTTGGAAAAAAGGAATTTAGATGGTAGCTGGCAGTGGAGTCGGGAATCGTTATAGTATGGTTGGACTTGTAGCGGGTATTATGACGATGGGATGAGGGTTGGAGATATTTAGGTAGTTGGGTGTTTACTAGACCATTTACCATTTTGTATAGCATTGATAGCCTATTTATGCGTCGACGGGTGCTTAATGAGGGCCACTGGAGGTGGTTGATCATGTCAGATACTGGGGTTGTATCTGGGCCTCTTCGATGTTTGGATAACACCCATCCAGAT
This sequence comes from Platynereis dumerilii, assembly GCA_026936325.1. Taxonomy (NCBI): domain Eukaryota; kingdom Metazoa; phylum Annelida; class Polychaeta; order Phyllodocida; family Nereididae; genus Platynereis; species Platynereis dumerilii. Next base: position 97,683,864 of record JAPTHN010000003.1, read on the forward strand.
AGAAATGTATTCCTTCACAGGATTGTTTATTCGATAGTTCCACTGGTCAGCACTGTTTGATAATTTTTAAAATATCAGATTCTGTAAATTCTTGTTTATTCCCTCCTACTCAAAATTAAAACGAAAATTGAGACACAATTGGAGATGTGAGAAATTCAAGTTTAAGATGCCATATTTAGGATCAATGGCTGCGTTTGATCCATTAACGTGTTGGCAAAGCATGTTTTATATAAGGACATTTTGGTTGAGCATGTGATATGCGACACGTGGTGCTGCATCATCTCGTATTCGGGACGGATAAAGCATTTTATGGGAACAAGAAGAGGGTGTGGTCTTTCATTAAGGTCAATTGTCTTCTAAACGATGTTAGTAATGGACGAGCAGCAGCTTGTTGGCTGGTGGGAGCCCAAGTGGGTGGGTGGGTGGGGGGGAGGGATAGGGATATTTTCTGCTTTGTTAAATTTCAAAACAAAAGTTTGATAAATATTCAGTGTCTGGAGCAAGGTATCTGAAGTGAGGACCTTTGATCTTAAACTTTGAATAGTGAATATTACAATAAGACAAGTGTACACTGCCATGTTCAAGATTTTTGCAGCACTACCAAGGTTATTATGATGAATTTGTATGGTTTTCCTTTGCAAATGTGAAAAAAAGACTTTACCCTTCTTCTGCAATATTACACAATATTGGACTGGTACCAGGTGTCAGGACCGAGCCCTGCCTCGTCAGGGATGACTCGTTTTGAAGTCAATATTTGAACATGTGTAGTGCAACATATATGCTTTAAACAGCTAACATTTTTTAACCAGATCATCACTAATCTATTAGTTTATAAGCAAAATAATGATTTATGGACACAAAATATATATAAGGCCATGTATTAGTTTATTATGACATGTTCAATTTAAGTCACTGCAGCACAAATGCCCTTGTTTGGTGGCATCCCATGACTACATCAAACTGTGTAGTCTAGTGAGACTATGTTTTCCCTTGTCACTAGAAATAGCAAAAGAGATACTGACACAATGTTAAATGTAACTTTAAATATATAACCACAGTGAAGCTCAAAATATGGTCCAGAATGATTTGCTTCAAATCTTGTCGATAACCCCCTCCATTTGAGGGCTTGTATATCAAAAACTATGTGTCAGTAGAAGCTATTATTTTGGAAATCCTCATTCGGATATCAGGTCAATAATTGACTGGAGTTTCAAGAAGATCTGAGATGGTCGAGCTTGGACTTTCTGAAAATGTGCCTGATTTGACATGGAATGACCCATTTCTAAAGAATGACCCAGCTGCTTTCAGGGCCAAAATCAGATAAAGTGCAACATTTGCGTACAAGCCGTACATCATCATGGTCCAAAAAAACTCACCACAGGTCACAATTATTCATTTCTATGGGGAATAGAATGTCTAAAGTATGTTATTTTATGGTTTGAAAGATAATTAGGGGCCGACCAGACGATAGTTGGGGGGGGCTATGGACTTTACCCCCGGGACGAACTTTTTTTTTCGTTCGCGACGCGTCAACGAACAATTTTTTTCGCAAGCGCACTCGCGACAAACTTTTTTATCGGAATTTTAACATTACGGTACCCTAGCTACAGGTGGAAACAAACTTTTTTTTTATTTCCATGTGCTGAACAAACTTTTTTTTTCAGTGTCAAGTAGGAAACAATCTTTTTTTTTCACCAAATATCCATAGCCCCCCCCCCAAAGATCATCTGGTCGGCCCCTTAATGCTATTGGAACCCTAGAAATTGGATTTTAATTTGGGTATGTCATAAAGTGACAGACGTGACATGTCAAACTTTCAAGCCTAATTTTTCAATGCTGGTTGAATATTTCGCAAAGAGAGGTAAATTGGAATGTGTAAGAGCTCAGGGTCTTTCTCTCAGTGCCAAATGTTAATTAATAAAACTGATGAATTATTGCATAAATTAGTACTAATTAGATGCGAGGGACGTTACTTCGGAAATCCCATCAAGAAGTTTTCAGTAGCCTTCCAACAGATATCATAGTGACAATAAAAGTATTAGAAAGGTTAATCTTGAATCTAAAGTAATGTTTTCAATCTCATCGGGTAAAATAACCTGATAAACAAGAGAGCACTGACACTTTTTTGTTCGGATGTTACGTTGACTGTAATGACATTTTTCCAATTTGTATATTAGAACCTATATCTCATCTGATCATAAAGTTAATAATTTAAATTAGGGATGAATTATGGTATCTAGGGTTTATTTCATTTTTTAAAACCATTTAGGACAGTGCAAACAAGAACAAAGACAGACATTCAGGACTGACTTAATCTGGAAATTCTGTTGTGGACTTGACATTGACAAGCCTTATTTTCAGCTTTTTTGTTAAGTGTAACAGGCGAGCATGAAACTTCAAAACAACCATGTAGATGCATTGAAAACTGTGCAGATGATGGAGATTATGGAAATCAACATCACTATTAATGCTAGATCATAGTTTGGGCATTAACTTTGCTTACTATGGAAATACTGGCAAAATGATTATAATTGTTTCGCCTGTTACTGAGGAAAATAAATTGACAGAATGGTAACTCACCTTCCTCCTCCCCCCCGGCCCCCCCCCCCTCCATTTGAAAAAAGGTTCTGTTTCAGTGGGAGGTTATCAAAATGTGACCAATTTAGATCAATTCCAGGCACCTGATTTTAATTGGGTCACCTGTGCTCAATTGCAGGGGCCCTTGTTAGGACGTTATGATTTTGACAGAAAAGACATCAACATCTTACGACCAGAATTATGCAGTCCTACCTATAATTTATACATTAACCTTGTCTTTAAAGATCAATATGGACTATACAAACAAATTTGCTAGTCGTGGCAATGTTTTAAAATTTTGGTTGTTTTTGATGGAAAACATAACGGGCGAACACCATTTTTAAATCAATAAATTTAATTATTTTATAAGTGCAAAATGCAAAACACATATTGAATTACATTGTGCACTGGACAATGTGTCATTTCTTGCCTAATTTTTGAACAACGAGATCCATTTATAACCACATGTTGAAAATGTCACAAAATGGCCACCAAAAATCATTGACATTTCTCATGAAAACTTTAATTACACATCTATCGTTAGCCTTTGCATTGTGAAGTTGTCTTTTCTATCTTCCTGTATGGAAAGGCTGCCTATGCAACCAAAAAATCCAATATTGGCATTGTGCAACATGCTTAAATGAAAAGTGAAAGTGACGGATGTTACTTGTTGCACTTTATCTGATTTTGGCCCTTCATTGGCTTCAACCACATCTCATGGTCTTCATCAGCCAACTGCAAAGTTTTAAGGTTATACACATGACTGCCCAGTGTCACGGTCATGATTAGGAGTAGAACTTACATGAAACCCAATGCAGTGATTATCAACAGCTCTACATGAGGGAACCTGGAATACATTTTACCGCTGGCCATGATGACCCAGGAACACCAGAAGTGGACATCCCCAGGTCACACTGCTCGAAGAATTTGAACATGAGCAAGAACACGCTGGACAAAGCCTAAATTCCATGATGTGAACATTATTGACTTTGAATCCAAAAACACCAGATGAAGATCAAAGGAGCAACCCAAATCAGCAGTCGAACAGCATCATCCTCATCAGAGATCAAGGACAAGAATGCCCATCGTCTAACAGTAATACTCTCTGGTCACACATGACCATGACCCTGGGTGCAGTGGGTGGTCATGTGTAACTATAACCTGAGCATTTCGCAGTTCACATGGTACATGGCTTTCCAGTGTGAAAAAAAATCTTCACAGTAAATTCACACCAATGGGGATCATAACATTATGGAATCTTTAATCAAGATTTAAGAGCAGGGCAGGGAATAGACACATATAGTGTAACTTGATTATGCACATTTGAGAACAGCAGAAGAAGGTGCAATGTTCTCTTGAGGCGTCCATTTCCTGACCTGCCTGATATCAGTCTTTTAACAAAGTGGCCAATCAGAGACTTGCACGGTTACAAGTAAAATGTGTATTCCCAGTTGCAGGCCAGTATAGAAATCCCACAGAACCCTGTCCTTCTACCCAAATTCGTTTTTTTATCCAGAAGGTGGCGCACAGGGCTAGCTCCAATAAATCTTTTTTTTTTGCTACAGGGCAGTTATCTATGTGCAGTTAGCTGATGAAGACCATGAGATGTGGTTGAAAGCAGCCAAGAAAGTAAAAAATAACGGAATCTCGAGAGAAGAAAATATTCACAATCATCTAATACCAAGATTCAGGATCAAACCTTCACAGTGTTGTCTGAAAACGGTCTTTTCCATTACCACAGATTAACAGCAGTAATGAAACTTGGCATTCAAGTTGTTTCGGTGAGTGCCATTGAGCAAATGTTATCCCAAAATGTGAATGCGATGGACAATTCCATTATGAGCAATTTTCTTACATGAAAACAAAATGTTATGAATATCCCACTCCCACGGTGCACTCTGCATTGATGAATTCACATTCACAATGCTCAATATGAAGTCACATACAATTCAAATAATTTTTTAATGTTTGTGGGACAATCGTGAGAGGTCAATTTATAGGCATAAAGGAATCAAAATATGTTACATGTAATATAATGATGGTACATGACATTAATATTTTGTGATTTTCTTCACAAACATGATGTATAATGACAGGGTATACATAATGGCATTGGGCATTTGAGCACGATTAGAAAAAAGGCTAAAAAATATATAAAAAATTAACAGGTACGACATCTTTTAAGATATTTTGGTATCATGTTCATCCTTCCACATCCAGTCCAAAGCATTTTTACTTGATTGCTACCACTCAGGCACGCCCCCATTCAATTTAGATATCTAAAATATTCTTCTATTTAATCTTGAATACCAAAATTATTATTTACTCCTTCTTATTTTTACGGACTATATGAGAAAAAAGAAGAAGGATAACATGATATGTTTGCAACAAGACCATGGCTGTTATGACATCAACAATGCATGCAGACTAAAATAACATCTATTCGTGTTTTTCAGTGAACTATTTTTGTTCGGAGCGTTTCCAAATTTAGCATCTTTTAGGTAAATTGTACCACATGAAAATGGCATTGCACAGGCTCTTCTTCCACATTTTAGAAATTAAAGTTTCTCTTACACATAACTGGATATCAATGATTTAAAAACTGACATTCACCCAGGTAATCTAATAACAAAATTGGCAGCCATTACCGAATGATACAAGACATGGTTCGAGTGCAGTTACATTTGGGTGTCATGAATGTCACCGGGACACAATCATATTTTGCAATGAAAGTACATTGAAAGGATTTAAAAAAAATAAATTTGGATCAACAATATCAAAGAAGCAAAATACCATTTTTTAAATATTTACAATTTATCGTAGGGACTTCAGGTTTTGAAAAGAGAACGTTAAGCAGTGGCGGATCCACAGCGTATAGGGGGGCTGGGTGTTGTTTTGGGATTCACGGACCACATATTTTCTACAAAATGCAATTTTCTAGCTAAATGGTCCCCACTGGATTTGCAAGAGACCTTTTTGACATCTCAGTCATTCCATTGATTTCACGCTTCAATACGACGGGTTTTCCAAATCTGTCCAACTAGTTATAAATTTTGCTCGATTTGATGCAGAAGCATGATATTTGGGTCGGATAATATTGACGTAATTTGCAAATAACTCCCAAAAAATCAGATCATAAAATAAAAAAAATAAATGCTTAATCTGTTGCCATGGAAACCAGAAGTCATGAAATGCGGCCCAGACTTTGTAGTGCTCACTTAAAATGAACTGAACACTTGCTTGCATTATACAGTGTATGTGTCTTGACATATTGAATTGACGTATATTCATATTTTTTTTTCATGAAACATAATCAGCTAATTGTAATGTCATTAATAACAATGGAAACTGGTATTTTTGTTACATCTCAGTTACTTTATAGTCAGGCGGCATTTGTTAAAATTTCAAGGCTACTTTAGACAAGCTGCCAACTCTGGTTTTTCACTTGAACTTTGTTGTTTACATAATAATAAAGGTAATTCAACTTGTTGTCAATGTCAAACATTGATTTTTAATTAATTTATGATCAAATCAAATTTCGCTAATTAATTAGCATAAAATCGCAATTTGATATAGCTTTTGGGTCAATATGTGCATCATAATGTATGTAATATTATTAATTTTTCTTGCTGAATGATCTTATCAATAGGGTGGATAACTACAGGTGTCATAATGATTATAATATATGTGACATTTTTACAATAATGACCATTTTGGTGTCATAAATTACAAATTGCTTGGAGTGTCGAGGTTAATCAAAACCAGGAGCACTGGAATTTCTCTGGTACTTCTACAGACTACAAAATATCAAATAGTTACAAGAATTGATAATTTGGATCATCAGTGGTTTATGCACAGTGACTGCACAAATCTCAATGCTCAATTGCTCATGACCAATTATTGGTGATGTCAAAATTTCCTCCAATTGGAACGACACTGTGAATGAGTATCCACAATTGGAGTATTTTGTAGAGAATAGGTCGATTATCCTCAACAAGAATCCATGGATTCAAAGGCTAGTCGATTCAGTATTAGGCCTATATTTATAGAACAGTGATTAACCGGGATAGCGATATACCTCCATTACATCTGTCTTGCAGATATGGTTATCATAAGTGTACATTTTTCATCACACAAAGGTCTAAAATTTGAAACTCACCAAGAGCTGCGTACTCTCCTGAACAGAGCAGACAACCTAGTTTCAATAGAGGAGGACAAGAAAGCAGAACGCCATCACGTGAAGAAAGTATTATCAACAAATGACTATGCACCGCCAAAACACTGAGAAAGGAGGATGAAAACAACAAGACGAATCCTGAGAGAAAGAAATGTCTGCCCATTGGTCTACCATATGTCAAAGGCGTGTCAGAACCTTTGGAACGCACATTTAGGAAGCACGGGGTCAGCATATACCACAAACCAATCAACACACTGCGCAGCCAGCTTGTTCGACCGAAAGACCACACACCAAAAGAACAGAAGTCCGGGGTCATATACGAAGTCAAATGTGAGACATGCTCAAGACTGTACATTGGTGAAACCGGCAGAACTCTGAGCAAGAGATTAGAAGAGCACAAGAAGACCACATCATCTGCGATAAACGAACATTGCCAACACACAGGACACTCCATGGATTGGAACAATGTTAAAATACTGGGCAAAGAGGACAACTGGCACAAAAGGAGAATCAAAGAGGCTATAGAGATCAGAAGAAAGAAACCATCGCTAAACAGGGACCAAGGCTGGGACCTCCCCCCCATCTTCTGCAACCTCCTGTCACATGACTTGACCCTGGGCAGTCATGTGACCCACTGAGCATGCTCAGACAGCTGATGAAGGCCATGAGATTTGGCTGAAAGCTCTTGGTGAGTTTCAAATTTTAGACCTTTGTGTGATGAAAAATGTACACTCATGGAATTCCAAAGGTCAGGATTAAGCTTACATAGTTATATGGTTATCATAGTTTTGAACTATGTTAATTTTGCAAAAAAATGTCAGTGAGGAGTAATTGCCCATATCTCAAATTTTTATCAAGAAATGTGTCTGAAATGAAATTCCTTATTTTAATATTGTTCAATGAAACTCAACAGATTGTGATGCTGCAGTCTATCGTGCATTACTTATCATATATACTATCACTAAGCAGACCAGTTGCACTGAGCTGTGTTCAATTACAACTGCACATTTTTGTTGATCTGTAGTGTTTTTATTATTTTTTTTATTAGTTGTGTCTGATAAATGTGATGTGCTTATGTGTGAAATTGCTTAACAACAGCACTGTGGCTGTAATACCAGTGAAATAGAGTTCAGGCCTGTTTGTTTATAGGCCTACACATAAACAAGCTATTGTTGTGATGTGGTACAACAGGAAATCAAAATATTGGAACCCAAAAATTCCACACAGTCCAATCCAACGGGAAAGTTTATTAAGTAAGGTTGTAAAATTAAAGCTACATGGCCAAATTGGTAAAAATAAAATTATGTCTTGATCAATCATAATATAGTACTTATTGCATAAATTGTGCTGTATTGGACAGTCATTTTACTTGATAGAAGACAAAATAAATCAAAGAAGACATGTAAGTGAAATTGAATTTACATTTATTTTCTAATCTGCTCAACTTGATATCACATTAATGACCACTTTTTTTAATTATTTACCCTCATTCACACTGTGGTGTAATTTAGGTTATAAAACATAAAATAATTACAATTAATTAAAAGCATTGTGTTATACTTTCAAGAAATTCTGCAATTGCAATAACTTGATATTTTATTTTGACACAGATCAATGAATAATTGCAATCATTAGACACTACCTGCCAACTCAAGCCAATTCCATTAATTGATATTACCTTTGACACTGACTGATCTCCGTAGTAATTGCAATCATTAGACACAACCTGCCAACTCAAGCCAATTGAGTTGATATTTTCTATGACACTGCTCAATGAGTAATTGCAATCAATTGCCAATCATTAGACACTAGCTGTCAACTCTGAATGTGTCACTGCTTAGTAAATGGTATATAAAGACCAGCCTTGGTGCATGTGTTCAGTGTACAACTTCTTCTTCTTCTTCTATTGTATATCCGTCCGCTGGGGGACCACCTTCTGTTGAAGTATCAATTGACATCGGAGGTTATGTAAATCTTCCACCAGATTATTACATAGGGCATTAAATTTTAAGGGTCATTCTTCATTGCAGAGCATCCCCCCTTTCCCACCATTTAGTATGATCCTGGTCAGTTCTCCCTCTGATTCTGTCTGTGCTGATGTTCCCTCTGTCATATCCTTGATGTTGTTGATCCATTTCGTCCTGGGGCTGGCAAGGGAAGGACATTTGCATATGAAGTGAGCCGCATCCTCTTCTTCGGTCTTACATAGCGTGCAGGTAGCACTAGGACTTCTGTTCATCTTGTAGCTGTTACTCTCAAGGGGGTAGACACCGACAAGTAGTTTTGCCCTGATGCTGGCCTTCCTTGTGGCTGAGAGACTGAACTTGGAGGTTTCCCAGATCGGGTGTGGCTTCCCTTTCTGGCAGAGAAGTAGGTCCAGCTGCTGGAGGCTTGTTTTCTTGGACGCTCCTTCAAGGATCTCGCTGTGCCACTTGGAGTTAACCGCTTCCTTCAGAAGTTTTTTCCAGCTTAGCTTGGGCCAAGGGTGGCTCCATGCCTGGATCAGGTCAATTTCGTAGTCCTGGGCTATTTGTCTAAGACGGACGAACCAGCTGTTTGACGAGTCTGGGAGGGATAGCTGTCTGATGGATAGTCTTCTAAGCGGGTGGTTGTCTGCAAGTCTGGTGATAGCTCCAAAGAGGAGGAGGGCTTTATAGTGGATATGTGACATTGCAGGAAGCGTACCGTTCAGGAGAAACACACATTCTGTTGCGGTCCATTCAGGGAGGCCTTGTTGTTGCCGCAGGAGTGATTTATATACGTCATCTAGGGTCTTGTAGTCCTTTTTTGGGAGGATAGTTGCCTCGAGACCGTGGATTAATCTGGGGGGGAGGACTTGGGCTGTCATCACTTTGGAGGAGACTGCTGGGCTGATACCGTTGGTCCCGTGGATGCCTTTGCCGATGAGTAGGTAGGATGTCTTGTAAGCGCAAGTCGTTCTTTCCCTGATGTTAGGTCGATTCTGGTTTTCATTCCATGTGAGGCCTAGATGTGAGAATTCCTCTGTTCTTTTCAGGACGGCTTCTCCTAGCTGTAGGTCATTTTGGAGACTGGTCGGAGGTGGTCTTGAACATAATTGGGATGTTGTACTCTTCTCCGGGTGCAGAGTGTAAAGGTGTTCTCTGGAGTACTCGAAAGTCTTGCTTAGCATCGCTTGCATGAAATACATGTAAAACGTAATACAAATGTGCTGGTGCCCGCCAGGTAAACCCAACAGGATGCTAAAAGCACCACTGGACCCGCTCACCTGCCTGAGCGTCATACGCCCGGCTAGCGGGATACCGGCAGTCCCATTGGGTCCACTCGCTATGGGCGGTTGCATCCGCAAAGTTGCACAGGCTTGTTTAGAGCTCCATCGATCGTAAATATGATCGTGGACGATCGTTTTCGATCATATCTCGGCCGCTGGGTGGTTTTCAGACAGTTCCTGGCTCCACAGGCGCTTTCTGAGGCAAATCTGCACTACGGTATTTTGAATTTCCGATTTTCGCGGGCTTTTTTGTCATCTCTCTAAGGGCTAGTCCTCGACTAGCCAAAAATGAAGTTCTATGGCATGTTATAGTGTGATTAATTTTCTAAGAGTTCAACCAGCTTTTCTCTGCCATCAAATGCAAGTTTGGCTCACATAGCCTCCAAAAGTTTGATGTCTGCTGCTGAATACTACTGTCCTGAACGCATTGTACACTAACACTGCTTACATGTTAAAACTATGAAGCTTGGATCCTCAAGCCTGGAAGAGTTTGAATGATGGCAACAATGATATTATATGTCATTTCATAAAACGACATTTCATTTACAGCCAGATCTGAATAAGTAGCACAAGATGATGAATATCAAAGATGGATATCTGGGACTCACAGCCAGGGACAATGATCTTTAAAAGTATACTTCTTCATCGCAATCCACCTTTCTAGGGTTGTACAAGATTACAAAGATAATGCTTGAATTGAAACAAGAAATGCAGGTTCACTTCATCCCTAATGGAATGGCAGGAAAGAGCACCAAGATGACCCTGAATGTTACCACGAATGTCCTCACAAAGTTGAATAATCCCCCAAACAAGACCTATGTTATACATTTAATGTAATGACCTTGTTGTAACAACAAGTCACAAGTGCAGTGTGATCTATAGAATGGTTAGCACCAGGCAGATATTAGAAACATTTTGTTTCTGTGAGAATGGTCAAATTCTCTGAACTTTGACAATTCACAAAGCACATTTAAATGGCCCACAGGAAACCACCAGGTGAGAGAGACAGTTCCCTTCCAGGTAAGCTGTTGTGGCGAACTGTCAACCAGAGTTTGTCTGATTATAAATGGCCTAAAAGACCAGGAACCTCATCTTACACCACAGGACCCCAGGTGGAACCTAACCCCCTGCACCGGACTACCCTTAATATTTCATCATCTGGAAGACGCATCTGATTATAAATTTATTATGAACCAGGAACCTCATCTTCCACCACAGCTTCTGGTCTTGATTATATGACATGGGAATCAGTTGAATGAATGCTAGTTGTTGTACTCCTGTTCGATCAGTATTGCATAGTTTAAATGAAAGCTGAACACATTCGGAAGAGGTTGTCCAACTGGACATCGTAAAAGCATTTTATATCATGCATAAGTATCAAGATACAACTCTTCGAGTATTCTCAGTGGATACTGCCTTCAATCTCTTGATAGCTATTTATGTATAACCAGATCTTCCTATAATCAAACAACCCTGGAGTAAAGTTGGGTGATTATGCATACAAGACACCTATAGATACCTGGACTGGAAAAAAGAAAGCAAAATAAATAATGTGAAAAAATACTTGCTCATTTTTTTAAAGCATTCTGCAAGCAGATGACACACAACATCTATGATCCATTTGGAGTCCCAATATACAGTGCACCGATTCCCAATACATATGCAGCATACTAGAAGATATGTCCGGAACAGTCCACATCTTCTACCACCTACTGATTACTTCTGGTTTGTTTGTCTACAAGTTCTTAAAGAATCTTTACTGGCACCCACATTCCCACATTGCTGTGACATCAGAGCATCTTAGCTGGTGCCCCAGACAGCCACAAGACTTGCTTAAATTACGGCCTGGGACCATCTTTATGCAACAAAAGAAGCTCAGAATAGAGGTACTTCCCTGTACGCCAACATATACACGTTATAGGAAGAATCCCCCAGGACAGATCATCACAACCTTTAATACAGATGTATGCATCGAAACAAAAGATTTATTCTTTCAAGTGTCACATTAATCAAAGGTGGTGTCTGTGGTTTATTTTTGACCTTTAAAGTTTTAAATAGTTTTCAACTGATATCTTGAAAAAAAAAAAACCAATTTTACCTAGGGGGCAATTCCGTAAAGTCTGATTTGCAAATTTGACACTTTGGCAGCTTGTGTAGCCCCAGCATTACACCTCAGCTATATTTGTTAAACAGGGATGAGGCCAGGTAATAGGGGTATCAGATAAGCCATCAACCAAAGCCACAAGTACAACAGGAGCCGAGCTACAAGGCAAAATGTCGACGTGTCGGACGTACTCACACAATGTACGTCCAACATGATGAAATTTTGACGTAGCTCAGCTCCTGGTGCACTTGTAGCTTCGGTTGATGGCTTTTCTGATGCTGATAACCCTATTACCTGAGCTCATCCATGTTAGACAATGAAATAGCCGAGACGTACAGGTAAGGCTACACTAGCTAGCTGCGTAAGTGTCAAATCTGTGAATCAGACTTTACGGAATTGCCCTAGGGGCCTAGTAGGGGGCCAGAGGGTTCGCCAGACACGAGCTTCTGTAAAAAAGTTGTGTAATATGGATGGATTAATTAATAACACCCTCAGGAACAACTGCCTTTCCAAACAGGTGTTCAATCCATGTTACACTCGTTCTCTATCAACTTGGTCACTATTTCTATGATCTGTTCATGTGATACATCAAATTAGGGGTAAAGCACCACATCAGTCACCATTTTGACCACCTTGACACAACATTAAACTTTTTGAAACAATTGCTTTATTTTAAGTAGTTTATAGTTGATACATACAGCACCAAGTAACTGTTGCCACTCACTGGTAAACAGAGGAAGGTGTGGATGTCTTCTTATTTGAGTGAATCCAGATTCACATTGTCAGATGTCGAAACTGTTATGACATGCTTTACTATTTTCATTTTGTCCTGAGTCTTCCAGAAAGGGGTTAAAAAATCAACTCCATTCTCCTTGAAACCATCATTTTTGGATTCCTTGACCTGAAATACCCCTAATTTGATGTATTGCTTGAACAGATAAGAGAAATTGTGACTGAGTTAAAAAAGAACGAGTTTATGGCGGCCATCTTGGACGCCATCTTGAATAACATAGATTGAGCAGCCAATTGGAAAGGTTGCGGACCTGAAGGATGTTTCTGAGGGTCTAAGGGACCCATCCATATGCTACAAGCTTTTACATCAGCTAATATGTGGTCGGCCAAAAATTGGTGTCCGGCCCCTAGGTATTTTTTTAGCTTTTTTCATGCGAAACTTCATAACGTGAATAAATAATTAATAAAGCCAATGCAGACCTGACAACAAGCTTAGATTTACACCTTGGTATGTTAATGAAGATATTGCAGTGAGAAATCAAAGTTGGCAAGCACTCCAAAGTAGATTACATATGCCGCCTGACTATTACCACCACTCATGCACTTTCTCAGTTATTTGCGAGATGAGCGTGTGTTTTCAAATTTTACAGTGAAGATTTGAGTTGGAGGTCAAGAACCCACCCTGTACTTTTCAGATTTTGATATACAACCGATTTGATACTTCTGATATATCAGATACCGTAAAAATCCTGAACATTTGGCATTTGGCTGATGAAGACCATGAGATGTGGTTGAAAGTACCAAGAAAGTAGATAATGGAATCATGAGAGAAGAAAATATTCACTCTTATGGAATACTAAGATTTGGGATCTAACATTCACAGTGTTGTCTGAGAATGTTGTTGTCCTTTCTTGCTCAGTTTTTGTAAAAAATAAATTCTTTTTGGACAGTCTTGAAATAAATAATTTCTGTTGGGGATTTTTCTATGTCTTAACAAGGTGTAGCTGAATTTAGGAACGAATATTCAAGGATTTTGCGCGCTTGAAATAAATAATTACTTCCCCCATTACTATATATAAGCTTTTATTGACAAGCAGAAATATCAAATATAGATACATGTGTCAATCGAAAAATAGAAATGTATAAGTCTAGATCTACAGCTACAGTATTCTACAATACCAACATTTTTATTTATTTATTTTTTTTTTAAATCTAAAAATGACAGTTAAGGTTCACAGTTAAGGTTCACAGTTCATGTTCACGGTTCATGTTCACAGTTCATTTCACAGTTAATGTTCACAGTTCATGTTCACAGTTCATGCTAGTTCATGTTCGCAGTTAAGGTTCACAGTTCATGTACATTGTTCTTCAAATAAAATCGAATACAATTTTCATTGTTCATGAAATAGTAATACTGGTCCCAGTTTCATACACATAATTACAAATCACATAAGAGTCAATCAAAACCAATCATAACAAAGTTGGGGTAAATCTTGACATACACAGCAGCACCGGTGGAGTTAAAGTGAGGGGAGGCATATTAAGTTTTAGTTTTTTTTTTTTTTTTTTTTTTTTTTAAATTTATTTATTTATTATTTTTTAATCACATTATTTTATTAAGAAAAGCACCTAAGGAATATATTAATTCGGGGCTTTTATTAGACATGAGGACCTTAAACTTTTGCGTGTTATCAAGATCACAAAAATTAGGGATTATGCAGCGAGCTTTATTTGAAAGTTCTGTCCTCTGGGTTGCGTTACTATTGCATATCAGAAGGCAGTGTATTTCATCTTCAATGTCACCTGTGTCACACTTTTCACATTTTCTTAGCTCTACTGGGGTCTTAGGTATATTATGTCTCCCTGTCTCAATTTTTAGATTGTGGGAGCTTAATCTGAATCTTGCTATATTAGTGTATGTTTTCTTTGGGAGATTCAAATTTAGATATGGTTCTAGGCAGTAGCTTGTCTTAAATAGTTTATATGTGCGAAGTTTAGGAAGTTTATCAGAGTTATTGAGTTCGTTTAGAATTTTGTTCTGCTCTTTTGTATATATTTTTAGTTTCACTTCTTTTAATACTGAAGTGGGATCAGCAGTTAGCCAATTTGCAATATCTGCTTCTTCCATCGTTTTCTCTATCTTACTGTACCAGTTGCTGTGACCTGTCTTATGTAGATCTTCCTGAATTTTGAGACATTTATTAAGGATATCATAACTTGGGAGATCTGCTAATTTGGCCCAGTAGTTTATGGTGTTAAGTTTTTGCCTCAATAGAAGGGGAAATCTACCCGTTTCTGCGTAAACGGCAAGTGTTGGCGTTTGCCGTCTAACATTAAGTACATGCTTGAGGTAACCAATCTGAACTTTCTCAATTTTAGGAATCTCTGTATTACGTGACCAAAAGGTGCTATTATACTCAAGTACGGGGAGGACATAGCTATCAAACATTTTAATTGCAAGAGATGGGGGTATGTGACCCAGAGAGGGCTTCATCCGTCCATGCAGTGCAAAGAGAGCCTTCTGAGCCTGGGTTGCTATGTAGTCTGGCATCTCTTTATGTATATTTCTATTATTACTAATTGTATGACCCAGATATTTAAATATGTTAACATTTTCAATGTTTTTATTATCATACAGGAAATCAGTTTGCCTTTTTGATCCAATTTGCATTACCTTTGTTTTCGAGATGTTTACAATAAGGTGCCACTTGGCGCAAAACTTGTGCAGCGAATCAATGCTATTTTGAAGGCCCTTTACAGATTCAGATATAAGAACTATGTCATCTGCATACAGAAGGTGTGTAAATGCTGTACTATTTATCTCTATTCCATCAGTTGCACTTAAATATCCTGGTAGATCTGAGAGGAATTCATTAAACAAGACTATGGCCCCCTGATTATTAAATGGTTGCCTTCTTACCACAGATTCACAGCAGTAATGAAATATGGCATTCAAGTAGTTTCGATGAGTGCCATTGAGCAAATGTTATCCCAAAATGTAAATAGGATGGCCAATTCCACTACGAGCAATTTTCTTACATGAAAGCAAAATGTTTTGAATAGAAATCTCACTCCCACAGTGCACTCTGCATTGATGAATACACATGCAAAGTGCTCAATAAGAAGTGACATACAATTCAATTAATTTTTAAATGTTTGTGCGACAATCGTGAGAAGTCATTTTACAAGCATAAAGGAATCACCACATGTTACATGTAATATAATTATGGAACATTACTTAATATTTTGTGATTTTCTTCACAAACATGATTAATAATGGCGTTGGCATTTGTGCAATATTAGCAAAAAAGCTAAAAAAAATAATATTTAAAAAGTTAACTGGTACGACATCTTTTAAGATATTGTGGTATCATGTTTATCCTTCTTCATCCTGTCCAAAGCATTTTTACTTGATTGCTACCACTCAGGCACGCCCCCATTCAATTTAGACATCTAAAATATTCTTCTATTTAATCTTGAATGTATATCAACATTATTATTTACTCCTTCTTATTTTCAGGGACTATATGAGAAAAAAAAAGAAGGGTAACATGATATGTTTTTGACAGACCATGGCTGTTATGACATCAACAATACATGTAGGCAGAAACAACATCAATTCGTGTTTTTCAGGGCACTATTTTTGTTCGGAGCGTTCCGAATTTAGCATCTTTTAGGTAAATTGTACCTCATGAAAAAGGTATTGCACAGGCTCTTCTTCCACATTTTTTAGCCATTAAAGTATCACTTACAGCATCTTGCATTCACACAACTCGCTATAAATGATTAAAAAGTTGACATTCACCCAGGTAATCTAATAACAAAATTGGCAGCCATTACAGAATGATACAAGACACGGTTCGAGCCGAGTTACATTTGGGTGTCACGAATGTCATCGAGATGCAATGATATTTTGCAAGTGAAAGTACATTTTGAAAGGATGTAAAGAAATATATGAGGATCAGCAATATTAAAGCAAAATACCTCTTTTAAAATATTTACAATTCATCGGAGGGACTTCAGGTTTGAAAAGAGAATGCTAAGCAGTGGCGGATCCACAGCGTATAGGGGGGCTGGGAGTTGTTTCAGGATTCGTGGGCTGCATATATTCTAAGAAAAGCTATTTTCCATTCAAAAGGTCCACACTGGATCTGCCAAGTGCTGCTAATCAAGATACCTCCCTGACATCTCAGTCATTCTACTGATTTCATGCTTGAATAGGTTCTTAATTAAGTCCGACAGAACCAAGTTGAACAAAAATTTGGCCGAAGAAATAAAACTAATAACAACAAATTGTATCGGCCACTTAGGCCTCACATAATTGATCCTTAGCTTCTCGGATTTTCTCGAGGCACTTTTTCTAGGGTCGGTCGGTAGGACAAAAAAAAAGGTGAAAAAAAAATTAATAATGTCAAAAAAAATTATTAATAATGTCAAAAAAAATTTTTTTTTTTTTCCATCGGCAGGAAATCTATTGTGTTGGCGGGTCTGCGAAGCTAAGAATCAACTATGTGCGGCCTTATCTGCAACCAATAGTGATAGTTAATATAATATCCAAATAAAGTTATTTCACATGTGCCCAATGGTGTGAATCCAACAGTGAGCGCATCCCAAACTTAATAAGCGACAGGATGGGCTTATTAGGTTATTCACATATTTTACAGTCTGTCATTTTGATATAGAAAAAGAGTGGACTGTTGCACTGTGAAAATGGCACTTCGCGCGTCATCATGCTGATGATTTGTAATGATCATACCCAATACTGTCAATGTTAATTTGATTTAAGGAGACTTATCCCACTTGTTGGACAGCCAACAAAAGGATTATGCATCTGATTTTCACTCTAAAATCAGTTATGACAAGTCAAATGGCCTTCTCTTGATCATGACTAATCAAACAGCATCTATGCTTCCCATGCTGAAAGTAGAGAAGATGACACTTCATCATCTATCATGAGTCAGGAAGTGCATTTTTCACAGTGAACTGGTCAGCATTTTTTCTACATCAAAGTGACAGACTGTAAACCAATCCTGCCCTTCATTCATCAGGGGAGCCGCAGAATGAACTGTTTAGATCTGAAATGTAATCATTGTGTATTAACTTTTCCACTATCTTCTTTATTTCAGCCCCCTTGTGAAGGATTAGCTCAGATATGCAACCCTCTTAACCCCAAACAATCAGGCTGTTCAGGACCATGCAGACCAGGGTGGACACAGAAGGTGAGAGGTCAATTTGGCGAGAAATTTATCTGATTTGTCAAAATTATATTATATTATTAACAACAAAGACATACTACAGTTCTCATCATATTTACGTGGAATCTCAAGTTCTTTTCTATGCTGTTAAACTGTGAGGTCAGAGATGACTCTATTAAATACAAGCTGTGATGTCATTTTAAACCGGGTCGGATTCCCCAGCTTCTAGCCAATGTGGATCCTCCTGAAGTGAGCATCACAGTTTCAACACAGCGTCAGCGTAAGGATTTTTATCAGGGACAGCCCCTTAAACCACATCATCACAGCTTTATAGCCAATGGGTTGACACCAGTCTGCTCACAGACTCTAAACGAACAGCACAGCTGGAGAGTCTGCCAGAAATCGGATGACCTCAAGCTGACACATTATCAATATGCAAGTAGGTCAGGTCATGTCCAGGTAGATGGACCTCATCACTTGTGCTCATACGCACACCTGAGCTGCCAGCAAGATATAAACAAATCGTAATCAACAATGTTAAACAATAAAAGAGTGCACATGCACTGGCAATGAGTACCATAAAATTTTGAAGTTTTCAAATCCTTTAACAGCTTTTCCAGCATGATTTAAATGATAGCTTATGGTTTTCTCCAAAGAAACTATTTGAAACAACAAATGGACAACAATGAAACACTAAAGCATTCTCAGTTGCTTTGAGAGATCTGAAACAGGTAATTATGTCTGTCACACCTGAGGAGAGTTAATCTTTTTGTTACAACTTCACAAATAATGAATATTGTGGTCAGGGCCAGCTTAATAAGCTTATATTGAGAAGTGAGGGTCTTCATGCTTGGCTGTGTGGCTGGGACTACTCACAATTCCCTGGGTAGGAATATAATGATTCCGCCAAAAAAAAAGTTCCACAACAAGTACCACTTTGCAGCAAAAGCAGCATTCTAACAATAAACTGGCCGATTAAAAGTTATTGAATATTCAATTCTAGACCTAATTCAACAGACCAAATTGTTACTCCACTTCAATTACAAAAAGTGATAGTTGCTGAATCTGAAATCTCTTAGAGCTCACTGACAAGAGTCAGATCGATTGTAGTTTCTGTTATGGATTCAAGAGGGCAGCACATACACAATTTTGTGAACCTGTTGAGCTCTAAGTTTAGAGTGGGTTGACACTAAATTATGCATCACAGTTA
Organism: Platynereis dumerilii; assembly: GCA_026936325.1. Lineage (NCBI taxonomy): Eukaryota > Metazoa > Annelida > Polychaeta > Phyllodocida > Nereididae > Platynereis > Platynereis dumerilii. The sequence goes on from JAPTHN010000003.1 coordinate 97,703,109, forward strand.
AAACATTGATATATGGAAGGAAGTATTACAAATTTTGATCCCAATGATCTATCACAGGCAATCACCTGTCTAATCCTACCAAATGGCAGCTTTGTAAGCATTCATGGTAGACAACGGTTATAATCCCCACAGAGTTGTTTGATTAATCTACAAACTTGCTAATTTACAACTTCAAAATTAGAAGGAACTCGCTATAAATAAAAGGATTTGACAATTTGTTTGTAAACACATGGATTATGTGATGTATATTTGTTCTGGCAAGCCAATGACTGAGAGGCCGTGATGTCGAACCTGCACGGGTTTTCCCAGACTCAATTTTCACTCTGACACTGAACTGCAACTGTGAAGCTCAGTTTGGTGGATTCTCATTGGCTAGAAGCTGCGGAATCTGACCCAGTTTAAAATGACATCACTACTTGTAGTTGATTTACATGTATTGCAATGCTAGAATAGAGTCATCTATGACATCACAGTTCAACAGCATAGAAAATAACTTGAGAAATGTTGAAGAAACCTCACAATTTTGTGTTCACGTTGTGGCAACATAATTTCTACATTGCTACATGACCATAGATGAGCCCTCCGCCAATTAGTCATTTATACACCCCTTTTTCAGGGGTCATGGCCTAATGGTTAAGATGTATGTTTGCTCAATCACTGGCTTCAGAGGGTGCGAGTTCAAATCCAGGAACCTAAATTCTGTCAATCATGTGCGATCATGCCAAGCTAAAGGGTGCTGGTAACTCGGGTGACTCTGGAGTGACCGGCGTTTGTTTCGGAACATGCCCGAGGGTAGCCCGGAACCAGAAGAGGAGAGCTTCACTCGAGCAGGAACCAGTTTGTCACAAGGTACAAACTCTCGAGACCCCAGTACTCTCCGATATCGGGGAGTAACCGCAAACACTACACTCGAGGATCGACGATGGCACCTTCCGGAAACATGAGGGTCGAGTTTTGGTGTTCAGAAACAAACCCTCGTGACTTGTGTCACTCGAGTTACCCGTGTAACCTTTCCGAAAAACGCCCATAAGGAACCACACTACAATGACAAAATTTTCAGGGACGGACGCAGGGGGGGGGATGGGGGGGATGCATCCCCCCCCACCAGACCAAAATTTTATTATTTTGACATGTTAATTTTATCATCGCGCGGTTGCGTTATGTCATGAACTATGCGTTCCGCGACGTGATAGCTCGATAGACCCCCCCACCGGAATTTTCTGGATCCCCCCCTGTGACAAATTATCATTACGATGACTCACCAAGTGCCATTCTCACAGTGCAACAGTCTACTCTTTTCGCATATCAAATTGACAGACTGTAATGCATTACCGACACACAAGTCCAAAAGCAAAACAGCCAGATGAACAGACGGACAGACATACATCCAATGGGGCTTGAAGGTTTTTTGAAATAGATGATTATGGTGAAAAACAATCATCACCATGCAGTCACGACAAAGCTCATTGTTGCTTGATGCAGTTCTTGACACTGCACTGTCCCATTAAAAAACAAGAAAAAACAGATGATATTGTGTATCTAAATAAAATAATTATGACCATTATGGACACTATCACAATAGAAGAGCCGCCAGGGCATTGTTTTTCTGATTGAGATGCTTCACGCGTTGATCTGATTCATAATTGTCTGAGTAATATTACCCATGTGTCATTTCAAATGTAATGAAAAACAACAGCCAAATGAAATTGAGAAAACCACCTCTCTTTGGTCAACATTCCAAAAATATATATCGACATATTGCATCTGTAAGGACATGTTTAAGAAATAAATAATTACGCTATTGAATGTCCATAAAATGATGTAAAAGAACCAGTTTCATCACAAACTGAAAAATATTACAGCATTTCAGGCCATGCTTCTATTTATCAAATTAATTAAATTTCGAATTACTATTTATATAAAACATACGTCTTTACAAGAAACAACATGACAATAAAATCTAATTATTGTCTTCCATTCTCGAATTTCTCGTCTATTTTTAGTAGAACATGACTGGTCGCTTAGGTCACACATGACTGGAGAGTAAGCGAGCCATATTCAAGTGAACATAACAACTGCTTACGAACAGGTCATGAAATTGTACTTTGGAATTGAAGATATGACGGACCACAATCAAAGACCTTTCCTTAGATGAGATTCACATGCTATTTTTGGCACAGCATTTTACTTTTTGAATTGAAGAAATGACTGTAATCAAAGACCTTTCCTAGATGAGATTAACATGCTATTGATGGCAGAGCATTTTACTGTGGAATTGAAGAAATGACTATAATCAAAGACCTTTCCTATAGACGAGATTAACACGCCATTGACGGCAGAGCATTTTACTTTGGAATTGAAGAAATGACAGACTGTAATCAAAGACCTTTCCTAAATGAGATTAACATGCCATTGACGGCAGAGCATTTTACTTTGGAATTGAAGAAATGACAGACTATGATCAAAGACCTTTCCTTAGATGAGACTAACATGCTAGAAAGTCAGGCGCATGCGCACAATAATTACATCGAAGATATGCTGTATATCCAAGGAACTGTACCAAAGTCCATCATTGAGCCCAGAAGACCACCACACAAGACCTCAAGGAGAGGCCAACAAACCTGCATGGTTTCCAGCCTATCACCTTCTACAGTTCTACAGTTCTACAGCTATTTATGGTACAGCATTTTGCTTTTGAATTGAAGAAATGACAGACTATAATCAAAGACCTTTCCTTAGATGAGATTCACAAGCTATTTATGACACAGCATTTTACTTTGGAATTGAAGAAACGACAGACTAAAATAAAAGACCTTTCCTTAGATGAGATTCACATGCTATTTATGGAATTGAAGAAATGACAGACTATAATAAAAGACCTCTCATTAGATGAGATTGACATGCTTTTTATGGCAGAGCATTTTACTTTGGAATTGAAGAAATGACAAGACTTTAATCAAAGACCTATTCTTAGATGAGATTCACATGCTATTAATGGTAGAGCATTTTATTTTGGAATTGAAGAAATGACAGACTATTATCAAAGACCCTTTCGAAGATGAGATTCACATGCTATTTATGGCATAGCATTTTACTTTGGAATTGAAGAAATGACAGACTATTATCAAAGAACTTTCCTTAGATGAGAATCACATGCTTTTTATGGCAGAGCATTTTACTCGGAATTGAAGAAATGACAGACTACAATCAAAGACCTTTCCTTAGATGAGATTCACATGCTATTGATGGCAAAGCATTTTACTCGGAGTTGAAGAAATGACCGACAATAGTCAAAGACCTCTCATTAGATGAGATTGACATGCTTTTTATGGCAGAGCATTTTACTTTGGAATTGAAGAAATGACAAGACTATAATCAGAGACTTTTCATTAGACGAGATTTACATGCTATTTATTGCAGAGCAATTGGCGTGGAATTGAAGAAATGACAGACTTTAATCAAAGACCTATTCTTAGATGAGATTCAAATGCTATTAATGGTATAGCATTTTATTTGTGAATTGAAGAAATGACAGACTATTATCAAAGACCCTTTCGAAGATGAGATTCACATGCTATTTATGGCATAGCATTTTACTTTGGAATTGAAGAAATGACAGACTATAATCAAATACCTTTCCTTAGATGAATTCACATGCTATTTATGGTAGAGCATTCTACTCTGGAATTGAAGAAATGACAGACTATAATCAAAGACCTTTGCTAAATGAGATTAACATGCTATCAATGGCAGAGCATTTTACTGTGGAATTTGAAGAAATGACAACTATAATCAAAGACCCTTTCCAAGATGAGATTCACATGCTATTTATGGCAGAGCATTTTACTTTGGAATTTAAGAAATGACAGACTATAATCAAATACCTTTCCTTAGATGAATTCACATGCTATTTATGGTAGAGCATTCTACTCTGGAATTGAAGAAATGACAGACTATAATCAAAGACCTTTGCTAAATGAGATTAACATGCTATCAATGGCAGAGCATTTTACTGTGGAATTTGAAGAAATGACAGACTATAATCAAAGACCTTTCCTTAGATGAATTCACATGCTATTTATGGTAGAGCATTTTACTCTGGAATTTAAGAAATGACAGACTGTAATCACAGACCTTTCCTCGGATTGGATTAACATGCTATTTATGGTAGAGCATTTTACTTTGGAATTGAAGAAATGACAGACAATAATCAGAGAACTTTCCTTAGATGAGAATCACATGCTTTTTATGGCAGAGCATTTTACTTCGGGATTGAAGAAATGACCGACTGTGATCAAAGACCTTTCCTTAGATGAGATTCACATGCTATTTATGGCAGAGCATTTTACTTTGGAATTGAAGAAAAGACAGACTAAAATCAAATAACTTTCGTTTGATGAGATTCACATGCTATTTATGGCAGAGCATTTTACTTTGGAATTGAAGAAATGATAGACTATAATCAAAGACCTTTCATCAGATGAGATTTACATGCTATTTATAGCAGAGCATTTTACTTTAGAATTGAAGAAATGACAGACTATAATCAAAGACCTTCCCTTAGATGAGATTCACATGCTATTTATGGCAGAGCATTTTACTTTGGAATTGAAGAAATGACAGACTATAATCAAAGACCTTTCCTTAGATGAGATTCACATGCTATTTATGGCAGAGCATTTTACTTTAGAATTGAAGTAATGGCAGACCAATCAAAGACCTTTCCTTAGATGAGATTCACATGCTATTTATGGCAGAGCATTTTACTTTGGAATTGAAGAAATGACAGACAATAATCAAAGACCTTTCCTCAGATGAGATTCACATGCTATTTATGGTAGAGCATTTTACTTTAGAATTGAAGAAATGACAAGACTATAATCAGAGCCCTTTCATTAGATGAGATTCACATGCTATCTATTTCACAGCATTTTACTTTGGAATTGAAGAAATGACAGACTATAATCAAAGAACTTTCCTTAGATGAGAATCACATGCTTTTTATGGCAGAGCATTTTACTCGGAATTGAAGAAATGACAGACTACAATCAAAGACCTTTCCTCAGATGAGATTCACATGCTATTGATGGCAGAGCATTTTACTCGGAGTTGAAAAAATGACAGACAATAGTCAAAGACCTCTCATTAGATGAGATTGACATGCTTTTTATGGCAGAGCATTTTACTTTGGAATTGAAGAAATGACAAGACTATAATCAGAGACTTTTCATTAGACGAGATTTACATGCTATTTATTGCAGAGCAATTGGCGTGGAATTGAAGAAATGACAGACTTTAATCAAAGACCTATTCTTAGATGAGATTCAAATGCTATTAATGGTAGAGCAATTTATTTTGGAATTGAAGAAATGACAGACTATTATCAAAGACCTTTCCTTAGATGAGATTCACATGCTATTTATGGCAGAGCATTTTACTTTGGAATTGAAGAAAAGACAGACTAAAATCAAATAACTTTCGTTTGATGAGATTCACATGCTATTTATGGCACAGCATTTTACTTTGGAATTGAAGAAATGATAGACTATAATCAAAGACCTTTCATCAGATGAGATTTACATGCTATTTATAGCAGAGCATTTTACTTTAGAATTGAAGAAATGACAGACTATAATCAAAGACCTTCCCTTAGATGAGATTCACATGCTATTTATGGCAGAGCATTTTACTTTGGAATTGAAGAAATGACAGACTATAATCAAAGACCTTTCCTTAGATGAGATTCACATGCTATTTATGGCAGAGCATTTTACTTTAGAATTGAAGAAATGGCAGACCAATCAAAGACCTTTCCTTAGATGAGATTCACATGCTATTTATGGCAGAGCATTTTACTATGGAATTGAAGAAATGACAGACTATAATCAAAGACCTCTCATTAGATGAGATTGACATGCTTTTTATGGCAGAGCATTTTACTTTGGAATTGAAGAAATGATAGACTATAATCAAAGACCTTTCATCAGATGAGATTTACATGCTATTTATAGCAGAGCATTTTACTTTAGAATTGAAGAAATGACAGACTATAATCAAAGACCTTCCCTTAGATGAGATTCACATGCTATTTATGGCAGAGCATTTTACTTTGGAATTGAAGAAATGACAGACTATAATCAAAGACCTTTCCTTAGATGAGATTCACATGCTATTTATGGCAGAGCATTTTACTTTAGAATTGAAGAAATGGCAGACCAATCAAAGACCTTTCCTTAGATGAGATTCACATGCTATTTATGGCAGAGCATTTTACTTTGGAATTGAAGAAATGACAGACAATAATCAAAGACCTTTCCTCAGATGAGATTCACATGCTATTTATGGCAGAGCATTTTACTTTAGAATTGAAGAAATGACAAGACTATAATCAGAGCCCTTTCATTAGATGAGATTCACATGCTATCTATTTCACAGCATTTTACTTTGGAATTGAAGAAATGACAGACTATAATCAAAGAACTTTCCTTAGATGAGAATCACATGCTATTGATGGCAGAGCATTTTACTCGGAGTTGAAGAAATGACAGACTACAATCAAAGACCTTTCCTTAAATGAGATTCACATGCTATTTATGGCAGAGCATTTTACTCGGAGTTGAAGAAATGACAGACAATAATCAAAGACCTCTCATTAGATGAGATTGACATGCTTTTTATGGCAGAGCATTTTACTTTGGAATTGAAGAAATGACAAGACTTTAATCAAAGACCTATTCTTAGATGAGATTCACATGCTATTAATGGTAGAGCATTTTATTTTGGAATTGAAGAAATGACAGACTATTATCAAAGACCTTTCCTTAGATGAGATTCACATGCTATTTATGGCATAGCATTTTACTCGGAATTGAAGAAATGACAGACTACAATCAAAGACCTTTCCTTAGATGAGATTCACATGCTATTGATGGCAGAGCATTTTACTCGGAGTTGAAGAAATGACAGACAATAATCAAAGACCTCTCATTAGATGAGATTGACATGCTTTTTATGGCAGAGCATTTTACTTTGGAATTGAAGAAATGACAAGACTTTAATCAAAGACCTATTCTTAGATGAGATTCACATGCTATTAATGGTAGAGCATTTTATTTTGGAATTGAAGAAATGACAGACTATTATCAAAGACCCTTTCGAAGATGAGATTCACATGCTATTTATGGCATAGCATTTTACTTTGGAATTGAAGAAATGACAGACTATAATCAAAGACCTTTCCTTAAATGAGATTCACATGCTATTTATGGCAGAGCATTTTACTTTGGAATTGAAGAAATGACAGACTATAATCAAAGACCTTTCCTTAAATGAGATTCACATGCTATTTATGGCAGAGCATTTTACTTTGGAATTGAAGGCATGACAGACTATAATCAAAAACCTTTCCTTGGATGAGATTCATGTGCTATTTATGGCACAGCATTTTACTTTAGAATTGAAGAAATGACAGACTATAATCAAAGACCTTTCATAAGATGAGATGAACATGCTGTTTATGGCATAGCATTTTATTTAGGAATTGAAGAAGTGACAGACTATAATCAAAGACCTTTCCTTGGATGAGATTCATGTGCTATTTATGGCACAGCATTTTACTTTGGAATTGAAGAAATGACAGACTGTAATCAAAGACCTTCCCTTAGATGATATTCACATGCTATTTATGGCAGATCATTTTACTTTGGAATTGAAGAAATGACCGACTGTAATCAAAGACCTTTCCTAGGTGAGATTAACATGCTACTTATGGCAGAGCATTTTACTTTGGAATTTAAGAAATGACAGACTATAATCAAAGACCTTTCCTCAGATGAGATTTACATTCTATTTATGACACAGCATTTTACTTTGGAATTGAAAAAATGACAGATTATAATCAAAGACCTTTCCTTAGATGGGATTCACATGCTATTTATGGCAGAGCATTTTACTTTGGGATTGAAGAAATGACAGCCTATAATCCACGAACTTTCCTTAGATGAGATTAACATGCTATTTATGGCAGAGCACTTTACTTTGGAATTGAAGAAATGACAGACTATAATCGAAGACCTTTCCTTAGATGAGATTCGCATGCTATTTATTACACAGCATTTTACTTTGGAATTGAAGAAATGACAGACTATAATCAAGGACCTTTCCTTAGATGAGATTCACATGCTATTTATGGCAGAGCATTTTACTTTGGAATTGAAGAAATGACAGACAATAATCAAAGACCTTTCCTCAGATGAGATTCACATGCTATTTATGGCAGAGCATTTTACTTTAGAATTGAAGAAATGACAAGACTATAATCAGAGCCCTTTCATTAGATGAGATTCACATGCTATCTATTTCACAGCATTTTACTTTGGGATTGAAGAAATGACAGACTATAATCAAAGAACTTTCCTTAGATGAGAATCACATGCTATTGATGGCAGAGCATTTTACTCGGAGTTGAAGAAATGACAGACTACAATCAAAGACCTTTCCTTAAATGAGATTCACATGCTATTTATGGCAGAGCATTTTACTCGGAGTTGAAGAAATGACAGACAATAATCAAAGACCTCTCATTAGATGAGATTGACATGCTTTTTATGGCAGAGCATTTTACTTTGGAATTGAAGAAATGACAAGACTTTAATCAAAGACCTATTCTTAGATGAGATTCACATGCTATTAATGGTAGAGCATTTTATTTTGGAATTGAAGAAATGACAGACTATTATCAAAGACCTTTCCTTAGATGAGATTCACATGCTATTTATGGCATAGCATTTTACTCGGAATTGAAGAAATGACAGACTACAATCAAAGACCTTTCCTTAGATGAGATTCACATGCTATTGATGGCAGAGCATTTTACTCGGAGTTGAAGAAATGACAGACAATAATCAAAGACCTCTCATTAGATGAGATTGACATGCTTTTTATGGCAGAGCATTTTACTTTGGAATTGAAGAAATGACAAGACTTTAATCAAAGACCTATTCTTAGATGAGATTCACATGCTATTAATGGTAGAGCATTTTATTTTGGAATTGAAGAAATGACAGACTATTATCAAAGACCCTTTCGAAGATGAGATTCACATGCTATTTATGGCATAGCATTTTACTTTGGAATTGAAGAAATGACAGACTATAATCAAAGACCTTTCCTTAAATGAGATTCACATGCTATTTATGGCAGAGCATTTTACTTTGGAATTGAAGAAATGACAGACTATAATCAAAGACCTTTCCTTAAATGAGATTCACATGCTATTTATGGCAGAGCATTTTACTTTGGAATTGAAGGCATGACAGACTATAATCAAAAACCTTTCCTTGGATGAGATTCATGTGCTATTTATGGCACAGCATTTTACTTTAGAATTGAAGAAATGACAGACTATAATCAAAGACCTTTCATAAGATGAGATGAACATGCTGTTTATGGCATAGCATTTTATTTAGGAATTGAAGAAGTGACAGACTATAATCAAAGACCTTTCCTTGGATGAGATTCATGTGCTATTTATGGCACAGCATTTTACTTTGGAATTGAAGAAATGACAGACTGTAATCAAAGACCTTCCCTTAGATGATATTCACATGCTATTTATGGCAGATCATTTTACTTTGGAATTGAAGAAATGACCGACTGTAATCAAAGACCTTTCCTAGGTGAGATTAACATGCTACTTATGGCAGAGCATTTTACTTTGGAATTTAAGAAATGACAGACTATAATCAAAGACCTTTCCTCAGATGAGATTTACATTCTATTTATGACACAGCATTTTACTTTGGAATTGAAAAAATGACAGATTATAATCAAAGACCTTTCCTTAGATGGGATTCACATGCTATTTATGGCAGAGCATTTTACTTTGGGATTGAAGAAATGACAGCCTATAATCCACGAACTTTCCTTAGATGAGATTAACATGCTATTTATGGCAGAGCACTTTACTTTGGAATTGAAGAAATGACAGACTATAATCGAAGACCTTTCCTTAGATGAGATTCGCATGCTATTTATTACACAGCATTTTACTTTGGAATTGAAGAAATGACAGACTATAATCAAGGACCTTTCAATAGATGAGATTAACATGCTACTTATGGCAGAGCATTTTACTTTGGAATTAAAGAAATGACAGACTATAATCAAAGACTATTCCTTAGATGAGATTCACATGCCACGACTAATGTGGCACTTTAATAAATTATTCTACAAATCGTTATGGAACACATTGCTTATGATACTGGGTCACAATGCTCACAATACTGAGCAGTGGGGCAATATTATAAAAGACAATTTCAACTCTTTTGGAATAATTTGTCATCAAAACCGAAAATTTTCAACCTCAAGAGGAGAGTCTAGAAGGTGTTAAATAGGAACTGCCAGTCAGTGATGGAAATGGAAATTTTTCATCGGGGGAGCTCTCGGCTCATGCGACGGCGGCTTGCCATTCCAAATTTTTAAAATGGAAAGAATTATTCTACTAGGGTATAATTTTGGGCTAAAAATACCACGAGGACTGAAAAAGTAACATGATAAATGTAATTTCACCACTGATCATTGGGGGAGCTGTAGCAGGGTACAGCTCCCCCTGTTTTTTGGTCAAGGGAGCTCAGCTCCCCCAAGCTCCCTCCCATTTCCACCACTGCTGCCAGTGATTTAGAGTCTATTGCCCAACAAATGTCATATGAAACTATATGTGGTAACTAATTCATTGTGTGTGTTATTGTTCAGGTGACGGCAATGACATTTTGACATAATCAACAATTCTTAATTTCTTTTCAGGCATGTTTAATTTTGCGACACGGACCAAAGTGTGTACAAGTGCCATACTGGAGGAAGACCTGATACTTTAACCCTAATGAATATGATATGTGAAATTTGACTCTCCTTAAATACCTATGATTACTATGATATCTTAAGTATGGGCAATTAACAAGAAATTTCACCACGACTACACCAACTGATAATTGATGAGGTACTAATAATAATATTAGCTAATATCAAGTGTTTCTGAAATGTTATATGGGAAAACAACATCATTAATTTGGACCAAAGAAAGTCAAAATAATTAATTTAATTATTGTAAATTTGCTAAGATATAAATTGTGTGTGTTCCTAAAATTGTTCTGCAATGTTCAACATACATAATTAATTAATCATTATACACACAATACATGTTACTATATATACCTAACAAAACTGTATATCAACACAATCTCATAATAATACTTTGTGCAATTTCGTATTTTACATATAAATAATCATCATATCCATTGTGTGTATGTAATGTATAAAATGTGTGTATTTTTGTATTGCAAAAATATTCGCTAAAAATCAATACAGGGTTATGGTGGTCCCTGCGTTGCCAAGCCTCCGATGAGAGAAGGCGCCCCAACAACATACCGCTTTTACGCTACAGAGCGAGAGTGACCTGGCTTTCAACACAGGGGCTTCTTTACCACTACATTTAAGGCTTAATTGTTACACCCGAATATTATCTTAGGGCTATTCCATTTAAAAACCTGGGGGGGGGGGTGGTCGGGCTGGTTTATTTTTCGTATGATGTATGTACGGGTGAGCGATAATACGATGTAGATGCTTGGGGGGCACTCGCGGAATTCACTGTAGATGTATGGGGGGGGGACTATCGTTCTATTCAGGCCTACGCATTGTAATAACGAAAATTTTTTGTGATGTATGTACGGGGGGTGAAAAAATCGAAGTTAATGCATGGGGGGGGTAAAAAAAAATCGTTTTAGATGCATGGGGGGGGTCAAAATCGTAGCCTGACCACCCCACCCCCAGGTTTTTAAATGGAATAGCCCTTATCATTAATTTATTCATTGAATTATAATTCATTTATATGTTTACTAAAATACAAATACAAATATATATTTTACTTATATACTTATATAATATATATACTTATATTACAACTTTTTTTTTGGCACAGCAGGTTTGTGCTATGTATTGTGTTTGTCTAGATTCCATTGATTTAGATTTAAAATACATTAACCAGTCGTTTACCATCATCATACCCTTAATTAGTAGAAGTAAATTACTTTCACAAGATCTGACTTGTATCTCGAACATTCATTGGTTGCAATTAATGTGAAGAACTCTACATCCATGTTAAAGATCTCATAGTGGAGTTATGCGAGATACGACAGAGCGATAGCATTCAATTTCAATGCGTTGCATGCTCAAATGTTCAGTGATTGTTCACGTGTTTACCATCAGATGAAACCCTCCGAATGCCCTGGTCTATTTTGAAGACTTACTAGAATTTGAGATTACCACAAAGAAGAGTGATTCAATATACCTTCAAAGACGTTAAAAGATTACACTTGGGGTCCAGAAAAGTAATGAAAGAATTTTGTCACCTTCAGTTTGTCACGGCAAATTCAACAAATGTGAAATGCCATGATATATCATTATAATGTACATAAAAAATAAAGATATTCACGTATATTCTCAACCTTTCGTTGTCTTAATTTTTAATATCATCATCGATATAAAGTTCTACAATGACATCTATAGAGATTATGGTATTCAACAGTATCTTAACTTAAGACATAACAAAATATCATCAAAGTCAAACAGATCAAAAGTAACTTTTACACAGGACAGAAAAGTAAGTCCACAAACGACAAGGACCACAATAACTTAAAACTTCTTAACTAAGGAATTGGTAGCAACCTGTCTTCAAAATGCTGTACATTTTCTTCGTACAGCACTCTGCTAAACAATTAGAATTTAGAACAATAAATTTAGAAATACATGTATGAGCAAATCCCTGACTCCACAGAATGAACAGTCATGTTCAATAAAAAGAATTTCCTAGGCACAAATTATATTTAATCATATTTAATTATCATGTAACTAATGATCTGTGAAATTAAATATATTATGCATAAAATATCTGGAGATTCTCCACTGCAGGACACAGCATAAACATTAACATTTTTCATGACATCATGATCCAAGCTCCAAAAAGATTCAATATAAATGCAGATAACAATCCAAAAATATACATATATGTTAATGTTATATATAATATTATGAGAACATCCCGAATATGTATCACAAAAACATTCTGAATATATATGGTATAGTATTCTAACCTACACAGCAAATTCTGAATACAGTATATAATTGTACACGTTCATGAAGAAAAAGCTTCAGGGAAATCAATTATAGAACAAACAACTGACAAATATCCAATCTTGTGACGTCACAGTAACGAAAATTATATACAACTTTCGGCTTTTCTCTTTTAAAAAACGCTAGGCGAGATCGGTTGCTTAATTTTCCCCGTTCAACGTTGTCCTTGAACGAAATAATAATTTTTTCTGTCTCCTCTCATCCCACAAACTAAAATCATATGGGTGAAGAGTACATATCTTGTGTACTTAGATATTAGGCTTTGTGCTGTACATGCAATAAAATCTATTTTCGTGCACCATGATCACAAATTGGAAATTTAATCAATCACACTTCCTTCTATTGATTCGGTGGTATATCAATAGCATGAGTTTTTCACATTTGACTACTACATAATCATCATGTATCAAAATTTATCACTTGTGCTGCCCCCATCTAACATATGTAGGATTTCCTAAGGTTTGCATGTTAGTCCTTTTTTATATAGAATCATTAAATCATTATGTCACCGGTGACAAATACTGCACAATATATTAAGCCTATCATTACAGAGCAGTGACTTAAACAAATTATCGAGTGCAATCACATAAATTTTCAAATGACATAATCGTATAAAATTCTGAAGAAGATCATGACTTTTGAGCAAATGTTTCAAATCCAACTTCTACCATTCTCCAATTTAATCCGTTATTACACAAAATGCATGTAACCCCTGAAAATGAAATCAACAAATTAGGTTTTATATTAAAGGCCCACTTTTTGTATTTTACCAAAAATTTTACAAAATTGTATTCTTCATTCATTCCATCTGCATTATTTGCATAAAATTGTGTCCTTACCTATTTTTGAGCAATCAAAGATATTTCTGTGTTCATCATCAAAGAATAACATGGATGTAAATGGGAGTCCCGTGGCAGCCTGAAACCTGCAATAGAAGAAAACCATTCTAATTGGAATTTCAAGGAACACAATATAAGTAGTGTTTGGATCGGATGATTCAGATTGGGGCTTTAAGTTCTAAATTTATTTACTCGACAGGCTAAATATGACAGAAGGAAGACGCAGCAATGAGGCAAGACAGCATCGAACCTGGGACACAGCCATTGGTTGCCCAATGCGCTACCAACTGAACCAACCCCCCTCCCCCCAGTTGTACATTTTGTGGCAGCGTCACACTAACAATCTATTCTGTAAAGCATGTACAATGCACATAAAGATGAGGAGTAACTAATCATGTACAATAATAATGAGAGTCACAATCAAGCTACATTCTAGTTGTAACAATAATTTAAAATCAAGTAGACTCTTACTTTTGAAAATGAGAGACCTTGCTGCCAGTATAAATCTCAATATGAGAGAAGAATTTGAGCCAATCGAAGAGTTTCAGAAGGTCCATTGCCTCTCTCTCACACGATGTCCTGCAACAAAAAAATAAACAAAATTTAAACAGTCGAATAGGACGTTCAACATGTTTAATATTATAGTTTAAAATGGCACCATCTAAAAATAAAAAAATTTTCCGTAGAACGTTGTGTTAGACATTCCAGCTGGTTATTTCCCCCGATAACATGAGACACATTCAGTTCCTCAAGTTCAAAGTTAGTGATTATCCACAGGACTTTTCTTAACGACTTAAAATATGACTTGCTATTGTTGTTACACACATCATTTATAAGGTATCAAAATTAGTCCTGTCTACCATAGCGTCATCATGCCATCAAACAACTGAGCGCAATACCAACACCTTCAAAAATTGACTACCCAGGACGCTACTTACCTGGAGGCAACAGCAAGCGTAAAACCATCATCTTTCAACTTCTGCAAAATTTCTGGAACGTCCCTGTAATATTTGACATGAGCATTGCGTCTGTCATACACTTTTCCATCACTGCAAAGGAGGTAACGACAAATATCACCATGAAAGTATACACTATGTACCTAATAAGACGTTAATGAGGAATCATATCATTATATCTATTTGCTTACACATGTAAAAAAACAATGAGTCGACACTAAATGAACTCCCAATGTGCACAGAGATTAACTGGGCCGACTTACAGAAGAGGTGTCACCGTGTCAAATATGTGGCATATGTATTTTGATTTTGGAGGGGGGGCATACTCTCTTGAGTCCGGCAAGAATCGTATGCGTTTTTCCACAATGTGCGACACATAATCTCAGCTAATTAATTTAATTACTTTTTTTTCAAGCTAAATAACATGGCAAAGACATATCGGTCGATAGACATAGCGGTCGATTCGCTATAGCTTATCATTCGGTTTCATTTACCTAAAAAGATCGACACAGTTTAACCGATATATATGGAGAAACCCTGGGGGGGGGTACTCACTATGTTCAAGTGTACACCTATGCTCAGCTCAGTAGGCCCCCTTTTTCAACTTAAAAATTCCTAGAGTTGGGCCTAAAAATCTGACATAATTCCTAGAGTTGGCCCCTAAATTTAAATAGGAACTTTTATCGAATCGCGATGTTAATTGTTGGTGAAATTACGGGTTAATACCTGGGAAAAACACGCAAATACCATTGCGGCGACAAAAAAAATCCTAGAGTCGGGGTATTTTCGCGACGGCCGACCGCCTAGCACCGGGTCTGGTCGCCAAACTTCCAGCCTAGCATACGTATCAGAAAAAATTTTGAGTACCCCCCCCAGGGGAGAAACGATGTCCATCGTCATCGATCCCTACAATACATCACTGACTAGCGACTTATTAAAGTACGGTGGTACCTTTTCATTGTAAAAGGAGGATCCACATGAGTATCAACCCAAAAAGGCCATAGGGTGTAATCTGAAACAAATTTGAAGTAACTTAAACAAGCACATATAATGGCACAGCATCGCCCATGCCCCGCATGTTTTATCCTATGTTTATCCTATCCGTTAGCCAGTTTATCCCGTTCGTTTATCCTATCCATTTATCCTATCCATTTATCCTCTCCGTTTATCATATCTGTTTATCCTATCCGTTTATCCTATCCGTGTATCCTACCCGTTATCCTGTTTATCCCATTTATCCTATCCATTTATCCTATCTGTTTATCCTATCCGTTAATCCTATCCGTTTATCCAGTACCCCATAAGCACTGGTTCATCCCATTTATCCTGTTTATCTTATCTATTTATCCTATTTGTTTATCCTATCTGTTTATCCTATCAGTTTATCCTATCTGTTTATCCTATCAGTTTATCCTATCAGTTTATCCTATCCATTTATCCTATCCATTACCCTATCCGTTGACCCTATCCGTTTAACATATCCATTTATCCTATCCGTTATCTCGTTCATCCCATTTATCCCGTATATCCTATCCGTTTATCCTACCCATATATCCTATCCGTTTATCCTATCTGTTTATCCCATCCATTCATCCTATCCGTTTATCCTATCCGTTTATCCCATCCGTTTATCCTATCCCTTTATCCTATCCATTTATCCTCTCCGTTTATCATATCTGTTTATCCTATCCGTTTATCCTATCCGTGTATCCTACCCGTTATCCTGTTTATCCCATTTATCCTATCCATTTATCCTATCTGTTTATCCTATCCGTTAATCCTATCCGTTTATCCAGTACCCCATAAGCACTGGTTCATCCCATTTATCCTGTTTATCTTATCTATTTATCCTATTTGTTTATCCTATCTGTTTATCCTATCAGTTTATCCTATCTGTTTATCCTATCAGTTTATCCTATCAGTTTATCCTATCCATTTATCCTATCCATTACCCTATCCGTTGACCCTATCCGTTTAACATATCCATTTATCCTATCCGTTATCTCGTTCATCCCATTTATCCCGTATATCCTATCCGTTTATCCTACCCATATATCCTATCCGTTTATCCTATCTGTTTATCCCATCCATTCATCCTATCCGTTTATCCTATCCGTTTATCCCATCCGTTTATCCTATCCATTTATCCCATCTGTTTATCCTATCGGTTTATCCTATCCGTTATCCTGTTTATCCCGTTTATCCTATCCATTAATCCTATCTGTTATTCCTATCCGTTTATTCAGTACCCCATAAGCATTGGTTCATCCCATTTATCCTGTTTATCCTATCTGTTTATCCTATCTGTTTATCCTATCTGTTTATCCTATCTATTTATCCTATCTGTTATCCTATCCGTTTGTCCTATCCGTTTAACATATCCGTTTATCCTACCCGTTTATCCTATCCGTTTATCCTATCCGTTTATCCTATCCGTTTATCCTATCCGTTTATCCTATCAGTTATCCCATTTATCCCGTTTATCCTATCCGTTTATCCTATCTGTTTATCCTATCCGTTTATCCTATCCGTTTATCCTATCCATTTATCCTATCCGTGTATCCTATCCATTTATCCTATCCGTTTATCCCATTTGTTTATCCCAGCCGTTTATCCAATCCGTTTATCCTATCCGTTTATCCTGTTTATCCTACCTGTTTATCCTACCTGTTTATCCTATCCGTTTATCCTATCCGTCTATCCTATCCGTCTGTCAACCCATCTATCCATTAAGCCATCCGTCAATCCATTCCTCCATCTATCTATCTATCTATCCTGTCTGTTTATCCTATCCGTTTATACTATCCAAGTATCCATCTATCCTATCTGTTTATCCCAGCCATCTATCCTATCCATCTATCCTATCTGTCTGTCAATCTGTCTATCCATCCATCTATCTATCATTCAATCCATCCGTCAATCCATTCATTCATCTATCTATCTAAGTTTCTATTTATCCTATCCGTTTATCCCATCCGTTTATCCCATCCGTATATCCTATCCGTTTATCCTGTTTATCCTACCTGTTTATCCCATCTGTTTATCCTATCCGTTTATCCTATCTGTTTATCCCATCCGTCTATCCTGTCCGTCTGTCAACCCATATATCCATCAATCCATCTGTCAATCCATTCCTCCATCTATCTATCTATCTATCCTGTCTGTTTATCCTATCCGTTTATACTATCCATCTATCCTATCCTACTGTATATCCCATCCATCTATCCTATATATCTGCCAATCCGTCTATCCATGCATCTATCTATCTATCTATATGTCTATCTTTTGTTTACATGAGTGTATATTATAACCAGTATTTTATTTACATAAATATAAAACAGATTTATATAATATATAGTAAGTTGCCCGTAGATTGGAGGGAAGAGATAGAATAATATGAAATAGATACAATATAAGCCCGTGCTACCTGTATAATTAGTTGGAAAGATGCATGAACTATACTGAGATGCAGGAATTGCTGAGTTTCCCAGAAATAGAATGTGGTGCAAAGGGAGGAACTGGCAAAGGACTTGCAGGTGCTGCCCTCTTGTGTAATGTATGTGAATGAGTTGCTGCTTGCAGTGGCCATTCTGTGTACTAAAACTCACCCTGTGGAAGGGAAAATGGCCACCACAATGCAGGCTTTCTAGACCTTGATAGCCTCTAAAACTGATAATAGTAAATTTTCTAATATTGAATTAAACTGAAAATACCAACCGTTGTGCACATCTACAATGGTATCAATGTGTTATGCATATGATAAGAACTTCCAGAGTGGGCTGGTTGAGGCCACAGCATTGGTTGTTTCACCCCTTCAGTAGATTTCAGCACTAAAGCATAATCGCCCTATGCATAGCATAGCATGGGCGATAATTACCATACTACACTGAATAGGCCTACTGAAATTGAAAAGCCTTGAGGCTTAACCACATGGCATTGAATGAATAAATTTACAAGGAAAAGTCTGGAAAATCAACAGAAAAATAGCATGACAACACACAAAACTAACCTAAGTCGAAAACAATAAGGCCAGGCTTCATTTTGGACCAGTCCTCTTCTTAAAAAAGTCAAAAGGAAGCTTGAGAGAGAATTACTAAGATTTCTGAGTCAGACTGAATGAAATGTCACACTGAACTGTCATTCATTTTGGATGATCATGTGACTTTACTACGACTCCATAGAAACCACGAGAGGGCGAAAAAATCGACACAAGACCAATACGCCACCTACAGGGTTATGAGTTTCCCTCAGCGAAATGAACAAACTGCATGAGTGGTTCAGAGCAGGTTGAGAAACCACACATTTTATTTATAATAGGATGGCTATGGTTCCTGCTAATAGCCTATAATTTTTTTAAAAATCACCGCGTCAAAAAAAATAAAGAATAACGTCGGCAAAAGGGAACCCCATTAAATTTTCAGGGGAGGGGCTTATTTCATCGTAACGGCGAGTCGGCGACACTTATCATTTATTTCGGGTAGGCGAAGTCGCCCAATATTCCTTTCTTAATCGAGCAACACCGAGCAACACCCCATTATATTAACTTTTCCGTCCATTTGCGCACCTACTATTAACTTTCCGTCCATTTGCGCACATACTATTAACTATTTACATGCTTCGATCTGAAAGATAGAGGTCCGTTGACCTGCGTTCAGTTAATTTCTTAACATTTCTTAACAAGACATTCTCTCAACAGAAATTAATTAAAGACCAAAAATAGTTAATCCACTTCACCAAAACTGAGCAAGAAATTTTTTTTTTTTAATTCCCAATTCGGAAATTCCCGCCCCCTCAAGATTAAATGATCACCCTCTCACTTCAAAAAATGTCTCACCGCTTAAATATAATTTTGATTTTCAGTCTGTAAAGCTTCAGAGAATCTCTATCGCACTAATGCAGCTAAACGGTTAAAATTCAAGATACAGTAAATTTTTTAATACAGTTGGTAGAAAATTTTATTGTCATTGCTCCAGCAATACACATCTTTATACACAAATGAATCCAACTTGTGACAAATTCATCAAATATTACAGTGCAAATTACACCCATTAAATTAACTGTTTACAAGCTCTTAAGCATCCCAGCTTTGGCTAATATAACATGCCTGCGTGGTAAAGGGAATGGCATAAACTTAGAATAGTAAGCATAATGTAAAATTTGCCAAGATTTTGCAAATTGCATTCAGTACGAAGAAAAGCTTGAGTACAACCATTATAAATTACATCTCTTCAGAATAATTGACTGTGTCGGGAATAAATGTTTACTTGTTTTACGTAAGAATAACTTAAATGCAGGTAGGGAATATTACCATCCATATATTTGCGAAAATATACAATACTGGCTATTCTGCATGTGAAACTTCCATGATTAAAGGAGCATTCATGCAACCAGGTCATAAAAAGACATGCTTGGTTAATATGCTTATTATGTCATATTAATTTGGCATTAATATATTTCCAAACTTACTTAAATTTGCAATGTGAACAAGGAATTATAAATTTATTATGGCCCTAAAAAATCTCATTTTTTCAGATTGCCGCCCTAACAATTAATAAATATGATGTCACCATTAACTTTCATGAATGGACAACGGCACAGAAATCCACAAATTATCATTGTTCAATTCAGTATTACAAAATGCTTTCTTTAATCTTTCATGTCAAAAATCAACAACAAAAACTAATCAACAACAAAGAGAATTTCAATAAGATGCAACTTTAGACTCCCAATTTAAACAATTACATTGACTGCTCTGTAAGACTGTAACAGTGTAAGGGGTCAACCATTTAATAATCAGGGGGGCTTGGGAGTTTTCCTCAGCGGGAATTATTTATTTCACCGTAGCAGCGGCCACAGTTATTTAATTCAAGCGAAGTCCCCATATATATTCATTCCTAAATCAAGTATCGCTTTCTTAAGAAAAACCCCCACCAGAAAAAATTTATTTTAAGGACTGCCCAGGAAGAATTTCCTTATTTCACCAAAACTGAGTATGGAAATATTCATTTAAAAAAAAACTCCCAAAAAAAAACTCCAACTCCCCCCTCTTGAGATGAAATGGTGGCTCCCTAACTATCACTTAACTATTATCATTCCAGCAATTAAGTGATTGAAGGGCAGGTCTTTTCAAAATAGCAAACAATTCTGCTTTAGCCATGCTGCAATAATTCACAAAATTAATTTTCATGACAATTTAAAAATGTGTTTGAGCTCAGATATGGGTTAGCACACAGGTCGGGTCCCAGGCAAGTCATCCAATCCATCAATTAGACCAAACTGAATCTCAATCTGTACAAAGTGCTTATTAACAATACAAAGGTTCACATATGATTTAAAACTGTAGAGTAGACTGGAGTAAGTTAATTCTTGGGTGTAGTTCAACTATCTTTAATATTGAAGTTGGAACAAAAACTTTCCATTCTGAGATAGACCTCAAGAATTGCCCAGCAATTCTAATCATAATGTCTTAATATTAAGACAATACTGTATTACTACAAGTTAATAATACTGCCCAAGGACAAAACTACTCCAGTCTCCCCTATGATACTTGTCAATCTTGTGCCACTATTCATATTAGTTTCTCACTGACACACACAAGTAAATTCACTCGTCAGTATAAAACAGAATTCTTGATGCAATTATTTGGATGCTATCATTGTAAATAGACCCACAGAGACCTGTATTATCTACCATCATTTAATTGAAATATACAAAATCATACAAAACATTATTAATCATCAGTGAGCTTGAATCACGCCCTGCCATGCTGACACTATATATCAAATGACAAAACGGCAATGGTGAGGTCTCATTTAAAAACTGTACAACCAAATTGTTGTGTATGTAATTTGTATACATCCCCATTGTATTATTGTAATTAATTCACATGCAGAGATTTGCTGAATTACCATATTGCAAGCTATTTCAACCTCTTTTCTTGTCACTTTTCAAAACAGTACAACTGTTTTCCTCATAGGAACAAGGGTTTAAACTTTTAACGCAGAGGATATTCCTCTACACTGCAACCCTTCTTATTCTATAAGGCAGCGCCTCTTTTGCTGAGGCAAATGATTATGTTTTTAAATTTACAATGCATTACATGTATATGGCCATCACCAACTTTGAATTCCAAATCTTCACCCCTCCCTACTCAAATTGTCTCTTCTGTCTGTAATGTGAATCCGTTATTTACAATGAATTACATATTATATGGAAATCAGTGAATCACTCCTGGCCAGGCTGGCCAAACTTTCAATGTGAAGTCTTATTATCTTCACTCATAATCAACTTTTCTGCCAAGAAGTCTGCTATTTACAATGCACTAAGGCTATCACTCTCAAATCTTGACCGGGCCTCTTCTGGACTTCAAATGCAGTTCAAAGTATTTGTAACTTGGGTCGATCCTCAAAATCGCACGACCCTGCCGTATCTCTGTCTCTGGTCTCTCAACCTCCGACTTCTTCTCAGTCCTTTATCCTCCTCGTCGTCAGAATCCGTTTCTTCATCCCTCCTCACATCCTCGTCTTCATCCTCCTGCATTTTGTACGACCATTCGCCGATCTTGCCGTCCCACTGCAAGAAAAATGCGTAATGTGTCAGTGTTTTCCAAACATTTAAACATTGCTTTTGAGAAGCTTTATTGGGTGTCCAAATTCAGATACAGTCTTAACAGACTTGGAGCCCGCACAACAAACAATGACAAGAATCCAGGGATTCAAAGGTAGTCGTTTCGGGATTATATTGAAGGTGCATTGATTAAGATGGAGTGGGTGATAGTGATATTCCTCTATATTACATCTGTGTTGGAGACATGGTTATCATATGGACACATGAATAAGTGAGAGAGCATTCTTTTTGGAACAATTTTCTGACAATAACTTAACATGCATAAATGGTAGGCCTATAAGTAGATTTGATACCATCAAACTTCTGATGAGTAAAATCATCCCTCTTTCAGACAACATTTACGCTAAAGTTGCAAAAATGTCTTTTGCCTCATAATTTCCAAACATTTTCATTCAAAGAAGAGTACTGGATCTTTTCCAGCAACCATGCTTTAATTAATGTGAAAGACTTTAGTCCGGAGTAGTAATGTGGACAGCTGTTCTGCGACCTGATCTTGTGACCTGTCCAAAATATGTCAAATTAATGTTGACCCAATTTGATTTTCCAGGGACTGACATCATTCTGCTGCCATTTGTCAATCCCAAACAGAGACAGACATTAACATTAATTTTGTCCTGCAATGAAACCATTAGAAATTTGTGGGTTTAAAAAAATTGTTTTGGGTGTAAAACAGAAATAACATTAACAAGCTATTATTGTGATGTGGTAAAATGGGAAATCAAAATAATGAAACCAGAAAATTTCAAACAGTTCAAATCCAACATATGGCTGTAATAGTAAAGCTACAAATAGGATAAAAATCAAAATTATAACTAAATAACATTTTTTGGTAAATCAAAATAAAGCACAGATTGCATAAATTGTGCTCTATTTTGGTATCATTGTACTTGACATGACAACAAAATAAACCAATGAAGATACATAAGTGCACTTGAATTAATTCTATGATCAGCTCAATTGGATATCACACAAATGAACACTTTTTTTATTCATTTACTCTTACTCACACATTCACACTGTGGTGTAATTTACAAAATAAAACATAACATAATTACAATTAATTAAAAGCATTGTGTGATACTTTCAAGATATTCTGATAATCTGGCATGCCAATTGTAATGATCTGATATTTTATCTTGACACTGCTCAATGAATAATTTCAATCGTTAGACACTACCTGCCAATTCAAGCCAATTGCCATTTAATAATTGATACTATCTTTGACTGAGCTCAACGAGTATTTGCAATTATAAGACATGACCTGCCAACTCAAGCCAATTGAGTTGACCAACTGATATCTTCTTTGACAGTAATAGCAATCATTAGAGTGATTAGACACTACCTGCCAAAGTTCCTAGGCCAAAGTTATGTGAATGTGCCACTGTTAAATAAATAATATTATTTATATATATATAAAGACCAGCTTTGCTTCTAAATGCGTGGACAGTCACAAATATTAATGTGATGGGCATTTAATAATTTGGTCAATGGCAATGCAGCTATCTGTATAGGGAGCGGTTGATAATTTCAATTAACATAAAATGCATTAATAAATAATTTGAATTACTTAAACTTGTTATATTTTAAATTAAAGGATTATAGTGAGTAATCATTAGTTAGTTATTCTCTAAAATTCCTAAAGAAAATGACGTTTAAGAAGCATTAGTAGCGTTGGTTAATTCAGTTAAAATCACTGATTGCTCCCTGGCACTCCCACTAGCAACGACCCAACGGGATCCCAACAGCACCACTGGTAGCGCTCACTTGCCTGAGCGTTGCGCGCACGTTCATTACAGAAGTGGATCGGCGTAAATACATCATTCCCAGACGTAATTGTGCGTGCGGACTATCCCTTTCAATGATAACTGGTCCGTAAAATGGTTTTGCGATGGTTACTGATGACGCAGACGATGCGAGAGGCAAATCTGCATTACGGTATTTCGAATGTCCGATTTTCGCGGGATTTTTTTCCACTTGTCATTGGAAAAGGGAGTCGTTCACGAACGACTCCCTAAAAATACAACACATACAAAAGGTTTTAAAATTTTGCAGATCGTAGTCAGAGGGAAGACTGACAATTCGAATATATTAAGTCAAAATTTGGATTGAGTTGACAGTTAAAATCAACAATGAAACTATATTTAGGTGACGCAGCATCATTCGGGTGGCACCATAAATTCTTCCGTATATTTCATAGTTTTTTGAAAGTGATACGACCTATGACAAATCATCCAAATTTTAATTTCCGCACATCAGGATAAAGTTTGTGAGGTAGACTTTTCGATCATCAAAATACAAAAATTGTAATCAATCATGAAAATATAGATTCTAAGCATTATAATACTTACAGCAGTGCTGATAATCTTATGTTCGTACGGATGCCAATTCACGTCTCGTACGCAACCATGATGTCTAGGTAGAAGCCTCTTCACGATTTGGCCAGTGAGAGCATCGTATACTGCAAAGTAGAGTAGCAATTGAGTAACAATTTGCAGCAAGGCAATTATAGCACCAAATGACAACAACACATGACTAAATGAAGAATATATCTACTCTTTCATCTTCAAGAACAAAACTTCGGGTAAAATTCAGTTGGAGAACGACAAAAAGTAGAGTTGCACCACTAATTTCATTCATTCCTCATCTGCATAACAGTGTATTTATCCTATCATCTTGTAGTGTTATACTACTAATACTGAATATTCTGTAATTAATACTAAACTTTCTCATTTTGTGTCATCACTAGACTTGCAATTAAGTTTTATTTTACCGTCTCTTAACTCTGGATTAATACCTTTTTTTTCGGCGTCTATCATGAATTTTTGAATTTATCAATTTTCTACTTACTGACAACTACTCCAGAAGCACAACCGCTGTAGATGTACCGCTGGCCAGTGGAAAAGGAGGGCGAGAAACGACACCGAACCAATGTGTGCAGAACGCAGTGCCCCCTGTAGGTCATCAGCGATGTGTCTCCAGGAAGTTTTTCTTTACGTTGAGAAACTAAAAGAAAATGTTAATCAGTCAGTAACTCATTGTCACAATAATTGTGTGATGTCACAATTGTTGACAAAATGGATGGATGATTGAGGCTTTGTGTCATGTTTTTTTTCACTATTGTAAGTTAAATAGGACAGGGGACAGAGCAATGAGGCAAAGGACGACTGAAACTGCCTTCAAACTTCACGACTGCTGTGATGTCATGCAGTAAACTAATTTGACTTTACCAGAGACAAACTGAGGCAATGCGGGACGTAATGGGGTTGTTTAGCACTACGCTGCATTTAGCAATGTGCAATTGAAAATGACATTTAAGCTATAGGTCAATATTATGAAACATTTTAACTGGAAAATTATTTTAAAAAGTTTCTCAAATCGAACTGGTAATATTGTTTGAAAACAATATGGATCTATTTGTACCTTTTTTCGGGACCTGTTGCCATCGGTAATCCCAGCTCTGTTTGGCCACTTCCTTTTTGGTTGCCTAGCAACAAAGACAGTCAATCAAACAAAAATTCATAACTTCACATCCATGCAGTCTGATATCATTGGAGAAATGTTAATTTAACCAAGGTCAAGATTACATCAAAATTGAAAATGACTCCTAGAATGTCATGTATCAATGCTAAATATGCTCTATAATCAGGTAAAACAAAAAGATCTTTGACATTAGCGTTATAATTCTTCTAACCTCTTCTCCATCATGGTTTGAAAATTTGCGAATGTCCCACAGTTTGATGGTCTGGTCTTTGCAGTTGGAAATGAGATATCGTGCATCACCCTGAAGAAAAAATTTAAGAACATCTCAAACTTTAAAGTTGCATTGAGGAGTTGAATAATATTTCAGAAAAGTCCATTGAAAAGCCAGTGCTATCCATAGAATGGAGTAAATGGACATTTTCTTGGCAGTGTGTGAAATTTCAAGGTCACAAGAAACTTAAGTCAACAAATTTGAGTTTAGAAGGTACCAAAAATCATTTTGGCGCGCACCAAAATCTGACAGGAAAAGTCAGGAATGCTATTCTGGCTCTTGCTATAGATTGGGGTCAACTATGCAGATGCTGACATTACAGTGAATTACAGGGTTGCGGTGGACTTAAAGACATAGATTCAAACACTTTTCGGAATTAAGCATCTACTTTTTCATTGTAGGAATGAACTTAGGTGAGGACATTTATCTCCTCATGCCACTTTAAGCTCAAGACACATAAAAATTTATAAATAATAATAAATATCTTATATAGAATTTCTCAGTATTATCATAAGTCAATAATCCATTGAAAAGACGTGAGATGCGGTGATAAAATCAAGTAATTTTCCTTTAAATTTATTTGAAGAGGCTTATAGCACGTCGAAAGAAATTGAGATCTCTGACACCAGTTAGATTACCTTGAACAATACACAACCATATGGACAATTATTATTAATAAGACAAACCCTGCTGTCGATGTAAGTGATGCCATCCATGTGTCCAGCCATAACCCCAACACACGCAGGGTTTTCTTCGCTCAATGTTCGCCTGTCCCAAACTTTTACGAGACCATCATCGCCCCCTGAGTAAAGTATCTGGGAACTGTCGTCCGCGAAGGAGACCGCATTGACGTCGTCTTCATGGGAATCAATCTGCAACGAGACACATAACTCATGATGCGGTTTCCTCAAAGTAGATAGATAGATATGGTAATTTCAGCCCTCCAAGTCAGGTTCTGGGGGCTCATGAGGGTTGATTGATGAAATTGACGAAGAGGGCGTGATTAACCCCATGTGAGAGATCTTTTACTTGCCCACCACAGACACTGATACAAGGGGCTGCCAATATAATGTCTCATCCGAACGACATCCAGCTGAGAACACAGAAATTTGGAAATCTGCAAAATAACCATGGTGAAAAAGATATAAAAAACGAACTTACCCGTAACGTTCTTTCATTCCTCTCACGATTATAAACATACAAACATCCATCATTGGCTCTGAAATACATAATAGAAATAATGCATATTAATAATTTCGTTTTGGGAAATAGATTTATGCCAAGTCCCTGCCTCAAACTTATGACGCCGCAGAAAGATCATCTTTCAATACATTTGTTCATGACACTGTCATGCCAAGAAATACTAAATTTACATTGCTGTATTGCTGAAAATTAAAGCAAAAGCAGAAAATAAGCATGGTTTCTCTAAGCAGTTTTCTTTAACCATGCGAAACAGTGGCGGCACCTTGAGGAGACAATTTCTTGTTGTAACGGAATATTTTTTAATAGAAAACCATAAGCACACAACATACCCGCCTAGGATTTCTTTGTTGTCTTGAGAGAAGGTTAATGAGAAGATGCAGAAACTGTAATCTCCTTCTGGGTACATGTGCAAAGACTCGTGGACTTCATCATCTCCGTAAATATTGCATAGGTGAACTGAAAACGAAGCAAAACTTTTGCAGATAGTTCAACTTTTCAAGTGACGAATGGCAAGACAAGAACTGGCTTTCGAGGGCTGCACTGCCATAACTTAGTTGAACTATTGGGTGGATTAGTTGGTTGGATGTTGGTCCTCTGAAAGAACCAGGCTTTATCTCAGGCTCAAGCACTCTTTGACTGATTGATGGATTGAATGATTCATTGACCATAAAAAAAAATATATCGTCATACAAAATTGAGAGAAAATAAACAAGTTGATTACATCTATGAAATTATGGTTGGCTGACAAGTGTTATCCTAGCTTTTTTCAGAGTTTTGAAATGGTAACATAATATTTTAATTGTTATCTTTTTGATCTATTTTGAGCCATCTGGAGCTCCATCGAAAAGACTAGATAAACCTCAAAAATCACATAAGCAGGAATGGATGGATGATTGGGCCTTACATCCTGTATTTACACTTGGTAGGCTAATTAGGACAGGAGCATATCATGGCAACAAGGCGAAGGATGAAGGAAACAGCCATCCAACATAGGCCAAGGTGACCCGACAAGAGCTGGATTCGAGACCTGGGCAGCGTTTGGCAGCCCAGCATATCACTGAGCAAAGCAAAAGACACATTTTGTCTATAAAAAATTCTAATAAATTTATGCAATTTTGCCTCAAAATAGCACTAACCAGCTTCAGACCAGCTTGAATAGCAGATGAAGTTGCCATCAGGGCTAAAAGCCGTGTCCAGCACACTCCACCCCACTTCCCTGGCTCGGATGGACTTCATCTTGGTGAATTCTCCGTGCTTCGTGGAGTAGATTCTGATTTGATTGTCTGAAATTTAGAGAAATACAAAACGAGGGATAAAGAGGACCATCATTGTGAGTCAAATCTGCAATTATTAGACATTTGTGCTATGATTTTCAACCAAAAGACTTACTTTTGAAATGCAAAGTTTTGATAGATGGACGGATGATTGGAGCTTTTTGTCCAGTATTTAATTATTTATATGCACCCTGGAAGGCCAATTCTATAAAGGATATGAGGAGGACACAGCAATAAGAGGAAAATAGGAACTGCTGTCCAAGATAGGTCCAGGTGAGCCAGCCAGAGCTTGAATCAAACCTTGGACCCAGCAATTGGAATTTGGAATCCCAGAGTCCTACCACCTGAGCTTACTCTCCATCATTGAGGTCTTGTATTAAATAGCCTACTTATTGGGCTAAGCCTAACAGATGGGGAATTCCGCATTTCATAAGTAGCATAACATAGCCTCTCATAGAGAACAACTAATTAGTCTAATTTACCTTGAGCAGCAGTGACAAAAACATTTCCATCTGTCGAGTAGGTACCACAGAACGCTTTTTGACGGTATGAGTCAACGATATTCACAGAGTTGGGCAAGAAACTGGAAAATATGAATTAACAGTTTGTTTACTTAGGGTGCATGCATAATAGTATTAAAAGTCCATAACATTTAATATTGCAGCAATTTCCATGGCATGGCATACATACTTGCAACTCAGCACAGATTGATTTCCCTTGGAGAAATTTTGGCACTTGTAAACACCAGATTCCCGCTGTAAGAAACAAGAAATTACAAAACATTACACATACCTAATAAAATAATTGCAATCAGGGTAAAAGAATACGGACTGTTCAGAGATTTTAGAGGAGTTTAAAGTTTCAAAATTAATCGCCATTATTTCCGTTTTTATTTGTTTCAAATTCAGGTTTCAAACATCCCGGAAGCGAGAATAAATTCTCAATTAAAATAATTATGAGATCTTGGCACACCTCCAACGTAATAAAATTAAAAATTTTCCCCATTTTCAATTGTTTATAAATTGTCTCATAACAGGAGATGTGATCATATTCAGTCCAAACTTCTTTTTTAAGACCTCTGCAGTCTGCAGAATCTTTGTCAGCAATCCACTGAGACAACTCAAAATTAGTTTTTCTGACTCGACCTGTCAGTAATGAGTTCTGGGCACTTTTATTACAGAATATGACAACTTGACAAGGCAGTGGGTCTATAAATTTAATCAAGTCTAATATCCAATGCTAAAGAAAATTAATTTACCTGATGAACCATACTAGTGATCCCATGTAAACCATTTTTATGGTTGATCAGCCCACTGTTCATCAGGGTATCTTCTCGAAAGTGTGAATCCTGAAAAACAAATTTTAAACAAAAAACATAATTAATATTTGTGTTACATAAAGACAAATTCAATTAAATCCACACTAAGGTAAATTATGTTTACCTGTCTCATTTTATAACTTGAGTTTTAACTGATCATAATTGGACTCACTTGCAATTCTTTGATATCTGGGTTGGGGTCGGCTGAAAAATTAAACAAAAACATTTAAATTTCAATGTTCTTAAATAAAAAAAATTTCCTGTATCAAAGCTTCACACAAGTAAATCTATTAATCTGAAAATTTCCAATCACTTCTCGAGATATTAAGATAAGTAAAAATGCGGCATTAACAAGCTTTTTCATGACAGGTAGGCGGCACCCATTGGAAATGTTCATTGTGAGTCGTTTTTGTGACTCAATAATATTTTCACAAAGACAAAGTTTGGACAACTGATTACACTTAATTTTTTCCAGTTTGTAAATTTGATGTGTTTTAAATCAATTTATATGAGATATTGTAGTAATATTTATATCTTCATACACACATTTAATATCTATTATTTAACATCAAATCTGTGAATTTCTCAGAGCCCTAGCTCGCATTTGTGCATTTCTAAAGTACCAGCTCGACTGGGCTTATGTTTTAATTTTTTTATGTCGAGACCAAATAAAATTTATCCTTATTCTTACTTTTTATGAAATATTTCAATTTTCCTACCTTTGGGACAGCTGACTGAGGGCATGAAATCCTCTTCATCATCATCGAAGAAATCATCGTCATCTTCTCCGAGACCTGATCCTGCAATAATTCTCACCTGGCCACTGAAATATATCACAAAACATTTGTCTTAGGCTAGACATAATTTATCTTTAGCTTCTCTGATCTATCAAGGCACTTTTTCAGGGGCCGGTTGGGCTGCGAAAAAAAAAGCTGTAATCTAAGTTTCTATAATGTTAATTTCATAAAAATTACAGGTAAGCTAATTTTTTTTCTGCAGGCAAAAAATCTATTGTGTCAGTCAGTCAATCTGAGAAGCTAAAAATTAATACTGTCTGGCCTTACAATCCTCAACAGGTCATTTGCACTACTAGAGACTCGAGAGTGATTATTTTTTATAAGAAATCTAAAAAAAATCATGACGATACTCCAGTTGTTGTCTTGCTTATTTTCTTACCTATCATAGGCTATATATCCATTGAGTTTGAAAGTATACTTAATGCCATGCAATCAGATAACATGGATAAGGAGACTAACAACTGATAAAGAATTGTTTTTATCCAGATAACAAAAATATCATTGATTACCAATATTTTTTTCTCAATTAAACATAATAATGATTTAACAGTCTAAAGTTGAGACTTAAAAAAATCAAAACCTATTTATTACATGTACAGATAAGAAGTGCCCAAAATAGTATTACAACATTCAATTTCTAGTTTCCTCAATAATCATATGACAATATTGATGCCAAAACATGAAAAAGGTTGTGACAAGAGCTGGGGAGTGATACATAATACTATTAATAAAATACTTCCTTCTCGGGTTAAAAAATGATAGCATGATAAACTGATCATTTTTACACTTCCTAAGTTGCCACTTTGTAAAATGTCAATTCAAATACACATAATATCAAAAGTGTGTATTGCATAATTCTCTTCTTTTATCCGTGTGCGCCATCATAGTGCCATGTCATGATGATGGAGATAAATCTAATTGAACCCTCATACTTAGTGTTAGAGAATAATCACAGTAATTCTTTGTAGCTTTGTAGCTGGATTGGGCCGTAACCTCTTCGGTTATTGGCCCCCCTTGTTGTCGCTTCTGGTCTTCGGATCTTGAAGCTGCGCTTCCATGCGTAGATAATCAGGTCGATGGTGTATAATGTTACCAGTGGCCAGATTACAATAACATCAAGTTAAAAACCTTCACTCCAACCTTCCTGAACAAAAATTGTAAACCAACACCGTGCGTCAACAAGATAAATATGAATATACCTTTTTTTGATTTTATAATTAAGAAAAATAGTTATAATTTTTATTTAATTATTTATGATAAAAATATATATATATTTCTTTTTTTTTTTTTGCTGAATATTTTGTGTGCTATTTAATTAATCTTGAGCAAAAAAACTTTTAACAATTCTTATGCAACTGCCATTGGCGAAAGTGATGTAGCTGTGAGGTCTCAAGCGGGGGGCACCTTGAGGAGGGGGAGGGGGGCACCTGGGGTAGGGCACTGGTCCAATAATGGCAATATGGGGGCATGTGCCCCCTCCCCCCCCAGGGACGCCACTGCATTGGCATTGCCAACCTGCAAACTGTAACTTGTGTAAGTGGCAGTGACCTGCCAGCTGGTGACTGAAGTTAAATGGCCACGACAACAAAAGCAATGATGTACGTACATACTGCACTAGCACAATTGCAATTCACTTGTTTTACCAGAAGCCTCCAAAACAAACAGACCAATCATGAGCAATCAGGTTGAACCCACCTCCTAATTAGGTAAGACAACATGACAGCCAGATCACGAGTTCCATCCCCTTCACTGGATTCACTTTGATTCTCCATCACTCTGTCTCTCCTGCGCCTTGACGAGTTATTAATCCCCATGAATAAAAGACATTGGATACTCTAGAACCTTTTGCAATGTCTGAAAACCTCTAACCATCTGTCTGAAGGTGTTTTAGCCACTGACTTTGCAAAAATGCTTCTGAACTTGTCCTTGTTTTATTTTGTCAACACGCACCCCGCGGCAAATGTGCGGGACATTACGTAAATTAAAACGACGATAGAAAGGAATGTTTTATTACATTAACTGGTTAGGAATAATCTGTTTTGAAGAGCATATGCAATTATTGCTTTGATTTCAACCGATTTCCTGAAATTCTAATTTCTCCTTCCACATTTGCTGCAGACCTGCTCAACTCAAGTTGGTGAAAAAGTTTTCGAAGATTTTTGCAATTTTGATTTAGGGCTTCGTTGTGTCAGGTAGGCCGTTTTTGATCTCGGTAATAATGTTTTCTTGAAAGTACTACCCGCACAGGTTGGGTTTATGACCTCTTTAAGCGATGTCAAGGCATTGTCTTAGCGTATTTTGCACTTGAAGGTGGTTGTTGTTTTTTTTGTGTATCCAGCTGCACTGCACTGCAGTCCAGGGACCTGCTGCAGGCTGCTACTCCTGACGGTGTACGGTCAACTAGGCGACAAACCAACTAGGCGACACCCATCAGTACCAACTAGGTGACAAGAAATTGGAAATTTCATACCAGTGCAAACTAGGTGACACAAGCAGTTCCAACTAGGTGACACAAATTTATACAAGACTTCCAACTAGGCGACACAGGTTCACAAAACACATCCAACTAGGTGACAATACATTTCCTAATTGACCACCATTGAAGGTGATCTGTCACCTGGTTGGTATCTCCAATAAAATATGTGTCGCCTGGATGGTATCCGGGGGGTATCTGCTGTCACCTAGTTGTTCAAAAAGTGTAGCCTAGTTAGTAGTGGTATGTCACCTAGTTGGTTGTCGCCTAGTTGGTAGGGTTGTAGCCTAGTTGTCTGTCGCCTAGTTGACCGGCAATCGTGGACCTGACGATCAGGTGCAAAGTTCTACAGTTGATTTCATTTGCTGCACTCCAATAGACCCAGTTCACCGATACAGATGCTGAGTCAGTGTCAATCTCAAATTGACTCAATCATGTCAATATACCCGCTCACTTGAGAGTTTACAACTTTACAGGTCACCAGTCACTGGCCGGGTTATCTCTACAATACCTCACCAAATATCTCATCTCTAGACTATCCCACCCCACCTATTAGGCTATATCCTGTCTTTAAAGTTCTCAATCCCAAATACCGGTATCTCATCTCTAAAACACCCTACCCCCAACTCATATCCCATCTCTGAAATACCCCACCCCATCCCACCAAACATCCCACATTCCTAAATGCCCCTGCAAATATCCCATTTCTAGAATACCCACCAAATGTCCCATCTCAGATACACCCACCCCTTCAAATATCCCATCTTTAAAATACCCACCCCACCAAATATCTCATCTCTAAAACTCCTCCCCCACCAAATATCCCTTCTTCAAACAATGTTAAAACACCCCAAATATCCCATCTCCAAGACACCGTACCCTCCAAATATCCAATCTCCAATACACCCCACCCCAACCAAATATCTTATCCCTAGAATACCCCACCAATTCCTAATACCTCATCTCTAGAATACCCCCACCAAAAAACTTGTCACTAGAATACCCCGCCCCCGACAAATATCTCATCTTTAGAATATCCCAACCCCGCCAAATATTTCATCTCTAGGATACCAAACACCCACCAAATGTCCCATCTCTGGAATACCCACCCCCAGCAAACATCCCTATAATTTAATTCCTAAATACCTAACCAAATATCTCATATCTATCATGCCTCATCCCCACCAAATATCCCTCCAAATAACCCATCTATAATTTATTCCATGGCCCATGCCCACCAAATGTCTCATTTTTGAAATCCCCCCCCCCCCAAATATCTCATCTCTAGAATACCCCAACAAATGTCCCATCTCTAGACTAGAATACCCCACCCCACTAAATATCCCACCTCTAAAGTACCCCACCCCAACCAAATATCTCATCTCTAAAACAGCCCACCCCGACCGAATATCCCATCTCTAAAATAAATACCCTGCCCCCACCAAATATGCCAAGTTCCTAAATACCCAACCAAATATCTAGTCTCTATCACACCTCATCCCTGCCAAATATCACATCTCAAAAACAACCCCCACTCCATCTCCAATATACCCCACCCGGTCAAATACCTCCCAACCACCAACTATCTCATCTCTAGAATACCCACCAAATATCCCATCAGAAGAATACCCCCACCCCCACCAAATATCCCATTGTTAAAGTAACCCACCCCACCTAATATCACGTCTCTAAAATACCCCACCCTACCAAATATCTCATCCCTATCATTCCTCATCCTCAACAAATATCCATCTCTAAAACTCTCGCCTTCCAAGAGTCCATGCATACCGTCTCTAATTTACCCAACCCCCAGAAGAGCAAAATACATGGACAAGTGCAAATGTCTCAATTCTAGAATACCCCATCCCCACCAAATATCTCATCTCTGGAATACCTCACCCCACCAAATATCCCACCTGATTTTGGTTCGGTTTTCGGTTTATTTCCGTCCCAAGAAGTAATGTAACATCTCTTGATCACCCCTGCCAAATATCATACCTTCCCAAATCCAGGGTTCCCATTGTCAAGGAAAGTCAGGGAAAAATTTGTGGTCATAGAAAGTCATGGAAAAGCAAAAAGTTGTCAAAGTCATGGAAAATTAAAATTTGTCCGTAATTTGTGTTAAAATAATATGGATTTTCGTGGTTACAGTACTTGTAGTGGACTGGACGGAAACGTACGTCATCTCGCGAATATGTTTCGTGCTGGATCTTGATCGCAGGGACTCCAATAGGCCCAAGTAAAGATTTGGTCATGGACAGTCATGGTATTTGAGGGAGGGGGGAGGATGGGTCTAGTGGTAGCGTGCTAGGGTCCAGGGTTCGAATCCAGCTCTTGCCGGGTCATCTGGGCTTATGTTGGACGACTGTTTCCATCATCCTTCACCTCATTTACATCAATTGCCATGTCCTCCTCCTGTCCTAATTGCCCTACCAAGTGCATAAATACAGGATGTACATCCCCAATCATCCATCCATCCATCATGGTAAAGTCATGGAATTACATCTGTAAAATTTTGCGGCAACCCTGCAAATCATAATGATATCAGCAGGAATTCCTTCTGATTGAAATTAGGCTGGTTGCCACATGAGCTTGTGACAAGGTCTCCTGCCAAAACACAAGGTGGCTTAAATTGATAAAATGACCTCAGTTAAAACTTGGCTTGATTTACAGCCACCTAGTGGTAAATATGGCAGAATATTCTGGTGTATGGTACTGTGTATGTGTGGTATGTACATCTATATGCATTTAGAGGAGTTGTCAGTGAGCCTGTATACCTCCCATGTCCCAAGTTTGTCCCACCGTAAAAAAAATTGAATTCTTCATTAAAAGTTGCTTCACTATGCTTTGCTGAGTGGTTGCGTTTCTTCGCCTGGAGACTTTAGTTGTCTGGCTCTTAAATGTAGCATTTAGTTCTATGGAGAACTGATCAATGAGGTTGAATCATTTGAAGTACTATAACTTCACATGACAAGTGAAAAGAAGGCAAAATATTTAGTGTTATTGAACACAAACAGTAGCAGCTGAATACTACCATGCTCATTTGGTGCTCAAGCTATACAAAGTATGCAATGACTTTCATGTATTAAAATGACTTTTTGAAAGTACGTTTAACCGTTTTGGCTGTTAAAAAAAAAATTGTGTCTATATATGCTGGTGTAATATGGTCAAATCAAGTCAATGCTTGTGTTGGCAACTTTGCAGCACATGGAGGTGTGTAGGATTTAATTCATTTAAACATGTCAAATGAACTATCTGACATGCAGTGACCAAAGTGTTGTTGATTGTTGCACTTGTTACGCATCAATAAAATATTAATAATGCGATTAATGTTTACATAGCTGCTGAACACTGCTGAATGGGATGGTTATGTATTATATTCTCCGTATTTTAGTTTTGCTTTGTTTTCATTGGGGATCTTTGAGACTTGGAGTCATGGAATGCCATTAATAAGTATGATGAAAAGGTCTTAAGTTACATTCTGTAGAAGCACCATGTTATTTGTCAGCTTAATTTGATTATGTCACTAATTTGGGATAATTTAAGTTTCACCTTTTAACTTGTTCAATGTGCAGACAGTGCTGTACTTCGGTGTTTCTCAGGTTTTAGAAAGATCAGAAAGAGGCTGGTGCTGCCTTGTGAGCGTGGACATTGGAGTTTAGTAAGACTGCTGTTTGTAATTTCAACTCATTTATCTGGTATCATCTACCTTATTTCATACATGTAATTCTCATCCATTGCCCAGCATATGTAGTATGTGCTATGTGGTATAATACAGGCTTCGTGAATATTTTGGGAACACAATTTGAATGATATGGAAAATATGTAGCTTGAAAACTAGCAAAATATGCACAACATTTTTTATAAATTTGTGAGTTTTTATTTAACAAGAAATATACAACCATTCTTCAGTTTGGTGCAATACAAACAAGTTTTTCAATCATTTTGAATTATATCCATTTCACAAAGGTCTGTTTTTTTTCACTCACTGCCTGAGTTTTTTCGCTCACCGGGTGAGTGAAAAAAAAGAACAGACCTTTGTGCCATTGATATAATAAAAAATTTCACTGTTACCATATATGACCAGAGTATGACAATGGAAAGATGGACAGTGCATTCAGGAAGGCAAGTTTCTGATGCTTACGGGGATGGGATTAATAATGAAAAACGACAAATTATTTTTCTTAACTTTAACTCTACTCAACTTAGTTATACAGGTATGCATACTGCATAATTTCTGACATCTGTTTTGAGCTAGGATTCTTTTGATGTCAATGATTATCAGAATCTCTTTATAATTATAACCATCAGTTTTTTTGCGTTTCATACTTAAGATAGGAAGGTTTCAAACTTTAGACAGGAAGGTACTTTTAAAGTTAATTGTTGTGATAATCACATAGATTCAGAGCAGTGGAGGGCTGGAGGTCCCTGTGGTTAACATGGTTACTTTCTCAACATATAAACAAAATATGTGGGTCATTATTTAATATAATATATTAATTTGACAATGTACATACGATATGAAACATACATCTGGATCCTACACTGGGTCAATACTTGAATGGTTAAAAACAATCACTTTGACATCATAATGTTCTGTTGTGCGACCTCTGAGGTTGTACGCCATGCACAGTATGATGGTTATAGTCAGGGTGCCACAAATGGCGTACAGCACGTAATACTGATGGTGGAGTTTATGGAATAGTGTCCTTGTATTTTGACAAGTTTCTTGCAAATCAAGAATGATTTTGATGATATGATCTCTTGGCTGATTGGCCAGGAATAACAGTGATGCATTGTGGGAAAGGGTGGATGATAACTGTTCGGCACATCTGCGGTCTAAAATCTCTATCGCAGGCCTGCACTCTAACCCGCTTGTTCGATGACACAATAATGTACTGTTCGTCAAGTATGACAACACCCCTAGCAACCAGCAGTATCGCTGGTTGCCTTGGAGAAAGCAGAGAATCATCTGTCGCCATGGTAACTGGTTAAACATGACAGGATCCAAGCTCAGAGAGTTGTGTGACAAATCAAGAACGTTAATAGTTTTCAGCTGGGCAACTTTGGGGATCTGGGTTAGTTTGTTCATTGACAGATTTAACACGGAGAGCTTGGGCATGTTGCCGAGTATGAAAGGATCTTCTATCTCGTTGTTAGCGAGCGACAGGAACTGTAGGGTGTCTGACGACCAGTAGGGCTGGAATGAGGTGATCGTGTTGCCCTCCAGATTAAGTCTCTTCACACAGCACGTTGCTAATGACGACAGGTTTGTTATGTTGTTAAACGAGAGATCCAGGTCTTCAATGTCAACATCTTGCACTTGTTTGTTTTCGGACAATTGCAATTTGTTGTGAGAAACGTCGACCTTTTTCAAGTGTACCCCTTTCAAGTCCTGCCATCTTATAGTAAGTATCGAGTTACCAATTAAGGTTAGGTCCTCCAGTTCTGGGTTCCACAGCGGTATTGTTGAGATGAAATTAGCTTCTTTTAGGTTGCACGACTTTATGGACAGTTTATGGAGATTAACGAGACCTTTAAAGCTGTTCTTGTGGATGGTGATGTCTGAATTGTAATCCAATAGTAACGTTTCCAAGAAAGATAAGCCGGCTAGAGTGTTTCGTGGAATACCTTCCAGCTCATTCGAAGCTAAGTTCAAGTGTTTTACTGGCAGGTGCTCTCTGAATACCCTGGGTATTGATTTGAATTTATTCGATGATAAGTCCAGCTCTTGTAAATTCTCGAGGGTTACCAGTTGCTCTGGTAGGGTTGACACCAAATTGTGGCTCAAATCTAAAGTCTCTAGCCTTGCCAGGGCAAGCATTGTTTTTGGATCGATGTCTGTGATCTTTAAGTTATTTAACGCCAGATGCAGGAGGTCAGATTGGTTTTTAAAGAGCCGGTGTTGCAATGGGTTTAAACTGAATTGTGTCTTGTGACGCTTCTTGTGGGTGTATTTGATGGACAGGGTGCCATTGTTTCCCTGCTGTGCGTTATGGCTGCCTGTCTCATTATTCATCCCGGTAATTGTCACAGAAATCCACTTTATGACGAAGATCTGCTCGTACTTCGCCTTCGATGCCTCCTTAAACTTGCAGTTGATTGTTCGGTGGTTGAAGTCGCACAGACATTCGGGGTGGCAATCAGCTTTTATTGTGTTGCTCGGCTTGCCTTGGATCGTCAGCAGGATCGTTGTAAAGTGCAGAAATTTGGTTGATTTCCACATTCTGGAATGAACAAAAATATTTTATGAGTATATTCAGTTGATTTCTCCACATTATGTAATGGACTTCCAAGATTTTGTATTTCGAAGTGATGCTTCAGAAACTGCTACATTCAACATGTGGCAAAACTTGAGATCTTTCTGCAACATCCTAATTTGAAGTGACATTAGGTTAATTGACCAAATGATATATGTGATTTTATATGCTACCGAACAAAGCTCTACGATGTGTTTCATTGATGAAATTTGTAATTTTGAAAAAATCATGTACTCAAGCCTTATACTGAACACTTTGCTGACGGAATGACTGCGTAAATGCGACTATAGCTCATACGTATACGCGACATTATCGGTTTAGATAATAGGCCCCCACATAATTATCAATTTAAAAAATGAAATTCTGTAAATATATTTATACTGTATGCATTACTATGTAAATGGAATATATTATGCAATCGATCATTGCAATTATCAACATGCAAATAATATTGAGCAATTGTGTATTATGTATTGTGCACAATTGTGTATGATTATTTGTATGACATAAGAAGTAAGATAATTGGCCTGAGAAGCAGGTGGGTGAAGGAGGACATTTATCTGCCAGACTGTTGCAATACATAACTGGTCTATAACCTCAATTATAGTGAACCAGAGATGGCCTGGCAGGCTGGTGAAGCTACTCTCATAACGCTGCATTGTCATAACAGAAAGAAAGGTGTATGGCAGTCCGGGAAACTAAAGGTTGTATTGTTCGATTTTGAAAAAAAATAATTTAGGATGTCAGAATGTCAAAATTGTCAATTCTCAAAGAAATAATTGTGTACGGTGTTTCTTTGGAATTCAATGGTGCAATAGCCGATAGAGAAATTTTCCAGAAAAAAGTCCCTGCTTCCCTCGTCCTCCTCCTGTCCTAATTAGCCAACCAAGTGCATAAATACAGGATGTGAAGCCTCAATCATCTATTTATCCCTAGCTTCCCTCTTCCTCAGTCAGATAAATAACCATCTGGCCAGGACAGTTGGTTTCCTCTACCCTCCTGGCTCCAGGACTCAACCCGGCACTGTCTTCACCCTCCCATGACACTGGCTCAACCAGAACTTGGGCAGTGCTCAAAGTCACCAATACGATTACCACTGTCTGACTTGGCATGGATATGTAACAGGGTCTCAACTGTCTCTGTAAATGTTGACAAATTTCTCCTTTTAATATAAATACATAACAAAGCGAAGAACCCGATGGCTCCAGAGAAATTCGGGAACTGTCATCAGCTGCTGATGACTTATCGGTATTTTGCGAATATAGGATAGGATATGTCCAGCTACTGTCATGCTGCTGTGTGGTGACTGGTGAGGATTGCTGTACAGAGATCAGACTTTCTGTTGACACGCAGCTGGTCAACCCCACGCACACAATCATCCTGTCAGGGCCAGGACTCAGTTGGAACTGCAAGTGTCCTCATGTGACGGTTATTTCCCTGACTGGTTCTCAACATGCTTTATTTCAAAAGGTCGCCCTGTCAATGCCTCTTGTTGAGTAGGTTTCTCATCCCATGAATAATTTCTCATTAACCAATAATATGAGCGTAGCTCATGGCACCCTTCTAAAGGCACAGCTCCCTTTGCAGTATTTGCCTCAAATGTCATCCAGAAGTGCTTGAATATTTCAGTTTCTTTTACAGCACCATTTAATCTTTCAAAACAATATTTTACAGAGATGCACATTTCCCTTGGCTATTACACATATCTGTAGATTTTACAGAGTTTGCTGCTGATGGAAATTTGTCTGTGAAGCATTAATGTTTATCTTGACAAATTTCTAGTTTCATGTTAACCTAAATCTTTCAAGCTTTGAAAACTCTGTGCTTGGAATAAGAGCTAATTTGGCTTATCTGGTTATTTTGTCATCCTAATTAGGCGGTTTTAGACCGAGAGCTTCATTCCAGTGTCTTACTCTGCCTGGGCTCACTGCCCAGAGATGTTCAGTAATTGTAGGCAATTTGTGGTGGTCTTTACATAAGAGCAACTGGCACAACTGCCGCAGGTCACCAGCTAATTGAACGGCTGTCTTTGAAAATGTCTTCTTGTGTCCCAGGCTGTCCTGGGATCTATTTTAAGCTCTGGCTGACTGCTGAGTTTCACCTGCTCTATTTGAGGCAGTTATGCAATGGATGTGTGTGACACAGTGTGTCCAGTGTCCAGGTCAGGTCACGACTCAAGAGTGAAGCAGCTGAAGCACAGACCGGCCTGTTTCGTAACCATACTGGTGGCCTAGTCATTGACCATTGGCCTTTTTAGTGCTTTCTTACTGGCGCAACGGGTAGCAGGCATGCTGCTGTTTTGTGACTTTTGTCTATGGGGTCCACTTTAAACTTTGCCTGGAGGCTGGCATAGTGGTTGTCTGCTTGGCTCTGAACTCTTTGGACCAAGGTTCAATTCTCAGCCTGGACACAGTGGTCAGCCAGTGTAAAATGGACGTATTATCCTTTGCCAAAAGTGTGCCAAAAGTAGGCATCGTCTCATTACTGTCGTCCCTATCCTTCCTATTACTAACTGATTAGGGTCCTTTCAGTGCAAAGATATAGCACTCATATAAAGCTCTATCGAATTCACCTACCTCTCTACCATAAAGCACATCGTCCCTCTTTGCAACGAACCCCCAGATTGACATACAATGTCATGTATAGCATTCTGAATGGAATTGGTCATCCTACCCGAAATGTTACAGGGTGGTCAAAAAAAAACTTTACAGTTGATATTTCATTTTCCAGGCTGCCGTGATTGAGTCAGTGCCTGGGTACTTATTGTGTATACAAGCCAAGTATGTTAGATCTTTGCAAAATTGGTTAATAATCAAGACGGTTCATTACTTTTTTGATAGCAGACAAAATGGAAGCCGGGAGTGCTCCTGTGTTTTTACCACTCTGGGTTGTTCATGGCCCATCTGCAATTTGAAGCTACTGAGCTTCACAGGACAAAATAAATACAACATAAAATGAAATTGAGAAGACAGAGGCGCAATTCAGCACAAACCAGAAGGTGCTAGAGGAAGTTCAGACTTCACTATGGCCATTATAAGATTTTAAAACAAAGCCGTCTGAAGGTGGATGATCAGGGTGTTGAAATCACATGAAAAGTACATATTAACATCTTGAAAGAGCATCTAAAGCCATGGATAGATAAGACATACAGTGCCACAGATAATTTGATTTTCAAACTAGACGGGGCATCAGCCACACTCCCTTGGAAAGCCCAGAACTGGATCAAGGTTCACTCTGTCAAGTTTCTCAGCGGGACAATATGGCCCCTTTTATCACAAGATCTCAATCAATGTGATTATTCTGGACGGGCTAACTTAGAGGCAGATCCCTGCAAGACACCACAGACCTTAGTTGCCCAATAAAGGCATCCATTACGTTTGTATGGGAAAAAACGGACACAAAGTTTAAAAGTTACATTTTTGACACCTCTGCATCATTTGGGCCCACTGCAGAAAAGTCATCAGTCCAAAAGGACCTCCGAATGAATAAATTGTCTCTAGAAGAGTTATTCTTTGCTATACAAGTTGTTTTTGCATTGAAAAATCAGCATTTGTTACAATGAGCGTCATCCAAAAAATTATTCATAAG
The DNA here is from genome assembly GCA_026936325.1 of Platynereis dumerilii. NCBI lineage: Eukaryota > Metazoa > Annelida > Polychaeta > Phyllodocida > Nereididae > Platynereis > Platynereis dumerilii. The sequence continues at coordinate 97,746,379 of JAPTHN010000003.1, forward strand.
TGTAAAGTTGTTTTTTTACCACCCTGTAGCCCCTCACGAGTCACGTCACAATACTGATTGAGTTTCAGTTTGCTAACAGATTTCAATTTAAAGAAGTTACAGTGTAATTTAGAGAAGTTTACTCATCAGTGACAGTGGCCCCCCCCCCACATTTTTGACCCCGGGGCCCATGGGACATAATATGAAATGTCCCCCCTACCCTACTTTTTAGTGTGAAAACAGAATGTGTTGTCATTGTTGTGGTAATGAGTCATTACTAATGACCTTTAGCGTTTAGGCTCAATTTAGTAGGAAGCTGTTCTGAGAGACATGTCCCCCATCTTTCTGCTTTGGCAGGTTACCATGCCATACAAAAATTCTGATTTCATGAAGATAAAAAAGACTGACTGACTTATTCATGCATCTGTAGACCGATTCCGACCACGTGTCCGCGTGTTCCCCCCCCCCCCAAATTTCCATATTTTCCTTTGAAGTTACGCGCTTATTTATTTACGCCCCTGGTTGCATATGCATATATAAATTTGAGACTTACTTTGGTTTTTGTTGAAGGTAAATCCGTATTTAGATGATGTTCATAACAAGGTCCCTCTCGGAATTTTCTTGTGACCTGCCATTAATCACTTCACTTTCCTTTCTCTGGTAATGTTCATTTTTCTGGAGTAATTGTTCTTCCATCAGACTTCTAACTTTAGATTTAATTTTCTCTTGCTTTGGGCCTTCGCATATTTTACGAAAAATATATCGGCCTCTGGAGTATAAGATGATGTCCAGTACTGAGTCACTACTAATTTATACTGAATTTTATGCTATCAGTGATGTCTGATTAATGCTAAATTTTGTGCAATCCTGGCTTTCTTCTCTCTTATCAGGTTGATATGCTGTCCTTAACATTGTGAGCGTACAGTTTTTGTGAAAGGCCAATGTCATTCATTTGATGAATGGTGCAGGTAGGTTAGCAAGTTGCTTGTTGCAAGAATGTTCAATTAATCACCTTGTTTATGTTAATTAATGTCAATTTGCACTTTGATGCAGAAAGAATTGTCGATAATGTGATAATTTAGTTTTGTAACACATTGATGTGATAAACTAATATTTTGAATAATTAAGATAATCACTTGATCAATTAAATGTGCCAGCCCTACTCTGCTGTTGCCTCCGTATGAATGAGTGGCTGTTTTTAATAATCCTTTTGTAGCTTGTCTCACTAGCTTTAATCCCTTTCTGATGGGTTAGCAGTTCTGTAGTAGCTGCTTAGTGGCTATGGTTTGATCTGGAGGCAGATGAAGATAATGAAGAATTTGTATTAACTGATGTTAAAAGATGTTTATGTTGCATACATCAGTGTACGGAGGTGGTGCAATGTCCTCATGAAATGCAGAGTCACTATAGAGTAACAAATAAGGTACTTTTTGCTTTATCTGTGAAAAGAACAATCCAATGGTTACGGTGTATTTGTGACAGACAGTCTCACTGTTTCACATTGTCAGCGGAAAGCGAAGTCTCCTTAATTGTCACAGCACTGCTGGCTGCTCTCTCGCCGGAGACTCAGCGCACAATATCTGTAATGACGGATGTCGTCAATTGGTATGGAGGGAGAGGAGTACTCTGTCATTTTATGAGTCGGCTGCTCTCCCAGTCCCCCATACCTCTTGCACGAGATGCTATGTTTCTATGGTAACCTCATCCCTGGTGGTGGATACTGGTGGTGCGGGTGCTGCTTCAGCATCAGTGAGTGTCTTGGGGGCACATTGCTGATCTGCAGATGCCTATGTAGCAAATTCTCGTAACTGATGCTGTGTTGGCATCATGAAAACTGTGGCTAGCCGGAGGGCGGCGGCACATTAGAAATTTGACATCATGATTGTCCATGTGTAGTTTGTGCATGTGTTCCTCAGAAAAGCACATCATGTGTCAACACGTGACGAGAACACTCGAAACACTTGCAACTCCGGAAAGGTTATAAGTCAATTAAGCAGAATTAGCAGATACTGAATTTAAGTAATTACCGCAATTTGTAATTGGACTAATTGCACCACAAAGATTAAGCCTTGATCCTAATTGAAAATTTGAAGTAATTAGTGACAAGTAATCCTGGTAATTAATTTTTATAGGGTTGTGTAATTGACTAAGCGGTTGATTCACATTTTTATGATTAGCAGAAGGGATGTCTTAAATCATAATTTGTTGTCATTGAAGCATTTTTCAGACTTCAAATGTTTTAGACTTTGATATAGGCCTTCTCGCCTGTTGCAATGAACATGGTCGTCGTAGGAAACAGTTTCATTTGCGTAATAAGTTATTTGTTTGCGTGTCTGACTGCAAATTTCATTGAATTGAGTATTGAATTACTGGACGCCCAGTTTTCACACAAAGGATCTGTAGCTACTAGCCCTTGAATGACCTTGGCAGGAACATATTCTAATACACAATTTACTAATTGATTCTATTGACTGGTTGAACACTATTGAAGATTGGCAGAAGTGCTGCCTTCTTCAATTTCAATCTCTTGTAATGTAATGAGTTTACAGTCTGCATCTGCGTTGTGGACATACTCTGCCGACTTTTCAATTACGTCCTTGGTAGGCCAATCCAGAGTCTTTTTCAACTCCCTGGGGAGTATTCAGCCTTGAACATGGGGTTAACCACAAGGGCTTAAGAGCTCATTCCAGCGCCGTCACTGTGTTTCCTTATTACCAGGTACCCATTGCACCTGGGTGGGGTTGGTTTCAGGAGGATCTGCCCAACTCCTCCATGCCATGGCTGGGGTTCAAACCCACAAAACTGCACATGTGAGTCAAGTACCTTATCCACTAAGCCACAGCATCCATCTTGATATATATTCAGTCTCACCTCTCATGACTTGCTGGTGAACAATGTGAACATTAAATTGCATTCAGGTGTAGCACAACTAACATTGAGAACCGCAACTATTACTTCTCTGGCAATTGTGAATGTCTTAAATTTTGTTTGGCAAAAAAAACTCTGTAGCTTAAATGTTGAATGAATGTTTGAAGTTCATCTTGTATTACATGAGCTGGTCAACTATTCTATGTCTTGAAGTATAAGCATAGGTGTTGATAGACATAGACAGATATAGATAGATATATGCAACCCTAGCCCTCGGCCAAATTTTTGGTGCTGACAATGCTTTGATTGATGAGATGTCGGAAACAGGGGGAGTCCCGAACATGTTACATTTTTACCCCATCTCATCAGAACGACATCCAGCTGGGATTTTGCTCATGAAGGCCCACTGAAAATTTCGGGTTCCTCGCCTGGGGTTTGAACCCTGCAGGTGAAGACCTTCAGCAGAGCAGGTAGAAACCTAAGCACTCTGCCACCCAGTTGCACCCTTCTGAAGGGTGCAACTGGGTGGCAGAGTGGTTTGAAGGCTTCAACACAATAATGTCTTTGGCTATAGACTGTATATTTTTCTTCCTTTGTCTCAATTTTATCAACATTTCTTAGCAAATTGATTTTGATTTTCTTCGCATTGTACTGCTTTATGTTTGTATCTGTCTTACTTCCAGTGCTGTTCTTTTTGACAATGTGGCTTGCAGGTTTTTTTCGTATGATGTTGCACAATTTTGCCGTCTGGAAGCGTGTAAGAAATATACATCGGGGTGACCCATTTTCTTTCATTGGAATGAAGCATATTCAATGCTAAAGAATGAGCATTTTTGTAAAAATGATTCATATTGCATAATTTTATATGATATGCCTGACACTTTCATCTGAATGCAGAGACAGGTGGTCTGTTGTGCTACAGATGTACATCTTTCAGTTTCTTATATAATATGACACAACTTGTGATGCAAGAAGAACAATCATTGATGCCTCAGAATCAGGCTCAGACAGTTGATGCAAAGATGCTCCAGTTTTGTTGTTGGATTTTTTGGTGCTGGTGGTTCCTGCCTTCCTTCCTGGTGCTCTACATCTCCCCTCTTTGCTCTTGAGTCTTGTGAATAAAAAAAACCTTGTTGCATTGTCAGTATTAAAAAAAGACCCAAAAGGTACATTCTTGCGAAAATAAAAGCCTACGTTGTTGAAAGTGATGATTATAAGCAGTGGTGGAAATGTCATTGAGTGGCAAGGCCCGAAGTGTCAAAGCTTTTGAGGCCGGAGTTCTGCGGGCCGCCGGAGGCCCCCAAGAGCTGAGGGGTTTCAGAAAAGACTGCATGTACTCTGAAATGAATTCTAAGTGTTTTAAGCATATATACTGCGGAGTCAAAATGGCTGAAGAGTGGAGACCTATTACTTCATCACTCAATAGAATAAAAAATAGATAGCGCCTCACCCAACGTAGTTTCCTTCATCCAATTATGATGACTATATTGAACTTGTCGCCTATTTACAGCTCATCATTTGTATAATAATACTTTTTTTTCCAATGACTCGTCTTTGGAAAAGAAAAAATTATGTAATCCCAGATTATTGCATATCAGGTACATAATGCACAAATATTGTTGTTTTATTATTTTGGCTATTTTGGAGGAGAGGGAAATATAACATAATCACGATCTGTCTGCCCACAAGTGTAAGGTTTCTTACATTGTTGTAATTATAATGATTTTGTGTGGAACAATTATGCCATTATTGTGAAAAGGATAATTCTGATAGACCAACTTTGCCTCTAAATAGCCGTAAAACTCAAACTCACTCACTCATTGATAGACCAACTTCTTCTAGGGTGACCATTTAGTACCAGGGGGGCGCTTGGAGTTTTTAAAGAATAAATTATTTCTGGCTCAGTTTTTGTGAAATGAATATATTCTTTCTGGGCAGTCTTGAATAAATTATAAATAATTTCTGGTGGGGGTTTTTCCTAAGGCGTTGCTTGATTTAGGAATGAATATTGAGGGACTTCGCACTTAATTAGGTAATTACTGCCACTGTTACCGTGAAATAGATAATTTCCCGCCGTGGAAAACTCCAAGCCCCCCTCCCCCCCCCCCCGATTAATGGTCACCCCTTATTTCTGAAAAGTTGTATAGAGAAGACAGAATAGTGCTGGATGGATTGATAAACAGATAGATGTATCTATATTTATCTATAACTGTTAGATAAGGCTTCAAAGAAATGTGATTAGAAAGATACATAGATAGATAGATAGGCCCCATTTAGCCATTATGCTGTCATTACATCATTTAGACTTGGATCTCCTTTTCCCCCAACTGCCAAGAACATGAGCTGCCTTTCAAGCATCTTACCAATCCTATTATTGCTTCATCCAGCTGTCAATTCCAGTCATTCAACTCCAGTAATTTTGTTATATGTAATAATTATGATATAATAATAATGACTTAATAATAATGACTTAATGTAGCTCTAATTCCAGTAAACTGCTCATCAGTTGCACTTCTCAGTAGCGACAATCTTTTTTTTGTCTTCTGTGGGTCTCATTCGTCCATGCCGAAATTTGAGAATGTCCCATTTTAGACTTTCGCCTGACTGCCGACCATTTCAAGTCACGAAGATCCCATGCTCTTGAAGGTACTGGTAAGATCATATACTAAGAGAAGGTGCAACGTACCTCACAGAATTCTCATTTTGTACACCAGCTGCTTCCTGTTCACATTTTACTGCTCTGTGATTGGTGCAGCCTTCACACCAGGTGACGTCACGACTGCTGTCGCCCTAGCAACCTTTGACAGTATGATCTGTGATGTCACAGAACAAGTTGTCCAGAATGTATTGCAGCAGGAAGACGTCCTTTCACAGAAAACACAATTCTGATTAGCGTTGCATCTCCTCCGTGTTTCAAGTGTCCCGAAATTTCATTGGAAAAACAAACCCCCTTCCTCCCCCCCCTTCCCCAAAATAAAATAAACAATAAAAAAATCTGTGACTGCATTTCGTTGCTTCCTCTCTCTGTTGATGTTCTCTTTTCGGACAAGTGCATAAATACAGGATGTAAAGCCCCAATCATCCATCCATTCTCGATTCTCTTTTCTGACTTTTCTAGTTATTGATAAAACTGGAGGTGTTGTTTTGACAGTTTTGTAGAAATCATATCAGTTGTGAATACATTGACGTTTTATCCACATGTCTCAGTTGCATCATTTGTTTTTTTTTTAACCTAGAATTACGCAATTTGAATGCGGTTTATGACTCGTTACGACTCTCGTTACGACTCTCGTTACGACTCTCGTTACGACTCTAGTTACGACTCTCATTGCGGAATTTCTAGCACGTTGTTGCTGGAATTGTGTTTAATTAAAATTTGATCATGAGCAAATGATTCAACACAGTGTGGTGTATTTCTAGTCAAGGACGAGATCTCATCAGGGTTCATGATTGTAATTTGAGATTTGTGTGGTAATAAGTTCCAGTTACTCTGATTTAACAGATGTTTTTGGAATTGTTATACAAGAAATTATAGGTTTGAAAAGGTTATTATCGTGCATAGGATGTATAATAAGACCCTAGACCGAAATATGCTGGCGGGATCAAGACTTCGTTTTGAGTCAGCCTTTGTCGGACTAATAAGACCCTATGTGTGTGGTGGTAATTTTAGACGTACCGGGGAGTGCGGGGCAGGCATGTAGAAAATTTGTATGTTTATATTATACATAGAAGCTTGAAACTTGGCACACACTTAAAAAACCATCTTTTAGACTTTACAAACATAATCAGATAGTTGGGATGCACCGATACCACTTTTTCACATCCGATACCAATACTGCATTTTGTTGCCGATACTTACCGATACCGATATCATTCCGATACCATTGGTTTAATAGGGAGCACTGCTTCCGATCCGATACCGATACTGCTTTTTGGGCTCCGATGCCACCGATACTGGTATCGGTATTGGAACATTCCTATGATATCAGATAGGGAGCCACCTGAAATTTAACTTAGGTTACTATTTGCAGCCATTTTCCAAAATGGTGGTAAATTCTCTGGATGAGCTGAAGAGATTCTGAGGAGTTTCCGAGTCCTAGAGCTGAACTAAGTCCTGAGTGTGTCAGCATGAGTTGGTGCAGGGCCAGCAGAGGACCTCATCTCTTCACAAAATAAACAAAATGAGGGTACAACAATTTATTGAAACCTCTGCATTTTCAAGTGCTATATATACGAAACGTTTTCGGGTACATCATGTCACGGTGATGTGTATTTGATGGCTATAAGTATTATAGTCTTATACCAGAGAATGTGCACAATATTAGCCTTTCTTTTCATTTAAATTAACTTTTTTGCCAAAATTAGAAAATCATTTGTTTTCACAATTCTATCAATTCGCTGCAATTACACAGTCGCATTGTCTGAAAACGTGATAATGATTCATTTTCAATTAACCATGCATACAGCCCTGTTACATAAAATATATATGGACATAAGATGTTTGATTGAATGTCTATTTTAGTATTATGGTAATTATGACCTCCTTTGGTCAGACTTATCTGTTTAGTAATCAGACTGATGTATTTACTCAGATGTTATTCCTGTATGTGGTTATGTTATGATCAAATAAATACTATCTTATCAATATTTGCTGTGTTAGCCAATAGTTATCTCACCTACGCTTGGCGATCCATCTTTCAGCTCTGTATTATATTATTGATGGCTTTGTAATCGTAATATTATTTTAGGAATATTTCTGCGATTTACACAAGTCAAGCATATTGCGATTTATGAAGGATTTCAGTCTGAAATTTCCCGTCGTCTGTGTTCAAAGGGTATAAGCAGGTTCTTAAAAAATATTGATATTGACTTGTTTTCGTGCCTTTTTTATGTGTGCTTTATAATCGTTCCAGTGTATAGTATAATCCTTTCTTAATATTAGTGCATCAGATCATATAGCATTATCATAAGTATGATCAATTGCATTAAAGAAAGCGCATAAATTTATCCAATTTGGTATTCAGATAACACCAGATTGCATCCCTGCACTCTACTAAAGGAATTGAAGTGAATAGTTATTCATTGTTTAAGTTCTGCAGTATTGACAGTACCTTTTTGTGGTTGTTATATTTTGTGTAAGTTTATTAAGCTATAACAGTTTTCATGTATTACCATATTAGCACTGACAAGTTTTTTTTATAATTTCAGGCTTGGATCTCCCTGGAGAAGATGGATCTGAATTCCTCATGACTATTAAACGCAAACATCGCTTCAAGAAAGGCTTGCAAATTAAGACTATGGACTGATACCCTGGAATATGTTTTAAAAACATCTATAATCACCTGACGTTATTACTCAATTTCTAGTCATTTTGTGATGAACTCTGCTTTGACATTTGCCGCATTAGTTAATCCTACACTAGTTAATCCTGCACTTAACTGAAAAACGTATCACCATGGCGACCACCCCAGGAGTTCCCGCCCCCTTCAGGACTTATTTGGTCATCGAGTTCTCCCACAAGATGCCCCCCATGACCCAGGAGTGGATCCTGTCCCGCATTGTAGCCCCAAAGGTCAACGGAGGGGGAGAACTGCTTGCAAAACCCGTTCTGGACGAAAAAGGAGAGGTGCGTACTGCTTTGTATATTATGAGATTTGGGGGAGGGGGGGAGAGGGTTGGTCTAGTGGTAGCATGCTGGGCTGCCAATTGATGGGTCCAGAGTTCGAATCCAGCTCTTGCCGGTTCACCTAGGCCTATGTTGGACGGCTGTTTCAGTCATCCTTCCCCTCATAGCTGTGTCCTTCTCCTGTCCTAATTAGCCTACCCAGTGCATAAATACAGGGCGTAAAGCCCATATCGTTCATCATCTTATTCGATTTTCATATTTACTACTCCTTAGGTTAAGTAAGAAACTAAGAATGGAGAAGGAGCTGAGCTTAGTTGGTAACACTCTGGACTGCCAATCGCTGGGTCAAGGTTCAATTCCAGAGCTCTGTGACCTTTGTTTGGACTGCAGCTTCAATCATCCTATGCTTTGTCCACCCCTGTCCTAGTTAGTCTATTATAGGTACTGTATCATAGTAGAGCATAAATACACCCGTCATTGCTGTGTCCACCTCCTGTCCTAGTTAACCTACCATAGTCAGTAGTAGTACATGATGTAGAGCCCCAATCATCTGATCATGATCTATCAGTCCATTGTTAGAACTGCACCTTTTGGTGCTGTGGTCTCTTTTCTTAGTAAATTTTGTATGCATACAAATCTTGAAGTGATTAGATGTTTCAATATCAAATTAATTTTCAATGGGACCAGGGTTCACTTAATATTTGATTAGATTTGGACCCTTTTGTTGGGGATTTGAGTGCATGAAAGAAAATTAGTAGGCCTAAAGAAATTCGAAAAACTTCCCATATGTAATTGCAATTTCGTCAAGGAATCTTGCCTCATAATGTTCTCCGTCTGCGTAACTAGACTTTCCCATCATCTTGTGACTTTCGCTAATTCTGTTATACGCATTGGAATGGCTTCATTTTAATATCTTTGATATTACGGATAGAAGCTGTCACTTAGACCAATATTATGATTGCAGGTACTCTGTTGTAGTTGAACTTGAAGGGCTGCTAGTCTGCTACAGATCTTCCGTGAAGATGATTGTTGAAATAAATGCATTCGTCAATGATCAATTACTTTAATTAGTCAGTCAGACACTCTCTGAGAGACGACAGCCTCTATAGATGACATGGAAATTGAGGCTTATTCTGCTGATTTACACTCCCATGAGTTGTTGAAATATATTCTTGTCATGCGATGTAGTATCCAACACCTCAGACGATTCAGCTGAAGATTGCAACCTCTTGCCAAGGGCAAAGGTGTTGGAAATTTGGGGTGCTTCACACAGCTGGGATCAGAGAGGGAGTGCACAGGGTAGTGAACTATTTATAGACACACGGCACAGCAGTGCCACACTAGCCCCTGGTGAGAACTCAAAAATGTCATGATATTCCTGCTGTGATAAATGACTAGTCAGATCTCCTGAACTTTAAATGATAGGCGAGAGAAAAAGAAAGATGTAATATCCATGCTTTTCATCCTCCCATAAATATTCAAATAATATTTCAAAATCGTGAGTGTAGATTTCCAATCTCCGGATCCATGATAGAACAATGAATTTACCTTCTGGAGAAGATTTTGACAAGAGTCAAAATCTTCTCCAGAAGGTAAATTCATTGTTCTAATATTTCAAAATTTGGTATTTTGTTTCAGGAGACTATAATCCACGTGAGTGCTTCACTGCAGCGCCTCCTAGTGGCAGCGGAAGAAATGCAGCTGAAAAAGCCCCACAAGAACGGCTCCCTGCATGAAATCAGCATGGACGACCTGGATCAGTTTAAAGACCATGGTAAGTACTGTTCAGGCCAGGCATGATTGCTCTTTAGCTTCTCATATCTTCTTGGTGTACTTCTTCAGTAATCTTAATTTTTAGTAAGTCAATTATTAAACAAATTGTGTGCAAACTCCCCCGTTCCTCCCTTGTCAATGAAGTTGTGGGGTGGGACAGTTAGCTCAGTGCTAACATTGCTGGTCTTCTAATCAATCGCGTGGTCTCGGGTTCGAATCCAGCTCTTGCCGGGTTACCTGAGCCTACATTGGATGACAATTTCAGTCATCCCTTTCCTCATTGCCGTGTCCTCCTCCTGTCCTGATTAGCCTTCTAAGTTCATAAATGCAGGATATAAAGCCCCTATCGTCCATCCATCCATCAATAAATTAGTGATGATTTGGTGCAACGTCCTGTGACTGAACACTCACATTTTGAACTCGAACTGTGTTTTTGTTGAAATGGATAATTAAGATGATAATTTAATCCTACCTTCAAGTAGACTCCCAGACTTTCCCCGCATTGTCACCGTGCAACACAATAGACATTTATTTAAATAGACGTGTATTGTTTTGCAAAAACAAGTAAACACATCAATGTCTGTGGCACATTTGCACCAAGAATGTACAGCCTTAGCAGCACAACACCTGTTCAGCAAACTCCTCATAAATGACTTTTTTGTTGGACTTGAGCCGGTACAACTGCGTAATTGGTGTAGAAACCCTACATATTGAATTCTTGCTGCCTTATTGGTGGCGTATAACGAGACACTGGCAAAGTGACAGCAATACCTCTTACCTGGAAACAAACAGGAATTTGCAATTAGTGTTTTGGCAGAATCAAAACAAAATACCACAATGTTTTTAGGCTGATTTGCCAGTGCAACATTTTAAAAATATGCTGAATGATATTTGTGCTATTTATCCATTCAGAAAATTTTGGAGCGGGTTTGTTGAAAGGATATTGAGATGATGCTTTAGCCCTTTGTGGTGTAGCTTTAGTGCTATTTGGTGCCACACAGCACCTTTATAATTATATGGGGAAACTGAGACTCAACTTGGGCGAAAAGGGGAAAATAAAGCAGTGAGGATTTTAGAATACATCACCAGTTCATGGCCAGTATCGTATGTAGTACCATGGCTTGGGTATATTTGTGGAACTGTGGGATTGGCCTGTAATCAAATGCAGATGGGTTTCATTGGCAGAACGGGCCCAGAATATTTTTGTTAAATTCAGCCTATTGCCTGTTAGAGATTATTAAATATTGAGCTGAAAAACAATCTTTCCTTAATCACCGTATTGGTTTGTAACTGACATCCGGTTTTATTTTTTAATTCATTTACAGAGGATCTAGAGAATTTTTTGACGACAGCGGAGAAACAACGAATTGTTCTGCATGAGTTGAACATGATCCGCGCCACGGAGGCCGATCACAATATCCCAGGGATGAGGAACATCAAGCTCTATCCACAGGAAGCCATTGGTGAGTCAACGATCATGTCTGAGTCAGTCTGGCAGTCTCATTTCTCAGATTTGTTTGTGGAATACCTATTTTGGGGATGATGTTTTCATATTTTGTTAGATAGCAATCTTGCAGCCACAGTAGGACTGGGAGTCACAGATTATTTGCAGTGAAAATTCTGTTCTCCTTACCAATAAATTATATTAAGTTTTTGATACTCGATAATTCACAGTTTGTTCTCATTTAAGTGTTATGTGAATTACACGGTTAGTAAAGCAGCTTAAGGAAGCTGTGTTCAAGATTTCAGGTTGCTTGTCCTCAAAGCCTTAAACAACTCACGAAGACTATGGATTTCAAGTTTGTTAATGCTATCAATCGAATATCCTCCTACATATGGTGATAGCAGGCTCCTACTACAGTACATTTGTCAGCACAAGACTACAAGTAGCTGCAATGCATTTCTAATTTTCAAATCACTGTACCTATGTTGTATGTATTAATTTTCTAGTTCCCAAGTGCACAACGGAAGAACTCATCTTGAACGTGTTTCCCCTCCATGACGAGGAAGACCTCAAAGTTTTGTGTTCAGATTGGTGCCATTACAGCAAAATGATGACTCCCCAGCCTTTTGGTAAGTGAAATCTTACTATACCGTCTTATTCCTGTCCATGACACTTCTTTATATTCTACAATTCAAGCCTTTCAAAGATGGTCCTCTCAGAGACCTTCTTGGCTTCTTTGATTGATCTGTTGTATTATTCCCTTATCAATTCATTAGTACTACCGATTAATGTTTTTAAGAAAGAGTGCATGTGAATGCTTGGAGCGAATAATTTGGTCGAATCAGCAAAATTTAGTCACCCAGAGAATCTAGCCTAGACGAATCCTTCCATCGCCGCATATTATCATTGATTTACGTCACGAGCATCAAGGCCAATCAGCGCCCAGGATTCTTCTCCACTTCAAAACTTTATAGGCAATTTGCGAGAGAACTATTCAGTCCTCAGAGGGCTACGGCCTATCATTTTAAAGCTCTCAGAGAGATCTATCTATTGTAGTAACTTGCACGATTTACGGAACTCTGTGAATCGGCGAAATCGGCTTCATTTGCATAACTTGTGTGAGAGACTGTTCATTGGCCAGCCTTGGGGGTGTGTCTGAGTTATTCACTGAAGGCTGTGCTGAAGTGAATTTAGTATTAACCCTCTGCCAGCCTGTAAGCTTTTCTTTTGCATTATGACATTTGAGAAGTTATGTGGTTATTACGCATCAATTGTCAGTGTAACTGTAGGCAGTGTTCGAAATAAGGGGTGTTAAGGGGTCAACCCCCCCAAATGCTGTAAGGACCCCCTCAAATATTTTTTTTAAAGGGACCCAGGGGCGGTCCTGCAGAAACCCCCTCAAATACTAAATGTGCATGATTTAATCCAGAAATGGGGTTTTCAAAAGTTATTTTCTGCGATGAAAAAACATGTTTAAAACACTCGGAATTCATTTCAGACTCCATGTAGTCCTTTCTGGAACCCCTCAGCTTCTGGGGGCCTCTGGCGGCCCGCCAAACGTCCGGCAGCAAAAGCTTCGCCTCTTCGGGCCTTGCCACTGACAGACCCCTCTAAATGACATGGGCTATTTCGACCACTGTGTGTGGGGTTGTAGTTGTGGCCATTAGGTCGTTCGATTCTACTCCGAGGTTGGATAGTGCCTCAATTTTAATTTATGAATTTTACAATTTTTTTATCTTTCAGTAAAAATCCAGAATTATTTCGGGGAGACAGTTGCGATGTACTTCGCCTTCCTTGGCTTCTACACAGTCTCCCTCATACCTCCTGCGTTCATCGGAGTTATATCGTTCTTCTTTGGGAGAGACAATGTGAACACTATGGTGTTCTTCTCTATATTTAATCTCGTTTGGGCGACAGTATTTCTCGAGGCTTGGAAAAGGAACTGCTCCACGTTAGCCTACAAATGGGGCATGATCGGGTTTCATGAGTTTGAAGAACCGAGGCCGGAGTTCAAAGGAGAGCTGGGAATGAATGTGGTAAGTGGAATTGATGGGGTTTTTAGTGATGAAAGGAATGTTGATTTTCTAATCAAGTCACTTTACGTTCACCCTTTCACAATCCATTCAAATAAAGACTATCATACAACTCTGCTCAGAATTATGAGACACTGTATTCATATGAAATAGTTACTGTAGAACATGGTAAAGTTGACAATCCGGGGTAAATTTGGCATGCTATTTTGACCCACTTAATGGGAGAAATGCCAACTTTCCTCACTGACCCAGGTATCTTTGGCACAGTTGCCATACATGTCAGTGAGGATAAGTTGGCACTTCGGACATTAAGTGGGTCGAAATAGAGTGCCAACTTTACCCCGGATTGTCTCAGCCTCGATATTGCCCAGTAAGGTGCTGCAGAGGCGCTAAACCCAAACACACACACACACCCTGGATTGTCAACTTTACCCCGTTTTACTGTTATACACTTCAGGACTATCTCAGTGACTTAAAGTTACAGCCTAGCTAAAATAAAACAGACTAGTTGAATTACATGCTATACATTGTGTTGGAAGAATTTGGTAACTTACGGGTCACCTAAAGTTGCTTTAGTTCTGTCGGTCTGTTTAATAGATGTAACTTTAATATTGTAAGTGTAAGATTTGGAACCCTCTCTTTTTAGAAAAAAATGTGAAAAATTACAAAAAATGATCATATCTGAATGAATGTCTTTGCACAGGTAACAGGCCACATGGAACCGCAGTACCCAAACTGGCGCAGACTGGTCAAGTTTTACTGCGTATCCTTGCCGATCGTCTTGCTATGTCTGGTGCTTGCATTCGGGGTGATGTTGAAGTACTTCTGGATGCAAGACCATGCTAACGGCATCAAGAAGGCCCACCCCGGGTTCGGAGGCGTGATGGTGGGCCTCCTGCCCTCGACCATCTACGCTGTGGAGATCAACATCATGAATGGCGGGTACAGGAGGCTGGCGCATTACTTGAATGAGTGGGGTGAGTTCTTGTTTTCATTACTTTGAAATCGTTCATATTCTCAACTGTGGAAGCTTAATCCTGACCTTGGGAAGTTCATTTTGAGTTGAAATCATCATAGCACAAACGTCAGTTTTATTTGACTCACCAGGCAGCTCAGACAGCTCAAGAAGCCCATATTCTTGTGTAAATTTGTTGTTGTATTGACATAGCATTTCAACTTCACAGCAAGACTGGTAAATAAATAGATAGATAGATATGGTAAGCGCAGTCCTTTAAGCCCAGTTCTGGGTTCTCTAGACTGCTCTAAACGGTTGATTGAAGAGATCGGAGAGAAAGTGGGAGACTGGGAGTCTTCAACATGTTACAGTTACTCATTTTACCCCAAGAGAGGGATCTTGTACTTGCTAAGCGCAGAAACTGGTACAAGAGGCCACCATCTCATCCAAACGATATCCAGCTTGAATTTTGCTCATGAAGGTTTGACTGGAATCATGTGAATTATCCACCTTACTCTACCCCTGGTCCTGGATGATTATGTCTTACAATATCATTTTGTGGACATTTAAGTCTTTTATATTGTTGTTTAATAGTTAATCTTACTGTGAATTAGAGAAGCATTAGTACATGTAGGTTATTGTAGTAATCAGAAACCTACATAGTGCTGCAGTTCCATGTCCTTCCCTGCGGACAAATCAATGTTGCAAAGAAACTTGCTCCACCTTGACGCAGGCTAAATCCAATTAGTGTCACACGTGTGAGCCTTGCTAAGTTTTTGATTCAACGTCTTGTCACGTGGATCTGAATCCATTTAGTTCAAATCACATTTTCTTTCTTCAATTCCTTCTGAGCAGCTGAGGCTTTGCAAAGATTTTATGAAGATGTTCAATGTAGATTTAAAGAGCTATGGCACTTTATTCTGATAGCGCTTGGCCTGCTCAGGTAAATGCCCTTTTTCTGAGCCCAAATTACCTGTGTTTAATGCACGGTAACTGTTTATAATATGCTAAACTTTCAGATGATACCAGGGCAATTTATGATATTCTACATATATATATGTAGAATAAAATGTAGAATATTTTTATTGGCCCCCTAAATGGCCCTTCACCTCGTTGCTGTGTCCTCTTGTCCTAATTATTCTACCTTGTGCATATATACAGGACGTAAAGCCCCAATCATTCATCCATCCCTGAAATGGCCCTTCTATGGCAACAGAATTAATGTCCTTTTTTTAACAACAGAAATGTCTTGGAATGGCTCCCGTTCCAGAAATATCTTAAATCTAATCAATTCTCATTTTATTGTCATTTTAACGACTGCTATTCCCTCTCAGGGAAATAGACTCAAGGCCAATGAAGACCTTGCATTTCCAGAGATACTTTTGCCAGCTAATTAAAAACTCATGCATAAATCTACTTATAGATTACATTTTATTTGCATTATGTGGGCAATTACTGAAAATTAGTTTTATTATCAACACATTTTGATTCTTTCAGATTCATTTTGGTAAGTTTAAATCTCGATTCGAGATCTTCAATCTGCTTGACGTTTCACGAGTATCTGTTGCCTTTTCAAGATTTTTTACCTTAAAGCAACAAAAAAAAAATCATATTTAAATCAAACATGCACCAACATTACATGATACATGTGCAAGATTCACCCACAAAGCATGAAAACTTATAAAAAAACTTCCTGAACAGAAAAAAAAGTGTCTATCTACAGTATGGTGTCAGATGAACATGTGATGGAAATGCACAGATATAGGAGCTTCGGTACACTCATATATTATTTTAAATCATCAAGTTGAAATACGTCTTCAACCGTCATGAACGATTCTACAAATATTCAACTTCCATGAAATAGCAAGAGTTATAAAAATCATCAACACAATTACTTGAATTACCTGCTGCAAAATCCACGTGATAACTGGTCATGTGTGCTTCATATATTTTTAATCACTTTGACTTTTGTAATCTGTATTGCACAATGCACATAATATATCTATGGAAATTTATAGAGAGGAATTTTGTGTTAGATTCTGAGTGGGCTTTATTCATTGTTATTATGACTACAGATGGCTTATTGGATTATTAAATTGCATTATGTTAATTTGGTATAAACACTTAGTCTAAATGAATTGTACATGATGTAAAACATGATAATTAGACATTGTATGTTACTGATATAAAATCTATGAGATAAATATCTTTGCTATGGGAGTATGGTACACAAATAACACAGACTGAAAGACAGGCGTGTGGAATTGAGTCTGTGATATTGTGACTCTGACTCCCAACTCCTGAGACTGGCCAGAATCCGACTCTTGACTCCCAAGTCCCAAATCCATCAAGTTTTGTTTTCAATTTCGACTCCCAGTCTGACTTCCTACTCCTCCTAGAAACCCAGACTTCTGACTCTTCCCACCTCCGACTATGACTCTTGACTACTCCCAAACTCTTTGACTCCAGACTCCTCCCAAAATGTCTGAAACTCCTGCCTAACACCTCTGACTATGACCCCTGGCTCTGAGCAAAACATGTCTCCCGACTCTTGACTCCTCCCAAAATCTCCCAACTATGACTCCTGACTGCTCAAAACCTAAGCTCTGAATACTGAGCACTGAGCCCCAAAAACTCGAGGTGACATGTCAGGCAGCTCCCTGACAACCTGTGTCTTCAGGTATCAATGTGCATGCAGCTTCTGCTACAACCTGACTCCGGTGATACCAACTGCCTGTACTATATCTATTTCAAGTGTCCCTGGGGGTTTTAGTACGGTTTCCACTTTGTATGGCCACCTCTTTTATATGTAATTTCAAGGCCCAAAAACACATCAAAATACTAGACTGAACCAAAACAATTTCAATGCAGAGGCTAAATATAGTGTAAATGTCAGACTCGTGTATAATGATGCCATGTTTAATTAATTTCAGAGAACCACAGACTCCAGTCCTCGTATGACAATCACCTTATAGTCAAACTTGTAGCTGTAAGTATAACTAATACAATATGAGTCATTATGACTGTTTGCTAAATTGTATGTTTCTTTGGACTTGGCCAGCCCATTATAGGCCAAGAAAATCCCTTGCAATGATGCACTCTGCAAGTTGGCATAACAATTGTAGGCCTATGATATAACTTGTGTAACAGGCATGGTTTATCCTTTGCGAAGAGTGCGCATCATTACTGAGCTCAGCCATTGATATTTATCCCAATCATTACTGTCAATGCAAAAATATAGGACCTAAGACCCTTTTATCCACCCAGCTCCTTTTAGTTGTTATGAAATGTATTACCGGTATGTTTATTTTGAAATAAATGTGAAGACAATCTGAAAGATGTATGTGAAAAGAAATGTATTAACTTCATAAAAATATATTTTTCTGTACAAATAATGACACAGTGCAACTTCAATACAATGTTATCATCTCTTGCTTCCATCTACCAAGTTCATTTATCAAAATATTTTGTATATATATAGATTCCAGAATTTGAATTTTTGTAAGAATACCAGATGTCGACTAGTAAAATTGCTTTGGAATTTCACTCGTAAAATCATTACGATAACTTTAATTTGTTAATGTCCTCTTATTTTTCAGTTTGATTTCACCAACTGCTTCATGTCATTATTTTACGTTGCGTTTTATATGCAAGACATGGCTCTCCTTTGCAGTGTAAGTGCCTTTTTGATATATATTTTCATAACTACCACGTCTCATGTCCTAATTGGCCTACTGAATGCATAAGTACCGGAGGTAAAGCCCCATTCATTCATCCTGTGACTACCAACACCAACCACCAGCTGGACAGTTTCATTATCAAATCGTTGCAATGTCTTTACTTTCATCTGGCATAAAATTTAATTGATTGTTACGTTCTCAGGCTTCTGTAAATCTGAATCCCACGTTCATATAACATATAAGGATTCCCTAGCTCAAATGTCAATTTGTTGAGAAAAAATTTCTTTTGAATTCTATGAAAATGCTTGTTGCTGTTGTTCCTTTTGAAAAGCCAACTTTAATGACCTGTCTTGAAACTGGATATGGTTGTTTTGATGCTCATATTCAGATTCCTGTTGACATGCGATGTTTAAAATTTGTAAAAGACGTCCCTGGAGTGAAGGGTGTTTCCTTTGTCAGTCCTCTAATTCATCTGTTTGAATTCTGACTGGTGTATCAATACTATCTGTCATGAGTCTTATGACAAGAGGGAAGAGGGTTGGTCTAGTGGTAGGTAGCATGATAGGCTGCCAATCGCTGGGTCCAGGTTCGAATGAAGCTCTTGCCGGGTCACCTGGGCCTATGTTGGGACCGATGTTTCAATCATCCTTCACTTAATTGTCATGTCCTCCTGTCTTAATTGACCTACCAATTGCATAAATACAGGATGTAATGCTGATGGCACCGCAGTACCACTGAGCCTGCTTGTTATGAAGTACATATTATGTTTGTAAGGTTTTTGTTTTACAAAAAATCATTGCAGCCGACAAATGACAAGTGTGTACAGAATTGCACTGATACGTTCTTGTGAGATCGCATCCATATCCATGCAATGTAATTTTCTGTGACTCTTAAGCAATTTGTGAGGTCATATCCTATACTTCTAATGCTATCAAAACAAGTCATGAATCACAACACCCATCACTGAGGTCACAAGTTTACTCAAAGATAAATTGCGCTGGTTATTTTAATGTAATGGATAAGGCCTGTTGTGAGGTCATTGATGGCCACAAATAGGTGAATGTAAAATATGTAAGTGCTTGTCATTCTTTGACTGCAAGCGATTAGTGAGAATTACAAACAGAAATATTTGTTGTTGTGATTGCAGCATCTTGCCACCCTCCTGATCATCCAGCAAGTCATAGGCCAGATCCAGGAGACCATCCTGCCCTACTTGATGTACAGAAAATGGCAGCTCAATCTCACGAAACAATCTAAGTCAGAAAAGGGGGAAGATTCGGGAAAAGTAGAAGATATCGGAATAGCCCCCTTGAGGCAGACCACTAACAACGACAGCGAGATTCCCGAGGAACATGTGAGACAAGCGCAGTTTGAAATCTCACGACCCGTCTACGAGGTAAGGTTCAAGCTATTCTATATTAATATATTATTTGCGGTTACCTTTTAATACTCAGTAATAAGAGAAATTCATAAATTTCCTGAATTTAGAGTATTTTCTCCCTGCTGTAAATGTGATAGAAACTTCCTCACATGTTAAAAGTTTAAAACAAAAAGGTGACACAGAATCAACTCTTAAGTATGTGCAATTTTTAGATGCAATTTACTGTTAATTTTGGTTTACCCAAATGACAGTTTGTCCACAACATAATAAAAAACTCAGAGCGAGGCGGTCACGTGACCGTCACCAGTTTCTTTAATAATTTCATGACAATCGGAGTATGTGTAATTTTTTCATGCAATTTATATTTCATACAATATTTCTTATTACATGTTAGATTGAGAGATATGCTCCATCAATGTCATGCTGTTACATTTACTTCACTTTCTCGATTTTCTACTGGTATAGAGGAAGCGAAGGGGAGGAGTAAGTTTGTCATTAGTCAACTAGTGTGACTTGTAATTTTCCTTTCTTTTACAAAATTTACATTTAATTATATGAATATAAACCTATATATCATAAGATTTTTCTTAGACGTGTGTGATTTACTAGTGTGATGATCTCTTGGTAATAGCTTTCAATAGGTGTTTAGTGCATATTTGCTGTTTCAGATAACTTCATAATTTTTTGAAAATTCTTACTTTAATTCTTTCCTGTAGACGTGTCTTGAACTGCTTTCTAGTGCTGTCTAGTATTGTACATGTTACATTGTAATGACACTAAAAAATTTAAAACTCTTTGATATAGTCCTTAATATATATTTGTTGTAGTTTTTACTGGCAAACTTAATGGCTACCTACCGTAGAATTGGGTAAAGTTGGCAATCTGGGGTAAAGTTGGCATGCTATTTTGACCCACTCAATGTAAGAAATGCCAACCTTCCTCGCTGACACAGGTATCTTTAGCAAAGTTGCCAGACTTGTCAATGAGGAAAAGTTGCAAAATAGCTTGCCAACTTTACCCCGAATTGCCAACTTTACCCCGTTTTACCAACTTTACCCCGTTTTACGGTATACTGCTAAGGTCAGAAATCATGGTATTTGTGTGTTTGGTAAAAAGCCAAGAAGTAAAGGATGTAAAGTTTTACTGAAACCACTTCAAGAATATTTTTATCTATCAGGAGAAATGGAAGTGAATTTGTGTAAAATTGTGTAAAATTGAACAGATATTCAGGCATAACAAAGTAAGATTACTGGTCTTTGGAAATTAAACGCATGCATAGACCTAAACCAAAAGGGAACAAGGTCATGCCAAATATGGAAATGGCTGAGTTTTCGGAATCTCTGAAGTGGGAACTAAATCCTACGCAGATTGTATTTCTTTGGAATGAGTCTATGGTATCCACGACATCCGTATGTGCTAATTTCATTAACTTGATTCTTAGAAAACCAGATATTCTCAAATTATCACGGGCACACCACCTATCATGTCACTCCTGTCCAATATGCCACGTGTCTGACGGTCATGTGACAACCTTGCGTGTCAGCTGACCTGCTGGCCGTCATCGCCTGACCTTTTGAGGTCACATGACCTTGGAAATGCAAGATGGAATGTCATGTGACCTTAGAATGTGTTGTTGTCTCACCTTGGCAACTTCGGAAGTTTTATTCTTAAAGGAAAGAAAAATGATATGTAGGAAGGAAAAGAACAAACTTTTTTCAAAAGTTTTAAGTTTCAGAAAACAGACAAATGTTGTGTAGAAGAAATACCAATAAACGTGATTAAAAGCTTCCAAAATTACGATGCCTCCTCATGTTACTGCGTTAGGTGGTCATGTGACATATGATCCTAAAAGAGCAACATTGCGTATTTAGAAAACTCAAGATGTTTTCCTTTACCAAATAAAGGAAATTGAATTTTTGAAACGTGAATATGTCTCAGGCAATGTCAGGCATGTCCCATTAGGAATATGAATGTTTAGCGCATTTTGCAGTATTTAGATGAAATCCTACGCAATTTGTGACAATGTGTCGTCTTGTGTTTGATTTAAAAACCATCAGGCATTTAATTATTGTTTAAATGTAGGCAGTTTATAATGCTGAGACATCACTAACAATGACCTAACATCATTGGTAGATTTGTAGAAGAATGAAGTGTCGTAAATCGATGTGATCTAATGAATTCTGAGATTTTTTAGAATAAATAGTCTGAATTATTCCTTATTCCTTTAACTATGTATGTAAAATTGCATTTAATGTTGTTTTGCCCATAATCTGATACATTTGTGTGAGAGTATAAAAGTTCTATTTATCATGTTTAGTGTCAAATCATAAGGATATTGTTTCTTAGATAAATTATGTATTGGTTTCCTATTATCATATATTGTATTGATTCATCTTTATTTCACAGTCTATGGTGGGTTGAAATTGGACACGAGTTAAATTTATTTTTTGTTTGAATTGGATAAATCAATCTCTTTCCAACTTCTTTTATCGTCTATATTTGGTTCGGTTATTTTTTCTCTTTTAATAAATTAAAATTTACTTTCCATCGACAATGGTTGTTGTTGTAGTTACTTTTTTATGTTGTAAGCCATTTGTGTTTCTTTCATGATTTATATTCAACAAAAATAGACATCAAATTTTAAAAACTTCAGATATCTTGTAGGCGTTTTCCATTAGCGCATTAAAATTTAGACAATAGCACATATTCAGTATTGCTACTTCCTATTATATTGCTTAGACATTTAGTGTAATTTCGTAATTGATTTACGCTCAGAAAATTGCTGTTATGCTGAATTAAAAGAATAAATAGGTTGCTGTGGACAGTTTTCACTTAGAAAACTTGTGTAAAGGAGAGGCAATGAACTTGCATGCATGAAGCAGTAGCGTCAGTGTTGATGGGGCTGGTACATGCCCCACCACTTTTTGGCTAAAGCATGAATGTTATGTAGGGGATATTCGGGCACATTTACCGGGACACCCAGCTGCTGACTGATTGAATACAACCACCTGTCCTGAATATTAGAATGGGAGCTGGCATTACACGTCCAGTTTAGTGGGGTAGTGTCGATAAAATTATCATAATTATAAATGCCAAATTTAAGTAAAAGGCATTTGAATTTTTCAATTTGGTCCCATGATATCCTCTGCTGACATTCATCTATATTGCTGACTTGATTTATCCATGTTTCGCACTGATTTCCAGCAAAAAAATTGTATTTCAAATCTGTTACTTGAGATTTTTTGAGACAACATATTAGGGTGGGGGATTAGCTCAGTTCTAGCGTGCTGGGTTGCCAATCGCTGGGTCCAGGGTTCAAATCCAGCTCTTTTCCGGTCACCTGGAGTATGTTGGACGGCTTTTTCAATCATCCTTTGCCTCGTTGCCGTGCCCTCCTGTCTTAATTAGCCTTCCAAGTGCATAAATCCAGGACGTAAAGCCCCAATCGTACATCCGTCCATCAAGATTACAAATTTAATATTCTTTAATTTCTCCGATTTCCCCAGGGCACTTTGGATGACTACCTGGAGATGTTCATCCAGTTCGGCTACGTCTTCCTCTTCTCGGCGGTCTTTCCCACAGCAGCATTTTGGGCCTTGCTCAACAACATCACCGAGATTCGCTTTGATGCTTTCAAGTTGTGTTTGATCGCTAGACGCCCCTTTTCGCTACCAACTGAGGGAATAGGAGCCTGGCAGGTGAGAGGACGTATTTACTTGTTTCTTTGTTAATTTATTGTGAGGCACAGGAAGAAACCAAAGCTTATCTGCGGTGTAAATTATAATTAAGTATGAAATAAAGAAATAGAAAATTTTTGATGAAATTAAGTATTAACGAAACTACCAAAATTAGGACATAATTGACAAGTTCTTTATTATGCCACTTGCAAATGAAAAGCTGAAAGTTTTGGTGTAGTTTCGGTGTAGATATGGAAGTCATCTTTAAAAACTGAAATGTGAAGAGTTTAGGAAATTTTTTTTAAAAAGGCGACTTGTGCAACTCCTTCAGCAATCACTACCAATCAGCATTAATTGTTGTAATTTTACATATTTATCTCCAAGGTAAAATCAGAACTGAACAATGACAATTATTGGTTGTTTCTCCGTTTCCAAATTTCTCCAGGATCAAAATTTTCCAGAGAAACAAATTAGAGTCAAACATAGCTAATTTGTTGTAATTTGAAAAGTAGCATTTCTCCCTAATTCAGTAATTGCCACTGTCAATTCTTGACATTGTAATTGTGCTCCAAGGGCAGCGATGTGTTGTTAGACTATTTAGTCTATTAGGTCTTAATTGAGTCTGTGACATTTTTCTGGCATTCCTAAGAGCCCTGCCATGCCAAGTTGACAAGGAGACCTGCTGTAGGCAATGTTGCCTGGTAGTCACGTGGGACTGAACAATCAGTAATCTAAGAATGTCTCAGAAGTACGAGTGGGATTAATTACAAAGTACTCCTTCATTACATTTGTACAATCTCTCAGACTATTTAAAGTGTATTGCGCATCGTTCAGGTTTGTATAGATCTCTAATTAGAGGCCTAGAGGATCGTCTGGAGCGCAGGAGCAGGCACAATTCTGGCAGTCACGTGGAGTCTTTGAGATATATATATTTTGAACCAAATACCATGTGCCCTATTGTTTGTATTAGGCGTCCGGTGGGCAGATGTAACGATCAGATAGGTGATTAATAGTTTTTTTGCATTAAAAACTTTGGATAATGTCATATTTTGATGGAATTTTACTACCTAATAGATGTGCCCCCAATCCCCTTACAAAATGCATTTAATGGGTCATTTAACCATTAAAAACGACTGTTTGCATGTCCGTAAAGTAAAAAAAAAAACATGTTATCATCAGTTGATTATTTTCTGTTTCAGGTTGCATTTGAGATGATGAGTGTCATAGCTGTGATCACCAACACTGCTCTAGTCGCCCTCTCCCCAACGGTCACCGAGGAATTAGTCCCCACGTACGGTGCCATCAACGTCTTCTTGGTGTTCGTGCTCGCTGAGGTGAGTGTGCTCTCTGGTTGTATTGAAGTCACAGGAGGCTATGTACTGTTAAGGGCTTTTACACAAAACGCTGCAGAAATGCTTTGAAAAATGAACTTAGATATGAGCTAAGTTTGATTACAAGAGATGATCCAGTTTAAGAAATCAACATAAACATACAATCCCATGACAAACTAGTTGGGAGTGTCATTATGTATTGAAAGTGTGTCTGCCGATCCATGAAGAGCCTTGAAAAGGCCTGGAATTTGAGAAACCAAATTCCAGGCCTTGATAAGCCTGAAAAACTTGTATTTTGCACCACAGGACTGGAAAAACATTCTGATGTTCGGAGAAAAAAGAACTGTACTTTATTTTTGTATCAGTTCGCCAAAAGATTGCCTTTTTTTTTCTGGAAGATTTGTTCTGGAAAGTCCTGGATTTGATTTTACAAAATACTTCAGAAACCCTGATTAAACTTGCAAATATTCTTCTGCTTACACTTAACAATTCCTTTATGTTTCCAGCACCTTCTGCTGTTTGTCAAAGTCACCCTGTCCTTCCTGATCCCTGATGCTCCAGATTGGGTGGAGACGGCCCTCGCAAGAGAGGACTACCAGTCTAAGCAGGCCCTTAAGCAGCAGGTCAGTTTTTTTTTAAACATTTCTGATGATGATTGTGATTTATTTGGAATGGAATTGCTGGTTGATGTTTGTGTTATGGTATGTTGCATGCAGAGCCCCATAAAAATAATGAAGTCACAGTACTGAGGTTCATTGCTGGAAAAAGTAGGAAATTTGGGCATGTCATTGCCTGGATATTTCTAAATGTCACCGGAAATTTTTGAAGAAAGGTCCAAATGTTTGACTTCGAAGTAGTCGCTTGATTTGCGACAATTCAGGAGACATTTTATCATACTTTATGAAATTGCCTGGAAATTTACAATTTTTCTCCCTGCCGCTGAGGTTACATAAAAAATGTTCAACGCAGTAACTGGAGCCCATCGCTGTAATGTCAAGACCTGAAAACTGGTGCAAATAATGAGAAATTCAACGGATGTCATGGTACAGAGGACTCTGGATCTCTTTATAAGTGATGGTTAATCTCAAAGTATCTCTACTTTAAATTCCTATTCAGTGTGAGTGTCAAGTGTGACACACTTCTAGAACACGGTTGACACATCATTGAATTTCTTTTAGAACTGAAGATTTATAGGCCTAAACTGCCTAATAAGTTACAAGAAACTGGAAGTAAGACATGATATTGATGAGATGCATTTCGAAATCTCAAAAAGAACTAATCATTTGTACTTGATAAATTTGACATCTCATTGTTTTTCAGGTTTTTAATGAAGTAGGTATTGGTGTAGATATCTAACTTGTTCATATTTGATTTAATGATTGATTTTAAGTAACCTGGTAATTGGGTTATGACCAATAAGTTGTATTATATTTAGTTGGAGAAAGAACAATGAAATTTAAAAGGAATCGAAAGAGCCATTGAATAAATCAAATGGGGCATATTTTGGCAAACAGAGGCATTGCAAACAAAGTTTTGTTAAATTAAAATGACTTACCAGGTTCAAAAATATATCTTTGGGAGTAAGGCAGTGAATCTACAAAAAAGGTTAATGTTTTTAAGTCATAAATGACTCAATTCCAGTAAGTTTTTAACAGCAGCAGAGTTGAAGCATACACATACAGCCATACATGACATTTCAAATGGAATTTTTTTGATAATAATTGAAACTTAATCGCAGTGCCTCTGGTGGCAATCTGGTGTCCCACTAGGGTGGTTCATTTTTAGATGGGAAAAAATTATTTTGTGAATTTCACATCGCATTCCCTCTTATTTGATGAGGTTAGGTATAAAACTGATGCATGAGAAATTTTATGAAAATCCAACAAGAGGAAGGGGTGCCCCAAAGGCCTTAAAGTTGCAATGTTTTTTAAATTTTCGACCATTGTCGCCAATCCGCGGATCTCCATAACTTTGTCAGTATTAGTCATACAGCATTCTAATTGCTATGGTTGGAAGGCTCTCAAAAAGACCTATATTTTGAATACCAACATCAATGGTCTAGGACGATATCTTGACTCCCATTGACTCTTCGGCTTGCACTTTTCTGAATGAAAATGTCGCTGACTGTCTAATCCTATTAAAAAAAGGCTTTTGAGGTTTTTTCACTGATAATTGCTGTGATTCACATTCTTCAAGTTCCAGAAAAAGCAAACAAATTTTTTTTTTAATTTTTGGTCATGGAAAATCCAGATTTATAAGCTTGGAAGTTTTAATGCAAATTTTCGTCGGAATTATTGAAACAATTCATGGAGGGGCTGTTATATTTCATATTTTAACTTCACAAGAATTAAATATAGGACTACATCATTGGTACCAGGAGAATGCTAAGAGTATTTCTTTTCATTTGGTACCACTCATGTTGCCCTGCAATAAATTCTGACGAAGATATTATATGAAATGCAACAGGCCCCATCTCATATTATACGAGTTTTCAACTGACGTTAACATTAAAACTTCATCACTCACATGCCAGGCACTCCCATGGTAAAAATCAAAAAGTTTTTTGTATTTGGTCATTCTGGAACTGTGAGAATGCGAATCACTGTAATTATCATTGAAAAAAATTCCAAAGCCATTTTTTTAACAGGATTAGACAATCTGCATCATTTAATTCTAAAGAGTGCAGGCTGAAGGGCTAATGGGAATCAAGATATCGTCCTAGACCATTGATGTTGGTATGCAAATTGAAGGTCTTTTTGAGAGCTTTCCAACCATGGCAATTAGAATGTTGTATGACTAATACTGACAAAGTTATAGAGAACCGCGGATTGGCGAAAATGGTCGAAAATTAAAAAAACATTGCAACTTAAAGGCCTTTGGGGGACCCCTTCCTCTAGTTGGATTTTCATAAAATTTAAGCTGCATTGTTTTTGCACCATTTCTCACAAAATAGGAGGGTATGCGAATTGATATTGAAAAAAAAAGTTTTTGGACCACCCTAACTGTCCCACTGGAAATTACATGTTGGAGAAAAATAACAAATTCATTTTTGAAACTGCTAAATTTTGACTTTTTTGCTTTTAATTAATTGCTTAATCTGTGAGAGGAGGTTTTACTATTGGTTTTTGATTAAATGCACCAAACATTTTCTAATGGGTTGTTTTATGTGTCACTATTGACTTACAATGTAGCAAAACTGGTCTTGTATTATAGAGGATTATATGTGAAGCCCAGTTATATACTGCTAATGCTAAACAGTGGCTATCTAAATGAAAAATTTATATTTGAATGCACAATTAGTAGAGCATACAGGAACTTGTAGAGTGTACAGTTGCCGTGAAGTTTTATAAAATAGTTCATCAACTTTGAATTAAGAAAAATTGGTCTGAAAATGTTTATGGTGGTCCTTCCAACCTTGCCCCAACTAGGCTTAAACCCCCCCGTGTTAATTACAAACTATATAATTATGCTCTTCAGTGTCTTCAACATATTCTTAGGGTGTGTATGGGTTTGGTGAGACTGTATTGGGAGGCGCTGTCCAAAAAATAGTATTTGAGATTCGCTTTTTTGCTTTGGATTTGCTTGAAAAATTATGAATGAAATTCAGAATCAATGGAAATGATGTTTTTGTCATTTGGTGCTTGCTGGAAAAGTGCAAGGCATAATAAGGTGGGCTTTTAAAAAGTGTGGCTCTCTGTTTTGAGTTTGCTTTTTGGCTAGTTTGCTCCTGGTCAAAGGCAGAAGTTATAATGATCATGTTTTTCAGACAAACACTCAGAATATGACATATCAGAAATCAGTGTTTATATAAACAAATTAAGACTGTAGCTAACCCTTGGATGTTCACAGTAATTTGCCTAGAGCTAGAAAACAGTGCTATGTAAATTTTATAATGTATTCAAAAGATTAATTTTGTGATTTTGTATTTTTTTTCAGAAACGAGAAATGGCGACAAAAGCAATCGAAAGAAAAATCAGCCACATCACCAGTATTACGTCGCCACTTATTATTCGCCCGGGAAAAGCCGATTTAGCTCCTTTACCCGATGAAGAGGAACAGAATGGAGGCGTGAATAAGTAATTTCAAGGTAGACTGATTTATTGTCAATCACTAACAGTTTTCCAATGTATAATGATAATTATGATATTATTGTAGAATTATAGAAAGTACTAACAGCTAAGAGCCTAAGACCAATGATTATGAATTATCAAAGAATAGGCCTACATCAATATTGAGAAAAACATTTAGAAGAAATTATATTTAATATAGAATATAGATCTATAGACTTATAACAGCCATTTTCACAAATTACTATACAAACCAAAGTTATGTTTAAGTATTTTGCCATGGCGTGTTAAACGAAGAACCAAAACATTTTCTCATTGAGGGGCCCAAAACAAAGAACCCTCCCCTCCCTTCGTAATATTGAGATGTATTAAATTATCATGTTCATGTAGTTTACTTAATCTCAAATTCTCAAATATCACAGGGAATCAGTGTACATATTTGCACAAGGTACTCTCTAAGTCATTGCATATATATATTAGGCCTGCCCTGTACATATATGTGTTGCTTCCTTCAAATTGTGTAAAATTAATGAAGCCATACACATACTGCACTAAAATGTACATATTTTCATTATTTTAAACTGCACTGTATGATAAACTTGCAGAATATTTCAACCTATGAAATTTTAAGAAAAGGAAGTCTAGCCAATTGATATGAAATATCTTTGTCAACAATTATTTTTACAATTTGCTGCATATCCAGGATAGGATATATTTAGATAGACATATATAGACTATTCTGTATAATATTTACTATTGCGTCCAAGATAATCTACAGTATATAGGTTATAGAAACATATTACATTATCTGTGGTTGTGAGAATTTAATAGAAGTTGGATAGTGTCTATGCATGAAGAAAGAATGTTAGATCGTCAAGCCAGAGTCATACAACTTTACCTGTCCTTCAGTTGTCCCTACTAGAAATTCAGGGATTCAGGGTGTAGTCCAGAAAACATTGGGAAATGATAAAAAATACTTGAATGTTTGTTTGATGTTGTTTTGTGAGTTACATGAACCTGCATGAATGCTTCGTTATCAAGCTATTTTGTCCTGCAATTTGTTTGAGATGATTCTGTTTTGTGTCATGGTGAACTCGTTATTGGCTCAAAAGACAAAATACTCCTATACTCTCTACAATATGCTGCAAACTTAATGCTTCCAGACATGAGTAATCGTTTCAGTTAAGTGTTTATTTTTTGCATCTATGCAATACATAGTACTTACTATTGTGTTATTTTGTGATGTCTTGGAAAGGCCTGAAAAAAAGTTTTGCAGTATAGCAGATGCAGTCAAGCTACTGAATTTAAATTTTATTTATTTATTTTTGCCATAATTGTTAATGATTTTGTTGTTCAAGAGCTATTAGTTCTCTCTCAGTTCTTGGTTGCCGCAGCAAATTTTATCATGGACTATATTTTACCGGTATGTTTCAGCTTGTTTCACATTTGGATAAGTTTCAAATTTTTTCTTTGTCAATGTCAAAATGATATGTACCAGAGATTGAGATGAACGTTTGGATCACATCAATTAGGCAAATTGAATGTTTTTCATGTGTTCTAATATCTTGTCCCGTTCTGTTCTGAATATTCTTCTGATTTTGATCGGATCCTACTCATGTGTTATTGTCTATTTATTGACATTGTACTTCATTCAACATGTGGTTGTGTATTTTATCATTGTTTATTGTGATCCTTTCCTTTAAGATCAAACACATTTACGGTGTGTGATTCTCTTGGTGCTCTCTTTGGCATGTACTTTTGGTTGTATTTTGTATCGTACTTCGAGTTTACTTCGAGTTCTGTTTATTTTTGGTTCGTTTCAGCTTAATAAGCCTACTTTTGTGTTTTAGCATGACTCGGAAGCCCTAGATTAGCTAATATTATACCTACCAGGGTATATATTAAATAATTTATTTATGCTGCAGTAGGCTATATCGGACTCGTGATTTAGCTGATTTTGTAAGATTCTTTTTTCGTTACTAAATGTATATTTATAATTCTTTAGTTAGCATGATAATCAGGTTTACTAGTTATGGTTAAATGCTTTAGGTTTTTATTACCGTTTTTAGGATTTTACATATCAACTTTGGTGGTTCTAATCTTGCCTGTTTAACAGTATCAGTGTAACAATGCAAATATAATAAATATATTATTATCGCTTTGTAATGCTGTGAGTTTGACCTTCAATAATTTATTTTGTCTTCAAGATCTTCCATGCCCAGTGGCCAGTGTTAACATGTATTTTTATACCAGTTATAAATACTCTGTAAATTGTATAGTAGACCCATAGTAGGCCCATAGTTGGTAGAGGCAAGGGGGGGCGAATAGCCGAATACTGTTTAGTGAAATAAATTTCAGGTAATATTTCATTGTGAATCTCAAAGTATTTGAAATGATGCTGTATCTCTTTCAAAAAATATGCTGCAATTCTCTTGTTTTAGTGGAGAGTTTCAGAGGTGAATGCATATCTCCTCAATATTAAAACTATACAAGTTTTCAACGTCAGTCCTTTATATTTTGAAGTATCGCAAAATTACTTTGCTTAAATGTTATTGTTATTCGTGCTTGCTGTAATTAATGACTGTGACAATCTGTTTATAAGTAAAACATAAGTTAACATTTCTATTGATATCTTATTTTGACAGAATTTTGGAAAGCGAGGGTAGGCCTAAGATTTATTTAGTCGAAAAACCAATGTAGTCAAACTGGTGCTCAGTAGTCTGAAATTTGTGCTATAAAGTAGCTCTAAAGTATTGTCAATGATTAATATAAGTGGGTATTGCTGTGGCATAACCTGTTATATCATAAGAAGAACTATCGGAAAAGTATGATTCACAAAACTAACTAATATCAATTGTACTATTTATAGTGTACGTAGGACAACGTGTACCCACACTCCTAAGTGGAGCTTAGTAGAGCACCAGAGACAGTACATGTAAACACTTGATGTATTGTGTAAAGTAACAATCATTATTTTTCCAACTACAAATATATTCCGATTATTAGTGATTATTAGTGATTCTGCTCCATGGTGAGTCAGATATTAGACCTTTGTGCTATGACTTTCGAACTATAAAATGACTATTGTAAATAAGCCTGATTGAGCTCGTAGTTAGCAAATGCATTGCAGACCATCTTTCTTTTGATCTCTGATACATAAAGTGACCCAAGGCAGTATATTGTATGTTATTGAAAAAATATTTTATTAGGATCGTTATGATCATCGTTATTTATTACATACAATTGATGCAGCTGTAAGATATATCTGGTGTTCAGGAATTTACAAAAATTTTAACATATTACAGCATTTACTGTAAATATGATTGTTGATATGATTGTTGATATGATTGTTGATATGATTGTTGATATAATTGTTGATATAATTGTTAATATAATTGTTATGAAGCATGTTGTATTCTGTTGCCATTTTGTATTAACACTCTTTCTCTGTGGAGTGGTGCGAGTTGAGTCTTCTATATAATTTAATAAATGTTATCTTTTCTCAATTCAAATCAGCTGATTTATTGTTTTTATATCATCATTCAGAAATGAATGATATATAGACAGCTTATCATGTTTCTATTGAATCTTTCATACAGCGAAATAAATGGTTGATGATATTTTGTCAGTACTATGCCCATTTTGAGAGGGAAAAAGGCTGCAGTTTCTTCAATTCAAAAGCCACTGTATTGCACAGAAATTGCATGCACAACAAACACTAAAGTAAAGTTTAAAATTTATGAATACTTGACGGTTACAATACCCGGTATCCAATATCAGGCTTTCCTGTTCAAGACGACAAACATGACAAAATTTTAGTATCATCAATCACGTGACGTTTATCAAATGGCTAGCAGATGGCCAAAATCACAGTGACCATCACGATTGCTGTGGAATCAACTGGCTTGTACACTGGCCAAAATCACATTCAAATCACGTTCTAATCTTGTCAACTGATTGGATTAATTAAGCAATACGAACAATCTCCATCAATGTTATATATGTAATGGAGCCAGAAATTGACATACATGTAGTCACAGGTTTGATTGATGCAAATGCACTGGATTGACTGGAAGAGTGGAAGTGTCAATGAATCAATCGATGATCCCATCATATATCCAAAGGATTCAGTCCTAAACTCATGAGCAGCTTCTTGTTCGAGGCCTGGATTTTCTCTCCAGCACTTTTCCAGTTTCCCTGAGAGCTTGTTAGGAGCATTTCAAGATGGTCCAAGGAATCCTGCAATAACAAAAGAAATGGTTCGATAAGTTTTCATTGTTGATAGCACCTGATATAAATTTTTTTAAATTTTATTCGGTAGAGAAAGAATACAACATCAGGAGGTGAGCTGTCTGGATTCCAGACCAGCATGACACCTAGTGGGGATGGGCACAGCAGAGCTGCTCAAGGCTATCTCCGTTCGATACCACGTGACTTAATCCCTTCACTATTCCCTTCTCAAAAGCAACAGCCCAGGAAGATGTGTTACAGTGTATTTAGGCCTATTACCGTGTGACACTAATCAAATAGGCAGAGGAAATTGATTGAATATTGAATGGGATTGATCAGTACATGTACATGTAGCAGGAAAATCATGGAACCATCACTCTGCTCGACATTCTTGATAAATGGTCACTGCTGTTTTAGGCCTTTTATAATCAAACCAGTTAAGCCTTACCCATATAGGCTGAAAAAGCACATTTCAGGAATTCCGTGGTGAAAAAGCCAGTAAAGAATAATGGACTGTTACAGAACAATGTTGATAAGCTTGCACATATAAGAATCTATTGCTGATTGTATATCTACGCCTACATATATAGCATGTATATAGCAGGCGATGGCATCCAATGCCATTCATATAGCGTACCTTAAACGCAATGTCATAAGTTTGTTCCATAGTTTTGAGGTTGGTCTCCAATTCTGTTATTTGGTTGTCTTTTGCTTCGACTGTTTCACTCATTTCTTTCTTTGTTGAATGGAGTTCTTCTTGGGTTTGTGCTGGAAAAAAAAAAACAATGAAGATATGAGGATTAGGCCTACATCATATTCGTCTTTTTTATTACTATTTACCATTCTAACAAGCAGCTCATAATAAAGCCATCTTTCTGAATTCCTAATTCTCACAAGTCAGAGTCTGTCACTGGTGCAAGGGAGCACGAGAGGCTCTGACGATGTGAGAATGTCAATTCCTATAGCAACTGTAAGCCTAAGAAAAACTATATATATATATATATATTTTACAATCAGTTTTGGATTTCTTTGCCACTTTTCAAGAAAGGTTGCCTATTCAAAATATTCTGGAACGTCAAAAAGGTCTTCTGTTCTTGGGCACGAAACAGGATTCAAAATATTTTAATCTTGGCGAAGGCAGCAGTACCTATGAATGTGAGCAAGAGCAACACCTTTCATCTGTTAGTGTTACCTACCCAGTTGAGACCGAGTTTTCTTCAAATCAATATCAAGTTCTTCTATCCGACTCATGAGGGTGTTCTCCATTTCTTTGTACTGACGAGCCATTCCTGAAAGAGTAAACAGTGATTTGATATTAAATGACAGATGAACAGAGAGGTCAGAGAAGTCTTCTTTTATTAATGTCTAGTCTGTAGGACATATAGCTGGACATAGGTTATAAATTTAGGAGACTCGGGATTGGTGAGGGGTCCTCGCCACATTGATAAAAAATTAATTTTTTATTAAAACAATTGTTATTATAATCAGTGTTCCAGCTAGGATGTGATTTAGGCATATGCTTTTCTGGAAGTGAGGGCCCCTTTAAAAAAAACAACTTTTAATCCAAAGAGAGCATGGCGGACAAGGGTTGGGCATGGGGCGACGTCATGCTCAAATGGCCCAGCTGGAACACTGTTAATTGGCCCCCGTTTTTTAAGAGAATTTAATTAGCCAGGGCCTAGTTAGGCAGATCTACAGACATTAAGGATATTTACCACTGTGCACTTGTTTGTGGTCGGACTCCTGCTGCTCCAAAGATTTCTCGGCTGTCTTCATTCTTTCCTTCCATTCTTCTTCCGCTGTTTGTGAACGCCTTGTTAATTGCTTTCGGAGAGCTGCCGTTAAAGAATAGATTAATATGAACTTTTAGTAGATTCCAAAATTTTAGTAACCTCACTGCCAGTTGCTGGGACAGACTTGCAAATTCAAAGGGGGAAGATCCAGAATTATTTAAAATTTTAAGAAAAAAAATTTGCGCAATTTTAAAGTCACCCTTCTCTCATCTGTCTTTGAATAAGGCCACACATAATTGATCTTTAGCTTCTCGGATCCTCTCAAGGCACTTTTTCTAGGGTCGGTCGATAGGACAGAAGAAAAAAAAGTTAACAATTTTTTTTTTATAATGTCAAAAAAAAATTTTTTTTTTCCCATCGGCAGTAAATCTATTGTGTTGGCGGGTCCACGAAGCTAAGAATCAATTATGTGTGGCCTAACAGTCTTCCTGTCTAGGCCAATATCAAGGGAGGTAGGGCCTATGGCAATTAACGCAAGATTGTGCGTCATAGGCAATCGTTCCCATTACCCTAAATTGATGCCATAAGATTCATTCTGGACAAAGACTTACAAATTCTGGACACATTCAAAATAAGTAAGCAGCATTGGCTGAGCATACCCAGGTGGTCTTTCATGGCTTCCATCTCCTCCAGCGTCTTCTTGTATTTGTCTTCCGTCGTGAGTTCCCCATCTGCATCAAAATTATTTAAATAGATTAGAAAATACATTGTAAATTGTGAAAAAAGCCCTAATATAGCCAATCCAATTTTTATAAGCACATAACTTAAAAATCTAAGCATAGCCGATATAAAACATGAACACTTTATAGTTGTATCTGAGCAACGTCGTCCAATGTGAACTCCTTTAACGGACAATTGAGGAGGGGGGTTTGTTAATTGGGGGGGGGGGGTTGTGAATTTGTGCTAGTGGGCCTGAAGCTAAATTTTGGGCCCGATTTATTCATATGTCACGAAACATACAAAGCCTATCCCCCGCAGCGTGGCTACTCTTCTGACTGCCGCCATATAAACCCCCACCCCTGCCCCCCCCCCCCCCAAAATTTAAAAAAAAGGGAAAACTGGGAGTGCGTAGTTTCAAGACTACTTCTGGCTACATAAATATGTTGTTGAGTTTGTCACATCAAACTTATTTTGACTTTGTCAGACCAAGATTTCCTTATCAGTAAAACTTATCATTACTTAATAACTTATGCCAAAAATTCACAAGAAAAACTTTGAAAAATGAAACTGAACTTTGTCTACCAACCTGCAGCCTTGCTCTTTTTCTTCTTTCCCCCTTTATTTTTCTTTGGAGGCATTTTTGCAGGCTGTCACTTCTTTCTGAGGCTTCCCTCACTCAAAATAGAAGTTTTTTCTATCACCAATCTTGATGTTTACAAAGCCACCATGTTGTTGTCAAGTACGCGACTTTAGTACAGGTGAAGAACACCAGAGGACAGTAAATTCAGAAAGTCAGAACAGGTGCCCCCTGGTGTGACACAACTTTAGCTCAGAAAAATTATTCAGGGGAGTATTTTGGAATGAAGGGGGGGGGGGTTGATTCTAAGGCTGTCACTGTGCAATAAATTCATAAATATATATTTTAAATTTCTCCAATTAGGCGTACGTAAAATTAAATGCGACAAATTGTCATACTTTAGTGGGAGAAAGAGACATGCACTCTCAGTCTCTCACACTATAAAGAAATCAATAACTGGATTTGTTAGATTAAAACTGATCAATAACTGAAATTCAATGCCCAGTAGATTATCGTGTAAATTCTTGGCATAAGACTAATACTAATTTTTGGCAGGTATTCCTTGATCAGTCCTTGGCAACTTATTAGATTAATGTACATGGGATTAATTCAACAGTTTAACATTGCCATTAAAGACGAGGCGGCATCTTCTAAGATTTATCTGTTACAACCAGGCAAATACTTGACTAACAAACAGGTATGTTTCAAAATATTTATAATTTAATAACTATAAAGTTTTATGCATACCTTAAAGGTTCAACTGTAGCAGATATACATATTTTTTAATATTTTTGTAATTTATATAATCATATTAGGAGAGTTCAAATTATATCTTTTAAAAATATTATAATGTTCAAAAGCCTGCAAAATGTATTGTAATTTTGAAGACTTAGTGTAATTATATATATAATTTTTCATAAAAAATACATATTTTTACTTTCAAATTTCTCAATTTTCCGCAGCATGGAGGAGGAATTGTCTAACATGGCTTTGCCACGAAGATACACAATTCGCGACAGAGGATTTTATGTTGATGGAGAAATTTACTTTGAGATGGAAGAAGGTACTGTACAAAATAGTTTTGAAACAATTTTCCGTATTGAAATTAGTAATTTACCTGAGAAGTTTCACATTAATTTTGGACACAAGCAATTAAATTATCAGTTGCTTGTGGCCAGGGTAAGCCCTATTACTGGCAGGGTTAAACCAGTCTTCAATCAAACAACCCGTTTCAGAGAAGTTTTTCTTGCCGGAATGCTCTGTATCCTATTTTATTAGTTTATACTACATGTGAATAACTGCATTCCTTCTTTTTTTTTCATAAAATTTCCTTTTACTATAGGCTTAGATGAACATGAAGTTGCAGATTTACTGGAAAGGCTTGCGAAACCAACGACATCTAAAAGCGCAAAATTATACCCAAGATCGAATCCATCCTCCCCCGCATTAAAGGTGAAACCAACAAAAGAATTTTTATATTTTCAATGTTTTATTCAGAAGATTAAGTATGTGTATGTATATCACAAATGACAACAACAAATTTGATCATAAGGTATATTTAAAACAGGGCTTTGATTATTTATAAAAATTTAACTTGAACTGTCAATAAAATCATTTTAATATCAATGCAAAATTCACCAATTTAATACATAATTTCACTTCTTGCAAATTTTACAGTTACTACTAGAATCGGACAAACCACCATTTGGCAAAGTATCGGCGAGCAAAGTGAAGAAGATTGTGGACAGATTATCAAAACCAACATTTTCAAGCAACCTCCAGTCGACGAGTGCTGATGCCCCTCTCCAAGATTTGACCCCTCCGTACTACTGGAACCCTAAAGTGGCGCCGCCAGTGACGGTTGGCAGCATCCCCCAATCAGCCCAAGCACAAAAGCCTTGCAAAAAATGAATGAACTGTTGCACTATAGACACTTTAAAATTTTAAAATCAATATCACTGATGATGTAGGGGTCTCTCCAGCTGCTTCCCACAGCTGGGATCAGACAGGGACTCAAGGAGTGCGGAGTAGCGGCTATTTAAGATACAGCAATAGCTACAGCAGTGCCCCCAACTAGCCTCTGGCGAGATCTCCACATAATATAAACTTTGTATGTATGTTGGATAATTGTCTTCTTTCCAAATGTATTAAATGTTTCATGTCTTTCAAAGAACAATATGTAAATCTATGACTTTGATTTAGTGCCAAATTATTTTTATAAGGCGTATACTTTATATAATCACAAACATTTTGTCCTCCAAAAATGTTTAACATATATAGCAAGAAAGGCATAAAGGGCAAGAAAAGCAGTGTATCATCATAACATATCTAACTAATACATTAAGAAATCTCAGATGGTAAAATATACAAATTCAAAATCATATGCACCGACATAATAATAAAATATAGCAGCATAGTCAAGATGTCAAAGCTCATGAGAAATAGCAGATATATAGGCTGCCAAAACTCCCAAAAAAGCACATTATTTTCTCAATTGCACTGATGGTGAAAATGTCATTGAGAAACAAACATGGTCTGTTAATCCAGCGAGCTCTGTCACAGCATTAAAGGATGACACAGTCTGAAATTTAAAATTAAATTGTTTCATTAATAAATTGTGATATATTTACAGCATAAATTTGTCAAAAGGGAGTATTGTGCATTAATATTTAATAGCATATTAAATACATGACTGTATATTTTGCAATAATTATTTGTGATTCTTAAAAGCTAAATTTGTTTTTATTTTGTGTAAGTTTTATGTGACATAAAAACTTTTTATATTTAAAGAAATTTATCTATTTTTATTTTTTTAATAAAAATTAAAAGAATTATCATTTAATTGTCAACCTATCCATCACTTTCATTTGCTGCAATGTCCTGTTGGGTTATATTCATGATTTTGTAACTGCCTAAACATGAGCCTGAAAGTCCATATCTCTCAAAACTGCCACTTATATTTCAGAGGTACATGTAGGCTTGCAATTTATACCACTTTGTGGTGTCCTCTGGAGGGAAAGTATATTTTAGTTTGGGTAAATCATGACATGCCACTATGTTGTACTAGACTTGGTCAAACTTACCAAAGGGTAATCCCGATTGTGGAGCAGATAATCCACTCTTCGTTTTCCACTTTTATCAGTGACGTAAACTTCTCCCATTTTGTCAACAGGGGGCATTAGTCTAGGGAGGTCGGAAGTGGCTTTTAAGATGTCTGCGTCCAAAATATACCATGTGCGCAGCTCAGGGGTCAATAAGGCGTATCTTAATCCCTCTGGACTCTGAACCAGTTGGTCGTGTAGGGGCCTATGTCGCATCTCGGAACCTGCAATGTTCAAATCAAAAATAAATTGATCTGTTTTATACTTAAATTTAAAAATATACAATACCTAGGCCCACAAAGTATCATATTTGCAATGCAAATATATAAAATTTAATATGTCAGTCAATGAAACTTATTCTGATTCTCAGGAAATCAAGCTGAGCCAGTTAACCGTGAGAGCAGCAAAAGTATGTTTTTGGCTGAGTGCAATAAATTAATTGAATTTTTTTATTTATAATTTTTAAAAAAAGAAGAAATTGGTAAGTTGAGGGCGTTGGGACTCTTCGAAGGAACAAGTGCTGTTGATGAGGAACAAAATGTCACAAATGTCTAAATTATAAAAAATTTATAAAATTTTACAACATATAATTTTTTTTTAATTCTCCCAAATTTTTTTTCCCACATTTTTCCCCCAACTTTCCAAATTTATCTTTCGGGTACTGGCGGTGCCATCTTCATTCTATGTCAATGCACAGTAGACCTTAAGTAATAACCCTTACCCACTGTCCAACACTTATCACGTCCCGGAGCCGCTCGGCAAACATCAACATATTCCTCAAAGATTGGATGAGTCCTCTCCATTTGGTCTGCTGCAAAATAAAACAAGATACAAATAGTTTTAGTCTTGAATTATACATAGCTCAGTGGCGTCAGTTCCTTTGGGGCTGGTGGGGCAGATGCTCCACCATTTTTTTGCCCAAAAAGGGTAAAAAAAAAGAGCTTCCATAACTCTGCTATGCCCTTTCAAAATAAAACAAGATACAAATAGTTTTAGTCTTGAATTATACATAGCTCAGTGGCGTCAGTTCCTTTGGGGCTGGTGGGGCAGATGCCCCACCATTTTTTTGCCCAAAAAGGGTAAAAAAAAGATCTTCCATAACTCTGCTATGCCCTTTCAAAAAATTTAAAAAAGTTGTCAATGCCCCACCACTTTATTTTGAAAATGACGCCACCGACATAACCCACACATTAGTGGCATTAGCAGCAATTGAGACAGGTAGTACATCAGGACTGGCAGTGGCCTCTCAGTTACTCTGATCAATCCACTCACTTTACTCACCAATCTTAGATATTCCCCTCAGAATATTGGGTAGGCACTAGGCAGTAGGATAAACGGATTTCATGAGGTTTTCTCATTGTGTCAGAACTATTAAAGGGCCTTTGACCAGAACTCAGCATCATGCTTTTCATTATAGTGATAGTGAGAGGAGGTCTAATTGAATCTCATTATATTATTCAAAATATTCTCAATTTAATCTCAAAATTGGTATTTACCAGGTGACATATTGTCCAAATTGAAGTCTCCCCCGACAATGTCGAATAATACAACATCATCTTGCTTGGAGGTTAAGGTCCTCATAGTTGTGCACGCAGCTCGGATCTGTAGTAATTGCGCCCAGTGGACAGGGCTGTCTCCTAGAAAGAAGAAGAAATTTTCCATCATGTTAAATGGAAGTCATGAGGTTTCCGAAGTTGTAACCAGTCAAAAGTTACTTATTTAGAAAGGATCATACCATCTAACGAAGTCAAGACTTTCTTGTTCTGGAGACTGGCACAGGATGTCATGGTTGGTGACATCATACAAATCATGTGACCCAATCATGTTGGCAGACGACATTGGGGATAACTTAAATTGTCGTTTTGATTATAATTGGTCAATAACTGATCACTTGCCAAATTGAAAGCATTTTTTCTTCAGCAAGTATTTAAAACAATTGTTCTTGCAACTTGATCAACCAGTTTGTACCTTGATAAGGCTGGAGATGGGTGTTGGCCAGATATCCAACTAAATTGCTGCCAGTGGGGCTCCTTCCCAAATGGATCTGAAATTTTATGTAGGCCCATTCGTAATCATACTTGAATAAAAACGTTATAATATTGCCCTTGTTAAGAAACGATTATCTTCTGCAATTCTTGGAAAATAGTCTTGGAAACAAGTCTTTTATCATAGTCGACTTGAGGAACATATTAGCCTTAATCACAAATTAAAGAGAACAGTTTTTCAGTTATAAATTACCTTAGCTTGTAAGATTCCTAAACTTGAGACCCTGGCGTATCCATCCTTGTGTTTAAAAACATCAAAATTGACATGCGTAATTGGGAACTTGGAGGCAATAAGTAATCCGCTACTGAGAAACCAGAAGTTGTTAAATAATCCATCATGGCGGGGATCATAAATTATGTAGGGGTATCTCCTATGAAGAGATTTCACTAAAGCTTTGGAAGCTGTGTAGTCAAATACTTCTTGAAGAAGTATGAAGTCTAGTACTGGAAACTGACACAAGATGTCATGGTTGATGACATCATACATGTCATGTGACCCAAGTGAGTTAAGCATTATGTTAGCAGACGACAATTTAGCAGACATATCATTGAGATGGCCATTTTGTGAGCAATAATCCGAATTAATTTGAACAAGAATCCGCGGATTCAAAAGCAGAGCTTGGCATTTCTGCAGGAGCAGCCTTTAAAATGCACTCCGACCTTTAATTGGGCATGAAGGGCTGGTGAAAACTGAGGTTTACCAAACCGCCAGAATTTTACCAGCCCGTCTTATTTTATGAGTTTTGCATTATTTGGCAACATTTTTGGCAATGAAAAGAAATCCCTTTTTGCCAGGGCCCGCCCCGGAGGTGCACGCGATTCTCGGATTGGGGGCGTCCTCTATACTAACTTTATTTTAGCCAAATTCAAGAAGATCATCTGGGGGGGGGCACATGTCTAATATGGGGGGGGGGAGTATGTGCCCACCCCCCATGGCCCTGCCCTTACAAAATCATGAGCAACTAACATGGTGTTTGGAGAATTGGTGTAAATAAGACAATTTTTATGCAAATTTGATGAAATTTTGGATTTCAGCAGCTCACATGTTCTACTACTGAGGGCAATAGTTTTGGTAGAATTTTCACAAAGATCGGCAAGTTAAAAATTACTTATAAATTAGAAAAATGCAGAAAAAAATTAAGAAACAGCAATTAGCCTGGCTTTGGTGTGTGATGTCACCGGTGACATCACTAAAATTACCTATGACATCATAAACGTGTCCTGCACTGTCTTCCACTATGTAGAGTGTTTCACCTCGACAGTCATATAATCACTTGCCAGTCGCATGCTACCACTCGGCAATAAACACTAGCCCTGGCTTTGAATCCATGGATTCATGTTACAATATAGTATAGGCCTATTACAAGTCATTTAAGTCCGAAGACATCTGCTATGGTTACTACAGACATCAAACAATTTTCTCCACAGAATCAGTAGGGTTGAAGACTTGTGGTTGCAATTTATTATTTGATGTTGCTTAAATCGCAAATGGCAGCAAAATCTGACAGGTCAACATGCAACAAGCTACTGCAACAGTGAAATTTAATTGTCACATTGAGTCTGGTGAATCAAATATCTTCTATACTATTTTAATGATGGCTTCCAGAGTTTATCTTGATACATCCAGAGTTTATGTCAATTACTATTCAATGCCTGGCCTTATCAGTTTTTCTGTGCCTTTTTTTTGTGGCCTTCAAGGCAGAACTCTACACTTTTAAGGCCAAACCACTCCTCTGAATGTCCTAATCAATTATGATCAGTTTGGACCTGATTCATATACAATACACAAGAGGGCAGCACCTGCAAGCTCTCTGCCAGTTACAAATCACATGATCAAGTCACATGACTGAACCTGGTGAGGAAGCTGGATCCTGGATTGGCCAATCAGCACACAGAATATTACAACCTAGTAATTTCCAACTTTCTGATTGGTCTAGAATTGTCCCACCAATTGTTATTGCCCATATATGGCCCATTCATAAGATGTGCAGTGATTGTAAAAAAAATGATTCAGTAACCACACAATACTGCATCAAGAGAGTTTTTTGAAGCTAGAGAACTAGAAATTACCTGCTTATTAGGGTTCTTGAATTTGGAGATGCTACACACCAGGAATGGCATGAATTTGAGAAAAAGGTGAGTTGGTCATTCATGAAAAATTGTCCAGTTCCCTTTTGTCTTGACCAACTGTAAAAAGCAGAGCGATTACTCGCTCTGCTTAATAAAATCCATTGAGTCTTTTAAATGAAGCACCTTTTGATCAATACCAAGAGGAATATCCTCCCCCAAGTTGACACTGACATCATGACTGTCATTATCAGGAAAACGATTCATTCCGGAAAGAATGTCTCCAATTCTTTTTGCCCTGAACTCTGATTTGGTTTGGTTATTGAGACGGCAAATAAAATCAGAATGTAAGCAAGTGTTAATT
Source organism: Platynereis dumerilii (assembly GCA_026936325.1). Lineage (NCBI taxonomy): Eukaryota > Metazoa > Annelida > Polychaeta > Phyllodocida > Nereididae > Platynereis > Platynereis dumerilii. The sequence continues at coordinate 97,790,030 of JAPTHN010000003.1, forward strand.
GTTGCTATGGAGAACAAGTCTTCGGAAAAACCATTAAAATAATTTATTTTATCAGAATCACGTATTAAGCGTGAAAAAGTGAAAGTCTTTTTATTGTTCAAGACTAAAATCCAAAGCAAACCACTGATGAAACCAAAAGGCGCAAACGCTATCACAAAAACCAGACGTACCGGAAAAAGAAGGAAACAGAAAAGTAGACGGTGCAGAGGGTGCTGTAACTCTTCGGTTGTGGAGACAAATAAAGACAACAGGTTGTCCAGACGTTTAAAATAAAAGGAAACCAGCCAATTTGCCGATATACGCAACATGGTGAACTTGTGATGAAATTGTCTGAAAAGAAAGTGAACAAGAAAATTGAAGAGCTCTGTAGGCTACTCAATGTTAATATCATAATATCAATATCAATACTGGTCTATGACTAAGGATAAAAAATTAGACAAATAAATTATTCAAAATTGCAGACAATATACCTTTTATAGTAGATCCATACCTTGAACTGAAACTGTTGGCACACAACTGCAGTTTCAGTATTGCCTACATTCAACTTGATAAACATGTGCATGCATCCTGGTATAAAATTTGAAGTTGAATACTTGAAATGCACAATTCAGAATGAATGGCAGTTATATCAGTTACCACGTGGTGCATGTTGTGTCTGAACAGGTATTCAAGTGGCAAATTCATAAATGCAAAAAAAATCGACCTACTTCCAGTGCAACTCTACGCTTCCATGCTTGCTGCTGGTTGAATGTTCAAGTGCCTACAGCAGTTGTTTTTGCCCTCATGAATGCTATTATTAGACTGGCCAGCCAGGGCCCTCATTGAGCTCTGAGCTGTCCATCCAGGGGCGGAGTTGGTGATGGTGAAAGGGGTACATTTCTATCTAGCTGTTTGTAGTGCTAAAGTAATAAATGTAATAAAAAAAATATCAGTATAGCTTTCAACAAATGGAGTGTTGTTACTGAGCTGATTAATTTTAAAAGGAAATTTGTTGGTACACTGGGGTTTTTGCACCAATTAAATATTTTTTTTTGCAAAGTGCAAAACACAGTGCAATGATTTCCGAGATTTTTTTTTTTTTAAATATTTAATATAGTTGTTCCCCCTCTTTTTTTATTTATACAGAATGCATTTTAAAGTGATATTATAGCCTTACAATTGATTGTCTTTAAAATGTGTCTTTTCGGAACTCCAGATGGTGAGCGCCTTCATGCTTTGACATTTTAATTAGAACGGCACCAAGGTAAACAGTTTAAAAAAACTAGGACTACATAATATGTGCTCTTTTGTGCATTTGAGTCAGGGAGAGCACTGCTAAGTATTCAATTAAGTGGCCTTGGGAACACTGATTTATCCTTTTTCTTTTCAATTTTTTCGTCCCAACAAATTTAATAAAAAATATTCCCAATTTTTTTCCCAATTCCCCCCCCCCGAATTTTTTCCTATATTTTTAAAAATAGGCCTATGCATCCAGATTCCGGAAGGGGCTAGTATGTTCCACAGTCCAAAAAATGATGGCAAATGAATGGACAAGTCCAACTTCCGAGCAAAGATTATCCCTTTTTAAAAGAATATAGAAATTCGTAATTTTCGAAATTTGTAAGAATTATAAATGCTTGGATTTTTAAGTTAAATTTTCCCCTGAAGCTCTCTGACAGGCAGTTGATACAGTGGGGTCAAGCCGCACGGCTTCGAATCCGGACTCGAGCCAGGTTTGAAAAAGAATATAATAGGCCTATACTGTGAAAAATCGCAACATGCGGGTTACATGGGCCTTGGCCTGAATATCTTTATCAGGCGGATCCAGTGTCCTACTTCAAGCTAAGATAATCCCGAGCTAGAGCTGCAGAGGATCTCACTGGACCCCCCTCCCCCCCATCAAAATTCCTGGATCCGCCCCTGAGTATAGGACCCTGTCTTGGTGCTGGCTGCATGTTAGCTTGTAAAAAAAAATAAAGTTTTTCATAATTTATTTGGGGAGAGCTTTGATTGCCTTCAATGCACGTGGGGGGGGGGGGGCTGCTCATGAGCTTGATCACAAGTGAGGATCCAAGCAGGAAAAATGGCGGGAAAATGCTGCTGATGTAAGCTTGCCTGTGATTGGCTAAAAGTTCCCGCCTTTACCGACGGAGCAGAAGAGGCAAATGTTGTCGTGTTGTGAGCCGGAGTGGTGAAAATATCATCAAATATGGGCTTATACGAGGAGTCTGAGGATAATGCGGAAAAGAGGTTTGAAGAACTGTGCCTTGACTTGAATTTGGACAATAATTCGAAGGAGGAAGCATGGCAGGCGTACGAGAGAATCAGCCAAAACTATACTTTAGAGGTTTGTACAAACAAATCCGCCATGTTGGTTTTTCTTGCCAATACACATCGACATTTAAATCGGTGAAATTACGAATGAAATCTATGTAATATCTGGACGATCGTGGATATTTAGGTGACTTATGGCCTGTATTTGTAAATTTTCAGGGAGACAGCCTGCACTGGCTTGCTTGTGCCTTGTATGTAGCATGCAGGCAAAGTGTGCCAACAGTGAGGGGAGAGGAGACAGAGGGGAATTGTGTTTCTTTGACAAGGCTGCTTCGTTCCTCAAAACTGTCGTAAGTAATCAATTTATGAGTCTGAAATGATCTCAGTGTTGTTGGCTTATCTTAAGCTTGCCCTAATTATTGCATGTCTGCATTGGTTTTGCCCTCTTTCCTGCTGATGTCAGCATAAATTTCAGAGCATAATTTTGAGGGAGTGTCCAATTAGTATTACTAACATTAGCAACACTCAATACTATGACAATAGTCCGTACACACCTTAATTTTGCATCGGAGTCACTGCGGTATGTAGTTTAAAAGTTATTGCTGCAAGAGGACCTCTTCTGGAACAGCACTCGGATCTGCCGAGTTTGTAAAATCATGTTCCTTCCTGGATGACTGGGGAATTGTGGATGACGCCCAGATTTTTATGTCATACCGTTAGTTAGATAGCTAGAAAACTGACAAAATGCGTCCGTCCGCAGTCATTTTACGGCATTGGCGGGCCTGCAGCATCAAATATTTTCTTCAAAATGCTACTTTTCATCTCAGTGGTCTAGGGGAGTCTGGCCCCCCTGGATCCACCACTGCAATGATTGCCCATGACTAATAGAGCTTAGAGGCTCTATTTGTGTTTTAGATCCCCACCCCCCAGATCCGCTCCTGCAATGATTATCCATGATAGAGGCTCTATTTGTTTGGCAGAATCCCAAATCGCAATGAAAGTCAGTGCCACAGAAAGTTGTTATATTTCCTGTAAAAATCTTGCGTGATTAAGCTGCATATATGTTAAAATTTCGTTGTTTCACTATCCGTACAGGCTGTTGAATTTCTTCAACAAGATGAAAAAATGGGCAGATATGGCAAATTTACCCCAGGAATTCCGTGACAAGGTGGACAGATTGGAAAGAAACTTTGCTGTGTCAACTGTCATTTTCAAGAAATTTGACCCTATTTACAAGGATATATTCCGGGACCCTGGATTGGACGCTCCAAGGCCCCCTAGGGGTAGAAAGCAAAAGTAAGTTTAAATTGTTTTCTTCTAATTGGACTTCAATGTTTCTTGATGTTAATTCTGTATACATGACAAGTACATAATATCAATTGAAGATCTGTGGATGTTAGCGCATCATAATAAGTTGAGGAGGTAACCTTCAAGCACAGAGGAATATTCCTCTGTGCTTTAAGAGGTAAAATTTGCAGTCAGGGAAATTATCGCCAGCTGATGACAATCAATGTCCTCAGCCCCACATGACAATCACCTTAGCACTGTCATCACCCTCCCATGACACTCTCAAAGTGTCATGGCCTAGCCATGACTTTGGCAGTGCTCAAAATCATCTTTGACTGGCTATTTAAAAAGAACTACTGCAACTATCACTTCCAAACTTGGTATAAAGTTGTATCACAGTGTCAACTAACTCTATGGATTTTGGCAGACCTATCCATTACATAATGAGGAAAAGAACCCGAAGGCTCCAGAGAAATTAGGGAATTGTCATCAGCTGCTGATGACTTTGCAGTATTTTGTGAAATTGGATAGAATTAAGTCCCGCAACTGACATGCTGCTGTGTGGTGAGGATGGCTGCAAAGAGATCAGACTTTCTTCTGAGACCCAACTGATCAACCCCACACACTCAATCATCCTGTCAGGGCCATGACTTGGCTGGAATTGCAATTGTCCTCATATGCTGGTAATTTCCCTGACTGATTTGGGAGGAGTGCTGTCAGTCTCGAAACGTAATTCTTAAGTAGCATGGATAATGTTGCCCACATTCTGATAAAATGGTTGATGTTACCAAAAGAGTAAGGCCAATGGTCACCATATTCAGGGCTAGAAAAAATGTGAATTTATAGGCAATTTCATAAAGAACGACAAAATTTCCAACGAATGGACGCAAATCAAGCGACTAATTCCAAGTAAAAAAAATTGGACCTTTATTAAAAAATTTTTTTTTTTTTGAAAATTTACAGCCAATGACATTCTCGAATTCTGTACTTTTTCCTGGCATGACCATATTAATGTCACTTTGAATCTATTGAGCACTGCGTTCACTTCAATATTATCATTACAACTGGCGAGACGGATTGTAACTTTGATTGCTGCATGTCATTTCAGGCGATTGCCATGTTCGTCTTCAGAAGTGTTCGCATTTTGTTGGACCATGTTTGTACAAGTGAAAGGTATGTAATTATTATACTGCAAACTATTAATATCTCTTTAGGCCAGACATAATTGATCTTTAGCTTCTCACTTTTCCTGGGGTTAGTCGGTAGGACAAAAAAAGTAACCTCATTTTGTTATTGTGTCAATTTAACAAAAATTGTGGGTGAACTTCTGTTGTTGTTTATTTTTTCCGTAGACAGAAAATGTGTTGGGTTTGTCGATCCAAGAAGCTAATATTTAATCATATGTGATATTTTGAATAGATTTGATGGATATTGGCTGTCATAATTTTCAATATTTATTAACAGCCATTTCTTATTAATATTATTAAATGACCAGGATGCATGAACAACCGTTTGAAAATGTAGATTTAGAATTTGGTGGTTAAGAATACACTAGTTGTGGTTTAATGATTGCCAGTAATCTACTGCCGGTTGTCATTGCATTCTGTTATTGTGCCGTGTATTGCATTCTGTTAATATTGTGCCCTGTCTTATCTCTGTCCTGTCAATACCACAGCCAACAAATTCAATACCCAGAGCCCTTTTCAATATGGTATTACTGTTACTGCTCAATTGGGCTGTCCACTAATACCCATTTAATACCCCAGTTATGGTAATGGGTGTTATGTAACATGATAACAATATCAATAAGTTACTTTCACCCTTGTTAGAATACCCCTCCTCCCATTGATATGCTATTATGATGATGCCATTGATGAATGATATTGTTGGCCATATAGTCATTATAGTGGCTTTGTAGGTGTCATAATTGTGGGAAAACCCCGTATTATGCAACATTGCAATGCCCTGATAATGAAATGATACAATTGTTATTCATGGTGATGATAGGTTGGGGTGTGAAGCAATTTTTGTGATGGCAAATATTGCATCAGTTAATAAATTGAAATCCAGATAACAATTGAAAAGTGGTAAATTGTATCATTACTCACATCTTTAATATGTGTATTCACCCCTTTGCTTATTTTGGGGCTTTATACCATAAGTAAGGCATTAGTTAATTGTCCCAAGGGACCCTGCCCTTGATGCACTCACTCTGGACATCGTGTGCACAAGTTCAAACTTCAAAGCATTGATGTAATTCTTAATCTGCTTGTTCCATGAAAAGATAATGCAATTACACAAGTCTTATTTGTCCTAAGAAGCCTTGATGTTCTGGTGTTAGTGAAAAATTTAATCTAGACCGGTAGAGGGAGGGGGAACTTGTCAAATATTTTAAACATATTTATTTTACTACTTTTGCTAAGATTTAACTGTCTGGAAATTGCACTAGCACTAGTACTTGGAAGTACTAGTTTGACTCTCATTGGCTGGAGAATTCTGGAGAATTCTCTAGCCTTTTTAATAATGAGTTTTGGGGGTGTGGTCGATATTTGGAGGTGTGGCGCATAATGACAGGTATGCATTTTTGGCCATCATGCGTTGAGTTTGTGTTTGTGGTAATTGCTGGTTAGAAGCAATCTTAGTTGGCTAATTTGACAGCATTAGGCAAGGTGTAATGGGTTGACAGTTGTTCGGTTGAAACTGTGGCAGTACTTAAACATTTTTAATTTTTGGGGGTGTGGCCATTTAGAGCCAATGAGAATGAGGGACTTGGTGGGAGTGGCCATTTCAGCCAATAGGGAGACATGTAGAATGCAAGGCCTGGGGGGGGGAGGACACATCCAGGGGGGTACTTGCAGAAATTATTTTTTTTGCTAGTTATACTTCTAGGCTGGGGGTCACCTCGGAGGGAGGTAATTTTAAAAATTTTAGATTTTAAAAGTCCCGAGGGGGGTCACCTCGGGGGGGTACTCGCAAAAAAAAAATTTTCTGCCTGTTATATTGCCAGACTTGGGTCACCCCGGGGGAGGTATTAAATTTTATATTCTATACAAGGCCCCGGGGGGGGGTCACATCCGGGGGGGTACTCGCAGAAATTTTTTTTTTTTGCTAGTGATATCTCTAGGCTTGGGGTCAGAGGGAGGTAATTTAGAAATTTTTAGATTTTACAAGTCCCGAGGGGGGTCACCTCGGGGGGGGGGGTTACTCTAAAAAAAAAAAAATTTTCTGCCTGTTATATTGCCAGGCTGGGGTCAACGCGGGGGAGGTATTAAATTCTATATTCTGTGCAAGGCCCCGGGGGGGGGGGGAGGACACATCCAGGGGGGTACTTGCAGAAATTATTTTTTTTGCTAGTTATACTTCTAGGCTGGGGGTCACCTCGGAGGGAGGTAATTTTAAAAATTTTAGATTTTAAAAGTCCCGAGGGGGGTCACCTCGGGGGGGGGGGGTACTCGCAAAAAAAAAATTTTCTGCCTGTTATATTGCCAGACTTGGGTCACCTCGGGGGAGGTATTAAATTTTAAATTCTATACAAGGCCCGGGGGGGGTCACATCCGGGGGGGGTACTCGCAGAAATTTTTTTTTTTGCTAGTGATATCTCTAGGCTTGGGGTCACCTCTGAGGGAGGTAATTTAAAAATTTTTAGATTTTACAAGTCCTGAGGGGGGTCACCTCGGGGGGGGGTACTCGCAAAAAAAAAAAATTTCTGTCTGTTATATTGCCAGGCTGGGGTCACCTCGGGGGAGGTATTAAGTTCTATATTCTGTGCAAGGCCCGAGGGGGGGGAGGACATTTCCAGGGGGGTACTTGCAGAAATAATTTTTTTTGCTGGTTATATTTCTAGGCTAGGGGTCACCTCGGAGGGTGGTAATTAAAAAATTTTGGATTTTACAAGTCCCGAGGGGGTCACCTCGGGGAGGATACTTGCAAAAAAAAAATTTTTTTTCTACTAGATATATTTGTCGGCTGGGGTCACCTCGGGGGGGGGGAGCTTGCAGAAATTTTTTTTTTTGCTAGTTATGTTTCTAGGTTGGTCACCTCGGAGGGAGGTAATTAAAAAATTTAGGATTTTACAAGTCCCGAGGGGGGTCACCTCGGGGGGGGGATTACTCGCAAAAAAGAAAAGAAGTTTATTTCTGCTAGATAGGCTGGCGTCACCTCGGGAGGTATTAAATTTTATATTCTATACAAGGCCCGGGGGGGAGTCACATCCGGGGGGGGTACTTGCAGAAATTTTTATTTTTGCTAGTTATATTTCTAGGCTGGGGCTCTCCTCGGAAGGAGGTAATTTTAAAATTTTATATTTTACAAGTCCGGGGGGGGGGGTCACGTCCGGGCGTGTCCTCGCAAAAAAAAATTTTTTTTGCCAGTTTTGCTAGTTATATATGCTAGGGGTGAAAGCAGAAGAATGAGTAGCCTACCTGTCAAGACAACTGAGATAGCGTGCATTTTAGCAGCCATCTTTCTCATTCCTGGACTGCCAAATGTGACCTTAATATTTCACTTAAGAGTTATAAAATTTGGTTCAGGTGTACGCCTGTGGGTATTGATTGGGAACATGACGATAAATTCAAGATGTAGGCCTTTCTGGCAGCCATCTTTTGTCATTCTTGAACTGTCCATTTGTGACCTTAATATTCCGCTTATTTTAGAGTTATGAAATTTGGTACAAGTATTCCACATTATGAATTTGTCGGCCCATAGCTCTATATGGGCAGCGACTCTGTTAGACACTAGTGTCTGCTGTCACGCTCTACTTAAACACTTGCGCAATGCTCACTGCAGCAAGTTGCACCTATACTTCATTGCTATACCCTCACGTCAAGAGAATCTAGTTCACGCAGACATCACCCTACTATACCTCAACCTCCAGTTCCACTGTTCCTACACTCATATTTTTTGCCTCAGACGCTCTCGCATGCTGCAAATCACACCTTCTACTTTCCCATAGGATTAACCAGCCATTGTATCCGAGGATGCTTGTTTTAGTTTTTACTCCAATGGACTTCTACCAAACGCTATTTTACTTCATTCAAGTATTCAACAGTTCTATTTATCTTTTCTATTAGATTTTCTCTTAGTACAGTTATACTTATGTACTTCCAGCCATGCATAGATTCCAGGAGGGTCAAAACTAATAAGGCCCACAGTGTGTTAGTCTTCTAAATCTTATTAAGGGCTATTCCATTTGGGGGATGGGCGTTGGTTGGTTTACATTTTTGACCCCTTACATGCACTAAATACACATCTTTTACCCACCCTACATGCATCAATCAAATAAAAATTTCATTATTACAATGCGTAAGGCTTCATGGAGTGAGAGTGCACCCCCCATACATCTAAATTGAATTTCTCGGGTCCTCTACATACATCTAAATAGATTTCTTTGCCATCCCCCAAACATCTGAATCGAATTGTTGCCCCCCCCCCCCCATCCATCTTACAAAAAATCAACCGCACGACCCCGCCCCCCCCCCCCCCCTATTAAATGGAATAGCCCTTAATGGAAAGATGGCTGTTCTTTTGAATATTTTCTTTGCTTTTGATTGGTTGCAGGAAACTTCCCTGCGATCAGCGACGACCTCGTCAACTCGTACCACCTGCTCCTCTGCTGCATCGACTGGTTCTACGGCAACGCCCTCCACAGCACCCGCGACCTCCTCAATCCCGAGTTCGAGGGGTTACCAGAGAACTTCTCCCAGTACAAACCCGGCACGGACGTCCCCTGTATTATCAACTTGCTGTGTAGCAAGCACGAGGGGTTAGTCATTGAGGCCAAGGGCATCAAGGAACACTGGTGGAAGCCTTACATCAAGAAGTTATTCGACCGAAAGGTAGATATCTAAATATTGGAATAAGTATTGAGAACACAATTTTCAAGCAGTGCTTTTCCTAGCCATTAGGCCACACATAATTGATCTTTAGCTTCTTGGATCCTCTCAAGGCACTTTTTCTAGGGTCGGTCGGTAGGCCAAAAAAAAAGTTTTATAATGTCAAAAAAAAGAAAAACATTTTTTTTCCATTGGCAGGAAATCTATTGTGTCGGCGGGTCCGCGAAGCTAAGAATCAATTATGTGTGGCCTTAGCCACATTAGCATTGGCTAATGTGTCCTCCATGTGGCTAATGAAAGATTCATATATTTGCATGCAAATTAGCCACACATCTATGCATTTCACTAAAAATTGGCCTTTGTGGCTAATTGCATTTTGGTCCTTGGAAAAGCACTGAATAATTCTGTACATCAAATTAACCCCTCAACATGATAATATCATACTTACCAAACTTTTATTGCCGCATATTAATTAATTTCGACGTTGCCTCTTGTATAGTAAAAGAGGAGGGAGTTTTGCTCACGGGGAGCTCTCTGATTCAGATTGGAGGATCCGAGGTTCGATTTAAGCTCTAGACAGGTCACTTGGACCCATATTGAATGCAGTTTCAATCATCCTTTGTCCTACTGTCCTAATTAGCCGATCTGAGTGCATAAATACAGAACGTAAAGCCTCAATAGTCTATATGTCGAACGTTGCAGTACTATGTAATGCATTTTGTGGTTTCTTGCAGGTGCTAAAGGGCAAAGGGGAAAACATGACCGGCATATTGGACATATCATGGTTCGAGGGTAATGTGTAAGTATTTTCAATCTGTATTGTCTCTTAATTGAAGTTTTTGTCTAAATTTTTGATTTATGAACCAATATTATGTCAAGAGGGTAAAAAATTACCTTATTAATGTATTTTAGTAGAATTTGCACAGAATGTATGAAGCAGATTTTTATTAGCGGGAAGTGCTTGTCTTAGAGATATCCTCCCTCTTTAATCTTTACTTTTAACAAACTGTTTTAGATAGGCAGGAATGATATTTCTAGAGTCCTGTCGGAACTGAATTACTGTCTAATCAGTTCATAACTGTAGGAACAGCAAGTCACTCAGGGTTTCCAGCTGTAACTGTTATCTTTAAAAATGTACTTCTTCTTTGTAATTGCATAAATATCAGCATTATAAATTGACGTTTTTTCTTGCTGACTTTTCAGAAAGAGCATTAACAACGCGTACGAGACTTACGTTTTGTCAGTGGGGGACTTTGACGAACGGATATTTCTTGGCGAGGATGCGGATATGGAGATTGGTACTCCAGCTAAAAACCAGTCGGACGCAGAACTGGCCACCAAGATGATGATGAAGAGGGAGATGGCCACTGCTGTCGAGGTGAGCATAGATTGATGGATGGATAGATAGATAGACAAATAGCACCCGGGTTTATTGATTAGATGATACAGAGAGAACTTTGGGAGTCCTCAACATGTTGAGGTGTTATTGCACAATCCCCACCGGACAGGGAAAGGGTGAAATTAGATTCCCTGCAGGTTTTATATGGTAAATGCGGGGAAAAAGCCTTTCGTTTTAAGCAGAAACCTGTGTAATTAGACTAGCAGTAGCTAGTCTCTTGTATTACTAGGCGTCATCCAGATCCGAGTCTGCCTTCTCCATGGCAACAGAATCGAGGCATGGCATGAGGCATTTCCAACGGTCGTTTTTATGAATGAAAACCACTGTTACATACCCCAGATTACTTGTCAAACCTTACCATGCATCTTTATCTCTTCAAATAAGCGTAAAAATATTGTAATCCAGTCACATAAACCCTGTATTTAAGCTGCATAATTTGCAGTGCCCTGTCGCCCGCTCGGACCTCTTGCTGCCACTGGCCATGCGCGCATAAATTATAGATCGAGGAAGACGTTTTAAAAGAAGCTACTTGCGTGGATGGAGTGGATGACAATAAATGCTATATTTCCCAGTAACATGAAAGTGACAGCGTAGAATGACATGAGAGATAGGAAATGAGAATGCTACGACTTGAATGACATAATCTTTTAAGGATATGGCAGCGTATACATGGAAAATACAGGCCTATTACGGTGATCAACAATATAGATCTAGCGTTGTCAATGGATCCAGTGGTTTTGCATTGCCCACTTGAAGTGGGGCCACTTCACGGATGATTTCTAAAGAATCCACAAGTTTCACAGCCCATGCAATGGTGGTAATATGTTCTAATAATCCTTAGCAACAATATTGAATTGTCAAGGCATTGAAAATCGGCGTAAAATCGCTTTATTATCCCAGTATTGTCAGACTTGCAATTTGACAGGGCTCCGTAGTCATGTTTTTGCCACGAAGTGCCCGGATGTTGAAAAGTATGCATAAATTATAGGTCAAATCAGGTCACATGACCCATTAAGGATACCGTATTATGACTGCTTCTTGTAGTTTTGGAGTGGTGCCTATATAGGCCCTACACACTATTAACATCTTGGAATTAATAAATGTCCCAATCTCTTATCATAATCATTATTGAAGCCACATCAATTGATCGATTGATAGTTACTAAATTTCCTGCTAGGTGGCCACTATGGTTGACCTAATGTCTTGGGCCAAAAATGGGGAGGGTATCTTCTGTCAACCTTCCAGCATTGCCAAGTGTACCCTCTGCAGGTCAAGCATCAATGTAGCAGTGAAGGGGAATTGAATAGGCCTATCAATATTTCTTGTCCAGTTTTAAGAAAATACATTAAATTTTGTTCCATCCAAAAAGTCCTGAAAATTATTTATGGTGCTTGTCTTTTATTTAAATATCAATCATTGTGCTGGATAACAGACACAGACAGCTACACAGACATCATGGTCCAAATTTACTTGATTGGATTACTGGGATTGGATAGTAAAGGGGGGGGACCATTTATCATCCAGGGCTGGGAGTTTTTTTTTTTAACGATAAATTTCTTGCTCAGTTTTTGGTGATAAATAAGTGGCCAATCTTGAAATAAATAAATGCTGCCCCCCCAAAAAAAAAAATTAAGGAATGAATATTCAGGGACTTAACGTGCTTCAAATAAATAAATACTAGCCCCATTGGAGCAGGGGGAGGGTTGGTCTAATGGTAGCGCACTGGGCTGCCAATCGCTGGGTCCCGGGTTCGAATCCACCTCTTGCCAGGTCACCTGGGCCTATGTTGGACAGCTGTTTCAATCATCCTTCACCTCATTGCTGTGCCCTTCTGTCTAATTAGCCTACCAAGTTCATAAATACAGGATGTACAGCCCCAATCATCCACCATCCCCATTGGATGACCGGGACTAGACCTTTGGATCAATCCAATTTGGATCATTGGGATTTCACCATGCATCGGCCAGGTTATCCAATTAATTGCATCCAATTAATCAATTCTTCCTTTTCCAACTGATACCTAGTACTACGCCTATAGATACCATACAAAAAATCGCTGCCGGCCCCGCTGCTAGTCTAGCACATTTTCAATTGCCCCATCTAGTTTATAGTTATTGGTTTTCGATTAGTGGCGATGACATGATTATATAAGGCTGAATAACGCCAGGGAAAACATCCAGTGAAGCAGGGAAAATGTAGGGAATTTGCTTGTGAAATTTCGATAGGTACCCTGTATTGCTGGTATCTGTGCTAATCCTTGGGAATTGTCCGCCTGATGACAGTGGTCTGTGTGTTTTGAATCGTTTACATCACATTAGAGATCGCTTTTGCTCTTGTCATTGATGGATCTACTTTGCTATGATTTGACAGTGTTTTACTGCTCGGAAATGTTGTAATCCTCAGAATGGGTGTGGGACATTTTCCTGAATCAGGGGAGTACAGACCAGCAGTATTTCTTGGAAGTTGAAACTTACCTAATTTTTTGCATTTCTTCCTTTCATCCAGCCTGGAAGCCTTGTGAAACAGACGCCGTTGACAGGAAGACACTACTTGAGGGAGAAGGAGACTCCCGTCACGCCCGTCTCAACAGCTACGCAAAGTGTCAGCAAATTGCAGTCTTTGTTATCAGGGAGGAAGACATGTCCCAGCGAAGAGCTCCAAGAGATCTTCAAGTAAGTACTTTTGCCGAATTTAAATACCTCCTGTATTTCAATCTTTCTTGCTCTCAAGCTAATTCAGCAGCTGTCAGAGGCTGATGTTATGAAAGGATTAAGCAGTGAGTAAGGCAAGATGTATTGCATTTTAGCTTCTGATTAACCGACCCAACAGATTTTCTACCTTTCGAAGAAAAGAAAAATTGAGCTTAACCACAATTTTTGTCAATGAAATGAAAATTTATTTTGCATGTTTGTTTTTTTTTTCGTCCCACTGACTGACCCTAAAAAAATTACGTCGAGAAAATCTGAGAAGCTAAAGATCAATTAGGACTGGCCTAAAATAATGTGAATGTTACAGATTTGAGAAATTTGACAAGGCATTTACAAAGTTATTGTAATCTTCCGTGTTATTTTCAGGCAATGTTCGAAGGATCCTGAGGAAGATATTGTCAACAGGGTAAAAGAAATGGGAGACATTTTCTGCTCAGCTTTTGCTCAGGTGAGTGTTAGCAAATATTTTTGATTTTAGTTGTGACTATTTGTCTGTATAATTTTCCACAAGTAGCAGTTACTCTGCTAACCAACCACTCAGTAAAAATACTGTTATTGTTAACCACAGTGGCAATTTTTAGTGAGGTGTGCACATGTGTGGCTAAAGCTGCGACTGAAATGTGCAATTTTGCCAAAAGGCAGACATATAATAAATAAAAGTGTGCCTAGATGGCTTAGAAAAGTGCTTAAAACTACTTTAAAGTTGAAATTATACGTTTGCAATGGTAAAATAAAATAGTTCTTAGGCCTAAGTACGGTCACTAAAAATTGCCACTGTGGTTAGATTTTATCTTAGATTATTTGTCAAATGATCTATCTGCTTATCGCAAACAGTATAGCTGCAATAATGTACTTGTGAAATGCATTGAAAATTGGAGAAAAGCACTCGATAATAATTGTCATGTTGGTTGTGTATTAATAGATCTTTCAAAAGCTTTTGACAGTTTACCGCATGGGCTTCTAATAGCAAAGTTACATGCCTATGGTGTCTCGTTAGAAGCCTGCTCATTCATTATGAGCTACCTAAAGAACCGAAGGCAAGCTGTAAAGTTAGGTAATATTAGAAGCGAATGGCTAAATCTAAAAACAGGTGTTCCTCAGGGATCAATCATGGGTCCTCTTCTATTTAACATATTTATCAATGATTTCATATTTGAGCTCAAGAAAACATGTGATGTATATAACTATGCTGATGATAATACTTTATCATATTCTCATAAGGATAAATTAAAGGTAAAAGACACACTTGAGAAAGCTGCTGAAACAGCCATCACTTGGTTTCAAGTAAATTACATGAAGGCTAATCCTTCAAAGTTTCAGGCAATATGCTTCAGCAGAAACAATACTGAAATTGAATTCAATGTTGATGTGAACACTATCAAATCAGAAAGTGTAGTGAAACTGTTAGGCATACATATAGACAATAAGTTAAACTTCAATCATCATTTATCACTAATCTGCAAAAAGGCTGCGAGGCAAATAAATGCTCTTCAAAGATTATGTAAATATGTTGACTATAAAGGACGACTAAGGATTTATGAGGCATTCATAGCTTCAAATTTCGTTTATAGTGGACCAGCCAAGACATGATTCTGAACTGGTAGAGGCATTTTTTGTTAATGCAAGGAAACCATTCCAGTTAGATAGGTCATAGGTTTGAGAAAAAGATTAGGGTGGATGCCACCGTCACATTTGCATATTAATGTTAATTGGAGCTCGTTAAGGTCAAAACGGGGAAATTTCAGGTTTTTACCAATTTTTCAATGTTAAAATAAATTCAATTGAACTTTTGAAGACAGAATTGATAGCTGAAGGTCAAAATTGATATTTAAGCAACAAACAAAATTATTTGTTAAGATAAAACTCATAATTAATGCTTTAATTAAGGTTTTTAGGTCATTTCTAGGTCATTTACGTTTAACTTAAAACGCAACCTTTTTTTAAATGTCAGACGAATATTTAGCAAAGCAAAATGACAACATGGATTCAGTTATGTGTTTTTAATTCCAAATCACAAAAAACATTAACACAATCATAAGTGATTTAAAGGTAATTAGTTAATTAAAAGCATACAAAACACTGTAGTGGACCGGCCAATACATGATTCTGTACTGTTAGAGGCATTTCTTGTTAATGGAAGGAATCTACATATGCCAGTTTAATAGGTAATAGGTTAGAGAAAAGGACTAAGGTGGATGCCACTTCCAGATTTGAATTTTAAAGGTTAATTAGAGGTCGTTAAGGTCAAAACAAAGAAAATGGTGATTTTTCAGCAAAAATTGAAAATAAAATTAATCAAAATGACCTAAAGTCACTAAATAGCACAAGCTTAGGCCAGAACTATACCTCAAAGTATTGAACTTTGCTATTTGATGCTTAATTAATGCACTTTACCCATAACGATGTATTTTAAAAGGACACATAATGATTGGCTTACTCCAAAAAGCATCCTTTTTTTTCCAGTTCAAATATCCTGATAAATTTTCTTGCCGAATGCCTGCTTAATTAGTATGTATTGAACATCTGCCTTTTCCTAGAGTAAAGCTATCTATACCAATTAGTAAGTCCTATAATTATTATTAATTGACTCATGGCAAACTTAACTTTGCACTCACTGAAGTTGCCAAAGTCAACAATTGATATTTTGGATGCTCCCTGACTAACAGGCCAAAGTAATTATTGTTGGTTGTTGTTGACCAAACTGATTAATTAGAGTTTTTTTTTCATTCAATATTGATAATGTTACAGTTGCAGATAAAAGGTTTAAACCTAGAAATGACAGTTTTCCCAAAACATGGATTTGAGGCGGACTCCTCAGCCAAAGATTTAGTTGGGAAAATTAGAGAGGTCCCTCTGCACCCACGTGAATAGTTAATGGGACCAAGTTATTTTGGTACCCTAATAATGGCAGGTTGGGAATGAGTTATCGAGTGATCAAGAAAGGTGGAATTGAAAAAACGTGACAGAGTTTCGTGTTTCAGAGGAGATTTTTGACACTGACAGCAACATTTATTTAGCGTTTGGAGGGTTGACAGTTGTAGTAACATGAAAACGAAGTTGCCAAATGAAAACTGTCATTATGGGCTATCCATCCATATCAATTTTGGTGTGTTAAGAATGCCTAATATAGTGATTAGGATAGGTGGGATTGAAAATACATTGGAGAATTTTGTGCTTCGAGGGAGATTTTTGACACTGACTGCAACATTTATTTAGCGTTTGGAGGGTTGACAGTTGTAGTAACAAGGAACCAAGGTGCCAAATGAAGGCTTACATCAAGGGCTATTTATCCACATCCATTTTGTTGGGTTAGAAAGGAGTTATATGGTGATTAGGGCAGGCGGAATTGAAAATACATGGGAGAATTTTGTGTTTCCGAGGAGATTGTTTACACTGACCGCAACATTTATTTAGCATTAGGAGGGTTGAAAACTGTAGTAACAAGGAAACCAATGTGCCAAAATGCAAGCTTACATCAAGGGCTATTTATCCATATCCATTTTAATGGGTTAGGAATGAGTTATATGGTGATTAGGACAGGCGGAATTGAAAAAATATGGGAGAATTTTGTGTTTCCGAGGAAATTTTTGACACTGACCATAACATTTATTTAGCTTTTAGAGGGTTGTAAGTTGTAGTAACAAGGAACTGAGGTGCCAAATGAAGGCTTACATCAAGGGCTATTTATCCATATCCATGTTGATGGATTAGGAATGAGTTATATGTTGATTAGGGCAGGCGGAATTGAAAATACATTGGAGAGTTTTGTGTTTCCGAGGAGATTTTAACACCGACCGCAACATTTATTTAGCTTTTGGAGGGTTGAAAACTGTAGTAATAAGGAAACCAATGTGCCAAAATGCAAGCTTACATCAAGGGCTATTTATCCATATCCATTTTAATGGGTTAGGAATGAGTTATATGATGATTAGGACAGAGGGAATTGAAAATACAATTTTGTGTTGCCAGGGAGATTTTCGACACTGACCATAACATTTATTTAGCTTTTAGAGGGTTGTAAGTTGTAGTAACAAGGAACTGAGGTGCCAAATGAAGGCTTACATCAAGGGCTATTTATCCACATCCATTTTGTTGGGTTAGAAAGGAGTTATATGGTGATTAGGGCAGGCGGAATTGAAAATACATGGGAGAATTTTGTGTTTCCGAGGAGATTGTTTACACTGACCGCAACATTTATTTAGCATTTGGAGGGTTGAAAACTGTAGTAACAAGGAAACCAATGTGCCAAAATGCAAGCTTACATCAAGGGCTATTTATCCATATCCATTTTAATGGGTTAGGAATGAGTTATATGGTGATTAGGACAGGCGGAATTGAAAAAACATGGGAGAATTTTGTGTTTCTGGGGATATTTTCGACACTGACAGTAACATTTATTTAGCATTTAGAGGGTTGTAAGTTGTAGTAACAAGGAAAATAAGGTGTCAAATGAAAACTGACTTCAATGGTTATCCATCCACATATTTTTTGGTTGGTTAGGAATGAGTTATCTCGTGATTGTCATGGGATCTCTAGATTGGCAAGATGAGAAAAAACTTTTTTTTCCATTTTCTTAATGTGAATATTAATGATGCTGGTAGGACAATAAATTTGAATTGTTAAGGATAATGATATCAAAATTAACATGATATAATTCCATAAAAAAAATGTGTATAACAGTCCCATTGAACAATGAATCATTACGACTGTCAACATAGTAGTTGAACAGCCATATCATTTTCCAGGCTTTTGCAATTGTTGATCGTCTTCTAAGCTTGTACGCATGGGGATCCCATACATTGTAGTACATATAAATCTTGTAATTTTCATAAAAACTATGGCAAAAACACATAAGATCACATATAAATACATTGTAGTGCCTAAACCAAGTAACTGATTAAATTTCAGTGATTTTCCTTCCTCGTGATACATGGACTGCTTGACGACCTTTGCTAATTGCAAAACACTAATTATTGCCTAATTAATGATTTAAAGGGAACTGTTGTGGTCATAAGTGTGAAAGACCAACCCCTCTGATCCTTTTAAGCTATTCTGTGTACCATTGGCAACATTAACACTACTGAAAGAGAAAAAACATGAATTTTCAGTAATTTTGCCTAAATGACCTTTAACGACCCCTAATTGACCCTAAAATTAAAAATTGACGCTGGCATCCACCCCTACCTTTAATCTCTTCCCCCATAGCCCACTTCTACCATAGTTGCCAAGTATTAACAAGAAATGCCGGAAAAAATTTTTCTAGGGGCTTTTTTGGACTTTGGCTGGTCCACTATTATTGTTCAATTGCCTATCAGACATACACTGCAGGTCATGATAGAAAAATTGAGAAACTTAACGAAAGAGCATTAAGACTTGTTTGCAATGACTATAAGAGTACATATAATGACCTACTCATTAAAACGGGTAAAAAGATGCTACATGTAACCTGTAAAAATAACTTAGTAGAGTTTGTTTTCAAAATACTTCACGGCCTAGCTCCACCTTTAGAAAGTTCATTTTTTGAGAAAAAAGTTTCTCCATATAATATGCGGGACAATGACAAACTCATCAAACCCACTTTTAACACAGTTCAGTATGGTAAAAGGTCGATTAGTTATCAAGGTCCCTCGTTATGGAATATTCTGCCCTCTCACTTGAAATGTTCAGATGATATAGGATCATTCAAGTCTGACTTGAGGAGAAATAACTATTTCAATCAATGTGAATGTGGATCATGTTTACTATGTCTCAGAAATTCTCTGTAATTCTTGACCGTCATGATAAGAATAATTTTATTCTGTAACATGTCAAAGTAAGAACATAACTGTAAATTAATTTCACTCATCATTTTCATCTGTATATAACTTCATCGATTCACCTTGTTCTGTTATTTTAACTTGTCGGTAAAAAGCTTATTGCTTGTGTTTATTGTTTTATTGTCACCACCGACGTTAAATAAAGTTTTACCTTACCTTACCTTACCTTACCTTTCTTCTTTATCTTACAGCCTTCGGAGGACCACCCAGGAAATGCTGACTTTGCAAAGAAAAGATTACAGCTCGGAGAATCACTTTACTACAAGGCATTGGAGAACATTATGTGTTCGGAGAGAAAGAGGAAGCAGAGCAGTGATAAGCCTGTGGACTTTAGTGTAAGTTGCTTTCACAAGGAAATAAGTATTTTGATGGATTGCTAGAAATATTGTACAAATATTGGATGGGAAGGAGTCCAATATAGAGTATAATTGGATGAAGAAAAGTTATATTGGATGAGGCGCAGGCTGTTGACTTCAGTGTGAGTTGCATTGCAGGGAAATAAGGACTTTAGTGAATCGGTAAAAGTCTAATGATTGTTGGGGCGGGGGGAGGATTGGTCTAGTGGTAGCGTGCTGGGCTGCCAATGGCTGCGTCCAGGGTTCGCATCCATCTCTTGCTAGGTCACCTTGGCCTATGTTGGGTTTTGTATAATAATTGGTTTTAAAGTTGTCTTTTACACTACTGGTAATCACATTATAATTGAAGTTGGCATTCGCATTCTCTTTTCAGGGTTTACTTGAACAGGACACCTTCCACAAGTCCCTCTTTGCCTGTGCTTTAGAAGTTGTGCTGTTTTCCTACAATTCCCAAAGGTGAGACCCTTAAAATGGCTGCTATATATTTACTGTATTTCCTCTAATAGAAGCTTGGTCTCAATTAAGGGCCCATGCTAAAATATTAATCGCCTTTCTCAATTACACGCCTGATCAGCTACTATGCACATCCCTAATTGAATGCCTTGCATGCTTGCCCAGGTGTTTCCATGCAAGGTTGACATGCATGTGTAGTTCTGCCTATCATAGCAAGGTTTGCATATCTAGATGATTTATTGGTATCTTGTTTAAAACAATAGACGCCTGCCTCATATAAATGTAAACACTGGAGTAATGATCGTCTTGAAACAAACGCCAGGGCTTTTAAACGATGAAATACGGTATACACTAAACTAATGTCGCAGTACTATGTCCCATAACTGCCATGTTCTTATTCCTCTTGATTTGTCTTCTCCCCCCAGAACATTCCCTTGGGCAATGGAGATCTTTGACCTGAGTCCGTACCATTTCTACAAAGTCATCGAATTGATCATCCGGGCGGAAGATGCTCTTTCCAGAGATGTTGTTAAACATTTGAATCATGTAAGTACCATTTCTAACAATCAAATACTGTCATTATAACTGTCGAGACTGATACTCCAAGGTTTCTCAAATTCCAGGCCTTGTAAAGCCTTTAAAAAATTGTGTTTTGCAAGAAAAGCCTTGAAAACCCTTGAATTTAGTTCCTGCTAATAAAAAATTAGTTAACAGCTGAGTATTTGGCGATTTCTTGTGACAGTCAGCCAGTAGAAATATTTCGATGTTCAGAAAAAAATGGTTGTCTACCTTGTTTTGTTTAAGTTTGCTGAAAGATTGGCCTTGATTTGGGAAATTTCGCACTGGAAAATCCTGGAATTTGGCTTCAAAAATCCTGCAGACACCCTGCTCTCTATGTCGCTCTTTTTAGTAATCGTTTTACCTTAGGCTGAGCTGCTTGTTTTGTGAAATAGAGTTAAAAGTGTAAAATGATTTTTGTCTTTCAGATTGAAGAAATCATTCTTGAGTGTGAGGCCTTCAAGTACAACTCTCACCTCTGGGAGGCCATTAAACAGAATGGAGGAATCATTCCCAAATGTGACGAAGTCTCCCTGCCCAGTATGATGGAGAAAGATTCCAGTCAAAATGACGGACTCCAGTCCCCGTTATTGCATCCCGCAGTGAAGAGAATCGCTGGGGTGTCATCGGGGGAGAGGAGGATTGTCGCTCGAAAAGGTAGGAAGATATTCATTGACTGAATATTCAATATTGTATCTTGCTGTAAGGTCGACTTAAATTGAATGCATACAGTTGCTCTTGAAAGTACACCCCTCATTGATCTACCTTTGAATTTATGTTTAAAATGTCTTGTACGGTAATGACAATAACAGCACTGATATTGAATGCATCATCGATAGGGATGGACACCGTTTGCCAAATTCGATATGATACTTGCCGTCGATACGTGTTTTGGGTTCGTATAGCGATCCACAAATTCAGCCCGATCCGCAATTTAGTGCATTTTCGGCAAAATCCGCAAGGCGAAACCAATATTTTGGTCCGGATTTTCAGCAGTCCGTCGTGGGTTGCAACCTGGGCGAAGGTCCGTTAATGTTTTTTTTTTCGCATTTCTTGGCGAAATAAAGTCGTTTTGACCTGTTTACATGGAAATTAAGCATGTGGAGGGCAGGATTGCATCGAACCGAAAGTGTTCATCATCGATTTCGGTTATCAGACCGCCAGAAAGAACCGGTATGATCGATATACCGTGAACCGGTGTCCATTAGGGTGGGACTGGCGCCCCTCATTTTGGAAGTCTTAGGCGGATCAAGCCTGACTTTTTTTTGCAGGTGAGGTTGGTGTATGGGAGTATGTGTGCAAAATTTCAGCTCATTCTATTAATATTTAGAGGTGGCACATTTCACTTGAAGTTTATAATGTAAATCCCCATTGGCGAGCCCTGAAAAAAGGAGAAAAAAGCATGATTTTCCAAAAATGAGACTTCAAATCGCTATTTTTCGACCATGCAAAAACCATGGGGGAGGGTTTTGGGAGGGCAGTTCAGAACCGACATCCATTTTGCTATAATATGTATAGGTAGGCCACTATAAGGTTGGAAAATCTCTAAATTTAGGCGTTTTCGCGTCATTTTCGTCATATTGGGCTCTACATTGTGCAGAGATGAGAAGTGGGAAATGCATAATTATGCCAGATTTATACTGCCCTCCCAAAATCCTCCCCCATGGTTTTTGAATGGTCGAAAAATATCGATTTTAAGTCTCATTTTTGGAAAATCATGCTTTTTTCTCCTTTTTTCAGGGCTCGCCAATGGGGATTTACATTATAAACTTCAAGTAAAAAGTGCCACCTGTAAATTTTAATAGAATGAGCTGAAATTTTACACACATACTCTCACACACCAACCTCACCTGCAAAAAAAAGTCAGGTTTGATCCGCAAACATTGGGGCATTAGTCCCACCCTAGTGTCCATCCCTAGTCATCGATAAGATGTTTGCGATGTAACAACAATAAATGTGTCTTACTGATTCTGCTAGCATGGCCAATGGACAATTAGCACAGTAGTATCATCCTGGGCTGCCTATGGCTGGATTCGGGTTCAAATCCAGCTTTTTGTCTGGTCACTCGGGCCTATGCTGGACAGCTGTTTCAAATCACCCTTCGCCTCATTGCCCTGTCCTCCTCTTTCGCGATTAGCCTACCAAGTGCACAAATACAGGACGCAAAGCCCCGATCATCGTTCTGGCCATTCATCAACTGATATCTCTAAAAAGCCCAATCAGTTGCTGGTGAGACATAAAACGCCCAACTCACTCACTTTCCTGTTTCTTCTTTCAGACATCCTCCAATCTCCGACCGGTCCTTCTGCGGCCGACCGCTTCATCTCTCCCTCCCCTGGAAGTTGCAAGCGTCGTTTATTTACCTCCGGGCCCGTCCAAGGTGGCTCGACAGTCGTGTCTAATTCCAGTACGTCCAGTGAAAGTGGGGCTTCTGGGTCGACCTCCTCCTCGTCCTCTCAGCAGGTCACCTTCTATCAGCAAGCCCAGACTGAGGACGGAACAAAGGTAGGATTCTTGGCAGGCTTCAATTTGCCCTCGCTCTGTTAGGCCAGACAAATTGATCTTTAGCTTCTCGGATCTCCTCAAGGCACTTTTTCGAAGGTTATTCTTTGGGATGAGGGAAAAAACCCCTTGAAATCTCAATATTTTTTAAGTCAATTTAATAAAAATAGTTTAAGCCCTTTTTTTTTGCAGGCAGAAAATCTGTCATGTCAGTCGATCCTAGAAGCTAAAAATCAAATGTTTGGCCTGAGATGTGTTAAAATGACGGATAAATATCCTTGCACATGCATAATCAAGCTTGTGATACTTTACTTCATGAGGGATATGCGCACCGGAAGAAGAAGAAAATACTAAAATGTGCAATATTTCTGATCTTTTAAATTTTGGGCAGTGCACTGGACATTGATTTAATTTTGCACCCTCATGAATCTATGCCTCTCATAAATCAATGCCCTGATAACTACACTATGCCATTTGCTTCTGAATTACTGACTCGTATCTGTTGTTTTACTTTTAAAACTGATTGTTTCTGGTTTCCAATGCGATGACGTCATGCTATCTCTTTGACGTGCCTTAACTTGTCTAACTATCTATCTATATATAGATCTATCAATCACTTCACTTATGATTTCTCTACCAATGCATGGTGCGTTTCATTCATGCCTACAGCAAAGTATGTGACTAATAATATAGTTCTTAACTTTTCCCCCAGGTGCTAATTCCGGTGCAAATCCTCTCACCAGGGGGCTCCTTCGTAGTCCAGAGCCCCAACAAGGGCAGTTCGGCCGTGAATGCTGCTGCTGGTTCAGTGGTGTCCACCAACTCTGCCTCCTCTGCCGCTAGTGTCAACAAGCCCAAGAAGACTGGCTCGCTGGCCCTATTCTTTAGAAAGGTTAGTATTTTTTAAAACTTACATGACATTCCAGTAAGAACATAAAAATATCAGACAAGCCATCAATCAAAGCTCCAAGTTGTAACAGGAGCTGAACTACAAGGCAAAATGTCACGGTGTGGGACGTTCTCACATGACATTTTTTTTGCAGCTTAACTCCTGTTGCACTTGAAACTGTTGTTGATGGCTTGTCTGATACTCCTATTACCTGGTCTTATCGCTGTTTAACAGTGCAATAGCTGAGGTGTTTTGGTAGCTACACAAGCTGTTATTTAAAGTGTTAAATCTGTAAATCAGACTTCACGGAATTGCGCTACTGTAGCGTTACTCCCATTTTTAATTTTGGTTGACGTGATGCTCTGTAAATAATAATTTTATCCAATCGCTGAGTCCAGAATTTGATGCCGGCTTTAGCTGGGTCACTTGGACCTATGTTGGACAGCCCTTTCAATCATCCTACTCCTCACTGCTGTTTCCTCCTGTCATGATTATCCTGTTGTTCCTGATGCTTTTGATTCAAGACAAATTCCCAATCAATGTAATCATCTTTGGCATTCTTTGCATCTATTCAGTGGGGAGGGTAAGCTCAGTAGTAGCATGTTGGGCTGCGAATCTCTGGGTCCCAGGTTCGAATACAGCTCTTGCCCGGTCACCTTTGTTCGACTGCTGTTTCAGTCATCCTGCTCCTCATTGCCATGTCCTCCTCCTGTCCTAATATGCCTACTTTGTACATAAATACAGGATGTGAAGCCCCAATTATCCATCCAACCTATACATCTGCTTTCCAATACATGTACAAATTGTATACTTTCCTTTATTCCAGGTCTATCATCTAGCCAGCGTGAGACTGCGACTTTTATGCGAGATGCTGGAGATAGACAATGAACTGAGGAGTAAGATCTGGACGTGTTTCGAACACACGTTAGTCTCGTATTCGGACATGTTCATCGACCGCCACCTTGACCAGCTGCTCATGTGTGCCGTGTATGTGATGGCAAAAGTGTCCTCCAAAGACCGCTCCTTCCAGGACATCATGAAGTGCTACAGACTCCAGCCCCAAGCTCGCAGCCATGTAAGATATCATTTTGGTACAGAAAAAAAGAGTTTTTACGGACAACAAAGCATCGATTTAGGGTTCCCACGCCTACGGGGGAGTCAGAAAGCTGGGAAATTTGGGTTGTGCTTTCCCAATAAGCTGAGAAAATGCAATACTCTCACCAAGAAACTGGGAAAATATGTTGATTTCTTCACGTCGTATTTTTTCAAGTGATATTATGCGGACCAATTATGGTCCGCATAATTTGGTACAAATCATTTGCTTGTTTTGACAATTTCGCGGACTGAAAATTGTGTTGGGAGAAATTACATATTCTGAAAATGATTTGCTGATTTGGAGTTGTTTTCCTTTCAGGTATACCGCAGTGTGCTTCTGACCAGTAGGCGGCGTCGCATGTCAGGTGATAGTGACAAGGACACGAGTCGGTCTAATTCTCCCACCCAGCCCGCTGATGATAAGAAAGGAAAGAGTATGTTGTCAATTTTGTCTTTGTTTTTTTGTGTCATTGTGCTGTTTTACCATAGTCGGCCATGTGGAAGGCTAAAATTTTGTCAATAAGGGTGCTCATAGTCTTTGTTTATTGAGGAAGATTTATATGTTTAAAATTGTTTTCTAACTTTTTCAAATGGTCTGAGATTAATAAAAAATGAAAATTAGGTCTTGAGTCATAGTTTACAAGTTTTGCGATTTAATACCAGAACTTCACTTATAAATACCTGAAAGTAATCTTATTTTCTGTCTTGGCTGAGATATAAGATTCTAAGTGGCTGGGATATAATACTGTTTTTGATGTTATATATATGTAGTTGTTGACAGGGACTAATCCTGTTCGGTTCTTTCTCACAGAAAATATTCGTTCATCGAGCACCCTCCCTGTCCCACATCCGAGCTCACAACCTCCCACCCCGACCCGTCTTGCGGGTACTGCCTCCTGCTTTGAGTTTGAAGATCGAGGAGATCTCATCAAGTTCTACAACCAGGAATACATCAAGAAGATCAAGAACTTCGCCCTCAAGTTTTCAAGTCAAAATGGAGAATCTGGGGTAAGTGGACTCGCTTTATTTCAGTCGTTACACTATGTTGTAAATTACCTTAATAAGAAGACTTAATATATAGACTTTTATTGACAGCTAAATATCAGTTACAGATACATGTGTCATATATATAGCGATGTAGGCTTAATCCTGACCTTTGGAAGTTCATAATGGTCAGATTTTGTAATGCTCATGACCTCTAAATAGCCCACACCGTTTCTGATTGGGCGTAAAACACAACAAACTCACTCACTCGTAATGCTTATGGCTAGTTAGACGAGCACGGCCGTCTATAGTATTACTAGATCCCGTGATGTTCCGGTTTTCAAATCACGGGTCAATGAGTGCACATCTCGTTCTCAATCGTGGCCTGCAAACGTCAAATTAATGCTTTCCTCACCTGCCTAAAAGCTCCTATAAACTATCAAGATGCGAAATTCCAATTCTGATGCTTTTCCTTTACTTAGATGTGCATTAAATGGCTTTATTTCCAGTGTTTACTTGTCATTTTTCTCGCGATTATCCAAAATGCAATGCTTAGAAAATGGTACAACACTGTACAACATATGCGTCCTGGAAGGTGTTGCAACCAAGCACACATGCTCCACCTAGTGAATAATTCGTAGGTGGCTGCAAAGCATGAAAGTGTATTGTACTCTACTCAGTGGTGTAGGATAGACAGATAGGATAAGGGGGCAACCATTTAATATAGATCTACTAAGGAGGGGGCGACCATTTAATATTACTAAGAATAAGGGGGCAACCATTTAATATCTACTAAGTTGCTAAGATAAAAAAAGTACATGCATGAACCAAGGGGGCAACCATTTAATATCTAGCACCCCCCCAAGTATGGGGACATCCCCGGGGATAACCCAAGCACATGGGGACACGGCCCCGGGGACATTGGGACACAGCCCCCGCGGACATGGGGACATACCCCCGCGGACATGGGGACATACCCCCGGGGACATATCCCCGCGCACATGGGGATATATCCCCTCGCACTTGGGGACATACCCCCGCGGACATGGGGACATACCCCCGCGGACATGGGGACATAACCCCGCGGCCATGGGAACATACCCCCCGCGGACATGGGGACATACCCTCCGCGGACATGGGGACATACAATGCACCCTACATCACATTCCCACAACCACCGCCTGCCCGCTGCTCGTCTTGCATATGGAAATATGCTTCATCTAGTTAGAAATTGGTCTAACCATTAGGAAGACTAGAATTGCTATCTTTAACTGACCTACCTGCAATGATTCAGTGGCCTTGTATTTTGTTATAGCCACATTAAAGAGTGGAAAAATCCGGATCTATTTCGTCAATAGTTAACCCATTGTGTCCAAGAATGACTAAACTATGTTGTCAAGTCACACACTAAAGCTGCTCCTTTCTTTCTTTCAGTCCGAGATTCCTCTTTCACCTCTTCCGGCAGTCCGCTCACAACGCAAATCTCCACGAAGAGTGTCGGAGAAACACGCCGTGTACATTTCCCCCATCAAGAACCACTCCATGTTGACCCCCCAGAGCAAGATGTTGTACTGTTTTAACCGAAGTCCTGCCAAGGTGAGTTTTCATTTCCGTGTCTTGGTAGAATCACCACTAAGCCTGTGCGTTATGTGTGTGATATTCCTTAAATGCTTAAGGACTATTCTATTTAAAACTATGGGGGGGAGGGTCGTCGTGTTGATTTTTTCGCTGTAAGATGGATGTAGGGATCGGCGAAAATTCGCTACATGGTTGGATACAAAAGAAATCGCTTTAGATGGATGGGGTAACCGAAAAATTCGCTTTAGGTGTATGGAGGGGACGCTATCACTACATGAAGGCTTCGCATTGTAATAATAAAATTTTTATTTGATGAATGTTGCGTGGGTAAAAAAATTGCATATAGTGCATGTAGGGTCTCACAAAAAATCGAAGTTAATGCATGGGGGGGGGGTCGAAAAATTAGCTTTAAATGCATGGAGGAGGTAAAAAAGTTAGCTTCAGATGCAGCATGGAATCATGGAGGGGATCAAAAACGTGCATCTAATACAATTTAATTTCTTTACTTTCCAGGAACTGCAGGCCATAAATAGGATGCTGTTGAGAGAGCAGAATAAGCCGATCACGGCCGGAAAGAGACTGTTGGTGGAAGATGTGTCCGTGTCTGAATCGCCCGCCATTAAACGACCTCTTCTTGAAAAACCGCAAATCTTGAGGCGGATGGAAGAGGTCATGATCGACAGAGGGGGAGCCCGTTAGAAGCTCCTCGCCTTTCTCGCTGCTCCGTATTTTGTAATTTGTTTGTTTGGATGTTCATGAAAATGAAAAAGACAATTTTACGAAGAACTGTTCGTTCATACTCCTTCCTCCGTGGTTTTAGCAATATCGCTCTGTGCTTAATTAATCTATAATTAATCTATAATATGAATGTTTAGTTCTCTGTAGACAATTTTATTGGCCTTCTTAAAAGTGACATATTTCATGGTTTAAGTTACCAGTCAAGAATGATCAGTTATATCGCTATAATTTTGGAATTCGCAATTAAGAACATGGTAGTTGTCATTGAAAGCCCTGGTTATTTTAAACTTTTAAAATAAGAAACTAAGATTACAATGTCAAATTATAATTCCGACCCTGGGTGTTTTAATTATAAAATACCCTATGCTGTGCACTGAAAATTTTCTCGAAATGAGTATAGTTCCTTAATTGGTCAGAGGGTGTGCTAGTTAATGTTCAATCCATGTAATGTTAATTGGCCTGTTGATGTGTTTGTTAGATGTAAGAATTATGCAATTATCATGAATTATATTGACACAGTGACCTACTGGGTTATTAATTATGCACAAAATAACAAGAAATTATTTGTGAATTTATAACAGTTTTGCTTTCAGATCATGAAGCACAATTTTTAGAGATTTTTAACTTGGATGCAATCATGTGCTGTTTTTATCATTAAAAGTTCTTGAGATATAAATAGAGATATTATAGATATATAATCCTATGTGAATGAATTACGCGGGTAACATTCATAATTGTGGAAGCCCCATTGACTCCGAAGAATGCTAACTTGAACATGTGATGTACAAGGTTCTATTGGCAAGTATGTTGTTAAGGCGTTTCTTTGTCTTTGATGCCTGTTATATATATACATTTTCATTTATTTGTCGATTTGGTTAGTGGCTATGTGTTATATTTGTAGTAGGCCTATAACTAAGTAAAGTCTACTTAAAAGTTATTATTCCTCCATAGCCCGCTGGGCTATGGAGGATTGGACGGCTACGCCAGCTGATCCGTCAGCGTTCATTTCCGACATTCAGTAAACATGACATAGAGTGATTTACGAAACACACCTCAAATTTTTCCCTCCACCCCTGCACACACGACATCCTAAAGGGTCAGAGTGATGTGGCAGATAGATCAGGGATAGATCTATATGTACCGACTGTAAATCGATGTCATCAATGCCGAGAATAGTCAGAAATCGGGCATTTTCTGATGCGTTTTGACACAGCGTCGCATCAGAATCATGTCCGATTCAATATGTCTGCCTCTGCCTGTCTCTAAATTGGCCACCGAAATGCTACTAATTCATTGTTGGCCGACGTCATGGCGGGCGTAGTCTGGCGGATTCCCGTCGGAATGAAGCGATCTGATTGGTCGGTCTGGCTGGATCCCAAGCCGCTTGCAGCGCCACACGGCGGATCCTGCTCCAGGAACGACCTCTGGCGAGTAAATTGAGACTTGACTTCGGCAACCGTCGTAAACCTCCGGATATTTCCGAAGATAGCACGTGCACAACAACATGTGATTTGCCGTGGGATTGCCGTAGCTGGCCTGGCATTGACTGCAGGGGGTTTACCTTGAGGAATAAACGGAAAAACCTCGGCAAATCGGCGGAAAACCTTCAGATTTTCGGCTGTCTGCAAAATTTTCATGGACGGAGACACGTCGTATACACGTACTTATGAACGGAATCACGTAGGACAGCCGGCGGGTTGACTTTGCTGATCTTTCTAAGCAAGGAAAACCGACGGTAACAAGGATTAAACGTAGACTACACTGTTAATTCAGGGCAATACGACGTACATACTCAGGTATAACGGCGGTTGCATGTTTTCCTTGGCTGCCTGGAGCAAAATCAAACATGTTTGATTTGGCCACGGACATCGATCAGATTCCCCGTATTTGACGGTACGTCGTAAAAAACGGTCACCATCAGCATATCTCATGTGGCTTGGATAACTTACGACCATGTTGTCAATGGCCCGAAAACATCGCAAGTACAACAAGTGATGTTGTCATAGGGGATCATCAGATAGTGGGGGTCTGGGGGTCCTCCCCCAGGAAAATTTTGAAATATTAAATGCTCTGAGATGCATTCTGGGGCATTTGAAGCCCAAATAACCTTGTCAAATAACCCCTCTAATCTCCCCCGCCTTCTTCTACTGTCAAGGCCACATAAGCTTGGACCAATAACTCTGAAGGACAATCCACTTCACAAAACGTTCACTTTTGTCTGAGAATCTCTGCTAATGGTGTGTGATATCTCTTATCTAATGAGTGGCACTTGTTGATTTAACCCCCTTTTTTTTCTTGGTACTTTTAACTGAATATATAGGACTGTTGGGAGGTATATTATTTGTGGTGCGGTGTCTTGTCTTAATTAAATACCTTAATTGATTAGAAGAAGACAGTTTGCTTTCATATACATGTAATTTTGCCTGTTGGACATTGGGTTGGCTTCCAAAATTTTTACCATAGGCTTTTCTTACAATATTCAGGTACTGGTAGTCTCATCCTAGGTGTTTGCCTTAATATGGATTGACTGTCCTATACACAACCCACTGCCCCTGTATTTGATAGCTGAAGTAAAAATACTATCACCAGAATAACATGCAAGCACTTTAAGGTCCAAGAATTGTCATCAGCCTTTGGTGAAACTTAGAGAATTTCTCACTGATAGATAGCAATAGTTGGCTGCAATTCAACATAGCACTGAAAAACTCAGAGTTCAGTACATGAATTCTATCTATCTATCTATCTGGCTAGTCTATAGGATGTGTTATTAATTTAGTTGATTCCAATAAAGGTTTAGCACTCACAGACATTTACTTAGTATGAAAACATAAGAAGTTTCTTATGTTGGATGATATATGTGCTGTCCATAGGCTATTCCTATACCCTGCATTGAAATGGATATATTCCTTCATAAACCTAGGCCTGTGCCAAACTAAAAAAAGAAGAAAAAGGAATCTACCTTAGCATAAGATGTCCATAGCCATGATGTCTCCTTTGTCTGCTCTGCTGGAAGTGAATGATAAAGTCAAATGCCTCCAGTTATATACTATGCAAATAGTTCAACTAGTGTCATCATGATTGTAATTTGTCTAAGCTGCTGTCAACTTTTAAAGAAATGCTCACCTGATTGCAATTAACTTGAGCTGCTGCCAAATTTACTAAAAAAGCTCAGCTGATTGCAATTGGCTTGAGCTCCTGTCAACTGTCATGGCAAAGCTCACCTGATTGCAATTTCATCAGTGTGACACTCAATTAGGTTGATTACAAAAATTTGTGTAATAAACTACAATTAACCTAATATAATATAATGATTAACTTATTCTCCGTAATACAATTAACCTGTATACACCTGACAGGTCAATTGAATGATTGCCCTTGAGCTGCTACCAAATCTAAATGTCATCAGTGGCACTTCGAAGTAAGTGCCTGATGAAGTGCAATATCTGTTTGCTTTGATATTAGCCTTGTTTTGTCAATAATATACATTCATGTGCCATTGAAACACATGTATCATCATATTATGTTACTCTGCATAATTCACTTTTTTACATGGCTTATCAACCCCTACAAACTGTAATTTCTCTCAATTTTACATAAACAAGAGAAGGTGCCTGCAGTGCAGTGCATGACTGATAGTATTTACAACAATTACAATTACAAGGTGCTGACTCTATCCTCCAAGGTCCATTTTGTCCTTTTCTTGTCATGCTTGGAAAGGAAGTTAAGGAAGCTGGCATACAAATGCCTTTTCAAAGTTGTTGACTTGTTCTTTTAAATCTTCATGAGTTCCTTGAATTTAAATTAGTACTCCCAAATCATATTTTAAAACATGGATGCTGTTGGGAGCTTCAGACTGACCAGCTTAGTACATAATTGCCATGGCTATCAATAGGCCATCCTTATCATTGTTTTTGAACTCTCTTTTCATGCATCAAATTTTCCTTATGTCTTATGAAAAGTATGCACATGTATGCAAGCTCTTTCTACAAATTTGTTATGGTTCTTTGAAGCTGGTTCTATTAATAAGAGTTTATTATTCCTCCTAAAGTTATGTTTCCCATTGGACTTCAGCTGCACAACTGTCAGAATGTACTTTGCTGCTTTGTCGTTCAATGCCTTTCAGGTTATACTCATCAGCTTCAATTGTATTCTAGTAGGAACAGGTAGCCAATGAAATTGCTTTCTGTGTTGCCCTACACAGTCTTCCTGTCTCTATGAGACATATTCATTCAGGGATGTCCAGGGTCTTTCAGTTGCCCCAACATAACTTTGGCCTAGGGGGACTGGGGGCAACCCAACTATCCGGCTATGGAGGTGCGGATTCCATCCGCTGTCTAGTTTCAGGTAGCATTACCTTATAAATCGTATTAAGTGTAGTTTGCTTGATAATTACTTTTCGCGGAGTCAGTCCCGTCATGATGTGAAGTCTCATAACGACCACATTTACAGTTTTCTCTCTTTAACATACAATTTGCGGTTACTATCAAAACATGGGCTATGTCTTTTTTCAGTCTGGTCTTAACACGCTTAAAGTAGGAGTCTTTTACACAGGAATTCCACTCTGTATGTTTACTATATTGCTTGCATTGCTAATACTGCAGTGCAGGCATTAGGATTAACTACTGGTCTATTCTGCACAGTTTACCCTTCTGTACGTTGCCATACCATTTTAACACTTTAAAGTACAATTTTAATACCATGTGCAATAATGTCAAAATATTTGAAAATTGACTTGGGTATGAATGCCTTTGGTAAATGATTTGTAAATGCAGTAAGTGTTTCTATGTTACTCCCAAATGTTACTGGCCTAATACCTTTGTTGTATTATTTCCCCATTACCCTTCATTAATGGGCAGCACTATTAGTAGATAATACAATGTATGCATTCATTCTCTTTTGTAAATATTGTATATTATTAGTCGAATTTTAGAATGTATGCAAGTCGCTTTGTTCTTTACTACTTTAGTATAAGAGTGGATGGAAGTGAATAATCTTATTATAAAGTAACACTTACATTACAATTAAAAAAAAATGTTCCCACTTTTTCTGAAGTTGGAATAATAATGTTATACACACCGGGAAATATAGCTTAGGCGAAGTCTTGAAGAGAATTCCCTGAATTTTGATGTCACCCAAGAATGACAAGATCTTTTATTTACAGTGATATTTCCTTATATAAAAAAAAACAATTTTTGTTAGAATTTAATGTGTGTAATAATAATTATACATTTACTTTGTACTCACCAATGAATCCACATAGGCCTA
This sequence comes from Platynereis dumerilii, assembly GCA_026936325.1. Lineage (NCBI taxonomy): Eukaryota > Metazoa > Annelida > Polychaeta > Phyllodocida > Nereididae > Platynereis > Platynereis dumerilii. The sequence goes on from JAPTHN010000003.1 coordinate 97,823,742, forward strand.
ATTTTGTAAGATGTTTATGATTAATAACTAAACAAGTATTTATTGTCATTGGGTAATATCTTATATTTTAATAATGACATTCAATTTAGTGTCTTCTGCTCAAATAGTGGAAGTTTTAAGTAACTTACTGGCATAACTTCAAAGGGGAATATAGATTTCTTTTGTATAATTATTAATTTATAATGGTAATCATGTATAGCTGCATTTGCATGGATGTCAAGTGTCGTATGGAAATACAAACGTTTGTTGAGCATGATTCCGCGTCTTACTTTCGGAAAAGAAAACAATTTTACACGCTTTGGTGTTTGTTGATAAATTCAGTTTCCCTCAAGGCTCAACGTCACTGTCACCTCATGTGAGTGGCAAAGGAATGGCAGGCTACAGCAGCCAGCACAAGTAGTGTTCCCGCAGTCATGGAAAGTCAGGGAAAGTCATGGAAAATATTGAGGTCATGGAAAAGTCATGGAAAATCTAAATATTTTTGAAAAGTCATGGAAAATTCAAATTTTGACTACAATTTGCGCTCAAATTTAACAAATTTGGGTGCTTATGCTTGTCGGATGGTTGATCGGATGGCCGGACAGTGAACGATGGTCAGCGTGTTAATTCGTTTCTGGGTGAATCTCAACCTCAATGAGTGAAACATTGGTCATGGAAAATGCTAATTTGGTCATGTGAAGTCATGGAAAAGTCATGGTATTCCCGTGATTTTGTGGGAACCCTGACAAGTTGCGAGCAGTTGCTACTGCAGCCTACTGCAGGGCGTACATGCATTTAATGGAATATACAGCACAGTTCTGCTGAGTTCTGCTGGGTGCATGGACCTGAAAGGCAGCTGTTCCATTGACCTGGAGGCCAATTTGATACCCAATTCGACATGAATTTTTCGACAGTCTGCAGCCTCACAGCGAGCTGCCTCTACAACAGCCTGGCTCATCAGTCAGAAGGACTGGTGCATTAGTTATACCATACAAGATGTCACGTTCTGGAAGTGGTGTTGCGGATCGGTCCATTGTGTACCACCACCTCTTCAATAGAGGACCGCCCTCACTTCCAAAAAAACCGCTCCAGAGGTAGTCTTTATATTACTGGTACGGACTGGTACAGTAAAAATTGGTTAAAACGCAAAGAAAGGAAAATTTCTTGATTTTCTCCCCTTCGTTTGGTTTTTTTCCCTACCTCTGTTTAAATTCTGATTGGCATGTAAGCAGACGGTTAATGTCCCATTGAGCCTGCCTACCACACAAATACAAGCTCTGTCACTTACAAAATGTCAAAAGGTCTTGGGTTAATAAAGGCCTGTGAATTTCATAGCTAAGTGGCACAGTCACAAGTTGTTGGCAACAGTCCAATTCATTTATTTACCAAGAACAACTTATCGCATATTGAGAGTGGAGTGCTGATGTTTTTAATTAAACCGATGTCTGAAACGATGTTCTATAAAAGAGCAGGAGGCTGTTGTGTCAATGTCTTCCATATTGCGTCGTTGACATCAATAATTTAAAATAAAGACTAAATTGGTTGCCAAAATTTTTACTGAAGGATTAAAATGGGTTTTGGTTTTGCAGTTGGTTTCCATATTAGAATAGTTCTGGTTTTCAAAATTGCTGTGGCACATCCGTATGTGAAAGTCGGTTGAGTGCCCCAAGCCGGGCTTTCAGTGTTGTCTACCTTTTTACAATTTAGCTTATTATCTATCAATTCTATTTATATGCAATCCTATCTATCTATCTCAGGGTGTCTGCCAATCCTGGAAAAGCCTGGAATTTGGTTTGTATTGAAATAAAAATAGTCCACTGCTATATTTTTGGCAATTTTTAGCGATGATAGGACCAAAGGACAAATGTCGTGTTCAGAAAAAAATGTGTGTATCGTGTCGTTAATTGGTCAGTTCATCAACAAATTGGCTGGAATTTTGGAAAACTCGGCCTGGAAAAAGCCTGGAATTTGGTTTCAAAAAAGCTGCAGACACCCTGCTATCTATCTATCTATCTTTATTTCTTTCTTTCCTTCTTGCTTTCTATCTACCTATCTACAGACTCTCAGAGGACTCCGGATATCTTCATGACTGGGAGTACATCTCAAAATACCACCATACAGCCATTTGGTCTTATTATAATTCACAAGAGAGCTGAACTACTAAATTATGGACACATATAATCCTGAATCCTCATATTCTTATATGGAATTTGTTGCTGATCTAGCAGCTGTGACATGCCGTAATGTTGCTAATTTAAGGCATTTCTATCCATTGTAAATTTCAGAGCCTGCCATCTAAATTACTTGCAGACGACTCAATTTTAGTAAGTGACACAGGATTTTAGCAGACGGCACATGAATTTTAGCTGACGGAACAAGGTTTCAACAGACGACGAAAGGTTTTGGCAGACGACAAAAGGCATTAGCAGACGACAAAAGGTTTTATAAGATTAAGGCCAGGAGAAGATAAAAAGCAGTGCTCTGATTTGTGGAGAAATGTTCATGAAATTGTTTTAGATATTTAGGCTGCAAGTCGTTAATGGATATTATGTGGTTTAGATCACAATAAATTAAAAAGTTAATGGTTCTGTTTAGGCTGTTGTAGCACCTTGCATGGTTTTTGTGTCTGATTGGCAAATATCCAGGGAGTATGGCTTTTTCCTGTGGCCGACCAGATGATCTTTGGAGGGCCTATGGATTTTTGGTGAAAAAAAAGGGTTGTTTGCCACTTGTCACTGAAAAATAAAGTAGCCCTCCCCCCCAACTATTGTCTGGTCGGCCCCTTACCGAAATTGATCACGATTCTGAAGAGCTTTAAGATGTACCACAATGGGAGGGGGAAGAGGGACAGTACGTAAGGGCATTTGTCTGCTTCATTCAATATAGAGGTGAGTATCCCCGCCTGTCACACAGGAGACCGGGGTTCAATTCCCAGACGGGGAGGATTTTAAGTCATGCTCACTTTGTGATGGCAGATGTGTGCCGGATTTGCTTCAAGATGTTCACTTGAAAATTGCAAAGCATCCTGAGCATCACAGGAAAGGGACCCAGCAGCAGACAAACTTGTGTGTCTGCTTCATTCAAGAATTGTAGTTTGACATGACAACCTGTGTTTCACAGCTTTGCAAAAACACCAGTGTGTGCTATTGTTGCCATCAGCTTGCCATAGTTCCCTTCACGGTCACATTGCATTGCATGGTTCCTCCTTTGAAAGAGATCTATGATATAAGGTCCTAATCAAGCAACTTCATCAACCTGTATGCTGTAGGTGAGAGAATCTCGTTTTTGTGTGATTTGCGTCAAAATTTATTTTATGCTTTTCCTTTAAGTATATTGCTTCTGTTAGCAATTGCCAAACTTGCACATCGATGCTTTTCTTGATAAAAAAAAATTTCATATTCAGTCAGAAAAAGTTTTGGCATGAAAACACAGTATGTTTGTACTGAGCATGTAAACTGCATAATGAACTGCATAATTTTGGTCTGAGAATATTTCAGTGTTATTGTGTGTGGCCGCGTGGCCTAATGGATAAGGCGTCTGACTTCGAATCAGAAGATTGCGAGTTCGAGTCTCGTCGTGGTCAAAAACATTTTTGAATGGCAACATGGCCATTCAATTGGAAGATTGTAATTTTCAGTCCCATTGTGGTCAGGTGGCTGTTGACTGGCAATTACTGACAAATGTGAGCAACTTAATTATGTATGTCTCAGATGCATACCTTGGGCTAAGTTTCTGTTGCAGTGCAACAGCAGCTTTTTTGGTGAATCTGTTCAGGTACTCCTTCATCAAGTGATTTTTGGCATTGACAAAAGCGAGCGTTGCAAGCGAGTGTGGGAAATTTTATGATAGGAAGAGGACAAGAAGTGTTCTTTGGAGTGTGTTTGAAATCTTTCCAATGAGAACTTTGACAAGAAAACTGTGTGTCATGTGTCCTCGTTAGTATAGTGGTGAGTATCCCCGCCTGTCACGCGGGAGACCGGGGTTCAATTCCCCGACGGGGAGGATTTTAAGTCATGCTCACTTTGTGATGGCAGATGTGTGCCGGATTTGCTTCAAGATGTTCACTTGAAAATTGCAAAGCATCCTGAGCATCACAGGAAAGGGACCCAGCAGCAGACAAACTTGTGTGTCTGCTTCATTCAAGAATTGTAGTTTGACATGACAACCTGTGTTTCACAGCTTTGCAAAAACACCAGTGTGTGCTATTGTTGCCATCAGCTAGCCATAGTTCCCTTCACGGTCACATTGCATTGCATGGTTCCTCCTTTGAAAGAGATCTATGATATAAGGTCCACATCAAGCAACTTCATCAACCTGTATGCTGTAGGTGAGAGAATCTCGTTTTTGTGTGATTTGCGTCAAAATTTATTTTATGCTTTTCCTTTAAGTATATTGCTTCTGTTAGCAATTGCCAAACTTGCACATCGATGCTTTTCTTGATAAAAAAAAATTTCATATTCAGTCAGAAAAAGTTTTGGCATGAAAACACAGTATGTTTGTACTGAGCATGTAAACTGCATAATGAACTGCATAATTTTGGTCTGAGAATATTTCAGTGTTATTGTGTGTGGCCGCGTGGCCTAATGGATAAGGCGTCTGACTTCGAATCAGAAGATTGCGAGTTCGAGTCTCGTCGTGGTCAAAAACATTTTTGAATGGCAACATGGCCATTCAATTGGAAGATTGTAATTTTCAGTCCCATTGTGGTCAGGTGGCTGTTGACTGGCAATTACTGACAAATGTGAGCAACTTAATTATGTATGTCTCAGATGCATACCTTGGGCTAAGTTTCTGTTGCAGTGCAACAGCAGCTTTTTGGTGAATCTGTTCAGGTACTCCTTCATCAAGTGATTTTTGGCATTGACAAAAGCGAGCGTTGCAAGCGAGTGTGGGAAATTTTATGATAGGAAGAGGACAAGAAGTGTTCTTTGGAGTGTGTTTGAAATCTTTCCAATGAGAACTTTGACAAGAAAACTGTGTGTCATGTGTCCTCGTTAGTATAGTGGTGAGTATCCCCGCCTGTCACGCGGGAGACCGGGGTTCAATTCCCCGACGGGGAGGATTTTAAGTCATGCTCACTTTGTGATGGCAGATGTGTGCCGGATTTGCTTCAAGATGTTCACTTGAAAATTGCAAAGCATCCTGAGCATCACAGGAAAGGGACCCAGCAGCAGACAAACTTGTGTGTCTGCTTCATTCAAGAATTGTAGTTTGACATGACAACCTGTGTTTCACAGCTTTGCAAAAACACCAGTGTGTGCTATTGTTGCCATCAGCTAGCCATAGTTCCCTTCACGGTCACATTGCATTGCATGGTTCCTCCTTTGAAAGAGATCTATGATATAAGGTCCACATCAAGCAACTTCATCAACCTGTATGCTGTAGGTGAGAGAATCTCGTTTTTGTGTGATTTGCGTCAAAATTTATTTTATGCTTTTCCTTTAAGTATATTGCTTCTGTTAGCAATTGCCAAACTTGCACATCGATGCTTTTCTTGATAAAAAAAAATTTCATATTCAGTCAGAAAAAGTTTTGGCATGAAAACACAGTATGTTTGTACTGAGCATGTAAACTGCATAATGAACTGCATAATTTTGGTCTGAGAATATTTCAGTGTTATTGTGTGTGGCCGCGTGGCCTAATGGATAAGGCGTCTGACTTCGAATCAGAAGATTGCGAGTTCGAGTCTCGTCGTGGTCAAAAACATTTTTGAATGGCAACATGGCCATTCAATTGGAAGATTGTAATTTTCAGTCCCATTGTGGTCAGGTGGCTGTTGACTGGCAATTACTGACAAATGTGAGCAACTTAATTATGTATGTCTCAGATGCATACCTTGGGCTAAGTTTCTGTTGCAGTGCAACAGCAGCTTTTTTGGTGAATCTGTTCAGGTACTCCTTCATCAAGTGATTTTTGGCATTGACAAAAGCGAGCGTTGCAAGCGAGTGTGGGAAATTTTATGATAGGAAGAGGACAAGAAGTGTTCTTTGGAGTGTGTTTGAAATCTTTCCAATGAGAACTTTGACAAGAAAACTGTGTGTCATGTGTCCTCGTTAGTATAGTGGTGAGTATCCCCGCCTGTCACGCGGGAGACCGGGGTTCAATTCCCCGACGGGGAGGATTTTAAGTCATGCTCACTTTGTGATGGCAGATGTGTGCCGGATTTGCTTCAAGATGTTCACTTGAAAATTGCAAAGCATCCTGAGCATCACAGGAAAGGGACCCAGCAGCAGACAAACTTGTGTGTCTGCTTCATTCAAGAATTGTAGTTTGACATGACAACCTGTGTTTCACAGCTTTGCAAAAACACCAGTGTGTGCTATTGTTGCCATCAGCTTGCCATAGTTCCCTTCACGGTCACATTGCATTGCATGGTTCCTCCTTTGAAAGAGATCTATGATATAAGGTCCACATCAAGCAACTTCATCAACCTGTATGCTGTAGGTGAGAGAATCTCGTTTTTGTGTGATTTGCGTCAAAATTTATTTTATGCTTTTCCTTTAAGTATATTGCTTCTGTTAGCAATTGCCAAACTTGCACATCGATGCTTTTCTTGATAAAAAAAAATTTCATATTCAGTCAGAAAAAGTTTTGGCATGAAAACACAGTATGTTTGTACTGAGCATGTAAACTGCATAATGAACTGCATAATTTTGGTCTGAGAATATTTCAGTGTTATTGTGTGTGGCCGCGTGGCCTAATGGATAAGGCGTCTGACTTCGAATCAGAAGATTGCGAGTTCGAGTCTCGTCGTGGTCAAAAACATTTTTGAATGGCAACATGGCCATTCAATTGGAAGATTGTAATTTTCAGTCCCATTGTGGTCAGGTGGCTGTTGACTGGCAATTACTGACAAATGTGAGCAACTTAATTATGTATGTCTCAGATGCATACCTTGGGCTAAGTTTCTGTTGCAGTGCAACAGCAGCTTTTTTGGTGAATCTGTTCAGGTACTCCTTCATCAAGTGATTTTTGGCATTGACAAAAGCGAGCGTTGCAAGCGAGTGTGGGAAATTTTATGATAGGAAGAGGACAAGAAGTGTTCTTTGGAGTGTGTTTGAAATCTTTCCAATGAGAACTTTGACAAGAAAACTGTGTGTCATGTGTCCTCGTTAGTATAGTGGTGAGTATCCCCGCCTGTCACGCGGGAGACCGGGGTTCAATTCCCCGACGGGGAGGATTTTAAGTCATGCTCACTTTGTGATGGCAGATGTGTGCCGGATTTGCTTCAAGATGTTCACTTGAAAATTGCAAAGCATCCTGAGCATCACAGGAAAGGGACCCAGCAGCAGACAAACTTGTGTGTCTGCTTCATTCAAGAATTGTAGTTTGACATGACAACCTGTGTTTCACAGCTTTGCAAAAACACCAGTGTGTGCTATTGTTGCCATCAGCTTGCCATAGTTCCCTTCACGGTCACATTGCATTGCATGGTTCCTCCTTTGAAAGAGATCTATGATATAAGGTCCACATCAAGCAACTTCATCAACCTGTATGCTGTAGGTGAGAGAATCTCGTTTTTGTGTGATTTGCGTCAAAATTTATTTTATGCTTTTCCTTTAAGTATATTGCTTCTGTTAGCAATTGCCAAACTTGCACATCGATGCTTTTCTTGATAAAAAAAAATTTCATATTCAGTCAGAAAAAGTTTTGGCATGAAAACACAGTATGTTTGTACTGAGCATGTAAACTGCATAATGAACTGCATAATTTTGGTCTGAGAATATTTCAGTGTTATTGTGTGTGGCCGCGTGGCCTAATGGATAAGGCGTCTGACTTCGAATCAGAAGATTGCGAGTTCGAGTCTCGTCGTGGTCAAAAACATTTTTGAATGGCAACATGGCCATTCAATTGGAAGATTGTAATTTTCAGTCCCATTGTGGTCAGGTGGCTGTTGACTGGCAATTACTGACAAATGTGAGCAACTTAATTATGTATGTCTCAGATGCATACCTTGGGCTAAGTTTCTGTTGCAGTGCAACAGCAGCTTTTTTGGTGAATCTGTTCAGGTACTCCTTCATCAAGTGATTTTTGGCATTGACAAAAGCGAGCGTTGCAAGCGAGTGTGGGAAATTTTATGATAGGAAGAGGACAAGAAGTGTTCTTTGGAGTGTGTTTGAAATCTTTCCAATGAGAACTTTGACAAGAAAACTGTGTGTCATGTGTCCTCGTTAGTATAGTGGTGAGTATCCCCGCCTGTCACGCGGGAGACCGGGGTTCAATTCCCCGACGGGGAGGATTTTAAGTCATGCTCACTTTGTGATGGCAGATGTGTGCCGGATTTGCTTCAAGATGTTCACTTGAAAATTGCAAAGCATCCTGAGCATCACAGGAAAGGGACCCAGCAGCAGACAAACTTGTGTGTCTGCTTCATTCAAGAATTGTAGTTTGACATGACAACCTGTGTTTCACAGCTTTGCAAAAACACCAGTGTGTGCTATTGTTGCCATCAGCTTGCCATAGTTCCCTTCACGGTCACATTGCATTGCATGGTTCCTCCTTTGAAAGAGATCTATGATATAAGGTCCACATCAAGCAACTTCATCAACCTGTATGCTGTAGGTGAGAGAATCTCGTTTTTGTGTGATTTGCGTCAAAATTTATTTTATGCTTTTCCTTTAAGTATATTGCTTCTGTTAGCAATTGCCAAACTTGCACATCGATGCTTTTCTTGATAAAAAAAAATTTCATATTCAGTCAGAAAAAGTTTTGGCATGAAAACACAGTATGTTTGTACTGAGCATGTAAACTGCATAATGAACTGCATAATTTTGGTCTGAGAATATTTCAGTGTTATTGTGTGTGGCCGCGTGGCCTAATGGATAAGGCGTCTGACTTCGAATCAGAAGATTGCGAGTTCGAGTCTCGTCGTGGTCAAAAACATTTTTGAATGGCAACATGGCCATTCAATTGGAAGATTGTAATTTTCAGTCCCATTGTGGTCAGGTGGCTGTTGACTGGCAATTACTGACAAATGTGAGCAACTTAATTATGTATGTCTCAGATGCATACCTTGGGCTAAGTTTCTGTTGCAGTGCAACAGCAGCTTTTTTGGTGAATCTGTTCAGGTACTCCTTCATCAAGTGATTTTTGGCATTGACAAAAGCGAGCGTTGCAAGCGAGTGTGGGAAATTTTATGATAGGAAGAGGACAAGAAGTGTTCTTTGGAGTGTGTTTGAAATCTTTCCAATGAGAACTTTGACAAGAAAACTGTGTGTCATGTGTCCTCGTTAGTATAGTGGTGAGTATCCCCGCCTGTCACGCGGGAGACCGGGGTTCAATTCCCCGACGGGGAGGATTTTAAGTCATGCTCACTTTGTGATGGCAGATGTGTGCCGGATTTGCTTCAAGATGTTCACTTGAAAATTGCAAAGCATCCTGAGCATCACAGGAAAGGGACCCAGCAGCAGACAAACTTGTGTGTCTGCTTCATTCAAGAATTGTAGTTTGACATGACAACCTGTGTTTCACAGCTTTGCAAAAACACCAGTGTGTGCTATTGTTGCCATCAGCTTGCCATAGTTCCCTTCACGGTCACATTGCATTGCATGGTTCCTCCTTTGAAAGAGATCTATGATATAAGGTCCACATCAAGCAACTTCATCAACCTGTATGCTGTAGGTGAGAGAATCTCGTTTTTGTGTGATTTGCGTCAAAATTTATTTTATGCTTTTCCTTTAAGTATATTGCTTCTGTTAGCAATTGCCAAACTTGCACATCGATGCTTTTCTTGATAAAAAAAAATTTCATATTCAGTCAGAAAAAGTTTTGGCATGAAAACACAGTATGTTTGTACTGAGCATGTAAACTGCATAATGAACTGCATAATTTTGGTCTGAGAATATTTCAGTGTTATTGTGTGTGGCCGCGTGGCCTAATGGATAAGGCGTCTGACTTCGAATCAGAAGATTGCGAGTTCGAGTCTCGTCGTGGTCAAAAACATTTTTGAATGGCAACATGGCCATTCAATTGGAAGATTGTAATTTTCAGTCCCATTGTGGTCAGGTGGCTGTTGACTGGCAATTACTGACAAATGTGAGCAACTTAATTATGTATGTCTCAGATGCATACCTTGGGCTAAGTTTCTGTTGCAGTGCAACAGCAGCTTTTTTGGTGAATCTGTTCAGGTACTCCTTCATCAAGTGATTTTTGGCATTGACAAAAGCGAGCGTTGCAAGCGAGTGTGGGAAATTTTATGATAGGAAGAGGACAAGAAGTGTTCTTTGGAGTGTGTTTGAAATCTTTCCAATGAGAACTTTGACAAGAAAACTGTGTGTCATGTGTCCTCGTTAGTATAGTGGTGAGTATCCCCGCCTGTCACGCGGGAGACCGGGGTTCAATTCCCCGACGGGGAGGATTTTAAGTCATGCTCACTTTGTGATGGCAGATGTGTGCCGGATTTGCTTCAAGATGTTCACTTGAAAATTGCAAAGCATCCTGAGCATCACAGGAAAGGGACCCAGCAGCAGACAAACTTGTGTGTCTGCTTCATTCAAGAATTGTAGTTTGACATGACAACCTGTGTTTCACAGCTTTGCAAAAACACCAGTGTGTGCTATTGTTGCCATCAGCTTGCCATAGTTCCCTTCACGGTCACATTGCATTGCATGGTTCCTCCTTTGAAAGAGATCTATGATATAAGGTCCACATCAAGCAACTTCATCAACCTGTATGCTGTAGGTGAGAGAATCTCGTTTTTGTGTGATTTGCGTCAAAATTTATTTTATGCTTTTCCTTTAAGTATATTGCTTCTGTTAGCAATTGCCAAACTTGCACATCGATGCTTTTCTTGATAAAAAAAAATTTCATATTCAGTCAGAAAAAGTTTTGGCATGAAAACACAGTATGTTTGTACTGAGCATGTAAACTGCATAATGAACTGCATAATTTTGGTCTGAGAATATTTCAGTGTTATTGTGTGTGGCCGCGTGGCCTAATGGATAAGGCGTCTGACTTCGAATCAGAAGATTGCGAGTTCGAGTCTCGTCGTGGTCAAAAACATTTTTGAATGGCAACATGGCCATTCAATTGGAAGATTGTAATTTTCAGTCCCATTGTGGTCAGGTGGCTGTTGACTGGCAATTACTGACAAATGTGAGCAACTTAATTATGTATGTCTCAGATGCATACCTTGGGCTAAGTTTCTGTTGCAGTGCAACAGCAGCTTTTTTGGTGAATCTGTTCAGGTACTCCTTCATCAAGTGATTTTTGGCATTGACAAAAGCGAGCGTTGCAAGCGAGTGTGGGAAATTTTATGATAGGAAGAGGACAAGAAGTGTTCTTTGGAGTGTGTTTGAAATCTTTCCAATGAGAACTTTGACAAGAAAACTGTGTGTCATGTGTCCTCGTTAGTATAGTGGTGAGTATCCCCGCCTGTCACGCGGGAGACCGGGGTTCAATTCCCCGACGGGGAGGATTTTAAGTCATGCTCACTTTGTGATGGCAGATGTGTGCCGGATTTGCTTCAAGATGTTCACTTGAAAATTGCAAAGCATCCTGAGCATCACAGGAAAGGGACCCAGCAGCAGACAAACTTGTGTGTCTGCTTCATTCAAGAATTGTAGTTTGACATGACAACCTGTGTTTCACAGCTTTGCAAAAACACCAGTGTGTGCTATTGTTGCCATCAGCTTGCCATAGTTCCCTTCACGGTCACATTGCATTGCATGGTTCCTCCTTTGAAAGAGATCTATGATATAAGGTCCACATCAAGCAACTTCATCAACCTGTATGCTGTAGGTGAGAGAATCTCGTTTTTGTGTGATTTGCGTCAAAATTTATTTTATGCTTTTCCTTTAAGTATATTGCTTCTGTTAGCAATTGCCAAACTTGCACATCGATGCTTTTCTTGATAAAAAAAAATTTCATATTCAGTCAGAAAAAGTTTTGGCATGAAAACACAGTATGTTTGTACTGAGCATGTAAACTGCATAATGAACTGCATAATTTTGGTCTGAGAATATTTCAGTGTTATTGTGTGTGGCCGCGTGGCCTAATGGATAAGGCGTCTGACTTCGAATCAGAAGATTGCGAGTTCGAGTCTCGTCGTGGTCAAAAACATTTTTGAATGGCAACATGGCCATTCAATTGGAAGATTGTAATTTTCAGTCCCATTGTGGTCAGGTGGCTGTTGACTGGCAATTACTGACAAATGTGAGCAACTTAATTATGTATGTCTCAGATGCATACCTTGGGCTAAGTTTCTGTTGCAGTGCAACAGCAGCTTTTTTGGTGAATCTGTTCAGGTACTCCTTCATCAAGTGATTTTTGGCATTGACAAAAGCGAGCGTTGCAAGCGAGTGTGGGAAATTTTATGATAGGAAGAGGACAAGAAGTGTTCTTTGGAGTGTGTTTGAAATCTTTCCAATGAGAACTTTGACAAGAAAACTGTGTGTCATGTGTCCTCGTTAGTATAGTGGTGAGTATCCCCGCCTGTCACGCGGGAGACCGGGGTTCAATTCCCCGACGGGGAGGATTTTAAGTCATGCTCACTTTGTGATGGCAGATGTGTGCCGGATTTGCTTCAAGATGTTCACTTGAAAATTGCAAAGCATCCTGAGCATCACAGGAAAGGGACCCAGCAGCAGACAAACTTGTGTGTCTGCTTCATTCAAGAATTGTAGTTTGACATGACAACCTGTGTTTCACAGCTTTGCAAAAACACCAGTGTGTGCTATTGTTGCCATCAGCTTGCCATAGTTCCCTTCACGGTCACATTGCATTGCATGGTTCCTCCTTTGAAAGAGATCTATGATATAAGGTCCACATCAAGCAACTTCATCAACCTGTATGCTGTAGGTGAGAGAATCTCGTTTTTGTGTGATTTGCGTCAAAATTTATTTTATGCTTTTCCTTTAAGTATATTGCTTCTGTTAGCAATTGCCAAACTTGCACATCGATGCTTTTCTTGATAAAAAAAAATTTCATATTCAGTCAGAAAAAGTTTTGGCATGAAAACACAGTATGTTTGTACTGAGCATGTAAACTGCATAATGAACTGCATAATTTTGGTCTGAGAATATTTCAGTGTTATTGTGTGTGGCCGCGTGGCCTAATGGATAAGGCGTCTGACTTCGAATCAGAAGATTGCGAGTTCGAGTCTCGTCGTGGTCAAAAACATTTTTGAATGGCAACATGGCCATTCAATTGGAAGATTGTAATTTTCAGTCCCATTGTGGTCAGGTGGCTGTTGACTGGCAATTACTGACAAATGTGAGCAACTTAATTATGTATGTCTCAGATGCATACCTTGGGCTAAGTTTCTGTTGCAGTGCAACAGCAGCTTTTTTGGTGAATCTGTTCAGGTACTCCTTCATCAAGTGATTTTTGGCATTGACAAAAGCGAGCGTTGCAAGCGAGTGTGGGAAATTTTATGATAGGAAGAGGACAAGAAGTGTTCTTTGGAGTGTGTTTGAAATCTTTCCAATGAGAACTTTGACAAGAAAACTGTGTGTCATGTGTCCTCGTTAGTATAGTGGTGAGTATCCCCGCCTGTCACGCGGGAGACCGGGGTTCAATTCCCCGACGGGGAGGATTTTAAGTCATGCTCACTTTGTGATGGCAGATGTGTGCCGGATTTGCTTCAAGATGTTCACTTGAAAATTGCAAAGCATCCTGAGCATCACAGGAAAGGGACCCAGCAGCAGACAAACTTGTGTGTCTGCTTCATTCAAGAATTGTAGTTTGACATGACAACCTGTGTTTCACAGCTTTGCAAAAACACCAGTGTGTGCTATTGTTGCCATCAGCTTGCCATAGTTCCCTTCACGGTCACATTGCATTGCATGGTTCCTCCTTTGAAAGAGATCTATGATATAAGGTCCACATCAAGCAACTTCATCAACCTGTATGCTGTAGGTGAGAGAATCTCGTTTTTGTGTGATTTGCGTCAAAATTTATTTTATGCTTTTCCTTTAAGTATATTGCTTCTGTTAGCAATTGCCAAACTTGCACATCGATGCTTTTCTTGATAAAAAAAAATTTCATATTCAGTCAGAAAAAGTTTTGGCATGAAAACACAGTATGTTTGTACTGAGCATGTAAACTGCATAATGAACTGCATAATTTTGGTCTGAGAATATTTCAGTGTTATTGTGTGTGGCCGCGTGGCCTAATGGATAAGGCGTCTGACTTCGAATCAGAAGATTGCGAGTTCGAGTCTCGTCGTGGTCAAAAACATTTTTGAATGGCAACATGGCCATTCAATTGGAAGATTGTAATTTTCAGTCCCATTGTGGTCAGGTGGCTGTTGACTGGCAATTACTGACAAATGTGAGCAACTTAATTATGTATGTCTCAGATGCATACCTTGGGCTAAGTTTCTGTTGCAGTGCAACAGCAGCTTTTTTGGTGAATCTGTTCAGGTACTCCTTCATCAAGTGATTTTTGGCATTGACAAAAGCGAGCGTTGCAAGCGAGTGTGGGAAATTTTATGATAGGAAGAGGACAAGAAGTGTTCTTTGGAGTGTGTTTGAAATCTTTCCAATGAGAACTTTGACAAGAAAACTGTGTGTCATGTGTCCTCGTTAGTATAGTGGTGAGTATCCCCGCCTGTCACGCGGGAGACCGGGGTTCAATTCCCCGACGGGGAGGATTTTAAGTCATGCTCACTTTGTGATGGCAGATGTGTGCCGGATTTGCTTCAAGATGTTCACTTGAAAATTGCAAAGCATCCTGAGCATCACAGGAAAGGGACCCAGCAGCAGACAAACTTGTGTGTCTGCTTCATTCAAGAATTGTAGTTTGACATGACAACCTGTGTTTCACAGCTTTGCAAAAACACCAGTGTGTGCTATTGTTGCCATCAGCTTGCCATAGTTCCCTTCACGGTCACATTGCATTGCATGGTTCCTCCTTTGAAAGAGATCTATGATATAAGGTCCACATCAAGCAACTTCATCAACCTGTATGCTGTAGGTGAGAGAATCTCGTTTTTGTGTGATTTGCGTCAAAATTTATTTTATGCTTTTCCTTTAAGTATATTGCTTCTGTTAGCAATTGCCAAACTTGCACATCGATGCTTTTCTTGATAAAAAAAAATTTCATATTCAGTCAGAAAAAGTTTTGGCATGAAAACACAGTATGTTTGTACTGAGCATGTAAACTGCATAATGAACTGCATAATTTTGGTCTGAGAATATTTCAGTGTTATTGTGTGTGGCCGCGTGGCCTAATGGATAAGGCGTCTGACTTCGAATCAGAAGATTGCGAGTTCGAGTCTCGTCGTGGTCAAAAACATTTTTGAATGGCAACATGGCCATTCAATTGGAAGATTGTAATTTTCAGTCCCATTGTGGTCAGGTGGCTGTTGACTGGCAATTACTGACAAATGTGAGCAACTTAATTATGTATGTCTCAGATGCATACCTTGGGCTAAGTTTCTGTTGCAGTGCAACAGCAGCTTTTTTGGTGAATCTGTTCAGGTACTCCTTCATCAAGTGATTTTTGGCATTGACAAAAGCGAGCGTTGCAAGCGAGTGTGGGAAATTTTATGATAGGAAGAGGACAAGAAGTGTTCTTTGGAGTGTGTTTGAAATCTTTCCAATGAGAACTTTGACAAGAAAACTGTGTGTCATGTGTCCTCGTTAGTATAGTGGTGAGTATCCCCGCCTGTCACGCGGGAGACCGGGGTTCAATTCCCCGACGGGGAGGATTTTAAGTCATGCTCACTTTGTGATGGCAGATGTGTGCCGGATTTGCTTCAAGATGTTCACTTGAAAATTGCAAAGCATCCTGAGCATCACAGGAAAGGGACCCAGCAGCAGACAAACTTGTGTGTCTGCTTCATTCAAGAATTGTAGTTTGACATGACAACCTGTGTTTCACAGCTTTGCAAAAACACCAGTGTGTGCTATTGTTGCCATCAGCTTGCCATAGTTCCCTTCACGGTCACATTGCATTGCATGGTTCCTCCTTTGAAAGAGATCTATGATATAAGGTCCACATCAAGCAACTTCATCAACCTGTATGCTGTAGGTGAGAGAATCTCGTTTTTGTGTGATTTGCGTCAAAATTTATTTTATGCTTTTCCTTTAAGTATATTGCTTCTGTTAGCAATTGCCAAACTTGCACATCGATGCTTTTCTTGATAAAAAAAAATTTCATATTCAGTCAGAAAAAGTTTTGGCATGAAAACACAGTATGTTTGTACTGAGCATGTAAACTGCATAATGAACTGCATAATTTTGGTCTGAGAATATTTCAGTGTTATTGTGTGTGGCCGCGTGGCCTAATGGATAAGGCGTCTGACTTCGAATCAGAAGATTGCGAGTTCGAGTCTCGTCGTGGTCAAAAACATTTTTGAATGGCAACATGGCCATTCAATTGGAAGATTGTAATTTTCAGTCCCATTGTGGTCAGGTGGCTGTTGACTGGCAATTACTGACAAATGTGAGCAACTTAATTATGTATGTCTCAGATGCATACCTTGGGCTAAGTTTCTGTTGCAGTGCAACAGCAGCTTTTTTGGTGAATCTGTTCAGGTACTCCTTCATCAAGTGATTTTTGGCATTGACAAAAGCGAGCGTTGCAAGCGAGTGTGGGAAATTTTATGATAGGAAGAGGACAAGAAGTGTTCTTTGGAGTGTGTTTGAAATCTTTCCAATGAGAACTTTGACAAGAAAACTGTGTGTCATGTGTCCTCGTTAGTATAGTGGTGAGTATCCCCGCCTGTCACGCGGGAGACCGGGGTTCAATTCCCCGACGGGGAGGATTTTAAGTCATGCTCACTTTGTGATGGCAGATGTGTGCCGGATTTGCTTCAAGATGTTCACTTGAAAATTGCAAAGCATCCTGAGCATCACAGGAAAGGGACCCAGCAGCAGACAAACTTGTGTGTCTGCTTCATTCAAGAATTGTAGTTTGACATGACAACCTGTGTTTCACAGCTTTGCAAAAACACCAGTGTGTGCTATTGTTGCCATCAGCTTGCCATAGTTCCCTTCACGGTCACATTGCATTGCATGGTTCCTCCTTTGAAAGAGATCTATGATATAAGGTCCACATCAAGCAACTTCATCAACCTGTATGCTGTAGGTGAGAGAATCTCGTTTTTGTGTGATTTGCGTCAAAATTTATTTTATGCTTTTCCTTTAAGTATATTGCTTCTGTTAGCAATTGCCAAACTTGCACATCGATGCTTTTCTTGATAAAAAAAAATTTCATATTCAGTCAGAAAAAGTTTTGGCATGAAAACACAGTATGTTTGTACTGAGCATGTAAACTGCATAATGAACTGCATAATTTTGGTCTGAGAATATTTCAGTGTTATTGTGTGTGGCCGCGTGGCCTAATGGATAAGGCGTCTGACTTCGAATCAGAAGATTGCGAGTTCGAGTCTCGTCGTGGTCAAAAACATTTTTGAATGGCAACATGGCCATTCAATTGGAAGATTGTAATTTTCAGTCCCATTGTGGTCAGGTGGCTGTTGACTGGCAATTACTGACAAATGTGAGCAACTTAATTATGTATGTCTCAGATGCATACCTTGGGCTAAGTTTCTGTTGCAGTGCAACAGCAGCTTTTTTGGTGAATCTGTTCAGGTACTCCTTCATCAAGTGATTTTTGGCATTGACAAAAGCGAGCGTTGCAAGCGAGTGTGGGAAATTTTATGATAGGAAGAGGACAAGAAGTGTTCTTTGGAGTGTGTTTGAAATCTTTCCAATGAGAACTTTGACAAGAAAACTGTGTGTCATGTGTCCTCGTTAGTATAGTGGTGAGTATCCCCGCCTGTCACGCGGGAGACCGGGGTTCAATTCCCCGACGGGGAGGATTTTAAGTCATGCTCACTTTGTGATGGCAGATGTGTGCCGGATTTGCTTCAAGATGTTCACTTGAAAATTGCAAAGCATCCTGAGCATCACAGGAAAGGGACCCAGCAGCAGACAAACTTGTGTGTCTGCTTCATTCAAGAATTGTAGTTTGACATGACAACCTGTGTTTCACAGCTTTGCAAAAACACCAGTGTGTGCTATTGTTGCCATCAGCTTGCCATAGTTCCCTTCACGGTCACATTGCATTGCATGGTTCCTCCTTTGAAAGAGATCTATGATATAAGGTCCACATCAAGCAACTTCATCAACCTGTATGCTGTAGGTGAGAGAATCTCGTTTTTGTGTGATTTGCGTCAAAATTTATTTTATGCTTTTCCTTTAAGTATATTGCTTCTGTTAGCAATTGCCAAACTTGCACATCGATGCTTTTCTTGATAAAAAAAAATTTCATATTCAGTCAGAAAAAGTTTTGGCATGAAAACACAGTATGTTTGTACTGAGCATGTAAACTGCATAATGAACTGCATAATTTTGGTCTGAGAATATTTCAGTGTTATTGTGTGTGGCCGCGTGGCCTAATGGATAAGGCGTCTGACTTCGAATCAGAAGATTGCGAGTTCGAGTCTCGTCGTGGTCAAAAACATTTTTGAATGGCAACATGGCCATTCAATTGGAAGATTGTAATTTTCAGTCCCATTGTGGTCAGGTGGCTGTTGACTGGCAATTACTGACAAATGTGAGCAACTTAATTATGTATGTCTCAGATGCATACCTTGGGCTAAGTTTCTGTTGCAGTGCAACAGCAGCTTTTTTGGTGAATCTGTTCAGGTACTCCTTCATCAAGTGATTTTTGGCATTGACAAAAGCGAGCGTTGCAAGCGAGTGTGGGAAATTTTATGATAGGAAGAGGACAAGAAGTGTTCTTTGGAGTGTGTTTGAAATCTTTCCAATGAGAACTTTGACAAGAAAACTGTGTGTCATGTGTCCTCGTTAGTATAGTGGTGAGTATCCCCGCCTGTCACGCGGGAGACCGGGGTTCAATTCCCCGACGGGGAGGATTTTAAGTCATGCTCACTTTGTGATGGCAGATGTGTGCCGGATTTGCTTCAAGATGTTCACTTGAAAATTGCAAAGCATCCTGAGCATCACAGGAAAGGGACCCAGCAGCAGACAAACTTGTGTGTCTGCTTCATTCAAGAATTGTAGTTTGACATGACAACCTGTGTTTCACAGCTTTGCAAAAACACCAGTGTGTGCTATTGTTGCCATCAGCTTGCCATAGTTCCCTTCACGGTCACATTGCATTGCATGGTTCCTCCTTTGAAAGAGATCTATGATATAAGGTCCACATCAAGCAACTTCATCAACCTGTATGCTGTAGGTGAGAGAATCTCGTTTTTGTGTGATTTGCGTCAAAATTTATTTTATGCTTTTCCTTTAAGTATATTGCTTCTGTTAGCAATTGCCAAACTTGCACATCGATGCTTTTCTTGATAAAAAAAAATTTCATATTCAGTCAGAAAAAGTTTTGGCATGAAAACACAGTATGTTTGTACTGAGCATGTAAACTGCATAATGAACTGCATAATTTTGGTCTGAGAATATTTCAGTGTTATTGTGTGTGGCCGCGTGGCCTAATGGATAAGGCGTCTGACTTCGAATCAGAAGATTGCGAGTTCGAGTCTCGTCGTGGTCAAAAACATTTTTGAATGGCAACATGGCCATTCAATTGGAAGATTGTAATTTTCAGTCCCATTGTGGTCAGGTGGCTGTTGACTGGCAATTACTGACAAATGTGAGCAACTTAATTATGTATGTCTCAGATGCATACCTTGGGCTAAGTTTCTGTTGCAGTGCAACAGCAGCTTTTTTGGTGAATCTGTTCAGGTACTCCTTCATCAAGTGATTTTTGGCATTGACAAAAGCGAGCGTTGCAAGCGAGTGTGGGAAATTTTATGATAGGAAGAGGACAAGAAGTGTTCTTTGGAGTGTGTTTGAAATCTTTCCAATGAGAACTTTGACAAGAAAACTGTGTGTCATGTGTCCTCGTTAGTATAGTGGTGAGTATCCCCGCCTGTCACGCGGGAGACCGGGGTTCAATTCCCCGACGGGGAGGATTTTAAGTCATGCTCACTTTGTGATGGCAGATGTGTGCCGGATTTGCTTCAAGATGTTCACTTGAAAATTGCAAAGCATCCTGAGCATCACAGGAAAGGGACCCAGCAGCAGACAAACTTGTGTGTCTGCTTCATTCAAGAATTGTAGTTTGACATGACAACCTGTGTTTCACAGCTTTGCAAAAACACCAGTGTGTGCTATTGTTGCCATCAGCTTGCCATAGTTCCCTTCACGGTCACATTGCATTGCATGGTTCCTCCTTTGAAAGAGATCTATGATATAAGGTCCACATCAAGCAACTTCATCAACCTGTATGCTGTAGGTGAGAGAATCTCGTTTTTGTGTGATTTGCGTCAAAATTTATTTTATGCTTTTCCTTTAAGTATATTGCTTCTGTTAGCAATTGCCAAACTTGCACATCGATGCTTTTCTTGATAAAAAAAAATTTCATATTCAGTCAGAAAAAGTTTTGGCATGAAAACACAGTATGTTTGTACTGAGCATGTAAACTGCATAATGAACTGCATAATTTTGGTCTGAGAATATTTCAGTGTTATTGTGTGTGGCCGCGTGGCCTAATGGATAAGGCGTCTGACTTCGAATCAGAAGATTGCGAGTTCGAGTCTCGTCGTGGTCAAAAACATTTTTGAATGGCAACATGGCCATTCAATTGGAAGATTGTAATTTTCAGTCCCATTGTGGTCAGGTGGCTGTTGACTGGCAATTACTGACAAATGTGAGCAACTTAATTATGTATGTCTCAGATGCATACCTTGGGCTAAGTTTCTGTTGCAGTGCAACAGCAGCTTTTTTGGTGAATCTGTTCAGGTACTCCTTCATCAAGTGATTTTTGGCATTGACAAAAGCGAGCGTTGCAAGCGAGTGTGGGAAATTTTATGATAGGAAGAGGACAAGAAGTGTTCTTTGGAGTGTGTTTGAAATCTTTCCAATGAGAACTTTGACAAGAAAACTGTGTGTCATGTGTCCTCGTTAGTATAGTGGTGAGTATCCCCGCCTGTCACGCGGGAGACCGGGGTTCAATTCCCCGACGGGGAGGATTTTAAGTCATGCTCACTTTGTGATGGCAGATGTGTGCCGGATTTGCTTCAAGATGTTCACTTGAAAATTGCAAAGCATCCTGAGCATCACAGGAAAGGGACCCAGCAGCAGACAAACTTGTGTGTCTGCTTCATTCAAGAATTGTAGTTTGACATGACAACCTGTGTTTCACAGCTTTGCAAAAACACCAGTGTGTGCTATTGTTGCCATCAGCTTGCCATAGTTCCCTTCACGGTCACATTGCATTGCATGGTTCCTCCTTTGAAAGAGATCTATGATATAAGGTCCACATCAAGCAACTTCATCAACCTGTATGCTGTAGGTGAGAGAATCTCGTTTTTGTGTGATTTGCGTCAAAATTTATTTTATGCTTTTCCTTTAAGTATATTGCTTCTGTTAGCAATTGCCAAACTTGCACATCGATGCTTTTCTTGATAAAAAAAAATTTCATATTCAGTCAGAAAAAGTTTTGGCATGAAAACACAGTATGTTTGTACTGAGCATGTAAACTGCATAATGAACTGCATAATTTTGGTCTGAGAATATTTCAGTGTTATTGTGTGTGGCCGCGTGGCCTAATGGATAAGGCGTCTGACTTCGAATCAGAAGATTGCGAGTTCGAGTCTCGTCGTGGTCAAAAACATTTTTGAATGGCAACATGGCCATTCAATTGGAAGATTGTAATTTTCAGTCCCATTGTGGTCAGGTGGCTGTTGACTGGCAATTACTGACAAATGTGAGCAACTTAATTATGTATGTCTCAGATGCATACCTTGGGCTAAGTTTCTGTTGCAGTGCAACAGCAGCTTTTTTGGTGAATCTGTTCAGGTACTCCTTCATCAAGTGATTTTTGGCATTGACAAAAGCGAGCGTTGCAAGCGAGTGTGGGAAATTTTATGATAGGAAGAGGACAAGAAGTGTTCTTTGGAGTGTGTTTGAAATCTTTCCAATGAGAACTTTGACAAGAAAACTGTGTGTCATGTGTCCTCGTTAGTATAGTGGTGAGTATCCCCGCCTGTCACGCGGGAGACCGGGGTTCAATTCCCCGACGGGGAGGATTTTAAGTCATGCTCACTTTGTGATGGCAGATGTGTGCCGGATTTGCTTCAAGATGTTCACTTGAAAATTGCAAAGCATCCTGAGCATCACAGGAAAGGGACCCAGCAGCAGACAAACTTGTGTGTCTGCTTCATTCAAGAATTGTAGTTTGACATGACAACCTGTGTTTCACAGCTTTGCAAAAACACCAGTGTGTGCTATTGTTGCCATCAGCTTGCCATAGTTCCCTTCACGGTCACATTGCATTGCATGGTTCCTCCTTTGAAAGAGATCTATGATATAAGGTCCACATCAAGCAACTTCATCAACCTGTATGCTGTAGGTGAGAGAATCTCGTTTTTGTGTGATTTGCGTCAAAATTTATTTTATGCTTTTCCTTTAAGTATATTGCTTCTGTTAGCAATTGCCAAACTTGCACATCGATGCTTTTCTTGATAAAAAAAAATTTCATATTCAGTCAGAAAAAGTTTTGGCATGAAAACACAGTATGTTTGTACTGAGCATGTAAACTGCATAATGAACTGCATAATTTTGGTCTGAGAATATTTCAGTGTTATTGTGTGTGGCCGCGTGGCCTAATGGATAAGGCGTCTGACTTCGAATCAGAAGATTGCGAGTTCGAGTCTCGTCGTGGTCAAAAACATTTTTGAATGGCAACATGGCCATTCAATTGGAAGATTGTAATTTTCAGTCCCATTGTGGTCAGGTGGCTGTTGACTGGCAATTACTGACAAATGTGAGCAACTTAATTATGTATGTCTCAGATGCATACCTTGGGCTAAGTTTCTGTTGCAGTGCAACAGCAGCTTTTTTGGTGAATCTGTTCAGGTACTCCTTCATCAAGTGATTTTTGGCATTGACAAAAGCGAGCGTTGCAAGCGAGTGTGGGAAATTTTATGATAGGAAGAGGACAAGAAGTGTTCTTTGGAGTGTGTTTGAAATCTTTCCAATGAGAACTTTGACAAGAAAACTGTGTGTCATGTGTCCTCGTTAGTATAGTGGTGAGTATCCCCGCCTGTCACGCGGGAGACCGGGGTTCAATTCCCCGACGGGGAGGATTTTAAGTCATGCTCACTTTGTGATGGCAGATGTGTGCCGGATTTGCTTCAAGATGTTCACTTGAAAATTGCAAAGCATCCTGAGCATCACAGGAAAGGGACCCAGCAGCAGACAAACTTGTGTGTCTGCTTCATTCAAGAATTGTAGTTTGACATGACAACCTGTGTTTCACAGCTTTGCAAAAACACCAGTGTGTGCTATTGTTGCCATCAGCTTGCCATAGTTCCCTTCACGGTCACATTGCATTGCATGGTTCCTCCTTTGAAAGAGATCTATGATATAAGGTCCACATCAAGCAACTTCATCAACCTGTATGCTGTAGGTGAGAGAATCTCGTTTTTGTGTGATTTGCGTCAAAATTTATTTTATGCTTTTCCTTTAAGTATATTGCTTCTGTTAGCAATTGCCAAACTTGCACATCGATGCTTTTCTTGATAAAAAAAAATTTCATATTCAGTCAGAAAAAGTTTTGGCATGAAAACACAGTATGTTTGTACTGAGCATGTAAACTGCATAATGAACTGCATAATTTTGGTCTGAGAATATTTCAGTGTTATTGTGTGTGGCCGCGTGGCCTAATGGATAAGGCGTCTGACTTCGAATCAGAAGATTGCGAGTTCGAGTCTCGTCGTGGTCAAAAACATTTTTGAATGGCAACATGGCCATTCAATTGGAAGATTGTAATTTTCAGTCCCATTGTGGTCAGGTGGCTGTTGACTGGCAATTACTGACAAATGTGAGCAACTTAATTATGTATGTCTCAGATGCATACCTTGGGCTAAGTTTCTGTTGCAGTGCAACAGCAGCTTTTTTGGTGAATCTGTTCAGGTACTCCTTCATCAAGTGATTTTTGGCATTGACAAAAGCGAGCGTTGCAAGCGAGTGTGGGAAATTTTATGATAGGAAGAGGACAAGAAGTGTTCTTTGGAGTGTGTTTGAAATCTTTCCAATGAGAACTTTGACAAGAAAACTGTGTGTCATGTGTCCTCGTTAGTATAGTGGTGAGTATCCCCGCCTGTCACGCGGGAGACCGGGGTTCAATTCCCCGACGGGGAGGATTTTAAGTCATGCTCACTTTGTGATGGCAGATGTGTGCCGGATTTGCTTCAAGATGTTCACTTGAAAATTGCAAAGCATCCTGAGCATCACAGGAAAGGGACCCAGCAGCAGACAAACTTGTGTGTCTGCTTCATTCAAGAATTGTAGTTTGACATGACAACCTGTGTTTCACAGCTTTGCAAAAACACCAGTGTGTGCTATTGTTGCCATCAGCTTGCCATAGTTCCCTTCACGGTCACATTGCATTGCATGGTTCCTCCTTTGAAAGAGATCTATGATATAAGGTCCACATCAAGCAACTTCATCAACCTGTATGCTGTAGGTGAGAGAATCTCGTTTTTGTGTGATTTGCGTCAAAATTTATTTTATGCTTTTCCTTTAAGTATATTGCTTCTGTTAGCAATTGCCAAACTTGCACATCGATGCTTTTCTTGATAAAAAAAAATTTCATATTCAGTCAGAAAAAGTTTTGGCATGAAAACACAGTATGTTTGTACTGAGCATGTAAACTGCATAATGAACTGCATAATTTTGGTCTGAGAATATTTCAGTGTTATTGTGTGTGGCCGCGTGGCCTAATGGATAAGGCGTCTGACTTCGAATCAGAAGATTGCGAGTTCGAGTCTCGTCGTGGTCAAAAACATTTTTGAATGGCAACATGGCCATTCAATTGGAAGATTGTAATTTTCAGTCCCATTGTGGTCAGGTGGCTGTTGACTGGCAATTACTGACAAATGTGAGCAACTTAATTATGTATGTCTCAGATGCATACCTTGGGCTAAGTTTCTGTTGCAGTGCAACAGCAGCTTTTTTGGTGAATCTGTTCAGGTACTCCTTCATCAAGTGATTTTTGGCATTGACAAAAGCGAGCGTTGCAAGCGAGTGTGGGAAATTTTATGATAGGAAGAGGACAAGAAGTGTTCTTTGGAGTGTGTTTGAAATCTTTCCAATGAGAACTTTGACAAGAAAACTGTGTGTCATGTGTCCTCGTTAGTATAGTGGTGAGTATCCCCGCCTGTCACGCGGGAGACCGGGGTTCAATTCCCCGACGGGGAGGATTTTAAGTCATGCTCACTTTGTGATGGCAGATGTGTGCCGGATTTGCTTCAAGATGTTCACTTGAAAATTGCAAAGCATCCTGAGCATCACAGGAAAGGGACCCAGCAGCAGACAAACTTGTGTGTCTGCTTCATTCAAGAATTGTAGTTTGACATGACAACCTGTGTTTCACAGCTTTGCAAAAACACCAGTGTGTGCTATTGTTGCCATCAGCTTGCCATAGTTCCCTTCACGGTCACATTGCATTGCATGGTTCCTCCTTTGAAAGAGATCTATGATATAAGGTCCACATCAAGCAACTTCATCAACCTGTATGCTGTAGGTGAGAGAATCTCGTTTTTGTGTGATTTGCGTCAAAATTTATTTTATGCTTTTCCTTTAAGTATATTGCTTCTGTTAGCAATTGCCAAACTTGCACATCGATGCTTTTCTTGATAAAAAAAAATTTCATATTCAGTCAGAAAAAGTTTTGGCATGAAAACACAGTATGTTTGTACTGAGCATGTAAACTGCATAATGAACTGCATAATTTTGGTCTGAGAATATTTCAGTGTTATTGTGTGTGGCCGCGTGGCCTAATGGATAAGGCGTCTGACTTCGAATCAGAAGATTGCGAGTTCGAGTCTCGTCGTGGTCAAAAACATTTTTGAATGGCAACATGGCCATTCAATTGGAAGATTGTAATTTTCAGTCCCATTGTGGTCAGGTGGCTGTTGACTGGCAATTACTGACAAATGTGAGCAACTTAATTATGTATGTCTCAGATGCATACCTTGGGCTAAGTTTCTGTTGCAGTGCAACAGCAGCTTTTTTGGTGAATCTGTTCAGGTACTCCTTCATCAAGTGATTTTTGGCATTGACAAAAGCGAGCGTTGCAAGCGAGTGTGGGAAATTTTATGATAGGAAGAGGACAAGAAGTGTTCTTTGGAGTGTGTTTGAAATCTTTCCAATGAGAACTTTGACAAGAAAACTGTGTGTCATGTGTCCTCGTTAGTATAGTGGTGAGTATCCCCGCCTGTCACGCGGGAGACCGGGGTTCAATTCCCCGACGGGGAGGATTTTAAGTCATGCTCACTTTGTGATGGCAGATGTGTGCCGGATTTGCTTCAAGATGTTCACTTGAAAATTGCAAAGCATCCTGAGCATCACAGGAAAGGGACCCAGCAGCAGACAAACTTGTGTGTCTGCTTCATTCAAGAATTGTAGTTTGACATGACAACCTGTGTTTCACAGCTTTGCAAAAACACCAGTGTGTGCTATTGTTGCCATCAGCTTGCCATAGTTCCCTTCACGGTCACATTGCATTGCATGGTTCCTCCTTTGAAAGAGATCTATGATATAAGGTCCACATCAAGCAACTTCATCAACCTGTATGCTGTAGGTGAGAGAATCTCGTTTTTGTGTGATTTGCGTCAAAATTTATTTTATGCTTTTCCTTTAAGTATATTGCTTCTGTTAGCAATTGCCAAACTTGCACATCGATGCTTTTCTTGATAAAAAAAAATTTCATATTCAGTCAGAAAAAGTTTTGGCATGAAAACACAGTATGTTTGTACTGAGCATGTAAACTGCATAATGAACTGCATAATTTTGGTCTGAGAATATTTCAGTGTTATTGTGTGTGGCCGCGTGGCCTAATGGATAAGGCGTCTGACTTCGAATCAGAAGATTGCGAGTTCGAGTCTCGTCGTGGTCAAAAACATTTTTGAATGGCAACATGGCCATTCAATTGGAAGATTGTAATTTTCAGTCCCATTGTGGTCAGGTGGCTGTTGACTGGCAATTACTGACAAATGTGAGCAACTTAATTATGTATGTCTCAGATGCATACCTTGGGCTAAGTTTCTGTTGCAGTGCAACAGCAGCTTTTTTGGTGAATCTGTTCAGGTACTCCTTCATCAAGTGATTTTTGGCATTGACAAAAGCGAGCGTTGCAAGCGAGTGTGGGAAATTTTATGATAGGAAGAGGACAAGAAGTGTTCTTTGGAGTGTGTTTGAAATCTTTCCAATGAGAACTTTGACAAGAAAACTGTGTGTCATGTGTCCTCGTTAGTATAGTGGTGAGTATCCCCGCCTGTCACGCGGGAGACCGGGGTTCAATTCCCCGACGGGGAGGATTTTAAGTCATGCTCACTTTGTGATGGCAGATGTGTGCCGGATTTGCTTCAAGATGTTCACTTGAAAATTGCAAAGCATCCTGAGCATCACAGGAAAGGGACCCAGCAGCAGACAAACTTGTGTGTCTGCTTCATTCAAGAATTGTAGTTTGACATGACAACCTGTGTTTCACAGCTTTGCAAAAACACCAGTGTGTGCTATTGTTGCCATCAGCTTGCCATAGTTCCCTTCACGGTCACATTGCATTGCATGGTTCCTCCTTTGAAAGAGATCTATGATATAAGGTCCACATCAAGCAACTTCATCAACCTGTATGCTGTAGGTGAGAGAATCTCGTTTTTGTGTGATTTGCGTCAAAATTTATTTTATGCTTTTCCTTTAAGTATATTGCTTCTGTTAGCAATTGCCAAACTTGCACATCGATGCTTTTCTTGATAAAAAAAAATTTCATATTCAGTCAGAAAAAGTTTTGGCATGAAAACACAGTATGTTTGTACTGAGCATGTAAACTGCATAATGAACTGCATAATTTTGGTCTGAGAATATTTCAGTGTTATTGTGTGTGGCCGCGTGGCCTAATGGATAAGGCGTCTGACTTCGAATCAGAAGATTGCGAGTTCGAGTCTCGTCGTGGTCAAAAACATTTTTGAATGGCAACATGGCCATTCAATTGGAAGATTGTAATTTTCAGTCCCATTGTGGTCAGGTGGCTGTTGACTGGCAATTACTGACAAATGTGAGCAACTTAATTATGTATGTCTCAGATGCATACCTTGGGCTAAGTTTCTGTTGCAGTGCAACAGCAGCTTTTTTGGTGAATCTGTTCAGGTACTCCTTCATCAAGTGATTTTTGGCATTGACAAAAGCGAGCGTTGCAAGCGAGTGTGGGAAATTTTATGATAGGAAGAGGACAAGAAGTGTTCTTTGGAGTGTGTTTGAAATCTTTCCAATGAGAACTTTGACAAGAAAACTGTGTGTCATGTGTCCTCGTTAGTATAGTGGTGAGTATCCCCGCCTGTCACGCGGGAGACCGGGGTTCAATTCCCCGACGGGGAGGATTTTAAGTCATGCTCACTTTGTGATGGCAGATGTGTGCCGGATTTGCTTCAAGATGTTCACTTGAAAATTGCAAAGCATCCTGAGCATCACAGGAAAGGGACCCAGCAGCAGACAAACTTGTGTGTCTGCTTCATTCAAGAATTGTAGTTTGACATGACAACCTGTGTTTCACAGCTTTGCAAAAACACCAGTGTGTGCTATTGTTGCCATCAGCTTGCCATAGTTCCCTTCACGGTCACATTGCATTGCATGGTTCCTCCTTTGAAAGAGATCTATGATATAAGGTCCACATCAAGCAACTTCATCAACCTGTATGCTGTAGGTGAGAGAATCTCGTTTTTGTGTGATTTGCGTCAAAATTTATTTTATGCTTTTCCTTTAAGTATATTGCTTCTGTTAGCAATTGCCAAACTTGCACATCGATGCTTTTCTTGATAAAAAAAAATTTCATATTCAGTCAGAAAAAGTTTTGGCATGAAAACACAGTATGTTTGTACTGAGCATGTAAACTGCATAATGAACTGCATAATTTTGGTCTGAGAATATTTCAGTGTTATTGTGTGTGGCCGCGTGGCCTAATGGATAAGGCGTCTGACTTCGAATCAGAAGATTGCGAGTTCGAGTCTCGTCGTGGTCAAAAACATTTTTGAATGGCAACATGGCCATTCAATTGGAAGATTGTAATTTTCAGTCCCATTGTGGTCAGGTGGCTGTTGACTGGCAATTACTGACAAATGTGAGCAACTTAATTATGTATGTCTCAGATGCATACCTTGGGCTAAGTTTCTGTTGCAGTGCAACAGCAGCTTTTTTGGTGAATCTGTTCAGGTACTCCTTCATCAAGTGATTTTTGGCATTGACAAAAGCGAGCGTTGCAAGCGAGTGTGGGAAATTTTATGATAGGAAGAGGACAAGAAGTGTTCTTTGGAGTGTGTTTGAAATCTTTCCAATGAGAACTTTGACAAGAAAACTGTGTGTCATGTGTCCTCGTTAGTATAGTGGTGAGTATCCCCGCCTGTCACGCGGGAGACCGGGGTTCAATTCCCCGACGGGGAGGATTTTAAGTCATGCTCACTTTGTGATGGCAGATGTGTGCCGGATTTGCTTCAAGATGTTCACTTGAAAATTGCAAAGCATCCTGAGCATCACAGGAAAGGGACCCAGCAGCAGACAAACTTGTGTGTCTGCTTCATTCAAGAATTGTAGTTTGACATGACAACCTGTGTTTCACAGCTTTGCAAAAACACCAGTGTGTGCTATTGTTGCCATCAGCTTGCCATAGTTCCCTTCACGGTCACATTGCATTGCATGGTTCCTCCTTTGAAAGAGATCTATGATATAAGGTCCACATCAAGCAACTTCATCAACCTGTATGCTGTAGGTGAGAGAATCTCGTTTTTGTGTGATTTGCGTCAAAATTTATTTTATGCTTTTCCTTTAAGTATATTGCTTCTGTTAGCAATTGCCAAACTTGCACATCGATGCTTTTCTTGATAAAAAAAAATTTCATATTCAGTCAGAAAAAGTTTTGGCATGAAAACACAGTATGTTTGTACTGAGCATGTAAACTGCATAATGAACTGCATAATTTTGGTCTGAGAATATTTCAGTGTTATTGTGTGTGGCCGCGTGGCCTAATGGATAAGGCGTCTGACTTCGAATCAGAAGATTGCGAGTTCGAGTCTCGTCGTGGTCAAAAACATTTTTGAATGGCAACATGGCCATTCAATTGGAAGATTGTAATTTTCAGTCCCATTGTGGTCAGGTGGCTGTTGACTGGCAATTACTGACAAATGTGAGCAACTTAATTATGTATGTCTCAGATGCATACCTTGGGCTAAGTTTCTGTTGCAGTGCAACAGCAGCTTTTTTGGTGAATCTGTTCAGGTACTCCTTCATCAAGTGATTTTTGGCATTGACAAAAGCGAGCGTTGCAAGCGAGTGTGGGAAATTTTATGATAGGAAGAGGACAAGAAGTGTTCTTTGGAGTGTGTTTGAAATCTTTCCAATGAGAACTTTGACAAGAAAACTGTGTGTCATGTGTCCTCGTTAGTATAGTGGTGAGTATCCCCGCCTGTCACGCGGGAGACCGGGGTTCAATTCCCCGACGGGGAGGATTTTAAGTCATGCTCACTTTGTGATGGCAGATGTGTGCCGGATTTGCTTCAAGATGTTCACTTGAAAATTGCAAAGCATCCTGAGCATCACAGGAAAGGGACCCAGCAGCAGACAAACTTGTGTGTCTGCTTCATTCAAGAATTGTAGTTTGACATGACAACCTGTGTTTCACAGCTTTGCAAAAACACCAGTGTGTGCTATTGTTGCCATCAGCTTGCCATAGTTCCCTTCACGGTCACATTGCATTGCATGGTTCCTCCTTTGAAAGAGATCTATGATATAAGGTCCACATCAAGCAACTTCATCAACCTGTATGCTGTAGGTGAGAGAATCTCGTTTTTGTGTGATTTGCGTCAAAATTTATTTTATGCTTTTCCTTTAAGTATATTGCTTCTGTTAGCAATTGCCAAACTTGCACATCGATGCTTTTCTTGATAAAAAAAAATTTCATATTCAGTCAGAAAAAGTTTTGGCATGAAAACACAGTATGTTTGTACTGAGCATGTAAACTGCATAATGAACTGCATAATTTTGGTCTGAGAATATTTCAGTGTTATTGTGTGTGGCCGCGTGGCCTAATGGATAAGGCGTCTGACTTCGAATCAGAAGATTGCGAGTTCGAGTCTCGTCGTGGTCAAAAACATTTTTGAATGGCAACATGGCCATTCAATTGGAAGATTGTAATTTTCAGTCCCATTGTGGTCAGGTGGCTGTTGACTGGCAATTACTGACAAATGTGAGCAACTTAATTATGTATGTCTCAGATGCATACCTTGGGCTAAGTTTCTGTTGCAGTGCAACAGCAGCTTTTTTGGTGAATCTGTTCAGGTACTCCTTCATCAAGTGATTTTTGGCATTGACAAAAGCGAGCGTTGCAAGCGAGTGTGGGAAATTTTATGATAGGAAGAGGACAAGAAGTGTTCTTTGGAGTGTGTTTGAAATCTTTCCAATGAGAACTTTGACAAGAAAACTGTGTGTCATGTGTCCTCGTTAGTATAGTGGTGAGTATCCCCGCCTGTCACGCGGGAGACC
This sequence comes from Platynereis dumerilii, assembly GCA_026936325.1. NCBI lineage: Eukaryota > Metazoa > Annelida > Polychaeta > Phyllodocida > Nereididae > Platynereis > Platynereis dumerilii. The sequence continues at coordinate 97,855,232 of JAPTHN010000003.1, forward strand.
GGGGTTCAATTCCCCGACGGGGAGGATTTTAAGTCATGCTCACTTTGTGATGGCAGATGTGTGCCGGATTTGCTTCAAGATGTTCACTTGAAAATTGCAAAGCATCCTGAGCATCACAGGAAAGGGACCCAGCAGCAGACAAACTTGTGTGTCTGCTTCATTCAAGAATTGTAGTTTGACATGACAACCTGTGTTTCACAGCTTTGCAAAAACACCAGTGTGTGCTATTGTTGCCATCAGCTTGCCATAGTTCCCTTCACGGTCACATTGCATTGCATGGTTCCTCCTTTGAAAGAGATCTATGATATAAGGTCCACATCAAGCAACTTCATCAACCTGTATGCTGTAGGTGAGAGAATCTCGTTTTTGTGTGATTTGCGTCAAAATTTATTTTATGCTTTTCCTTTAAGTATATTGCTTCTGTTAGCAATTGCCAAACTTGCACATCGATGCTTTTCTTGATAAAAAAAAATTTCATATTCAGTCAGAAAAAGTTTTGGCATGAAAACACAGTATGTTTGTACTGAGCATGTAAACTGCATAATGAACTGCATAATTTTGGTCTGAGAATATTTCAGTGTTATTGTGTGTGGCCGCGTGGCCTAATGGATAAGGCGTCTGACTTCGAATCAGAAGATTGCGAGTTCGAGTCTCGTCGTGGTCAAAAACATTTTTGAATGGCAACATGGCCATTCAATTGGAAGATTGTAATTTTCAGTCCCATTGTGGTCAGGTGGCTGTTGACTGGCAATTACTGACAAATGTGAGCAACTTAATTATGTATGTCTCAGATGCATACCTTGGGCTAAGTTTCTGTTGCAGTGCAACAGCAGCTTTTTTGGTGAATCTGTTCAGGTACTCCTTCATCAAGTGATTTTTGGCATTGACAAAAGCGAGCGTTGCAAGCGAGTGTGGGAAATTTTATGATAGGAAGAGGACAAGAAGTGTTCTTTGGAGTGTGTTTGAAATCTTTCCAATGAGAACTTTGACAAGAAAACTGTGTGTCATGTGTCCTCGTTAGTATAGTGGTGAGTATCCCCGCCTGTCACGCGGGAGACCGGGGTTCAATTCCCCGACGGGGAGGATTTTAAGTCATGCTCACTTTGTGATGGCAGATGTGTGCCGGATTTGCTTCAAGATGTTCACTTGAAAATTGCAAAGCATCCTGAGCATCACAGGAAAGGGACCCAGCAGCAGACAAACTTGTGTGTCTGCTTCATTCAAGAATTGTAGTTTGACATGACAACCTGTGTTTCACAGCTTTGCAAAAACACCAGTGTGTGCTATTGTTGCCATCAGCTTGCCATAGTTCCCTTCACGGTCACATTGCATTGCATGGTTCCTCCTTTGAAAGAGATCTATGATATAAGGTCCACATCAAGCAACTTCATCAACCTGTATGCTGTAGGTGAGAGAATCTCGTTTTTGTGTGATTTGCGTCAAAATTTATTTTATGCTTTTCCTTTAAGTATATTGCTTCTGTTAGCAATTGCCAAACTTGCACATCGATGCTTTTCTTGATAAAAAAAAATTTCATATTCAGTCAGAAAAAGTTTTGGCATGAAAACACAGTATGTTTGTACTGAGCATGTAAACTGCATAATGAACTGCATAATTTTGGTCTGAGAATATTTCAGTGTTATTGTGTGTGGCCGCGTGGCCTAATGGATAAGGCGTCTGACTTCGAATCAGAAGATTGCGAGTTCGAGTCTCGTCGTGGTCAAAAACATTTTTGAATGGCAACATGGCCATTCAATTGGAAGATTGTAATTTTCAGTCCCATTGTGGTCAGGTGGCTGTTGACTGGCAATTACTGACAAATGTGAGCAACTTAATTATGTATGTCTCAGATGCATACCTTGGGCTAAGTTTCTGTTGCAGTGCAACAGCAGCTTTTTTGGTGAATCTGTTCAGGTACTCCTTCATCAAGTGATTTTTGGCATTGACAAAAGCGAGCGTTGCAAGCGAGTGTGGGAAATTTTATGATAGGAAGAGGACAAGAAGTGTTCTTTGGAGTGTGTTTGAAATCTTTCCAATGAGAACTTTGACAAGAAAACTGTGTGTCATGTGTCCTCGTTAGTATAGTGGTGAGTATCCCCGCCTGTCACGCGGGAGACCGGGGTTCAATTCCCCGACGGGGAGGATTTTAAGTCATGCTCACTTTGTGATGGCAGATGTGTGCCGGATTTGCTTCAAGATGTTCACTTGAAAATTGCAAAGCATCCTGAGCATCACAGGAAAGGGACCCAGCAGCAGACAAACTTGTGTGTCTGCTTCATTCAAGAATTGTAGTTTGACATGACAACCTGTGTTTCACAGCTTTGCAAAAACACCAGTGTGTGCTATTGTTGCCATCAGCTTGCCATAGTTCCCTTCACGGTCACATTGCATTGCATGGTTCCTCCTTTGAAAGAGATCTATGATATAAGGTCCACATCAAGCAACTTCATCAACCTGTATGCTGTAGGTGAGAGAATCTCGTTTTTGTGTGATTTGCGTCAAAATTTATTTTATGCTTTTCCTTTAAGTATATTGCTTCTGTTAGCAATTGCCAAACTTGCACATCGATGCTTTTCTTGATAAAAAAAAATTTCATATTCAGTCAGAAAAAGTTTTGGCATGAAAACACAGTATGTTTGTACTGAGCATGTAAACTGCATAATGAACTGCATAATTTTGGTCTGAGAATATTTCAGTGTTATTGTGTGTGGCCGCGTGGCCTAATGGATAAGGCGTCTGACTTCGAATCAGAAGATTGCGAGTTCGAGTCTCGTCGTGGTCAAAAACATTTTTGAATGGCAACATGGCCATTCAATTGGAAGATTGTAATTTTCAGTCCCATTGTGGTCAGGTGGCTGTTGACTGGCAATTACTGACAAATGTGAGCAACTTAATTATGTATGTCTCAGATGCATACCTTGGGCTAAGTTTCTGTTGCAGTGCAACAGCAGCTTTTTTGGTGAATCTGTTCAGGTACTCCTTCATCAAGTGATTTTTGGCATTGACAAAAGCGAGCGTTGCAAGCGAGTGTGGGAAATTTTATGATAGGAAGAGGACAAGAAGTGTTCTTTGGAGTGTGTTTGAAATCTTTCCAATGAGAACTTTGACAAGAAAACTGTGTGTCATGTGTCCTCGTTAGTATAGTGGTGAGTATCCCCGCCTGTCACGCGGGAGACCGGGGTTCAATTCCCCGACGGGGAGGATTTTAAGTCATGCTCACTTTGTGATGGCAGATGTGTGCCGGATTTGCTTCAAGATGTTCACTTGAAAATTGCAAAGCATCCTGAGCATCACAGGAAAGGGACCCAGCAGCAGACAAACTTGTGTGTCTGCTTCATTCAAGAATTGTAGTTTGACATGACAACCTGTGTTTCACAGCTTTGCAAAAACACCAGTGTGTGCTATTGTTGCCATCAGCTTGCCATAGTTCCCTTCACGGTCACATTGCATTGCATGGTTCCTCCTTTGAAAGAGATCTATGATATAAGGTCCACATCAAGCAACTTCATCAACCTGTATGCTGTAGGTGAGAGAATCTCGTTTTTGTGTGATTTGCGTCAAAATTTATTTTATGCTTTTCCTTTAAGTATATTGCTTCTGTTAGCAATTGCCAAACTTGCACATCGATGCTTTTCTTGATAAAAAAAAATTTCATATTCAGTCAGAAAAAGTTTTGGCATGAAAACACAGTATGTTTGTACTGAGCATGTAAACTGCATAATGAACTGCATAATTTTGGTCTGAGAATATTTCAGTGTTATTGTGTGTGGCCGCGTGGCCTAATGGATAAGGCGTCTGACTTCGAATCAGAAGATTGCGAGTTCGAGTCTCGTCGTGGTCAAAAACATTTTTGAATGGCAACATGGCCATTCAATTGGAAGATTGTAATTTTCAGTCCCATTGTGGTCAGGTGGCTGTTGACTGGCAATTACTGACAAATGTGAGCAACTTAATTATGTATGTCTCAGATGCATACCTTGGGCTAAGTTTCTGTTGCAGTGCAACAGCAGCTTTTTTGGTGAATCTGTTCAGGTACTCCTTCATCAAGTGATTTTTGGCATTGACAAAAGCGAGCGTTGCAAGCGAGTGTGGGAAATTTTATGATAGGAAGAGGACAAGAAGTGTTCTTTGGAGTGTGTTTGAAATCTTTCCAATGAGAACTTTGACAAGAAAACTGTGTGTCATGTGTCCTCGTTAGTATAGTGGTGAGTATCCCCGCCTGTCACGCGGGAGACCGGGGTTCAATTCCCCGACGGGGAGGATTTTAAGTCATGCTCACTTTGTGATGGCAGATGTGTGCCGGATTTGCTTCAAGATGTTCACTTGAAAATTGCAAAGCATCCTGAGCATCACAGGAAAGGGACCCAGCAGCAGACAAACTTGTGTGTCTGCTTCATTCAAGAATTGTAGTTTGACATGACAACCTGTGTTTCACAGCTTTGCAAAAACACCAGTGTGTGCTATTGTTGCCATCAGCTTGCCATAGTTCCCTTCACGGTCACATTGCATTGCATGGTTCCTCCTTTGAAAGAGATCTATGATATAAGGTCCACATCAAGCAACTTCATCAACCTGTATGCTGTAGGTGAGAGAATCTCGTTTTTGTGTGATTTGCGTCAAAATTTATTTTATGCTTTTCCTTTAAGTATATTGCTTCTGTTAGCAATTGCCAAACTTGCACATCGATGCTTTTCTTGATAAAAAAAAATTTCATATTCAGTCAGAAAAAGTTTTGGCATGAAAACACAGTATGTTTGTACTGAGCATGTAAACTGCATAATGAACTGCATAATTTTGGTCTGAGAATATTTCAGTGTTATTGTGTGTGGCCGCGTGGCCTAATGGATAAGGCGTCTGACTTCGAATCAGAAGATTGCGAGTTCGAGTCTCGTCGTGGTCAAAAACATTTTTGAATGGCAACATGGCCATTCAATTGGAAGATTGTAATTTTCAGTCCCATTGTGGTCAGGTGGCTGTTGACTGGCAATTACTGACAAATGTGAGCAACTTAATTATGTATGTCTCAGATGCATACCTTGGGCTAAGTTTCTGTTGCAGTGCAACAGCAGCTTTTTTGGTGAATCTGTTCAGGTACTCCTTCATCAAGTGATTTTTGGCATTGACAAAAGCGAGCGTTGCAAGCGAGTGTGGGAAATTTTATGATAGGAAGAGGACAAGAAGTGTTCTTTGGAGTGTGTTTGAAATCTTTCCAATGAGAACTTTGACAAGAAAACTGTGTGTCATGTGTCCTCGTTAGTATAGTGGTGAGTATCCCCGCCTGTCACGCGGGAGACCGGGGTTCAATTCCCCGACGGGGAGGATTTTAAGTCATGCTCACTTTGTGATGGCAGATGTGTGCCGGATTTGCTTCAAGATGTTCACTTGAAAATTGCAAAGCATCCTGAGCATCACAGGAAAGGGACCCAGCAGCAGACAAACTTGTGTGTCTGCTTCATTCAAGAATTGTAGTTTGACATGACAACCTGTGTTTCACAGCTTTGCAAAAACACCAGTGTGTGCTATTGTTGCCATCAGCTTGCCATAGTTCCCTTCACGGTCACATTGCATTGCATGGTTCCTCCTTTGAAAGAGATCTATGATATAAGGTCCACATCAAGCAACTTCATCAACCTGTATGCTGTAGGTGAGAGAATCTCGTTTTTGTGTGATTTGCGTCAAAATTTATTTTATGCTTTTCCTTTAAGTATATTGCTTCTGTTAGCAATTGCCAAACTTGCACATCGATGCTTTTCTTGATAAAAAAAAATTTCATATTCAGTCAGAAAAAGTTTTGGCATGAAAACACAGTATGTTTGTACTGAGCATGTAAACTGCATAATGAACTGCATAATTTTGGTCTGAGAATATTTCAGTGTTATTGTGTGTGGCCGCGTGGCCTAATGGATAAGGCGTCTGACTTCGAATCAGAAGATTGCGAGTTCGAGTCTCGTCGTGGTCAAAAACATTTTTGAATGGCAACATGGCCATTCAATTGGAAGATTGTAATTTTCAGTCCCATTGTGGTCAGGTGGCTGTTGACTGGCAATTACTGACAAATGTGAGCAACTTAATTATGTATGTCTCAGATGCATACCTTGGGCTAAGTTTCTGTTGCAGTGCAACAGCAGCTTTTTTGGTGAATCTGTTCAGGTACTCCTTCATCAAGTGATTTTTGGCATTGACAAAAGCGAGCGTTGCAAGCGAGTGTGGGAAATTTTATGATAGGAAGAGGACAAGAAGTGTTCTTTGGAGTGTGTTTGAAATCTTTCCAATGAGAACTTTGACAAGAAAACTGTGTGTCATGTGTCCTCGTTAGTATAGTGGTGAGTATCCCCGCCTGTCACGCGGGAGACCGGGGTTCAATTCCCCGACGGGGAGGATTTTAAGTCATGCTCACTTTGTGATGGCAGATGTGTGCCGGATTTGCTTCAAGATGTTCACTTGAAAATTGCAAAGCATCCTGAGCATCACAGGAAAGGGACCCAGCAGCAGACAAACTTGTGTGTCTGCTTCATTCAAGAATTGTAGTTTGACATGACAACCTGTGTTTCACAGCTTTGCAAAAACACCAGTGTGTGCTATTGTTGCCATCAGCTTGCCATAGTTCCCTTCACGGTCACATTGCATTGCATGGTTCCTCCTTTGAAAGAGATCTATGATATAAGGTCCACATCAAGCAACTTCATCAACCTGTATGCTGTAGGTGAGAGAATCTCGTTTTTGTGTGATTTGCGTCAAAATTTATTTTATGCTTTTCCTTTAAGTATATTGCTTCTGTTAGCAATTGCCAAACTTGCACATCGATGCTTTTCTTGATAAAAAAAAATTTCATATTCAGTCAGAAAAAGTTTTGGCATGAAAACACAGTATGTTTGTACTGAGCATGTAAACTGCATAATGAACTGCATAATTTTGGTCTGAGAATATTTCAGTGTTATTGTGTGTGGCCGCGTGGCCTAATGGATAAGGCGTCTGACTTCGAATCAGAAGATTGCGAGTTCGAGTCTCGTCGTGGTCAAAAACATTTTTGAATGGCAACATGGCCATTCAATTGGAAGATTGTAATTTTCAGTCCCATTGTGGTCAGGTGGCTGTTGACTGGCAATTACTGACAAATGTGAGCAACTTAATTATGTATGTCTCAGATGCATACCTTGGGCTAAGTTTCTGTTGCAGTGCAACAGCAGCTTTTTTGGTGAATCTGTTCAGGTACTCCTTCATCAAGTGATTTTTGGCATTGACAAAAGCGAGCGTTGCAAGCGAGTGTGGGAAATTTTATGATAGGAAGAGGACAAGAAGTGTTCTTTGGAGTGTGTTTGAAATCTTTCCAATGAGAACTTTGACAAGAAAACTGTGTGTCATGTGTCCTCGTTAGTATAGTGGTGAGTATCCCCGCCTGTCACGCGGGAGACCGGGGTTCAATTCCCCGACGGGGAGGATTTTAAGTCATGCTCACTTTGTGATGGCAGATGTGTGCCGGATTTGCTTCAAGATGTTCACTTGAAAATTGCAAAGCATCCTGAGCATCACAGGAAAGGGACCCAGCAGCAGACAAACTTGTGTGTCTGCTTCATTCAAGAATTGTAGTTTGACATGACAACCTGTGTTTCACAGCTTTGCAAAAACACCAGTGTGTGCTATTGTTGCCATCAGCTTGCCATAGTTCCCTTCACGGTCACATTGCATTGCATGGTTCCTCCTTTGAAAGAGATCTATGATATAAGGTCCACATCAAGCAACTTCATCAACCTGTATGCTGTAGGTGAGAGAATCTCGTTTTTGTGTGATTTGCGTCAAAATTTATTTTATGCTTTTCCTTTAAGTATATTGCTTCTGTTAGCAATTGCCAAACTTGCACATCGATGCTTTTCTTGATAAAAAAAAATTTCATATTCAGTCAGAAAAAGTTTTGGCATGAAAACACAGTATGTTTGTACTGAGCATGTAAACTGCATAATGAACTGCATAATTTTGGTCTGAGAATATTTCAGTGTTATTGTGTGTGGCCGCGTGGCCTAATGGATAAGGCGTCTGACTTCGAATCAGAAGATTGCGAGTTCGAGTCTCGTCGTGGTCAAAAACATTTTTGAATGGCAACATGGCCATTCAATTGGAAGATTGTAATTTTCAGTCCCATTGTGGTCAGGTGGCTGTTGACTGGCAATTACTGACAAATGTGAGCAACTTAATTATGTATGTCTCAGATGCATACCTTGGGCTAAGTTTCTGTTGCAGTGCAACAGCAGCTTTTTTGGTGAATCTGTTCAGGTACTCCTTCATCAAGTGATTTTTGGCATTGACAAAAGCGAGCGTTGCAAGCGAGTGTGGGAAATTTTATGATAGGAAGAGGACAAGAAGTGTTCTTTGGAGTGTGTTTGAAATCTTTCCAATGAGAACTTTGACAAGAAAACTGTGTGTCATGTGTCCTCGTTAGTATAGTGGTGAGTATCCCCGCCTGTCACGCGGGAGACCGGGGTTCAATTCCCCGACGGGGAGGATTTTAAGTCATGCTCACTTTGTGATGGCAGATGTGTGCCGGATTTGCTTCAAGATGTTCACTTGAAAATTGCAAAGCATCCTGAGCATCACAGGAAAGGGACCCAGCAGCAGACAAACTTGTGTGTCTGCTTCATTCAAGAATTGTAGTTTGACATGACAACCTGTGTTTCACAGCTTTGCAAAAACACCAGTGTGTGCTATTGTTGCCATCAGCTTGCCATAGTTCCCTTCACGGTCACATTGCATTGCATGGTTCCTCCTTTGAAAGAGATCTATGATATAAGGTCCACATCAAGCAACTTCATCAACCTGTATGCTGTAGGTGAGAGAATCTCGTTTTTGTGTGATTTGCGTCAAAATTTATTTTATGCTTTTCCTTTAAGTATATTGCTTCTGTTAGCAATTGCCAAACTTGCACATCGATGCTTTTCTTGATAAAAAAAAATTTCATATTCAGTCAGAAAAAGTTTTGGCATGAAAACACAGTATGTTTGTACTGAGCATGTAAACTGCATAATGAACTGCATAATTTTGGTCTGAGAATATTTCAGTGTTATTGTGTGTGGCCGCGTGGCCTAATGGATAAGGCGTCTGACTTCGAATCAGAAGATTGCGAGTTCGAGTCTCGTCGTGGTCAAAAACATTTTTGAATGGCAACATGGCCATTCAATTGGAAGATTGTAATTTTCAGTCCCATTGTGGTCAGGTGGCTGTTGACTGGCAATTACTGACAAATGTGAGCAACTTAATTATGTATGTCTCAGATGCATACCTTGGGCTAAGTTTCTGTTGCAGTGCAACAGCAGCTTTTTTGGTGAATCTGTTCAGGTACTCCTTCATCAAGTGATTTTTGGCATTGACAAAAGCGAGCGTTGCAAGCGAGTGTGGGAAATTTTATGATAGGAAGAGGACAAGAAGTGTTCTTTGGAGTGTGTTTGAAATCTTTCCAATGAGAACTTTGACAAGAAAACTGTGTGTCATGTGTCCTCGTTAGTATAGTGGTGAGTATCCCCGCCTGTCACGCGGGAGACCGGGGTTCAATTCCCCGACGGGGAGGATTTTAAGTCATGCTCACTTTGTGATGGCAGATGTGTGCCGGATTTGCTTCAAGATGTTCACTTGAAAATTGCAAAGCATCCTGAGCATCACAGGAAAGGGACCCAGCAGCAGACAAACTTGTGTGTCTGCTTCATTCAAGAATTGTAGTTTGACATGACAACCTGTGTTTCACAGCTTTGCAAAAACACCAGTGTGTGCTATTGTTGCCATCAGCTTGCCATAGTTCCCTTCACGGTCACATTGCATTGCATGGTTCCTCCTTTGAAAGAGATCTATGATATAAGGTCCACATCAAGCAACTTCATCAACCTGTATGCTGTAGGTGAGAGAATCTCGTTTTTGTGTGATTTGCGTCAAAATTTATTTTATGCTTTTCCTTTAAGTATATTGCTTCTGTTAGCAATTGCCAAACTTGCACATCGATGCTTTTCTTGATAAAAAAAAATTTCATATTCAGTCAGAAAAAGTTTTGGCATGAAAACACAGTATGTTTGTACTGAGCATGTAAACTGCATAATGAACTGCATAATTTTGGTCTGAGAATATTTCAGTGTTATTGTGTGTGGCCGCGTGGCCTAATGGATAAGGCGTCTGACTTCGAATCAGAAGATTGCGAGTTCGAGTCTCGTCGTGGTCAAAAACATTTTTGAATGGCAACATGGCCATTCAATTGGAAGATTGTAATTTTCAGTCCCATTGTGGTCAGGTGGCTGTTGACTGGCAATTACTGACAAATGTGAGCAACTTAATTATGTATGTCTCAGATGCATACCTTGGGCTAAGTTTCTGTTGCAGTGCAACAGCAGCTTTTTTGGTGAATCTGTTCAGGTACTCCTTCATCAAGTGATTTTTGGCATTGACAAAAGCGAGCGTTGCAAGCGAGTGTGGGAAATTTTATGATAGGAAGAGGACAAGAAGTGTTCTTTGGAGTGTGTTTGAAATCTTTCCAATGAGAACTTTGACAAGAAAACTGTGTGTCATGTGTCCTCGTTAGTATAGTGGTGAGTATCCCCGCCTGTCACGCGGGAGACCGGGGTTCAATTCCCCGACGGGGAGGATTTTAAGTCATGCTCACTTTGTGATGGCAGATGTGTGCCGGATTTGCTTCAAGATGTTCACTTGAAAATTGCAAAGCATCCTGAGCATCACAGGAAAGGGACCCAGCAGCAGACAAACTTGTGTGTCTGCTTCATTCAAGAATTGTAGTTTGACATGACAACCTGTGTTTCACAGCTTTGCAAAAACACCAGTGTGTGCTATTGTTGCCATCAGCTTGCCATAGTTCCCTTCACGGTCACATTGCATTGCATGGTTCCTCCTTTGAAAGAGATCTATGATATAAGGTCCACATCAAGCAACTTCATCAACCTGTATGCTGTAGGTGAGAGAATCTCGTTTTTGTGTGATTTGCGTCAAAATTTATTTTATGCTTTTCCTTTAAGTATATTGCTTCTGTTAGCAATTGCCAAACTTGCACATCGATGCTTTTCTTGATAAAAAAAAATTTCATATTCAGTCAGAAAAAGTTTTGGCATGAAAACACAGTATGTTTGTACTGAGCATGTAAACTGCATAATGAACTGCATAATTTTGGTCTGAGAATATTTCAGTGTTATTGTGTGTGGCCGCGTGGCCTAATGGATAAGGCGTCTGACTTCGAATCAGAAGATTGCGAGTTCGAGTCTCGTCGTGGTCAAAAACATTTTTGAATGGCAACATGGCCATTCAATTGGAAGATTGTAATTTTCAGTCCCATTGTGGTCAGGTGGCTGTTGACTGGCAATTACTGACAAATGTGAGCAACTTAATTATGTATGTCTCAGATGCATACCTTGGGCTAAGTTTCTGTTGCAGTGCAACAGCAGCTTTTTTGGTGAATCTGTTCAGGTACTCCTTCATCAAGTGATTTTTGGCATTGACAAAAGCGAGCGTTGCAAGCGAGTGTGGGAAATTTTATGATAGGAAGAGGACAAGAAGTGTTCTTTGGAGTGTGTTTGAAATCTTTCCAATGAGAACTTTGACAAGAAAACTGTGTGTCATGTGTCCTCGTTAGTATAGTGGTGAGTATCCCCGCCTGTCACGCGGGAGACCGGGGTTCAATTCCCCGACGGGGAGGATTTTAAGTCATGCTCACTTTGTGATGGCAGATGTGTGCCGGATTTGCTTCAAGATGTTCACTTGAAAATTGCAAAGCATCCTGAGCATCACAGGAAAGGGACCCAGCAGCAGACAAACTTGTGTGTCTGCTTCATTCAAGAATTGTAGTTTGACATGACAACCTGTGTTTCACAGCTTTGCAAAAACACCAGTGTGTGCTATTGTTGCCATCAGCTTGCCATAGTTCCCTTCACGGTCACATTGCATTGCATGGTTCCTCCTTTGAAAGAGATCTATGATATAAGGTCCACATCAAGCAACTTCATCAACCTGTATGCTGTAGGTGAGAGAATCTCGTTTTTGTGTGATTTGCGTCAAAATTTATTTTATGCTTTTCCTTTAAGTATATTGCTTCTGTTAGCAATTGCCAAACTTGCACATCGATGCTTTTCTTGATAAAAAAAAATTTCATATTCAGTCAGAAAAAGTTTTGGCATGAAAACACAGTATGTTTGTACTGAGCATGTAAACTGCATAATGAACTGCATAATTTTGGTCTGAGAATATTTCAGTGTTATTGTGTGTGGCCGCGTGGCCTAATGGATAAGGCGTCTGACTTCGAATCAGAAGATTGCGAGTTCGAGTCTCGTCGTGGTCAAAAACATTTTTGAATGGCAACATGGCCATTCAATTGGAAGATTGTAATTTTCAGTCCCATTGTGGTCAGGTGGCTGTTGACTGGCAATTACTGACAAATGTGAGCAACTTAATTATGTATGTCTCAGATGCATACCTTGGGCTAAGTTTCTGTTGCAGTGCAACAGCAGCTTTTTTGGTGAATCTGTTCAGGTACTCCTTCATCAAGTGATTTTTGGCATTGACAAAAGCGAGCGTTGCAAGCGAGTGTGGGAAATTTTATGATAGGAAGAGGACAAGAAGTGTTCTTTGGAGTGTGTTTGAAATCTTTCCAATGAGAACTTTGACAAGAAAACTGTGTGTCATGTGTCCTCGTTAGTATAGTGGTGAGTATCCCCGCCTGTCACGCGGGAGACCGGGGTTCAATTCCCCGACGGGGAGGATTTTAAGTCATGCTCACTTTGTGATGGCAGATGTGTGCCGGATTTGCTTCAAGATGTTCACTTGAAAATTGCAAAGCATCCTGAGCATCACAGGAAAGGGACCCAGCAGCAGACAAACTTGTGTGTCTGCTTCATTCAAGAATTGTAGTTTGACATGACAACCTGTGTTTCACAGCTTTGCAAAAACACCAGTGTGTGCTATTGTTGCCATCAGCTTGCCATAGTTCCCTTCACGGTCACATTGCATTGCATGGTTCCTCCTTTGAAAGAGATCTATGATATAAGGTCCACATCAAGCAACTTCATCAACCTGTATGCTGTAGGTGAGAGAATCTCGTTTTTGTGTGATTTGCGTCAAAATTTATTTTATGCTTTTCCTTTAAGTATATTGCTTCTGTTAGCAATTGCCAAACTTGCACATCGATGCTTTTCTTGATAAAAAAAAATTTCATATTCAGTCAGAAAAAGTTTTGGCATGAAAACACAGTATGTTTGTACTGAGCATGTAAACTGCATAATGAACTGCATAATTTTGGTCTGAGAATATTTCAGTGTTATTGTGTGTGGCCGCGTGGCCTAATGGATAAGGCGTCTGACTTCGAATCAGAAGATTGCGAGTTCGAGTCTCGTCGTGGTCAAAAACATTTTTGAATGGCAACATGGCCATTCAATTGGAAGATTGTAATTTTCAGTCCCATTGTGGTCAGGTGGCTGTTGACTGGCAATTACTGACAAATGTGAGCAACTTAATTATGTATGTCTCAGATGCATACCTTGGGCTAAGTTTCTGTTGCAGTGCAACAGCAGCTTTTTTGGTGAATCTGTTCAGGTACTCCTTCATCAAGTGATTTTTGGCATTGACAAAAGCGAGCGTTGCAAGCGAGTGTGGGAAATTTTATGATAGGAAGAGGACAAGAAGTGTTCTTTGGAGTGTGTTTGAAATCTTTCCAATGAGAACTTTGACAAGAAAACTGTGTGTCATGTGTCCTCGTTAGTATAGTGGTGAGTATCCCCGCCTGTCACGCGGGAGACCGGGGTTCAATTCCCCGACGGGGAGGATTTTAAGTCATGCTCACTTTGTGATGGCAGATGTGTGCCGGATTTGCTTCAAGATGTTCACTTGAAAATTGCAAAGCATCCTGAGCATCACAGGAAAGGGACCCAGCAGCAGACAAACTTGTGTGTCTGCTTCATTCAAGAATTGTAGTTTGACATGACAACCTGTGTTTCACAGCTTTGCAAAAACACCAGTGTGTGCTATTGTTGCCATCAGCTTGCCATAGTTCCCTTCACGGTCACATTGCATTGCATGGTTCCTCCTTTGAAAGAGATCTATGATATAAGGTCCACATCAAGCAACTTCATCAACCTGTATGCTGTAGGTGAGAGAATCTCGTTTTTGTGTGATTTGCGTCAAAATTTATTTTATGCTTTTCCTTTAAGTATATTGCTTCTGTTAGCAATTGCCAAACTTGCACATCGATGCTTTTCTTGATAAAAAAAAATTTCATATTCAGTCAGAAAAAGTTTTGGCATGAAAACACAGTATGTTTGTACTGAGCATGTAAACTGCATAATGAACTGCATAATTTTGGTCTGAGAATATTTCAGTGTTATTGTGTGTGGCCGCGTGGCCTAATGGATAAGGCGTCTGACTTCGAATCAGAAGATTGCGAGTTCGAGTCTCGTCGTGGTCAAAAACATTTTTGAATGGCAACATGGCCATTCAATTGGAAGATTGTAATTTTCAGTCCCATTGTGGTCAGGTGGCTGTTGACTGGCAATTACTGACAAATGTGAGCAACTTAATTATGTATGTCTCAGATGCATACCTTGGGCTAAGTTTCTGTTGCAGTGCAACAGCAGCTTTTTTGGTGAATCTGTTCAGGTACTCCTTCATCAAGTGATTTTTGGCATTGACAAAAGCGAGCGTTGCAAGCGAGTGTGGGAAATTTTATGATAGGAAGAGGACAAGAAGTGTTCTTTGGAGTGTGTTTGAAATCTTTCCAATGAGAACTTTGACAAGAAAACTGTGTGTCATGTGTCCTCGTTAGTATAGTGGTGAGTATCCCCGCCTGTCACGCGGGAGACCGGGGTTCAATTCCCCGACGGGGAGGATTTTAAGTCATGCTCACTTTGTGATGGCAGATGTGTGCCGGATTTGCTTCAAGATGTTCACTTGAAAATTGCAAAGCATCCTGAGCATCACAGGAAAGGGACCCAGCAGCAGACAAACTTGTGTGTCTGCTTCATTCAAGAATTGTAGTTTGACATGACAACCTGTGTTTCACAGCTTTGCAAAAACACCAGTGTGTGCTATTGTTGCCATCAGCTTGCCATAGTTCCCTTCACGGTCACATTGCATTGCATGGTTCCTCCTTTGAAAGAGATCTATGATATAAGGTCCACATCAAGCAACTTCATCAACCTGTATGCTGTAGGTGAGAGAATCTCGTTTTTGTGTGATTTGCGTCAAAATTTATTTTATGCTTTTCCTTTAAGTATATTGCTTCTGTTAGCAATTGCCAAACTTGCACATCGATGCTTTTCTTGATAAAAAAAAATTTCATATTCAGTCAGAAAAAGTTTTGGCATGAAAACACAGTATGTTTGTACTGAGCATGTAAACTGCATAATGAACTGCATAATTTTGGTCTGAGAATATTTCAGTGTTATTGTGTGTGGCCGCGTGGCCTAATGGATAAGGCGTCTGACTTCGAATCAGAAGATTGCGAGTTCGAGTCTCGTCGTGGTCAAAAACATTTTTGAATGGCAACATGGCCATTCAATTGGAAGATTGTAATTTTCAGTCCCATTGTGGTCAGGTGGCTGTTGACTGGCAATTACTGACAAATGTGAGCAACTTAATTATGTATGTCTCAGATGCATACCTTGGGCTAAGTTTCTGTTGCAGTGCAACAGCAGCTTTTTTGGTGAATCTGTTCAGGTACTCCTTCATCAAGTGATTTTTGGCATTGACAAAAGCGAGCGTTGCAAGCGAGTGTGGGAAATTTTATGATAGGAAGAGGACAAGAAGTGTTCTTTGGAGTGTGTTTGAAATCTTTCCAATGAGAACTTTGACAAGAAAACTGTGTGTCATGTGTCCTCGTTAGTATAGTGGTGAGTATCCCCGCCTGTCACGCGGGAGACCGGGGTTCAATTCCCCGACGGGGAGGATTTTAAGTCATGCTCACTTTGTGATGGCAGATGTGTGCCGGATTTGCTTCAAGATGTTCACTTGAAAATTGCAAAGCATCCTGAGCATCACAGGAAAGGGACCCAGCAGCAGACAAACTTGTGTGTCTGCTTCATTCAAGAATTGTAGTTTGACATGACAACCTGTGTTTCACAGCTTTGCAAAAACACCAGTGTGTGCTATTGTTGCCATCAGCTTGCCATAGTTCCCTTCACGGTCACATTGCATTGCATGGTTCCTCCTTTGAAAGAGATCTATGATATAAGGTCCACATCAAGCAACTTCATCAACCTGTATGCTGTAGGTGAGAGAATCTCGTTTTTGTGTGATTTGCGTCAAAATTTATTTTATGCTTTTCCTTTAAGTATATTGCTTCTGTTAGCAATTGCCAAACTTGCACATCGATGCTTTTCTTGATAAAAAAAAATTTCATATTCAGTCAGAAAAAGTTTTGGCATGAAAACACAGTATGTTTGTACTGAGCATGTAAACTGCATAATGAACTGCATAATTTTGGTCTGAGAATATTTCAGTGTTATTGTGTGTGGCCGCGTGGCCTAATGGATAAGGCGTCTGACTTCGAATCAGAAGATTGCGAGTTCGAGTCTCGTCGTGGTCAAAAACATTTTTGAATGGCAACATGGCCATTCAATTGGAAGATTGTAATTTTCAGTCCCATTGTGGTCAGGTGGCTGTTGACTGGCAATTACTGACAAATGTGAGCAACTTAATTATGTATGTCTCAGATGCATACCTTGGGCTAAGTTTCTGTTGCAGTGCAACAGCAGCTTTTTTGGTGAATCTGTTCAGGTACTCCTTCATCAAGTGATTTTTGGCATTGACAAAAGCGAGCGTTGCAAGCGAGTGTGGGAAATTTTATGATAGGAAGAGGACAAGAAGTGTTCTTTGGAGTGTGTTTGAAATCTTTCCAATGAGAACTTTGACAAGAAAACTGTGTGTCATGTGTCCTCGTTAGTATAGTGGTGAGTATCCCCGCCTGTCACGCGGGAGACCGGGGTTCAATTCCCCGACGGGGAGGATTTTAAGTCATGCTCACTTTGTGATGGCAGATGTGTGCCGGATTTGCTTCAAGATGTTCACTTGAAAATTGCAAAGCATCCTGAGCATCACAGGAAAGGGACCCAGCAGCAGACAAACTTGTGTGTCTGCTTCATTCAAGAATTGTAGTTTGACATGACAACCTGTGTTTCACAGCTTTGCAAAAACACCAGTGTGTGCTATTGTTGCCATCAGCTTGCCATAGTTCCCTTCACGGTCACATTGCATTGCATGGTTCCTCCTTTGAAAGAGATCTATGATATAAGGTCCACATCAAGCAACTTCATCAACCTGTATGCTGTAGGTGAGAGAATCTCGTTTTTGTGTGATTTGCGTCAAAATTTATTTTATGCTTTTCCTTTAAGTATATTGCTTCTGTTAGCAATTGCCAAACTTGCACATCGATGCTTTTCTTGATAAAAAAAAATTTCATATTCAGTCAGAAAAAGTTTTGGCATGAAAACACAGTATGTTTGTACTGAGCATGTAAACTGCATAATGAACTGCATAATTTTGGTCTGAGAATATTTCAGTGTTATTGTGTGTGGCCGCGTGGCCTAATGGATAAGGCGTCTGACTTCGAATCAGAAGATTGCGAGTTCGAGTCTCGTCGTGGTCAAAAACATTTTTGAATGGCAACATGGCCATTCAATTGGAAGATTGTAATTTTCAGTCCCATTGTGGTCAGGTGGCTGTTGACTGGCAATTACTGACAAATGTGAGCAACTTAATTATGTATGTCTCAGATGCATACCTTGGGCTAAGTTTCTGTTGCAGTGCAACAGCAGCTTTTTTGGTGAATCTGTTCAGGTACTCCTTCATCAAGTGATTTTTGGCATTGACAAAAGCGAGCGTTGCAAGCGAGTGTGGGAAATTTTATGATAGGAAGAGGACAAGAAGTGTTCTTTGGAGTGTGTTTGAAATCTTTCCAATGAGAACTTTGACAAGAAAACTGTGTGTCATGTGTCCTCGTTAGTATAGTGGTGAGTATCCCCGCCTGTCACGCGGGAGACCGGGGTTCAATTCCCCGACGGGGAGGATTTTAAGTCATGCTCACTTTGTGATGGCAGATGTGTGCCGGATTTGCTTCAAGATGTTCACTTGAAAATTGCAAAGCATCCTGAGCATCACAGGAAAGGGACCCAGCAGCAGACAAACTTGTGTGTCTGCTTCATTCAAGAATTGTAGTTTGACATGACAACCTGTGTTTCACAGCTTTGCAAAAACACCAGTGTGTGCTATTGTTGCCATCAGCTTGCCATAGTTCCCTTCACGGTCACATTGCATTGCATGGTTCCTCCTTTGAAAGAGATCTATGATATAAGGTCCACATCAAGCAACTTCATCAACCTGTATGCTGTAGGTGAGAGAATCTCGTTTTTGTGTGATTTGCGTCAAAATTTATTTTATGCTTTTCCTTTAAGTATATTGCTTCTGTTAGCAATTGCCAAACTTGCACATCGATGCTTTTCTTGATAAAAAAAAATTTCATATTCAGTCAGAAAAAGTTTTGGCATGAAAACACAGTATGTTTGTACTGAGCATGTAAACTGCATAATGAACTGCATAATTTTGGTCTGAGAATATTTCAGTGTTATTGTGTGTGGCCGCGTGGCCTAATGGATAAGGCGTCTGACTTCGAATCAGAAGATTGCGAGTTCGAGTCTCGTCGTGGTCAAAAACATTTTTGAATGGCAACATGGCCATTCAATTGGAAGATTGTAATTTTCAGTCCCATTGTGGTCAGGTGGCTGTTGACTGGCAATTACTGACAAATGTGAGCAACTTAATTATGTATGTCTCAGATGCATACCTTGGGCTAAGTTTCTGTTGCAGTGCAACAGCAGCTTTTTTGGTGAATCTGTTCAGGTACTCCTTCATCAAGTGATTTTTGGCATTGACAAAAGCGAGCGTTGCAAGCGAGTGTGGGAAATTTTATGATAGGAAGAGGACAAGAAGTGTTCTTTGGAGTGTGTTTGAAATCTTTCCAATGAGAACTTTGACAAGAAAACTGTGTGTCATGTGTCCTCGTTAGTATAGTGGTGAGTATCCCCGCCTGTCACGCGGGAGACCGGGGTTCAATTCCCCGACGGGGAGGATTTTAAGTCATGCTCACTTTGTGATGGCAGATGTGTGCCGGATTTGCTTCAAGATGTTCACTTGAAAATTGCAAAGCATCCTGAGCATCACAGGAAAGGGACCCAGCAGCAGACAAACTTGTGTGTCTGCTTCATTCAAGAATTGTAGTTTGACATGACAACCTGTGTTTCACAGCTTTGCAAAAACACCAGTGTGTGCTATTGTTGCCATCAGCTTGCCATAGTTCCCTTCACGGTCACATTGCATTGCATGGTTCCTCCTTTGAAAGAGATCTATGATATAAGGTCCACATCAAGCAACTTCATCAACCTGTATGCTGTAGGTGAGAGAATCTCGTTTTTGTGTGATTTGCGTCAAAATTTATTTTATGCTTTTCCTTTAAGTATATTGCTTCTGTTAGCAATTGCCAAACTTGCACATCGATGCTTTTCTTGATAAAAAAAAATTTCATATTCAGTCAGAAAAAGTTTTGGCATGAAAACACAGTATGTTTGTACTGAGCATGTAAACTGCATAATGAACTGCATAATTTTGGTCTGAGAATATTTCAGTGTTATTGTGTGTGGCCGCGTGGCCTAATGGATAAGGCGTCTGACTTCGAATCAGAAGATTGCGAGTTCGAGTCTCGTCGTGGTCAAAAACATTTTTGAATGGCAACATGGCCATTCAATTGGAAGATTGTAATTTTCAGTCCCATTGTGGTCAGGTGGCTGTTGACTGGCAATTACTGACAAATGTGAGCAACTTAATTATGTATGTCTCAGATGCATACCTTGGGCTAAGTTTCTGTTGCAGTGCAACAGCAGCTTTTTTGGTGAATCTGTTCAGGTACTCCTTCATCAAGTGATTTTTGGCATTGACAAAAGCGAGCGTTGCAAGCGAGTGTGGGAAATTTTATGATAGGAAGAGGACAAGAAGTGTTCTTTGGAGTGTGTTTGAAATCTTTCCAATGAGAACTTTGACAAGAAAACTGTGTGTCATGTGTCCTCGTTAGTATAGTGGTGAGTATCCCCGCCTGTCACGCGGGAGACCGGGGTTCAATTCCCCGACGGGGAGGATTTTAAGTCATGCTCACTTTGTGATGGCAGATGTGTGCCGGATTTGCTTCAAGATGTTCACTTGAAAATTGCAAAGCATCCTGAGCATCACAGGAAAGGGACCCAGCAGCAGACAAACTTGTGTGTCTGCTTCATTCAAGAATTGTAGTTTGACATGACAACCTGTGTTTCACAGCTTTGCAAAAACACCAGTGTGTGCTATTGTTGCCATCAGCTTGCCATAGTTCCCTTCACGGTCACATTGCATTGCATGGTTCCTCCTTTGAAAGAGATCTATGATATAAGGTCCACATCAAGCAACTTCATCAACCTGTATGCTGTAGGTGAGAGAATCTCGTTTTTGTGTGATTTGCGTCAAAATTTATTTTATGCTTTTCCTTTAAGTATATTGCTTCTGTTAGCAATTGCCAAACTTGCACATCGATGCTTTTCTTGATAAAAAAAAATTTCATATTCAGTCAGAAAAAGTTTTGGCATGAAAACACAGTATGTTTGTACTGAGCATGTAAACTGCATAATGAACTGCATAATTTTGGTCTGAGAATATTTCAGTGTTATTGTGTGTGGCCGCGTGGCCTAATGGATAAGGCGTCTGACTTCGAATCAGAAGATTGCGAGTTCGAGTCTCGTCGTGGTCAAAAACATTTTTGAATGGCAACATGGCCATTCAATTGGAAGATTGTAATTTTCAGTCCCATTGTGGTCAGGTGGCTGTTGACTGGCAATTACTGACAAATGTGAGCAACTTAATTATGTATGTCTCAGATGCATACCTTGGGCTAAGTTTCTGTTGCAGTGCAACAGCAGCTTTTTTGGTGAATCTGTTCAGGTACTCCTTCATCAAGTGATTTTTGGCATTGACAAAAGCGAGCGTTGCAAGCGAGTGTGGGAAATTTTATGATAGGAAGAGGACAAGAAGTGTTCTTTGGAGTGTGTTTGAAATCTTTCCAATGAGAACTTTGACAAGAAAACTGTGTGTCATGTGTCCTCGTTAGTATAGTGGTGAGTATCCCCGCCTGTCACGCGGGAGACCGGGGTTCAATTCCCCGACGGGGAGGATTTTAAGTCATGCTCACTTTGTGATGGCAGATGTGTGCCGGATTTGCTTCAAGATGTTCACTTGAAAATTGCAAAGCATCCTGAGCATCACAGGAAAGGGACCCAGCAGCAGACAAACTTGTGTGTCTGCTTCATTCAAGAATTGTAGTTTGACATGACAACCTGTGTTTCACAGCTTTGCAAAAACACCAGTGTGTGCTATTGTTGCCATCAGCTTGCCATAGTTCCCTTCACGGTCACATTGCATTGCATGGTTCCTCCTTTGAAAGAGATCTATGATATAAGGTCCACATCAAGCAACTTCATCAACCTGTATGCTGTAGGTGAGAGAATCTCGTTTTTGTGTGATTTGCGTCAAAATTTATTTTATGCTTTTCCTTTAAGTATATTGCTTCTGTTAGCAATTGCCAAACTTGCACATCGATGCTTTTCTTGATAAAAAAAAATTTCATATTCAGTCAGAAAAAGTTTTGGCATGAAAACACAGTATGTTTGTACTGAGCATGTAAACTGCATAATGAACTGCATAATTTTGGTCTGAGAATATTTCAGTGTTATTGTGTGTGGCCGCGTGGCCTAATGGATAAGGCGTCTGACTTCGAATCAGAAGATTGCGAGTTCGAGTCTCGTCGTGGTCAAAAACATTTTTGAATGGCAACATGGCCATTCAATTGGAAGATTGTAATTTTCAGTCCCATTGTGGTCAGGTGGCTGTTGACTGGCAATTACTGACAAATGTGAGCAACTTAATTATGTATGTCTCAGATGCATACCTTGGGCTAAGTTTCTGTTGCAGTGCAACAGCAGCTTTTTTGGTGAATCTGTTCAGGTACTCCTTCATCAAGTGATTTTTGGCATTGACAAAAGCGAGCGTTGCAAGCGAGTGTGGGAAATTTTATGATAGGAAGAGGACAAGAAGTGTTCTTTGGAGTGTGTTTGAAATCTTTCCAATGAGAACTTTGACAAGAAAACTGTGTGTCATGTGTCCTCGTTAGTATAGTGGTGAGTATCCCCGCCTGTCACGCGGGAGACCGGGGTTCAATTCCCCGACGGGGAGGATTTTAAGTCATGCTCACTTTGTGATGGCAGATGTGTGCCGGATTTGCTTCAAGATGTTCACTTGAAAATTGCAAAGCATCCTGAGCATCACAGGAAAGGGACCCAGCAGCAGACAAACTTGTGTGTCTGCTTCATTCAAGAATTGTAGTTTGACATGACAACCTGTGTTTCACAGCTTTGCAAAAACACCAGTGTGTGCTATTGTTGCCATCAGCTTGCCATAGTTCCCTTCACGGTCACATTGCATTGCATGGTTCCTCCTTTGAAAGAGATCTATGATATAAGGTCCACATCAAGCAACTTCATCAACCTGTATGCTGTAGGTGAGAGAATCTCGTTTTTGTGTGATTTGCGTCAAAATTTATTTTATGCTTTTCCTTTAAGTATATTGCTTCTGTTAGCAATTGCCAAACTTGCACATCGATGCTTTTCTTGATAAAAAAAAATTTCATATTCAGTCAGAAAAAGTTTTGGCATGAAAACACAGTATGTTTGTACTGAGCATGTAAACTGCATAATGAACTGCATAATTTTGGTCTGAGAATATTTCAGTGTTATTGTGTGTGGCCGCGTGGCCTAATGGATAAGGCGTCTGACTTCGAATCAGAAGATTGCGAGTTCGAGTCTCGTCGTGGTCAAAAACATTTTTGAATGGCAACATGGCCATTCAATTGGAAGATTGTAATTTTCAGTCCCATTGTGGTCAGGTGGCTGTTGACTGGCAATTACTGACAAATGTGAGCAACTTAATTATGTATGTCTCAGATGCATACCTTGGGCTAAGTTTCTGTTGCAGTGCAACAGCAGCTTTTTTGGTGAATCTGTTCAGGTACTCCTTCATCAAGTGATTTTTGGCATTGACAAAAGCGAGCGTTGCAAGCGAGTGTGGGAAATTTTATGATAGGAAGAGGACAAGAAGTGTTCTTTGGAGTGTGTTTGAAATCTTTCCAATGAGAACTTTGACAAGAAAACTGTGTGTCATGTGTCCTCGTTAGTATAGTGGTGAGTATCCCCGCCTGTCACGCGGGAGACCGGGTTCAATTCCCCGACGGGGAGGATTTTAAGTCATGCTCACTTTGTGATGGCAGATGTGTGCCGGATTTGCTTCAAGATGTTCACTTGAAAATTGCAAAGCATCCTGAGCATCACAGGAAAGGGACCCAGCAGCAGACAAACTTGTGTGTCTGCTTCATTCAAGAATTGTAGTTTGACATGACAACCTGTGTTTCACAGCTTTGCAAAAACACCAGTGTGTGCTATTGTTGCCATCAGCTTGCCATAGTTCCCTTCACGGTCACATTGCATTGCATGGTTCCTCCTTTGAAAGAGATCTATGATATAAGGTCCACATCAAGCAACTTCATCAACCTGTATGCTGTAGGTGAGAGAATCTCGTTTTTGTGTGATTTGCGTCAAAATTTATTTTATGCTTTTCCTTTAAGTATATTGCTTCTGTTAGCAATTGCCAAACTTGCACATCGATGCTTTTCTTGATAAAAAAAAATTTCATATTCAGTCAGAAAAAGTTTTGGCATGAAAACACAGTATGTTTGTACTGAGCATGTAAACTGCATAATGAACTGCATAATTTTGGTCTGAGAATATTTCAGTGTTATTGTGTGTGGCCGCGTGGCCTAATGGATAAGGCGTCTGACTTCGAATCAGAAGATTGCGAGTTCGAGTCTCGTCGTGGTCAAAAACATTTTTGAATGGCAACATGGCCATTCAATTGGAAGATTGTAATTTTCAGTCCCATTGTGGTCAGGTGGCTGTTGACTGGCAATTACTGACAAATGTGAGCAACTTAATTATGTATGTCTCAGATGCATACCTTGGGCTAAGTTTCTGTTGCAGTGCAACAGCAGCTTTTTTGGTGAATCTGTTCAGGTACTCCTTCATCAAGTGATTTTTGGCATTGACAAAAGCGAGCGTTGCAAGCGAGTGTGGGAAATTTTATGATAGGAAGAGGACAAGAAGTGTTCTTTGGAGTGTGTTTGAAATCTTTCCAATGAGAACTTTGACAAGAAAACTGTGTGTCATGTGTCCTCGTTAGTATAGTGGTGAGTATCCCCGCCTGTCACGCGGGAGACCGGGGTTCAATTCCCCGACGGGGAGGATTTTAAGTCATGCTCACTTTGTGATGGCAGATGTGTGCCGGATTTGCTTCAAGATGTTCACTTGAAAATTGCAAAGCATCCTGAGCATCACAGGAAAGGGACCCAGCAGCAGACAAACTTGTGTGTCTGCTTCATTCAAGAATTGTAGTTTGACATGACAACCTGTGTTTCACAGCTTTGCAAAAACACCAGTGTGTGCTATTGTTGCCATCAGCTTGCCATAGTTCCCTTCACGGTCACATTGCATTGCATGGTTCCTCCTTTGAAAGAGATCTATGATATAAGGTCCACATCAAGCAACTTCATCAACCTGTATGCTGTAGGTGAGAGAATCTCGTTTTTGTGTGATTTGCGTCAAAATTTATTTTATGCTTTTCCTTTAAGTATATTGCTTCTGTTAGCAATTGCCAAACTTGCACATCGATGCTTTTCTTGATAAAAAAAAATTTCATATTCAGTCAGAAAAAGTTTTGGCATGAAAACACAGTATGTTTGTACTGAGCATGTAAACTGCATAATGAACTGCATAATTTTGGTCTGAGAATATTTCAGTGTTATTGTGTGTGGCCGCGTGGCCTAATGGATAAGGCGTCTGACTTCGAATCAGAAGATTGCGAGTTCGAGTCTCGTCGTGGTCAAAAACATTTTTGAATGGCAACATGGCCATTCAATTGGAAGATTGTAATTTTCAGTCCCATTGTGGTCAGGTGGCTGTTGACTGGCAATTACTGACAAATGTGAGCAACTTAATTATGTATGTCTCAGATGCATACCTTGGGCTAAGTTTCTGTTGCAGTGCAACAGCAGCTTTTTTGGTGAATCTGTTCAGGTACTCCTTCATCAAGTGATTTTTGGCATTGACAAAAGCGAGCGTTGCAAGCGAGTGTGGGAAATTTTATGATAGGAAGAGGACAAGAAGTGTTCTTTGGAGTGTGTTTGAAATCTTTCCAATGAGAACTTTGACAAGAAAACTGTGTGTCATGTGTCCTCGTTAGTATAGTGGTGAGTATCCCCGCCTGTCACGCGGGAGACCGGGGTTCAATTCCCCGACGGGGAGGATTTTAAGTCATGCTCACTTTGTGATGGCAGATGTGTGCCGGATTTGCTTCAAGATGTTCACTTGAAAATTGCAAAGCATCCTGAGCATCACAGGAAAGGGACCCAGCAGCAGACAAACTTGTGTGTCTGCTTCATTCAAGAATTGTAGTTTGACATGACAACCTGTGTTTCACAGCTTTGCAAAAACACCAGTGTGTGCTATTGTTGCCATCAGCTTGCCATAGTTCCCTTCACGGTCACATTGCATTGCATGGTTCCTCCTTTGAAAGAGATCTATGATATAAGGTCCACATCAAGCAACTTCATCAACCTGTATGCTGTAGGTGAGAGAATCTCGTTTTTGTGTGATTTGCGTCAAAATTTATTTTATGCTTTTCCTTTAAGTATATTGCTTCTGTTAGCAATTGCCAAACTTGCACATCGATGCTTTTCTTGATAAAAAAAAATTTCATATTCAGTCAGAAAAAGTTTTGGCATGAAAACACAGTATGTTTGTACTGAGCATGTAAACTGCATAATGAACTGCATAATTTTGGTCTGAGAATATTTCAGTGTTATTGTGTGTGGCCGCGTGGCCTAATGGATAAGGCGTCTGACTTCGAATCAGAAGATTGCGAGTTCGAGTCTCGTCGTGGTCAAAAACATTTTTGAATGGCAACATGGCCATTCAATTGGAAGATTGTAATTTTCAGTCCCATTGTGGTCAGGTGGCTGTTGACTGGCAATTACTGACAAATGTGAGCAACTTAATTATGTATGTCTCAGATGCATACCTTGGGCTAAGTTTCTGTTGCAGTGCAACAGCAGCTTTTTTGGTGAATCTGTTCAGGTACTCCTTCATCAAGTGATTTTTGGCATTGACAAAAGCGAGCGTTGCAAGCGAGTGTGGGAAATTTTATGATAGGAAGAGGACAAGAAGTGTTCTTTGGAGTGTGTTTGAAATCTTTCCAATGAGAACTTTGACAAGAAAACTGTGTGTCATGTGTCCTCGTTAGTATAGTGGTGAGTATCCCCGCCTGTCACGCGGGAGACCGGGGTTCAATTCCCCGACGGGGAGGATTTTAAGTCATGCTCACTTTGTGATGGCAGATGTGTGCCGGATTTGCTTCAAGATGTTCACTTGAAAATTGCAAAGCATCCTGAGCATCACAGGAAAGGGACCCAGCAGCAGACAAACTTGTGTGTCTGCTTCATTCAAGAATTGTAGTTTGACATGACAACCTGTGTTTCACAGCTTTGCAAAAACACCAGTGTGTGCTATTGTTGCCATCAGCTTGCCATAGTTCCCTTCACGGTCACATTGCATTGCATGGTTCCTCCTTTGAAAGAGATCTATGATATAAGGTCCACATCAAGCAACTTCATCAACCTGTATGCTGTAGGTGAGAGAATCTCGTTTTTGTGTGATTTGCGTCAAAATTTATTTTATGCTTTTCCTTTAAGTATATTGCTTCTGTTAGCAATTGCCAAACTTGCACATCGATGCTTTTCTTGATAAAAAAAAATTTCATATTCAGTCAGAAAAAGTTTTGGCATGAAAACACAGTATGTTTGTACTGAGCATGTAAACTGCATAATGAACTGCATAATTTTGGTCTGAGAATATTTCAGTGTTATTGTGTGTGGCCGCGTGGCCTAATGGATAAGGCGTCTGACTTCGAATCAGAAGATTGCGAGTTCGAGTCTCGTCGTGGTCAAAAACATTTTTGAATGGCAACATGGCCATTCAATTGGAAGATTGTAATTTTCAGTCCCATTGTGGTCAGGTGGCTGTTGACTGGCAATTACTGACAAATGTGAGCAACTTAATTATGTATGTCTCAGATGCATACCTTGGGCTAAGTTTCTGTTGCAGTGCAACAGCAGCTTTTGGTGAATCTGTTCAGGTACTCCTTCATCAAGTGATTGGCATTGACAAAAGCAGCTTGCAAGCTTTGGCAAGTTGTTGAAGTGCAGTTTGGTGAATCTGTTCAGGTACTCTTCATCAAGTGATTTTTGCATTGACAAAAGCGAGCGTTGCAAGCGAGTGTGGGAAATTTTATGATAGGAAGAGGACAAGAAGTGTTCTTTGGAGTGTGTTTGAAATCTTTCCAATGAGAACTTTGACAAGAAAACTGTGTGTCATGTGTCCTCGTTAGTATAGTGGTGAGTATCCCCGCCTGTCACGCGGGAGACCGGGGTTCAATTCCCCGACGGGGAGGATTTTAAGTCATGCTCACTTTGTGATGGCAGATGTGTGCCGGATTTGCTTCAAGATGTTCACTTGAAAATTGCAAAGCATCCTGAGCATCACAGGAAAGGGACCCAGCAGCAGACAAACTTGTGTGTCTGCTTCATTCAAGAATTGTAGTTTGACATGACAACCTGTGTTTCACAGCTTTGCAAAAACACCAGTGTGTGCTATTGTTGCCATCAGCTTGCCATAGTTCCCTTCACGGTCACATTGCATTGCATGGTTCCTCCTTTGAAAGAGATCTATGATATAAGGTCCACATCAAGCAACTTCATCAACCTGTATGCTGTAGGTGAGAGAATCTCGTTTTTGTGTGATTTGCGTCCAAATTTATTTTATGCTTTTCCTTTAAGTATATTGCTTCTGTTAGCAATTGCCAAACTTGCACATCGATGCTTTTCTTGATAAAAAAAAATTTCATATTCAGTCAGAAAAAGTTTTGGCATGAAAACACAGTATGTTTGTACTGAGCATGTAAACTGCATAATGAACTGCATAATTTTGGTCTGAGAATATTTCAGTGTTATTGTGTGTGGCCGCGTGCCTAATGGATAAGGCGTCTGACTTCGAATCAGAAGATTGCGAGTTCGAGTCTCGTCGTGGTCAAAAACATTTTTGAATGGCAACATGGCCATTCAATTGGAAGATTGTAATTTTCAGTCCCATTGTGGTCAGGTGGCTGTTGACTGGCAATTACTGACAAATGTGAGCAACTTAATTATGTATGTCTCAGATGCATACCTTGGGCTAAGTTTCTGTTGCAGTGCAACAGCAGCTTTTTGGTGAATCTGTTCAGGTACTCCTTCATCAAGTGATTTTTGGCATTGACAAAAGCGAGCGTTGCAAGCGAGTGTGGGAAATTTTATGATAGGAAGAGGACAAGAAGTGTTCTTTGGAGTGTGTTTGAAATCTTTCCAATGAGAACTTTGACAAGAAAACTGTGTGTCATGTGTCCTCGTTAGTATAGTGGTGAGTATCCCCGCCTGTCACGCGGGAGACGGGGTTCAATTCCCCGACGGGGAGGATTTTAAGTCATGCTCACTTTGTGATGGCAGATGTGTGCCGGATTTGCTTCAAGATGTTCACTTGAAAATTGCAAAGCATCCTGAGCATCACAGGAAAGGGACCCAGCAGCAGACAAACTTGTGTGTCTGCTTCATTCAAGAATTGTAGTTTGACATGACAACCTGTGTTTCACAGCTTTGCAAAAACACCAGTGTGTGCTATTGTTGCCATCAGCTTGCCATAGTTCCCTTCACGGTCACATTGCATTGCATGGTTCCTCCTTTGAAAGAGATCTATGATATAAGGTCCACATCAAGCAACTTCATCAACCTGTATGCTGTAGGTGAGAGAATCTCGTTTTTGTGTGATTTGCGTCAAAATTTATTTTATGCTTTTCCTTTAAGTATATTGCTTCTGTTAGCAATTGCCAAACTTGCACATCGATGCTTTTCTTGATAAAAAAAATTTCATATTCAGTCAGAAAAAGTTTTGGCATGAAAACACAGTATGTTTGTACTGAGCATGTAAACTGCATAATGAACTGCATAATTTTGGTCTGAGAATATTTCAGTGTTATTGTGTGTGGCCGCGTGGCCTAATGGATAAGGCGTCTGACTTCGAATCAGAAGATTGCGAGTTCGAGTCTCGTCGTGGTCAAAAACATTTTTGAATGGCAACATGGCCATTCAATTGGAAGATTGTAATTTTCAGTCCCATTGTGGTCAGGTGGCTGTTGACTGGCAATTACTGACAAATGTGAGCAACTTAATTATGTATGTCTCAGATGCATACCTTGGGCTAAGTTTCTGTTGCAGTGCAACAGCAGCTTTTTTGGTGAATCTGTTCAGGTACTCCTTCATCAAGTGATTTTTGGCATTGACAAAAGCGAGCGTTGCAAGCGAGTGTGGGAAATTTTATGATAGGAAGAGGACAAGAAGTGTTCTTTGGAGTGTGTTTGAAATCTTTCCAATGAGAACTTTGACAAGAAAACTGTGTGTCATGTGTCCTCGTTAGTATAGTGGTGAGTATCCCCGCCTGTCACGCGGGAGACCGGGGTTCAATTCCCCGACGGGAGGATTTTAAGTCATGCTCACTTTGTGATGGCAGATGTGTGCCGGATTTGCTTCAAGATGTTCACTTGAAAATTGCAAAGCATCCTGAGCATCACAGGAAAGGGACCCAGCAGCAGACAAACTTGTGTGTCTGCTTCATTCAAGAATTGTAGTTTGACATGACAACCTGTGTTTCACAGCTTTGCAAAAACACCAGTGTGTGCTATTGTTGCCATCAGCTTGCCATAGTTCCCTTCACGGTCACATTGCATTGCATGGTTCCTCCTTTGAAAGAGATCTATGATATAAGGTCCACATCAAGCAACTTCATCAACCTGTATGCTGTAGGTGAGAGAATCTCGTTTTTGTGTGATTTGCGTCAAAATTTATTTTATGCTTTTCCTTTAAGTATATTGCTTCTGTTAGCAATTGCCAAACTTGCACATCGATGCTTTTCTTGATAAAAAAAAATTTCATATTCAGTCAGAAAAAGTTTTGGCATGAAAACACAGTATGTTTGTACTGAGCATGTAAACTGCATAATGAACTGCATAATTTTGGTCTGAGAATATTTCAGTGTTATTGTGTGTGGCCGCGTGGCCTAATGGATAAGGCGTCTGACTTCGAATCAGAAGATTGCGAGTTCGAGTCTCGTCGTGGTCAAAAACATTTTTGAATGGCAACATGGCCATTCAATTGGAAGATTGTAATTTTCAGTCCCATTGTGGTCAGGTGGCTGTTGACTGGCAATTACTGACAAATGTGAGCAACTTAATTATGTATGTCTCAGATGCATACCTTGGGCTAAGCAAGCTTTTTTGGTGAATCTGTTCAGGTACTCCTTCATCAAGTGATTTTTGGCATTGACAAAAGCGAGCGTTGCAAGCGAGTGTGGGAAATTTTATGATAGGAAGAGGACAAGAAGTGTTCTTTGGAGTGTGTTTGAAATCTTTCCAATGAGAACTTTGACAAGAAAACTGTGTGTCATGTGTCCTCGTTAGTATAGTGGTGAGTATCCCCCCGCCTGTCACGCGGGAGACCGGGTTCAATTCCCGACGGGGAGGATTTTAAGTCATGCTCACTTTGTGATGGCAGATGTGTGCCGGATTTGCTTCAAGATGTTCACTTGAAAATTGCAAAGCATCCTGAGCATCACAGGAAAGGGACCCAGCAGCAGACAAACTTGTGTGTCTGCTTCATTCAAGAATTGTAGTTTGACATGACAACCTGTGTTTCACAGCTTTGCAAAAACACCAGTGTGTGCTATTGTTGCCATCAGCTTGCCATAGTTCCCTTCACGGTCACATTGCATTGCATGGTTCCTCCTTTGAAAGAGATCTATGATATAAGGTCCACATCAAGCAACTTCATCAACCTGTATGCTGTAGGTGAGAGAATCTCGTTTTGTGTGATTTGCGTCAAAATTTATTTTATGCTTTTCCTTTAAGTATATTGCTTCTGTTAGCAATTGCCAAACTTGCACATCGATGCTTTTCTTGATAAAAAAAAATTTCATATTCAGTCAGAAAAAGTTTTGGCATGAAAACACAGTATGTTTGTACTGAGCATGTAAACTGCATAATGAACTGCATAATTTTGGTCTGAGAATATTTCAGTGTTATTGTGTGTGGCCGCGTGGCCTAATGGATAAGGCGTCTGACTTCGAATCAGAAGATTGCGAGTTCGAGTCTCGTCGTGGTCAAAAACATTTTTGAATGGCAACATGGCCATTCAATTGGAAGATTGTAATTTTCAGTCCCATTGTGGTCAGGTGGCTGTTGACTGGCAATTACTGACAAATGTGAGCAACTTAATTATGTATGTCTCAGATGCATACCTTGGGCTAAGTTTCTGTTGCAGTGCAACAGCAGCTTTTTTGGTGAATCTGTTCAGGTACTCCTTCATCAAGTGATTTTTGGCATTGACAAAAGCGAGCGTTGCAAGCGAGTGTGGGAAATTTTATGATAGGAAGAGGACAAGAAGTGTTCTTTGGAGTGTGTTTGAAATCTTTCCAATGAGAACTTTGACAAGAAAACTGTGTGTCATGTGTCCTCGTTAGTATAGTGGTGAGTATCCCCGCCTGTCACGCGGGAGACCGGGGTTCAATTCCCCGACGGGGAGGATTTTAAGTCATGCTCACTTTGTGATGGCAGATGTGTGCCGGATTTGCTTCAAGATGTTCACTTGAAAATTGCAAAGCATCCTGAGCATCACAGGAAAGGGACCCAGCAGCAGACAAACTTGTGTGTCTGCTTCATTCAAGAATTGTAGTTTGACATGACAACCTGTGTTTCACAGCTTTGCAAAAACACCAGTGTGTGCTATTGTTGCCATCAGCTTGCCATAGTTCCCTTCACGGTCACATTGCATTGCATGGTTCCTCCTTTGAAAGAGATCTATGATATAAGGTCCACATCAAGCAACTTCATCAACCTGTATGCTGTAGGTGAGAGAATCTCGTTTTTGTGTGATTTGCGTCAAAATTTATTTTATGCTTTTCCTTTAAGTATATTGCTTCTGTTAGCAATTGCCAAACTTGCACATCGATGCTTTTCTTGATAAAAAAAAATTTCATATTCAGTCAGAAAAAGTTTTGGCATGAAAACACAGTATGTTTGTACTGAGCATGTAAACTGCATAATGAACTGCATAATTTGGTCTGAGAATATTTCAGTGTTATTGTGTGTGGCCGCGTGGCCTAATGGATAAGGCGTCTGACTTCGAATCAGAAGATTGCGAGTTCGAGTCTCGTCGTGGTCAAAAACATTTTTGAATGGCAACATGGCCATTCAATTGGAAGATTGTAATTTTCAGTCCCATTGTGGTCAGGTGGCTGTTGACTGGCAATTACTGACAAATGTGAGCAACTTAATTATGTATGTCTCAGATGCATACCTTGGGCTAAGTTTCTGTTGCAGTGCAACAGCAGCTTTTTGGTGAATCTGTTCAGGTACTCCTTCATCAAGTGATTTTTGGCATTGACAAAAGCGAGCGTTGCAAGCGAGTGTGGGAAATTTTATGATAGGAAGAGGACAAGAAGTGTTCTTTGGAGTGTGTTTGAAATCTTTCCAATGAGAACTTTGACAAGAAAACTGTGTGTCATGTGTCCTCGTTAGTATAGTGGTGAGTATCCCCGCCTGTCACGCGGGAGACCGGGTTCAATTCCCCGACGGGGAGGATTTTAAGTCATGCTCACTTTGTGATGGCAGATGTGTGCCGATTTGCTTCAAGATGTTCACTTGAAAATTGCAAAGCATCCTGAGCATCACAGGAAAGGGACCCAGCAGCAGACAAACTTGTGTGTCTGCTTCATTCAAGAATTGTATTTGACATGACAACCTGTGTTTCACAGCTTTGCAAAAACACCAGTGTGTGCTATTGTTGCCATCAGCTTGCCATAGTTCCCTTCACGGTCACATTGCATTGCATGGTTCCTCCTTTGAAAGAGATCTATGATATAAGGTCCACATCAAGCAACTTCATCAACCTGTATGCTGTAGGTGAGAGAATCTCGTTTTTGTGATTTGCGTCAAAATTTATTTTATGCTTTTCCTTTAAGTATATTGCTTCTGTTAGCAATTGCCAAACTTGCACATCGATGCTTTTCTTGATAAAAAAAAATTTCATATTCAGTCAGAAAAAGTTTTGGCATGAAAACACAGTATGTTTGTACTGAGCATGTAAACTGCATAATGAACTGCATAATTTTGGTCTGAGAATATTTCAGTGTTATTGTGTGTGGCCGCGTGGCCTAATGGATAAGGCGTCTGACTTCGAATCAGAAGATTGCGAGTTCGAGTCTCGTCGTGGTCAAAAACATTTTTGAATGGCAACATGGCCATTCAATTGGAAGATTGTAATTTTCAGTCCCATTGTGGTCAGGTGGCTGTTGACTGGCAATTACTGACAAATGTGAGCAACTTAATTATGTATGTCTCAGATGCATACCTTGGGCTAAGTTTCTGTTGCAGTGCAACAGCAGCTTTTTGGGTGAATCTGTTCAGGTACTCCTTCATCAAGTGATTTTTGGCATTGACAAAAGCGAGCGTTGCAAGCGAGTGTGGGAAATTTTATGATAGGAAGAGGACAAGAAGTGTTCTTTGGAGTGTGTTTGAAATCTTTCCAATGAGAACTTTGACAAGAAAACTGTGTGTCATGTGTCCTCGTTAGTATAGTGGTGAGTATCCCCGCCTGTCACGCGGGAGACCGGGGTTCAATTCCCCGACGGGGAGGATTTTAAGTCATGCTCACTTTGTGATGGCAGATGTGTGCCGGATTTGCTTCAAGATGTTCACTTGAAAATTGCAAAGCATCCTGAGCATCACAGGAAAGGGACCCAGCAGCAGACAAACTTGTGTGTCTGCTTCATTCAAGAATTGTAGTTTGACATGACAACCTGTGTTTCACAGCTTTGCAAAAACACCAGTGTGTGCTATTGTTGCCATCAGCTTGCCATAGTTCCCTTCACGGTCACATTGCATTGCATGGTTCCCTCCTTTGAAAGAGATCTATGATATAAGGTCCACATCAAGCAACTTCATCAACCTGTATGCTGTAGGTGAGAGAATCTCGTTTTTGTGTGATTTGCGTCAAAATTTATTTTATATGCTTTTCCTTTAAGTATATTGCTTCTGTTAGCAATTGCCAAACTTGCACATCGATGCTTTTCTTGATAAAAAAAAATTTCATATTCAGTCAGAAAAAGTTTTGGCATGAAAAACACAGTATGTTTGTACTGAGCATGTAAACTGCATAATGAACTGCATAATTTTGGTCTGAGAATATTTCAGTGTTATTGTGTGTGGCCGCGTGGCCTAATGGATAAGGCGTCTGACTTCGAATCAGAAGATTGCGAGTTCGAGTCTCGTCGTGGTCAAAAACATTTTTGAATGGCAACATGGCCATTCAATTGGAAGATTGTAATTTTCAGTCCCATTGTGGTCAGGTGGCTGTTGACTGGCAATTACTGACAAATGTGAGCAACTTAATTATGTATGTCTCAGATGCATACCTTGGGCTAAGTTTCTGTTGCAGTGCAACAGCAGCTTTTTTGGTGAATCTGTTCAGGTACTCCTTCATCAAGTGATTTTTGGCATTGACAAAAGCGAGCGTTGCAAGCGAGTGTGGGAAATTTTATGATAGGAAAGAGGACAAGAAGTGTTCTTTGGAGTGTGTTTGAAATCTTTCCAATGAGAACTTTGACAAGAAAACTGTGTGTCATGTGTCCTCGTTAGTATAGTGGTGAGTATCCCCGCCTGTCACGCGGGAGACCGGGGTTCAATTCCCCGACGGGGAGGATTTTAAGTCATGCTCACTTTGTGATGGCAGATGTGTGCCGGATTTGCTTCAAGATGTTCACTTGAAAATTGCAAAGCATCCTGAGCATCACAGGAAAGGGACCCAGCAGCAGACAAACTTGTGTGTCTGCTTCATTCAAGAATTGTAGTTTGACATGACAACCTGTGTTTCACAGCTTTGCAAAAACACCAGTGTGTGCTATTGTTGCCATCAGCTTGCCATAGTTCCCTTCACGGTCACATTGCATTGCATGGTTCCTCCTTTGAAAGAGATCTATGATATAAGGTCCACATCAAGCAACTTCATCAACCTGTATGCTGTAGGTGAGAGAATCTCGTTTTTGTGTGATTTGCGTCAAAATTTATTTTATTGCTTTCCTTTAAGTATATTGCTTCTGTTAGCAATTTGCCAAACTTGCACATCGATGCTTTTCTTGATAAAAAAAAATTTNATATGGTCCACATCAAGCAACTTCATCAACCTGTATGCTGTAGGTGAGAGAATCTCGTTTTTGTGTGATTTGCGTCAAAATTTATTTTATGCTTTTCCTTTAAGTATATTGCTTCTGTTAGCAATTGCCAAACTTGCACATCGATGCTTTTCTTGATAAAAAAAAATTTCATATTCAGTCAGAAAAAGTTTTGGCATGAAAACACAGTATGTTTGTACTGAGCATGTAAACTGCATAATGAACTGCATAATTTTGGTCTGAGAATATTTCAGTGTTATTGTGTGTGGCCGCGTGGCCTAATGGATAAGGCGTCTGACTTCGAATCAGAAGATTGCGAGTTCGAGTCTCGTCGTGGTCAAAAACATTTTGAATGGCAACATGGCCATTCAATTGGAAGATTGTAATTTTCAGTCCCATTGTGGTCAGGTGGCTGTTGACTGGCAATTACTGACAAATGTGAGCAACTTAATTATGTATGTCTCAGATGCATACCTTGGGCTAAGTTTCTGTTGCAGTGCAACAGCAGCTTTTTGGTGAATCTGTTCAGGTACTCCTTCATCAAGTGATTTTTGGCATTGACAAAAGCGAGCGTTGCAAGCGAGTGTGGGAAATTTTATGATAGGAAGAGGACAAGAAGTGTTCTTTGGAGTGTGTTTGAAATCTTTCCAATGAGAACTTTGACAAGAAAACTGTGTGTCATGTGTCCTCGTTAGTATAGTGGTGAGTATCCCCGCCTGTCACGCGGGAGACCGGGGTTCAATTCCCCGACGGGGAGGATTTTAAGTCATGCTCACTTTGTGATGGCAGATGTGTGCCGGATTTGCTTCAAGATGTTCACTTGAAAATTGCAAAGCATCCTGAGCATCACAGGAAAGGGACCCAGCAGCAGACAAACTTGTGTGTCTGCTTCATTCAAGAATTGTAGTTTGACATGACAACCTGTGTTTCACAGCTTTGCAAAAACACCAGTGTGTGCTATTGTTGCCATCAGCTTGCCATAGTTCCCTTCACGGTCACATTGCATTGCATGGTTCCTCCTTTGAAAGAGATCTATGATATAAGGTCCACATCAAGCAACTTCATCAACCTGTATGCTGTAGGTGAGAGAATCTCGTTTTTGTGTGATTTGCGTCAAAATTTATTTTTATGCTTTTCCTTTAAGTATATTGCTTCTGTTAGCAATTGCCAAACTTGCACATCGATGCTTTTCTTGATAAAAAAAAATTTCATATTCAGTCAGAAAAAGTTTTGGCATGAAAACACAGTATGTTTGTACTGAGCATGTAAACTGCATAATGAACTGCATAATTTTGGTCTGAGAATATTTCAGTGTTATTGTGTGTGGCCGCGTGGCCTAATGGATAAGGCGTCTGACTTCGAATCAGAAGATTGCGAGTTCGAGTCTCGTCGTGGTCAAAAACATTTTTGAATGGCAACATGGCCATTCAATTGGAAGATTGTAATTTTCAGTCCCATTGTGGTCAGGTGGCTGTTGACTGGCAATTACTGACAAATGTGAGCAACTTAATTATGTATGTCTCAGATGCATACCTTGGGCTAAGTTTCTGTTGCAGTGCAACAGCAGCTTTTTTGGTGAATCTGTTCAGGTACTCCTTCATCAAGTGATTTTTGGCATTGACAAAAGCGAGCGTTGCAAGCGAGTGTGGGAAATTTTATGATAGGAAGAGGACAAGAAGTGTTCTTTGGAGTGTGTTTGAAATCTTTCCAATGAGAACTTTGACAAGAAAACTGTGTGTCATGTGTCCTCGTTAGTATAGTGGTGAGTATCCCCGCCTGTCACGCGGGAGACCGGGGTTCAATTCCCCGACGGGGAGGATTTTAAGTCATGCTCACTTTGTGATGGCAGATGTGTGCCGGATTTGCTTCAAGATGTTCACTTGAAAATTGCAAAGCATCCTGAGCATCACAGGAAAGGGACCCAGCAGCAGACAAACTTGTGTGTCTGCTTCATTCAAGAATTGTAGTTTGACATGACAACCTGTGTTTCACAGCTTTGCAAAAACACCAGTGTGTGCTATTGTTGCCATCAGCTTGCCATAGTTCCCTTCACGGTCACATTGCATTGCATGGTTCCTCCTTTGAAAGAGATCTATGATATAAGGTCCACATCAAGCAACTTCATCAACCTGTATGCTGTAGGTGAGAGAATCTCGTTTTTGTGTGATTTGCGTCAAAATTTATTTTATGCTTTTCCTTTAAGTATATTGCTTCTGTTAGCAATTGCCAAACTTGCACATCGATGCTTTTC
This sequence comes from Platynereis dumerilii, assembly GCA_026936325.1. Classification (NCBI taxonomy): domain Eukaryota; kingdom Metazoa; phylum Annelida; class Polychaeta; order Phyllodocida; family Nereididae; genus Platynereis; species Platynereis dumerilii. The sequence continues at coordinate 97,892,981 of JAPTHN010000003.1, forward strand.
TTGATAAAAAAAAATTTCATATTCAGTCAGAAAAAGTTTTGGCATGAAAACACAGTATGTTTGTACTGAGCATGTAAACTGCATAATGAACTGCATAATTTTGGTCTGAGAATATTTCAGTGTTATTGTGTGTGGCCGCGTGGCCTAATGGATAAGGCGTCTGACTTCGAATCAGAAGATTGCGAGTTCGAGTCTCGTCGTGGTCAAAAACATTTTTGAATGGCAACATGGCCATTCAATTGGAAGATTGTAATTTTCAGTCCCATTGTGGTCAGGTGGCTGTTGACTGGCAATTACTGACAAATGTGAGCAACTTAATTATGTATGTCTCAGATGCATACCTTGGGCTAAGTTTCTGTTGCAGTGCAACAGCAGCTTTTTTGGTGAATCTGTTCAGGTACTCCTCATCAAGTGATTTTTGGCATTGACAAAAGCGAGCGTTGCAAGCGAGTGTGGGAAATTTTATGATAGGAAGAGGACAAGAAGTGTTCTTTGGAGTGTGTTTGAAATCTTTCCAATGAGAACTTTGACAAGAAAACTGTGTGTCATGTGTCCTCGTTAGTATAGTGGTGAGTATCCCCGCCTGTCACGCGGGAGACCGGGGTTCAATTCCCCGACGGGGAGGATTTTAAGTCATGCTCACTTTGTGATGGCAGATGTGTGCCGGATTTGCTTCAAGATGTTCACTTGAAAATTGCAAAGCATCCTGAGCATCACAGGAAAGGGACCCAGCAGCAGACAAACTTGTGTGTCTGCTTCATTCAAGAATTGTAGTTTGACATGACAACCTGTGTTTCACAGCTTTGCAAAAACACCAGTGTGTGCTATTGTTGCCATCAGCTTGCCATAGTTCCCTTCACGGTCACATTGCATTGCATGGTTCCTCCTTTGAAAGAGATCTATGATATAAGGTCCACATCAAGCAACTTCATCAACCTGTATGCTGTAGGTGAGAGAATCTCGTTTTTGTGTGATTTGCGTCAAAATTTATTTTATGCTTTTCCTTTAAGTATATTGCTTCTGTTAGCAATTGCCAAACTTGCACATCGATGCTTTTCTTGATAAAAAAAAATTTCATATTCAGTCAGAAAAAGTTTTGGCATGAAAACACAGTATTTGTTTGTACTGAGCATGTAAACTGCATAATGAACTGCATAATTTTGGTCTGAGAATATTTCAGTGTTATTGTGTGTGGCCGCGTGGCCTAATGGATAAGGCGTCTGACTTCGAATCAGAAGATTGCGAGTTCGAGTCTCGTCGTGGTCAAAAACATTTTTGAATGGCAACATGGCCATTCAATTGGAAGATTGTAATTTTCAGTCCCATTGTGGTCAGGTGGCTGTTGACTGGCAATTACTGACAAATGTGAGCAACTTAATTATGTATGTCTCAGATGCATACCTTGGGCTAAGTTTCTGTTGCAGTGCAACAGCAGCTTTTTTGTGAATCTGTTCAGGTACTCCTTCATCAAGTGATTTTTGGCATTGACAAAAGCGAGCGTTGCAAGCGAGTGTGGGAAATTTTATGATAGGAAGAGGACAAGAAGTGTTCTTTGGAGTGTGTTTGAAATCTTTCCAATGAGAACTTTGACAAGAAAACTGTGTGTCATGTGTCCTCGTTAGTATAGTGGTGAGTATCCCCGCCTGTCACGCGGGAGACCGGGGTTCAATTCCCCGACGGGGAGGATTTTAAGTCATGCTCACTTTGTGATGGCAGATGTGTGCCGGATTTGCTTCAAGATGTTCACTTGAAAATTGCAAAGCATCCTGAGCATCACAGGAAAGGGACCCAGCAGCAGACAAACTTGTGTGTCTGCTTCATTCAAGAATTGTAGTTTGACATGACAACCTGTGTTTCACAGCTTTGCAAAAAACACCAGTGTGTGCTATTGTTGCCATCAGCTTGCCATAGTTCCCTTCACGGTCACATTGCATTGCATGGTTCCTCCTTTGAAAGAGATCTATGATATAAGGTCCACATCAAGCAACTTCATCAACCTGTATGCTGTAGGTGAGAGAATCTCGTTTTTGTGTGATTTGCGTCAAAATTTATTTTATGCTTTTCCTTTAAGTATATTGCTTCTGTTAGCAATTGCCAAACTTGCACATCGATGCTTTTCTTGATAAAAAAAAATTTCATATTCAGTCAGAAAAAGTTTTGGCATGAAAACACAGTATGTTTGTACTGAGCATGTAAACTGCATAATGAACTGCATAATTTTGGTCTGAGAATATTTCAGTGTTATTGTGTGTGGCCGCGTGGCCTAATGGATAAGGCGTCTGACTTCGAATCAGAAGATTGCGAGTTCGAGTCTCGTCGTGGTCAAAAACATTTTTGAATGGCAACATGGCCATTCAATTGGAAGATTGTAATTTTCAGTCCCATTGTGGTCAGGTGGCTGTTGACTGGCAATTACTGACAAATGTGAGCAACTTAATTATGTATGTCTCAGATGCATACCTTGGGCTAAGTTTCTGTTGCAGTGCAACAGCAGCTTTTTTGGTGAATCTGTTCAGGTACTCCTTCATCAAGTGATTTTTGGCATTGACAAAAGCGAGCGTTGCAAGCGAGTGTGGGAAATTTTATGATAGGAAGAGGACAAGAAGTGTTCTTTGGAGTGTGTTTGAAATCTTTCCAATGAGAACTTTGACAAGAAAACTGTGTGTCATGTGTCCTCGTTAGTATAGTGGTGAGTATCCCCGCCTGTCACGCGGGAGACCGGGGTTCAATTCCCCGACGGGGAGGATTTTAAGTCATGCTCACTTTGTGATGGCAGATGTGTGCCGGATTTGCTTCAAGATGTTCACTTGAAAATTGCAAAGCATCCTGAGCATCACAGGAAAGGGACCCAGCAGCAGACAAACTTGTGTGTCTGCTTCATTCAAGAATTGTAGTTTGACATGACAACCTGTGTTTCACAGCTTTGCAAAAACACCAGTGTGTGCTATTGTTGCCATCAGCTTGCCATAGTTCCCTTCACGGTCACATTGCATTGCATGGTTCCTCCTTTGAAAGAGATCTATGATATAAGGTCCACATCAAGCAACTTCATCAACCTGTATGCTGTAGGTGAGAGAATCTCGTTTTTGTGTGATTTGCGTCAAAATTTATTTTATGCTTTTCCTTTAAGTATATTGCTTCTGTTAGCAATTGCCAAACTTGCACATCGATGCTTTTCTTGATAAAAAAAAATTTCATATTCAGTCAGAAAAAGTTTTGGCATGAAAACACAGTATGTTTGTACTGAGCATGTAAACTGCATAATGAACTGCATAATTTTGGTCTGAGAATATTTCAGTGTTATTGTGTGTGGCCGCGTGGCCTAATGGATAAGGCGTCTGACTTCGAATCAGAAGATTGCGAGTTCGAGTCTCGTCGTGGTCAAAAACATTTTTGAATGGCAACATGGCCATTCAATTGGAAGATTGTAATTTTCAGTCCCATTGTGGTCAGGTGGCTGTTGACTGGCAATTACTGACAAATGTGAGCAACTTAATTATGTATGTCTCAGATGCATACCTTGGGCTAAGTTTCTGTTGCAGTGCAACAGCAGCTTTTTTGGTGAATCTGTTCAGGTACTCCTTCATCAAGTGATTTTTGGCATTGACAAAAGCGAGCGTTGCAAGCGAGTGTGGGAAATTTTATGATAGGAAGAGGACAAGAAGTGTTCTTTGGAGTGTGTTTGAAATCTTTCCAATGAGAACTTTGACAAGAAAACTGTGTGTCATGTGTCCTCGTTAGTATAGTGGTGAGTATCCCCGCCTGTCACGCGGGAGACCGGGGTTCAATTCCCCGACGGGGAGGATTTTAAGTCATGCTCACTTTGTGATGGCAGATGTGTGCCGGATTTGCTTCAAGATGTTCACTTGAAAATTGCAAAGCATCCTGAGCATCACAGGAAAGGGACCCAGCAGCAGACAAACTTGTGTGTCTGCTTCATTCAAGAATTGTAGTTTGACATGACAACCTGTGTTTCACAGCTTTGCAAAAACACCAGTGTGTGCTATTGTTGCCATCAGCTTGCCATAGTTCCCTTCACGGTCACATTGCATTGCATGGTTCCTCCTTTGAAAGAGATCTATGATATAAGGTCCACATCAAGCAACTTCATCAACCTGTATGCTGTAGGTGAGAGAATCTCGTTTTTGTGTGATTTGCGTCAAAATTTATTTTATGCTTTTCCTTTAAGTATATTGCTTCTGTTAGCAATTGCCAAACTTGCACATCGATGCTTTTCTTGATAAAAAAAAATTTCATATTCAGTCAGAAAAAGTTTTGGCATGAAAACACAGTATGTTTGTACTGAGCATGTAAACTGCATAATGAACTGCATAATTTTGGTCTGAGAATATTTCAGTGTTATTGTGTGTGGCCGCGTGGCCTAATGGATAAGGCGTCTGACTTCGAATCAGAAGATTGCGAGTTCGAGTCTCGTCGTGGTCAAAAACATTTTTGAATGGCAACATGGCCATTCAATTGGAAGATTGTAATTTTCAGTCCCATTGTGGTCAGGTGGCTGTTGACTGGCAATTACTGACAAATGTGAGCAACTTAATTATGTATGTCTCAGATGCATACCTTGGGCTAAGTTTCTGTTGCAGTGCAACAGCAGCTTTTTTGGTGAATCTGTTCAGGTACTCCTTCATCAAGTGATTTTTGGCATTGACAAAAGCGAGCGTTGCAAGCGAGTGTGGGAAATTTTATGATAGGAAGAGGACAAGAAGTGTTCTTTGGAGTGTGTTTGAAATCTTTCCAATGAGAACTTTGACAAGAAAACTGTGTGTCATGTGTCCTCGTTAGTATAGTGGTGAGTATCCCCGCCTGTCACGCGGGAGACCGGGGTTCAATTCCCCGACGGGGAGGATTTTAAGTCATGCTCACTTTGTGATGGCAGATGTGTGCCGGATTTGCTTCAAGATGTTCACTTGAAAATTGCAAAGCATCCTGAGCATCACAGGAAAGGGACCCAGCAGCAGACAAACTTGTGTGTCTGCTTCATTCAAGAATTGTAGTTTGACATGACAACCTGTGTTTCACAGCTTTGCAAAAACACCAGTGTGTGCTATTGTTGCCATCAGCTTGCCATAGTTCCCTTCACGGTCACATTGCATTGCATGGTTCCTCCTTTGAAAGAGATCTATGATATAAGGTCCACATCAAGCAACTTCATCAACCTGTATGCTGTAGGTGAGAGAATCTCGTTTTTGTGTGATTTGCGTCAAAATTTATTTTATGCTTTTCCTTTAAGTATATTGCTTCTGTTAGCAATTGCCAAACTTGCACATCGATGCTTTTCTTGATAAAAAAAAATTTCATATTCAGTCAGAAAAAGTTTTGGCATGAAAACACAGTATGTTTGTACTGAGCATGTAAACTGCATAATGAACTGCATAATTTTGGTCTGAGAATATTTCAGTGTTATTGTGTGTGGCCGCGTGGCCTAATGGATAAGGCGTCTGACTTCGAATCAGAAGATTGCGAGTTCGAGTCTCGTCGTGGTCAAAAACATTTTTGAATGGCAACATGGCCATTCAATTGGAAGATTGTAATTTTCAGTCCCATTGTGGTCAGGTGGCTGTTGACTGGCAATTACTGACAAATGTGAGCAACTTAATTATGTATGTCTCAGATGCATACCTTGGGCTAAGTTTCTGTTGCAGTGCAACAGCAGCTTTTTTGGTGAATCTGTTCAGGTACTCCTTCATCAAGTGATTTTTGGCATTGACAAAAGCGAGCGTTGCAAGCGAGTGTGGGAAATTTTATGATAGGAAGAGGACAAGAAGTGTTCTTTGGAGTGTGTTTGAAATCTTTCCAATGAGAACTTTGACAAGAAAACTGTGTGTCATGTGTCCTCGTTAGTATAGTGGTGAGTATCCCCGCCTGTCACGCGGGAGACCGGGGTTCAATTCCCCGACGGGGAGGATTTTAAGTCATGCTCACTTTGTGATGGCAGATGTGTGCCGGATTTGCTTCAAGATGTTCACTTGAAAATTGCAAAGCATCCTGAGCATCACAGGAAAGGGACCCAGCAGCAGACAAACTTGTGTGTCTGCTTCATTCAAGAATTGTAGTTTGACATGACAACCTGTGTTTCACAGCTTTGCAAAAACACCAGTGTGTGCTATTGTTGCCATCAGCTTGCCATAGTTCCCTTCACGGTCACATTGCATTGCATGGTTCCTCCTTTGAAAGAGATCTATGATATAAGGTCCACATCAAGCAACTTCATCAACCTGTATGCTGTAGGTGAGAGAATCTCGTTTTTGTGTGATTTGCGTCAAAATTTATTTTATGCTTTTCCTTTAAGTATATTGCTTCTGTTAGCAATTGCCAAACTTGCACATCGATGCTTTTCTTGATAAAAAAAAATTTCATATTCAGTCAGAAAAAGTTTTGGCATGAAAACACAGTATGTTTGTACTGAGCATGTAAACTGCATAATGAACTGCATAATTTTGGTCTGAGAATATTTCAGTGTTATTGTGTGTGGCCGCGTGGCCTAATGGATAAGGCGTCTGACTTCGAATCAGAAGATTGCGAGTTCGAGTCTCGTCGTGGTCAAAAACATTTTTGAATGGCAACATGGCCATTCAATTGGAAGATTGTAATTTTCAGTCCCATTGTGGTCAGGTGGCTGTTGACTGGCAATTACTGACAAATGTGAGCAACTTAATTATGTATGTCTCAGATGCATACCTTGGGCTAAGTTTCTGTTGCAGTGCAACAGCAGCTTTTTTGGTGAATCTGTTCAGGTACTCCTTCATCAAGTGATTTTTGGCATTGACAAAAGCGAGCGTTGCAAGCGAGTGTGGGAAATTTTATGATAGGAAGAGGACAAGAAGTGTTCTTTGGAGTGTGTTTGAAATCTTTCCAATGAGAACTTTGACAAGAAAACTGTGTGTCATGTGTCCTCGTTAGTATAGTGGTGAGTATCCCCGCCTGTCACGCGGGAGACCGGGGTTCAATTCCCCGACGGGGAGGATTTTAAGTCATGCTCACTTTGTGATGGCAGATGTGTGCCGGATTTGCTTCAAGATGTTCACTTGAAAATTGCAAAGCATCCTGAGCATCACAGGAAAGGGACCCAGCAGCAGACAAACTTGTGTGTCTGCTTCATTCAAGAATTGTAGTTTGACATGACAACCTGTGTTTCACAGCTTTGCAAAAACACCAGTGTGTGCTATTGTTGCCATCAGCTTGCCATAGTTCCCTTCACGGTCACATTGCATTGCATGGTTCCTCCTTTGAAAGAGATCTATGATATAAGGTCCACATCAAGCAACTTCATCAACCTGTATGCTGTAGGTGAGAGAATCTCGTTTTTGTGTGATTTGCGTCAAAATTTATTTTATGCTTTTCCTTTAAGTATATTGCTTCTGTTAGCAATTGCCAAACTTGCACATCGATGCTTTTCTTGATAAAAAAAAATTTCATATTCAGTCAGAAAAAGTTTTGGCATGAAAACACAGTATGTTTGTACTGAGCATGTAAACTGCATAATGAACTGCATAATTTTGGTCTGAGAATATTTCAGTGTTATTGTGTGTGGCCGCGTGGCCTAATGGATAAGGCGTCTGACTTCGAATCAGAAGATTGCGAGTTCGAGTCTCGTCGTGGTCAAAAACATTTTTGAATGGCAACATGGCCATTCAATTGGAAGATTGTAATTTTCAGTCCCATTGTGGTCAGGTGGCTGTTGACTGGCAATTACTGACAAATGTGAGCAACTTAATTATGTATGTCTCAGATGCATACCTTGGGCTAAGTTTCTGTTGCAGTGCAACAGCAGCTTTTTTGGTGAATCTGTTCAGGTACTCCTTCATCAAGTGATTTTTGGCATTGACAAAAGCGAGCGTTGCAAGCGAGTGTGGGAAATTTTATGATAGGAAGAGGACAAGAAGTGTTCTTTGGAGTGTGTTTGAAATCTTTCCAATGAGAACTTTGACAAGAAAACTGTGTGTCATGTGTCCTCGTTAGTATAGTGGTGAGTATCCCCGCCTGTCACGCGGGAGACCGGGGTTCAATTCCCCGACGGGGAGGATTTTAAGTCATGCTCACTTTGTGATGGCAGATGTGTGCCGGATTTGCTTCAAGATGTTCACTTGAAAATTGCAAAGCATCCTGAGCATCACAGGAAAGGGACCCAGCAGCAGACAAACTTGTGTGTCTGCTTCATTCAAGAATTGTAGTTTGACATGACAACCTGTGTTTCACAGCTTTGCAAAAACACCAGTGTGTGCTATTGTTGCCATCAGCTTGCCATAGTTCCCTTCACGGTCACATTGCATTGCATGGTTCCTCCTTTGAAAGAGATCTATGATATAAGGTCCACATCAAGCAACTTCATCAACCTGTATGCTGTAGGTGAGAGAATCTCGTTTTTGTGTGATTTGCGTCAAAATTTATTTTATGCTTTTCCTTTAAGTATATTGCTTCTGTTAGCAATTGCCAAACTTGCACATCGATGCTTTTCTTGATAAAAAAAAATTTCATATTCAGTCAGAAAAAGTTTTGGCATGAAAACACAGTATGTTTGTACTGAGCATGTAAACTGCATAATGAACTGCATAATTTTGGTCTGAGAATATTTCAGTGTTATTGTGTGTGGCCGCGTGGCCTAATGGATAAGGCGTCTGACTTCGAATCAGAAGATTGCGAGTTCGAGTCTCGTCGTGGTCAAAAACATTTTTGAATGGCAACATGGCCATTCAATTGGAAGATTGTAATTTTCAGTCCCATTGTGGTCAGGTGGCTGTTGACTGGCAATTACTGACAAATGTGAGCAACTTAATTATGTATGTCTCAGATGCATACCTTGGGCTAAGTTTCTGTTGCAGTGCAACAGCAGCTTTTTTGGTGAATCTGTTCAGGTACTCCTTCATCAAGTGATTTTTGGCATTGACAAAAGCGAGCGTTGCAAGCGAGTGTGGGAAATTTTATGATAGGAAGAGGACAAGAAGTGTTCTTTGGAGTGTGTTTGAAATCTTTCCAATGAGAACTTTGACAAGAAAACTGTGTGTCATGTGTCCTCGTTAGTATAGTGGTGAGTATCCCCGCCTGTCACGCGGGAGACCGGGGTTCAATTCCCCGACGGGGAGGATTTTAAGTCATGCTCACTTTGTGATGGCAGATGTGTGCCGGATTTGCTTCAAGATGTTCACTTGAAAATTGCAAAGCATCCTGAGCATCACAGGAAAGGGACCCAGCAGCAGACAAACTTGTGTGTCTGCTTCATTCAAGAATTGTAGTTTGACATGACAACCTGTGTTTCACAGCTTTGCAAAAACACCAGTGTGTGCTATTGTTGCCATCAGCTTGCCATAGTTCCCTTCACGGTCACATTGCATTGCATGGTTCCTCCTTTGAAAGAGATCTATGATATAAGGTCCACATCAAGCAACTTCATCAACCTGTATGCTGTAGGTGAGAGAATCTCGTTTTTGTGTGATTTGCGTCAAAATTTATTTTATGCTTTTCCTTTAAGTATATTGCTTCTGTTAGCAATTGCCAAACTTGCACATCGATGCTTTTCTTGATAAAAAAAAATTTCATATTCAGTCAGAAAAAGTTTTGGCATGAAAACACAGTATGTTTGTACTGAGCATGTAAACTGCATAATGAACTGCATAATTTTGGTCTGAGAATATTTCAGTGTTATTGTGTGTGGCCGCGTGGCCTAATGGATAAGGCGTCTGACTTCGAATCAGAAGATTGCGAGTTCGAGTCTCGTCGTGGTCAAAAACATTTTTGAATGGCAACATGGCCATTCAATTGGAAGATTGTAATTTTCAGTCCCATTGTGGTCAGGTGGCTGTTGACTGGCAATTACTGACAAATGTGAGCAACTTAATTATGTATGTCTCAGATGCATACCTTGGGCTAAGTTTCTGTTGCAGTGCAACAGCAGCTTTTTTGGTGAATCTGTTCAGGTACTCCTTCATCAAGTGATTTTTGGCATTGACAAAAGCGAGCGTTGCAAGCGAGTGTGGGAAATTTTATGATAGGAAGAGGACAAGAAGTGTTCTTTGGAGTGTGTTTGAAATCTTTCCAATGAGAACTTTGACAAGAAAACTGTGTGTCATGTGTCCTCGTTAGTATAGTGGTGAGTATCCCCGCCTGTCACGCGGGAGACCGGGGTTCAATTCCCCGACGGGGAGGATTTTAAGTCATGCTCACTTTGTGATGGCAGATGTGTGCCGATGTGTGCCGGATTTGCTTCAAGATGTTCACTTGAAAATTGCAAAGCATCCTGAGCATCACAGGAAAGGGACCCAGCAGCAGACAAACTTGTGTGTCTGCTTCATTCAAGAATTGTAGTTTGACATGACAACCTGTGTTTCACAGCTTTGCAAAAACACCAGTGTGTGCTATTGTTGCCATCAGCTTGCCATAGTTCCCTTCACGGTCACATTGCATTGCATGGTTCCTCCTTTGAAAGAGATCTATGATATAAGGTCCACATCAAGCAACTTCATCAACCTGTATGCTGTAGGTGAGAGAATCTCGTTTTTGTGTGATTTGCGTCAAAATTTATTTTATGCTTTTCCTTTAAGTATATTGCTTCTGTTAGCAATTGCCAAACTTGCACATCGATGCTTTTCTTGATAAAAAAAAATTTCATATTCAGTCAGAAAAAGTTTTGGCATGAAAACACAGTATGTTTGTACTGAGCATGTAAACTGCATAATGAACTGCATAATTTTGGTCTGAGAATATTTCAGTGTTATTGTGTGTGGCCGCGTGGCCTAATGGATAAGGCGTCTGACTTCGAATCAGAAGATTGCGAGTTCGAGTCTCGTCGTGGTCAAAAACATTTTTGAATGGCAACATGGCCATTCAATTGGAAGATTGTAATTTTCAGTCCCATTGTGGTCAGGTGGCTGTTGACTGGCAATTACTGACAAATGTGAGCAACTTAATTATGTATGTCTCAGATGCATACCTTGGGCTAAGTTTCTGTTGCAGTGCAACAGCAGCTTTTTTGGTGAATCTGTTCAGGTACTCCTTCATCAAGTGATTTTTGGCATTGACAAAAGCGAGCGTTGCAAGCGAGTGTGGGAAATTTTATGATAGGAAGAGGACAAGAAGTGTTCTTTGGAGTGTGTTTGAAATCTTTCCAATGAGAACTTTGACAAGAAAACTGTGTGTCATGTGTCCTCGTTAGTATAGTGGTGAGTATCCCCGCCTGTCACGCGGGAGACCGGGGTTCAATTCCCCGACGGGGAGGATTTTAAGTCATGCTCACTTTGTGATGGCAGATGTGTGCCGGATTTGCTTCAAGATGTTCACTTGAAAATTGCAAAGCATCCTGAGCATCACAGGAAAGGGACCCAGCAGCAGACAAACTTGTGTGTCTGCTTCATTCAAGAATTGTAGTTTGACATGACAACCTGTGTTTCACAGCTTTGCAAAAACACCAGTGTGTGCTATTGTTGCCATCAGCTTGCCATAGTTCCCTTCACGGTCACATTGCATTGCATGGTTCCTCCTTTGAAAGAGATCTATGATATAAGGTCCACATCAAGCAACTTCATCAACCTGTATGCTGTAGGTGAGAGAATCTCGTTTTTGTGTGATTTGCGTCAAAATTTATTTTATGCTTTTCCTTTAAGTATATTGCTTCTGTTAGCAATTGCCAAACTTGCACATCGATGCTTTTCTTGATAAAAAAAAATTTCATATTCAGTCAGAAAAAGTTTTGGCATGAAAACACAGTATGTTTGTACTGAGCATGTAAACTGCATAATGAACTGCATAATTTTGGTCTGAGAATATTTCAGTGTTATTGTGTGTGGCCGCGTGGCCTAATGGATAAGGCGTCTGACTTCGAATCAGAAGATTGCGAGTTCGAGTCTCGTCGTGGTCAAAAACATTTTTGAATGGCAACATGGCCATTCAATTGGAAGATTGTAATTTTCAGTCCCATTGTGGTCAGGTGGCTGTTGACTGGCAATTACTGACAAATGTGAGCAACTTAATTATGTATGTCTCAGATGCATACCTTGGGCTAAGTTTCTGTTGCAGTGCAACAGCAGCTTTTTTGGTGAATCTGTTCAGGTACTCCTTCATCAAGTGATTTTTGGCATTGACAAAAGCGAGCGTTGCAAGCGAGTGTGGGAAATTTTATGATAGGAAGAGGACAAGAAGTGTTCTTTGGAGTGTGTTTGAAATCTTTCCAATGAGAACTTTGACAAGAAAACTGTGTGTCATGTGTCCTCGTTAGTATAGTGGTGAGTATCCCCGCCTGTCACGCGGGAGACCGGGGTTCAATTCCCCGACGGGGAGGATTTTAAGTCATGCTCACTTTGTGATGGCAGATGTGTGCCGGATTTGCTTCAAGATGTTCACTTGAAAATTGCAAAGCATCCTGAGCATCACAGGAAAGGGACCCAGCAGCAGACAAACTTGTGTGTCTGCTTCATTCAAGAATTGTAGTTTGACATGACAACCTGTGTTTCACAGCTTTGCAAAAACACCAGTGTGTGCTATTGTTGCCATCAGCTTGCCATAGTTCCCTTCACGGTCACATTGCATTGCATGGTTCCTCCTTTGAAAGAGATCTATGATATAAGGTCCACATCAAGCAACTTCATCAACCTGTATGCTGTAGGTGAGAGAATCTCGTTTTTGTGTGATTTGCGTCAAAATTTATTTTATGCTTTTCCTTTAAGTATATTGCTTCTGTTAGCAATTGCCAAACTTGCACATCGATGCTTTTCTTGATAAAAAAAAATTTCATATTCAGTCAGAAAAAGTTTTGGCATGAAAACACAGTATGTTTGTACTGAGCATGTAAACTGCATAATGAACTGCATAATTTTGGTCTGAGAATATTTCAGTGTTATTGTGTGTGGCCGCGTGGCCTAATGGATAAGGCGTCTGACTTCGAATCAGAAGATTGCGAGTTCGAGTCTCGTCGTGGTCAAAAACATTTTTGAATGGCAACATGGCCATTCAATTGGAAGATTGTAATTTTCAGTCCCATTGTGGTCAGGTGGCTGTTGACTGGCAATTACTGACAAATGTGAGCAACTTAATTATGTATGTCTCAGATGCATACCTTGGGCTAAGTTTCTGTTGCAGTGCAACAGCAGCTTTTTTGGTGAATCTGTTCAGGTACTCCTTCATCAAGTGATTTTTGGCATTGACAAAAGCGAGCGTTGCAAGCGAGTGTGGGAAATTTTATGATAGGAAGAGGACAAGAAGTGTTCTTTGGAGTGTGTTTGAAATCTTTCCAATGAGAACTTTGACAAGAAAACTGTGTGTCATGTGTCCTCGTTAGTATAGTGGTGAGTATCCCCGCCTGTCACGCGGGAGACCGGGGTTCAATTCCCCGACGGGGAGGATTTTAAGTCATGCTCACTTTGTGATGGCAGATGTGTGCCGGATTTGCTTCAAGATGTTCACTTGAAAATTGCAAAGCATCCTGAGCATCACAGGAAAGGGACCCAGCAGCAGACAAACTTGTGTGTCTGCTTCATTCAAGAATTGTAGTTTGACATGACAACCTGTGTTTCACAGCTTTGCAAAAACACCAGTGTGTGCTATTGTTGCCATCAGCTTGCCATAGTTCCCTTCACGGTCACATTGCATTGCATGGTTCCTCCTTTGAAAGAGATCTATGATATAAGGTCCACATCAAGCAACTTCATCAACCTGTATGCTGTAGGTGAGAGAATCTCGTTTTTGTGTGATTTGCGTCAAAATTTATTTTATGCTTTTCCTTTAAGTATATTGCTTCTGTTAGCAATTGCCAAACTTGCACATCGATGCTTTTCTTGATAAAAAAAAATTTCATATTCAGTCAGAAAAAGTTTTGGCATGAAAACACAGTATGTTTGTACTGAGCATGTAAACTGCATAATGAACTGCATAATTTTGGTCTGAGAATATTTCAGTGTTATTGTGTGTGGCCGCGTGGCCTAATGGATAAGGCGTCTGACTTCGAATCAGAAGATTGCGAGTTCGAGTCTCGTCGTGGTCAAAAACATTTTTGAATGGCAACATGGCCATTCAATTGGAAGATTGTAATTTTCAGTCCCATTGTGGTCAGGTGGCTGTTGACTGGCAATTACTGACAAATGTGAGCAACTTAATTATGTATGTCTCAGATGCATACCTTGGGCTAAGTTTCTGTTGCAGTGCAACAGCAGCTTTTTTGGTGAATCTGTTCAGGTACTCCTTCATCAAGTGATTTTTGGCATTGACAAAAGCGAGCGTTGCAAGCGAGTGTGGGAAATTTTATGATAGGAAGAGGACAAGAAGTGTTCTTTGGAGTGTGTTTGAAATCTTTCCAATGAGAACTTTGACAAGAAAACTGTGTGTCATGTGTCCTCGTTAGTATAGTGGTGAGTATCCCCGCCTGTCACGCGGGAGACCGGGGTTCAATTCCCCGACGGGGAGGATTTTAAGTCATGCTCACTTTGTGATGGCAGATGTGTGCCGGATTTGCTTCAAGATGTTCACTTGAAAATTGCAAAGCATCCTGAGCATCACAGGAAAGGGACCCAGCAGCAGACAAACTTGTGTGTCTGCTTCATTCAAGAATTGTAGTTTGACATGACAACCTGTGTTTCACAGCTTTGCAAAAACACCAGTGTGTGCTATTGTTGCCATCAGCTTGCCATAGTTCCCTTCACGGTCACATTGCATTGCATGGTTCCTCCTTTGAAAGAGATCTATGATATAAGGTCCACATCAAGCAACTTCATCAACCTGTATGCTGTAGGTGAGAGAATCTCGTTTTTGTGTGATTTGCGTCAAAATTTATTTTATGCTTTTCCTTTAAGTATATTGCTTCTGTTAGCAATTGCCAAACTTGCACATCGATGCTTTTCTTGATAAAAAAAAATTTCATATTCAGTCAGAAAAAGTTTTGGCATGAAAACACAGTATGTTTGTACTGAGCATGTAAACTGCATAATGAACTGCATAATTTTGGTCTGAGAATATTTCAGTGTTATTGTGTGTGGCCGCGTGGCCTAATGGATAAGGCGTCTGACTTCGAATCAGAAGATTGCGAGTTCGAGTCTCGTCGTGGTCAAAAACATTTTTGAATGGCAACATGGCCATTCAATTGGAAGATTGTAATTTTCAGTCCCATTGTGGTCAGGTGGCTGTTGACTGGCAATTACTGACAAATGTGAGCAACTTAATTATGTATGTCTCAGATGCATACCTTGGGCTAAGTTTCTGTTGCAGTGCAACAGCAGCTTTTTTGGTGAATCTGTTCAGGTACTCCTTCATCAAGTGATTTTTGGCATTGACAAAAGCGAGCGTTGCAAGCGAGTGTGGGAAATTTTATGATAGGAAGAGGACAAGAAGTGTTCTTTGGAGTGTGTTTGAAATCTTTCCAATGAGAACTTTGACAAGAAAACTGTGTGTCATGTGTCCTCGTTAGTATAGTGGTGAGTATCCCCGCCTGTCACGCGGGAGACCGGGGTTCAATTCCCCGACGGGGAGGATTTTAAGTCATGCTCACTTTGTGATGGCAGATGTGTGCCGGATTTGCTTCAAGATGTTCACTTGAAAATTGCAAAGCATCCTGAGCATCACAGGAAAGGGACCCAGCAGCAGACAAACTTGTGTGTCTGCTTCATTCAAGAATTGTAGTTTGACATGACAACCTGTGTTTCACAGCTTTGCAAAAACACCAGTGTGTGCTATTGTTGCCATCAGCTTGCCATAGTTCCCTTCACGGTCACATTGCATTGCATGGTTCCTCCTTTGAAAGAGATCTATGATATAAGGTCCACATCAAGCAACTTCATCAACCTGTATGCTGTAGGTGAGAGAATCTCGTTTTTGTGTGATTTGCGTCAAAATTTATTTTATGCTTTTCCTTTAAGTATATTGCTTCTGTTAGCAATTGCCAAACTTGCACATCGATGCTTTTCTTGATAAAAAAAAATTTCATATTCAGTCAGAAAAAGTTTTGGCATGAAAACACAGTATGTTTGTACTGAGCATGTAAACTGCATAATGAACTGCATAATTTTGGTCTGAGAATATTTCAGTGTTATTGTGTGTGGCCGCGTGGCCTAATGGATAAGGCGTCTGACTTCGAATCAGAAGATTGCGAGTTCGAGTCTCGTCGTGGTCAAAAACATTTTTGAATGGCAACATGGCCATTCAATTGGAAGATTGTAATTTTCAGTCCCATTGTGGTCAGGTGGCTGTTGACTGGCAATTACTGACAAATGTGAGCAACTTAATTATGTATGTCTCAGATGCATACCTTGGGCTAAGTTTCTGTTGCAGTGCAACAGCAGCTTTTTTGGTGAATCTGTTCAGGTACTCCTTCATCAAGTGATTTTTGGCATTGACAAAAGCGAGCGTTGCAAGCGAGTGTGGGAAATTTTATGATAGGAAGAGGACAAGAAGTGTTCTTTGGAGTGTGTTTGAAATCTTTCCAATGAGAACTTTGACAAGAAAACTGTGTGTCATGTGTCCTCGTTAGTATAGTGGTGAGTATCCCCGCCTGTCACGCGGGAGACCGGGGTTCAATTCCCCGACGGGGAGGATTTTAAGTCATGCTCACTTTGTGATGGCAGATGTGTGCCGGATTTGCTTCAAGATGTTCACTTGAAAATTGCAAAGCATCCTGAGCATCACAGGAAAGGGACCCAGCAGCAGACAAACTTGTGTGTCTGCTTCATTCAAGAATTGTAGTTTGACATGACAACCTGTGTTTCACAGCTTTGCAAAAACACCAGTGTGTGCTATTGTTGCCATCAGCTTGCCATAGTTCCCTTCACGGTCACATTGCATTGCATGGTTCCTCCTTTGAAAGAGATCTATGATATAAGGTCCACATCAAGCAACTTCATCAACCTGTATGCTGTAGGTGAGAGAATCTCGTTTTTGTGTGATTTGCGTCAAAATTTATTTTATGCTTTTCCTTTAAGTATATTGCTTCTGTTAGCAATTGCCAAACTTGCACATCGATGCTTTTCTTGATAAAAAAAAATTTCATATTCAGTCAGAAAAAGTTTTGGCATGAAAACACAGTATGTTTGTACTGAGCATGTAAACTGCATAATGAACTGCATAATTTTGGTCTGAGAATATTTCAGTGTTATTGTGTGTGGCCGCGTGGCCTAATGGATAAGGCGTCTGACTTCGAATCAGAAGATTGCGAGTTCGAGTCTCGTCGTGGTCAAAAACATTTTTGAATGGCAACATGGCCATTCAATTGGAAGATTGTAATTTTCAGTCCCATTGTGGTCAGGTGGCTGTTGACTGGCAATTACTGACAAATGTGAGCAACTTAATTATGTATGTCTCAGATGCATACCTTGGGCTAAGTTTCTGTTGCAGTGCAACAGCAGCTTTTTTGGTGAATCTGTTCAGGTACTCCTTCATCAAGTGATTTTTGGCATTGACAAAAGCGAGCGTTGCAAGCGAGTGTGGGAAATTTTATGATAGGAAGAGGACAAGAAGTGTTCTTTGGAGTGTGTTTGAAATCTTTCCAATGAGAACTTTGACAAGAAAACTGTGTGTCATGTGTCCTCGTTAGTATAGTGGTGAGTATCCCCGCCTGTCACGCGGGAGACCGGGGTTCAATTCCCCGACGGGGAGGATTTTAAGTCATGCTCACTTTGTGATGGCAGATGTGTGGCAGATGTGTGCCGGATTTGCTTCAAGATGTTCACTTGAAAATTGCAAAGCATCCTGAGCATCACAGGAAAGGGACCCAGCAGCAGACAAACTTGTGTGTCTGCTTCATTCAAGAATTGTAGTTTGACATGACAACCTGTGTTTCACAGCTTTGCAAAAACACCAGTGTGTGCTATTGTTGCCATCAGCTTGCCATAGTTCCCTTCACGGTCACATTGCATTGCATGGTTCCTCCTTTGAAAGAGATCTATGATATAAGGTCCACATCAAGCAACTTCATCAACCTGTATGCTGTAGGTGAGAGAATCTCGTTTTTGTGTGATTTGCGTCAAAATTTATTTTATGCTTTTCCTTTAAGTATATTGCTTCTGTTAGCAATTGCCAAACTTGCACATCGATGCTTTTCTTGATAAAAAAAAATTTCATATTCAGTCAGAAAAAGTTTTGGCATGAAAACACAGTATGTTTGTACTGAGCATGTAAACTGCATAATGAACTGCATAATTTTGGTCTGAGAATATTTCAGTGTTATTGTGTGTGGCCGCGTGGCCTAATGGATAAGGCGTCTGACTTCGAATCAGAAGATTGCGAGTTCGAGTCTCGTCGTGGTCAAAAACATTTTTGAATGGCAACATGGCCATTCAATTGGAAGATTGTAATTTTCAGTCCCATTGTGGTCAGGTGGCTGTTGACTGGCAATTACTGACAAATGTGAGCAACTTAATTATGTATGTCTCAGATGCATACCTTGGGCTAAGTTTCTGTTGCAGTGCAACAGCAGCTTTTTTGGTGAATCTGTTCAGGTACTCCTTCATCAAGTGATTTTTGGCATTGACAAAAGCGAGCGTTGCAAGCGAGTGTGGGAAATTTTATGATAGGAAGAGGACAAGAAGTGTTCTTTGGAGTGTGTTTGAAATCTTTCCAATGAGAACTTTGACAAGAAAACTGTGTGTCATGTGTCCTCGTTAGTATAGTGGTGAGTATCCCCGCCTGTCACGCGGGAGACCGGGGTTCAATTCCCCGACGGGGAGGATTTTAAGTCATGCTCACTTTGTGATGGCAGATGTGTGCCGGATTTGCTTCAAGATGTTCACTTGAAAATTGCAAAGCATCCTGAGCATCACAGGAAAGGGACCCAGCAGCAGACAAACTTGTGTGTCTGCTTCATTCAAGAATTGTAGTTTGACATGACAACCTGTGTTTCACAGCTTTGCAAAAACACCAGTGTGTGCTATTGTTGCCATCAGCTTGCCATAGTTCCCTTCACGGTCACATTGCATTGCATGGTTCCTCCTTTGAAAGAGATCTATGATATAAGGTCCACATCAAGCAACTTCATCAACCTGTATGCTGTAGGTGAGAGAATCTCGTTTTTGTGTGATTTGCGTCAAAATTTATTTTATGCTTTTCCTTTAAGTATATTGCTTCTGTTAGCAATTGCCAAACTTGCACATCGATGCTTTTCTTGATAAAAAAAAATTTCATATTCAGTCAGAAAAAGTTTTGGCATGAAAACACAGTATGTTTGTACTGAGCATGTAAACTGCATAATGAACTGCATAATTTTGGTCTGAGAATATTTCAGTGTTATTGTGTGTGGCCGCGTGGCCTAATGGATAAGGCGTCTGACTTCGAATCAGAAGATTGCGAGTTCGAGTCTCGTCGTGGTCAAAAACATTTTTGAATGGCAACATGGCCATTCAATTGGAAGATTGTAATTTTCAGTCCCATTGTGGTCAGGTGGCTGTTGACTGGCAATTACTGACAAATGTGAGCAACTTAATTATGTATGTCTCAGATGCATACCTTGGGCTAAGTTTCTGTTGCAGTGCAACAGCAGCTTTTTTGGTGAATCTGTTCAGGTACTCCTTCATCAAGTGATTTTTGGCATTGACAAAAGCGAGCGTTGCAAGCGAGTGTGGGAAATTTTATGATAGGAAGAGGACAAGAAGTGTTCTTTGGAGTGTGTTTGAAATCTTTCCAATGAGAACTTTGACAAGAAAACTGTGTGTCATGTGTCCTCGTTAGTATAGTGGTGAGTATCCCCGCCTGTCACGCGGGAGACCGGGGTTCAATTCCCCGACGGGGAGGATTTTAAGTCATGCTCACTTTGTGATGGCAGATGTGTGCCGGATTTGCTTCAAGATGTTCACTTGAAAATTGCAAAGCATCCTGAGCATCACAGGAAAGGGACCCAGCAGCAGACAAACTTGTGTGTCTGCTTCATTCAAGAATTGTAGTTTGACATGACAACCTGTGTTTCACAGCTTTGCAAAAACACCAGTGTGTGCTATTGTTGCCATCAGCTTGCCATAGTTCCCTTCACGGTCACATTGCATTGCATGGTTCCTCCTTTGAAAGAGATCTATGATATAAGGTCCACATCAAGCAACTTCATCAACCTGTATGCTGTAGGTGAGAGAATCTCGTTTTTGTGTGATTTGCGTCAAAATTTATTTTATGCTTTTCCTTTAAGTATATTGCTTCTGTTAGCAATTGCCAAACTTGCACATCGATGCTTTTCTTGATAAAAAAAAATTTCATATTCAGTCAGAAAAAGTTTTGGCATGAAAACACAGTATGTTTGTACTGAGCATGTAAACTGCATAATGAACTGCATAATTTTGGTCTGAGAATATTTCAGTGTTATTGTGTGTGGCCGCGTGGCCTAATGGATAAGGCGTCTGACTTCGAATCAGAAGATTGCGAGTTCGAGTCTCGTCGTGGTCAAAAACATTTTTGAATGGCAACATGGCCATTCAATTGGAAGATTGTAATTTTCAGTCCCATTGTGGTCAGGTGGCTGTTGACTGGCAATTACTGACAAATGTGAGCAACTTAATTATGTATGTCTCAGATGCATACCTTGGGCTAAGTTTCTGTTGCAGTGCAACAGCAGCTTTTTTGGTGAATCTGTTCAGGTACTCCTTCATCAAGTGATTTTTGGCATTGACAAAAGCGAGCGTTGCAAGCGAGTGTGGGAAATTTTATGATAGGAAGAGGACAAGAAGTGTTCTTTGGAGTGTGTTTGAAATCTTTCCAATGAGAACTTTGACAAGAAAACTGTGTGTCATGTGTCCTCGTTAGTATAGTGGTGAGTATCCCCGCCTGTCACGCGGGAGACCGGGGTTCAATTCCCCGACGGGGAGGATTTTAAGTCATGCTCACTTTGTGATGGCAGATGTGTGCCGGATTTGCTTCAAGATGTTCACTTGAAAATTGCAAAGCATCCTGAGCATCACAGGAAAGGGACCCAGCAGCAGACAAACTTGTGTGTCTGCTTCATTCAAGAATTGTAGTTTGACATGACAACCTGTGTTTCACAGCTTTGCAAAAACACCAGTGTGTGCTATTGTTGCCATCAGCTTGCCATAGTTCCCTTCACGGTCACATTGCATTGCATGGTTCCTCCTTTGAAAGAGATCTATGATATAAGGTCCACATCAAGCAACTTCATCAACCTGTATGCTGTAGGTGAGAGAATCTCGTTTTTGTGTGATTTGCGTCAAAATTTATTTTATGCTTTTCCTTTAAGTATATTGCTTCTGTTAGCAATTGCCAAACTTGCACATCGATGCTTTTCTTGATAAAAAAAAATTTCATATTCAGTCAGAAAAAGTTTTGGCATGAAAACACAGTATGTTTGTACTGAGCATGTAAACTGCATAATGAACTGCATAATTTTGGTCTGAGAATATTTCAGTGTTATTGTGTGTGGCCGCGTGGCCTAATGGATAAGGCGTCTGACTTCGAATCAGAAGATTGCGAGTTCGAGTCTCGTCGTGGTCAAAAACATTTTTGAATGGCAACATGGCCATTCAATTGGAAGATTGTAATTTTCAGTCCCATTGTGGTCAGGTGGCTGTTGACTGGCAATTACTGACAAATGTGAGCAACTTAATTATGTATGTCTCAGATGCATACCTTGGGCTAAGTTTCTGTTGCAGTGCAACAGCAGCTTTTTTGGTGAATCTGTTCAGGTACTCCTTCATCAAGTGATTTTTGGCATTGACAAAAGCGAGCGTTGCAAGCGAGTGTGGGAAATTTTATGATAGGAAGAGGACAAGAAGTGTTCTTTGGAGTGTGTTTGAAATCTTTCCAATGAGAACTTTGACAAGAAAACTGTGTGTCATGTGTCCTCGTTAGTATAGTGGTGAGTATCCCCGCCTGTCACGCGGGAGACCGGGGTTCAATTCCCCGACGGGGAGGATTTTAAGTCATGCTCACTTTGTGATGGCAGATGTGTGCCGGATTTGCTTCAAGATGTTCACTTGAAAATTGCAAAGCATCCTGAGCATCACAGGAAAGGGACCCAGCAGCAGACAAACTTGTGTGTCTGCTTCATTCAAGAATTGTAGTTTGACATGACAACCTGTGTTTCACAGCTTTGCAAAAACACCAGTGTGTGCTATTGTTGCCATCAGCTTGCCATAGTTCCCTTCACGGTCACATTGCATTGCATGGTTCCTCCTTTGAAAGAGATCTATGATATAAGGTCCACATCAAGCAACTTCATCAACCTGTATGCTGTAGGTGAGAGAATCTCGTTTTTGTGTGATTTGCGTCAAAATTTATTTTATGCTTTTCCTTTAAGTATATTGCTTCTGTTAGCAATTGCCAAACTTGCACATCGATGCTTTTCTTGATAAAAAAAAATTTCATATTCAGTCAGAAAAAGTTTTGGCATGAAAACACAGTATGTTTGTACTGAGCATGTAAACTGCATAATGAACTGCATAATTTTGGTCTGAGAATATTTCAGTGTTATTGTGTGTGGCCGCGTGGCCTAATGGATAAGGCGTCTGACTTCGAATCAGAAGATTGCGAGTTCGAGTCTCGTCGTGGTCAAAAACATTTTTGAATGGCAACATGGCCATTCAATTGGAAGATTGTAATTTTCAGTCCCATTGTGGTCAGGTGGCTGTTGACTGGCAATTACTGACAAATGTGAGCAACTTAATTATGTATGTCTCAGATGCATACCTTGGGCTAAGTTTCTGTTGCAGTGCAACAGCAGCTTTTTTGGTGAATCTGTTCAGGTACTCCTTCATCAAGTGATTTTTGGCATTGACAAAAGCGAGCGTTGCAAGCGAGTGTGGGAAATTTTATGATAGGAAGAGGACAAGAAGTGTTCTTTGGAGTGTGTTTGAAATCTTTCCAATGAGAACTTTGACAAGAAAACTGTGTGTCATGTGTCCTCGTTAGTATAGTGGTGAGTATCCCCGCCTGTCACGCGGGAGACCGGGGTTCAATTCCCCGACGGGGAGGATTTTAAGTCATGCTCACTTTGTGATGGCAGATGTGTGCCGGATTTGCTTCAAGATGTTCACTTGAAAATTGCAAAGCATCCTGAGCATCACAGGAAAGGGACCCAGCAGCAGACAAACTTGTGTGTCTGCTTCATTCAAGAATTGTAGTTTGACATGACAACCTGTGTTTCACAGCTTTGCAAAAACACCAGTGTGTGCTATTGTTGCCATCAGCTTGCCATAGTTCCCTTCACGGTCACATTGCATTGCATGGTTCCTCCTTTGAAAGAGATCTATGATATAAGGTCCACATCAAGCAACTTCATCAACCTGTATGCTGTAGGTGAGAGAATCTCGTTTTTGTGTGATTTGCGTCAAAATTTATTTTATGCTTTTCCTTTAAGTATATTGCTTCTGTTAGCAATTGCCAAACTTGCACATCGATGCTTTTCTTGATAAAAAAAAATTTCATATTCAGTCAGAAAAAGTTTTGGCATGAAAACACAGTATGTTTGTACTGAGCATGTAAACTGCATAATGAACTGCATAATTTTGGTCTGAGAATATTTCAGTGTTATTGTGTGTGGCCGCGTGGCCTAATGGATAAGGCGTCTGACTTCGAATCAGAAGATTGCGAGTTCGAGTCTCGTCGTGGTCAAAAACATTTTTGAATGGCAACATGGCCATTCAATTGGAAGATTGTAATTTTCAGTCCCATTGTGGTCAGGTGGCTGTTGACTGGCAATTACTGACAAATGTGAGCAACTTAATTATGTATGTCTCAGATGCATACCTTGGGCTAAGTTTCTGTTGCAGTGCAACAGCAGCTTTTTTGGTGAATCTGTTCAGGTACTCCTTCATCAAGTGATTTTTGGCATTGACAAAAGCGAGCGTTGCAAGCGAGTGTGGGAAATTTTATGATAGGAAGAGGACAAGAAGTGTTCTTTGGAGTGTGTTTGAAATCTTTCCAATGAGAACTTTGACAAGAAAACTGTGTGTCATGTGTCCTCGTTAGTATAGTGGTGAGTATCCCCGCCTGTCACGCGGGAGACCGGGGTTCAATTCCCCGACGGGGAGGATTTTAAGTCATGCTCACTTTGTGATGGCAGATGTGTGCCGGATTTGCTTCAAGATGTTCACTTGAAAATTGCAAAGCATCCTGAGCATCACAGGAAAGGGACCCAGCAGCAGACAAACTTGTGTGTCTGCTTCATTCAAGAATTGTAGTTTGACATGACAACCTGTGTTTCACAGCTTTGCAAAAACACCAGTGTGTGCTATTGTTGCCATCAGCTTGCCATAGTTCCCTTCACGGTCACATTGCATTGCATGGTTCCTCCTTTGAAAGAGATCTATGATATAAGGTCCACATCAAGCAACTTCATCAACCTGTATGCTGTAGGTGAGAGAATCTCGTTTTTGTGTGATTTGCGTCAAAATTTATTTTATGCTTTTCCTTTAAGTATATTGCTTCTGTTAGCAATTGCCAAACTTGCACATCGATGCTTTTCTTGATAAAAAAAAATTTCATATTCAGTCAGAAAAAGTTTTGGCATGAAAACACAGTATGTTTGTACTGAGCATGTAAACTGCATAATGAACTGCATAATTTTGGTCTGAGAATATTTCAGTGTTATTGTGTGTGGCCGCGTGGCCTAATGGATAAGGCGTCTGACTTCGAATCAGAAGATTGCGAGTTCGAGTCTCGTCGTGGTCAAAAACATTTTTGAATGGCAACATGGCCATTCAATTGGAAGATTGTAATTTTCAGTCCCATTGTGGTCAGGTGGCTGTTGACTGGCAATTACTGACAAATGTGAGCAACTTAATTATGTATGTCTCAGATGCATACCTTGGGCTAAGTTTCTGTTGCAGTGCAACAGCAGCTTTTTTGGTGAATCTGTTCAGGTACTCCTTCATCAAGTGATTTTTGGCATTGACAAAAGCGAGCGTTGCAAGCGAGTGTGGGAAATTTTATGATAGGAAGAGGACAAGAAGTGTTCTTTGGAGTGTGTTTGAAATCTTTCCAATGAGAACTTTGACAAGAAAACTGTGTGTCATGTGTCCTCGTTAGTATAGTGGTGAGTATCCCCGCCTGTCACGCGGGAGACCGGGGTTCAATTCCCCGACGGGGAGGATTTTAAGTCATGCTCACTTTGTGATGGCAGATGTGTGCCGGATTTGCTTCAAGATGTTCACTTGAAAATTGCAAAGCATCCTGAGCATCACAGGAAAGGGACCCAGCAGCAGACAAACTTGTGTGTCTGCTTCATTCAAGAATTGTAGTTTGACATGACAACCTGTGTTTCACAGCTTTGCAAAAACACCAGTGTGTGCTATTGTTGCCATCAGCTTGCCATAGTTCCCTTCACGGTCACATTGCATTGCATGGTTCCTCCTTTGAAAGAGATCTATGATATAAGGTCCACATCAAGCAACTTCATCAACCTGTATGCTGTAGGTGAGAGAATCTCGTTTTTGTGTGATTTGCGTCAAAATTTATTTTATGCTTTTCCTTTAAGTATATTGCTTCTGTTAGCAATTGCCAAACTTGCACATCGATGCTTTTCTTGATAAAAAAAAATTTCATATTCAGTCAGAAAAAGTTTTGGCATGAAAACACAGTATGTTTGTACTGAGCATGTAAACTGCATAATGAACTGCATAATTTTGGTCTGAGAATATTTCAGTGTTATTGTGTGTGGCCGCGTGGCCTAATGGATAAGGCGTCTGACTTCGAATCAGAAGATTGCGAGTTCGAGTCTCGTCGTGGTCAAAAACATTTTTGAATGGCAACATGGCCATTCAATTGGAAGATTGTAATTTTCAGTCCCATTGTGGTCAGGTGGCTGTTGACTGGCAATTACTGACAAATGTGAGCAACTTAATTATGTATGTCTCAGATGCATACCTTGGGCTAAGTTTCTGTTGCAGTGCAACAGCAGCTTTTTTGGTGAATCTGTTCAGGTACTCCTTCATCAAGTGATTTTTGGCATTGACAAAAGCGAGCGTTGCAAGCGAGTGTGGGAAATTTTATGATAGGAAGAGGACAAGAAGTGTTCTTTGGAGTGTGTTTGAAATCTTTCCAATGAGAACTTTGACAAGAAAACTGTGTGTCATGTGTCCTCGTTAGTATAGTGGTGAGTATCCCCGCCTGTCACGCGGGAGACCGGGGTTCAATTCCCCGACGGGGAGGATTTTAAGTCATGCTCACTTTGTGATGGCAGATGTGTGCCGGATTTGCTTCAAGATGTTCACTTGAAAATTGCAAAGCATCCTGAGCATCACAGGAAAGGGACCCAGCAGCAGACAAACTTGTGTGTCTGCTTCATTCAAGAATTGTAGTTTGACATGACAACCTGTGTTTCACAGCTTTGCAAAAACACCAGTGTGTGCTATTGTTGCCATCAGCTTGCCATAGTTCCCTTCACGGTCACATTGCATTGCATGGTTCCTCCTTTGAAAGAGATCTATGATATAAGGTCCACATCAAGCAACTTCATCAACCTGTATGCTGTAGGTGAGAGAATCTCGTTTTTGTGTGATTTGCGTCAAAATTTATTTTATGCTTTTCCTTTAAGTATATTGCTTCTGTTAGCAATTGCCAAACTTGCACATCGATGCTTTTCTTGATAAAAAAAAATTTCATATTCAGTCAGAAAAAGTTTTGGCATGAAAACACAGTATGTTTGTACTGAGCATGTAAACTGCATAATGAACTGCATAATTTTGGTCTGAGAATATTTCAGTGTTATTGTGTGTGGCCGCGTGGCCTAATGGATAAGGCGTCTGACTTCGAATCAGAAGATTGCGAGTTCGAGTCTCGTCGTGGTCAAAAACATTTTTGAATGGCAACATGGCCATTCAATTGGAAGATTGTAATTTTCAGTCCCATTGTGGTCAGGTGGCTGTTGACTGGCAATTACTGACAAATGTGAGCAACTTAATTATGTATGTCTCAGATGCATACCTTGGGCTAAGTTTCTGTTGCAGTGCAACAGCAGCTTTTTTGGTGAATCTGTTCAGGTACTCCTTCATCAAGTGATTTTTGGCATTGACAAAAGCGAGCGTTGCAAGCGAGTGTGGGAAATTTTATGATAGGAAGAGGACAAGAAGTGTTCTTTGGAGTGTGTTTGAAATCTTTCCAATGAGAACTTTGACAAGAAAACTGTGTGTCATGTGTCCTCGTTAGTATAGTG
Organism: Platynereis dumerilii; assembly: GCA_026936325.1. Taxonomy (NCBI): domain Eukaryota; kingdom Metazoa; phylum Annelida; class Polychaeta; order Phyllodocida; family Nereididae; genus Platynereis; species Platynereis dumerilii. Next base: position 97,920,048 of record JAPTHN010000003.1, read on the forward strand.
GTGAGTATCCCCGCCTGTCACGCGGGAGACCGGGGTTCAATTCCCCGACGGGGAGGATTTTAAGTCATGCTCACTTTGTGATGGCAGATGTGTGCCGGATTTGCTTCAAGATGTTCACTTGAAAATTGCAAAGCATCCTGAGCATCACAGGAAAGGGACCCAGCAGCAGACAAACTTGTGTGTCTGCTTCATTCAAGAATTGTAGTTTGACATGACAACCTGTGTTTCACAGCTTTGCAAAAACACCAGTGTGTGCTATTGTTGCCATCAGCTTGCCATAGTTCCCTTCACGGTCACATTGCATTGCATGGTTCCTCCTTTGAAAGAGATCTATGATATAAGGTCCACATCAAGCAACTTCATCAACCTGTATGCTGTAGGTGAGAGAATCTCGTTTTTGTGTGATTTGCGTCAAAATTTATTTTATGCTTTTCCTTTAAGTATATTGCTTCTGTTAGCAATTGCCAAACTTGCACATCGATGCTTTTCTTGATAAAAAAAAATTTCATATTCAGTCAGAAAAAGTTTTGGCATGAAAACACAGTATGTTTGTACTGAGCATGTAAACTGCATAATGAACTGCATAATTTTGGTCTGAGAATATTTCAGTGTTATTGTGTGTGGCCGCGTGGCCTAATGGATAAGGCGTCTGACTTCGAATCAGAAGATTGCGAGTTCGAGTCTCGTCGTGGTCAAAAACATTTTTGAATGGCAACATGGCCATTCAATTGGAAGATTGTAATTTTCAGTCCCATTGTGGTCAGGTGGCTGTTGACTGGCAATTACTGACAAATGTGAGCAACTTAATTATGTATGTCTCAGATGCATACCTTGGGCTAAGTTTCTGTTGCAGTGCAACAGCAGCTTTTTTGGTGAATCTGTTCAGGTACTCCTTCATCAAGTGATTTTTGGCATTGACAAAAGCGAGCGTTGCAAGCGAGTGTGGGAAATTTTATGATAGGAAGAGGACAAGAAGTGTTCTTTGGAGTGTGTTTGAAATCTTTCCAATGAGAACTTTGACAAGAAAACTGTGTGTCATGTGTCCTCGTTAGTATAGTGGTGAGTATCCCCGCCTGTCACGCGGGAGACCGGGGTTCAATTCCCCGACGGGGAGGATTTTAAGTCATGCTCACTTTGTGATGGCAGATGTGTGCCGGATTTGCTTCAAGATGTTCACTTGAAAATTGCAAAGCATCCTGAGCATCACAGGAAAGGGACCCAGCAGCAGACAAACTTGTGTGTCTGCTTCATTCAAGAATTGTAGTTTGACATGACAACCTGTGTTTCACAGCTTTGCAAAAACACCAGTGTGTGCTATTGTTGCCATCAGCTTGCCATAGTTCCCTTCACGGTCACATTGCATTGCATGGTTCCTCCTTTGAAAGAGATCTATGATATAAGGTCCACATCAAGCAACTTCATCAACCTGTATGCTGTAGGTGAGAGAATCTCGTTTTTGTGTGATTTGCGTCAAAATTTATTTTATGCTTTTCCTTTAAGTATATTGCTTCTGTTAGCAATTGCCAAACTTGCACATCGATGCTTTTCTTGATAAAAAAAAATTTCATATTCAGTCAGAAAAAGTTTTGGCATGAAAACACAGTATGTTTGTACTGAGCATGTAAACTGCATAATGAACCATTACTTGAACCTTCCATTAAAATCAAATTCAGAATTTACCCACATTTTCAGCCCCAATAAAATAAGAGGTGTTAATTGAGGGAGTCAGATGACCGATGCTCAGCACTGGAATGTCAAATGGGCAATTAGGCAATTAGTGCAGTCATTTACGTTGTACTCTGACCGGCTTCTCCCTCCCCAACAGTTGCCCATCTTGCCCTGTATATATTTCCTTAAATACATGCATTGGCCCATGTGTATTCACAGAAAAACATAGTTTAAAAAAAGTTATATGTTAGTTATTTATTTCAAAATCTCCATTTGTAAGCTACTGCACCAATGCAGCCCTGAAACTCAGCCATCAATAAACCATCCTTGTAACTTTAGTTTTAGTTGAAAGTGTGTGAAACAATTTTCAGAAAACTGCCTTAATTACAATGTTCTATTTCACATTGAGCCATTTATATATTTAATTCAGTGCAGCCCCGTTTTAACAGGTTTCCCATCGAGCTTGCTGGTAAACTTGACACTTCAAGTCATGCGACATAGAAGTTCCTGTATATCGAATTACAGCAACAATGATGGAAGTCCAGAGTAACAAAAAGTCAGTGTGTCTGAAAAAACAGTTTTCATAAGCTGACTAAACATTCATATCCAGTAGGCGCGAAAACGGATGACATAACTCAATCCACATAAGACAGTCTATTTGTTGATAATGTATGATTATGTGAGTGTGAGCTATGTTTCTTCTAAAACAAATATTTTATCCAATCATTTGTGTAGTTGTTTTATTTGCAAGTTATTTTTTCTTTGCACTTACATCTTCTAAGTGACCTTTTTGTGAAGATTCGGAAATAGGGAATATATGAGAACTCTGTTTCTGTCGTTCTGACTTGAATTGGATTTTTTCCCCTTATCACACCAATTAATTTTGAATAAATTGATCCCTGAATTGTAATTTTTTTAATGTGAAACATACATATTTATCACTCCTCTGTTGTAACATAAAGTGACTAAAGTGTAATGTTTTGTGCTGCAATAGGAATAGTAATTCCAACAGTTAACTATTCCACTAACAACTCATATCGCTTGGAGGGGGGGGGGAGGGCAGCTGACCACTGACCTTCCCTGCAAGGTCAGACCCGGTGCCCTGACTGTCCCCGAAGAGGTACCCTGGATGAGGTAGTGGGGGATCCATATATATTCCATGAAGCTACTAGCCATGCAACAGTTCTTTTAAATACCCCAGACTAAAATCAAAAGTACTTTAATTCCTTCATGGATATATCGAGTGACACATATATCATATTATGATATTATATAGCACTGTATAATTAATTATTGTAAATGATAAATAATAATCAACCATGCATAATTTCATATCACACAGATGCTAGTCTTATGTAACAATAAATTACTTTGGTATTCTTTAATAATACAAAAATTAGATTCAGATTTGTCCAATTATGAATACAGTGTATACATGTATAATTGTAGTACCACTAAACTGTCATTTATAACTTTGTGCTTTCTTACTTGAAGTGGATTTTATTTTGAAGTCCTGACTTACTAAGAGATAGATAGATAGATAGATAGATAGATAGATAAGATAGATAGATAGATAGATAGATAGATAGATAAGATAGATAGATAGATAGATAGATAGATAGATAGATAGATAGATAGATAGATAGGTAGATAGACAAATAGATAGACAGACAGATAGACAGACAGATAGATAGGTAAATTTCAATGTTTGATAGTTTGGAAGATTGAATAACATCATCTGGCAGCTTACCGTTTTAAACTATAATATTGCTTTTAAGATATTTCCCGCTTATCTTTTAAGGTGTGATCATAATTTTCAATTGCAAACAAGTTGTGTTATGCAATGACTTGCAGCCCGACAATCACCGTGGCACTGGCTATAGTCAAAATTAAGAGATATGATTCCAGTCAAACAAAACCGAATTTGAAGTCAAGAAGTTATTTCATTTTAAACTCGGAAATAACATGAATGCATCAGCCAGGTTGAGTTTATTGTCGAGAAAGGCAATAAAGCAGATAGATAGTATAGGCCTACCTGGCTAGATATCAGTTTGGCACTTCATTTTCGGGTTTTGACATCCTTTTTTTTTCAGTTAGATGCCTAATAAGATGTACTTTTTGTAAAATACAAAATACGTTGATTGTCTGTTTACTGATGACACTATAAGCACGGGTTTAATATGCAAGATTGTCAGTAAATGCTACACTTGCTTAAACAAAATGATGAACTTTAAATGAACTCAGAACTTACAAAACGCCCTGATTTAATCTATTAATATAAATCTTGGCTTCTACTGGACCTAGATCTGTGATTCAAACAGGAAATTTGATAATGTGTTAAAAGCAACTAACCAGAGTGGTCTGAAAGTGTTTTGAGCAAATTTAAAAAAAAAAGTTAAAATTTCTTAGAAAGTTTAGGGTGTTATGTAACGGCTTGTCTCCACCCTCTCCTGCCGTCATGACTGACTTGGTGGCTTCGGTTATTGGAGAAGGTTACGCAATTGGGCCAATTACCCCCAGGTGCTAATCGGATAATTGCTCGGATTCAAGGTCTGAAAATGTGGGTTCGTATCCGAGTTGAGTGGCTTCAACTCGGATTTGTTCTAAAGGAGTGTTCAAGTAATGTGCATAATTTTGGTCTGAGAATATTTCAGTGTTATTGTGTGTGGCCGCGTGGCCTAATGGATAAGGCGTCTGACTTCGAATCAGAAGATTGCGAGTTCGAGTCTCGTCGTGGTCAAAAACATTTTTGAATGGCAACATGGCCATTCAATTGGAAGATTGTAATTTTCAGTCCCATTGTGGTCAGGTGGCTGTTGACTGGCAATTACTGACAAATGTGAGCAACTTAATTATGTATGTCTCAGATGCATACCTTGGGCTAAGTTTCTGTTGCAGTGCAACAGCAGCTTTTTTGGTGAATCTGTTCAGGTACTCCTTCATCAAGTGATTTTTGGCATTGACAAAAGCGAGCGTTGCAAGCGAGTGTGGGAAATTTTATGATAGGAAGAGGACAAGAAGTGTTCTTTGGAGTGTGTTTGAAATCTTTCCAATGAGAACTTTGACAAGAAAACTGTGTGTCATGTGTCCTCGTTAGTATAGTGGTGAGTATCCCCGCCTGTCACGCGGGAGACCGGGGTTCAATTCCCCGACGGGGAGGATTTTAAGTCATGCTCACTTTGTGATGGCAGATGTGTGCCGGATTTGCTTCAAGATGTTCACTTGAAAATTGCAAAGCATCCTGAGCATCACAGGAAAGGGACCCAGCAGCAGACAAACTTGTGTGTCTGCTTCATTCAAGAATTGTAGTTTGACATGACAACCTGTGTTTCACAGCTTTGCAAAAACAGTGTGTGCTATTGTTGCCATCAGCTTGCCATAGTTCCCTTCACGGTCACATTGCATTGCATGGTTCCTCCTTTGAAAGAGATCTATGATATAAGGTCCACATCAAGCAACTTCATCAACCTGTATGCTGTAGGTGAGAGAATCTCGTTTTTGTGTGATTTGCGTCAAAATTTATTTTATGCTTTTCCTTTAAGTATATTGCTTCTGTTAGCAATTGCCAAACTTGCACATCGATGCTTTTCTTGATAAAAAAAAATTTCATATTCAGTCAGAAAAAGTTTTGGCAGTATGTTTGTACTGAGCATGTAAACTGCATAATGAACTGCATAATTTTGGTCTGAGAATATTTCAGTGTTATTGTGTGTGGCCGCGTGGCCTAATGGATAAGGCGTCTGACTTCGAATCAGAAGATTGCGAGTTCGAGTCTCGTCGTGGTCAAAAACATTTTTGAATGGCAACATGGCCATTCAATTGGAAGATTGTAATTTTCAGTCCCATTGTGGTCAGGTGGCTGTTGACTGGCAATTACTGACAAATGTGAGCAACTTAATTATGTATGTCTCAGATGCATACCTTGGGCTAAGTTTCTGTTGCAGTGCAACAGCAGCTTTTTTGGTGAATCTGTTCAGGTACTCCTTCATCAAGTGATTTTTGGCATTGACAAAAGCGAGCGTTGCAAGCGAGTGTGAGAAATTTTATGATAGGAAGAGGACAAGAAGTGTTCTTTGGAGTGTGTTTGAAATCTTTCCAATGAGAACTTTGACAAGAAAACTGTGTGTCATGTGTCCTCGTTAGTATAGTGGTGAGTATCCCCGCCTGTCACGCGGGAGACCGGGGTTCAATTCCCCGACGGGGAGGATTTTAAGTCATGCTCACTTTGTGATGGCAGATGTGTGCCGGATTTGCTTCAAGACGTTCACTTGAAAATTGCAAAGCATCCTGAGCATCACAGGAAAGGGACCCAGCAGCAGACAAACTTGTGTGTCTGCTTCATTCAAGAATTGTAGTTTGACATGACAACCTGTGTTTCACAGCTTTGCAAAAACACCAGTGTGTGCTATTGTTGCCATCAGCTTGCCATAGTTCCCTTCACGGTCACATTGCATTGCATGGTTCCTCCTTTGAAAGAGATCTATGATATAAGGTCCACATCAAGCAACTTCATCAACCTGTATGCTGTAGGTGAGAGAATCTCGTTTTTGTGTGATTTGCGTCAAAATTTATTTTATGCTTTTCCTTTAAGTATATTGCTTCTGTTAGCAATTGCCAAACTTGCACATCGATGCTTTTCTTGATAAAAAAAAATTTCATATTCAGTCAGAAAAAGTTTTGGCATGAAAACACAGTATATTTGTACTGAGCATGTAAACTGCATAATTTTGGTCTGAGAATATTTCAGTGTTATTGTGTGTGGCCGCGTGGCCTAATGGATAAGGCGTCTGATTTCGAATCAGAAGATTGCGAGTTCGAGTCTCGTCGTGGTCAAAAACATTTTTGAATGGCAACATGGCCATTCAATTGGAAGATTGTAATTTTCAGTCCCATTGTGGTCAGGTGGCTGTTGACTGGCAATTACTGACAAATGTGAGCAACTTAATTATGTATGTCTCAGATGCATACCTTGGGCTAAGTTTCTGTTGCAGTGCAACAGCAGCTTTTTTGGTGAATCTGTTCAGGTACTCCTTCATCAAGTGATTTTTGGCATTGACAAAAGCGAGCGTTGCAAGCGAGTGTGGGAAATTTTATGATAGGAAGAGGACAAGAAGTGTTCTTTGGAGCGTGTTTGAAATCTTTCCAATGAGAACTTTGACAAGAAAACTGTGTGTCATGTGTCCTCGTTAGTATAGTGGTGAGTATCCCTGCCTGTCACGCGGGAGACCGGGGTTCAATTCCCCGACGGGGAGGATTTTAAGTCATGCTCACTTTGTGATGGCAGATGTGTGCCGGATTTGCTTCAAGATGTTCACTTGAAAATTGCAAAGCATCCTGAGCATCACAGGAAAGGGACCCAGCAGCAGACAAACTTGTGTGTCTGCTTCATTCAAGAATTGTAGTTTGACATGACAACCTGTGTTTCACAGCTTTGCAAAAACACCAGTGTGTGCTATTGTTGCCATCAGCTTGCCATAGTTCCCTTCACGGTCACATTGCATTGCATGGTTCCTCCTTTGAAAGAGATCTATGATATAAGGTCCACATCAAGCAACTTCATCAACCTGTATGCTGTAGGTGAGAGAATCTCGTTTTTGTGTGATTTGCGTCAAAATTTATTTTATGCTTTTCCTTTAAGTATATTGCTTCTGTTAGCAATTGCCAAACTTGCACATCGATGCTTTTCTTGATAAAAAAAAATTTCATATTCAGTCAGAAAAAGTTTTGGCATGAAAACACAGTATGTTTGTACTGAGCATGTAAACTGCATAATTTTGGTCTGAGAATATTTCAGTGTTATTGTGTGTGGCCGCGTGGCCTAATGGATAAGGCGTCTGATTTCGAATCAGAAGATTGCGAGTTCGAGTCTCGTCGTGGTCAAAAACATTTTTGAATGGCAACATGGCCATTCAATTGGAAGATTGTAATTTTCAGTCCCATTGTGGTCAGGTGGCTGTTGACTGGCAATTACTGACAAATGTGAGCAACTTAATTATGTATGTCTCAGATGCATACCTTGGGCTAAGTTTCTGTTGCAGTGCAACAGCAGCTTTTTTGGTGAATCTGTTCAGGTACTCCTTCATCAAGTGATTTTTGGCATTGACAAAAGCGAGCGTTGCAAGCGAGTGTGGGAAATTTTATGATAGGAAGAGGACAAGAAGTGTTCTTTGGAGTGTGTTTGAAATCTTTCCAATGAGAACTTTGACAAGAAAACTGTGTGTCATGTGTCCTCGTTAGTATAGTGGTGAGTATCCCCGCCTGTCACGCGGGAGACCGGGGTTCAATTCCCCGACGGGGAGGATTTTAAGTCATGCTCACTTTGTGATGGCAGATGTGTGCCGGATTTGCTTCAAGATGTTCACTTGAAAATTGCAAAGCATCCTGAGCATCACAGGAAAGGGACCCAGCAGCAGACAAACTTGTGTGTCTGCTTCATTCAAGAATTGTAGTTTGACATGACAACCTGTGTTTCACAGCTTTGCAAAAACACCAGTGTGTGCTATTGTTGCCATCAGCTTGCCATAGTTCTCTTCACGGTCACATTGCATTGCATGGTTCCTCCTTTGAAAGAGATCTATGATATAAGGTCCACATCAAGCAACTTCATCAACCTGTATGCTGTAGGTGAGAGAATCTCGTTTTTGTGTGATTTGCGTCAAAATTTATTTTATGCTTTTCCTTTAAGTATATTGCTTCTGTTAGCAATTGCCAAACTTGCACATCGATGCTTTTCTTGATAAAAAAAAATTTCATATTCAGTCAGAAAAAGTTTTGGCATGAAAACACAGTATGTTTGTACTGAGCATGTAAACTGCATAATGAACTGCATAATTTTGGTCTGAGAATATTTCAGTGTTATTGTGTGTGGCCGCGTGGCCTAATGGATAAGGCGTCTGACTTCGAATCAGAAGATTGCGAGTTCGAGTCTCGTCGTGGTCAAAAACATTTTTGAATGGCAACATGGCCATTCAATTGGAAGATTGTAATTTTCAGTCCCATTGTGGTCAGGTGGCTGTTGACTGGCAATTACTGACAAATGTGAGCAACTTAATTATGTATGTCTCAGATGCATACCTTGGGCTAAGTTTCTGTTGCAGTGCAACAGCAGCTTTTTTGGTGAATCTGTTCAGGTACTCCTTCATCAAGTGATTTTTGGCATTGACAAAAGCGAGCGTTGCAAGCGAGTGTGGGAAATTTTATGATAGGAAGAGGACAAGAAGTGTTCTTTGGAGTGTGTTTGAAATCTTTCCAATGAGAACTTTGACAAGAAAACTGTGTGTCGTGTGTCCTCGTTAGTATAGTGGTGAGTATCCCCGCCTGTCACGCGGGAGACCGGGGTTCAATTCCCCGACGGGGAGGATTTTAAGTCATGCTCACTTTGTGATGGCAGATGTGTGCCGGATTTGCTTCAAGATGTTCACTTGAAAATTGCAAAGCATCCTGAGCATCACAGGAAAGGGACCCAGCAGCAGACAAACTTGTGTGTCTGCTTCATTCAAGAATTGTAGTTTGACATGACAACCTGTGTTTCACAGCTTTGCAAAAACACCAGTGTGTGCTATTGTTGCCATCAGCTTGCCATAGTTCTCTTCACGGTCACATTGCATTGCATGGTTCCTCCTTTGAAAGAGATCTATGATATAAGGTCCACATCAAGCAACTTCATCAACCTGTATGCTGTAGGTGAGAGAATCTCGTTTTTGTGTGATTTGCGTCAAAATTTATTTTATGCTTTTCCTTTAAGTATATTGCTTCTGTTAGCAATTGCCAAACTTGCACATCGATGCTTTTCTTGATAAAAAAAAATTTCACATTCAGTCAGAAAAAGTTTTGGCATGAAAACACAATATGTTTGTACTAAGCATGTAAACTGCATAATGAACTGCATAATTTTGGTCTGAGAATATTTCAGTGTTATTGTGTGTGGCCGCGTTGCCTAATGGATAAGGCGTCTGACTTCGAATCAGAAGATTGCGAGTTCGAGTCTCGTCGTGGTCAAAAACATTTTTGAATGGCAACATGGCCATTCAATTGGAAGATTGTAATTTTCAGTCCCATTGTGGTCAGGTGGCTGTTGACTGGCAATTACTGACAAATGTGAGCAACTTAATTATGTATGTCTCAGATGCATACCTTGGGCTAAGTTTCTGTTGCAGTGCAACAGCAGCTTTTTTGGTGAATCTGTTCAGGTACTCCTTCATCAAGTGATTTTTGGCATTGACAAAAGCGAGCGTTGCAAGCGAGTGTGGGAAATTTTATGATAGGAAGAGGACAAGAAGTGTTCTTTGGAGTGTTTGAAATCTTTCCCATGAGAACTTTGACAAGAAAACTGTGTGTCATGTGTCCTCGTTAGTATAGTGGTGAGTATCAACACCTGTCACGCGGGAGACCGGGGTTCAATTCCCCGACGGGGAGGATTTTAAGTCATGCTCACTTTGTGATGGCAGATGTGTGCCGGATTTGCTTCAAGATGTTCACTTGAAAATTGCAAAGCATCCTGAGCATCACAGGAAAGGGACCCAGCAGCAGACAAACTTGTGTGTCTGCTTCATTCAAGAATTGTAGTTTGACATGACAACCTGTGTTTCACAGCTTTGCAAAAACACCAGTGTGTGCTATTGTTGCCATCAGCTTGCCATAGTTCTCTTCACGGTCACATTGCATTGCATGGTTCCTCCTTTGAAAGAGATCTATGATATAAGGTCCACATCAAGCAACTTCATCAACCTGTATGCTGTAGGTGAGAGAATCTCGTTTTTGTGTGATTTGCGTCAAAATTTATTTTATGCTTTTCCTTTAAGTATATTGCTTCTGTTAGCAATTGCCAAACTTGCACATCGATGCTTTTCTTGATAAAAAAAAATTTCATATTCAGTCAGAAAAAGTTTTGGCATGAAAACACAGTATGTTTGTACTGAGCATGTAAACTGCATAATGAACTGCATAATTTTGGTCTGAGAATATTTCAGTGTTATTGTGTGTGGCCGCGTGGCCTAATGGATAAGGCGTCTGACTTCGAATCAGAAGATTGCGAGTTCGAGTCTCGTCGTGGTCAAAAACATTTTTGAATGGCAACATGGCCATTCAATTGGAAGATTGTAATTTTCAGTCCCATTGTGGTCAGGTGGCTGTTGACTGGCAATTACTGACAAATGTGAGCAACTTAATTATGTATGTCTCAGATGCATACCTTGGGCTAAGTTTCTGTTGCAGTGCAACAGCAGCTTTTTTGGTGAATCTGTTCAGGTACTCCTTCATCAAGTGATTTTTGGCATTGACAAAAGCGAGCGTTGCAAGCGAGTGTGGGAAATTTTATGATAGGAAGAGGACAAGAAGTGTTCTTTGGAGTGTGTTTGAAATCTTTCCAATGAGAACTTTGACAAGAAAACTGTGTCATGTGTCCTCGTTAGTATAGTGGTGAGTATCCCCGCCTGTCACGTGGGAGACCGGGGTTCAATTCCCCGACGGGGAGGATTTTAAGTCATGCTCACTTTGTGATGGCAGATGTGTGCCGGATTTGCTTCAAGATGTTCACTTGAAAATTGCAAAGCATCCTGAGCATCACAGGAAAGGGACCCAGCAGCAGACAAACTTGTGTGTCTGCTTCATTCAAGAATTGTAGTTTGACATGACAACCTGTGTTTCACAGCTTTGCAAAAACACCAGTGTGTGCTATTGTTGCCATCAGCTTGCCATAGTTCCCTTCACGGTCACATTGCATTGCATGGTTCCTCCTTTGAAAGAGATCTATGATATAAGGTCCACATCAAGCAACTTCATCAACCTGTATGCTGTAGGTGAGAGAATCTCGTTTTTGTGTGATTTGCGTCAAAATTTATTTTATGCTTTTCCTTTAAGTATATTGCTTCTGTTAGCAATTGCCAAACTTGCACATCGATGCTTTTCTTGATAAAAAAAAATTTCATATTCAGTCAGAAAAAGTTTTGGCATGAAAACACAGTATGTTTGTACTGAGCATGTAAACTGCATAATGAACTGCATAATTTTGGTCTGAGAATATTTCAGTGTTATTGTGTGTGGCCGCGTGGCCTAATGGATAAGGCGTCTGACTTCGAATCAGAAGATTGCGAGTTCGAGTCTCGTCGTGGTCAAAAACATTTTTGAATGGCAACATGGCCATTCAATTGGAAGATTGTAATTTTCAGTCCCATTGTGGTCAGGTGGCTGTTGACTGGCAATTACTGACAAATGTGAGCAACTTAATTATGTATGTCTCAGATGCATACCTTGGGCTAAGTTTCTGTTGCAGTGCAACAGCAGCTTTTTTGGTGAATCTGTTCAGGTACTCCTTCATCAAGTGATTTTTGGCATTGACAAAAGCGAGCGTTGCAAGCGAGTGTGGGAAATTTTATGATAGGAAGAGGACAAGAAGTGTTCTTTGGAGTGTGTTTGAAATCTTTCCAATGAGAACTTTGACAAGAAAACTGTGTGTCGTGTGTCCTCGTTAGTATAGTGGTGAGTATCCCCGCCTGTCACGCGGGAGACCGGGGTTCAATTCCCCGACGGGGAGGATTTTAAGTCATGCTCACTTTGTGATGGCAGATGTGTGCCGGATTTGCTTCAAGATGTTCACTTGAAAATTGCAAAGCATCCTGAGCATCACAGGAAAGGGACCCAGCAGCAGACAAACTTGTGTGTCTGCTTCATTCAAGAATTGTAGTTTGACATGACAACCTGTGTTTCACAGCTTTGCAAAAACACCAGTGTGTGCTATTGTTGCCATCAGCTTGCCATAGTTCCCTTCACGGTCACATTGCATTGCATGGTTCCTCCTTTGAAAGAGATCTATGATATAAGGTCCACATCAAGCAACTTCATCAACCTGTATGCTGTAGGTGAGAGAATCTCGTTTTTGTGTGATTTGCGTCAAAATTTTTTTTATGCTTTTCCTTTAAGTATATTGCTTCTGTTAGCTATTGCCAAACTTGCACATAGATGCTTTTCTTGATAAAAAAAAATTTCATATTCAGTCAGAAAAAGTTTTGGCATGAAAACACAGTATGTTTGTACTGAGCATGTAAACTGCATAATGAACTGCATAATTTTGGTCTGAGAATATTTCAGTGTTATTGTGTGTGGCCGCGTGGCCTAATGGATAAGGCGTCTGACTTCGAATCAGAAGATTGCGAGTTCGAGTCTCGTCGTGGTCAAAAACATTTTTGAATGGCAACATGGCCATTCAATTGGAAGATTGTAATTTTCAGTCCCATTGTGGTCAGGTGGCTGTTGACTGGCAATTACTGACAAATGTGAGCAACTTAATTATGTATGTCTCAGATGCATACCTTGGGCTAAGTTTCTGTTGCAGTGCAACAGCAGCTTTTTTGGTGAATCTGTTCAGGTACTCCTTCATCAAGTGATTTTTGGCATTGACAAAAGCGAGCGTTGCAAGCGAGTGTGGGAAATTTTATGATAGGAAGAGGACAAGAAGTGTTCTTTGGAGTGTGTTTGAAATCTTTCCAATGAGAACTTTGACAAGAAAACTGTGTGTCATGTGTCCTCGTTAGTATAGTGGTGAGTATCCCCGCCTGTCACGCGGGAGACCGGGGTTCAATTCCCCGACGGGGAGGATTTTAAGTCATGCTCACTTTGTGATGGCAGATGTGTGCCGGATTTGCTTCAAGATGTTCACTTGAAAATTGCAAAGCATCCTGAGCATCACAGGAAAGGGACCCAGCAGCAGACAAACTTGTGTGTCTGCTTCATTCAAGAATTGTAGTTTGACATGACAACCTGTGTTTCACAGCTTTGCAAAAACACCAGTGTGTGCTATTGTTGCCATCAGCTTGCCATAGTTCCCTTCACGGTCACATTGCATTGCATGGTTCCTCCTTTGAAAGAGATCTATGATATAAGGTCCACATCAAGCAACTTCATCAACCTGTATGCTGTAGGTGAGAGAATCTCGTTTTTGTGTGATTTGCGTCAAAATTTATTTTATGCTTTTCCTTTAAGTATATTGCTTCTGTTAGCAATTGCCAAACTTGCACATCGATGCTTTTCTTGATAAAAAAAAATTTCATATTCAGTCAGAAAAAGTTTTGGCATGAAAACACAGTATGTTTGTACTGAGCATGTAAACTGCATAATGAACTGCATAATTTTGGTCTGAGAATATTTCAGTGTTATTGTGTGTGGCCGCGTGGCCTAATGGATAAGGCGTCTGACTTCGAATCAGAAGATTGCGAGTTCGAGTCTCGTCGTGGTCAAAAACATTTTTGAATGGCAACATGGCCATTCAATTGGAAGATTGTAATTTTCAGTCCCATTGTGGTCAGGTGGCTGTTGACTGGCAATTACTGACAAATGTGAGCAACTTAATTATGTATGTCTCAGATGCATACCTTGGGCTAAGTTTCTGTTGCAGTGCAACAGCAGCTTTTTTGGTGAATCTGTTCAGGTACTCCTTCATCAAGTGATTTTTGGCATTGACAAAAGCGAGCGTTGCAAGCGAGTGTGGGAAATTTTATGATAGGAAGAGGACAAGAAGTGTTCTTTGGAGTGTGTTTGAAATCTTTCCAATGAGAACTTTGACAAGAAAACTGTGTGTCGTGTGTCCTCGTTAGTATAGTGGTGAGTATCCCCGCCTGTCACGCGGGAGACCGGGGTTCAATTCCCCGACGGGGAGGATTTTAAGTCATGCTCACTTTGTGATGGCAGATGTGTGCCGGATTTGCTTCAAGATGTTCACTTGAAAATTGCAAAGCATCCTGAGCATCACAGGAAAGGGACCCAGCAGCAGACAAACTTGTGTGTCTGCTTCATTCAAGAATTGTAGTTTGACATGACAACCTGTGTTTCACAGCTTTGCAAAAACACCAGTGTGTGCTATTGTTGCCATCAGCTTGCCATAGTTCCCTTCACGGTCACATTGCATTGCATGGTTCCTCCTTTGAAAGAGATCTATGATATAAGGTCCACATCAAGCAACTTCATCAACCTGTATGCTGTAGGTGAGAGAATCTCGTTTTTGTGTGATTTGCGTCAAAATTTATTTTATGCTTTTCCTTTAAGTATATTGCTTCTGTTAGCAATTGCCAAACTTGCACATCGATGCTTTTCTTGATAAAAAAAAATTTCATATTCAGTCAGAAAAAGTTTTGGCATGAAAACACAGTATGTTTGTACTGAGCATGTAAACTGCATAATGAACTGCATAATTTTGGTCTGAGAATATTTCAGTGTTATTGTGTGTGGCCGCGTGGCCTAATGGATAAGGCGTCTGACTTCGAATCAGAAGATTGCGAGTTCGAGTCTCGTCGTGGTCAAAAACATTTTTGAATGGCAACATGGCCATTCAATTGGAAGATTGTAATTTTCAGTCCCATTGTGGTCAGGTGGCTGTTGACTGGCAATTACTGACAAATGTGAGCAACTTAATTATGTATGTCTCAGATGCATACCTTGGGCTAAGTTTCTGTTGCAGTGCAACAGCAGCTTTTTTGGTGAATCTGTTCAGGTACTCCTTCATCAAGTGATTTTTGGCATTGACAAAAGCGAGCGTTGCAAGCGAGTGTGAGAAATTTTATGATAGGAAGAGGACAAGAAGTGTTCTTTGGAGTGTGTTTGAAATCTTTCCAATGAGAACTTTGACAAGAAAACTGTGTCATGTGTCCTCGTTAGTATAGTGGTGAGTATCCCCGCCTGTCACGTGGGAGACCGGGGTTCAATTCCCCGACGGGGAGGATTTTAAGTCATGCTCACTTTGTGATGGCAGATGTGTGCCGGATTTGCTTCAAGATGTTCACTTGAAAATTGCAAAGCATCCTGAGCATCACAGGAAAGGGACCCAGCAGCAGACAAACTTGTGTGTCTGCTTCATTCAAGAATTGTAGTTTGACATGACAACCTGTGTTTCACAACTTTGCAAAAACACCAGTGTGTGCTATTGTTGCCATCAGCTTGCCATAGTTCCCTTCACGGTCACATTGCATTGCATGGTTCCTCCTTTGAAAGAGATCTATGATATAAGGTCCACATCAAGCAACTTCATCAACCTGTATGCTGTAGGTGAGAGAATCTCGTTTTTGTGTGATTTGCGTCAAAATTTGTTTTATGCTTTTCCTTTAAGTATATTGCTTCTGTTAGCAATTGCCAAACTTGCACATCGATGCTTTTCTTGATAAAAAAAAATTTCATATTCAGTCAGAAAAAGTTTTGGCATGAAAACACAGTATGTTTGTACTGAGCATGTAAACTGCATAATGAACTGCATAATTTTGGTCTGAGAATATTTCAGTGTTATTGTGTGTGGCCGCGTGGCCTAATGGATAAGGCGTCTGACTTCGAATCAGAAGATTGCGAGTTCGAGTCTCGTCGTGGTCAAAAACATTTTTGAATGGCAACATGGCCATTCAATTGGAAGATTGTAATTTTCAGTCCCATTGTGGTCAGGTGGCTGTTGACTGGCAATTACTGACAAATGTGAGCAACTTAATTATGTATGTCTCAGATGCATACCTTGGGCTAAGTTTCTGTTGCAGTGCAACAGCAGCTTTTTTGGTGAATCTGTTCAGGTACTCCTTCATCAAGTGATTTTTGGCATTGACAAAAGCGAGCGTTGCAAGCGAGTGTGGGAAATTTTATGATAGGAAGAGGACAAGAAGTGTTCTTTGGAGTGTGTTTGAAATCTTTCCAATGAGAACTTTGACAAGAAAACTGTGTGTCATGTGTCCTCGTTAGTATAGTGGTGAGTATCCCCGCCTGTCACGCGGGAGACCGGGGTTCAATTCCCCGACGGGGAGGATTTTAAGTCATGCTCACTTTGTGATGGCAGATGTGTGCCGGATTTGCTTCAAGATGTTCACTTGAAAATTGCAAAGCATCCTGAGCATCACAGGAAAGGGACCCAGCAGCAGACAAACTTGTGTGTCTGCTTCATTCAAGAATTGTAGTTTGACATGACAACCTGTGTTTCACAGCTTTGCAAAAACACCAGTGTGTGCTATTGTTGCCATCAGCTTGCCATAGTTCCCTTCACGGTCACATTGCATTGCATGGTTCCTCCTTTGAAAGAGATCTATGATATAAGGTCCACATCAAGCAACTTCATCAACCTGTATGCTGTAGGTGAGAGAATCTCGTTTTTGTGTGATTTGCGTCAAAATTTTTTTTATGCTTTTCCTTTAAGTATATTGCTTCTGTTAGCAATTGCCAAACTTGCACATCGATGCTTTTCTTGATAAAAAAAAATTTCATATTCAGTCAGAAAAAGTTTTGGCATGAAAACACAGTATGTTTGTACTGAGCATGTAAACTGCATAATGAACTGCATAATTTTGGTCTGAGAATATTTCAGTGTTATTGTGTGTGGCCGCGTGGCCTAATGGATAAGGCGTCTGACTTCGAATCAGAAGATTGCGAGTTCGAGTCTCGTCGTGGTCAAAAACATTTTTGAATGGCAACATGGCCATTCAATTGGAAGATTGTAATTTTCAGTCCCATTGTGGTCAGGTGGCTGTTGACTGGCAATTACTGACAAATGTGAGCAACTTAATTATGTATGTCTCAGATGCATACCTTGGGCTAAGTTTCTGTTGCAGTGCAACAGCAGCTTTTTTGGTGAATCTGTTCAGGTACTCCTTCATCAAGTGATTTTTGGCATTGACAAAAGCGAGCGTTGCAAGCGAGTGTGGGAAATTTTATGATAGGAAGAGGACAAGAAGTGTTCTTTGGAGTGTGTTTGAAATCTTTCCAATGAGAACTTTGACAAGAAAACTGTGTGTCATGTGTCCTCGTTAGTATAGTGGTGAGTATCCCCGCCTGTCACGCGGGAGACCGGGGTTCAATTCCCCGACGGGGAGGATTTTAAGTCATGCTCACTTTGTGATGGCAGATGTGTGCCGGATTTGCTTCAAGATGTTCACTTGAAAATTGCAAAGCATCCTGAGCATCACAGGAAAGGGACCCAGCAGCAGACAAACTTGTGTGTCTGCTTCATTCAAGAATTGTAGTTTGACATGACAACCTGTGTTTCACAGCTTTGCAAAAACACCAGTGTGTGCTATTGTTGCCATCAGCTTGCCATAGTTCCCTTCACGGTCACATTGCATTGCATGGTTCCTCCTTTGAAAGAGATCTATGATATAAGGTCCACATCAAGCAACTTCATCAACCTGTATGCTGTAGGTGAGAGAATCTCGTTTTTGTGTGATTTGCGTCAAAATTTATTTTATGCTTTTCCTTTAAGTATATTGCTTCTGTTAGCAATTGCCAAACTTGCACATCGATGCTTTTCTTGATAAAAAAAAATTTCATATTCAGTCAGAAAAAGTTTTGGCATGAAAACACAGTATGTTTGTACTGAGCATGTAAACTGCATAATGAACTGCATAATTTTGGTCTGAGAATATTTCAGTGTTATTGTGTGTGGCCGCGTGGCCTAATGGATAAGGCGTCTGACTTCGAATCAGAAGATTGCGAGTTCGAGTCTCGTCGTGGTCAAAAACATTTTTGAATGGCAACATGGCCATTCAATTGGAAGATTGTAATTTTCAGTCCCATTGTGGTCAGGTGGCTGTTGACTGGCAATTACTGACAAATGTGAGCAACTTAATTATGTATGTCTCAGATGCATACCTTGGGCTAAGTTTCTGTTGCAGTGCAACAGCAGCTTTTTTGGTGAATCTGTTCAGGTACTCCTTCATCAAGTGATTTTTGGCATTGACAAAAGCGAGCGTTGCAAGCGAGTGTGGGAAATTTTATGATAGGAAGAGGACAAGAAGTGTTCTTTGGAGTGTGTTTGAAATCTTTCCAATGAGAACTTTGACAAGAAAACTGTGTCATGTGTCCTCGTTAGTATAGTGGTGAGTATCCCCGCCTGTCACGCGGGAGACCGGGGTTCAATTCCCCGACGGGGAGGATTTTAAGTCATGCTCACTTTGTGATGGCAGATGTGTGCCGGATTTGCTTCAAGATGTTCACTTGAAAATTGCAAAGCATCCTGAGCATCACAGGAAAGGGACCCAGCAGCAGACAAACTTGTGTGTCTGCTTCATTCAAGAATTGTAGTTTGACATGACAACCTGTGTTTCACAGCTTTGCAAAAACACCAGTGTGTGCTATTGTTGCCATCAGCTTGCCATAGTTCCCTTCACGGTCACATTGCATTGCATGGTTCCTCCTTTGAAAGAGATCTATGATATAAGGTCCACATCAAGCAACTTCATCAACCTGTATGCTGTAGGTGAGAGAATCTCGTTTTTGTGTGATTTGCGTAAAAAATTTATTTTATGCTTTTCCTTTAAGTATATTGCTTCTGTTAGCAATTGCCAAACTTGCACATCGATGCTTTTCTTGATAAAAAAAAATTTCATATTCAGTCAGAAAAAGTTTTGGCATGAAAACACAGTATGTTTGTACTGAGCATGTATACTGCATAATGAACTGCATAATTTTGGTCTGGGAATATTTCAGTGTTATTGTGTGTGGTCGCGTGGCCTAATGGATAAGGCGTCTGACTTCGAATCAGAAGATTGCGAGTTCGAGTCTCATCGTGGTCAAAAACATTTTTGAATGGCAACATGGCCATTCAATTGGAAGATTGTAATTTTCAGTCCCATTGTGGTCAGGTGGCTGTTGACTGGCAATTACTGACAAATGTGAGCAACTTAATTATGTATGTCTCAGATGCATACCTTGGGCTAAGTTTCTGTTGCAGTGCAACAGCAGCTTTTTTGGTGAATCTGTTCAGGTACTCCTTCATCAAGTGATTTTTGGCATTGACAAAAGCGAGCGTTGCAAGCGAGTGTGGGAAATTTTATGATAGGAAGAGGACAAGAAGTGTTCTTTGGAGTGTGTTTGAAATCTTTCCAATGAGAACTTTGACAAGAAAACTGTGTGTCGTGTGTCCTCGTTAGTATAGTGGTGAGTATCCCCGCCTGTCACGCGGGAGACCGGGGTTCAATTCCCCGACGGGGAGGATTTTAAGTCATGCTCACTTTGTGATGGCAGATGTGTGCCGGATTTGCTTCAAGATGTTCACTTGAAAATTGCAAAGCATCCTGAGCATCACAGGAAAGGGACCCAGCAGCAGACAAACTTGTGTGTCTGCTTCATTCAAGAATTGTAGTTTGACATGACAACCTGTGTTTCACAGCTTTGCAAAAACACCAGTGTGTGCTATTGTTGCCATCAGCTTGCCATAGTTCCCTTCACGGTCACATTGCATTGCATGGTTCCTCCTTTGAAAGAGATCTATGATATAAGGTCCACATCAAGCAACTTCATCAACCTGTATGCTGTAGGTGAGAGAATCTCGTTTTTGTGTGATTTGCGTCAAAATTTATTTTATGCTTTTCCTTTAAGTATATTGCTTCTGTTAGCAATTGCCAAACTTGCACATCGATGCTTTTCTTGATAAAAAAAAATTTCATATTCAGTCAGAAAAAGTTTTGGCATGAAAACACAGTATGTTTGTACTGAGCATGTAAACTGCATAATGAACTGCATAATTTTGGTCTGAGAATATTTCAGTGTTATTGTGTGTGGCCGCGTGGCCTAATGGATAAGGCGTCTGACTTCGAATCAGAAGATTGCGAGTTCGAGTCTCGTCGTGGTCAAAAACATTTTTGAATGGCAACATGGCCATTCAATTGGAAGATTGTAATTTTCAGTCCCATTGTGGTCAGGTGGCTGTTGACTGGCAATTACTGACAAATGTGAGCAACTTAATTATGTATGTCTCAGATGCATACCTTGGGCTAAGTTTCTGTTGCAGTGCAACAGCAGCTTTTTTGGTGAATCTGTTCAGGTACTCCTTCATCAAGTGATTTTTGGCATTGACAAAAGCGAGCGTTGCAAGCGAGTGTGGGAAATTTTATGATAGGAAGAGGACAAGAAGTGTTCTTTGGAGTGTGTTTGAAATCTTTCCAATGAGAACTTTGACAAGAAAACTGTGTGTCATGTGTCCTCGTTAGTATAGTGGTGAGTATCCCCGTCTGTCACGCGGGAGACCAGGGTTCAATTCCCCGACGGGGAGGATTTTAAGTCATGCTCACTTTGTGATGGCAGATGTGTGCCGGATTTGCTTCAAGATGTTCACTTGAAAATTGCAAAGCATCCTGAGCATCACAGGAAAGGGACCCAGCAGCAGACAAACTTGTGTGTCTGCTTCATTCAAGAATTGTAGTTTGACATGACAACCTGTGTTTCACAGCTTTGCAAAAACACCAGTGTGTGCTATTGTTGCCATCAGCTTGCCATAGTTCCCTTCACGGTCACATTGCATTGCATGGTTCCTCCTTTGAAAGAGATCTATGATATAAGGTCCACATCAAGCAACTTCATCAACCTGTATGCTGTAGGTGAGAGAATCTCGTTTTTGTGTGATTTGCGTCAAAATTTATTTTATGCTTTTCCTTTAAGTATATTGCTTCTGTTAGCAATTGCCAAACTTGCACATCGATGCTTTTCTTGATAAAAAAAAATTTCATATTCAGTCAGAAAAAGTTTTGGCATGAAAACACAGTATGTTTGTACTGAGCATGTATACTGCATAATGAACTGCATAATTTTGGTCTGGGAATATTTCAGTGTTATTGTGTGTGGTCGCGTGGCCTAATGGATAAGGCGTCTGACTTCGAATCAGAAGATTGCGAGTTCGAGTCTCGTCGTGGTCAAAAACATTTTTGAATGGCAACATGGCCATTCAATTGGAAGATTGTAATTTTCAGTCCCATTGTGGTCAGGTGGCTGTTGACTGGCAATTACTGACAAATGTGAGCAACTTAATTATGTATGTCTCAGATGCATACCTTGGGCTAAGTTTCTGTTGCAGTGCAACAGCAGCTTTTTTGGTGAATCTGTTCAGGTACTCCTTCATCAAGTGATTTTTGGCATTGACAAAAGCGAGCGTTGCAAGCGAGTGTGGGAAATTTTATGATAGGAAGAGGACAAGAAGTGTTCTTTGGAGTGTGTTTGAAATCTTTCCAATGAGAACTTTGACAAGAAAACTGTGTCATGTGTCCTCGTTAGTATAGTGGTGAGTATCCCCGCCTGTCACGCGGGAGACCGGGGTTCAATTCCCCGACGGGGAGGATTTTAAGTCATGCTCACTTTGTGATGGCAGATGTGTGCCGGATTTGCTTCAAGATGTTCACTTGAAAATTGCAAAGCATCCTGAGCATCACAGGAAAGGGACCCAGCAGCAGACAAACTTGTGTGTCTGCTTCATTCAAGAATTGTAGTTTGACATGACAACCTGTGTTTCACAGCTTTGCAAAAACACCAGTGTGTGCTATTGTTGCCATCAGCTTGCCATAGTTCCCTTCACGGTCACATTGCATTGCATGGTTCCTCCTTTGAAAGAGATCTATGATATAAGAAATTATATGATAGGAAGAGGACAAGAAGTGTTCTTTGGAGTGTGTTTGAAATCTTTCCAATGAGAACTTTGACAAGAAAACTGTGTGTCATGTGTCCTCGTTAGTATAGTGGTGAGTATCCCCGCCTGTCACGCGGGAGACCGGGGTTCAATTCCCCGACGGGGAGGATTTTAAGTCATTCTCACTTTGCGATGGCAGATGTGTGCCGGATTAGCTTCAAGATGTTCACTTGAAAATTGCAAAGCATCCTGAGCATCACAGGAAAGGGACCCAGCAGCAGACAAACTTGTGTGTCTGCTTCATTCAAGAATTGTAGTTTGACATGACAACCTGTGTTTCACAGCTTTGCAAAAACACCAGTGTGTGCTATTGTTGCCATCAGCTTGCCATAGTTCCCTTCACGGTCACATTGCATTGCATGGTTCCTCCTTTGAAAGAGATCTATGATATAAGGTCCACATCAAGCAACTTCATCAACCTGTATGCTGTAGGTGAAAGAATCTCGTTTTTGTGTAATTTGCATCAACATTTATTTTATGCTTCTCCTTTAAGTATATTGCTTCTGTTAGCAATTGCCAATCTTGCACAACGATGCTTTTCTTGATAAAAAAAAATTTCATATTCAGTCAGAAAAAGTTTTGGCATGAAAACACAGTATGTTTGTACTGAGCATGTAAACTGCATAATGAACTTGAACATTGCAAAGCATCCTGGAGGACTTTCCTAAGACAAATATTCTCCATCAGTCCAGTTTCATAGCAGTTTAAGTTAATTAGCATTGTGCAAGTTCTAAAACAACCACCGGAAGGACTCGAACCCGCAATCCCCGGCTGACTCTGCATCCATCTGGAGTCACTAACCTACAACATAGGAGGCCGATGCCTTATCCATCGGGCCACGGTGGCTACATGTGTAGGCTACAATCTCTCAATTCAGTCTTTCTGTCTGACAGCATCTTTTGAAAAAGTTGGTCTCTTGCTATGCAAAGCAATTTTTGCTTAGTACATACAACAATACCTGTAATAGGGTTCATTGCTATATTTGCCATAGATAGTCTGGCTGACTAAGGTAAAGAAAACCTGATTGGTTGAGAATATGCTAATTTTCTGTGTGTATGTTCAAATATGCTCCAGTAATTTAATGCAATGTCTGATCTACTATCATTTTATATATATCATGTCTGGCGATTGTCAAAGATTTTAAAATTTCTGATGGAATGTCAATGATAATAATCTAGTCTACAATTTTTAAATATCATGACTGGATCTTCCCATACTCCCCAGGTTGGCTTGTCGCTAGCGACAAGATCCTTGTCTTAGATAGGTCATCCTGTCCACAGAATTTATTTTAATTGTACATGTTGTATTTAACTAGAGTTACTTTTTCTTGAAATCAATAACAAGTTCAAAATTGTATAATTGTAATTTTGTGGAGAAATAAAATTCTTGAGTCTTGAGTCTATGTTACTCGATCAAGTGATGGAAAAACCTCCACAGACGAGACTTTGCTTCTTTTCAAAGTCTCACTTTCCATAGGAGAAAATAATGCCAGCCACTTGAATGGCAGATTACTGAGTACAAAGTTAATCCTCTCAGATAAAGAGTTCAGCTGGTATGGAATGATGTATATATCTCCAAACTGTTTGCTATCAGGACAGCACAGATCATCTTAACATCTGCTGAGCACCAGAAGAATGTCAACTTGATGTTTTCTTCGCTTGGTTCGCCATTCGGTTAAGATTCGTCCCATGTGATTTTCAAACATGCCACCGCTGCAGGAATCATTTGCAGAAAACCCTGTCCACAAACATCTTCATAGTATAAGTTCCCTTGCAGACTTTCT
The DNA here is from genome assembly GCA_026936325.1 of Platynereis dumerilii. NCBI lineage: Eukaryota > Metazoa > Annelida > Polychaeta > Phyllodocida > Nereididae > Platynereis > Platynereis dumerilii. The sequence goes on from JAPTHN010000003.1 coordinate 97,943,903, forward strand.
TGAAAACCCTGCGTCGGCCGGGAGTCAAACCCGGGTCGACTGCTTGGAAGGCAACCATGCTAACCGTTACACCACCGACGCCATGGAGAACATTCTTAAGACAAATATTCGAAGCCTAAATTATTTTCAAGGACATAATAGTCCTTATTTTTAAAAAAGGGAGAGAAAAATCTTCTAATTAATTAAAGAGACAGTACAGGGATTGAGGAATTTACCCTACTAAGATATTCCAAGGACACTCATGTCCTTCTGAAAAATCAAACAGCAACAAAATATGTTCAGAAAACCAGTATTTATTGGTTAAATCACAAATTGTAAAATACATCAACTATCTTACTTTAAAGCAAAATATTTTTTATCAAGGACAGATATGGCCTTCTTAACAATAAGACAATGAACAAATTTATTCAGAAAACCAGTATTTATTGAATAAACACAAGGAAATAACTCACAAATTTTAAAATTCATCAATTTTCTAATTTATTTGAAGAAATAATAGATGATTCAAGCAAAATAAATTTTTGTCAAGGACACATAGGCCTATTAGAAGTCGCGCTTCCAGAGTCAATCACTGTTCTGTGTGCCCAATGAAATTGTCGGGATGGACCTTCCCTATCCCCCCCCCCCAATAAGTTTTTAAAATTTAATTGATGCACCTCTTTCCTGGCCAAATTCTTTGGGGAGGGGGTGGGAATGCCACACAGTAATTATTTTATGTACAGAGTGAGCCCCACATAGGAAGCCTGCGATTGTCACAACTAGAACACTCAGGCAACAATGGTATTTACTCCAGATGCTAGACATGTCAAGATGTCTATGATAAGCCTTTGAAATTCAGCAACATGCAGAATGCCATTATTCGAAGAAACAAATTGTAACAGGTCGTATGTCTCATCAGCTATAGATATCTTCCCTGTTGCTTCCTTCTTGGCACGGTACATATAAACATTTGTGTTAGCAAAAAACAAGCCAAAAACTTCTGACTGACACTGTAGCACATAAATCAGCTTCTTTGTGAATTTCGCTTTAGCCTGCTTAATGGCTTCACTTGAGGGCGTCCATGGTTTAGAATAGATTTCAACAAGAACCAGAAATTTGGGAACACCACTGACACCATCTTGCACTGCCACAGACAAATCACCATACTGTTGCGAATCGGTGACACTTGCAGTAGGTGGCCAGAATTCAACCTTGTTTTTCTTTTCAGCCTGGTCATCCAGTTTTCTTCGCTTGGTTTCAGGTGTACCAGATGGTTTTGATGATGTTAGTGATGATGATGATGCTGAACTTGAAATTTTGAAACAATCACTTTTTACGGATGACGTGATATTCAAAACCTCTAATGGGGGAAAGCTGCAGCCAGAGTTATCCAATACGGCAAATACAGCCTCAAACAGGTCAGATACAGCAAGGTGGGCAGCTGCATTAGTCATGCCAGCAACAAACGCAGCACACCAGGATTTGACAAGTCGTTTCTTAAATCCAGAATAAAGAGGATTTTCCATCATTTTCTCCAAATCTTTAGGAGATCGTCCACGGGCTAGATGATCAAGGACAGCTTTAATGGAAGAGGAACAGGAAAAGTTGAATGACAGCTGATGTGAACCAATTGTACAGATTTTTTAATATAGATAAACAAAACTAAAGTGCCAATGTCCAAATAATCAAAAAGACTTAAAAAGACTTGATTTAGAAATTGGCAAAGAAATATCAATGCCCATCTCTGGCATAATCGCTCAGGTCTTTTTGGGCCACATAGAACATTTACAAATAGTAAATTTGTGCCCAATTCTGCAATATCGTCCACGCTTTTCTGAAATGTGGGGGGGGGGGATCGCAGAATTTTCCGATTTTTCTTCTTTTAGAATTAGCCTGAGACAGCCACTCAGTGCCCCTATGGGGGGGTACTCACTATGAAAAGGTGTATATAGAGGCACCGCTGGATGGTACTGGTTTTTTGGCCTTTTTGGATTAAAATAGTTTTGGTTTTTTGACAATTCAGATTAATTTAATTCCCATTTTGCCAGCCACACGTATCTGGTACCGTTAGAATTGGCTTGAAAAGAGAATTCCAATGGTATCAGAATCCTAAAGATTAAAATAGTTGCCAACATTTTTTCTGAAGGGTTAAAATGGTTTGTGGTTTTTGCGTTTGGTTTCCAGATTAGAATGGTTCCGGTTATCAAAATTGCCATGACCCGACAAGAGCTGGATTCGATCCCTGGACCCAGCGATTGGCAGCCCAGCACCCTACCACTAGACCAACCCTCCCCTCACAAATGGGTGGAGAATAACAAAACACCGAAAATCAATTTGTGAGCATTAGAATAGTTTCAGGTCAAAAGTAAGTTACACTGACAAGCCTGTACCTCTAGTTCAATACGTGCAATTTAACTATTAGGAGATAATTTGAAAAATGCAAAGAGAAATTTAAGATTTTCTTCTCCAATTTCGAATTTCCCACCAAAACTTCCATTCTCTCATTGACTCCAGGAATGGATGTGTGTACACACCTCCATTAAAGATGGTTGACTATGATAAGATGCGAAAGAAATTCATTTAAGAAATAATTATCTCAGGTCATTTAATAAGTGTATTTGAGAAGGTGAGGAAAAAAAACTTACTTCCTTGAATCTGCATCTCTTCCATGGGTCCTGAAAAACGGTATATCAAGAAGTGAAACATACAAATTTGACATTCAGTTAGTTGTAAATAATACAAGTACTATTTGTGTCAAATTGTGTGGTCATTCGTTTTGTACTTCCTGGAGTAGTTCAGAGTAGATCGGAAGTACTTCTTGAAATTGGGATATCCCATGACGTATGATGTTTACATATTTCTGCATTTCAATTGAATCAATTACAAAGCAATCGATTGAAGGTGTCAATTCACGGCGTATTTGCCATTAACTAGGGGATTCCAATAGCTGGGGAATCCTCCAATAATGACGATTTTAACTGGTCTTTTATGTTCGATTTGGACCAACCCTTGGAAGAAGTTTACTCTCAGAGAAGTGTCACTTCTGGAGTAGAATCGAATGTACCCCAAGATGGCACAAGTGAATCAATCTCTCGAAAAAAAATTGGAATTGCCCTCGAAATGCTGTTACAAAGACATGACAAGGGGTATTTAGTTGTTAGGCAAGTACCTATGGATATGATTTAGCATTTGCACTGCAGTTAATCTCTGGTAGGTGATGTTACACTACTGTAATCGACACGTTGGGGATTTTTGAAAAATGTTGTCTTCTTTTTGAGTCGGCCTTTGTCTGGGCTAATCCCGATATGGCTAAACAGTGCATTGCCCCCTTCCCCCTTCAAAGCCCAAGGCTGAAGTCAAATGTGTCAGCTGTCTATCTGTTGAAACGAAAAAAGGATTGCTGTAATGCACTGGCAAGGCTTAAAAATCAACATACCATAACTACTTAGAAGAGTGAAGCAATTTCGACTGTGCTGAGAAGTCCTTGGCTGCCAATGCCGCTTTTCAATATCATAATATATCGGCTCCCCCATTGCAACAGCTGCAGCAAGAAGTGTATACAAAACATCTTGCCCCTTTTCATCCAGGTTGAGCCAAAATGAAAACCAATCTTCAAATATGTCATCTGGATCCCAAAACAACGCGAAATTGACAGGAAAGTCTTCCGACGCAGATGAATTCTCATCAGGTGACTCAGAAAAGCCGTAACTGAAAAAAGAAGAAACATATTACATGTATTATAATATGAAGACTATCATGTGGTTTAGCAAAACTAGCATCTGTCGATTACATGATGCCGAAGGTGGATTTACTTCAGTGATACCATCACAAGGGCTATCACAATTACAGAATTTTGAAATAGATTAATCTATGGTCTAAAATCGAATCGTAATCGATTAATCGCCGTTTTCCCGCCACTCTAGATGTTAGACCTAACTAGTTGTGCTCCCTTTTAAATGATTGTCTTGTAGAGGAAGCCAGAGCTTCAGATTTTCCCTTCAAAACACTAATTGAAATAAGCCTTGACATTTCAATCTCTGTAACAGTGTGCGAAAAAACGGCCGTCCGATCGTCCGGGACAGGTATATTCTGTACATGGAGAAGTAACATTTCCAGCCCCAGTGTCTTTTTTTCGCACTGTTAAGACTAAGATCCTGTTTTAGAAGCTCAGATTTAAAATCATTGCCATTATCAACCGATTTTAGAGAATTTGGAAGTTTGTTCCATAGTTTAGAACCTTGATGGGTTTAGTCTAGTCGTTTTATGAAAATATTGGGTGTAACCCGGAACAAATTGCAACACAAATGGTTCCAGTGGCATTTGGTCCCTAAATATGTCAAAAAAGACATACTAAAAGTCCTGGAAAATCCATGTGGTGGAACACCCCCAAATAAGCATAAATCCAAGATGGCCGCCATAAAAATCATGGTTTTTGCAAATAACTCAGAAACTATTAGATATAGACCCCATATGTCTATGAAACTTGAATATAAACTTGGGTATTACGGACATTTTGACACTATTCCCATGTCTCTATCTCTAATAGTTCTCAAGATATAGCATATTCAAATATCTCTGATTTTGTTAAAAAAAAGCTGTAAATCGCTAAAAAAGTCATTTATGAGTCTTGATTCTGAATACTTGAAGTACAACTTTTACCTTACCTATTAAAGATTCAAAAGGAGTAACTTGTATTTAATTTAAGACCCCAATCATGTCTCTACCTCTCTTCAATCCCCTGTTGTGCCATATTTTGCATTTGGAAGTGTTCCCTCAAAATTCCATTTATTTGGCTAAAATTGGCATTTTATTTGAAGGAAAGTGCTCATTTGGGTCTGAATTCTGAAATGTACGAATATTGTGGGTATGGAATTAAGCCTATTCTGAGTTACTGCATGTGAAATGCTAGACATTATTAAACTAAAATCACTAAAGAGTCACATAGAGAATCTGAAATAGACAAATTTTTCCAAACCATACATTATCATCGATTTACGTCACGGGCGTCAATCAGCGCACATGATCAAAACTTTACCAGCAATTTATGAAGCAACTGTTTACTTCTCTGAGATGTATGGCATACCATTTTAAAGCTATCAGAGAGATCTATCTATCCATATGAGAATCACACCCGTAACCAGTGATGTAGTTGAGGCCGACCATTAGAAACTGAGGCATCAGCCTCCAAGACCAAGACCCAGGCCATCTAAATATAGCCTGAAGGCCGACCTCGAGGACCTCCAACACTGGCCCAAAGACACCCAAGCCAGAGGCAATACCAAGGATTTGACACCGAGACTGAGCCAAGGCTGAGGCCATCAAAATATTGTTGCCAGACCGGCCACAATACCTTCAACTGAGCCTCTAACCCTAATGGAAGTGTGTGAAATTGCGAAATTGGCTTAAATTACATGACATGAGTGAAGGCCTGTTCATGGGCTAGCTTTTGGAGTGTGTCCTGCGTATTCACTGAATTCTGTGTAAATTAAGTATATGTAAGTTAATATACGTTTCAAAGTTAGAAGTAATAGTTCTATTTATATATATATATATAAGCAGCTTTCCAAATTGATATTTTGGAAAAAGTAAGGCATACACAGAATCGCGAAAAAAAAAAGTACTAAAAAATAATCTCACTTCACAAAGTGATATTTTTCTTGTCTACTCCTTGACAAATAAATTAATAACAAACAGACAAGTGTAGAAGGCAAGGGATTAAAGGGACCACATAACTAAATAAAAATGTTTAACAATGACATAGTATGATTTTATATAGCGCTCATTCCAGATAAATCTGCTCAACGGCACTCACCACACTGAACGAAAATCATATCAATCATTATGATGATAAGGGACCGTTCAGAATTTATGACTGGGGGGGGTGGGAGTTTTGCTGGAACTTCCCGTCAAAAATTGATACCCCCCTTGAGTTTAATGCAGGTTTTTAGTACCCCACCCCTAGGTTTCACGCAAATTTTTAGTACACCCCCCCTCAATATACAAAGCAATACACACATATATATTGTTATACACGGCCGCGCGTACAGATTCGCGTAATTTCGCTGACTTTTGCGTGTAAAAAAGTCCAAATAAAATGAGTTTATGCGTGTTTTTTAACATTTTTTCTCTGATAAAATTTCTTACCCCCCCTTGGAAGTGTTGTCAAAAATTAACACCCCCCTTGAAACACGTGTGAAAAGTTAGTACCCCCTCGGCCAAAACTCATAAATTCTGGACGGTCCCTAACCCCTGGAGTCTGGACATGATCAGAGCGGGTTTTGAACCCGGATCCACTGCACACAAGGCAGACATGCTAACCACTACTCTACGGAACTACATAATATGGTAATAGTCAGAAGTAAAGGGCTATCCATAGACTAACAGAACCACTTGGTTTCAATAAAAGTAATATTATTTAGTTGGAACAGCTTCATCAGTAATTTTAAGACTTTTAGATATCTATTTTTTGCAAACAATGACATAATTAGATCCAGAGCAGAATTATCTGCTGGTAGTAGCTGTTTGTCTCAAGCTGTGCTATATTAGGTCTATGAGTTTCAAGCACAAAGTGAGGCACATCATCAGTTTCTGTGTTGAAATCACGCACATGAATACCAATAATACCCTGGGCTATAGACAATACAAGTGTATGTAATTCGAATTTGGAGATTGCATGAGCAGAGCCATTTTGTAAATAACACGAAGATATGGTGCCAATGCAATAGTTGACCTTGTACATCTCACTTTTGATAATGTTCTGGCATGCAAAGTATTTTCTCTTTTATAGTATTTGCATATTTTGAAGAAATACAAAACTAGTGGGAGCCTATTCCAAAGTCACATGACAAATTCCAATTACAATACAACCATAGCAGTGATCACAAACTGTTATACATTGTTTGTTACTATGTGTGCTTTTGGCAGTTAGACATGAGATAAAAATATATAAGAATCTGCAAGTTATAGAACTAACAACACCCAACAATATCTGTGAATTTTGATAAAATGTCTTTCACAGTCAACTGTCCAATTTGATAGAATCTGTGACAAATATATCAAAACACATATGTCCAGGGCATTTCTTGGACTTGTCACATGGTAGTATATGGATGGATTAAATCGATTAACAAGCCATGATATACCATGTCTATCAATAACTGGAACTTCAGCTCATGCAAAAATTGACTGAAACGTGTTTGGGGACTTGTGTTATTTTTTTGGAATTTTTACCTTTATTTGTCTAAATATCTTCAATTCGAACATGGTCATACGACAAATGTGTGCACAGCAATCAAATAACACATTCTCATATATATATTTAATAATTGTTTATGTTTATAAATTAAGTAATTGCCATTTTTGAGAACCAAACATTCCAAAAAAAAGTCCAAAATCTGTAATTTGTTCAGTTTTTGTATTTTTATCAAAATTTCATATCATTGCCTCTCCAAATGAGCTAAGTAAATCATGAAGGTGTAATTTAGACATCTAAATGCAAATTATTTTATTATTTCTATAGGGGAAAGTAGGGTATTATGGGCAGTAGTTTAATATGAGCACCCTTTGCCATATGAAAACTAATGCTGGTAGGTGCTGACCTCTGTTGGAATTTGTAAGTCTTTTGAACCTGATCATCTTCTCAGCAGACAGTATCTTGATTGCTGCCATGATATTCAAGGTATTGTCACTGGAACATTTGGTTGTAATTTCTTTCGTCGTTTTTGCTTCGGGAAATTGCCTCTAGTATGTTGTTGACTGTAGAAGATGCCTCGAAGTGATGTAAATTTGGTTAGAGATACTCTTCCCTTGACTATGAAGTGTGGAAAGTGGCTGCCCATAATATCAGATATTTGTGATGCACCGAAATACAGCATGATGTGTCGTAGGTTAATATGAGCACATTGTTTGTCTGATTTTATGGGCATATGGGTGCTCCTGTATTTATTGTGCAAAATGTTTGTCTGCTAATACGGGCATGTCCATCAGGGGTGCTCACTGCTCATATTATCCTACCGAATACTTAGTTTTCAACTTCTTGTACCGACCCTCTTGTTGAGCACGGCCTGCAGTGCCTAATATGTAGATAATGGTATCCCACAAAATTTGAAAAATTCTAAAGATGTTGTTATGGACTCCTTGTGTGCTATTGTCTATTACAATATAAGCTGTCATCTTCAAGAATAGCAGTTATCCGAGTGCTCATATTATACCTCTTAGGCTCATAAAATGCTCAATTAGTTTAATATGGGCAATTTTTAAATTTTTTTCATAGTGATATTACTAAAAAACAAATTGACCAAATGTCCTAAAATTACCTTCACGTTTTAGACATATTCCAACTCTGTCTCACAAAGCTGGAATACGGTACTTTTCACATTTATGCTGATGGCTAGAGCCACGAGACAAAAGTATGCTCATATTACCCAACTCTCCCCTACTTCTAATTTTGTCACCTATTAGATATATATTCTTAATTTACACAAGAATCCGCGGATTCAAAACCGACCTAGCGCAATGAAATTGAAGGTGCCATTACTTAAACCACTGAGCAACTGATATTGGAAGATAGGAGAAATAGTTGATTGGAAGATGCTAGACTACTAGTATAGAATCAATGCAGTTTGAACAGATTTCTTATCCATACCCACAGGCCATACATGTACCAAATTTCATAACTGTAAGTGAAATATTAAGGTCACAATGGTCAGTTCAAGAATGAAGAAAGATGGCTGTCAAAATGGCTGCCACAAAGTGGCTGCCATCTTGGATTTCTCAACATGTTCCCCGACTGATACCCACAGCCCCATACCTGTTCCAAATTTCATAACTCTAAGCGAAATATTGAGGTCACAATGGGCACCTTGGATTTCTCTACATGTTCCTAATCCATACCAAGAGTTCCATACCTGTACCAAATTTCATAACTGTAAGTGAAATATTAAGGTCACAAAGGGCAGTTCAAGAATGAAGAAAGATGGCTGCCAAAATGGCCGCCATCTTGGATTTCTCGACATGTCCCTGATCCATGCCCATAGTACCATACCTGTACCAAATTTCATTACTCTAAGTTGAAAACTAAGGTCACAAATGGACTTACACACAATCATGTTGACAAGAAATGTTGACATGGACACATGGACATGGTTTACATGAGTCCCCATTCACTACCCACCCCCTCTAATAACCAACGTTAAGTCGGTTAAAAATCTAAAAGCCTTTTTTTAACAGGATTAGGCTGTCTGCAACACTTTAATTTCTAAAAAGTGCAGGCTGAAGAGCCAATGGGAGTCGAGATATCGTCCTAGACCACACTAATAAACATCAAATGGTGCAATAAAATGAAAACATCCGCTCCACCTTGTGAAAAATCATGTCATACAGTCATTGACATAAGCCTTGAGATTTTTAAAAGGCTTGTATCTTCCAAAGCAGGAGCTGGACCCCCATAGGCATAATACTATTGCATTCTGCTGAGTTTCAATGTTCTAAAATCAGTCTTGCCTAATAGGTCCATTTCCTGCTTTGCTCGTAAATCTCAAATAAAGATTCCCCAGTTGTTGTGATGTATATTTGGTTTCATGATTTTTTTACCATGTCACAGACAGGAAGTCTCAGTGGCAGAGTGGATAGCACACTGGCTTTCTAATAGTGAGTCCCAGGGTTCGATTCCAACACATTGCAATATTTTTCCCCCACTAATTTGCAAACAAATGAGAATTTGAGTTGCACTTGACAGTGTTCTGTGGTATTTATGCTGGCCTGAAACTGGAAAACTAAATTTGACTTGTCATGAAGCAAGTCTCTATTAATAGACTGATACAGGCAATACAGGAAATGGGGGCCTCAATAGAACATTCAACCTTCTTCTGCTGTTCTTAAATGTGCATAATAAAGTTACTTCAAACCCCCCTAATTCCCCGGGCCTAATTCCTGCCTTGCTCTTAAATCTCAGTTAAAGATTCCACAATGTTATGATGCATATTGGTGTCAAGATTTTTTTCCCACTACAATGTTGTATGTCTCAGTGGCCGAGTGGTTAGCATGCTGGCCTGTAATTTTGAGGTCCAGGGTTCGATTCCACTGCATGGCAATGCTTGACTACTAAATTTAGATACTGATAGGGAGCCATCTGGTGATAGTCATGCTGCAAAGTGGCCAAGCAAATGGAACTCAGTTAGCATTGAAACTGCCACGGCATCTTTCTATGTGGACCATTGATGTTGGTATGCAAATGTAGGTATTTTTGAGAGCTTTCCAACCATCGCAGGTAAAATGTTGTATGAACCGCGGATTGGCGAAAATGGTCAAAAACGAAACTGAAAAACATTGAAACTTCGAACAAAAATTGCAGTAGGTAAGAATTGTCCTATCACAATTTAGAGAACAGATTTGGATTCCCCAGCTCAAAACGCACCTTTTAGGCACTAGTGCTTTTAAAATTTGCATAAAAATTAAAATTGACACATCCTACGGTAGTAAGGTTCAAAATTTAATAGTCCTTCAGCAAATCTACTGGCCCACAGAACGCAAACTATTATTCACATTTTGTTTCCAGTACTTTTGCAACAAAAAAATCACCTGATTGTCACATAAATTGAAATGAAGATTATGGTAATATGAAAACACTCCAGAGGATTTTTTGTTTTTATTACTAGATAATGAAATTTCCAATGCTTGCCAGCTATTTCAGAAGGTTTAAACTCATTTGAGCTGTCCTGAGCAGCATCCATGCTACTCAATGAAGTGCTGAGGCTGAACAGCCTGAGCTGTATTTTCAGACCTCAGGTATATAGGCTGGGCTGATAAACTATCCATTTCAATTTAATTGAACAACCATTTCTAAATTTATCTATTATTTGATTTCAAACAATGTGCAATAAAAATGTTCCAATTGAATAAAGAATAATTTGATCAAATCAACATCCAAAGAAATCCACAACATCCACGAGGTGGCAGGTGCTCCATTAGCTATAATGCTGGAATTCATTAATTAGTACTGAGGTCTGGGCCCATCATTGGCTTTCAACATAACTCTTGTTGTCCTGCACATGATTCTGGGAAAATGGTTCCACTCCAGTGGTTCCAAAAGTCAACATCCACTGTTTTGGGAAAGGCAGGGCAACACTTACATTAGCTTGGGAGAGTTCTTTCATTTCATGCTATCAATACCAGCTTCCCAAAACTAGTGTGGCTTAATGTTCCCTAATAACCTCTCAACACAGAGCAGACCTCATGAAATTTGTATGTTTTTAGGTATATTCCCTCCATTCACAAGATTGTGAAATCCTACCCTCCCCCCCCCCCCCACCCAAAATGGTAGAGTCCATGTGGCTACAAGTTGGTGTCACATGACCTACACCCAGTTCCCTCATTGGTCAGCCTACTACTACTACTAGGTAAACAGCAAACATGGCAAACATTTGAAGAGGCAAACATTTAGATGTTCCACAGAAATAACTAAGAAACTGATGAAATAACATCATACACAGATGTCATTGCTATGCCAGAACTTTATCTGTATCACATATAAATGGTCACATGAAAAATTTACACAGTTTGTTGGTCATTTGCCAAGTTTCAGGCCAATCTCATAATTAGTCAAAAGCAGACAACCCACTTTCAATCCCCTTTTCCCTTACCACTTCCCAACCTATTTGCCCCCCTCTAAAAATCGCCGATAGGTCGATTAATAAAATTGAGTGTTAAGCCAGACACACTCCAAAAGCTAGCCCATGAACAGGCCTGCACTCATGTAATGAAATTAGACCAAACTCAATTTCGCACTTCCGTAAGTGTTAGAGGCTCAGTTGAAGGTCTCAAGGCCACCCTCGGAGCCATATTTTGATGGCCTCAGCCTTGGCTCAGTCTCGGTTCCAAATCCTTGGTATTGCATCGGTCTCAGGTGTCTTTGGCCAGTGTTGGAGGTACTCAAGGCATACCTTGAGGCTACATTAAGATGGTCTCGGTCTCGGTCTTGGAGGCTGCTGCTAATGGTCTGGCCTCAATTACATCACTGGTTACGGGTGTGATTGTCATATGGATAGATAGATCTCTCTGATAGCTTTAAAATGGTATGCCATACATCTCAGAGAAGTAAACTGTTGCTTCATAAATTGCCGGTAAAGTTTTGATCATGGGCACTGATTGACGCTCGTGACGTAAATCGATGATAATGTATGGTTTGGAAAAATTTGTCTATTTCAGATTCTCTATGTGACTCTTTAGTGATTTTAGTTTAATAATGTCTAGCATTTCACATGCAGTAACTCAGAATAGGCTTAATTCCATACCCACAATATTCGTACATTTCAGAATTCAGACCCAAATGAGCACTTTCCTTCAAATAAAATGCCAATTTTAGCCAAATAAATGGAATTTTGAGGGAACACTTCCAAATGCAAAATATGGCACAACAGGGGATTGAAGAGAGGTAGAGACATGATTGGGGTCTTAAATTAAATACAAGTTACTCCTTTTGAATCTTTAATAGGTAAGGTAAAAGTTGTACTTCAAGTATTCAGAATCAAGACTCATAAATGACTTTTTTAGCGATTTACAGCTTTTTCTTAACAAAATCAGAGATATTTGAATATGCTATATCTTGAGAACTATTAGAGATAGAGACATGGGAATAGTGTCAAAATGTCCGTAATACCCAAGTTTATATTCAAGTTTCATAGACATATGGGGTCTATATCTAATAGTTTCTGAGTTATTTGCAAAAACCATGATTTTTATGGCGGCCATCTTGGATTTATGCTTATTTGGGGGTGTTCCACCACATGGATTTTCCAGGACTTTTAGTATGTCTTTTTTGACATATTTAGGGACCAAATGCCACTGGAGCTATTTGTGTTGCAATTTGTTCTAGGTCATTTCACATAATGACTAGACTAGTTAGAGTCTGTAGGCCTAGGCCTCATCATCCCAAGTCATACCATGACAAAATGGCCCATAACCTTTGCTAATTCATGAATACTAAATTAACTGACCCAGTTTTGGCTCAGCCAATCAGGGACTGCTACATCACTGTTTGAAATTGTTGCTTCTGTTTCACAGTTACAAAAGGAGAAATTGTGTACTGTTGAAAGGTGCTATCACAGTTCCGAAAATTCCATTGAAATATGTATTTTCACAGTTCTGAAATGAAACTGTTTGAAAGTTTGCTTGTTTTACACAGTTTTTCTTAGTTGCCAGTAATCCTCTAAGTGTCCATAATCGGACTAAATCTGCCTGCAAAATGCTTATGACCTAAATAAGCAGCCAATCACAGAAGAATTTGGAAATAGCAGAAAGCCCTGTCCATTTTAGCAGGGCTTGCGTGGGGAGGATGATAGGCCTTAGTTCTTCTGTGTTTAACATTCTTTAAGTTGAAGTTATTTCTCTCGCACAAGATCGTGAAGAGTGTTTTTGATGGTAAAAAGTTTGTTGATATAATCTGGTGACATTTCGAAATAAGCTTTATATACTTCAACCAACATGGGTTAAAAGATAAACATAAGTCAACAAATTTGACTTTAGAAGGAACCAAAAATCATTTTGGTGAGCACCAAAATCTGACAGAGAGATATTCTAACTCTAGCCAATAGATTTGGGTCAAATATGCAGATGCTGTTACAATGAATTCCAGGGTTGTGGTGGACCTAAAGATATAAATTCAAACACTTTTGGAAATACTGAGTGGTAATGTATTTAGGTGAGGAAATTTATCTCCTCATGTAACTTTAAGTTACTTTAATCGTCCATGGACAGACACATGACAGACAGGACAGGAGTCACAGGACAGGACAGACAGGACAGGACAGACAGGACAGACAGGACAGGACAGACAGGACAGACAGGACAGACAGGACAGGACAGGACAGGACAGACAGGACAGGACAGACAGGACAGGACAGACAGGACAGGACAGACAGGACCTGCAGTTCAGCAATCAAACAATTTAAAGCTGTAGCATAACATTTTGAATAAATATTTACCTTAGTGGCCAGCCTTCATCATCCAGGCAAACACAAGCCCATTTGTTGTACCTGTCTGTAAGGTTTTCCCTCAGCAAAAGTCTACTTTGCGTCCGCTCCAAATCATCATCATTTGTCAACAATTGAGGAAAGTCTGAAAAAAACAACAAAAAAAACAAAGTCACATCAAGATTGAGGGCAGGTTCAATTCAGAACTGAAACTTTGAACAGAGAAAATTCCCGGCGCTCCGGCATTTTAAAATTATAATTTGCAAACCAAGATAGTTGAAAATATAAGTAGTGTAGAGGTTTTGCGTGAACCCATTAGTGTCACGTGACACTCCCTAGCAACAGGGGCGGCAGCCATGTCGGAGGGCATGACAATCATGGGGTGCAGTGCTACCACTATGGTAAAGGTTGAGTGAGGGCTTGTTATAAATCAGGCAAGAAACACCAATAATTTCAATAAAACAATCCAAGGTGTACAAAACAGTTGTTGTGGCTCTCTCATATATCTCTCAAAGTCACTGTGACCCACTTTTGGCTGCCCTTGTTGACAGTACCAGGCTTAGGGTGTCCCAAAAAAAGCGAAAGTCTGAAATTCATTAGGGCTAACCTGTAAATGTGTTCTACGAGGGGTTTTCCAAAAGTTCTGTCCAACTTGCCATAACTTTTGCAATAATTAATACAGAAATATGATATTTGGGTCAAATAATATTGAAGTAATTTGCAAATTATCCTGAAAAAATCATATCATAGAAATAAAAAGAAATGGTTTATTTGTTGCCATGGAAACCAAAAGTCATGAAATGCAGCCCAGGGCACATTTAGAGACACAGATTCATTATATCTTGTCAAAAAATTTAATTTTTGCCATGGTTGCAGGACAAGAAACCTATTAAAAATAATGCCTAAAATTTCACAAATTCTTGTAAGAATGAACTTGACACTGAGTACATTTCCTAAAACCTTATATCCCATAAAAAGTCAATGCCTCACAGTGCTTATATTAAGATCATAGTTGGTGTTTCGCAGACTTTATGCTCTTTACGATGGGTTTTCCAGAAGTTCTGTCCAACCTGTCATAGCTTTTGATATATTTTATACAGAATGTTTGTTTGTTTGTTTGTGTTTTACGCCTCAGCAGCACCTTAGTGGGCTATATCGAGGCAGGCGATCGCCGTATGATGATGAGATGAGAAGACTGTGAGTCTGGTACATTCCCTATTAATTCAGGGATGCCCAGGGTCTTTCAGTTGCCCCAGCACAGACCACTGGATACAACCCGCCTCCATTTAATGTCCCATGGGCTCGGACTAAATTGAGTTCCGGGGTGGGATTCGAACCCACGCCCTCAGAGCCAGTGGTTGCGCAAACAAGCACTCTTAACCATTAGGCCACGGAGGAACTCTCTATTTTATACAGAAAGATGACATTTGGTTGAATTGATATTGAGGTAATTTGCAAATGATTCCCCAAAAATCAGATAATAGAATTAAAAAATAATTGTTGATTTGTTGCTATGGAAACCAAAAGTCATGGAATGTGGCTGTGAGCTGGCTAACAGACACATCCTTGATATATCAAGTCAATATATGTCATTAATACAAGAGAAATAGCAGAGAATATATTCAAAACATTCATAGCCATTTCACAATTTCACAAACTGACTGGCAAACTGAATACATTTTCTCATACTTTCTAACCATGCCTAATTACCTCAGTCTGCATGTTTTGGTCAGTTTTGGCATTTTTCAGTCTTCTTTCCTGGGTTTTCCAATGTGTGTGTTCTCTTCATTCAGAAAAGGTTGGTGCAACCTTTATTTGGTTCCATCACTCATACTGTCCCCCTTGTATGTATGTTAAAGAAGGTTCTTACTCTCTCTGCCAGTTTTTTATCCAATTAGATTAAAGAAAGATAGCGGGCATGTATAATGCCATCCTTATCCAAAAAAAAATCTGATAAAAAAACTGAGTAACTGCATGAGTGATGGTAAAGTAACTGAGATGCGAGAATAACACCAGTTTCCATTGTTATTAATGATGTTACAATTACCTGTTTGTAATTAGTAAAAAAAATTATGAATATACTTCAATTCTATAAGTCAAGACATAGACAAATGTCACAATGCAAGCAGGTTTATACATTCATTTTAAGAGCATCACAAAATCTGGGCCGCATTCCATGACTTCTGGTTTCCATGGCAACAGATTAAGCATTTATTTTTATTCCCATGATCTGAATTTTTGGGAATTATTTCCGAATTACATCAATATTGTCTGGCCAAAATATGATATTTC
Source organism: Platynereis dumerilii (assembly GCA_026936325.1). NCBI lineage: Eukaryota > Metazoa > Annelida > Polychaeta > Phyllodocida > Nereididae > Platynereis > Platynereis dumerilii. The sequence continues at coordinate 97,960,141 of JAPTHN010000003.1, forward strand.
TACATCAAATATTGCAAAAGTTATGACTACTTGGACAGAACTTTTGGAAAACGCCTCGTATAGCCCCTCTCTGACTCCCATGTAAAATTTCAGCTGATTTGAAGTTGTTTTAGATGTTGCTCAAGAGCCCCAAAGATAGATGGGGGTTTAACACTGAATTATCATGCGAAAATGGCTATTTTAGCTTATATAGCTTATAAATTATAGGTTTCAGTCCACCCAAACACATGGATAGTTGGTGATAAAAAGATGCATAAATTATTCTGCACACTGTGGTATCAATTTCATATTTGTAATATCATGTAGAGTTCTCTCACCAGGGGCTTGGTGAGCAAGTCAGCTATGATGTGTCTATAAATAGCACATCCTACAACCCCAGCTCTGAAACCAGGTTGTGTGAAGCTACCCCAACACCTTGGCGCTTGGCCACTGGTATACCTTTAGCTGAACCGTCTAAGGTGCTGGGCATTAGCTGAACACACAATATGGTGGACGAATCCGGAGTTCGTGGGTTCGAGTCCCGCAAGGGGCAGCCCACACCCTAGATTCACTTACATATGTATCAGTCCTAAGTCTAACACATGGCTGCAAGTGAATCTAACTTAACAGGGAGCATATCATGTAGAGTTCTCTCACCAGGGGCTTGGTGAGCAAGTCTGCTATGCTGTGTCTATAAATAGCACATCCTACAACCCCAGCTCTGAAACCAGGCTGTGTGAAGCTACCCCAACACCTTGGCCCTTGGCCACTGGTATACCTTTGGCTGAACCGTCTAAGGTGCTGGGCATTAGCTGAACACACAATAGTAACTTGCTTGGGTATTGAGAAAATCTACATTTATGGGATATACCTATTTATCTGATTTTCTGGGATTTAAAAAAAATTTCAAGATTGTTTCAATGGTCTCAAATTGATTGTAAGACATTGGTTGATGTTATTGTGTCTCTGTCACACTATGGAACCAATTTGTGATTGTCGCATGTTTAAAATTCAAAATTAGACTGCAATTAATCTTCATTAAGAAAGGTTCTTTGCCTTTGCGTCAATTTTTCATGTAAAATGGTATACATTTGCCAATTACAGAAGAACAAGTAATGTACAGCCAGCCTGATTATGTTTAGGTCTTCCTTTCTTTCTAAATCTAGCAGTGATTCAATACAGTAAAGACTATGCCGGTATTACACTGCGTTCCCAATTATTATGCAACTATGCTTTTTTGCATTATCTCAAAAATAAATAACACTGTTTGAATATTCTTTTCACATAATGATAAGTGTACCATGGAGCTAATATCCTGCCAATTTTGTCCAATACCATTGAGTCAGTGTGGAGTTATGCCATAAAATGATGTTTTGGGGTGTTCCCAATAAATTATGCAAATTCTTCGAAAAGCATCCATGGCCACTCAAAATGACCTAAACTAATGTGAAGATGCCATCAACATATACCCCATAACACAAAAGAAAAAGTGTAATCATCATTTCAAACATAGATGCATGCATAGCCAAGAAATTCATGTTATTCGCCTGCATTGGAATAGCATTGAAATTACAGTTTTATTGCCATAAAAAGCCTCTGTTAGCCAGACAAAATGAAAAATCATTACCTAAGTCATTTTCCACTTTCCTTAGGTTTAGAACTCTTCTATAAACCAATGGCAATTAAGTTGCACCACTGTATTTGAGAAATATCTTGAAATGAATTGAACGCATCCAATTGCCAATGCTATTCCAATGGGAAACAGAAGTGTGAGTTTTTGATTTGGTGTCATATTTTGCAGAGATACCAGATTTGGTGTTTCATCGCACAGTATGACCGTGGTGTGCTATAGATATATTCTAAGCTGGAATTTTATTAATATAAATTTTTTTAGGAGCATGGGAGGCTTTTTTATTGAGAAAAAAGCCAATTTCAATGGTTTTTCAATGCAGTTGTATTATATTGATTTATTGGTCATGAAGGCATCCACGTTTGGAATGATGGTTCCATTTTTTATTTAGTGTAATGAGGTATATTCTAATGTCAATTCATAATCAACTTTGTTGATTTTGGGTGGCAATGGATGCTTTTCGAAGAATTTGCATAATAATTGGGAACACCCCAAAACATCATTTTATGGCATAACTCCCAACTGAGTCAATGGAATTGGACAAAATTGGCAGGATATTAGCTCCATGGTACACTTATCATTATGTGAAATGAATATTCAAATAGTTTTATTTCTTTTTGAGATAATGCAAAAAAGCATAGTTGCATAATAATTGGGAACGCAGTGTAAAGTGCTTTCCGATGTAAAGCTTCCGTTGACTGCGTTCTGAGACAGTCACATTCTAAGTTTACAATGCCATAGTAGGCCCAATGACTATATATTGAAATGAGAATCACTTGCTGGCAAGCTGTTGGTTTGTGTTTTACGTCCCATCAACACCAAATCTGGCTAATTAGGATTCGCAAGCAAGCATTCACCTGTAGACAAAGAAAACAAGAACCCGCAGGTTGCATAATGCAGGTGGAATATTCTAATATCGGGTTGCGTTTGACAAAATAGTTTCATATGCTTATGAGTTCTGAAACTTCCAAGCCTTTAATAGCAAAAAACAACCATTTTTGTCTTTTTCTCTTTAATACACAAAGTAGCAGCTCTTTATGCACACCAGATTTTAAAAAAGTCATTTGATGTTATTTAAAATCAATCAAATTATGTATTTAACTTTTTCAATTCCTATTGAAATACACAACAAAAAAGGAGTAAATTAAAAAAAACTTTAATATTGTGTATTTAAGCAAATCACCTTGAATAAGCCAAGGTCAAATCTGACAGCTGATGTGAAAGTCTAGCATTATGCATACTGTCCTCCTCAGGATTTGGTAAAAAATCCCAGTTCCAAAAATCAATGTGGGTTAGATCAAGACTGTCTTTGATTATACTTCGGGTGTGACAAACACTTGACTTTTGAAAGCAAGAAATAAGTGTATAGAATGCCAAATATGTCTGTTGCAAATGCCTTTTTTCCATTTATTACAAACGGAAAAATGAAATGCTATTTCTTATTTTTTCGGCTGTCAGAAGGGAATAATTTTGTTAATATAAATGAGAATATTCTGTCTCTTAATACCCTTCACTTAACCCATAATGCTCCTACACACCATTGCGGATGTTGACCATTTGTGAAAATCTGAAAACGACATTCAAATGCAAGATCAAGGTGCTCCGTCCAAGCCACAAAACCAATCTACAAAAACAATCTGTAATCGGACATGGATCACAGAACAAGTTTGTAAGCGAAAATAGGTATATAGAAAGCCTGAAGTACATTTCAGATGCATTTCTCTTATAGGAAAAAGAAATCTTATTTTTCCCAGCCATCATAAAAACATTTTTGTAATTTTGGTTATAAATGAGAATACCTGTTTCTTAATACCCCATGTGTAATCTGAAATGCTCCTACACATCACTGTACATGTTCTCCATAAGCGCTGGGCCGTATTAACCAATGGGCAAACGGAGCATTTGCCCCGGGCCCATGAACTCAGGGGGGCCCATGATGAAGCTGAAACAAGTTGCTACAGTAAAAAGAATGATAGGTAACTGTCGCGGGAATGTACATTTCAGAATTTAGAGCGTTTTTTGTGCATGAGGGGGCCCATTAGAAAGAATTTGCCCTGGGCCCAGAAATGCGCTAATACGGCCCTGCATAAGCGTAAATCTGACTTTCAAAAAAGAAAATACTATTTAGATGTCGAGATCATGGAGTTCGTCCCAATACACAAAACCACTTTTTCTACAGGTACTATCTGTCAACAGGCCCAGAGCAATAACCATTGGACTTTTTAAAGCGAAAATTGAAATATAGATTGCCTTATATATCTTCCCGATACGTTTTTTTCTTGATTCTTAAATATGGGGATTAGAAAAAATTAAATCTTACTTTTTCTGTCAGCAGAAATAAATAATTTTACCTCATATTTTGACAAATATGATTTTCTTTCTAAAAATAACCCATACATAATCCAAAATGCTTCTGCGCACAAAACATGGGGTTCTCCACTAACGGAAAATCTGATTTTCAAAAACGAAAATGCATTATTTGATAGCAATATGGGGGTGCACGTTCCAATCCACAAAACCCATTATATGGTCATAAGTGACTGGTATAATGTAGTTGCGCATGCGCACCTGCATTAAAAAGTATACCAGGTAAGCAGTAAAAAAAAACTTGTGCTGCTGGCCAAGTGAATGACAAGTGCGCGCGAACGATTCTGAAAATTCACAAAAGGACCCGGGCAACAGGACCTCTTGCCCCTTCTTAAAATCATCAATTTGACACACTTTGTTGAAGAGATTGCCATATCATATTAAAAGAAAAGGGGAAGAGGTTGGAGAGTGCAGAGGTCAGAGACTGTTAAATTTGACACATTCCTGGTTACTTTGCACATTTACTGTCATTTAGCATTTTTTTACCTCTTTTTTAGCGAGGTTTTGGTCTTTTTTTCTTCTTTTTTTTTTTTCTTTTTGTGCCCCTAACTGCCGCCCCTATGAGGCTGCCGCCAAATTTTTAGACCCAACTCATGGAATTTTTCAGTTGAAAAAGGCCTATTGAGCCGAGCATAGGTGTACACTTGAACATAGTAAGTACCCTCCCCCCCCCCCAGGCTGTTGACCTGCCTGCAGGCTGTAATGCTGGATCCATGAAATTAGGGTCGGGTCAAAAAGGTCGGCGTCACAACGTCGGCGTCACGGCGTCGGCGCCGATAACCACAAGCCATTTTCTCCCCATTTCAGAATTTTCGGACTAGACCGGCATATAGCTGTAAAGTCAAAAGATAAAAATAAAGCAACATGAAACAACAAACCTTCCGACTGAGGTGAAATAACAGTAGACCACTGAGCATTAGCACGCCGTTGCCTTAATGCATAGTGACGTTTAGGCCTAGAACTTTTAGAGCGGCCTTCAGCGTCCATTGCGCCTGTTTATATCTTGGACCAATTCTTCTGTCTTTGTTGTTTATCTGAATCTTAAGACTGCATGGGAGGACTCTCCCGAGTTACTGTCAGTATCTGCAAAAATAAAAACAATAACAATAACAATAAAATTTATTTAGTGTCATGGTTTACAATAAAAGAGGAACATTAGCTGATACTGATAGCTATTACGTGACGTGAGTGATAAAAACAAAAACTAAAATCAACAAAAATAAAAAAACTGGCAATGATTCCTTACAGACAGAGAGAAACAATTCATTCTTGAAAAACTTTCATTTTTTTATCAGTTGTGTATCTACTTTACAAAGACATGAACAATCGTCCCACTTTATCAACTTTTTCGTCCATTTTGCTTCTTTGATGCCATGTCAAAATAAAGTACATGGGAATACTCAGTAAATTTTTGGATTAAAATGTAAAAACACACAGAATGTATGAGAGAATGGTAAAATCCAAGCCATCTAACCTGTTGTGTAAAAGATATAGGCATATTTTTAGCGTTACATCATATTTGACATAGTCCTGTAGGTGAGAATTCTGTCACACGTACATCATAATTGACGAAGTTTCAAAAATTATGTCAAATTGTGTATTAATAAACTTCACCAGTAAATGAAATTATAAAAATTTCAATAAAAACAAACAAGTTTCAAATGTTAATTCCCCCTAATATAACACAAAAGAGAAATTTCACCAAGAGAAGCTGGAAAATAAGTTGCCAGATGCTACACACAAGCACCAAACATTGAATATGAATAACCGAAACAAGCTAGAACTTAAATTCTCTGAAATTCCATAAAATATATAAAAGAATAAGTAAGCTAAATCAGATTTGTAAAAATCCTCATTCATAACAACAGTAAAAATACAAATAATCAGAAGAATTTTACCTGAAGTGTAAGATTTATGCTGTACATCATACTTGACATTACGAGTGTCAAATATGATGTACATCAAAGAATCTATGTTATTGTCAGATAAGAATGAAATGCATGTGTGAAATTTTATGACAAGGACAACAGAAGTCTGGGAATTTAATTAACACCCCAGACAGCTCTGCACCGACGGACCATCAGCGGTCCGCCGGTGCCGAATCGGCGGACCATCGTAGAGAGCCACCGACGGCCCATCATCGTTTTGGCCAGCACCCCATTTTTAGAAAACGTTTTTTCTGGATTTACCATGTTTGACATTTATGATGTACGTGACGGGAGGTTTCGGTGGCCCGAGAAATATTCCCAGAACATTTCACATACCAAATGGAATTAAAAAACTTAAGTTCAGGTACATAGGTAGTCATTAAAATTAAAAAAACTGAGCATAACTTATTTCAGTTGCTAACCATCAGCTGTCAAAGTAACACTGTTTGAAAATGTGACGTTTGACATCCCCAAAAATGGACCATTTTGAGAGTTTGCAGTCCCTGGTCTCAATGATGAAACCATAATTTCATGTAGAAGTGGATTTATTATGATGACAAAATTGTATTCTACATCTCAGAGAATTTTAAAGAACACATTACTAGCCAAACATTTTTTATGTCCTGTTAAAGGTCAAAATCCTGGCTGGCCTCGTTTAAAATGACTTCACCCATATATTATATGTATTATATTTGTTTTGCTCTATACAGCATAAGATGCTGGCTGAGATAATAAAAACCTTGAAACCTAGAGTAAAAAGTAAATCTGAGACATGTGATCGATTTTTTCCTTTTCAAATAAATTACAAGGTATTGGCTTATTACTTTTTCTCTGAGCTTTGGAATTGTTTCATGAATTCCGTTCATAATCACCAATAAACAAAGGTGCTGTATTTCTATTAATATCAGTGTAGGTTTTGTTTGGGATAATCAAATTTAGTGAGGGCACAATCTCAGGCTTAAAAGATAGGCATATTAAAAGTTTTATTTGACAAACTGAATATAAAAAAGATACATGTGTCAGCAAAAATAAGAAAAAATATAAAGTAAGGAATTGCTGTATTCAACAAAACAAGTGCAAGCGACTAAATAAAAATAATTAATGCATACATTTATGGAGATTTACTTTGCTTTGTGATGAAAAAGGAAAATTCTATCAATAAAATTAATTTTCAATTGATTAAAATAAAGTAGAACTGAGATAATTTAAAGCAGAATAAAGGCAGATCTTCCAAGCTGTACCTTCCCTGGAATTAGACTAATTTGAATTTTAAATATAACTTCATTTTGCAGAATATTTTTCTGGTCACCCAGTCTCATACCTGCAATGAGATCAAAGCAATATTTTATGTCAAAGTGATCACAACAATTAGATAAATCAATTCTTTCTTGATGTACTGAACACATGTGACAGATGTAAGGTGAGTAAATTGAAATTGTATTTCTGAAGAAACAGAAGAATGAAAGACTTGAGAGAATCTAATGGAATTAGGGAACACAAAGGCCTTTAGTAATAGCTTTCAATTTCAGAGGGAAGCCCTTGCAGGCCAGGTGTCACCATGGATTGCAATCCACATTCACACCTGGCCTAAATGCACCTCTGGAACTGCCATGGCTTGATTCCACTTCACCAGAGGTGTTAACTGCTGCCTAATACCCTCAACAAAGCAAATTGTCATTAAAGGTAACCCCAAAACTGGCAAGAGGCTGCTTTTTGTCTGTGTTTAAACATGTGGCGTCCGACGGTCGGCGCTCACCTGTCAATCAACTGGCTCGGCCAATAGCAAAACTGCTATTCGCCGAGCGGCTCGGCCAATAGCAAAATAAATTGCTATTGACCGAGCCCGGCTCGGCGAATAGCCACGGCGTTTCTTTAAAATCTTTAACAGAAATAGTACATTTGAATTCGTTTGGCATACAGTTCCATAATTTAGCACCAAGATATCTGAAAGTATAATAACTATATTTATAGATGCAAACAGAGCTGTTACATCAGGTAGGCCGCGTTTGGGCTAAGTTACATGTAGTTTTGCTACCTGTTTACCATGGTAGTGTTTACCTTTGCAGGGCAGTGTTGTGTGTGTGTGCACGTGTGGTTGTTGTTGATTCAGGCCACGATGCGGGTCAGTGTAAAATGCGGACCATGCGGACCACCAATTAAACAAACAAACACTGTGGGTTTAAGGGGTTAAACAGGCTGAGCACTCATAGGGAAGCTACTGCTAATTGCTAATACAACACCATGATGCGGACCAAATGCGGACCAGGATGCAGACCAGAATGCAGACCAGATTTTAAGCTGTTTTATATTACAATTTCATAAATAAAATAGCAAATATGAAAGTGGGTATGAACCAGACCTTAATTGCAGCACACGGCCGTGTCTATGCATCTATTAGGTTCATTGTTGTAGGCCTACTTTTTTAAAGAATTTATTTGGTGGCCCACTAGGCCATTGTAATAAAATCGAAGTCTTTAATCATTTTCTTCTATAGGCCATATATTAGGTCATTCATGGTAACAACATTTATATAAATAATATCATCAATTTATATATTAAAAAGGCCATGTATTGTAAGTGCATGCTGTAATCTAGAATGTCATCCAATTGAGGACGTTTCTATCAATTGCATTTAATATAAGCCATCATCAATGATTCCCACTCTCTGTAATCCACTGATTACAAGACCCTATAGCTGCCACACAATTATAAATTGACAGATTCAAATTTAATTACACTTTAATAAATGCATGCAGTGTTTACAGTGGCTGTTTGCAGGTTTGAAAAAATGACAGGTAGCATTAATACCAATCAAGTATTTTCCTTAAAAAGGTCATTCTATAGATTGTCTCTGGTATATGCACATGTATGTTTACAACAGCATTTGGATTTACCAAAAACTTAGGATTATTATCGCATTTACCTCCACTCTCTTTTACACTATTGCCAGGTAAGTGAATATTAATATTATTAATATTTATTTGTTTTGTTTTATATGATCAAAGTTGTATGTGTTGGATGCAGACCAAATTTGGATCAAAATTTCTATCAGGCAGAGTTAGCAGACCAAAATTATTTGAGTTTTCATCAACTGTAACTTGGATGCAGACCAAAATTCTATAATGCAGACCAAAATTTCTATCATGCAGACCAAATGCAGACCAAAATTTCTATCATGCAGACCAAAATTTCTATCATGCAGACCAAAATTTCTATCATGCAGACCAAAATTTCTATCATGCAGGCCAAATGCAGACCAAAATTCTATCATGCAGACCAAATGCAGACCAAAATTCTATTATGCAGACCAAATGCAGACCAAAATTTCTATCATGCAGACTAAATGCAGCCAAAATTTTTATCATGCAGACCAAAATTTCTATCATGCAGACCAAATACAGATCAAAATTTCTATCATGCAGACCAAATGCAGGCCAACATTTTTATCATGCAGACCCAAATACCCAAATTCTATCATGCAGGCCAAATGCAGACCAAAATTCTATCATGCAGACCAAATGCAGACCAAAATTCTATGATGCGGGTACATTCGTTTCGCTGCTCCAAATAGACTGTTAAAACTGCCTATTTCCGCTAGGGGAGCTCGGCGGAATATATATGCCGCCCAAGCACATAGGACTGTTTTGACCGTCTATGCTCCAAAGTGCTCTTGGGGTACATTCGATTTACCTGCTCTAAAGTACTCCAGAACTACTCCTGCTCCTGGAGCACTTTGGAGCAGCGAAACGAATGTACCCTTGGAGTGGAGGGTAGCAGGACGTTTCACCGCTCGGACGTTTCACCGCTGGTAGTGGTGGGACGTTTCACCGCCAGTTCACCGCCACAATTTTTTTGGTTGAAAGCTTTTGATTGATCTAAATGATAACAGAAAGACAACCATTGGGTGTACAAAAATGGCAAACCACTTTTTGGAAAGCTTACACGATTTTCTGTTGAGATTAACCTTTTAATTTAATCTTCGCAGTTTTTCTCCCATGAGTGGAGTAGTTCACTCCAGATCATTCGTTTTGCATTTCCGGGAGTAGTTCAGAGTAGATTGGAGTAGATCGGAAGTACTCCAAGAAATGGGGATACCCCATGACGTAGTGGTGTTTACATAAATAAATGACACTTCAGAAGCTTTGATTTATGGCTGATTGCTTTGTTTTGATGTGGATTGCTGTAATTCAATTCACACAATTAAGCCAATCGATCGACAATGCCAATTCACGGCGTGAATTGCTAGTAGGAAGGGAATCCCCATAGCAAGGGAACCCCAAAATAATGACGTTACTAAGTACTCCTTTTCATTCGATTTGGACCCAGTTTGGAGTAGTTTACTCCTGGAGTAGAACCGTCACTTCCTGGAGTAGATATGTAACTTCCGGAGTAGTTAGAGTAGAGGGAATCGAATGTACCCTATGATGCTGCTGGCACCTGGCCGGGGATGCGACCGGCCACTGCGCATTCTGTCGGCGCGCACCTGCCTTCAACAACAACAACAATCTACTTTACCAATCTTGAACACGTTGAATCAAATTTGCAATTTGTGTATTGCTTCATCACTCTAATGTTACTGAACCTGTAAACTACCAGCAACTACAAGTAAGGATGAGCAGCCAGAGTTGCGATGACAACAATGTCAATGGAGAACTATTTAATACCTACCGACAAAGTATCGGATTTTATTCTGGTAAGTCGAAGTCAAGCGCCAAATCCTGGACTGCCAGTCAAAACGGCGATAAACCAGAACGGCTATTCATATATTTAGAGACATTACCAAAACGGCGATGATTAAAGTCCAAAACGGCGATGACAATTTTAGTTAAAAATCAACTTAGAAAAGTATCTTTCAACAAAAAAACGTCTAATATTTGTTACTTTGAAGCAAAAAAGTTCACATCCAAGATATTTGTTACTTTGTAGCAAAATAACATAATATTTTTGTTGTCTAATTTTACATGTTATAATGTAGCTAAAACTTAGTAAATGTATAAAACTTGATAAAATGTAACAAAAAACGTAACTAAATGATCTTTTTGATAACGAAACAATGCTTGGTAACAAAATGTATAGTGTTAAAGTAAAATTACTAAGTTTTCAAGCTATTTCTACCAAAAATTAGTGCAATAGCCGTTCTTGTTTTCTAGTCAAATTTATCATCGCCGTTATGGTAAACATAGGAATAGCCGTTCTGGTTTATCGCCGTTTTGGCTGCACACCAAATCCTGGAAGTTGTCAAAAATTTGTATAAGAGCGTCAAGTCATGTGTGCTTCTCAGAGGAGAAAAATCTGAGTTTTTTTATAAGCAGTACGGGAGTTAGACAAGGTGAAAACTTGTCCCCTTTACTCTTTTCACTCTTCGTTAATGACTTGGAATCCTTCATCATGAACGAAGGAGTTGACACTATCAACTTTGCAAACGAAAACATGAATGCTATGTTAAAACTATTGGTTTTGATGTATGCTGACGACACTATCATCATGTCAGACACCAAAGAGGGGTTACAAAAAGCATTGGTAGCCATGGAAAAATACTGTGAACTATGGAAACTAGATATTAACAGTGAGAAAACAAAAATAACTGTTTTCGGTAAAAGAAAAAGTCGAAACGATACCTTAGATTTTACCTACAAAGGTGAAAAATTACAAATAGTTGATCACTTCAAATATCTAGGTATTACTATGGAGTACAATGGAAATTTTAAATTTGCTATTGATGAGCTGCTGACGCAGGCCAGAAGAGCCATGTTTGCGCTGATAAGTAAATGCAGAAGGCTTTCATTGCCTGTTGATTTACAATTAGCCTTATTTGACAACACTGTAGTACCTATATTACTATATGGATGCGAAGTGTGGGGGATTGAAAAGTGTACTGATAAGATTGAGTTATTTCACAAGAAATATCTCAAGTATATTCTCGGAGTTAAAATAAGTACATGTGATGAAATGATATATGGTGAATTAGGTCGCCTTCCATTAAAAATTACAATTAAGCTCCGAATACTCAGTTATTGGAGCCGGTTGTTACATGGAAAGAGTAGCAAACTTAGTAGAATTATGTATGATTGTCTACTTGGTCAACTTAATGATAACACAAACTCTTTTAAATCGAATTGGTTGTGTTACGTAAGAAATACACTGATTGAATGTGGATTACCCTATGTTTGGGAATCACAAATTTCACCAGATACAAATAACTTAAAAGCTTACGCCAAAAGATGTTTGAATGACTTGTACATATCAAAATGGAGTTCAAATCTTGAACAGAAAAGTTCATGTGATGTATATAAGAAATATAAAACAAAGTTCCAACTGGAGAAATATTTGGTTAATTTAAATTCACCCAGACAACAAAATGCTTTATGCAAATTTAGGTGTAACAATATGAAAATACCTGTTGTTAGAGGTCGAATGTTAAATATACCTAGAGGGGAGAGATATTGCCATCTTTGAAATAATAACCTTCTTGGAGATGAATTTCATGTTGTTTTAGAATGTTCTCATCCTGTTCTTGTAAGATCTAGAAATTTGTATATACCTTATTTTTATCATAACAGACCTTCTATGATCAAATTTTTAAACTTGATGGAATGTACCAATCGATCATACAATTAACAACTTATCTGTTTATTTATCAAAAGTGGCTAAATATTTTCGTTAGCCGTTTAATATCAGTATTATTCAATTTTCTATATTGAAATTTATATCTCAATTACTAGTCTCATTTATTTTGGTTTAAAACCTGATTCTGTTATTGTTATATTATACTTGGTGCTCCATAACATGTATATGTTCTGAGCAGAAATAAAACTTGTCAAACTTGCCAAACAGTAGAATACTACTACCATACCTGCATACACATGATACATAGCACTGGTCCTACAGTCTGTGTAGCATGCTGGAGGAGGTGATCCAACTTACTACCATACATTGTAGAATCGCCGTGGCTATTATAATTTCGCCGAGCCGGGCTCGGTCAATAGCAATTTATTTTGCTGTTGGCCGAGCCGGCTCCTTCTTCTTCTTGTGGCGTGCGTGTCCCGGGTCGAATTCAGTATACAAATGTTGACTGATACGAGGGCAACAGTGCAATCTGTTTGACCCAAGGGAGTGACAGTCATCTTGCTGTTTCACGAGGCCGAAGGCCGAGGGAAACAGCAAGGTGACTGTCACTCACGAGGGTCAAATAGATTGCACTGTTGCCCGAAGTAACAGTCATCTAGAATTTGTGTCGCAAGCGGAACACATGCGAGTTCACCATGCTTATGTTGTTTTGCTTTGATGTGTTGATTCTTGCGTGGGAAAATGGTGTCGAATTTGGGGCGTAGATGTTCATGCATGATCGGAGAAATATAACAGACGATAAACTTAGCAGTGGTACAACCAGGAGGTGCCGGGGGGGGGGTAGTGCCCCTTCCCCCGAACTTCAGATACTGATGGCTGCAAAAAGTGGAGAAATGGAATAAACAACTAAACGAAGTAAAAAAGAAAGTACAAGCGGCTTACAACACAATTATGGCTATAGAAGGAAGCCCAGACCTTAAAGGTATTAAGATGAGAACCTTCTGACAGGTGGTAAAGGCCTGCATAATACCAATTGCCACTTATGCATGGAAAGCAGTAACCGCTACAAAGAAGGAACACGAAAACCTATTCCAAAGCTATAACCCAGTCTTAAAATTCATTTTTTAGTAGCCTAATGCATTGTTGTGTTATGGTAGAACAAGTAGGAATTTGAATTATATTTGTTACAAATATGGAATCGAGAGGTTAGATTCTAGTCAGTTTAATAATATTAATTCATTCAGTTCTATTCTAGAGATTTTTGGTGGAAAAAGTGATGGGGTGAGTGGGGGTAGGTGAGGGTAAATGAGGTAATTGAAGTGCAGGATGTGAGGGGAGGGAGAGAAAGAGGTTTAAAGTGGAGAAGAGGTGATGGGGGTATGTGGGGGTATGTGGGGGTAAGTGGGGGTAAGTGAGGGTAAGTGAAGTAATTGGCAGACCTCGTAGAGGAGCCGCCTATGAGATTGAAATTCTGCCATATCTTGTGGGTCAAGTTTCTGCTGTCTGAGCAAAGTGAGCAGTCAACTGTGACCTGTGCATGAATAGATAAGGGGTTGACCTCCTGGATAGATGAATAGATAAGGGGTGCCCTCCTGGGGTATCCCCTAAGGGTGGGATACCCCAAGTATGGGGACATCCCCGGGGATACCCCAAGCACCCCCGGGGGGGAGTGGGGGCAAATCCCGGGGGACATGGGGACACCGCCCCAGGGACATTGGGACCCAGCCCTGAGGACATGGGGACACCGCCCCGAGGACATGGGGACTAACCCCCGGGGACATGGGGACACAACCCCGGGGACATGGGGACACGGCCCTGGGGACATGGGAACACACCCCCGGGGACATGGGGACACACCCCCGAGGACATGGGGACACGGCACCGAGGACATGGGGACAAACCCCGGGGACATGGGGACACGGCCCCGGGACATGGGGACACACCCCCGAGGACATGGGGACACACCCCCGAGGACATGGGGACACACCCCCGAGGACATGGGGACACGGCCCCGGGGACATGGGGACACGGCCCCGGGGACATGGGGACACCGCCCCGGGGACATGGGGACACCGCCCCGGGGACATGGGGACACCGCCCTGGGGACATGGGGACACCGCCCCGGGGACATGGGGACACGGCCCCGGGGACATGGCCCCGGGGACATGGGGACACGGCCCCGGGGACATGGCCCCGGGGACATGGGGACACGGCCCCGGGGACATGGGGACACACCCCCGGGGTCATGGGGACACACCCCCGGGGTCATGGGGACACACCCCCAGGGACATGGGCACCACGGATATACTTCCGTGATGGGGACACGGCCCCTGGGACATGGGGACACGGCCCCGGGGACATGAGGACACACCCCCGGGGACATGAGAACACACCCCCGGGGACATGGCCCCGGGGACATGGGGACACACCCCCGGGGACCCCCCTTGCTGCTGCTAGGGTGCCTCCCCCCTGGGGTGCCCAACCTCCTCGGCTGCCCCACTTAACATGGTGTCATGTATTGGTAGCAGAGCTCTGTGCATCTCATGCACACCATTCAAGTTCTGTGTTGTGACATTCTTAGAATTTGTAAGTTACAGTGACACAGATGAATGATCTGATTATAATAAAGCAAGCTTTGTAGGTATGAACAAAGTGCAGAAGACGTTCTGTAGCACTAAAGTAAATACATAAAAGCTATATCATTGTTCTGCAAATGTGTGACTTTTAATTGGCTGACACATTGTTATTTTAATTGAGCAATTCATTACAAAATCAAGAAAACGTTTTCAAATGCATTTGTACAGAAAAAAGGGTATCTCTAGCAAATAGCAATCAACAGATTACAACAAAAAAATCCTGTATGCATTTCCCATTTACATTTTGGGCCATGGAGGAACATATAACTAAGTTTCTCACTATTATTACATAATTATTTTTTTCAACGAATTCTCGGCAATGAATAAAGATATCTTCATGAAAAAACGAAATAATATATATTGATAAATCAGGATTCTAAAGAGCCTACAATTGTACCTTTAGCCCCAATAGAAGTGCTCGAAAACTATCGGGAAGACATCGAACCTGTTTCGGCCAATCAGAGGGCAGTAAAACAATAACAACAATATTTCTATTTCCTGTTTTGCCGTGATTTCATTGAAACTAAAAACTTAAATTGTAATTAAACAAGACACAAAAGACACACAAAAAAGCAAGACGCCTCAAGTTAGCCTATTCTTCATTAATTTCATGAAAAAGAAACTTTGATAAGTGCTTCCTTGACTCTCACAAACGATCCAAAATTTCTGACTACCCCTTATTTAACTGGTTCGCTCACAAATGCGAGTGAACTCGCAAATAATTGTTTTGTTATACCTTGAATGCAATTCTGAAAAAAAAGATAACTTTGGAGAGGCAGGAAATTTCTCCATCATTGTTTTGACATTGATCAGGTAGTCATCCAGATTTAAAAGTCAAATAAATTTATGATACTATCCACAAGTGCTATTGTCATTTAATTTTGTGATGATCAATGATCTATTTATAGCCTCACTGTGGTGACGTCACAACTCTATGACATCACAATGCAGTGACGTCACAATGGTCACAAATACACAGTTCAGCTGAAATAAACAACTGAAGCTGCAACAATGTCTTGGATCAAATTGTCTTTTGCATTTTCATCTGAAAAAAAGGTTCAGGTAACATCTGTGGTTCCAACACCAACTTCTGTACAGCCATCTTGATCAGCAGTCAGCCTCGATGTGAATTCAGTGAACTGATGCCCTCTGAGAGGGCAACAGTCTTTTCTGATCCCTGTCATGTGACATCATTCTGACCAATCACAGAAGAGGAATTGCATTTGAGGTGTAACAATAGATTCTGGTCGCTGCCAATTCTGGTCCCACAGCGGATCTGGTCGCGCTAGCTTGTGGCCGCGAGTGAGTTTGGTAGCGCCCGTTTTCGGCCGCCGTGTATTACGGCCGCCTAAGCATGCTAAATAATTAGTAAATATTGTTTTTACATGCAGTCTAAATTACAAATATAGATGGCCTAACATTGAATGTATTCCCATTCATTTTCTTAATAGCTCTTAATTGACATCACAGGCCCTGCATGTGCTTGACTTTTATTTTGTCAAGCGCAATTCATGTTAACACTACAAAGCTACCAATACACATGTCAACATCGCACCTCTGTGCACATTTACATGATAACTTGTTCTGGAAACTAAGGCTTTCTTAATCAGCTGGGAATAATTGCATGAATTAAAGCTGATGTTATGTTTGATGGAAGAGTTTGATCTATAGCTATCAATTTGGTGGTTAATCACACTAATCAATTAACTGAATACCCATATCACTGACATATATCACAATCTGACACGCATTTATGTACAAGCATCATCTAATAAACAAATTCAATTGAAACATGTAGCTAGCTGTATCTTATATATATATAAATAAGAAATGCTAAGTTAAGCAAAGTTAAAGCCAATAAGTTGGGCAAAGTTAAAGCAAATAAGTTGCATTTTTTGCAGAGTTAGGCCTGACTTTTTAAAACTCTGATGATAAAAGCATCAAAGTATATCTGAAATCTCAGATATTAAAGCCTTAAAGGTAGTAAGTCCGACGATTCTATGTAAAATTTAACTTGTTGCTATAGATCATAAATTGATAGATTTAAAGTATAGTATATATTTCCCATAGGCGTATCGGAGGGGGGGCAGGGGGGGGGGGGGGCGATCGCCCCCCCAAAAGTTTGGGAAACAGTAAGATTCGGGCGAAAAGGCTGACAAATTTGGGCAGATGATCAAATGATCACTATTGAAAATTAACGATTTCCAGGAAATTTCATTTGAAATGGTATTAAATCTAGATCTTGAAATTCGGGCAAATGTCGCTCGCCCCCCCAAAAATTGCGCGCGCCGTACGCCTATGACATGTCCAATCAACAGAATTGTGTGTTTTCTACAATTAAGTGAGTTTAATTGATTTTCAAGCCTTCAATTACTTAAGGAGAGCCCTGCATTGCTTGAAATGTAAACAAAGCAGGGCTTTTTCACGGCATGAAAAACTATTTGTTTACATTTTTCAAGGAAATAAACTTCTTATACTGTCAATAGAACAGCAATTAGGTAAATTTTTCAACTGGAATGTGTTAAATATGACTGAAATCTATCCATAAACTAAACAGTCTATTAAAAATGCGGACTTACCTTTAACGTTTGTAATCATGGAAATGATAAAACAATAACTGTCTTGAAAACGAACTATAACAATTCACTCTCATGCAGGTGACAAAAAATTAGGATTTTCATCATGCGGTCTCTCTATGCTTTGGCATCATCATATTAGCCAATATAAAGTGGTGGTGCCTGTCTGTCTTCAACCCTTTTATTGCTATGTAATCAGTATCAGGAAGCAGTAAAAAGTTTAAACTGCTCAAATTATCTAGTATGACATAATACTTCCTAATTTATTATAGTTACTTTGATAATTATCATATAATCAGTTTAATGCAATTTGTGACTATTTAGATTTATATATTTTTAAATAACCCTTTTAAGAACTTATTTTTCAGAGTTCAGACATCCCAGGTGCCGGTCTGTCTGCCCTCATGCAAGGTGTTAAGCAAACAGTGTTTATTACAAGACTTAGTGTCAACAACAGTATCAATTGAATTTATTAATTTGACCAATTGTTTTGCAACATTTTAATGTGTAAATGCTGTTAAGTAACAAAATGTAGTTTGCATCATATGTTCCTAATCAATGTATTGCCTTGGAAATGATATACATTTAAAAAACTGGATTATAGGCTGCAAGTTCGAATATGAACAGAATTGTACTTGACCACTAGACTCAATTTCTGTCATTCACATCTTCCAACTGAAACAAAAAGTAAAGTTAGTTAGCCTATCTACATTATACACTCACAAGAACAGAGTAGCAAACCAAACGCGGCCAAAATCGATCCCCCTGGCGGCGGCCAGATGAAACCGCGACCAGAATGCACGTGAGATGACGGCGGCCCAAAGCTATTGCTACCAGATTGGGCGCACTCCCCCGGGTCACCGGGTGAGCTCAACCTAACTGCAGTCAGGGAGCAGCACTGATGGGTGGTATTGGTAACTATTGTAAGGCTGTGAGTCTGGTACACACTCCTATTAATTCAGGGATGTCCAGGGTCTTTTAGTTGCTCCAACACAGAACGTTGGATACAACCCTCCTCCATTTTTGGTAAGGTCCCATGGGCTCGGACCAAGTTTTGGTTTCTTGGTTTTAGTTACTGTTCTTGGTTTTATTTTGGTCAAGTTGAGTTCCAGGAGCGGGAACGGGATTCGAACCCACGTCCTCTCAGGCCATTCGATTCAAAATCAACTGCTGTAACGACTAGGCCACGGGGGAACTCGGTTAATAGCAGTGTTGCTATTGGCCGAGCCGCCCGAGCCAGTTACCGTAATTGACAGGTGAGCGCCATGGTCGGACGCCTAATAACAACTGGCAGGCTGTGCTTGTCTTCAATTACTACTTGGTAGAATTATAATTGTTCTTGTGTGGTTCTCTGGTGTGCTGGCTACACATGGTTACTCCAACTAGGCCTAGGGCAAGTTGACCTAACTCCTGCTAACTCTGCTAACTCTCAACATAGGCGTATGGGAGGGGCGGCGGGGGCTGTTTTTGAAACAGTAAGATTCGGGTTAAGTGGATATATGGTATTAAATTCAGATCGTGAAATTCGGGCAAATGTCGCTCGCCCCCCCCCAAAATTGCGCGTGCCGTACGCCTATGACTCCCACTAACTCCTGCTACAATGTAACTCCACTAACTCCTGCGATCCCGTAACTGGGTCAAACCAGCTGGTTTCATCAAATGGCTCCCACCTGACCCCCTCAGATTTTTCTGAAAAAATTCTCAAAACAAGGCAATATAGTTAGTAGGCTGTGTGCAAAATTTCAAGTCTCTATCTCCTATAGTTTTTGCTACACAAAATAAAAACGAGGGTAATGTTTTGTAAATTTTCGCCGTCGTTTTTGTGACATCAAATGGAAATGAGATTTCAGAAAGCTATATCTTCAAAATTAATAATGCTATTGGCCTGAAATTTTCTGTGTGAAATATTTGGGCCCAGATACTTCCATTTCTTTGATTATTGTTGGTATAGGACTCTATTCCTGGGAACTGTGACTGCTCAAACATGCTCTTTCATTTAGCAAAATGTTCTGGGTCACCATGTTTGAAAGGCTTTAGCTAGGAAAGTATTAAAGAGAGAAGGTTGATTTTTTCTGAAGAGCTAGCTGTCATTGAGTTTTAACAGTCTGGTAAAAAATCAAGCATGTTAGGTATTTCGTATTTAGAATATAGCAGTACAAAGTCTGGGAAAAACCTAAAGTTCAGCAACTTCAGCGCCCATTTGCAAATGTCTGACAACCTGAAAAAATTTCAAACCAAAACTGTCTGGAAGAAAATATTGTTCACTAACAGATGCATTAAGATGAATGTGGTGCAAGAGCTCATTATTTAGTTATGAATTTTTTAGTAACCTTCTCAAAACGCTCATTTTTGTAATATCAAATGGAATTGAGATTTTAGAAGGCTATATCTTCAGAACCAATATAGCTGTCAGCATGAAATTTTGTGTGTTCAATATCTGGGCCCAGATACAACATCCTCTTGATTTTTGCTGGTATAGGACTGTTTCCCTGTGAACTGTCACTGTTCAAATATGCTCATTCATTTGGCGACACCTTGGTACACCATGTTTGGAAGGCTATTATCAAGGAGAATAACAACCTGTACCAAGTTCCAACCAAAACTTTCTGAAAGGACATATTGTTGACTAATTCATGTTCTCAAATGAATTTGGTGCAATAGCTCATTATTTAGTTATTAATTTCTTTGTAACCATATTAAAATGCATTATTTTGTCAATATACGAACAAGTTAATTTTTGTGATGGAATTCAGATTTCAGAAGGCTTTATCTCCAACACTAATTACGCTATTTGACGGAATTTTTTTATGAGCACAGTTATGGCTAATACACTTCATCTCCTAGAATATTGCTGGTATTTGACTGTTTGTCTGGGAACCATTAAAAAAAATGTTCAAAATGCTCATAGCACGCCAATCCAAAAACGGATGTTAAATGATTAGCATATTTGAACCGCAACTGTTCCCAGATAAACAGCCCTATACCAGAAATAATCAAGCACAGGACATATCTAGACCCATATCTCATTCACAATAAAATTTGGGACCAGTAGCATCACAAGTGCTGGAAATATAATTATAGTTTTCAAAGCTGATTAAGTACAAAATAAAGTGTAAGTGCGAAAATGATCAATTTAAAAAGGTTAAAAATTCATAACTAAATAATTAGCTCTTGCACCACATTCATCTTAGAAAATAAGTTAGTCAACAATATGTCCTTTAAGAAAGTTTTTAATAAAACTTGGTTCAGCTTACTATTCTCCTTAGTAAAATAGGCTTCCAAATATAGTGCACCAGAAAGTAGTGCTAAATGGATGAGCATATTTGAACAGTCACAGATCTTATTAAAACACACATGAAGGTGCAATAATTAAGGAAAAGTGGTATCTAAGCCCAAAGTTTGTTCACAAGCAATTGCAGGCAAATAGCATCATTAGTGTTGCAGATATAACCTTCTGAAATCTGAATTTCATCACAAAAATTAACTTGTTTGAAAATTGACAAAATAATGCATTTTAATAATATTATGGTTACAAAGAAATTAATAACTAAATAATGAGCTATTGCACCAAATTCATTTGAGAACATGAATTAGTCAACAATATGTCCTTTCAGAAAGTTTTGGTTGGAACTTGGTACAGGTTGTTATTCTCCTTGATAATAGCCTTCCAAACATGGTGTACCAAGGTGTCGCCAAATGAATGAGCATATTTGAACAGTGACAGTTCACAGGGAAACAGTCCTATACCAGCAAAAATCAAGAGGCTGTTGTATCTGGGCCCAGATATTGCACACACAAAATTTCAGGCCGACAGCTATATTGGTCCTGAAGATAATAGCCTTCTAAAATCTCAATTCCATTTGATATTACAAAAACGAGCGTTTTGAGAAGGTTACTAAAAAATTCATAACTAAATAATGAGCTCTTGCACCACATTCATCTTAATGCATCTGTTAGTGAACAATATTTTCTTCCAGACAGTTTTGGTTTGAAATTTTTTCAGATTGTCAGACATTTGCAAATGGGCGCTGAAGTTGCTGAACTTTAGGTTTTTCCCAGACTTTGTACTGCTATATTCTAAATACGAAATACCTAACATGCTTGATTTTTTACCAGACTGTTAAAACTCAATGACAGCTAGCTCTTCAGCAAAAATCAACCTCCTCTCTTTAATACTTTCCTAGCTAAAGCCTTTCAAACATGGTGACCCAGAACATTTTGCTAAATGAAAGAGCATGTTTGAGCAGTCACAGTTCCCAGGAATAGAGTCCTATACCAACAATAATCAAAGAAATGGAAGTATCTGGGCCCAAATATTTCACAAAAAAAATTTCAGGCCAATAGCATTATTAATTTTGAAGATATAGCTTTCTGAAATCTCAATTCCATTTGATGTCATAAAAACGAGGGCGAAAATTGACAAAACATTACCCTCGTTTTTATTTTGTGTAGCAAAAACTATAGGAGATAGAGACTTGAAATTTTGCACACAGCCTACTAACTATATTGCCTTGTTTTGAGAATTTTTTCAGAAAAATCTGAGGGGGTCAGGTGGGAAAATTTTCAGAAATTTGATGAAACGGCGCGGTTTGACCCAACTCCCAAACTCCCATAGGCCTAATATAACACGATCCCACTACAGTCTGATTCATCTACTACGTGAAAAGGCTATGAATGGTAGGGGGGCCACTGTATATTTATGTGATGTCACAGCCTCGCACAAGTTATTCTATGATTACGTCACAAATGAAAATGTTCAGACTTACGAAATTGTCATCTAAAATGCATCTGACATCGCCGAAAATTGGCAAAAACATTGCCAAAACATCGTGAAAATATAGGAAGTTACAAACAGCCAAAGGTCAAAAGGGATCCGAGGTCAAAAGGGATCTGAGGTCAAAAGGTTATCCGAGGTCGAGCCTTACCTTGGATGACTTTTTGACCTCAGATGTAGGGTTGGGACGATATTGGTATTTTGATATCACAATATCGATTGTAAGTGATATCGCGGTAACACGATATATCGATCTAAGGGTGAATCAGCTGTTATCTGCTTTAAGTCGTCCGAAATAGGCGAAAAATCTGAAAATCTTAATTTCGCACTACCCTCGGACGCCATTTTGTAAGCAGATGCTCTGGACGAGAAACTCGTCCAGCCCGAGAGCTAAGTGTCCCGTCGGACCAAAACAATGTGGATTTGAGTGGATTTGTTGCAATTTCTTCTTATTTGTGCTGGTTAATGACGGTATGAAGAAACACCGGTAATACCGCGAGTACTGTGGCCCTTGACAGTACGATATTTCGCCCGAAAAATATCGCGGTACGGTATGAATACCGGTTATCGTCCGAACCCTACTCAGATGAGATGACCTTTTGACCTTCTATGCCAAAGATCCGCAATAATTGATACCCCCCCTTGAGATTCATGCGGATTTTTAGTACCCCACACCTAGGTTTCATGCGTATTTTTATTACCCCCCCCCCTCGACACATGAACGAATACACACATATTTAGTGTTATGCATGGTCACACGGTACAGATTCGCGGACTTTTGCGTGTAAAAATGCGCGGATAAAGTTAGTTTATGCAGGTTTTATAAAAAAATTTCTTTGTTAAAATTTATTACCCCCCCACCCCTTGGAAGTGTTGTCAAAAATTAATACCCCCCCTTTGAAACACTTGTGAAAAGTTAGTACCCCCTCGGGCAAAACTCCCACCCCCCCCCCCCCAGTCATAAATTCTGAACGGTCCCTAACTACTCCTGGTTTGTTGCAACAGTGTTTGTTCTAGAGTCTGTTTGGGTACGACTTTCCATGTCTATGGGTGAACCTGTATTCCTACACATATATGTGATTGCATATCACGATGTGCATCGGAATAGCTACCAATATTGAATACTGGGTACAACAATGTACAAGTACGTTAACTTTATTGGGTATGAACTGCAAATTGCACTTATAGCAAAAATCGTGATTTTTTTAAGGTTTTGCAATAAAGGCATTGAAGGCCATGAAATCTCCTTATCAATAGAAGATTCCCTAAATTGAGTGAGTAATTTACAACAAGGCACACAATACATCAATCCTATTGGAAAATTAGTTTCAGCTCTGTTATCTTTTTTGTATATTTTACAATGTATTTGTGTGTCCAGCTGAATGCTGCACATCATTTCATTTTTGCTTGTCCAGTTAAATTCTGAACATTTCTCTTTTTCAGAAGATTATGAACAGGAAGAGGAGGATACTTGTTACCTTGACCAAAAAGCCAGGTCAAGCAGAGTTGAAGAAACCCTTAATCAGAAATATAACCGCGTTACAAGCATCTGTCTGAACAGAGAAAACTGGCCTGTTCGGTGAGTAACCCTACAAGTCTTTAAGATATGTATATTATACAAGTAGTGGATTGAGGGGTCCAATATGGAAAATATTAGCGAAAGAAACAGTTAAAGGCTCATTGAGTCTAGTTTTCAAACGACCCTATTTCAGTGGTGGCGACCATAAACCTTTTGTATGCCCCTACACCTTTCATCTATCTATTCAAACCATGTTTTCAAGTTAATTTTTGCCCGAAAACTTTTGTTTTTGGCCCGATTTTTGGCGAGACAAATTGTTTCACTTAGACTTGATTTCAGTCCGATTTAAAAAGAAACATCTTTCAACAAATTACCTTCTTTGTTAGTGGCATTTATGCTGAGTCTGCTCTTGAATTTGTGAATTCTTGTTGCATGTTGTGGTTTGTCAGGATTCCCAGTTACAGTATGGTCAAATTTTCAAAATCCGAGTTTGGTACCTCACCTTTGACCACCTCTGTTTGGCAACCCTTGGGTTCTTTCTAAACGTACATAATTTAGTAAACCTTGATAGGATTTATATACGCTGTTGAAATTGAGAAATTTGACTCAAATGTGACCTGACATAGGATTTAACTCTAGAAAATAGTTTATTAACTTTCGTTGCCTTTCAAACAGTGTTTTGGCTTCGCTCCAGAAACTTTACTCTCTGAAAACTAGGTCTACATCAATGCATACTGTACAATACTTTTTGAGATTGACTTCCAAAATCACTGACTGTGCCAAACCAGAAATATGTCACAAAGAGTAAGGCCACACATAAGTGATCTTTAGCCCTACTTCTCGGATCCTCTCAAGGCACTTTTTCTAGGGTCGGTCGGTAGGACAAAAAAAAAGAGGTGAAAAAAAATTTTTTTATGATGTCAAAAAATTATTTTTTTTCGTCGACTGGAAATCTATTGTATCGGCAGGTCCGCGAAGCTAAGAATCAATTATGTGTGGCCTAACTGCATTTGGCTTTGATGACCTGCAGTTTGTTAACCAACTAATCTACTGGCAAATTATCCAGATAATATATAAACATTTTATAGTCCTAAATGAATATTAGATTAACACATAAAATTCTACTTAGTGTATTTTGCTGTCTTCTTTTATTCTAGGGAGAGCTATGCTTAATTAATGTCATTTTATGCTTTTCAGTTACGCCTATTATACAGAGGATGGACCTTATCCAACGGTCGAGGAGCATTTTAACATCAGTTATATCAATAGCCCCACTTTTGGAGGCATGTTAGATATTGATAAACGTGTCACATCAGAATGGCTGAAGCTCAATCAAGAAACTCAAGACACATTGTACATGATCTTGTCTTCTGGCATTGCCATATGGAACATGGTTTGCTTCAACTTTCGCAATAAAGAAGACTCTGCTGATGATCGAGATACTGGAACGTGGTTTAGAAGGGCCAGGCCCTGTGGCAAAAATGACTTTCATTCTGAACTCAAAGAATATGGTAAGATACAATCTTTTGTGTCGGATATGATTATTGTCTTGCATGGAAATATCTCTTCATGTTCCATTTATGACACACTTCTGTTATTAATGAACGTGAGAACCCCAGATGTCCAAAGAGCTGGCATTTCAAAGGGTTCCCACAGTCTTGAGCAGGGTTGGGTCCAATTACATTCCTCAATTAAAATTACAATTACCAATTACGTTGTGTCAGGTCCATGAAATACAAAATTGACCAATTTGATAAGGCAACAACCTGAGGGTTTCGTTCTCTCTCATCTACATCTACAAACCTCATTAAAAGGTCGGAAAAGTTGTTGCTGTTTTATTAGAAATAAAATGAGGTTGATACAGTGCCTTTTTAAGGGCATTTTTCTTGTTCCTTTTCAACGCTCTTTCATTGAGGAATATGGTACATTGAATGTTGGTGGCAAGTATGCTGAACCTGGTCTTGAATTTGTGAATTCTTGTTTGGGTTAACAATTAACATATCCAATCCATCGTGTTACAAAACATGCAAAGGGACAAAACTGGATGCCTTGGGCTCACTGCCGTAAAGCCTATGTTTCGTAAATTCTCCCATTAACTAATGTGTATATATATTTATTTGATTTACAGGAGTGGAATGTCGCCAGTTAAATAAAAGTGAGTATTCTATTCTACAAATTAGTTTTTACGATAGGGATGCTCCAATTCCAGTTTTTCATTTTCAATACTGATGCTGATACTGCATATTCAGTATCGGCCCACACCGAGTACTGATCCAATGCGGCTGATACCAATTTCTGATCCCATATTCAAAGATATTTCCCTAAAATTTGAGAAAGCATGCATTATATTTTAAGTTTTTTTGTGAAAATATTGGCTTTTTTGCACTTTTAGGATTGGCCAATTGAGCGCCGCAGGCACCCTGGCCAGGCGCTCTACAGCAGACCCATATTGACAGATCCACCCACTATAGGAGATTTTCAGTGTATTCCTGCGAAAACATGACTTTGTCCGATGATCTCTTGTGAACGGGATTTTATGTTGTGTACAAAATCATATATTAATACAGTCCCTCTTTACAATCTGGTGAAATCCCTTCATAAACAATGATATAACTTATTTTCGTAGACTGTTTTGCACTCTGAATGATTATCCTTTATGTTGTTAATGTTTTACAAGCAGCTTGATTTGAACTGAAAGAAACCGTTGTTTTACAAGTGATATCATCATCACTATGACACAATCACATTGCGTTTGTATTAAATACACAGACAGCCTCTTAGTCTTATTTTTCCCATGCGAATTTTTTCCATGTCTAAATAAACTTGTAAGTCTTTGTCATGCATTGTTTTCTCATGATACGACTCATGAACATTTAGGTAGTTTAGTTTGTTTTTAAAAATTGAATTTTTCTAAAGTCACTTTTTTGTCTTCAATAGCAAATAACTTTGTATTCTAGGTGTGATGGAGATTCTTTGTCGCGGACGCTCAAAAGCAGAAATGAAAGAGAGAGTTCGAATCATCAACGAACGGTCGCTGCTGAGCCAGACTCTTGAAGATGCCTGGGAAAGGGCATTGCTCTCTGGCGGGAACTACGGCTCTACCAGGCAGGCAGTGAGAATTCTTTTGGATGGGATAGTGAAGCTACTTAATGGGCTTTCACATTTGGATGATTGGCCTAACCCGTATGTTGCGGTGTTGCATGTGACGTCTGCAGCTACTCATGATGCTTTTTCAATTTCGAGTCGCTCGGAATCTCTGCCATCTGTGTCAGAAACAAGGTCAGCTTCTCCGTCTCCCCCACCAAGAAAACGTCAGAGAAGCAAAGAAACTGCTGGCGCCAGTGGCGGTGATGCGGCAAAACTTGAAAAGAAAAGTGAGCCGAAGATTGAGAAATTCCCCGGGAAAAATCAGAAATTTGTTGACATGAAAGTCATCAGTTCTGTTGAAGGTACAGGCGTGGCAAAATACTTGCTGATTGTAGAGGTTCATCCAAAGGGAATGACAAGGTCCCAAGCACAACAAAAATTCATTAAGGAGCTTGTCCATGTCTTACAACTTCAAAGTCAAGTGTTCGGGCTATTCATTAGCACCAAAGACATGACCCTTTACAAATGCAAACGGGCCATTGACTCAGAAGTTGTAGTTACTGAGACTGAATATAACATGACGGAGCGTACATTTGAAACATGTCAGTTCAACGTTGTTCAATTTCAAAAACTCGTCATGGATCTCTTGGCTTGCTTCATTTTTGGCATACGGTTTATAGATGAACATGATGAATAGATTGCGATTCATACAAATACAGCTCTTTTAAACCAAGCTGGCACACTTTTACAATTTCAACAAAAATCTCAGATGTTCCAAAGTGAAAGTTATAAAAAAAATTTAAATGGAGTAAATTGATTCCTGAAACTATTGAGTCATTGACCAAGTTGTTTCCTACATTAACCCGTAACCCTTTTCACACATTGTTGATAAATTTTCCAATCTAAAAAGTAAAATAAACAAGAAACACATTAGGGGTCAAGAGTAAAAGGTTATTTGGTCAATAGTTTTAGGGGCTCTTTACCCTCTTTAAATTGTTTCATACCTTCCTTTATGACACTTCCAAGATTTTTTTGAAATTATAAAAGTGCGCTTCATCTAAAAGAGCTGTAGTGGATGGTGAGGAGTGTACTGAAATAGTATCCTTGTTTACGTATTACGTTCCAAAAAACTTAAAAAAACTTTGACTGCATTTTTTACAAATTGAACATGTAGGGCAATGTTGGAACCGGATCCCTGACGACTCATATGGACGCGCTTGCTAGGAGTGTAAAATAATTAATTATGATTTGTGGGTACCCTCCAGTAGCAGCACATAGTGCTTTGGGAAGGTCTCCTCTGTCTTTATACATACATTTTTTTGTGAATTTGTTTATATTGTTGAAATAAATTATGTCTGAGTCTGAGTCCAATTTAGAGAAGATTGGATGAAGAAGTGTCTCTTCTGACGCCAATATTCTCTATATTGCACGACTAACCATCCACTAATTGTTATATTCTCCAGAGTAATCTCTGCAATTTTCGACCATTGGCCATTAAGATTATTGAGCTCAGCCTTGTTTGCTATAAGGATATCTTAATATGCCTACGTAATCGTTGTAAACAACAACTGTCAGATTTTTTGAGGCATCATTATCCTGCCACCCATAGTAATGGGATTAATTTAATAAACATGTCAATTTGTGCAATTTAAAAGACAATAGTCAGTCATCATGCTACTATTCCGACTTGTAGTTTTTCTGTGACGTACTCATAGTTGCTTTACAGATGACGTCATATCCGTGGAAACCTACAATTAGTGATTAGGCTGAAAAGAAATCGTGCAGAATTTCAATCAACTTTAGGTCCTTAACCTGGATGTGGTGGGGAACAATTCCCAGTGCTTTTAAATTGTGCAGATCAATTTCTTCAATGTGGGTATTTCATACTTCATACTACTCCAGGGACATACGTGTCAATGAACTCGAAAATTCAAAGAAAATTCGAATTGACAATTTTTTTCAGAACAATGCTTCTTTTGGCTCTTAACAGGGTACAAAGAGTTAAAGTCAACACCATGAAAAAAAAAAATTGGGGTTTGAGTACTGCCGCTGGTTGTTTTTGAACCTGCACAATGCAAATTAACTGCTATGAAACTGGACTGATGGAGAATATTTGTCTTAAGAATGTTCTCCATGGCGTTGGTGGTGTAACGGTTAGCATGGTTGCCTTCCAAGCAGTCGACCCTGGTTCGACTCCCGGCCGACGCAGGGTTTTCAAGAAAGTCTGCAAGGGAACTTGTACTATGAAGATGTTTGTGGACAGGGTTTTCTAGGTCTCGGCAATCTGCCATTCAAGTGGCTGGCATTATTTCCTCCTATGGAAAGTGACACTTTGAAAAGAAGCAAAGTCTCGTTTGTGGAGGTTTTTCCATCACTTGATCGAGTAACATAGCAAGAGACAAACTTTTTGAAGAGATACTGTCAGACAGAAAGTCTGCAAGGGAACTTATACTATGAAGACGTTTGTGAACAGAGCTTTCTGCAAATGATTCATGCAGCGGTGGCATGTTTGAAAATCACATGGGACAAATCTTGACCGAATGGCGAACCAAACGGAGAAAACATCAAGTTGACATTCTGCTGGTGCTCAGCAGATGTTAAGATGATCTGTGCTGCCTGATAGCAAACAGTGTGGAGATATATACATCATTCCATACCAGTTGGACTCTTTATCTGAGAGGACTAACTTTGTAGTCTTGGGTTCAATCCTAGGTCTCGGCAATCTGCCATTCAAGTGGCTGGCATTATTTCCTCCTATGGAAAGTGAGACTTTGAAAAGAAGCAAAGTCTTGTTTGTGGAGGTTTTTCCATCACTTGATCGAGTAACATAGCAAGAGACAAACTTTTTGAAAAGATGCTGTCAGACAGAAAGACTGAATTGAGAGATTGTAGCCTATACCTGCATGTAGCCACCGTGGCCCAATGGATAAGGCATCGGCCTCCTATGTTGTAGGGTAGGGACACCAGATGGGTGTAGCTTTAGAGTCAGCCGGGGATTGCGGGTTCGAGTCCCGCCGGTGGTTGTTTTGGAACTTACACAATGCTAATTAACTTAAACTGCTATGAAACTGGACTGATGGAGAATATTTGTCTTAAGAATGTTCTCCATGGCGTCGGTGGTGTAACGGTTAGCATGGTTGCCTTCCAAGCAGTCGACCCGGGTTCGACTCCCGGCCGACGCAAGGTTTTCAAGAAAGTCTGCAAGGGAACTTATACTATGAAGACGTTTGTGAACAGGGCTTTCTGCAAATGATTCCTGCAGCGGTGGCATGTTTGAAAATCACATGGGACAAATCTTGACCGAATGGCGAACCAAACGGAGAAAACATCAAGTTGACATTCTGCTGGTGCTCAGCAGATGTTAAGATGATCTGTGCTGCCTGATAGCAAACAGTGTGGAGATATATACATCATTCCATACCAGTTGAACTCTTTATCTGAGAGGACTAACTTTGTAGTCTTGGGTTCAATCCTAGGTCTCGGCAATCTGCCATTCAAGTGGCTGGCATTATTTCCTCCTATGGAAAGTGAGACTTTGAAAAGAAGCAAAGTCTTGTTTGTGGAGGTTTTTCCATCACTTGATCGAGTAACATAGCAAGAGACAAACTTTTTGAAAAGATGCTGTCAGACAGAAAGACTGAATTGAGAGATTGTAGCCTATACCTGCATGTAGCCACCGTGGCCCAATGGATAAGGCATCGGCCTCCTATGTTGTAGGGTAGGGACACCAGATGGGTGTAGCTATAGAGTCAGCCGGGGATTGCGGGTTCGAGTTCCGCCGGTGGTTGTTTTGGAACTTACACAATGCTAATTAACTTAAACTGCTATGAAACTGGACTGATGGAGAATATTTGTCTTAAGAATGTTCTCCATGGCGTCGGTGGTGTAACGGTTAGCATGGTTGCCTTCCAAGCAGTCGACCCGGGTTCGACTCCAGGCCGACGCAAGGTTTTCAAGAAAGTCTGCAAGGGAACTTATACTATGAAGACGTTTGTGAACAGGGCTTTCTGCAAATGATTCCTGCAGCGGTGGCATGTTTGAAAATCACATGGGACAAATCTTGACCGAATGGCGAACCAAACGGAGAAAACATCAAGTTGACATTCTGCTGGTGCTCAGCAGATGTTAAGATGATCTGTGCTGCCTGATAGCAAACAGTGTGGAGATATATACATCATTCCATACCAGTTGAACTCTTTATCTGAGAGGACTAACTTTGTAGTCTTGGGTTCAATCCTAGGTCTCGGCAATCTGCCATTCAAGTGGCTGGCATTATTTCCACCTATGGAAAGTGAGACTTTGAAAAGAAGCAAAGTCTTGTTTGTGGAGGTTTTTCCATCACTTGATCGAGTAACATAGCAAGAGACAAACTTTTTGAAAAGATGCTGTCAGACAGAAAGACTGAATTGAGAGATTGTAGCCTATACCTGCATGTAGCCACCGTGGCCCAATGGATAAGGCATCGGCCTCCTATGTTGTAGGGTAGGGACACCAGATGGGTGTAGCTATAGAGTCAGCCGGGGATTGCGGGTTCGAGTCCCGCCGGTGGTTGTTTTGGAACTTACACAATGCTAATTAACTTAAACTGCTATGAAACTGGACTGATGGAGAATATTTGTCTTAAGAATGTTCTCCATGGCGTCGGTGGTGTAACGGTTAGCATGGTTGCCTTCCAAGCAGTCGACCCGGGTTCGACTCCCGGCCGACGCAAGGTTTTCAAGAAAGTCTGCAAGGGAACTTA
Organism: Platynereis dumerilii; assembly: GCA_026936325.1. Taxonomy (NCBI): domain Eukaryota; kingdom Metazoa; phylum Annelida; class Polychaeta; order Phyllodocida; family Nereididae; genus Platynereis; species Platynereis dumerilii. The sequence continues at coordinate 97,991,945 of JAPTHN010000003.1, forward strand.
TACTATGAAGACGTTTGTGAACAGGGCTTTCTGCAAATGATTCCTGCAGCGGTGGCATGTTTGAAAATCACATGGGACAAATCTTGACCGAATGGCGAACCAAACGGAGAAAACATCAAGTTGACATTCTGCTGGTGCTCAGCAGATGTTAAGATGATCTGTGCTGCCTGATAGCAAACAGTGTGGAGATATATACATCATTCCATACCAGTTGAACTCTTTATCTGAGAGGACTAACTTTGTAGTCTTGGGTTCAATCCTAGGTCTCGGCAATCTGCCATTCAAGTGGCTGGCATTATTTCCTCCTATGGAAAGTGAGACTTTGAAAAGAAGCAAAGTCTTGTTTGTGGAGGTTTTTCCATCACTTGATCGAGTAACATAGCAAGAGACAAACTTTTTGAAAAGATGCTGTCAGACAGAAAGACTGAATTGAGAGATTGTAGCCTATACCTGCATGTAGCCACCGTGGCCCAATGGATAAGGCATCGGCCTCCTATGTTGTAGGGTAGGGACACCAGATGGGTGTAGCTATAGAGTCAGCCGGGGATTGCGGGTTCGAGTCCCGCCGGTGGTTGTTTTGGAACTTACACAATGCTAATTAACTTAAACTGCTATGAAACTGGACTGATGGAGAATATTTGTCTTAAGAATGTTCTCCACGGCGTCGGTGGTGTAACGGTTAGCATGGTTGCCTTCCAAGCAGTCGACCCGGGTTCGACTCCCGGCCGACGCAAGGTTTTCAAGAAAGTCTGCAAGGGAACTTATACTATGAAGACGTTTGTGAACAGGGCTTTCTGCAAATGATTCCTGCAGCGGTGGCATGTTTGAAAATCACATGGGACAAATCTTGACCGAATGGCAAACCAAACGGAGAAAACATCAAGTTGACATTCTGCTGGTGCTCAGCAGATGTTAAGATGATCAGTGCTGCCTGATAGCAAACAGTGTGGAGATATATACATCATTCCATACCAGTTGAACTCTTTATCTGAGAGGACTAACTTTGTAGTCTTGGGTTCAATCCTAGGTCTCGGCAATCTGCCATTCAAGTGGCTGGCATTATTTCCTCCTATGGAAAGTGAGACTTTGAAAAGAAGCAAAGTCTTGTTTGTGGAGGTTTTTCCATCACTTGATCGAGTAACATAGCAAGAGACAAACTTTTTGAAAAGATGCTGTCAGACAGAAAGGGTGAATTGAGAGATTGTAGCCTATACCTGCATGTAGCCACCGTGGCCCAATGGATAAGGCATCGGCCTCCTATGTTGTAGGGTAGGGACACCAGATGGGTGTAGCTATAGAGTCAGCCGGGGATTGCGGGTTCGAGTCCCGCCGGTGGTTGTTTTGGAACTTACACAATGCTAATTAACTTAAACTGCTATGAAACTGGACTGATGGAGAATATTTGTCTTAAGAATGTTCTCCATGGCGTCGGTGGTGTAACGGTTAGCATGGTTGCCTTCCAAGCAGTCGACCCGGGTTCGACTCCCGGCCGACGCAAGGTTTTCAAGAAAGTCTGCAAGGGAACTTATACTATGAAGACGTTTGTGAACAGGGCTTTCTGCAAATGATTCCTGCAGCGGTGGCATGTTTGAAAATCACATGGGACAAATCTTGACCAAATGGCGAACCAAACGGAGAAAACATCAAGTTGACATTCTGCTGGTGCTCAGCAGATGTTAAGATGATCTGTGCTGCCTGATAGCAAACAGTGTGGAGATATATACATCATTCCATACCAGTTGAACTCTTTATCTGAGAGGACTAACTTTGTAGTCTTGGGTTCAATCCTAGGTCTCGGCAATCTGCCATTCAAGTGGCTGGCATTATTTCCTCCTATGGAAAGTGAGAGTTTGAAAAGAAGCAAAGTCTTGTTTGTGGAGGTTTTTCCATCACTTGATCGAGTAACATAGCAAGAGACAAACTTTTTGAAAAGATGCTGTCAGACAGAAAGACTGAATTGAGAGATTGTAGCCTATACCTGCATGTAGCCACCGTGGCCCAATGGATAAGGCATCGGCCTCCTATGTTGTAGGGTAGGGACACCAGATGGGTGTAGCTATAGAGTCAGCCGGGGATTGCGGGTTCGAGTCCCGCCGGTGGTTGTTTTGGAACTTACACAATGCTAATTAACTTAAACTGCTATGAAACTGGACTGATGGAGAATATTTGTCTTAAGAATGTTCTCCATGGCGTCGGTGGTGTAACGGTTAGCATGGTTGCCTTCCAAGCAGTCGACCCGGGTTCGACTCCCGGCCGACGCAAGGTTTTCAAGAAAGTCTGCAAGGGAACTTATACTATGAAGACGTTTGTGAACAGGGCTTTCTGCAAATGATTCCTGCAGCGGTGGCATGTTTGAAAATCACATGGGACAAATCTTGACCGAATGGCGAACCAAACGGAGAAAACATCAAGTTGACATTCTGCTGGTGCTCAGCAGATGTTAAGATGATCTGTGCTGCCTGATAGCAAACAGTGTGGAGATATATACATCATTCCATACCAGTTGAACTCTTTATCTGAGAGGACTAACTTTGTAGTCTTGGGTTCAATCCTAGGTCTCGGCAATCTGCCATTCAAGTGGCTGGCATTATTTCCTCCTATGGAAAGTGAGACTTTGAAAAGAAGCAAAGTCTTGTTTGTGGAGGTTTTTCCATCACTTGATCGAGTAACATAGCAAGAGACAAACTTTTTGAAAAGATGCTGTCAGACAGAAAGACTGAATTGAGAGATTGTAGCCTATACCTGCATGTAGCCACCGTGGCCCAATGGATAAGGCATCGGCCTCCTATGTTGTAGGGTAGGGACACCAGATGGGTGTAGCTATAGAGTCAGCCGGGGATTGCGGGTTCGAGTCCCGCCGGTGGTTGTTTTGGAACTTACACAATGCTAATTAACTTAAACTGCTATGAAACTGGACTGATGGAGAATATTTGTCTTAAGAATGTTCTCCATGGCGTCGGTGGTGTAACGGTTAGCATGGTTGCCTTCCAAGCAGTCGACCCGGGTTCGACTCCCGGCCGACGCAAGGTTTTCAAGAAAGTCTGCAAGGGAACTTATACTATGAAGACGTTTGTGAACAGGGCTTTCTGCAAATGATTCCTGCAGCGGTGGCATGTTTGAAAATCACATGGGACAAATCTTGACCGAATGGCGAACCAAACGGAGAAAACATCAAGTTGACATTCTGCTGGTGCTCAGCAGATGTTAAGATGATCTGTGCTGCCTGATAGCAAACAGTGTGGAGATATATACATCATTCCATACCAGTTGAACTCTTTATCTGAGAGGACTAACTTTGTAGTCTTGGGTTCAATCCTAGGTCTCGGCAATCTGCCATTCAAGTGGCTGGCATTATTTCCTCCTATGGAAAGTGAGACTTTGAAAAGAAGCAAAGTCTTGTTTGTGGAGGTTTTTCCATCACTTGATCGAGTAACATAGCAAGAGACAAACTTTTTGAAAAGATGCTGTCAGACAGAAAGACTGAATTGAGAGATTGTAGCCTATACCTGCATGTAGCCACCGTGGCCCAATGGATAAGGCATCGGCCTCCTATGTTGTAGGGTAGGGACACCAGATGGGTGTAGCTATAGAGTCAGCCGGGGATTGCGGGTTCGAGTCCCGCCGGTGGTTGTTTTGGAACTTACACAATGCTAATTAACTTAAACTGCTATGAAACTGGACTGATGGAGAATATTTGTCTTAAGAATGTTCTCCATGGCGTCGGTGGTGTAACGGTTAGCATGGTTGCCTTCCAAGCAGTCGACCCGGGTTCGACTCCCGGCCGACGCAAGGTTTTCAAGAAAGTCTGCAAGGGAACTTATACTATGAAGACGTTTGTGAACAGGGCTTTCTGCAAATGATTCCTGCAGCGGTGGCATGTTTGAAAATCACATGGGACAAATCTTGACCGAATGGCAAACCAAACGGAGAAAACATCAAGTTGACATTCTGCTGGTGCTCAGCAGATGTTAAGATGATCTGTGCTGCCTGATAGCAAACAGTGTGGAGATATATACATCATTCCATACCAGTTGAACTCTTTATCTGAGAGGACTAACTTTGTAGTCTTGGGTTCAATCCTAGGTCTCGGCAATCTGCCATTCAAGTGGCTGGCATTATTTCCTCCTATGGAAAGTGAGACTTTGAAAAGAAGCAAAGTCTTGTTTGTGGAGGTTTTTCCATCACTTGATCGAGTAACATAGCAAGAGACAAACTTTTTGAAAAGATGCTGTCAGACAGAAAGACTGAATTGAGAGATTGTAGCCTATACCTGCATGTAGCCACCGTGGCCCAATGGATAAGGCATCGGCCTCCTATGTTGTAGGGTAGGGACACCAGATGGGTGTAGCTATAGAGTCAGCCGGGGATTGCGGGTTCGAGTCCCGCCGGTGGTTGTTTTGGAACTTACACAATGCTAATTAACTTAAACTGCTATGAAACTGGACTGATGGAGAATATTTGTCTTAAGAATGTTCTCCATGGCGTCGGTGGTGTAACGGTTAGCATGGTTGCCTTCCAAGCAGTCGACCCGGGTTCGACTCCCGGCCGACGCAAGGTTTTCAAGAAAGTCTGCAAGGGAACTTATACTATGAAGACGTTTGTGAACAGGGCTTTCTGCAAATGATTCCTGCAGCGGTGGCATGTTTGAAAATCACATGGGACAAATCTTGACCGAATGGCGAACCAAACGGAGAAAACATCAAGTTGACATTCTGCTGGTGCTCAGCAGATGTTAAGATGATCTGTGCTGCCTGATAGCAAACAGTGTGGAGATATATACATCATTCCATACCAGTTGAACTCTTTATCTGAGAGGACTAACTTTGTAGTCTTGGGTTCAATCCTAGGTCTCGGCAATCTGCCATTCAAGTGGCTGGCATTATTTCCTCCTATGGAAAGTGAGACTTTGAAAAGAAGCAAAGTCTTGTTTGTGGAGGTTTTTCCATCACTTGATCGAGTAACATAGCAAGAGACAAACTTTTTGAAAAGATGCTGTCAGACAGAAAGACTGAATTGAGAGATTGTAGCCTATACCTGCATGTAGCCACCGTGGCCCAATGGATAAGGCATCGGCCTCCTATGTTGTAGGGTAGGGACACCAGATGGGTGTAGCTATAGAGTCAGCCGGGGATTGCGGGTTCGAGTCCCGCCGGTGGTTGTTTTGGAACTTACACAATGCTAATTAACTTAAACTGCTATGAAACTGGACTGATGGAGAATATTTGTCTTAAGAATGTTCTCCATGGCGTCGGTGGTGTAACGGTTAGCATGGTTGCCTTCCAAGCAGTCGACCCGGGTTCGACTCCCGGCCGACGCAAGGTTTTCAAGAAAGTCTGCAAGGGAACTTATACTATGAAGACGTTTGTGAACAGGGCTTTCTGCAAATGATTCCTGCAGCGGTGGCATGTTTGAAAATCACATGGGACAAATCTTGACCGAATGGCGAAACAAACGGAGAAAACATCAAGTTGACATTCTGCTGGTGCTCAGCAGATGTTAAGATGATCTGTGCTGCCTGATAGCAAACAGTGTGGAGATATATACATCATTCCATACCAGTTGAACTCTTTATCTGAGAGGACTAACTTTGTAGTCTTGGGTTCAATCCTAGGTCTCGGCAATCTGCCATTCAAGTGGCTGGCATTATTTCCTCCTATGGAAAGTGAGACTTTGAAAAGAAGCAAAGTCTTGTTTGTGGAGGTTTTTCCATCACTTGATCGAGTAACATAGCAAGAGACAAACTTTTTGAAAAGATGCTGTCAGACAGAAAGACTGAATTGAGAGATTGTAGCCTATACCTGCATGTAGCCACCGTGGCCCAATGGATAAGGCATCGGCCTCCTATGTTGTAGGGTAGGGACACCAGATGGGTGTAGCTATAGAGTCAGCCGGGGATTGCGGGTTCGAGTCCCGCCGGTGGTTGTTTTGGAACTTACACAATGCTAATTAACTTAAACTGCTATGAAACTGGACTGATGGAGAATATTTGTCTTAAGAATGTTCTCCATGGCGTCGGTGGTGTAACGGTTAGCATGGTTGCCTTCCAAGCAGTCGACCCGGGTTCGACTCCCGGCCGACGCAAGGTTTTCAAGAAAGTCTGCAAGGGAACTTATACTATGAAGACGTTTGTGAACAGGGCTTTCTGCAAATGATTCCTGCAGCGGTGGCATGTTTGAAAATCACATGGGACAAATCTTGACCGAATGGCGAACCAAACGGAGAAAACATCAAGTTGACATTCTGCTGGTGCTCAGCAGATGTTAAGATGATCTGTGCTGCCTGATAGCAAACAGTGTGGAGATATATACATCATTCCATACCAGTTGAACTCTTTATCTGAGAGGACTAACTTTGTAGTCTTGGGTTCAATCCTAGGTCTCGGCAATCTGCCATTCAAGTGGCTGGCATTATTTCCTCCTATGGAAAGTGAGACTTTGAAAAGAAGCAAAGTCTTGTTTGTGGAGGTTTTTCCATCACTTGATCGAGTAACATAGCAAGAGACAAACTTTTTGAAAAGATGCTGTCAGACAGAAAGACTGAATTGAGAGATTGTAGCCTATACCTGCATGTAGCCACCGTGGCCCAATGGATAAGGCATCGGCCTCCTATGTTGTAGGGTAGGGACACCAGATGGGTGTAGCTATAGAGTCAGCCGGGGATTGCGGGTTCGAGTCCCGCCGGTGGTTGTTTTGGAACTTACACAATGCTAATTAACTTAAACTGCTATGAAACTGGACTGATGGAGAATATTTGTCTTAAGAATGTTCTCCATGGCGTCGGTGGTGTAACGGTTAGCATGGTTGCCTTCCAAGCAGTCGACCCGGGTTCGACTCCCGGCCGACGCAAGGTTTTCAAGAAAGTCTGCAAGGGAACTTATACTATGAAGACGTTTGTGAACAGGGCTTTCTGCAAATGATTCCTGCAGCGGTGGCATGTTTGAAAATCACATGGGACAAATCTTGACCGAATGGCGAACCAAACGGAGAAAACATCAAGTTGACATTCTGCTGGTGCTCAGCAGATGTTAAGATGATCTGTGCTGCCTGATAGCAAACAGTGTGGAGATATATACATCATTCCATACCAGTTGAACTCTTTATCTGAGAGGACTAACTTTGTAGTCTTGGGTTCAATCCTAGGTCTCGGCAATCTGCCATTCAAGTGGCTGGCATTATTTCCTCCTATGGAAAGTGAGACTTTGAAAAGAAGCAAAGTCTTGTTTGTGGAGGTTTTTCCATCACTTGATCGAGTAACATAGCAAGAGACAAACTTTTTGAAAAGATGCTGTCAGACAGAAAGACTGAATTGAGAGATTGTAGCCTATACCTGCATGTAGCCACCGTGGCCCAATGGATAAGGCATCGGCCTCCTATGTTGTAGGGTAGGGACACCAGATGGGTGTAGCTATAGAGTCAGCCGGGGATTGCGGGTTCGAGTCCCGCCGGTGGTTGTTTTGGAACTTACACAATGCTAATTAACTTAAACTGCTATGAAACTGGACTGATGGAGAATATTTGTCTTAAGAATGTTCTCCATGGCGTCGGTGGTGTAACGGTTAGCATGGTTGCCTTCCAAGCAGTCGACCCGGGTTCGACTCCCGGCCGACGCAAGGTTTTCAAGAAAGTCTGCAAGGGAACTTATACTATGAAGACGTTTGTGAACAGGGCTTTCTGCAAATGATTCCTGCAGCGGTGGCATGTTTGAAAATCACATGGGACAAATCTTGACCGAATGGCGAACCAAACGGAGAAAACATCAAGTTGACATTCTGCTGGTGCTCAGCAGATGTTAAGATGATCTGTGCTGCCTGATAGCAAACAGTGTGGAGATATATACATCATTCCATACCAGTTGAACTCTTTATCTGAGAGGACTAACTTTGTAGTCTTGGGTTCAATCCTAGGTCTCGGCAATCTGCCATTCAAGTGGCTGGCATTATTTCCTCCTATGGAAAGTGAGACTTTGAAAAGAAGCAAAGTCTTGTTTGTGGAGGTTTTTCCATCACTTGATCGAGTAACATAGCAAGAGACAAACTTTTTGAAAAGATGCTGTCAGACAGAAAGACTGAATTGAGAGATTGTAGCCTATACCTGCATGTAGCCACCGTGGCCCAATGGATAAGGCATCGGCCTCCTATGTTGTAGGGTAGGGACACCAGATGGGTGTAGCTATAGAGTCAGCCGGGGATTGCGGGTTCGAGTCCCGCCGGTGGTTGTTTTGGAACTTACACAATGCTAATTAACTTAAACTGCTATGAAACTGGACTGATGGAGAATATTTGTCTTAAGAATGTTCTCCATGGCGTCGGTGGTGTAACGGTTAGCATGGTTGCCTTCCAAGCAGTCGACCCGGGTTCGACTCCCGGCCGACGCAAGGTTTTCAAGAAAGTCTGCAAGGGAACTTATACTATGAAGACGTTTGTGAACAGGGCTTTCTGCAAATGATTCCTGCAGCGGTGGCATGTTTGAAAATCACATGGGACAAATCTTGACCGAATGGCGAACCAAACGGAGAAAACATCAAGTTGACATTCTGCTGGTGCTCAGCAGATGTTAAGATGATCTGTGCTGCCTGATAGCAAACAGTGTGGAGATATATACATCATTCCATACCAGTTGAACTCTTTATCTGAGAGGACTAACTTTGTAGTCTTGGGTTCAATCCTAGGTCTCGGCAATCTGCCATTCAAGTGGCTGGCATTATTTCCTCCTATGGAAAGTGAGACTTTGAAAAGAAGCAAAGTCTTGTTTGTGGAGGTTTTTCCATCACTTGATCGAGTAACATAGCAAGAGACAAACTTTTTGAAAAGATGCTGTCAGACAGAAAGACTGAATTGAGAGATTGTAGCCTATACCTGCATGTAGCCACCGTGGCCCAATGGATAAGGCATCGGCCTCCTATGTTGTAGGGTAGGGACACCAGATGGGTGTAGCTATAGAGTCAGCCGGGGATTGCGGGTTCGAGTCCCGCCGGTGGTTGTTTTGGAACTTACACAATGCTAATTAACTTAAACTGCTATGAAACTGGACTGATGGAGAATATTTGTCTTAAGAATGTTCTCCATGGCGTCGGTGGTGTAACGGTTAGCATGGTTGCCTTCCAAGCAGTCGACCCGGGTTCGACTCCCGGCCGACGCAAGGTTTTCAAGAAAGTCTGCAAGGGAACTTATACTATGAAGACGTTTGTGAACAGGGCTTTCTGCAAATGATTCCTGCAGCGGTGGCATGTTTGAAAATCACATGGGACAAATCTTGACCGAATGGCGAACCAAACGGAGAAAACATCAAGTTGACATTCTGCTGGTGCTCAGCAGATGTTAAGATGATCTGTGCTGCCTGATAGCAAACAGTGTGGAGATATATACATCATTCCATACCAGTTGAACTCTTTATCTGAGAGGACTAACTTTGTAGTCTTGGGTTCAATCCTAGGTCTCGGCAATCTGCCATTCAAGTGGCTGGCATTATTTCCTCCTATGGAAAGTGAGACTTTGAAAAGAAGCAAAGTCTTGTTTGTGGAGGTTTTTCCATCACTTGATCGAGTAACATAGCAAGAGACAAACTTTTTGAAAAGATGCTGTCAGACAGAAAGACTGAATTGAGAGATTGTAGCCTATACCTGCATGTAGCCACCGTGGCCCAATGGATAAGGCATCGGCCTCCTATGTTGTAGGGTAGGGACACCAGATGGGTGTAGCTATAGAGTCAGCCGGGGATTGCGGGTTCGAGTCCCGCCGGTGGTTGTTTTGGAACTTACACAATGCTAATTAACTTAAACTGCTATGAAACTGGACTGATGGAGAATATTTGTCTTAAGAATGTTCTCCATGGCGTCGGTGGTGTAACGGTTAGCATGGTTGCCTTCCAAGCAGTCGACCCGGGTTCGACTCCCGGCCGACGCAAGGTTTTCAAGAAAGTCTGCAAGGGAACTTATACTATGAAGACGTTTGTGAACAGGGCTTTCTGCAAATGATTCCTGCAGCGGTGGCATGTTTGAAAATCACATGGGACAAATCTTGACCGAATGGCGAACCAAACGGAGAAAACATCAAGTTGACATTCTGCTGGTGCTCAGCAGATGTTAAGATGATCTGTGCTGCCTGATAGCAAACAGTGTGGAGATATATACATCATTCCATACCAGTTGAACTCTTTATCTGAGAGGACTAACTTTGTAGTCTTGGGTTCAATCCTAGGTCTCGGCAATCTGCCATTCAAGTGGCTGGCATTATTTCCTCCTATGGAAAGTGAGACTTTGAAAAGAAGCAAAGTCTTGTTTGTGGAGGTTTTTCCATCACTTGATCGAGTAACATAGCAAGAGACAAACTTTTTGAAAAGATGCTGTCAGACAGAAAGACTGAATTGAGAGATTGTAGCCTATACCTGCATGTAGCCACCGTGGCCCAATGGATAAGGCATCGGCCTCCTATGTTGTAGGGTAGGGACACCAGATGGGTGTAGCTATAGAGTCAGCCGGGGATTGCGGGTTCGAGTCCCGCCGGTGGTTGTTTTGGAACTTACACAATGCTAATTAACTTAAACTGCTATGAAACTGGACTGATGGAGAATATTTGTCTTAAGAATGTTCTCCATGGCGTCGGTGGTGTAACGGTTAGCATGGTTGCCTTCCAAGCAGTCGACCCGGGTTCGACTCCCGGCCGACGCAAGGTTTTCAAGAAAGTCTGCAAGGGAACTTATACTATGAAGACGTTTGTGAACAGGGCTTTCTGCAAATGATTCCTGCAGCGGTGGCATGTTTGAAAATCACATGGGACAAATCTTGACCGAATGGCGAACCAAACGGAGAAAACATCAAGTTGACATTCTGCTGGTGCTCAGCAGATGTTAAGATGATCTGTGCTGCCTGATAGCAAACAGTGTGGAGATATATACATCATTCCATACCAGTTGAACTCTTTATCTGAGAGGACTAACTTTGTAGTCTTGGGTTCAATCCTAGGTCTCGGCAATCTGCCATTCAAGTGGCTGGCATTATTTCCTCCTATGGAAAGTGAGACTTTGAAAAGAAGCAAAGTCTTGTTTGTGGAGGTTTTTCCATCACTTGATCGAGTAACATAGCAAGAGACAAACTTTTTGAAAAGATGCTGTCAGACAGAAAGACTGAATTGAGAGATTGTAGCCTATACCTGCATGTAGCCACCGTGGCCCAATGGATAAGGCATCGGCCTCCTATGTTGTAGGGTAGGGACACCAGATGGGTGTAGCTATAGAGTCAGCCGGGGATTGCGGGTTCGAGTCCCGCCGGTGGTTGTTTTGGAACTTACACAATGCTAATTAACTTAAACTGCTATGAAACTGGACTGATGGAGAATATTTGTCTTAAGAATGTTCTCCATGGCGTCGGTGGTGTAACGGTTAGCATGGTTGCCTTCCAAGCAGTCGACCCGGGTTCGACTCCCGGCCGACGCAAGGTTTTCAAGAAAGTCTGCAAGGGAACTTATACTATGAAGACGTTTGTGAACAGGGCTTTCTGCAAATGATTCCTGCAGCGGTGGCATGTTTGAAAATCACATGGGACAAATCTTGACCGAATGGCGAACCAAACGGAGAAAACATCAAGTTGACATTCTGCTGGTGCTCAGCAGATGTTAAGATGATCTGTGCTGCCTGATAGCAAACAGTGTGGAGATATATACATCATTCCATACCAGTTGAACTCTTTATCTGAGAGGACTAACTTTGTAGTCTTGGGTTCAATCCTAGGTCTCGGCAATCTGCCATTCAAGTGGCTGGCATTATTTCCTCCTATGGAAAGTGAGACTTTGAAAAGAAGCAAAGTCTTGTTTGTGGAGGTTTTTCCATCACTTGATCGAGTAACATAGCAAGAGACAAACTTTTTGAAAAGATGCTGTCAGACAGAAAGACTGAATTGAGAGATTGTAGCCTATACCTGCATGTAGCCACCGTGGCCCAATGGATAAGGCATCGGCCTCCTATGTTGTAGGGTAGGGACACCAGATGGGTGTAGCTATAGAGTCAGCCGGGGATTGCGGGTTCGAGTCCCGCCGGTGGTTGTTTTGGAACTTACACAATGCTAATTAACTTAAACTGCTATGAAACTGGACTGATGGAGAATATTTGTCTTAAGAATGTTCTCCATGGCGTCGGTGGTGTAACGGTTAGCATGGTTGCCTTCCAAGCAGTCGACCCGGGTTCGACTCCCGGCCGACGCAAGGTTTTCAAGAAAGTCTGCAAGGGAACTTATACTATGAAGACGTTTGTGAACAGGGCTTTCTGCAAATGATTCCTGCAGCGGTGGCATGTTTGAAAATCACATGGGACAAATCTTGACCGAATGGCGAACCAAACGGAGAAAACATCAAGTTGACATTCTGCTGGTGCTCAGCAGATGTTAAGATGATCTGTGCTGCCTGATAGCAAACAGTGTGGAGATATATACATCATTCCATACCAGTTGAACTCTTTATCTGAGAGGACTAACTTTGTAGTCTTGGGTTCAATCCTAGGTCTCGGCAATCTGCCATTCAAGTGGCTGGCATTATTTCCTCCTATGGAAAGTGAGACTTTGAAAAGAAGCAAAGTCTTGTTTGTGGAGGTTTTTCCATCACTTGATCGAGTAACATAGCAAGAGACAAACTTTTTGAAAAGATGCTGTCAGACAGAAAGACTGAATTGAGAGATTGTAGCCTATACCTGCATGTAGCCACCGTGGCCCAATGGATAAGGCATCGGCCTCCTATGTTGTAGGGTAGGGACACCAGATGGGTGTAGCTATAGAGTCAGCCGGGGATTGCGGGTTCGAGTCCCGCCGGTGGTTGTTTTGGAACTTACACAATGCTAATTAACTTAAACTGCTATGAAACTGGACTGATGGAGAATATTTGTCTTAAGAATGTTCTCCATGGCGTCGGTGGTGTAACGGTTAGCATGGTTGCCTTCCAAGCAGTCGACCCGGGTTCGACTCCCGGCCGACGCAAGGTTTTCAAGAAAGTCTGCAAGGGAACTTATACTATGAAGACGTTTGTGAACAGGGCTTTCTGCAAATGATTCCTGCAGCGGTGGCATGTTTGAAAATCACATGGGACAAATCTTGACCGAATGGCGAACCAAACGGAGAAAACATCAAGTTGACATTCTGCTGGTGCTCAGCAGATGTTAAGATGATCTGTGCTGCCTGATAGCAAACAGTGTGGAGATATATACATCATTCCATACCAGTTGAACTCTTTATCTGAGAGGACTAACTTTGTAGTCTTGGGTTCAATCCTAGGTCTCGGCAATCTGCCATTCAAGTGGCTGGCATTATTTCCTCCTATGGAAAGTGAGACTTTGAAAAGAAGCAAAGTCTTGTTTGTGGAGGTTTTTCCATCACTTGATCGAGTAACATAGCAAGAGACAAACTTTTTGAAAAGATGCTGTCAGACAGAAAGACTGAATTGAGAGATTGTAGCCTATACCTGCATGTAGCCACCGTGGCCCAATGGATAAGGCATCGGCCTCCTATGTTGTAGGGTAGGGACACCAGATGGGTGTAGCTATAGAGTCAGCCGGGGATTGCGGGTTCGAGTCCCGCCGGTGGTTGTTTTGGAACTTACACAATGCTAATTAACTTAAACTGCTATGAAACTGGACTGATGGAGAATATTTGTCTTAAGAATGTTCTCCATGGCGTCGGTGGTGTAACGGTTAGCATGGTTGCCTTCCAAGCAGTCGACCCGGGTTCGACTCCCGGCCGACGCAAGGTTTTCAAGAAAGTCTGCAAGGGAACTTATACTATGAAGACGTTTGTGAACAGGGCTTTCTGCAAATGATTCCTGCAGCGGTGGCATGTTTGAAAATCACATGGGACAAATCTTGACCGAATGGCGAACCAAACGGAGAAAACATCAAGTTGACATTCTGCTGGTGCTCAGCAGATGTTAAGATGATCTGTGCTGCCTGATAGCAAACAGTGTGGAGATATATACATCATTCCATACCAGTTGAACTCTTTATCTGAGAGGACTAACTTTGTAGTCTTGGGTTCAATCCTAGGTCTCGGCAATCTGCCATTCAAGTGGCTGGCATTATTTCCTCCTATGGAAAGTGAGACTTTGAAAAGAAGCAAAGTCTTGTTTGTGGAGGTTTTTCCATCACTTGATCGAGTAACATAGCAAGAGACAAACTTTTTGAAAAGATGCTGTCAGACAGAAAGACTGAATTGAGAGATTGTAGCCTATACCTGCATGTAGCCACCGTGGCCCAATGGATAAGGCATCGGCCTCCTATGTTGTAGGGTAGGGACACCAGATGGGTGTAGCTATAGAGTCAGCCGGGGATTGCGGGTTCGAGTCCCGCCGGTGGTTGTTTTGGAACTTACACAATGCTAATTAACTTAAACTGCTATGAAACTGGACTGATGGAGAATATTTGTCTTAAGAATGTTCTCCATGGCGTCGGTGGTGTAACGGTTAGCATGGTTGCCTTCCAAGCAGTCGACCCGGGTTCGACTCCCGGCCGACGCAAGGTTTTCAAGAAAGTCTGCAAGGGAACTTATACTATGAAGACGTTTGTGAACAGGGCTTTCTGCAAATGATTCCTGCAGCGGTGGCATGTTTGAAAATCACATGGGACAAATCTTGACCGAATGGCGAACCAAACGGAGAAAACATCAAGTTGACATTCTGCTGGTGCTCAGCAGATGTTAAGATGATCTGTGCTGCCTGATAGCAAACAGTGTGGAGATATATACATCATTCCATACCAGTTGAACTCTTTATCTGAGAGGACTAACTTTGTAGTCTTGGGTTCAATCCTAGGTCTCGGCAATCTGCCATTCAAGTGGCTGGCATTATTTCCTCCTATGGAAAGTGAGACTTTGAAAAGAAGCAAAGTCTTGTTTGTGGAGGTTTTTCCATCACTTGATCGAGTAACATAGCAAGAGACAAACTTTTTGAAAAGATGCTGTCAGACAGAAAGACTGAATTGAGAGATTGTAGCCTATACCTGCATGTAGCCACCGTGGCCCAATGGATAAGGCATCGGCCTCCTATGTTGTAGGGTAGGGACACCAGATGGGTGTAGCTATAGAGTCAGCCGGGGATTGCGGGTTCGAGTCCCGCCGGTGGTTGTTTTGGAACTTACACAATGCTAATTAACTTAAACTGCTATGAAACTGGACTGATGGAGAATATTTGTCTTAAGAATGTTCTCCATGGCGTCGGTGGTGTAACGGTTAGCATGGTTGCCTTCCAAGCAGTCGACCCGGGTTCGACTCCCGGCCGACGCAAGGTTTTCAAGAAAGTCTGCAAGGGAACTTATACTATGAAGACGTTTGTGAACAGGGCTTTCTGCAAATGATTCCTGCAGCGGTGGCATGTTTGAAAATCACATGGGACAAATCTTGACCGAATGGCGAACCAAACGGAGAAAACATCAAGTTGACATTCTGCTGGTGCTCAGCAGATGTTAAGATGATCTGTGCTGCCTGATAGCAAACAGTGTGGAGATATATACATCATTCCATACCAGTTGAACTCTTTATCTGAGAGGACTAACTTTGTAGTCTTGGGTTCAATCCTAGGTCTCGGCAATCTGCCATTCAAGTGGCTGGCATTATTTCCTCCTATGGAAAGTGAGACTTTGAAAAGAAGCAAAGTCTTGTTTGTGGAGGTTTTTCCATCACTTGATCGAGTAACATAGCAAGAGACAAACTTTTTGAAAAGATGCTGTCAGACAGAAAGACTGAATTGAGAGATTGTAGCCTATACCTGCATGTAGCCACCGTGGCCCAATGGATAAGGCATCGGCCTCCTATGTTGTAGGGTAGGGACACCAGATGGGTGTAGCTATAGAGTCAGCCGGGGATTGCGGGTTCGAGTCCCGCCGGTGGTTGTTTTGGAACTTACACAATGCTAATTAACTTAAACTGCTATGAAACTGGACTGATGGAGAATATTTGTCTTAAGAATGTTCTCCATGGCGTCGGTGGTGTAACGGTTAGCATGGTTGCCTTCCAAGCAGTCGACCCGGGTTCGACTCCCGGCCGACGCAAGGTTTTCAAGAAAGTCTGCAAGGGAACTTATACTATGAAGACGTTTGTGAACAGGGCTTTCTGCAAATGATTCCTGCAGCGGTGGCATGTTTGAAAATCACATGGGACAAATCTTGACCGAATGGCGAACCAAACGGAGAAAACATCAAGTTGACATTCTGCTGGTGCTCAGCAGATGTTAAGATGATCTGTGCTGCCTGATAGCAAACAGTGTGGAGATATATACATCATTCCATACCAGTTGAACTCTTTATCTGAGAGGACTAACTTTGTAGTCTTGGGTTCAATCCTAGGTCTCGGCAATCTGCCATTCAAGTGGCTGGCATTATTTCCTCCTATGGAAAGTGAGACTTTGAAAAGAAGCAAAGTCTTGTTTGTGGAGGTTTTTCCATCACTTGATCGAGTAACATAGCAAGAGACAAACTTTTTGAAAAGATGCTGTCAGACAGAAAGACTGAATTGAGAGATTGTAGCCTATACCTGCATGTAGCCACCGTGGCCCAATGGATAAGGCATCGGCCTCCTATGTTGTAGGGTAGGGACACCAGATGGGTGTAGCTATAGAGTCAGCCGGGGATTGCGGGTTCGAGTCCCGCCGGTGGTTGTTTTGGAACTTACACAATGCTAATTAACTTAAACTGCTATGAAACTGGACTGATGGAGAATATTTGTCTTAAGAATGTTCTCCATGGCGTCGGTGGTGTAACGGTTAGCATGGTTGCCTTCCAAGCAGTCGACCCGGGTTCGACTCCCGGCCGACGCAAGGTTTTCAAGAAAGTCTGCAAGGGAACTTATACTATGAAGACGTTTGTGAACAGGGCTTTCTGCAAATGATTCCTGCAGCGGTGGCATGTTTGAAAATCACATGGGACAAATCTTGACCGAATGGCGAACCAAACGGAGAAAACATCAAGTTGACATTCTGCTGGTGCTCAGCAGATGTTAAGATGATCTGTGCTGCCTGATAGCAAACAGTGTGGAGATATATACATCATTCCATACCAGTTGAACTCTTTATCTGAGAGGACTAACTTTGTAGTCTTGGGTTCAATCCTAGGTCTCGGCAATCTGCCATTCAAGTGGCTGGCATTATTTCCTCCTATGGAAAGTGAGACTTTGAAAAGAAGCAAAGTCTTGTTTGTGGAGGTTTTTCCATCACTTGATCGAGTAACATAGCAAGAGACAAACTTTTTGAAAAGATGCTGTCAGACAGAAAGACTGAATTGAGAGATTGTAGCCTATACCTGCATGTAGCCACCGTGGCCCAATGGATAAGGCATCGGCCTCCTATGTTGTAGGGTAGGGACACCAGATGGGTGTAGCTATAGAGTCAGCCGGGGATTGCGGGTTCGAGTCCCGCCGGTGGTTGTTTTGGAACTTACACAATGCTAATTAACTTAAACTGCTATGAAACTGGACTGATGGAGAATATTTGTCTTAAGAATGTTCTCCATGGCGTCGGTGGTGTAACGGTTAGCATGGTTGCCTTCCAAGCAGTCGACCCGGGTTCGACTCCCGGCCGACGCAAGGTTTTCAAGAAAGTCTGCAAGGGAACTTATACTATGAAGACGTTTGTGAACAGGGCTTTCTGCAAATGATTCCTGCAGCGGTGGCATGTTTGAAAATCACATGGGACAAATCTTGACCGAATGGCGAACCAAACGGAGAAAACATCAAGTTGACATTCTGCTGGTGCTCAGCAGATGTTAAGATGATCTGTGCTGCCTGATAGCAAACAGTGTGGAGATATATACATCATTCCATACCAGTTGAACTCTTTATCTGAGAGGACTAACTTTGTAGTCTTGGGTTCAATCCTAGGTCTCGGCAATCTGCCATTCAAGTGGCTGGCATTATTTCCTCCTATGGAAAGTGAGACTTTGAAAAGAAGCAAAGTCTTGTTTGTGGAGGTTTTTCCATCACTTGATCGAGTAACATAGCAAGAGACAAACTTTTTGAAAAGATGCTGTCAGACAGAAAGACTGAATTGAGAGATTGTAGCCTATACCTGCATGTAGCCACCGTGGCCCAATGGATAAGGCATCGGCCTCCTATGTTGTAGGGTAGGGACACCAGATGGGTGTAGCTATAGAGTCAGCCGGGGATTGCGGGTTCGAGTCCCGCCGGTGGTTGTTTTGGAACTTACACAATGCTAATTAACTTAAACTGCTATGAAACTGGACTGATGGAGAATATTTGTCTTAAGAATGTTCTCCATGGCGTCGGTGGTGTAACGGTTAGCATGGTTGCCTTCCAAGCAGTCGACCCGGGTTCGACTCCCGGCCGACGCAAGGTTTTCAAGAAAGTCTGCAAGGGAACTTATACTATGAAGACGTTTGTGAACAGGGCTTTCTGCAAATGATTCCTGCAGCGGTGGCATGTTTGAAAATCACATGGGACAAATCTTGACCGAATGGCGAACCAAACGGAGAAAACATCAAGTTGACATTCTGCTGGTGCTCAGCAGATGTTAAGATGATCTGTGCTGCCTGATAGCAAACAGTGTGGAGATATATACATCATTCCATACCAGTTGAACTCTTTATCTGAGAGGACTAACTTTGTAGTCTTGGGTTCAATCCTAGGTCTCGGCAATCTGCCATTCAAGTGGCTGGCATTATTTCCTCCTATGGAAAGTGAGACTTTGAAAAGAAGCAAAGTCTTGTTTGTGGAGGTTTTTCCATCACTTGATCGAGTAACATAGCAAGAGACAAACTTTTTGAAAAGATGCTGTCAGACAGAAAGACTGAATTGAGAGATTGTAGCCTATACCTGCATGTAGCCACCGTGGCCCAATGGATAAGGCATCGGCCTCCTATGTTGTAGGGTAGGGACACCAGATGGGTGTAGCTATAGAGTCAGCCGGGGATTGCGGGTTCGAGTCCCGCCGGTGGTTGTTTTGGAACTTACACAATGCTAATTAACTTAAACTGCTATGAAACTGGACTGATGGAGAATATTTGTCTTAAGAATGTTCTCCATGGCGTCGGTGGTGTAACGGTTAGCATGGTTGCCTTCCAAGCAGTCGACCCGGGTTCGACTCCCGGCCGACGCAAGGTTTTCAAGAAAGTCTGCAAGGGAACTTATACTATGAAGACGTTTGTGAACAGGGCTTTCTGCAAATGATTCCTGCAGCGGTGGCATGTTTGAAAATCACATGGGACAAATCTTGACCGAATGGCGAACCAAACGGAGAAAACATCAAGTTGACATTCTGCTGGTGCTCAGCAGATGTTAAGATGATCTGTGCTGCCTGATAGCAAACAGTGTGGAGATATATACATCATTCCATACCAGTTGAACTCTTTATCTGAGAGGACTAACTTTGTAGTCTTGGGTTCAATCCTAGGTCTCGGCAATCTGCCATTCAAGTGGCTGGCATTATTTCCTCCTATGGAAAGTGAGACTTTGAAAAGAAGCAAAGTCTTGTTTGTGGAGGTTTTTCCATCACTTGATCGAGTAACATAGCAAGAGACAAACTTTTTGAAAAGATGCTGTCAGACAGAAAGACTGAATTGAGAGATTGTAGCCTATACCTGCATGTAGCCACCGTGGCCCAATGGATAAGGCATCGGCCTCCTATGTTGTAGGGTAGGGACACCAGATGGGTGTAGCTATAGAGTCAGCCGGGGATTGCGGGTTCGAGTCCCGCCGGTGGTTGTTTTGGAACTTACACAATGCTAATTAACTTAAACTGCTATGAAACTGGACTGATGGAGAATATTTGTCTTAAGAATGTTCTCCATGGCGTCGGTGGTGTAACGGTTAGCATGGTTGCCTTCCAAGCAGTCGACCCGGGTTCGACTCCCGGCCGACGCAAGGTTTTCAAGAAAGTCTGCAAGGGAACTTATACTATGAAGACGTTTGTGAACAGGGCTTTCTGCAAATGATTCCTGCAGCGGTGGCATGTTTGAAAATCACATGGGACAAATCTTGACCGAATGGCGAACCAAACGGAGAAAACATCAAGTTGACATTCTGCTGGTGCTCAGCAGATGTTAAGATGATCTGTGCTGCCTGATAGCAAACAGTGTGGAGATATATACATCATTCCATACCAGTTGAACTCTTTATCTGAGAGGACTAACTTTGTAGTCTTGGGTTCAATCCTAGGTCTCGGCAATCTGCCATTCAAGTGGCTGGCATTATTTCCTCCTATGGAAAGTGAGACTTTGAAAAGAAGCAAAGTCTTGTTTGTGGAGGTTTTTCCATCACTTGATCGAGTAACATAGCAAGAGACAAACTTTTTGAAAAGATGCTGTCAGACAGAAAGACTGAATTGAGAGATTGTAGCCTATACCTGCATGTAGCCACCGTGGCCCAATGGATAAGGCATCGGCCTCCTATGTTGTAGGGTAGGGACACCAGATGGGTGTAGCTATAGAGTCAGCCGGGGATTGCGGGTTCGAGTCCCGCCGGTGGTTGTTTTGGAACTTACACAATGCTAATTAACTTAAACTGCTATGAAACTGGACTGATGGAGAATATTTGTCTTAAGAATGTTCTCCATGGCGTCGGTGGTGTAACGGTTAGCATGGTTGCCTTCCAAGCAGTCGACCCGGGTTCGACTCCCGGCCGACGCAAGGTTTTCAAGAAAGTCTGCAAGGGAACTTATACTATGAAGACGTTTGTGAACAGGGCTTTCTGCAAATGATTCCTGCAGCGGTGGCATGTTTGAAAATCACATGGGACAAATCTTGACCGAATGGCGAACCAAACGGAGAAAACATCAAGTTGACATTCTGCTGGTGCTCAGCAGATGTTAAGATGATCTGTGCTGCCTGATAGCAAACAGTGTGGAGATATATACATCATTCCATACCAGTTGAACTCTTTATCTGAGAGGACTAACTTTGTAGTCTTGGGTTCAATCCTAGGTCTCGGCAATCTGCCATTCAAGTGGCTGGCATTATTTCCTCCTATGGAAAGTGAGACTTTGAAAAGAAGCAAAGTCTTGTTTGTGGAGGTTTTTCCATCACTTGATCGAGTAACATAGCAAGAGACAAACTTTTTGAAAAGATGCTGTCAGACAGAAAGACTGAATTGAGAGATTGTAGCCTATACCTGCATGTAGCCACCGTGGCCCAATGGATAAGGCATCGGCCTCCTATGTTGTAGGGTAGGGACACCAGATGGGTGTAGCTATAGAGTCAGCCGGGGATTGCGGGTTCGAGTCCCGCCGGTGGTTGTTTTGGAACTTACACAATGCTAATTAACTTAAACTGCTATGAAACTGGACTGATGGAGAATATTTGTCTTAAGAATGTTCTCCATGGCGTCGGTGGTGTAACGGTTAGCATGGTTGCCTTCCAAGCAGTCGACCCGGGTTCGACTCCCGGCCGACGCAAGGTTTTCAAGAAAGTCTGCAAGGGAACTTATACTATGAAGACGTTTGTGAACAGGGCTTTCTGCAAATGATTCCTGCAGCGGTGGCATGTTTGAAAATCACATGGGACAAATCTTGACCGAATGGCGAACCAAACGGAGAAAACATCAAGTTGACATTCTGCTGGTGCTCAGCAGATGTTAAGATGATCTGTGCTGCCTGATAGCAAACAGTGTGGAGATATATACATCATTCCATACCAGTTGAACTCTTTATCTGAGAGGACTAACTTTGTAGTCTTGGGTTCAATCCTAGGTCTCGGCAATCTGCCATTCAAGTGGCTGGCATTATTTCCTCCTATGGAAAGTGAGACTTTGAAAAGAAGCAAAGTCTTGTTTGTGGAGGTTTTTCCATCACTTGATCGAGTAACATAGCAAGAGACAAACTTTTTGAAAAGATGCTGTCAGACAGAAAGACTGAATTGAGAGATTGTAGCCTATACCTGCATGTAGCCACCGTGGCCCAATGGATAAGGCATCGGCCTCCTATGTTGTAGGGTAGGGACACCAGATGGGTGTAGCTATAGAGTCAGCCGGGGATTGCGGGTTCGAGTCCCGCCGGTGGTTGTTTTGGAACTTACACAATGCTAATTAACTTAAACTGCTATGAAACTGGACTGATGGAGAATATTTGTCTTAAGAATGTTCTCCATGGCGTCGGTGGTGTAACGGTTAGCATGGTTGCCTTCCAAGCAGTCGACCCGGGTTCGACTCCCGGCCGACGCAAGGTTTTCAAGAAAGTCTGCAAGGGAACTTATACTATGAAGACGTTTGTGAACAGGGCTTTCTGCAAATGATTCCTGCAGCGGTGGCATGTTTGAAAATCACATGGGACAAATCTTGACCGAATGGCGAACCAAACGGAGAAAACATCAAGTTGACATTCTGCTGGTGCTCAGCAGATGTTAAGATGATCTGTGCTGCCTGATAGCAAACAGTGTGGAGATATATACATCATTCCATACCAGTTGAACTCTTTATCTGAGAGGACTAACTTTGTAGTCTTGGGTTCAATCCTAGGTCTCGGCAATCTGCCATTCAAGTGGCTGGCATTATTTCCTCCTATGGAAAGTGAGACTTTGAAAAGAAGCAAAGTCTTGTTTGTGGAGGTTTTTCCATCACTTGATCGAGTAACATAGCAAGAGACAAACTTTTTGAAAAGATGCTGTCAGACAGAAAGACTGAATTGAGAGATTGTAGCCTATACCTGCATGTAGCCACCGTGGCCCAATGGATAAGGCATCGGCCTCCTATGTTGTAGGGTAGGGACACCAGATGGGTGTAGCTATAGAGTCAGCCGGGGATTGCGGGTTCGAGTCCCGCCGGTGGTTGTTTTGGAACTTACACAATGCTAATTAACTTAAACTGCTATGAAACTGGACTGATGGAGAATATTTGTCTTAAGAATGTTCTCCATGGCGTCGGTGGTGTAACGGTTAGCATGGTTGCCTTCCAAGCAGTCGACCCGGGTTCGACTCCCGGCCGACGCAAGGTTTTCAAGAAAGTCTGCAAGGGAACTTATACTATGAAGACGTTTGTGAACAGGGCTTTCTGCAAATGATTCCTGCAGCGGTGGCATGTTTGAAAATCACATGGGACAAATCTTGACCGAATGGCGAACCAAACGGAGAAAACATCAAGTTGACATTCTGCTGGTGCTCAGCAGATGTTAAGATGATCTGTGCTGCCTGATAGCAAACAGTGTGGAGATATATACATCATTCCATACCAGTTGAACTCTTTATCTGAGAGGACTAACTTTGTAGTCTTGGGTTCAATCCTAGGTCTCGGCAATCTGCCATTCAAGTGGCTGGCATTATTTCCTCCTATGGAAAGTGAGACTTTGAAAAGAAGCAAAGTCTTGTTTGTGGAGGTTTTTCCATCACTTGATCGAGTAACATAGCAAGAGACAAACTTTTTGAAAAGATGCTGTCAGACAGAAAGACTGAATTGAGAGATTGTAGCCTATACCTGCATGTAGCCACCGTGGCCCAATGGATAAGGCATCGGCCTCCTATGTTGTAGGGTAGGGACACCAGATGGGTGTAGCTATAGAGTCAGCCGGGGATTGCGGGTTCGAGTCCCGCCGGTGGTTGTTTTGGAACTTACACAATGCTAATTAACTTAAACTGCTATGAAACTGGACTGATGGAGAATATTTGTCTTAAGAATGTTCTCCATGGCGTCGGTGGTGTAACGGTTAGCATGGTTGCCTTCCAAGCAGTCGACCCGGGTTCGACTCCCGGCCGACGCAAGGTTTTCAAGAAAGTCTGCAAGGGAACTTATACTATGAAGACGTTTGTGAACAGGGCTTTCTGCAAATGATTCCTGCAGCGGTGGCATGTTTGAAAATCACATGGGACAAATCTTGACCGAATGGCGAACCAAACGGAGAAAACATCAAGTTGACATTCTGCTGGTGCTCAGCAGATGTTAAGATGATCTGTGCTGCCTGATAGCAAACAGTGTGGAGATATATACATCATTCCATACCAGTTGAACTCTTTATCTGAGAGGACTAACTTTGTAGTCTTGGGTTCAATCCTAGGTCTCGGCAATCTGCCATTCAAGTGGCTGGCATTATTTCCTCCTATGGAAAGTGAGACTTTGAAAAGAAGCAAAGTCTTGTTTGTGGAGGTTTTTCCATCACTTGATCGAGTAACATAGCAAGAGACAAACTTTTTGAAAAGATGCTGTCAGACAGAAAGACTGAATTGAGAGATTGTAGCCTATACCTGCATGTAGCCACCGTGGCCCAATGGATAAGGCATCGGCCTCCTATGTTGTAGGGTAGGGACACCAGATGGGTGTAGCTATAGAGTCAGCCGGGGATTGCGGGTTCGAGTCCCGCCGGTGGTTGTTTTGGAACTTACACAATGCTAATTAACTTAAACTGCTATGAAACTGGACTGATGGAGAATATTTGTCTTAAGAATGTTCTCCATGGCGTCGGTGGTGTAACGGTTAGCATGGTTGCCTTCCAAGCAGTCGACCCGGGTTCGACTCCCGGCCGACGCAAGGTTTTCAAGAAAGTCTGCAAGGGAACTTATACTATGAAGACGTTTGTGAACAGGGCTTTCTGCAAATGATTCCTGCAGCGGTGGCATGTTTGAAAATCACATGGGACAAATCTTGACCGAATGGCGAACCAAACGGAGAAAACATCAAGTTGACATTCTGCTGGTGCTCAGCAGATGTTAAGATGATCTGTGCTGCCTGATAGCAAACAGTGTGGAGATATATACATCATTCCATACCAGTTGAACTCTTTATCTGAGAGGACTAACTTTGTAGTCTTGGGTTCAATCCTAGGTCTCGGCAATCTGCCATTCAAGTGGCTGGCATTATTTCCTCCTATGGAAAGTGAGACTTTGAAAAGAAGCAAAGTCTTGTTTGTGGAGGTTTTTCCATCACTTGATCGAGTAACATAGCAAGAGACAAACTTTTTGAAAAGATGCTGTCAGACAGAAAGACTGAATTGAGAGATTGTAGCCTATACCTGCATGTAGCCACCGTGGCCCAATGGATAAGGCATCGGCCTCCTATGTTGTAGGGTAGGGACACCAGATGGGTGTAGCTATAGAGTCAGCCGGGGATTGCGGGTTCGAGTCCCGCCGGTGGTTGTTTTGGAACTTACACAATGCTAATTAACTTAAACTGCTATGAAACTGGACTGATGGAGAATATTTGTCTTAAGAATGTTCTCCATGGCGTCGGTGGTGTAACGGTTAGCATGGTTGCCTTCCAAGCAGTCGACCCGGGTTCGACTCCCGGCCGACGCAAGGTTTTCAAGAAAGTCTGCAAGGGAACTTATACTATGAAGACGTTTGTGAACAGGGCTTTCTGCAAATGATTCCTGCAGCGGTGGCATGTTTGAAAATCACATGGGACAAATCTTGACCGAATGGCGAACCAAACGGAGAAAACATCAAGTTGACATTCTGCTGGTGCTCAGCAGATGTTAAGATGATCTGTGCTGCCTGATAGCAAACAGTGTGGAGATATATACATCATTCCATACCAGTTGAACTCTTTATCTGAGAGGACTAACTTTGTAGTCTTGGGTTCAATCCTAGGTCTCGGCAATCTGCCATTCAAGTGGCTGGCATTATTTCCTCCTATGGAAAGTGAGACTTTGAAAAGAAGCAAAGTCTTGTTTGTGGAGGTTTTTCCATCACTTGATCGAGTAACATAGCAAGAGACAAACTTTTTGAAAAGATGCTGTCAGACAGAAAGACTGAATTGAGAGATTGTAGCCTATACCTGCATGTAGCCACCGTGGCCCAATGGATAAGGCATCGGCCTCCTATGTTGTAGGGTAGGGACACCAGATGGGTGTAGCTATAGAGTCAGCCGGGGATTGCGGGTTCGAGTCCCGCCGGTGGTTGTTTTGGAACTTACACAATGCTAATTAACTTAAACTGCTATGAAACTGGACTGATGGAGAATATTTGTCTTAAGAATGTTCTCCATGGCGTCGGTGGTGTAACGGTTAGCATGGTTGCCTTCCAAGCAGTCGACCCGGGTTCGACTCCCGGCCGACGCAAGGTTTTCAAGAAAGTCTGCAAGGGAACTTATACTATGAAGACGTTTGTGAACAGGGCTTTCTGCAAATGATTCCTGCAGCGGTGGCATGTTTGAAAATCACATGGGACAAATCTTGACCGAATGGCGAACCAAACGGAGAAAACATCAAGTTGACATTCTGCTGGTGCTCAGCAGATGTTAAGATGATCTGTGCTGCCTGATAGCAAACAGTGTGGAGATATATACATCATTCCATACCAGTTGAACTCTTTATCTGAGAGGACTAACTTTGTAGTCTTGGGTTCAATCCTAGGTCTCGGCAATCTGCCATTCAAGTGGCTGGCATTATTTCCTCCTATGGAAAGTGAGACTTTGAAAAGAAGCAAAGTCTTGTTTGTGGAGGTTTTTCCATCACTTGATCGAGTAACATAGCAAGAGACAAACTTTTTGAAAAGATGCTGTCAGACAGAAAGACTGAATTGAGAGATTGTAGCCTATACCTGCATGTAGCCACCGTGGCCCAATGGATAAGGCATCGGCCTCCTATGTTGTAGGGTAGGGACACCAGATGGGTGTAGCTATAGAGTCAGCCGGGGATTGCGGGTTCGAGTCCCGCCGGTGGTTGTTTTGGAACTTACACAATGCTAATTAACTTAAACTGCTATGAAACTGGACTGATGGAGAATATTTGTCTTAAGAATGTTCTCCATGGCGTCGGTGGTGTAACGGTTAGCATGGTTGCCTTCCAAGCAGTCGACCCGGGTTCGACTCCCGGCCGACGCAAGGTTTTCAAGAAAGTCTGCAAGGGAACTTATACTATGAAGACGTTTGTGAACAGGGCTTTCTGCAAATGATTCCTGCAGCGGTGGCATGTTTGAAAATCACATGGGACAAATCTTGACCGAATGGCGAACCAAACGGAGAAAACATCAAGTTGACATTCTGCTGGTGCTCAGCAGATGTTAAGATGATCTGTGCTGCCTGATAGCAAACAGTGTGGAGATATATACATCATTCCATACCAGTTGAACTCTTTATCTGAGAGGACTAACTTTGTAGTCTTGGGTTCAATCCTAGGTCTCGGCAATCTGCCATTCAAGTGGCTGGCATTATTTCCTCCTATGGAAAGTGAGACTTTGAAAAGAAGCAAAGTCTTGTTTGTGGAGGTTTTTCCATCACTTGATCGAGTAACATAGCAAGAGACAAACTTTTTGAAAAGATGCTGTCAGACAGAAAGACTGAATTGAGAGATTGTAGCCTATACCTGCATGTAGCCACCGTGGCCCAATGGATAAGGCATCGGCCTCCTATGTTGTAGGGTAGGGACACCAGATGGGTGTAGCTATAGAGTCAGCCGGGGATTGCGGGTTCGAGTCCCGCCGGTGGTTGTTTTGGAACTTACACAATGCTAATTAACTTAAACTGCTATGAAACTGGACTGATGGAGAATATTTGTCTTAAGAATGTTCTCCATGGCGTCGGTGGTGTAACGGTTAGCATGGTTGCCTTCCAAGCAGTCGACCCGGGTTCGACTCCCGGCCGACGCAAGGTTTTCAAGAAAGTCTGCAAGGGAACTTATACTATGAAGACGTTTGTGAACAGGGCTTTCTGCAAATGATTCCTGCAGCGGTGGCATGTTTGAAAATCACATGGGACAAATCTTGACCGAATGGCGAACCAAACGGAGAAAACATCAAGTTGACATTCTGCTGGTGCTCAGCAGATGTTAAGATGATCTGTGCTGCCTGATAGCAAACAGTGTGGAGATATATACATCATTCCATACCAGTTGAACTCTTTATCTGAGAGGACTAACTTTGTAGTCTTGGGTTCAATCCTAGGTCTCGGCAATCTGCCATTCAAGTGGCTGGCATTATTTCCTCCTATGGAAAGTGAGACTTTGAAAAGAAGCAAAGTCTTGTTTGTGGAGGTTTTTCCATCACTTGATCGAGTAACATAGCAAGAGACAAACTTTTTGAAAAGATGCTGTCAGACAGAAAGACTGAATTGAGAGATTGTAGCCTATACCTGCATGTAGCCACCGTGGCCCAATGGATAAGGCATCGGCCTCCTATGTTGTAGGGTAGGGACACCAGATGGGTGTAGCTATAGAGTCAGCCGGGGATTGCGGGTTCGAGTCCCGCCGGTGGTTGTTTTGGAACTTACACAATGCTAATTAACTTAAACTGCTATGAAACTGGACTGATGGAGAATATTTGTCTTAAGAATGTTCTCCATGGCGTCGGTGGTGTAACGGTTAGCATGGTTGCCTTCCAAGCAGTCGACCCGGGTTCGACTCCCGGCCGACGCAAGGTTTTCAAGAAAGTCTGCAAGGGAACTTATACTATGAAGACGTTTGTGAACAGGGCTTTCTGCAAATGATTCCTGCAGCGGTGGCATGTTTGAAAATCACATGGGACAAATCTTGACCGAATGGCGAACCAAACGGAGAAAACATCAAGTTGACATTCTGCTGGTGCTCAGCAGATGTTAAGATGATCTGTGCTGCCTGATAGCAAACAGTGTGGAGATATATACATCATTCCATACCAGTTGAACTCTTTATCTGAGAGGACTAACTTTGTAGTCTTGGGTTCAATCCTAGGTCTCGGCAATCTGCCATTCAAGTGGCTGGCATTATTTCCTCCTATGGAAAGTGAGACTTTGAAAAGAAGCAAAGTCTTGTTTGTGGAGGTTTTTCCATCACTTGATCGAGTAACATAGCAAGAGACAAACTTTTTGAAAAGATGCTGTCAGACAGAAAGACTGAATTGAGAGATTGTAGCCTATACCTGCATGTAGCCACCGTGGCCCAATGGATAAGGCATCGGCCTCCTATGTTGTAGGGTAGGGACACCAGATGGGTGTAGCTATAGAGTCAGCCGGGGATTGCGGGTTCGAGTCCCGCCGGTGGTTGTTTTGGAACTTACACAATGCTAATTAACTTAAACTGCTATGAAACTGGACTGATGGAGAATATTTGTCTTAAGAATGTTCTCCATGGCGTCGGTGGTGTAACGGTTAGCATGGTTGCCTTCCAAGCAGTCGACCCGGGTTCGACTCCCGGCCGACGCAAGGTTTTCAAGAAAGTCTGCAAGGGAACTTATACTATGAAGACGTTTGTGAACAGGGCTTTCTGCAAATGATTCCTGCAGCGGTGGCATGTTTGAAAATCACATGGGACAAATCTTGACCGAATGGCGAACCAAACGGAGAAAACATCAAGTTGACATTCTGCTGGTGCTCAGCAGATGTTAAGATGATCTGTGCTGCCTGATAGCAAACAGTGTGGAGATATATACATCATTCCATACCAGTTGAACTCTTTATCTGAGAGGACTAACTTTGTAGTCTTGGGTTCAATCCTAGGTCTCGGCAATCTGCCATTCAAGTGGCTGGCATTATTTCCTCCTATGGAAAGTGAGACTTTGAAAAGAAGCAAAGTCTTGTTTGTGGAGGTTTTTCCATCACTTGATCGAGTAACATAGCAAGAGACAAACTTTTTGAAAAGATGCTGTCAGACAGAAAGACTGAATTGAGAGATTGTAGCCTATACCTGCATGTAGCCACCGTGGCCCAATGGATAAGGCATCGGCCTCCTATGTTGTAGGGTAGGGACACCAGATGGGTGTAGCTATAGAGTCAGCCGGGGATTGCGGGTTCGAGTCCCGCCGGTGGTTGTTTTGGAACTTACACAATGCTAATTAACTTAAACTGCTATGAAACTGGACTGATGGAGAATATTTGTCTTAAGAATGTTCTCCATGGCGTCGGTGGTGTAACGGTTAGCATGGTTGCCTTCCAAGCAGTCGACCCGGGTTCGACTCCCGGCCGACGCAAGGTTTTCAAGAAAGTCTGCAAGGGAACTTATACTATGAAGACGTTTGTGAACAGGGCTTTCTGCAAATGATTCCTGCAGCGGTGGCATGTTTGAAAATCACATGGGACAAATCTTGACCGAATGGCGAACCAAACGGAGAAAACATCAAGTTGACATTCTGCTGGTGCTCAGCAGATGTTAAGATGATCTGTGCTGCCTGATAGCAAACAGTGTGGAGATATATACATCATTCCATACCAGTTGAACTCTTTATCTGAGAGGACTAACTTTGTAGTCTTGGGTTCAATCCTAGGTCTCGGCAATCTGCCATTCAAGTGGCTGGCATTATTTCCTCCTATGGAAAGTGAGACTTTGAAAAGAAGCAAAGTCTTGTTTGTGGAGGTTTTTCCATCACTTGATCGAGTAACATAGCAAGAGACAAACTTTTTGAAAAGATGCTGTCAGACAGAAAGACTGAATTGAGAGATTGTAGCCTATACCTGCATGTAGCCACCGTGGCCCAATGGATAAGGCATCGGCCTCCTATGTTGTAGGGTAGGGACACCAGATGGGTGTAGCTATAGAGTCAGCCGGGGATTGCGGGTTCGAGTCCCGCCGGTGGTTGTTTTGGAACTTACACAATGCTAATTAACTTAAACTGCTATGAAACTGGACTGATGGAGAATATTTGTCTTAAGAATGTTCTCCATGGCGTCGGTGGTGTAACGGTTAGCATGGTTGCCTTCCAAGCAGTCGACCCGGGTTCGACTCCCGGCCGACGCAAGGTTTTCAAGAAAGTCTGCAAGGGAACTTATACTATGAAGACGTTTGTGAACAGGGCTTTCTGCAAATGATTCCTGCAGCGGTGGCATGTTTGAAAATCACATGGGACAAATCTTGACCGAATGGCGAACCAAACGGAGAAAACATCAAGTTGACATTCTGCTGGTGCTCAGCAGATGTTAAGATGATCTGTGCTGCCTGATAGCAAACAGTGTGGAGATATATACATCATTCCATACCAGTTGAACTCTTTATCTGAGAGGACTAACTTTGTAGTCTTGGGTTCAATCCTAGGTCTCGGCAATCTGCCATTCAAGTGGCTGGCATTATTTCCTCCTATGGAAAGTGAGACTTTGAAAAGAAGCAAAGTCTTGTTTGTGGAGGTTTTTCCATCACTTGATCGAGTAACATAGCAAGAGACAAACTTTTTGAAAAGATGCTGTCAGACAGAAAGACTGAATTGAGAGATTGTAGCCTATACCTGCATGTAGCCACCGTGGCCCAATGGATAAGGCATCGGCCTCCTATGTTGTAGGGTAGGGACACCAGATGGGTGTAGCTATAGAGTCAGCCGGGGATTGCGGGTTCGAGTCCCGCCGGTGGTTGTTTTGGAACTTACACAATGCTAATTAACTTAAACTGCTATGAAACTGGACTGATGGAGAATATTTGTCTTAAGAATGTTCTCCATGGCGTCGGTGGTGTAACGGTTAGCATGGTTGCCTTCCAAGCAGTCGACCCGGGTTCGACTCCCGGCCGACGCAAGGTTTTCAAGAAAGTCTGCAAGGGAACTTATACTATGAAGACGTTTGTGAACAGGGCTTTCTGCAAATGATTCCTGCAGCGGTGGCATGTTTGAAAATCACATGGGACAAATCTTGACCGAATGGCGAACCAAACGGAGAAAACATCAAGTTGACATTCTGCTGGTGCTCAGCAGATGTTAAGATGATCTGTGCTGCCTGATAGCAAACAGTGTGGAGATATATACATCATTCCATACCAGTTGAACTCTTTATCTGAGAGGACTAACTTTGTAGTCTTGGGTTCAATCCTAGGTCTCGGCAATCTGCCATTCAAGTGGCTGGCATTATTTCCTCCTATGGAAAGTGAGACTTTGAAAAGAAGCAAAGTCTTGTTTGTGGAGGTTTTTCCATCACTTGATCGAGTAACATAGCAAGAGACAAACTTTTTGAAAAGATGCTGTCAGACAGAAAGACTGAATTGAGAGATTGTAGCCTATACCTGCATGTAGCCACCGTGGCCCAATGGATAAGGCATCGGCCTCCTATGTTGTAGGGTAGGGACACCAGATGGGTGTAGCTATAGAGTCAGCCGGGGATTGCGGGTTCGAGTCCCGCCGGTGGTTGTTTTGGAACTTACACAATGCTAATTAACTTAAACTGCTATGAAACTGGACTGATGGAGAATATTTGTCTTAAGAATGTTCTCCATGGCGTCGGTGGTGTAACGGTTAGCATGGTTGCCTTCCAAGCAGTCGACCCGGGTTCGACTCCCGGCCGACGCAAGGTTTTCAAGAAAGTCTGCAAGGGAACTTATACTATGAAGACGTTTGTGAACAGGGCTTTCTGCAAATGATTCCTGCAGCGGTGGCATGTTTGAAAATCACATGGGACAAATCTTGACCGAATGGCGAACCAAACGGAGAAAACATCAAGTTGACATTCTGCTGGTGCTCAGCAGATGTTAAGATGATCTGTGCTGCCTGATAGCAAACAGTGTGGAGATATATACATCATTCCATACCAGTTGAACTCTTTATCTGAGAGGACTAACTTTGTAGTCTTGGGTTCAATCCTAGGTCTCGGCAATCTGCCATTCAAGTGGCTGGCATTATTTCCTCCTATGGAAAGTGAGACTTTGAAAAGAAGCAAAGTCTTGTTTGTGGAGGTTTTTCCATCACTTGATCGAGTAACATAGCAAGAGACAAACTTTTTGAAAAGATGCTGTCAGACAGAAAGACTGAATTGAGAGATTGTAGCCTATACCTGCATGTAGCCACCGTGGCCCAATGGATAAGGCATCGGCCTCCTATGTTGTAGGGTAGGGACACCAGATGGGTGTAGCTATAGAGTCAGCCGGGGATTGCGGGTTCGAGTCCCGCCGGTGGTTGTTTTGGAACTTACACAATGCTAATTAACTTAAACTGCTATGAAACTGGACTGATGGAGAATATTTGTCTTAAGAATGTTCTCCATGGCGTCGGTGGTGTAACGGTTAGCATGGTTGCCTTCCAAGCAGTCGACCCGGGTTCGACTCCCGGCCGACGCAAGGTTTTCAAGAAAGTCTGCAAGGGAACTTATACTATGAAGACGTTTGTGAACAGGGCTTTCTGCAAATGATTCCTGCAGCGGTGGCATGTTTGAAAATCACATGGGACAAATCTTGACCGAATGGCGAACCAAACGGAGAAAACATCAAGTTGACATTCTGCTGGTGCTCAGCAGATGTTAAGATGATCTGTGCTGCCTGATAGCAAACAGTGTG
Source organism: Platynereis dumerilii (assembly GCA_026936325.1). Taxonomy (NCBI): domain Eukaryota; kingdom Metazoa; phylum Annelida; class Polychaeta; order Phyllodocida; family Nereididae; genus Platynereis; species Platynereis dumerilii. Next base: position 98,024,982 of record JAPTHN010000003.1, read on the forward strand.
GAGATATATACATCATTCCATACCAGTTGAACTCTTTATCTGAGAGGACTAACTTTGTAGTCTTGGGTTCAATCCTAGGTCTCGGCAATCTGCCATTCAAGTGGCTGGCATTATTTCCTCCTATGGAAAGTGAGACTTTGAAAAGAAGCAAAGTCTTGTTTGTGGAGGTTTTTCCATCACTTGATCGAGTAACATAGCAAGAGACAAACTTTTTGAAAAGATGCTGTCAGACAGAAAGACTGAATTGAGAGATTGTAGCCTATACCTGCATGTAGCCACCGTGGCCCAATGGATAAGGCATCGGCCTCCTATGTTGTAGGGTAGGGACACCAGATGGGTGTAGCTATAGAGTCAGCCGGGGATTGCGGGTTCGAGTCCCGCCGGTGGTTGTTTTGGAACTTACACAATGCTAATTAACTTAAACTGCTATGAAACTGGACTGATGGAGAATATTTGTCTTAAGAATGTTCTCCATGGCGTCGGTGGTGTAACGGTTAGCATGGTTGCCTTCCAAGCAGTCGACCCGGGTTCGACTCCCGGCCGACGCAAGGTTTTCAAGAAAGTCTGCAAGGGAACTTATACTATGAAGACGTTTGTGAACAGGGCTTTCTGCAAATGATTCCTGCAGCGGTGGCATGTTTGAAAATCACATGGGACAAATCTTGACCGAATGGCGAACCAAACGGAGAAAACATCAAGTTGACATTCTGCTGGTGCTCAGCAGATGTTAAGATGATCTGTGCTGCCTGATAGCAAACAGTGTGGAGATATATACATCATTCCATACCAGTTGAACTCTTTATCTGAGAGGACTAACTTTGTAGTCTTGGGTTCAATCCTAGGTCTCGGCAATCTGCCATTCAAGTGGCTGGCATTATTTCCTCCTATGGAAAGTGAGACTTTGAAAAGAAGCAAAGTCTTGTTTGTGGAGGTTTTTCCATCACTTGATCGAGTAACATAGCAAGAGACAAACTTTTTGAAAAGATGCTGTCAGACAGAAAGACTGAATTGAGAGATTGTAGCCTATACCTGCATGTAGCCACCGTGGCCCAATGGATAAGGCATCGGCCTCCTATGTTGTAGGGTAGGGACACCAGATGGGTGTAGCTATAGAGTCAGCCGGGGATTGCGGGTTCGAGTCCCGCCGGTGGTTGTTTTGGAACTTACACAATGCTAATTAACTTAAACTGCTATGAAACTGGACTGATGGAGAATATTTGTCTTAAGAATGTTCTCCATGGCGTCGGTGGTGTAACGGTTAGCATGGTTGCCTTCCAAGCAGTCGACCCGGGTTCGACTCCCGGCCGACGCAAGGTTTTCAAGAAAGTCTGCAAGGGAACTTATACTATGAAGACGTTTGTGAACAGGGCTTTCTGCAAATGATTCCTGCAGCGGTGGCATGTTTGAAAATCACATGGGACAAATCTTGACCGAATGGCGAACCAAACGGAGAAAACATCAAGTTGACATTCTGCTGGTGCTCAGCAGATGTTAAGATGATCTGTGCTGCCTGATAGCAAACAGTGTGGAGATATATACATCATTCCATACCAGTTGAACTCTTTATCTGAGAGGACTAACTTTGTAGTCTTGGGTTCAATCCTAGGTCTCGGCAATCTGCCATTCAAGTGGCTGGCATTATTTCCTCCTATGGAAAGTGAGACTTTGAAAAGAAGCAAAGTCTTGTTTGTGGAGGTTTTTCCATCACTTGATCGAGTAACATAGCAAGAGACAAACTTTTTGAAAAGATGCTGTCAGACAGAAAGACTGAATTGAGAGATTGTAGCCTATACCTGCATGTAGCCACCGTGGCCCAATGGATAAGGCATCGGCCTCCTATGTTGTAGGGTAGGGACACCAGATGGGTGTAGCTATAGAGTCAGCCGGGGATTGCGGGTTCGAGTCCCGCCGGTGGTTGTTTTGGAACTTACACAATGCTAATTAACTTAAACTGCTATGAAACTGGACTGATGGAGAATATTTGTCTTAAGAATGTTCTCCATGGCGTCGGTGGTGTAACGGTTAGCATGGTTGCCTTCCAAGCAGTCGACCCGGGTTCGACTCCCGGCCGACGCAAGGTTTTCAAGAAAGTCTGCAAGGGAACTTATACTATGAAGACGTTTGTGAACAGGGCTTTCTGCAAATGATTCCTGCAGCGGTGGCATGTTTGAAAATCACATGGGACAAATCTTGACCGAATGGCGAACCAAACGGAGAAAACATCAAGTTGACATTCTGCTGGTGCTCAGCAGATGTTAAGATGATCTGTGCTGCCTGATAGCAAACAGTGTGGAGATATATACATCATTCCATACCAGTTGAACTCTTTATCTGAGAGGACTAACTTTGTAGTCTTGGGTTCAATCCTAGGTCTCGGCAATCTGCCATTCAAGTGGCTGGCATTATTTCCTCCTATGGAAAGTGAGACTTTGAAAAGAAGCAAAGTCTTGTTTGTGGAGGTTTTTCCATCACTTGATCGAGTAACATAGCAAGAGACAAACTTTTTGAAAAGATGCTGTCAGACAGAAAGACTGAATTGAGAGATTGTAGCCTATACCTGCATGTAGCCACCGTGGCCCAATGGATAAGGCATCGGCCTCCTATGTTGTAGGGTAGGGACACCAGATGGGTGTAGCTATAGAGTCAGCCGGGGATTGCGGGTTCGAGTCCCGCCGGTGGTTGTTTTGGAACTTACACAATGCTAATTAACTTAAACTGCTATGAAACTGGACTGATGGAGAATATTTGTCTTAAGAATGTTCTCCATGGCGTCGGTGGTGTAACGGTTAGCATGGTTGCCTTCCAAGCAGTCGACCCGGGTTCGACTCCCGGCCGACGCAAGGTTTTCAAGAAAGTCTGCAAGGGAACTTATACTATGAAGACGTTTGTGAACAGGGCTTTCTGCAAATGATTCCTGCAGCGGTGGCATGTTTGAAAATCACATGGGACAAATCTTGACCGAATGGCGAACCAAACGGAGAAAACATCAAGTTGACATTCTGCTGGTGCTCAGCAGATGTTAAGATGATCTGTGCTGCCTGATAGCAAACAGTGTGGAGATATATACATCATTCCATACCAGTTGAACTCTTTATCTGAGAGGACTAACTTTGTAGTCTTGGGTTCAATCCTAGGTCTCGGCAATCTGCCATTCAAGTGGCTGGCATTATTTCCTCCTATGGAAAGTGAGACTTTGAAAAGAAGCAAAGTCTTGTTTGTGGAGGTTTTTCCATCACTTGATCGAGTAACATAGCAAGAGACAAACTTTTTGAAAAGATGCTGTCAGACAGAAAGACTGAATTGAGAGATTGTAGCCTATACCTGCATGTAGCCACCGTGGCCCAATGGATAAGGCATCGGCCTCCTATGTTGTAGGGTAGGGACACCAGATGGGTGTAGCTATAGAGTCAGCCGGGGATTGCGGGTTCGAGTCCCGCCGGTGGTTGTTTTGGAACTTACACAATGCTAATTAACTTAAACTGCTATGAAACTGGACTGATGGAGAATATTTGTCTTAAGAATGTTCTCCATGGCGTCGGTGGTGTAACGGTTAGCATGGTTGCCTTCCAAGCAGTCGACCCGGGTTCGACTCCCGGCCGACGCAAGGTTTTCAAGAAAGTCTGCAAGGGAACTTATACTATGAAGACGTTTGTGAACAGGGCTTTCTGCAAATGATTCCTGCAGCGGTGGCATGTTTGAAAATCACATGGGACAAATCTTGACCGAATGGCGAACCAAACGGAGAAAACATCAAGTTGACATTCTGCTGGTGCTCAGCAGATGTTAAGATGATCTGTGCTGCCTGATAGCAAACAGTGTGGAGATATATACATCATTCCATACCAGTTGAACTCTTTATCTGAGAGGACTAACTTTGTAGTCTTGGGTTCAATCCTAGGTCTCGGCAATCTGCCATTCAAGTGGCTGGCATTATTTCCTCCTATGGAAAGTGAGACTTTGAAAAGAAGCAAAGTCTTGTTTGTGGAGGTTTTTCCATCACTTGATCGAGTAACATAGCAAGAGACAAACTTTTTGAAAAGATGCTGTCAGACAGAAAGACTGAATTGAGAGATTGTAGCCTATACCTGCATGTAGCCACCGTGGCCCAATGGATAAGGCATCGGCCTCCTATGTTGTAGGGTAGGGACACCAGATGGGTGTAGCTATAGAGTCAGCCGGGGATTGCGGGTTCGAGTCCCGCCGGTGGTTGTTTTGGAACTTACACAATGCTAATTAACTTAAACTGCTATGAAACTGGACTGATGGAGAATATTTGTCTTAAGAATGTTCTCCATGGCGTCGGTGGTGTAACGGTTAGCATGGTTGCCTTCCAAGCAGTCGACCCGGGTTCGACTCCCGGCCGACGCAAGGTTTTCAAGAAAGTCTGCAAGGGAACTTATACTATGAAGACGTTTGTGAACAGGGCTTTCTGCAAATGATTCCTGCAGCGGTGGCATGTTTGAAAATCACATGGGACAAATCTTGACCGAATGGCGAACCAAACGGAGAAAACATCAAGTTGACATTCTGCTGGTGCTCAGCAGATGTTAAGATGATCTGTGCTGCCTGATAGCAAACAGTGTGGAGATATATACATCATTCCATACCAGTTGAACTCTTTATCTGAGAGGACTAACTTTGTAGTCTTGGGTTCAATCCTAGGTCTCGGCAATCTGCCATTCAAGTGGCTGGCATTATTTCCTCCTATGGAAAGTGAGACTTTGAAAAGAAGCAAAGTCTTGTTTGTGGAGGTTTTTCCATCACTTGATCGAGTAACATAGCAAGAGACAAACTTTTTGAAAAGATGCTGTCAGACAGAAAGACTGAATTGAGAGATTGTAGCCTATACCTGCATGTAGCCACCGTGGCCCAATGGATAAGGCATCGGCCTCCTATGTTGTAGGGTAGGGACACCAGATGGGTGTAGCTATAGAGTCAGCCGGGGATTGCGGGTTCGAGTCCCGCCGGTGGTTGTTTTGGAACTTACACAATGCTAATTAACTTAAACTGCTATGAAACTGGACTGATGGAGAATATTTGTCTTAAGAATGTTCTCCATGGCGTCGGTGGTGTAACGGTTAGCATGGTTGCCTTCCAAGCAGTCGACCCGGGTTCGACTCCCGGCCGACGCAAGGTTTTCAAGAAAGTCTGCAAGGGAACTTATACTATGAAGACGTTTGTGAACAGGGCTTTCTGCAAATGATTCCTGCAGCGGTGGCATGTTTGAAAATCACATGGGACAAATCTTGACCGAATGGCGAACCAAACGGAGAAAACATCAAGTTGACATTCTGCTGGTGCTCAGCAGATGTTAAGATGATCTGTGCTGCCTGATAGCAAACAGTGTGGAGATATATACATCATTCCATACCAGTTGAACTCTTTATCTGAGAGGACTAACTTTGTAGTCTTGGGTTCAATCCTAGGTCTCGGCAATCTGCCATTCAAGTGGCTGGCATTATTTCCTCCTATGGAAAGTGAGACTTTGAAAAGAAGCAAAGTCTTGTTTGTGGAGGTTTTTCCATCACTTGATCGAGTAACATAGCAAGAGACAAACTTTTTGAAAAGATGCTGTCAGACAGAAAGACTGAATTGAGAGATTGTAGCCTATACCTGCATGTAGCCACCGTGGCCCAATGGATAAGGCATCGGCCTCCTATGTTGTAGGGTAGGGACACCAGATGGGTGTAGCTATAGAGTCAGCCGGGGATTGCGGGTTCGAGTCCCGCCGGTGGTTGTTTTGGAACTTACACAATGCTAATTAACTTAAACTGCTATGAAACTGGACTGATGGAGAATATTTGTCTTAAGAATGTTCTCCATGGCGTCGGTGGTGTAACGGTTAGCATGGTTGCCTTCCAAGCAGTCGACCCGGGTTCGACTCCCGGCCGACGCAAGGTTTTCAAGAAAGTCTGCAAGGGAACTTATACTATGAAGACGTTTGTGAACAGGGCTTTCTGCAAATGATTCCTGCAGCGGTGGCATGTTTGAAAATCACATGGGACAAATCTTGACCGAATGGCGAACCAAACGGAGAAAACATCAAGTTGACATTCTGCTGGTGCTCAGCAGATGTTAAGATGATCTGTGCTGCCTGATAGCAAACAGTGTGGAGATATATACATCATTCCATACCAGTTGAACTCTTTATCTGAGAGGACTAACTTTGTAGTCTTGGGTTCAATCCTAGGTCTCGGCAATCTGCCATTCAAGTGGCTGGCATTATTTCCTCCTATGGAAAGTGAGACTTTGAAAAGAAGCAAAGTCTTGTTTGTGGAGGTTTTTCCATCACTTGATCGAGTAACATAGCAAGAGACAAACTTTTTGAAAAGATGCTGTCAGACAGAAAGACTGAATTGAGAGATTGTAGCCTATACCTGCATGTAGCCACCGTGGCCCAATGGATAAGGCATCGGCCTCCTATGTTGTAGGGTAGGGACACCAGATGGGTGTAGCTATAGAGTCAGCCGGGGATTGCGGGTTCGAGTCCCGCCGGTGGTTGTTTTGGAACTTACACAATGCTAATTAACTTAAACTGCTATGAAACTGGACTGATGGAGAATATTTGTCTTAAGAATGTTCTCCATGGCGTCGGTGGTGTAACGGTTAGCATGGTTGCCTTCCAAGCAGTCGACCCGGGTTCGACTCCCGGCCGACGCAAGGTTTTCAAGAAAGTCTGCAAGGGAACTTATACTATGAAGACGTTTGTGAACAGGGCTTTCTGCAAATGATTCCTGCAGCGGTGGCATGTTTGAAAATCACATGGGACAAATCTTGACCGAATGGCGAACCAAACGGAGAAAACATCAAGTTGACATTCTGCTGGTGCTCAGCAGATGTTAAGATGATCTGTGCTGCCTGATAGCAAACAGTGTGGAGATATATACATCATTCCATACCAGTTGAACTCTTTATCTGAGAGGACTAACTTTGTAGTCTTGGGTTCAATCCTAGGTCTCGGCAATCTGCCATTCAAGTGGCTGGCATTATTTCCTCCTATGGAAAGTGAGACTTTGAAAAGAAGCAAAGTCTTGTTTGTGGAGGTTTTTCCATCACTTGATCGAGTAACATAGCAAGAGACAAACTTTTTGAAAAGATGCTGTCAGACAGAAAGACTGAATTGAGAGATTGTAGCCTATACCTGCATGTAGCCACCGTGGCCCAATGGATAAGGCATCGGCCTCCTATGTTGTAGGGTAGGGACACCAGATGGGTGTAGCTATAGAGTCAGCCGGGGATTGCGGGTTCGAGTCCCGCCGGTGGTTGTTTTGGAACTTACACAATGCTAATTAACTTAAACTGCTATGAAACTGGACTGATGGAGAATATTTGTCTTAAGAATGTTCTCCATGGCGTCGGTGGTGTAACGGTTAGCATGGTTGCCTTCCAAGCAGTCGACCCGGGTTCGACTCCCGGCCGACGCAAGGTTTTCAAGAAAGTCTGCAAGGGAACTTATACTATGAAGACGTTTGTGAACAGGGCTTTCTGCAAATGATTCCTGCAGCGGTGGCATGTTTGAAAATCACATGGGACAAATCTTGACCGAATGGCGAACCAAACGGAGAAAACATCAAGTTGACATTCTGCTGGTGCTCAGCAGATGTTAAGATGATCTGTGCTGCCTGATAGCAAACAGTGTGGAGATATATACATCATTCCATACCAGTTGAACTCTTTATCTGAGAGGACTAACTTTGTAGTCTTGGGTTCAATCCTAGGTCTCGGCAATCTGCCATTCAAGTGGCTGGCATTATTTCCTCCTATGGAAAGTGAGACTTTGAAAAGAAGCAAAGTCTTGTTTGTGGAGGTTTTTCCATCACTTGATCGAGTAACATAGCAAGAGACAAACTTTTTGAAAAGATGCTGTCAGACAGAAAGACTGAATTGAGAGATTGTAGCCTATACCTGCATGTAGCCACCGTGGCCCAATGGATAAGGCATCGGCCTCCTATGTTGTAGGGTAGGGACACCAGATGGGTGTAGCTATAGAGTCAGCCGGGGATTGCGGGTTCGAGTCCCGCCGGTGGTTGTTTTGGAACTTACACAATGCTAATTAACTTAAACTGCTATGAAACTGGACTGATGGAGAATATTTGTCTTAAGAATGTTCTCCATGGCGTCGGTGGTGTAACGGTTAGCATGGTTGCCTTCCAAGCAGTCGACCCGGGTTCGACTCCCGGCCGACGCAAGGTTTTCAAGAAAGTCTGCAAGGGAACTTATACTATGAAGACGTTTGTGAACAGGGCTTTCTGCAAATGATTCCTGCAGCGGTGGCATGTTTGAAAATCACATGGGACAAATCTTGACCGAATGGCGAACCAAACGGAGAAAACATCAAGTTGACATTCTGCTGGTGCTCAGCAGATGTTAAGATGATCTGTGCTGCCTGATAGCAAACAGTGTGGAGATATATACATCATTCCATACCAGTTGAACTCTTTATCTGAGAGGACTAACTTTGTAGTCTTGGGTTCAATCCTAGGTCTCGGCAATCTGCCATTCAAGTGGCTGGCATTATTTCCTCCTATGGAAAGTGAGACTTTGAAAAGAAGCAAAGTCTTGTTTGTGGAGGTTTTTCCATCACTTGATCGAGTAACATAGCAAGAGACAAACTTTTTGAAAAGATGCTGTCAGACAGAAAGACTGAATTGAGAGATTGTAGCCTATACCTGCATGTAGCCACCGTGGCCCAATGGATAAGGCATCGGCCTCCTATGTTGTAGGGTAGGGACACCAGATGGGTGTAGCTATAGAGTCAGCCGGGGATTGCGGGTTCGAGTCCCGCCGGTGGTTGTTTTGGAACTTACACAATGCTAATTAACTTAAACTGCTATGAAACTGGACTGATGGAGAATATTTGTCTTAAGAATGTTCTCCATGGCGTCGGTGGTGTAACGGTTAGCATGGTTGCCTTCCAAGCAGTCGACCCGGGTTCGACTCCCGGCCGACGCAAGGTTTTCAAGAAAGTCTGCAAGGGAACTTATACTATGAAGACGTTTGTGAACAGGGCTTTCTGCAAATGATTCCTGCAGCGGTGGCATGTTTGAAAATCACATGGGACAAATCTTGACCGAATGGCGAACCAAACGGAGAAAACATCAAGTTGACATTCTGCTGGTGCTCAGCAGATGTTAAGATGATCTGTGCTGCCTGATAGCAAACAGTGTGGAGATATATACATCATTCCATACCAGTTGAACTCTTTATCTGAGAGGACTAACTTTGTAGTCTTGGGTTCAATCCTAGGTCTCGGCAATCTGCCATTCAAGTGGCTGGCATTATTTCCTCCTATGGAAAGTGAGACTTTGAAAAGAAGCAAAGTCTTGTTTGTGGAGGTTTTTCCATCACTTGATCGAGTAACATAGCAAGAGACAAACTTTTTGAAAAGATGCTGTCAGACAGAAAGACTGAATTGAGAGATTGTAGCCTATACCTGCATGTAGCCACCGTGGCCCAATGGATAAGGCATCGGCCTCCTATGTTGTAGGGTAGGGACACCAGATGGGTGTAGCTATAGAGTCAGCCGGGGATTGCGGGTTCGAGTCCCGCCGGTGGTTGTTTTGGAACTTACACAATGCTAATTAACTTAAACTGCTATGAAACTGGACTGATGGAGAATATTTGTCTTAAGAATGTTCTCCATGGCGTCGGTGGTGTAACGGTTAGCATGGTTGCCTTCCAAGCAGTCGACCCGGGTTCGACTCCCGGCCGACGCAAGGTTTTCAAGAAAGTCTGCAAGGGAACTTATACTATGAAGACGTTTGTGAACAGGGCTTTCTGCAAATGATTCCTGCAGCGGTGGCATGTTTGAAAATCACATGGGACAAATCTTGACCGAATGGCGAACCAAACGGAGAAAACATCAAGTTGACATTCTGCTGGTGCTCAGCAGATGTTAAGATGATCTGTGCTGCCTGATAGCAAACAGTGTGGAGATATATACATCATTCCATACCAGTTGAACTCTTTATCTGAGAGGACTAACTTTGTAGTCTTGGGTTCAATCCTAGGTCTCGGCAATCTGCCATTCAAGTGGCTGGCATTATTTCCTCCTATGGAAAGTGAGACTTTGAAAAGAAGCAAAGTCTTGTTTGTGGAGGTTTTTCCATCACTTGATCGAGTAACATAGCAAGAGACAAACTTTTTGAAAAGATGCTGTCAGACAGAAAGACTGAATTGAGAGATTGTAGCCTATACCTGCATGTAGCCACCGTGGCCCAATGGATAAGGCATCGGCCTCCTATGTTGTAGGGTAGGGACACCAGATGGGTGTAGCTATAGAGTCAGCCGGGGATTGCGGGTTCGAGTCCCGCCGGTGGTTGTTTTGGAACTTACACAATGCTAATTAACTTAAACTGCTATGAAACTGGACTGATGGAGAATATTTGTCTTAAGAATGTTCTCCATGGCGTCGGTGGTGTAACGGTTAGCATGGTTGCCTTCCAAGCAGTCGACCCGGGTTCGACTCCCGGCCGACGCAAGGTTTTCAAGAAAGTCTGCAAGGGAACTTATACTATGAAGACGTTTGTGAACAGGGCTTTCTGCAAATGATTCCTGCAGCGGTGGCATGTTTGAAAATCACATGGGACAAATCTTGACCGAATGGCGAACCAAACGGAGAAAACATCAAGTTGACATTCTGCTGGTGCTCAGCAGATGTTAAGATGATCTGTGCTGCCTGATAGCAAACAGTGTGGAGATATATACATCATTCCATACCAGTTGAACTCTTTATCTGAGAGGACTAACTTTGTAGTCTTGGGTTCAATCCTAGGTCTCGGCAATCTGCCATTCAAGTGGCTGGCATTATTTCCTCCTATGGAAAGTGAGACTTTGAAAAGAAGCAAAGTCTTGTTTGTGGAGGTTTTTCCATCACTTGATCGAGTAACATAGCAAGAGACAAACTTTTTGAAAAGATGCTGTCAGACAGAAAGACTGAATTGAGAGATTGTAGCCTATACCTGCATGTAGCCACCGTGGCCCAATGGATAAGGCATCGGCCTCCTATGTTGTAGGGTAGGGACACCAGATGGGTGTAGCTATAGAGTCAGCCGGGGATTGCGGGTTCGAGTCCCGCCGGTGGTTGTTTTGGAACTTACACAATGCTAATTAACTTAAACTGCTATGAAACTGGACTGATGGAGAATATTTGTCTTAAGAATGTTCTCCATGGCGTCGGTGGTGTAACGGTTAGCATGGTTGCCTTCCAAGCAGTCGACCCGGGTTCGACTCCCGGCCGACGCAAGGTTTTCAAGAAAGTCTGCAAGGGAACTTATACTATGAAGACGTTTGTGAACAGGGCTTTCTGCAAATGATTCCTGCAGCGGTGGCATGTTTGAAAATCACATGGGACAAATCTTGACCGAATGGCGAACCAAACGGAGAAAACATCAAGTTGACATTCTGCTGGTGCTCAGCAGATGTTAAGATGATCTGTGCTGCCTGATAGCAAACAGTGTGGAGATATATACATCATTCCATACCAGTTGAACTCTTTATCTGAGAGGACTAACTTTGTAGTCTTGGGTTCAATCCTAGGTCTCGGCAATCTGCCATTCAAGTGGCTGGCATTATTTCCTCCTATGGAAAGTGAGACTTTGAAAAGAAGCAAAGTCTTGTTTGTGGAGGTTTTTCCATCACTTGATCGAGTAACATAGCAAGAGACAAACTTTTTGAAAAGATGCTGTCAGACAGAAAGACTGAATTGAGAGATTGTAGCCTATACCTGCATGTAGCCACCGTGGCCCAATGGATAAGGCATCGGCCTCCTATGTTGTAGGGTAGGGACACCAGATGGGTGTAGCTATAGAGTCAGCCGGGGATTGCGGGTTCGAGTCCCGCCGGTGGTTGTTTTGGAACTTACACAATGCTAATTAACTTAAACTGCTATGAAACTGGACTGATGGAGAATATTTGTCTTAAGAATGTTCTCCATGGCGTCGGTGGTGTAACGGTTAGCATGGTTGCCTTCCAAGCAGTCGACCCGGGTTCGACTCCCGGCCGACGCAAGGTTTTCAAGAAAGTCTGCAAGGGAACTTATACTATGAAGACGTTTGTGAACAGGGCTTTCTGCAAATGATTCCTGCAGCGGTGGCATGTTTGAAAATCACATGGGACAAATCTTGACCGAATGGCGAACCAAACGGAGAAAACATCAAGTTGACATTCTGCTGGTGCTCAGCAGATGTTAAGATGATCTGTGCTGCCTGATAGCAAACAGTGTGGAGATATATACATCATTCCATACCAGTTGAACTCTTTATCTGAGAGGACTAACTTTGTAGTCTTGGGTTCAATCCTAGGTCTCGGCAATCTGCCATTCAAGTGGCTGGCATTATTTCCTCCTATGGAAAGTGAGACTTTGAAAAGAAGCAAAGTCTTGTTTGTGGAGGTTTTTCCATCACTTGATCGAGTAACATAGCAAGAGACAAACTTTTTGAAAAGATGCTGTCAGACAGAAAGACTGAATTGAGAGATTGTAGCCTATACCTGCATGTAGCCACCGTGGCCCAATGGATAAGGCATCGGCCTCCTATGTTGTAGGGTAGGGACACCAGATGGGTGTAGCTATAGAGTCAGCCGGGGATTGCGGGTTCGAGTCCCGCCGGTGGTTGTTTTGGAACTTACACAATGCTAATTAACTTAAACTGCTATGAAACTGGACTGATGGAGAATATTTGTCTTAAGAATGTTCTCCATGGCGTCGGTGGTGTAACGGTTAGCATGGTTGCCTTCCAAGCAGTCGACCCGGGTTCGACTCCCGGCCGACGCAAGGTTTTCAAGAAAGTCTGCAAGGGAACTTATACTATGAAGACGTTTGTGAACAGGGCTTTCTGCAAATGATTCCTGCAGCGGTGGCATGTTTGAAAATCACATGGGACAAATCTTGACCGAATGGCGAACCAAACGGAGAAAACATCAAGTTGACATTCTGCTGGTGCTCAGCAGATGTTAAGATGATCTGTGCTGCCTGATAGCAAACAGTGTGGAGATATATACATCATTCCATACCAGTTGAACTCTTTATCTGAGAGGACTAACTTTGTAGTCTTGGGTTCAATCCTAGGTCTCGGCAATCTGCCATTCAAGTGGCTGGCATTATTTCCTCCTATGGAAAGTGAGACTTTGAAAAGAAGCAAAGTCTTGTTTGTGGAGGTTTTTCCATCACTTGATCGAGTAACATAGCAAGAGACAAACTTTTTGAAAAGATGCTGTCAGACAGAAAGACTGAATTGAGAGATTGTAGCCTATACCTGCATGTAGCCACCGTGGCCCAATGGATAAGGCATCGGCCTCCTATGTTGTAGGGTAGGGACACCAGATGGGTGTAGCTATAGAGTCAGCCGGGGATTGCGGGTTCGAGTCCCGCCGGTGGTTGTTTTGGAACTTACACAATGCTAATTAACTTAAACTGCTATGAAACTGGACTGATGGAGAATATTTGTCTTAAGAATGTTCTCCATGGCGTCGGTGGTGTAACGGTTAGCATGGTTGCCTTCCAAGCAGTCGACCCGGGTTCGACTCCCGGCCGACGCAAGGTTTTCAAGAAAGTCTGCAAGGGAACTTATACTATGAAGACGTTTGTGAACAGGGCTTTCTGCAAATGATTCCTGCAGCGGTGGCATGTTTGAAAATCACATGGGACAAATCTTGACCGAATGGCGAACCAAACGGAGAAAACATCAAGTTGACATTCTGCTGGTGCTCAGCAGATGTTAAGATGATCTGTGCTGCCTGATAGCAAACAGTGTGGAGATATATACATCATTCCATACCAGTTGAACTCTTTATCTGAGAGGACTAACTTTGTAGTCTTGGGTTCAATCCTAGGTCTCGGCAATCTGCCATTCAAGTGGCTGGCATTATTTCCTCCTATGGAAAGTGAGACTTTGAAAAGAAGCAAAGTCTTGTTTGTGGAGGTTTTTCCATCACTTGATCGAGTAACATAGCAAGAGACAAACTTTTTGAAAAGATGCTGTCAGACAGAAAGACTGAATTGAGAGATTGTAGCCTATACCTGCATGTAGCCACCGTGGCCCAATGGATAAGGCATCGGCCTCCTATGTTGTAGGGTAGGGACACCAGATGGGTGTAGCTATAGAGTCAGCCGGGGATTGCGGGTTCGAGTCCCGCCGGTGGTTGTTTTGGAACTTACACAATGCTAATTAACTTAAACTGCTATGAAACTGGACTGATGGAGAATATTTGTCTTAAGAATGTTCTCCATGGCGTCGGTGGTGTAACGGTTAGCATGGTTGCCTTCCAAGCAGTCGACCCGGGTTCGACTCCCGGCCGACGCAAGGTTTTCAAGAAAGTCTGCAAGGGAACTTATACTATGAAGACGTTTGTGAACAGGGCTTTCTGCAAATGATTCCTGCAGCGGTGGCATGTTTGAAAATCACATGGGACAAATCTTGACCGAATGGCGAACCAAACGGAGAAAACATCAAGTTGACATTCTGCTGGTGCTCAGCAGATGTTAAGATGATCTGTGCTGCCTGATAGCAAACAGTGTGGAGATATATACATCATTCCATACCAGTTGAACTCTTTATCTGAGAGGACTAACTTTGTAGTCTTGGGTTCAATCCTAGGTCTCGGCAATCTGCCATTCAAGTGGCTGGCATTATTTCCTCCTATGGAAAGTGAGACTTTGAAAAGAAGCAAAGTCTTGTTTGTGGAGGTTTTTCCATCACTTGATCGAGTAACATAGCAAGAGACAAACTTTTTGAAAAGATGCTGTCAGACAGAAAGACTGAATTGAGAGATTGTAGCCTATACCTGCATGTAGCCACCGTGGCCCAATGGATAAGGCATCGGCCTCCTATGTTGTAGGGTAGGGACACCAGATGGGTGTAGCTATAGAGTCAGCCGGGGATTGCGGGTTCGAGTCCCGCCGGTGGTTGTTTTGGAACTTACACAATGCTAATTAACTTAAACTGCTATGAAACTGGACTGATGGAGAATATTTGTCTTAAGAATGTTCTCCATGGCGTCGGTGGTGTAACGGTTAGCATGGTTGCCTTCCAAGCAGTCGACCCGGGTTCGACTCCCGGCCGACGCAAGGTTTTCAAGAAAGTCTGCAAGGGAACTTATACTATGAAGACGTTTGTGAACAGGGCTTTCTGCAAATGATTCCTGCAGCGGTGGCATGTTTGAAAATCACATGGGACAAATCTTGACCGAATGGCGAACCAAACGGAGAAAACATCAAGTTGACATTCTGCTGGTGCTCAGCAGATGTTAAGATGATCTGTGCTGCCTGATAGCAAACAGTGTGGAGATATATACATCATTCCATACCAGTTGAACTCTTTATCTGAGAGGACTAACTTTGTAGTCTTGGGTTCAATCCTAGGTCTCGGCAATCTGCCATTCAAGTGGCTGGCATTATTTCCTCCTATGGAAAGTGAGACTTTGAAAAGAAGCAAAGTCTTGTTTGTGGAGGTTTTTCCATCACTTGATCGAGTAACATAGCAAGAGACAAACTTTTTGAAAAGATGCTGTCAGACAGAAAGACTGAATTGAGAGATTGTAGCCTATACCTGCATGTAGCCACCGTGGCCCAATGGATAAGGCATCGGCCTCCTATGTTGTAGGGTAGGGACACCAGATGGGTGTAGCTATAGAGTCAGCCGGGGATTGCGGGTTCGAGTCCCGCCGGTGGTTGTTTTGGAACTTACACAATGCTAATTAACTTAAACTGCTATGAAACTGGACTGATGGAGAATATTTGTCTTAAGAATGTTCTCCATGGCGTCGGTGGTGTAACGGTTAGCATGGTTGCCTTCCAAGCAGTCGACCCGGGTTCGACTCCCGGCCGACGCAAGGTTTTCAAGAAAGTCTGCAAGGGAACTTATACTATGAAGACGTTTGTGAACAGGGCTTTCTGCAAATGATTCCTGCAGCGGTGGCATGTTTGAAAATCACATGGGACAAATCTTGACCGAATGGCGAACCAAACGGAGAAAACATCAAGTTGACATTCTGCTGGTGCTCAGCAGATGTTAAGATGATCTGTGCTGCCTGATAGCAAACAGTGTGGAGATATATACATCATTCCATACCAGTTGAACTCTTTATCTGAGAGGACTAACTTTGTAGTCTTGGGTTCAATCCTAGGTCTCGGCAATCTGCCATTCAAGTGGCTGGCATTATTTCCTCCTATGGAAAGTGAGACTTTGAAAAGAAGCAAAGTCTTGTTTGTGGAGGTTTTTCCATCACTTGATCGAGTAACATAGCAAGAGACAAACTTTTTGAAAAGATGCTGTCAGACAGAAAGACTGAATTGAGAGATTGTAGCCTATACCTGCATGTAGCCACCGTGGCCCAATGGATAAGGCATCGGCCTCCTATGTTGTAGGGTAGGGACACCAGATGGGTGTAGCTATAGAGTCAGCCGGGGATTGCGGGTTCGAGTCCCGCCGGTGGTTGTTTTGGAACTTACACAATGCTAATTAACTTAAACTGCTATGAAACTGGACTGATGGAGAATATTTGTCTTAAGAATGTTCTCCATGGCGTCGGTGGTGTAACGGTTAGCATGGTTGCCTTCCAAGCAGTCGACCCGGGTTCGACTCCCGGCCGACGCAAGGTTTTCAAGAAAGTCTGCAAGGGAACTTATACTATGAAGACGTTTGTGAACAGGGCTTTCTGCAAATGATTCCTGCAGCGGTGGCATGTTTGAAAATCACATGGGACAAATCTTGACCGAATGGCGAACCAAACGGAGAAAACATCAAGTTGACATTCTGCTGGTGCTCAGCAGATGTTAAGATGATCTGTGCTGCCTGATAGCAAACAGTGTGGAGATATATACATCATTCCATACCAGTTGAACTCTTTATCTGAGAGGACTAACTTTGTAGTCTTGGGTTCAATCCTAGGTCTCGGCAATCTGCCATTCAAGTGGCTGGCATTATTTCCTCCTATGGAAAGTGAGACTTTGAAAAGAAGCAAAGTCTTGTTTGTGGAGGTTTTTCCATCACTTGATCGAGTAACATAGCAAGAGACAAACTTTTTGAAAAGATGCTGTCAGACAGAAAGACTGAATTGAGAGATTGTAGCCTATACCTGCATGTAGCCACCGTGGCCCAATGGATAAGGCATCGGCCTCCTATGTTGTAGGGTAGGGACACCAGATGGGTGTAGCTATAGAGTCAGCCGGGGATTGCGGGTTCGAGTCCCGCCGGTGGTTGTTTTGGAACTTACACAATGCTAATTAACTTAAACTGCTATGAAACTGGACTGATGGAGAATATTTGTCTTAAGAATGTTCTCCATGGCGTCGGTGGTGTAACGGTTAGCATGGTTGCCTTCCAAGCAGTCGACCCGGGTTCGACTCCCGGCCGACGCAAGGTTTTCAAGAAAGTCTGCAAGGGAACTTATACTATGAAGACGTTTGTGAACAGGGCTTTCTGCAAATGATTCCTGCAGCGGTGGCATGTTTGAAAATCACATGGGACAAATCTTGACCGAATGGCGAACCAAACGGAGAAAACATCAAGTTGACATTCTGCTGGTGCTCAGCAGATGTTAAGATGATCTGTGCTGCCTGATAGCAAACAGTGTGGAGATATATACATCATTCCATACCAGTTGAACTCTTTATCTGAGAGGACTAACTTTGTAGTCTTGGGTTCAATCCTAGGTCTCGGCAATCTGCCATTCAAGTGGCTGGCATTATTTCCTCCTATGGAAAGTGAGACTTTGAAAAGAAGCAAAGTCTTGTTTGTGGAGGTTTTTCCATCACTTGATCGAGTAACATAGCAAGAGACAAACTTTTTGAAAAGATGCTGTCAGACAGAAAGACTGAATTGAGAGATTGTAGCCTATACCTGCATGTAGCCACCGTGGCCCAATGGATAAGGCATCGGCCTCCTATGTTGTAGGGTAGGGACACCAGATGGGTGTAGCTATAGAGTCAGCCGGGGATTGCGGGTTCGAGTCCCGCCGGTGGTTGTTTTGGAACTTACACAATGCTAATTAACTTAAACTGCTATGAAACTGGACTGATGGAGAATATTTGTCTTAAGAATGTTCTCCATGGCGTCGGTGGTGTAACGGTTAGCATGGTTGCCTTCCAAGCAGTCGACCCGGGTTCGACTCCCGGCCGACGCAAGGTTTTCAAGAAAGTCTGCAAGGGAACTTATACTATGAAGACGTTTGTGAACAGGGCTTTCTGCAAATGATTCCTGCAGCGGTGGCATGTTTGAAAATCACATGGGACAAATCTTGACCGAATGGCGAACCAAACGGAGAAAACATCAAGTTGACATTCTGCTGGTGCTCAGCAGATGTTAAGATGATCTGTGCTGCCTGATAGCAAACAGTGTGGAGATATATACATCATTCCATACCAGTTGAACTCTTTATCTGAGAGGACTAACTTTGTAGTCTTGGGTTCAATCCTAGGTCTCGGCAATCTGCCATTCAAGTGGCTGGCATTATTTCCTCCTATGGAAAGTGAGACTTTGAAAAGAAGCAAAGTCTTGTTTGTGGAGGTTTTTCCATCACTTGATCGAGTAACATAGCAAGAGACAAACTTTTTGAAAAGATGCTGTCAGACAGAAAGACTGAATTGAGAGATTGTAGCCTATACCTGCATGTAGCCACCGTGGCCCAATGGATAAGGCATCGGCCTCCTATGTTGTAGGGTAGGGACACCAGATGGGTGTAGCTATAGAGTCAGCCGGGGATTGCGGGTTCGAGTCCCGCCGGTGGTTGTTTTGGAACTTACACAATGCTAATTAACTTAAACTGCTATGAAACTGGACTGATGGAGAATATTTGTCTTAAGAATGTTCTCCATGGCGTCGGTGGTGTAACGGTTAGCATGGTTGCCTTCCAAGCAGTCGACCCGGGTTCGACTCCCGGCCGACGCAAGGTTTTCAAGAAAGTCTGCAAGGGAACTTATACTATGAAGACGTTTGTGAACAGGGCTTTCTGCAAATGATTCCTGCAGCGGTGGCATGTTTGAAAATCACATGGGACAAATCTTGACCGAATGGCGAACCAAACGGAGAAAACATCAAGTTGACATTCTGCTGGTGCTCAGCAGATGTTAAGATGATCTGTGCTGCCTGATAGCAAACAGTGTGGAGATATATACATCATTCCATACCAGTTGAACTCTTTATCTGAGAGGACTAACTTTGTAGTCTTGGGTTCAATCCTAGGTCTCGGCAATCTGCCATTCAAGTGGCTGGCATTATTTCCTCCTATGGAAAGTGAGACTTTGAAAAGAAGCAAAGTCTTGTTTGTGGAGGTTTTTCCATCACTTGATCGAGTAACATAGCAAGAGACAAACTTTTTGAAAAGATGCTGTCAGACAGAAAGACTGAATTGAGAGATTGTAGCCTATACCTGCATGTAGCCACCGTGGCCCAATGGATAAGGCATCGGCCTCCTATGTTGTAGGGTAGGGACACCAGATGGGTGTAGCTATAGAGTCAGCCGGGGATTGCGGGTTCGAGTCCCGCCGGTGGTTGTTTTGGAACTTACACAATGCTAATTAACTTAAACTGCTATGAAACTGGACTGATGGAGAATATTTGTCTTAAGAATGTTCTCCATGGCGTCGGTGGTGTAACGGTTAGCATGGTTGCCTTCCAAGCAGTCGACCCGGGTTCGACTCCCGGCCGACGCAAGGTTTTCAAGAAAGTCTGCAAGGGAACTTATACTATGAAGACGTTTGTGAACAGGGCTTTCTGCAAATGATTCCTGCAGCGGTGGCATGTTTGAAAATCACATGGGACAAATCTTGACCGAATGGCGAACCAAACGGAGAAAACATCAAGTTGACATTCTGCTGGTGCTCAGCAGATGTTAAGATGATCTGTGCTGCCTGATAGCAAACAGTGTGGAGATATATACATCATTCCATACCAGTTGAACTCTTTATCTGAGAGGACTAACTTTGTAGTCTTGGGTTCAATCCTAGGTCTCGGCAATCTGCCATTCAAGTGGCTGGCATTATTTCCTCCTATGGAAAGTGAGACTTTGAAAAGAAGCAAAGTCTTGTTTGTGGAGGTTTTTCCATCACTTGATCGAGTAACATAGCAAGAGACAAACTTTTTGAAAAGATGCTGTCAGACAGAAAGACTGAATTGAGAGATTGTAGCCTATACCTGCATGTAGCCACCGTGGCCCAATGGATAAGGCATCGGCCTCCTATGTTGTAGGGTAGGGACACCAGATGGGTGTAGCTATAGAGTCAGCCGGGGATTGCGGGTTCGAGTCCCGCCGGTGGTTGTTTTGGAACTTACACAATGCTAATTAACTTAAACTGCTATGAAACTGGACTGATGGAGAATATTTGTCTTAAGAATGTTCTCCATGGCGTCGGTGGTGTAACGGTTAGCATGGTTGCCTTCCAAGCAGTCGACCCGGGTTCGACTCCCGGCCGACGCAAGGTTTTCAAGAAAGTCTGCAAGGGAACTTATACTATGAAGACGTTTGTGAACAGGGCTTTCTGCAAATGATTCCTGCAGCGGTGGCATGTTTGAAAATCACATGGGACAAATCTTGACCGAATGGCGAACCAAACGGAGAAAACATCAAGTTGACATTCTGCTGGTGCTCAGCAGATGTTAAGATGATCTGTGCTGCCTGATAGCAAACAGTGTGGAGATATATACATCATTCCATACCAGTTGAACTCTTTATCTGAGAGGACTAACTTTGTAGTCTTGGGTTCAATCCTAGGTCTCGGCAATCTGCCATTCAAGTGGCTGGCATTATTTCCTCCTATGGAAAGTGAGACTTTGAAAAGAAGCAAAGTCTTGTTTGTGGAGGTTTTTCCATCACTTGATCGAGTAACATAGCAAGAGACAAACTTTTTGAAAAGATGCTGTCAGACAGAAAGACTGAATTGAGAGATTGTAGCCTATACCTGCATGTAGCCACCGTGGCCCAATGGATAAGGCATCGGCCTCCTATGTTGTAGGGTAGGGACACCAGATGGGTGTAGCTATAGAGTCAGCCGGGGATTGCGGGTTCGAGTCCCGCCGGTGGTTGTTTTGGAACTTACACAATGCTAATTAACTTAAACTGCTATGAAACTGGACTGATGGAGAATATTTGTCTTAAGAATGTTCTCCATGGCGTCGGTGGTGTAACGGTTAGCATGGTTGCCTTCCAAGCAGTCGACCCGGGTTCGACTCCCGGCCGACGCAAGGTTTTCAAGAAAGTCTGCAAGGGAACTTATACTATGAAGACGTTTGTGAACAGGGCTTTCTGCAAATGATTCCTGCAGCGGTGGCATGTTTGAAAATCACATGGGACAAATCTTGACCGAATGGCGAACCAAACGGAGAAAACATCAAGTTGACATTCTGCTGGTGCTCAGCAGATGTTAAGATGATCTGTGCTGCCTGATAGCAAACAGTGTGGAGATATATACATCATTCCATACCAGTTGAACTCTTTATCTGAGAGGACTAACTTTGTAGTCTTGGGTTCAATCCTAGGTCTCGGCAATCTGCCATTCAAGTGGCTGGCATTATTTCCTCCTATGGAAAGTGAGACTTTGAAAAGAAGCAAAGTCTTGTTTGTGGAGGTTTTTCCATCACTTGATCGAGTAACATAGCAAGAGACAAACTTTTTGAAAAGATGCTGTCAGACAGAAAGACTGAATTGAGAGATTGTAGCCTATACCTGCATGTAGCCACCGTGGCCCAATGGATAAGGCATCGGCCTCCTATGTTGTAGGGTAGGGACACCAGATGGGTGTAGCTATAGAGTCAGCCGGGGATTGCGGGTTCGAGTCCCGCCGGTGGTTGTTTTGGAACTTACACAATGCTAATTAACTTAAACTGCTATGAAACTGGACTGATGGAGAATATTTGTCTTAAGAATGTTCTCCATGGCGTCGGTGGTGTAACGGTTAGCATGGTTGCCTTCCAAGCAGTCGACCCGGGTTCGACTCCCGGCCGACGCAAGGTTTTCAAGAAAGTCTGCAAGGGAACTTATACTATGAAGACGTTTGTGAACAGGGCTTTCTGCAAATGATTCCTGCAGCGGTGGCATGTTTGAAAATCACATGGGACAAATCTTGACCGAATGGCGAACCAAACGGAGAAAACATCAAGTTGACATTCTGCTGGTGCTCAGCAGATGTTAAGATGATCTGTGCTGCCTGATAGCAAACAGTGTGGAGATATATACATCATTCCATACCAGTTGAACTCTTTATCTGAGAGGACTAACTTTGTAGTCTTGGGTTCAATCCTAGGTCTCGGCAATCTGCCATTCAAGTGGCTGGCATTATTTCCTCCTATGGAAAGTGAGACTTTGAAAAGAAGCAAAGTCTTGTTTGTGGAGGTTTTTCCATCACTTGATCGAGTAACATAGCAAGAGACAAACTTTTTGAAAAGATGCTGTCAGACAGAAAGACTGAATTGAGAGATTGTAGCCTATACCTGCATGTAGCCACCGTGGCCCAATGGATAAGGCATCGGCCTCCTATGTTGTAGGGTAGGGACACCAGATGGGTGTAGCTATAGAGTCAGCCGGGGATTGCGGGTTCGAGTCCCGCCGGTGGTTGTTTTGGAACTTACACAATGCTAATTAACTTAAACTGCTATGAAACTGGACTGATGGAGAATATTTGTCTTAAGAATGTTCTCCATGGCGTCGGTGGTGTAACGGTTAGCATGGTTGCCTTCCAAGCAGTCGACCCGGGTTCGACTCCCGGCCGACGCAAGGTTTTCAAGAAAGTCTGCAAGGGAACTTATACTATGAAGACGTTTGTGAACAGGGCTTTCTGCAAATGATTCCTGCAGCGGTGGCATGTTTGAAAATCACATGGGACAAATCTTGACCGAATGGCGAACCAAACGGAGAAAACATCAAGTTGACATTCTGCTGGTGCTCAGCAGATGTTAAGATGATCTGTGCTGCCTGATAGCAAACAGTGTGGAGATATATACATCATTCCATACCAGTTGAACTCTTTATCTGAGAGGACTAACTTTGTAGTCTTGGGTTCAATCCTAGGTCTCGGCAATCTGCCATTCAAGTGGCTGGCATTATTTCCTCCTATGGAAAGTGAGACTTTGAAAAGAAGCAAAGTCTTGTTTGTGGAGGTTTTTCCATCACTTGATCGAGTAACATAGCAAGAGACAAACTTTTTGAAAAGATGCTGTCAGACAGAAAGACTGAATTGAGAGATTGTAGCCTATACCTGCATGTAGCCACCGTGGCCCAATGGATAAGGCATCGGCCTCCTATGTTGTAGGGTAGGGACACCAGATGGGTGTAGCTATAGAGTCAGCCGGGGATTGCGGGTTCGAGTCCCGCCGGTGGTTGTTTTGGAACTTACACAATGCTAATTAACTTAAACTGCTATGAAACTGGACTGATGGAGAATATTTGTCTTAAGAATGTTCTCCATGGCGTCGGTGGTGTAACGGTTAGCATGGTTGCCTTCCAAGCAGTCGACCCGGGTTCGACTCCCGGCCGACGCAAGGTTTTCAAGAAAGTCTGCAAGGGAACTTATACTATGAAGACGTTTGTGAACAGGGCTTTCTGCAAATGATTCCTGCAGCGGTGGCATGTTTGAAAATCACATGGGACAAATCTTGACCGAATGGCGAACCAAACGGAGAAAACATCAAGTTGACATTCTGCTGGTGCTCAGCAGATGTTAAGATGATCTGTGCTGCCTGATAGCAAACAGTGTGGAGATATATACATCATTCCATACCAGTTGAACTCTTTATCTGAGAGGACTAACTTTGTAGTCTTGGGTTCAATCCTAGGTCTCGGCAATCTGCCATTCAAGTGGCTGGCATTATTTCCTCCTATGGAAAGTGAGACTTTGAAAAGAAGCAAAGTCTTGTTTGTGGAGGTTTTTCCATCACTTGATCGAGTAACATAGCAAGAGACAAACTTTTTGAAAAGATGCTGTCAGACAGAAAGACTGAATTGAGAGATTGTAGCCTATACCTGCATGTAGCCACCGTGGCCCAATGGATAAGGCATCGGCCTCCTATGTTGTAGGGTAGGGACACCAGATGGGTGTAGCTATAGAGTCAGCCGGGGATTGCGGGTTCGAGTCCCGCCGGTGGTTGTTTTGGAACTTACACAATGCTAATTAACTTAAACTGCTATGAAACTGGACTGATGGAGAATATTTGTCTTAAGAATGTTCTCCATGGCGTCGGTGGTGTAACGGTTAGCATGGTTGCCTTCCAAGCAGTCGACCCGGGTTCGACTCCCGGCCGACGCAAGGTTTTCAAGAAAGTCTGCAAGGGAACTTATACTATGAAGACGTTTGTGAACAGGGCTTTCTGCAAATGATTCCTGCAGCGGTGGCATGTTTGAAAATCACATGGGACAAATCTTGACCGAATGGCGAACCAAACGGAGAAAACATCAAGTTGACATTCTGCTGGTGCTCAGCAGATGTTAAGATGATCTGTGCTGCCTGATAGCAAACAGTGTGGAGATATATACATCATTCCATACCAGTTGAACTCTTTATCTGAGAGGACTAACTTTGTAGTCTTGGGTTCAATCCTAGGTCTCGGCAATCTGCCATTCAAGTGGCTGGCATTATTTCCTCCTATGGAAAGTGAGACTTTGAAAAGAAGCAAAGTCTTGTTTGTGGAGGTTTTTCCATCACTTGATCGAGTAACATAGCAAGAGACAAACTTTTTGAAAAGATGCTGTCAGACAGAAAGACTGAATTGAGAGATTGTAGCCTATACCTGCATGTAGCCACCGTGGCCCAATGGATAAGGCATCGGCCTCCTATGTTGTAGGGTAGGGACACCAGATGGGTGTAGCTATAGAGTCAGCCGGGGATTGCGGGTTCGAGTCCCGCCGGTGGTTGTTTTGGAACTTACACAATGCTAATTAACTTAAACTGCTATGAAACTGGACTGATGGAGAATATTTGTCTTAAGAATGTTCTCCATGGCGTCGGTGGTGTAACGGTTAGCATGGTTGCCTTCCAAGCAGTCGACCCGGGTTCGACTCCCGGCCGACGCAAGGTTTTCAAGAAAGTCTGCAAGGGAACTTATACTATGAAGACGTTTGTGAACAGGGCTTTCTGCAAATGATTCCTGCAGCGGTGGCATGTTTGAAAATCACATGGGACAAATCTTGACCGAATGGCGAACCAAACGGAGAAAACATCAAGTTGACATTCTGCTGGTGCTCAGCAGATGTTAAGATGATCTGTGCTGCCTGATAGCAAACAGTGTGGAGATATATACATCATTCCATACCAGTTGAACTCTTTATCTGAGAGGACTAACTTTGTAGTCTTGGGTTCAATCCTAGGTCTCGGCAATCTGCCATTCAAGTGGCTGGCATTATTTCCTCCTATGGAAAGTGAGACTTTGAAAAGAAGCAAAGTCTTGTTTGTGGAGGTTTTTCCATCACTTGATCGAGTAACATAGCAAGAGACAAACTTTTTGAAAAGATGCTGTCAGACAGAAAGACTGAATTGAGAGATTGTAGCCTATACCTGCATGTAGCCACCGTGGCCCAATGGATAAGGCATCGGCCTCCTATGTTGTAGGGTAGGGACACCAGATGGGTGTAGCTATAGAGTCAGCCGGGGATTGCGGGTTCGAGTCCCGCCGGTGGTTGTTTTGGAACTTACACAATGCTAATTAACTTAAACTGCTATGAAACTGGACTGATGGAGAATATTTGTCTTAAGAATGTTCTCCATGGCGTCGGTGGTGTAACGGTTAGCATGGTTGCCTTCCAAGCAGTCGACCCGGGTTCGACTCCCGGCCGACGCAAGGTTTTCAAGAAAGTCTGCAAGGGAACTTATACTATGAAGACGTTTGTGAACAGGGCTTTCTGCAAATGATTCCTGCAGCGGTGGCATGTTTGAAAATCACATGGGACAAATCTTGACCGAATGGCGAACCAAACGGAGAAAACATCAAGTTGACATTCTGCTGGTGCTCAGCAGATGTTAAGATGATCTGTGCTGCCTGATAGCAAACAGTGTGGAGATATATACATCATTCCATACCAGTTGAACTCTTTATCTGAGAGGACTAACTTTGTAGTCTTGGGTTCAATCCTAGGTCTCGGCAATCTGCCATTCAAGTGGCTGGCATTATTTCCTCCTATGGAAAGTGAGACTTTGAAAAGAAGCAAAGTCTTGTTTGTGGAGGTTTTTCCATCACTTGATCGAGTAACATAGCAAGAGACAAACTTTTTGAAAAGATGCTGTCAGACAGAAAGACTGAATTGAGAGATTGTAGCCTATACCTGCATGTAGCCACCGTGGCCCAATGGATAAGGCATCGGCCTCCTATGTTGTAGGGTAGGGACACCAGATGGGTGTAGCTATAGAGTCAGCCGGGGATTGCGGGTTCGAGTCCCGCCGGTGGTTGTTTTGGAACTTACACAATGCTAATTAACTTAAACTGCTATGAAACTGGACTGATGGAGAATATTTGTCTTAAGAATGTTCTCCATGGCGTCGGTGGTGTAACGGTTAGCATGGTTGCCTTCCAAGCAGTCGACCCGGGTTCGACTCCCGGCCGACGCAAGGTTTTCAAGAAAGTCTGCAAGGGAACTTATACTATGAAGACGTTTGTGAACAGGGCTTTCTGCAAATGATTCCTGCAGCGGTGGCATGTTTGAAAATCACATGGGACAAATCTTGACCGAATGGCGAACCAAACGGAGAAAACATCAAGTTGACATTCTGCTGGTGCTCAGCAGATGTTAAGATGATCTGTGCTGCCTGATAGCAAACAGTGTGGAGATATATACATCATTCCATACCAGTTGAACTCTTTATCTGAGAGGACTAACTTTGTAGTCTTGGGTTCAATCCTAGGTCTCGGCAATCTGCCATTCAAGTGGCTGGCATTATTTCCTCCTATGGAAAGTGAGACTTTGAAAAGAAGCAAAGTCTTGTTTGTGGAGGTTTTTCCATCACTTGATCGAGTAACATAGCAAGAGACAAACTTTTTGAAAAGATGCTGTCAGACAGAAAGACTGAATTGAGAGATTGTAGCCTATACCTGCATGTAGCCACCGTGGCCCAATGGATAAGGCATCGGCCTCCTATGTTGTAGGGTAGGGACACCAGATGGGTGTAGCTATAGAGTCAGCCGGGGATTGCGGGTTCGAGTCCCGCCGGTGGTTGTTTTGGAACTTACACAATGCTAATTAACTTAAACTGCTATGAAACTGGACTGATGGAGAATATTTGTCTTAAGAATGTTCTCCATGGCGTCGGTGGTGTAACGGTTAGCATGGTTGCCTTCCAAGCAGTCGACCCGGGTTCGACTCCCGGCCGACGCAAGGTTTTCAAGAAAGTCTGCAAGGGAACTTATACTATGAAGACGTTTGTGAACAGGGCTTTCTGCAAATGATTCCTGCAGCGGTGGCATGTTTGAAAATCACATGGGACAAATCTTGACCGAATGGCGAACCAAACGGAGAAAACATCAAGTTGACATTCTGCTGGTGCTCAGCAGATGTTAAGATGATCTGTGCTGCCTGATAGCAAACAGTGTGGAGATATATACATCATTCCATACCAGTTGAACTCTTTATCTGAGAGGACTAACTTTGTAGTCTTGGGTTCAATCCTAGGTCTCGGCAATCTGCCATTCAAGTGGCTGGCATTATTTCCTCCTATGGAAAGTGAGACTTTGAAAAGAAGCAAAGTCTTGTTTGTGGAGGTTTTTCCATCACTTGATCGAGTAACATAGCAAGAGACAAACTTTTTGAAAAGATGCTGTCAGACAGAAAGACTGAATTGAGAGATTGTAGCCTATACCTGCATGTAGCCACCGTGGCCCAATGGATAAGGCATCGGCCTCCTATGTTGTAGGGTAGGGACACCAGATGGGTGTAGCTATAGAGTCAGCCGGGGATTGCGGGTTCGAGTCCCGCCGGTGGTTGTTTTGGAACTTACACAATGCTAATTAACTTAAACTGCTATGAAACTGGACTGATGGAGAATATTTGTCTTAAGAATGTTCTCCATGGCGTCGGTGGTGTAACGGTTAGCATGGTTGCCTTCCAAGCAGTCGACCCGGGTTCGACTCCCGGCCGACGCAAGGTTTTCAAGAAAGTCTGCAAGGGAACTTATACTATGAAGACGTTTGTGAACAGGGCTTTCTGCAAATGATTCCTGCAGCGGTGGCATGTTTGAAAATCACATGGGACAAATCTTGACCGAATGGCGAACCAAACGGAGAAAACATCAAGTTGACATTCTGCTGGTGCTCAGCAGATGTTAAGATGATCTGTGCTGCCTGATAGCAAACAGTGTGGAGATATATACATCATTCCATACCAGTTGAACTCTTTATCTGAGAGGACTAACTTTGTAGTCTTGGGTTCAATCCTAGGTCTCGGCAATCTGCCATTCAAGTGGCTGGCATTATTTCCTCCTATGGAAAGTGAGACTTTGAAAAGAAGCAAAGTCTTGTTTGTGGAGGTTTTTCCATCACTTGATCGAGTAACATAGCAAGAGACAAACTTTTTGAAAAGATGCTGTCAGACAGAAAGACTGAATTGAGAGATTGTAGCCTATACCTGCATGTAGCCACCGTGGCCCAATGGATAAGGCATCGGCCTCCTATGTTGTAGGGTAGGGACACCAGATGGGTGTAGCTATAGAGTCAGCCGGGGATTGCGGGTTCGAGTCCCGCCGGTGGTTGTTTTGGAACTTACACAATGCTAATTAACTTAAACTGCTATGAAACTGGACTGATGGAGAATATTTGTCTTAAGAATGTTCTCCATGGCGTCGGTGGTGTAACGGTTAGCATGGTTGCCTTCCAAGCAGTCGACCCGGGTTCGACTCCCGGCCGACGCAAGGTTTTCAAGAAAGTCTGCAAGGGAACTTATACTATGAAGACGTTTGTGAACAGGGCTTTCTGCAAATGATTCCTGCAGCGGTGGCATGTTTGAAAATCACATGGGACAAATCTTGACCGAATGGCGAACCAAACGGAGAAAACATCAAGTTGACATTCTGCTGGTGCTCAGCAGATGTTAAGATGATCTGTGCTGCCTGATAGCAAACAGTGTGGAGATATATACATCATTCCATACCAGTTGAACTCTTTATCTGAGAGGACTAACTTTGTAGTCTTGGGTTCAATCCTAGGTCTCGGCAATCTGCCATTCAAGTGGCTGGCATTATTTCCTCCTATGGAAAGTGAGACTTTGAAAAGAAGCAAAGTCTTGTTTGTGGAGGTTTTTCCATCACTTGATCGAGTAACATAGCAAGAGACAAACTTTTTGAAAAGATGCTGTCAGACAGAAAGACTGAATTGAGAGATTGTAGCCTATACCTGCATGTAGCCACCGTGGCCCAATGGATAAGGCATCGGCCTCCTATGTTGTAGGGTAGGGACACCAGATGGGTGTAGCTATAGAGTCAGCCGGGGATTGCGGGTTCGAGTCCCGCCGGTGGTTGTTTTGGAACTTACACAATGCTAATTAACTTAAACTGCTATGAAACTGGACTGATGGAGAATATTTGTCTTAAGAATGTTCTCCATGGCGTCGGTGGTGTAACGGTTAGCATGGTTGCCTTCCAAGCAGTCGACCCGGGTTCGACTCCCGGCCGACGCAAGGTTTTCAAGAAAGTCTGCAAGGGAACTTATACTATGAAGACGTTTGTGAACAGGGCTTTCTGCAAATGATTCCTGCAGCGGTGGCATGTTTGAAAATCACATGGGACAAATCTTGACCGAATGGCGAACCAAACGGAGAAAACATCAAGTTGACATTCTGCTGGTGCTCAGCAGATGTTAAGATGATCTGTGCTGCCTGATAGCAAACAGTGTGGAGATATATACATCATTCCATACCAGTTGAACTCTTTATCTGAGAGGACTAACTTTGTAGTCTTGGGTTCAATCCTAGGTCTCGGCAATCTGCCATTCAAGTGGCTGGCATTATTTCCTCCTATGGAAAGTGAGACTTTGAAAAGAAGCAAAGTCTTGTTTGTGGAGGTTTTTCCATCACTTGATCGAGTAACATAGCAAGAGACAAACTTTTTGAAAAGATGCTGTCAGACAGAAAGACTGAATTGAGAGATTGTAGCCTATACCTGCATGTAGCCACCGTGGCCCAATGGATAAGGCATCGGCCTCCTATGTTGTAGGGTAGGGACACCAGATGGGTGTAGCTATAGAGTCAGCCGGGGATTGCGGGTTCGAGTCCCGCCGGTGGTTGTTTTGGAACTTACACAATGCTAATTAACTTAAACTGCTATGAAACTGGACTGATGGAGAATATTTGTCTTAAGAATGTTCTCCATGGCGTCGGTGGTGTAACGGTTAGCATGGTTGCCTTCCAAGCAGTCGACCCGGGTTCGACTCCCGGCCGACGCAAGGTTTTCAAGAAAGTCTGCAAGGGAACTTATACTATGAAGACGTTTGTGAACAGGGCTTTCTGCAAATGATTCCTGCAGCGGTGGCATGTTTGAAAATCACATGGGACAAATCTTGACCGAATGGCGAACCAAACGGAGAAAACATCAAGTTGACATTCTGCTGGTGCTCAGCAGATGTTAAGATGATCTGTGCTGCCTGATAGCAAACAGTGTGGAGATATATACATCATTCCATACCAGTTGAACTCTTTATCTGAGAGGACTAACTTTGTAGTCTTGGGTTCAATCCTAGGTCTCGGCAATCTGCCATTCAAGTGGCTGGCATTATTTCCTCCTATGGAAAGTGAGACTTTGAAAAGAAGCAAAGTCTTGTTTGTGGAGGTTTTTCCATCACTTGATCGAGTAACATAGCAAGAGACAAACTTTTTGAAAAGATGCTGTCAGACAGAAAGACTGAATTGAGAGATTGTAGCCTATACCTGCATGTAGCCACCGTGGCCCAATGGATAAGGCATCGGCCTCCTATGTTGTAGGGTAGGGACACCAGATGGGTGTAGCTATAGAGTCAGCCGGGGATTGCGGGTTCGAGTCCCGCCGGTGGTTGTTTTGGAACTTACACAATGCTAATTAACTTAAACTGCTATGAAACTGGACTGATGGAGAATATTTGTCTTAAGAATGTTCTCCATGGCGTCGGTGGTGTAACGGTTAGCATGGTTGCCTTCCAAGCAGTCGACCCGGGTTCGACTCCCGGCCGACGCAAGGTTTTCAAGAAAGTCTGCAAGGGAACTTATACTATGAAGACGTTTGTGAACAGGGCTTTCTGCAAATGATTCCTGCAGCGGTGGCATGTTTGAAAATCACATGGGACAAATCTTGACCGAATGGCGAACCAAACGGAGAAAACATCAAGTTGACATTCTGCTGGTGCTCAGCAGATGTTAAGATGATCTGTGCTGCCTGATAGCAAACAGTGTGGAGATATATACATCATTCCATACCAGTTGAACTCTTTATCTGAGAGGACTAACTTTGTAGTCTTGGGTTCAATCCTAGGTCTCGGCAATCTGCCATTCAAGTGGCTGGCATTATTTCCTCCTATGGAAAGTGAGACTTTGAAAAGAAGCAAAGTCTTGTTTGTGGAGGTTTTTCCATCACTTGATCGAGTAACATAGCAAGAGACAAACTTTTTGAAAAGATGCTGTCAGACAGAAAGACTGAATTGAGAGATTGTAGCCTATACCTGCATGTAGCCACCGTGGCCCAATGGATAAGGCATCGGCCTCCTATGTTGTAGGGTAGGGACACCAGATGGGTGTAGCTATAGAGTCAGCCGGGGATTGCGGGTTCGAGTCCCGCCGGTGGTTGTTTTGGAACTTACACAATGCTAATTAACTTAAACTGCTATGAAACTGGACTGATGGAGAATATTTGTCTTAAGAATGTTCTCCATGGCGTCGGTGGTGTAACGGTTAGCATGGTTGCCTTCCAAGCAGTCGACCCGGGTTCGACTCCCGGCCGACGCAAGGTTTTCAAGAAAGTCTGCAAGGGAACTTATACTATGAAGACGTTTGTGAACAGGGCTTTCTGCAAATGATTCCTGCAGCGGTGGCATGTTTGAAAATCACATGGGACAAATCTTGACCGAATGGCGAACCAAACGGAGAAAACATCAAGTTGACATTCTGCTGGTGCTCAGCAGATGTTAAGATGATCTGTGCTGCCTGATAGCAAACAGTGTGGAGATATATACATCATTCCATACCAGTTGAACTCTTTATCTGAGAGGACTAACTTTGTAGTCTTGGGTTCAATCCTAGGTCTCGGCAATCTGCCATTCAAGTGGCTGGCATTATTTCCTCCTATGGAAAGTGAGACTTTGAAAAGAAGCAAAGTCTTGTTTGTGGAGGTTTTTCCATCACTTGATCGAGTAACATAGCAAGAGACAAACTTTTTGAAAAGATGCTGTCAGACAGAAAGACTGAATTGAGAGATTGTAGCCTATACCTGCATGTAGCCACCGTGGCCCAATGGATAAGGCATCGGCCTCCTATGTTGTAGGGTAGGGACACCAGATGGGTGTAGCTATAGAGTCAGCCGGGGATTGCGGGTTCGAGTCCCGCCGGTGGTTGTTTTGGAACTTACACAATGCTAATTAACTTAAACTGCTATGAAACTGGACTGATGGAGAATATTTGTCTTAAGAATGTTCTCCATGGCGTCGGTGGTGTAACGGTTAGCATGGTTGCCTTCCAAGCAGTCGACCCGGGTTCGACTCCCGGCCGACGCAAGGTTTTCAAGAAAGTCTGCAAGGGAACTTATACTATGAAGACGTTTGTGAACAGGGCTTTCTGCAAATGATTCCTGCAGCGGTGGCATGTTTGAAAATCACATGGGACAAATCTTGACCGAATGGCGAACCAAACGGAGAAAACATCAAGTTGACATTCTGCTGGTGCTCAGCAGATGTTAAGATGATCTGTGCTGCCTGATAGCAAACAGTGTGGAGATATATACATCATTCCATACCAGTTGAACTCTTTATCTGAGAGGACTAACTTTGTAGTCTTGGGTTCAATCCTAGGTCTCGGCAATCTGCCATTCAAGTGGCTGGCATTATTTCCTCCTATGGAAAGTGAGACTTTGAAAAGAAGCAAAGTCTTGTTTGTGGAGGTTTTTCCATCACTTGATCGAGTAACATAGCAAGAGACAAACTTTTTGAAAAGATGCTGTCAGACAGAAAGACTGAATTGAGAGATTGTAGCCTATACCTGCATGTAGCCACCGTGGCCCAATGGATAAGGCATCGGCCTCCTATGTTGTAGGGTAGGGACACCAGATGGGTGTAGCTATAGAGTCAGCCGGGGATTGCGGGTTCGAGTCCCGCCGGTGGTTGTTTTGGAACTTACACAATGCTAATTAACTTAAACTGCTATGAAACTGGACTGATGGAGAATATTTGTCTTAAGAATGTTCTCCATGGCGTCGGTGGTGTAACGGTTAGCATGGTTGCCTTCCAAGCAGTCGACCCGGGTTCGACTCCCGGCCGACGCAAGGTTTTCAAGAAAGTCTGCAAGGGAACTTATACTATGAAGACGTTTGTGAACAGGGCTTTCTGCAAATGATTCCTGCAGCGGTGGCATGTTTGAAAATCACATGGGACAAATCTTGACCGAATGGCGAACCAAACGGAGAAAACATCAAGTTGACATTCTGCTGGTGCTCAGCAGATGTTAAGATGATCTGTGCTGCCTGATAGCAAACAGTGTGGAGATATATACATCATTCCATACCAGTTGAACTCTTTATCTGAGAGGACTAACTTTGTAGTCTTGGGTTCAATCCTAGGTCTCGGCAATCTGCCATTCAAGTGGCTGGCATTATTTCCTCCTATGGAAAGTGAGACTTTGAAAAGAAGCAAAGTCTTGTTTGTGGAGGTTTTTCCATCACTTGATCGAGTAACATAGCAAGAGACAAACTTTTTGAAAAGATGCTGTCAGACAGAAAGACTGAATTGAGAGATTGTAGC
The DNA here is from genome assembly GCA_026936325.1 of Platynereis dumerilii. Lineage (NCBI taxonomy): Eukaryota > Metazoa > Annelida > Polychaeta > Phyllodocida > Nereididae > Platynereis > Platynereis dumerilii. The sequence continues at coordinate 98,058,857 of JAPTHN010000003.1, forward strand.
CTATACCTGCATGTAGCCACCGTGGCCCAATGGATAAGGCATCGGCCTCCTATGTTGTAGGGTAGGGACACCAGATGGGTGTAGCTATAGAGTCAGCCGGGGATTGCGGGTTCGAGTCCCGCCGGTGGTTGTTTTGGAACTTACACAATGCTAATTAACTTAAACTGCTATGAAACTGGACTGATGGAGAATATTTGTCTTAAGAATGTTCTCCATGGCGTCGGTGGTGTAACGGTTAGCATGGTTGCCTTCCAAGCAGTCGACCCGGGTTCGACTCCCGGCCGACGCAAGGTTTTCAAGAAAGTCTGCAAGGGAACTTATACTATGAAGACGTTTGTGAACAGGGCTTTCTGCAAATGATTCCTGCAGCGGTGGCATGTTTGAAAATCACATGGGACAAATCTTGACCGAATGGCGAACCAAACGGAGAAAACATCAAGTTGACATTCTGCTGGTGCTCAGCAGATGTTAAGATGATCTGTGCTGCCTGATAGCAAACAGTGTGGAGATATATACATCATTCCATACCAGTTGAACTCTTTATCTGAGAGGACTAACTTTGTAGTCTTGGGTTCAATCCTAGGTCTCGGCAATCTGCCATTCAAGTGGCTGGCATTATTTCCTCCTATGGAAAGTGAGACTTTGAAAAGAAGCAAAGTCTTGTTTGTGGAGGTTTTTCCATCACTTGATCGAGTAACATAGCAAGAGACAAACTTTTTGAAAAGATGCTGTCAGACAGAAAGACTGAATTGAGAGATTGTAGCCTATACCTGCATGTAGCCACCGTGGCCCAATGGATAAGGCATCGGCCTCCTATGTTGTAGGGTAGGGACACCAGATGGGTGTAGCTATAGAGTCAGCCGGGGATTGCGGGTTCGAGTCCCGCCGGTGGTTGTTTTGGAACTTACACAATGCTAATTAACTTAAACTGCTATGAAACTGGACTGATGGAGAATATTTGTCTTAAGAATGTTCTCCATGGCGTCGGTGGTGTAACGGTTAGCATGGTTGCCTTCCAAGCAGTCGACCCGGGTTCGACTCCCGGCCGACGCAAGGTTTTCAAGAAAGTCTGCAAGGGAACTTATACTATGAAGACGTTTGTGAACAGGGCTTTCTGCAAATGATTCCTGCAGCGGTGGCATGTTTGAAAATCACATGGGACAAATCTTGACCGAATGGCGAACCAAACGGAGAAAACATCAAGTTGACATTCTGCTGGTGCTCAGCAGATGTTAAGATGATCTGTGCTGCCTGATAGCAAACAGTGTGGAGATATATACATCATTCCATACCAGTTGAACTCTTTATCTGAGAGGACTAACTTTGTAGTCTTGGGTTCAATCCTAGGTCTCGGCAATCTGCCATTCAAGTGGCTGGCATTATTTCCTCCTATGGAAAGTGAGACTTTGAAAAGAAGCAAAGTCTTGTTTGTGGAGGTTTTTCCATCACTTGATCGAGTAACATAGCAAGAGACAAACTTTTTGAAAAGATGCTGTCAGACAGAAAGACTGAATTGAGAGATTGTAGCCTATACCTGCATGTAGCCACCGTGGCCCAATGGATAAGGCATCGGCCTCCTATGTTGTAGGGTAGGGACACCAGATGGGTGTAGCTATAGAGTCAGCCGGGGATTGCGGGTTCGAGTCCCGCCGGTGGTTGTTTTGGAACTTACACAATGCTAATTAACTTAAACTGCTATGAAACTGGACTGATGGAGAATATTTGTCTTAAGAATGTTCTCCATGGCGTCGGTGGTGTAACGGTTAGCATGGTTGCCTTCCAAGCAGTCGACCCGGGTTCGACTCCCGGCCGACGCAAGGTTTTCAAGAAAGTCTGCAAGGGAACTTATACTATGAAGACGTTTGTGAACAGGGCTTTCTGCAAATGATTCCTGCAGCGGTGGCATGTTTGAAAATCACATGGGACAAATCTTGACCGAATGGCGAACCAAACGGAGAAAACATCAAGTTGACATTCTGCTGGTGCTCAGCAGATGTTAAGATGATCTGTGCTGCCTGATAGCAAACAGTGTGGAGATATATACATCATTCCATACCAGTTGAACTCTTTATCTGAGAGGACTAACTTTGTAGTCTTGGGTTCAATCCTAGGTCTCGGCAATCTGCCATTCAAGTGGCTGGCATTATTTCCTCCTATGGAAAGTGAGACTTTGAAAAGAAGCAAAGTCTTGTTTGTGGAGGTTTTTCCATCACTTGATCGAGTAACATAGCAAGAGACAAACTTTTTGAAAAGATGCTGTCAGACAGAAAGACTGAATTGAGAGATTGTAGCCTATACCTGCATGTAGCCACCGTGGCCCAATGGATAAGGCATCGGCCTCCTATGTTGTAGGGTAGGGACACCAGATGGGTGTAGCTATAGAGTCAGCCGGGGATTGCGGGTTCGAGTCCCGCCGGTGGTTGTTTTGGAACTTACACAATGCTAATTAACTTAAACTGCTATGAAACTGGACTGATGGAGAATATTTGTCTTAAGAATGTTCTCCATGGCGTCGGTGGTGTAACGGTTAGCATGGTTGCCTTCCAAGCAGTCGACCCGGGTTCGACTCCCGGCCGACGCAAGGTTTTCAAGAAAGTCTGCAAGGGAACTTATACTATGAAGACGTTTGTGAACAGGGCTTTCTGCAAATGATTCCTGCAGCGGTGGCATGTTTGAAAATCACATGGGACAAATCTTGACCGAATGGCGAACCAAACGGAGAAAACATCAAGTTGACATTCTGCTGGTGCTCAGCAGATGTTAAGATGATCTGTGCTGCCTGATAGCAAACAGTGTGGAGATATATACATCATTCCATACCAGTTGAACTCTTTATCTGAGAGGACTAACTTTGTAGTCTTGGGTTCAATCCTAGGTCTCGGCAATCTGCCATTCAAGTGGCTGGCATTATTTCCTCCTATGGAAAGTGAGACTTTGAAAAGAAGCAAAGTCTTGTTTGTGGAGGTTTTTCCATCACTTGATCGAGTAACATAGCAAGAGACAAACTTTTTGAAAAGATGCTGTCAGACAGAAAGACTGAATTGAGAGATTGTAGCCTATACCTGCATGTAGCCACCGTGGCCCAATGGATAAGGCATCGGCCTCCTATGTTGTAGGGTAGGGACACCAGATGGGTGTAGCTATAGAGTCAGCCGGGGATTGCGGGTTCGAGTCCCGCCGGTGGTTGTTTTGGAACTTACACAATGCTAATTAACTTAAACTGCTATGAAACTGGACTGATGGAGAATATTTGTCTTAAGAATGTTCTCCATGGCGTCGGTGGTGTAACGGTTAGCATGGTTGCCTTCCAAGCAGTCGACCCGGGTTCGACTCCCGGCCGACGCAAGGTTTTCAAGAAAGTCTGCAAGGGAACTTATACTATGAAGACGTTTGTGAACAGGGCTTTCTGCAAATGATTCCTGCAGCGGTGGCATGTTTGAAAATCACATGGGACAAATCTTGACCGAATGGCGAACCAAACGGAGAAAACATCAAGTTGACATTCTGCTGGTGCTCAGCAGATGTTAAGATGATCTGTGCTGCCTGATAGCAAACAGTGTGGAGATATATACATCATTCCATACCAGTTGAACTCTTTATCTGAGAGGACTAACTTTGTAGTCTTGGGTTCAATCCTAGGTCTCGGCAATCTGCCATTCAAGTGGCTGGCATTATTTCCTCCTATGGAAAGTGAGACTTTGAAAAGAAGCAAAGTCTTGTTTGTGGAGGTTTTTCCATCACTTGATCGAGTAACATAGCAAGAGACAAACTTTTTGAAAAGATGCTGTCAGACAGAAAGACTGAATTGAGAGATTGTAGCCTATACCTGCATGTAGCCACCGTGGCCCAATGGATAAGGCATCGGCCTCCTATGTTGTAGGTAGGGACACCAGATGGGTGTAGCTATAGAGTCAGCCGGGGATTGCGGGTTCGAGTCCCGCCGGTGGTTGTTTTGGAACTTACACAATGCTAATTAACTTAAACTGCTATGAAACTGGACTGATGGAGAATATTTGTCTTAAGAATGTTCTCCATGGCGTCGGTGGTGTAACGGTTAGCATGGTTGCCTTCCAAGCAGTCGACCCGGGTTCGACTCCCGGCCGACGCAAGGTTTTCAAGAAAGTCTGCAAGGGAACTTATACTATGAAGACGTTTGTGAACAGGGCTTTCTGCAAATGATTCCTGCAGCGGTGGCATGTTTGAAAATCACATGGGACAAATCTTGACCGAATGGCGAACCAAACGGAGAAAACATCAAGTTGACATTCTGCTGGTGCTCAGCAGATGTTAAGATGATCTGTGCTGCCTGATAGCAAACAGTGTGGAGATATATACATCATTCCATACCAGTTGAACTCTTTATCTGAGAGGACTAACTTTGTAGTCTTGGGTTCAATCCTAGGTCTCGGCAATCTGCCATTCAAGTGGCTGGCATTATTTCCTCCTATGGAAAGTGAGACTTTGAAAAGAAGCAAAGTCTTGTTTGTGGAGGTTTTTCCATCACTTGATCGAGTAACATAGCAAGAGACAAACTTTTTGAAAAGATGCTGTCAGACAGAAAGACTGAATTGAGAGATTGTAGCCTATACCTGCATGTAGCCACCGTGGCCCAATGGATAAGGCATCGGCCTCCTATGTTGTAGGTAGGGACACCAGATGGGTGTAGCTATAGAGTCAGCCGGGGATTGCGGGTTCGAGTCCCGCCGGTGGTTGTTTTGGAACTTACACAATGCTAATTAACTTAAACTGCTATGAAACTGGACTGATGGAGAATATTTGTCTTAAGAATGTTCTCCATGGCGTCGGTGGTGTAACGGTTAGCATGGTTGCCTTCCAAGCAGTCGACCCGGGTTCGACTCCCGGCCGACGCAAGGTTTTCAAGAAAGTCTGCAAGGGAACTTATACTATGAAGACGTTTGTGAACAGGGCTTTCTGCAAATGATTCCTGCAGCGGTGGCATGTTTGAAAATCACATGGGACAAATCTTGACCGAATGGCGAACCAAACGGAGAAAACATCAAGTTGACATTCTGCTGGTGCTCAGCAGATGTTAAGATGATCTGTGCTGCCTGATAGCAAACAGTGTGGAGATATATACATCATTCCATACCAGTTGAACTCTTTATCTGAGAGGACTAACTTTGTAGTCTTGGGTTCAATCCTAGGTCTCGGCAATCTGCCATTCAAGTGGCTGGCATTATTTCCTCCTATGGAAAGTGAGACTTTGAAAAGAAGCAAAGTCTTGTTTGTGGAGGTTTTTCCATCACTTGATCGAGTAACATAGCAAGAGACAAACTTTTTGAAAAGATGCTGTCAGACAGAAAGACTGAATTGAGAGATTGTAGCCTATACCTGCATGTAGCCACCGTGGCCCAATGGATAAGGCATCGGCCTCCTATGTTGTAGGGTAGGGACACCAGATGGGTGTAGCTATAGAGTCAGCCGGGGATTGCGGGTTCGAGTCCCGCCGGTGGTTGTTTTGGAACTTACACAATGCTAATTAACTTAAACTGCTATGAAACTGGACTGATGGAGAATATTTGTCTTAAGAATGTTCTCCATGGCGTCGGTGGTGTAACGGTTAGCATGGTTGCCTTCCAAGCAGTCGACCCGGGTTCGACTCCCGGCCGACGCAAGGTTTTCAAGAAAGTCTGCAAGGGAACTTATACTATGAAGACGTTTGTGAACAGGGCTTTCTGCAAATGATTCCTGCAGCGGTGGCATGTTTGAAAATCACATGGGACAAATCTTGACCGAATGGCGAACCAAACGGAGAAAACATCAAGTTGACATTCTGCTGGTGCTCAGCAGATGTTAAGATGATCTGTGCTGCCTGATAGCAAACAGTGTGGAGATATATACATCATTCCATACCAGTTGAACTCTTTATCTGAGAGGACTAACTTTGTAGTCTTGGGTTCAATCCTAGGTCTCGGCAATCTGCCATTCAAGTGGCTGGCATTATTTCCTCCTATGGAAAGTGAGACTTTGAAAAGAAGCAAAGTCTTGTTTGTGGAGGTTTTTCCATCACTTGATCGAGTAACATAGCAAGAGACAAACTTTTTGAAAAGATGCTGTCAGACAGAAAGACTGAATTGAGAGATTGTAGCCTATACCTGCATGTAGCCACCGTGGCCCAATGGATAAGGCATCGGCCTCCTATGTTGTAGGGTAGGGACACCAGATGGGTGTAGCTATAGAGTCAGCCGGGGATTGCGGGTTCGAGTCCCGCCGGTGGTTGTTTTGGAACTTACACAATGCTAATTAACTTAAACTGCTATGAAACTGGACTGATGGAGAATATTTGTCTTAAGAATGTTCTCCATGGCGTCGGTGGTGTAACGGTTAGCATGGTTGCCTTCCAAGCAGTCGACCCGGGTTCGACTCCCGGCCGACGCAAGGTTTTCAAGAAAGTCTGCAAGGGAACTTATACTATGAAGACGTTTGTGAACAGGGCTTTCTGCAAATGATTCCTGCAGCGGTGGCATGTTTGAAAATCACATGGGACAAATCTTGACCGAATGGCGAACCAAACGGAGAAAACATCAAGTTGACATTCTGCTGGTGCTCAGCAGATGTTAAGATGATCTGTGCTGCCTGATAGCAAACAGTGTGGAGATATATACATCATTCCATACCAGTTGAACTCTTTATCTGAGAGGACTAACTTTGTAGTCTTGGGTTCAATCCTAGGTCTCGGCAATCTGCCATTCAAGTGGCTGGCATTATTTCCTCCTATGGAAAGTGAGACTTTGAAAAGAAGCAAAGTCTTGTTTGTGGAGGTTTTTCCATCACTTGATCGAGTAACATAGCAAGAGACAAACTTTTTGAAAAGATGCTGTCAGACAGAAAGACTGAATTGAGAGATTGTAGCCTATACCTGCATGTAGCCACCGTGGCCCAATGGATAAGGCATCGGCCTCCTATGTTGTAGGGTAGGGACACCAGATGGGTGTAGCTATAGAGTCAGCCGGGGATTGCGGGTTCGAGTCCCGCCGGTGGTTGTTTTGGAACTTACACAATGCTAATTAACTTAAACTGCTATGAAACTGGACTGATGGAGAATATTTGTCTTAAGAATGTTCTCCATGGCGTCGGTGGTGTAACGGTTAGCATGGTTGCCTTCCAAGCAGTCGACCCGGGTTCGACTCCCGGCCGACGCAAGGTTTTCAAGAAAGTCTGCAAGGGAACTTATACTATGAAGACGTTTGTGAACAGGGCTTTCTGCAAATGATTCCTGCAGCGGTGGCATGTTTGAAAATCACATGGGACAAATCTTGACCGAATGGCGAACCAAACGGAGAAAACATCAAGTTGACATTCTGCTGGTGCTCAGCAGATGTTAAGATGATCTGTGCTGCCTGATAGCAAACAGTGTGGAGATATATACATCATTCCATACCAGTTGAACTCTTTATCTGAGAGGACTAACTTTGTAGTCTTGGGTTCAATCCTAGGTCTCGGCAATCTGCCATTCAAGTGGCTGGCATTATTTCCTCCTATGGAAAGTGAGACTTTGAAAAGAAGCAAAGTCTTGTTTGTGGAGGTTTTTCCATCACTTGATCGAGTAACATAGCAAGAGACAAACTTTTTGAAAAGATGCTGTCAGACAGAAAGACTGAATTGAGAGATTGTAGCCTATACCTGCATGTAGCCACCGTGGCCCAATGGATAAGGCATCGGCCTCCTATGTTGTAGGTAGGGACACCAGATGGGTGTAGCTATAGAGTCAGCCGGGGATTGCGGGTTCGAGTCCCGCCGGTGGTTGTTTTGGAACTTACACAATGCTAATTAACTTAAACTGCTATGAAACTGGACTGATGGAGAATATTTGTCTTAAGAATGTTCTCCATGGCGTCGGTGGTGTAACGGTTAGCATGGTTGCCTTCCAAGCAGTCGACCCGGGTTCGACTCCCGGCCGACGCAAGGTTTTCAAGAAAGTCTGCAAGGGAACTTATACTATGAAGACGTTTGTGAACAGGGCTTTCTGCAAATGATTCCTGCAGCGGTGGCATGTTTGAAAATCACATGGGACAAATCTTGACCGAATGGCGAACCAAACGGAGAAAACATCAAGTTGACATTCTGCTGGTGCTCAGCAGATGTTAAGATGATCTGTGCTGCCTGATAGCAAACAGTGTGGAGATATATACATCATTCCATACCAGTTGAACTCTTTATCTGAGAGGACTAACTTTGTAGTCTTGGGTTCAATCCTAGGTCTCGGCAATCTGCCATTCAAGTGGCTGGCATTATTTCCTCCTATGGAAAGTGAGACTTTGAAAAGAAGCAAAGTCTTGTTTGTGGAGGTTTTTCCATCACTTGATCGAGTAACATAGCAAGAGACAAACTTTTTGAAAAGATGCTGTCAGACAGAAAGACTGAATTGAGAGATTGTAGCCTATACCTGCATGTAGCCACCGTGGCCCAATGGATAAGGCATCGGCCTCCTATGTTGTAGGGTAGGGACACCAGATGGGTGTAGCTATAGAGTCAGCCGGGGATTGCGGGTTCGAGTCCCGCCGGTGGTTGTTTTGGAACTTACACAATGCTAATTAACTTAAACTGCTATGAAACTGGACTGATGGAGAATATTTGTCTTAAGAATGTTCTCCATGGCGTCGGTGGTGTAACGGTTAGCATGGTTGCCTTCCAAGCAGTCGACCCGGGTTCGACTCCCGGCCGACGCAAGGTTTTCAAGAAAGTCTGCAAGGGAACTTATACTATGAAGACGTTTGTGAACAGGGCTTTCTGCAAATGATTCCTGCAGCGGTGGCATGTTTGAAAATCACATGGGACAAATCTTGACCGAATGGCGAACCAAACGGAGAAAACATCAAGTTGACATTCTGCTGGTGCTCAGCAGATGTTAAGATGATCTGTGCTGCCTGATAGCAAACAGTGTGGAGATATATACATCATTCCATACCAGTTGAACTCTTTATCTGAGAGGACTAACTTTGTAGTCTTGGGTTCAATCCTAGGTCTCGGCAATCTGCCATTCAAGTGGCTGGCATTATTTCCTCCTATGGAAAGTGAGACTTTGAAAAGAAGCAAAGTCTTGTTTGTGGAGGTTTTTCCATCACTTGATCGAGTAACATAGCAAGAGACAAACTTTTTGAAAAGATGCTGTCAGACAGAAAGACTGAATTGAGAGATTGTAGCCTATACCTGCATGTAGCCACCGTGGCCCAATGGATAAGGCATCGGCCTCCTATGTTGTAGGGTAGGGACACCAGATGGGTGTAGCTATAGAGTCAGCCGGGGATTGCGGGTTCGAGTCCCGCCGGTGGTTGTTTTGGAACTTACACAATGCTAATTAACTTAAACTGCTATGAAACTGGACTGATGGAGAATATTTGTCTTAAGAATGTTCTCCATGGCGTCGGTGGTGTAACGGTTAGCATGGTTGCCTTCCAAGCAGTCGACCCGGGTTCGACTCCCGGCCGACGCAAGGTTTTCAAGAAAGTCTGCAAGGGAACTTATACTATGAAGACGTTTGTGAACAGGGCTTTCTGCAAATGATTCCTGCAGCGGTGGCATGTTTGAAAATCACATGGGACAAATCTTGACCGAATGGCGAACCAAACGGAGAAAACATCAAGTTGACATTCTGCTGGTGCTCAGCAGATGTTAAGATGATCTGTGCTGCCTGATAGCAAACAGTGTGGAGATATATACATCATTCCATACCAGTTGAACTCTTTATCTGAGAGGACTAACTTTGTAGTCTTGGGTTCAATCCTAGGTCTCGGCAATCTGCCATTCAAGTGGCTGGCATTATTTCCTCCTATGGAAAGTGAGACTTTGAAAAGAAGCAAAGTCTTGTTTGTGGAGGTTTTTCCATCACTTGATCGAGTAACATAGCAAGAGACAAACTTTTTGAAAAGATGCTGTCAGACAGAAAGACTGAATTGAGAGATTGTAGCCTATACCTGCATGTAGCCACCGTGGCCCAATGGATAAGGCATCGGCCTCCTATGTTGTAGGGTAGGGACACCAGATGGGTGTAGCTATAGAGTCAGCCGGGGATTGCGGGTTCGAGTCCCGCCGGTGGTTGTTTTGGAACTTACACAATGCTAATTAACTTAAACTGCTATGAAACTGGACTGATGGAGAATATTTGTCTTAAGAATGTTCTCCATGGCGTCGGTGGTGTAACGGTTAGCATGGTTGCCTTCCAAGCAGTCGACCCGGGTTCGACTCCCGGCCGACGCAAGGTTTTCAAGAAAGTCTGCAAGGGAACTTATACTATGAAGACGTTTGTGAACAGGGCTTTCTGCAAATGATTCCTGCAGCGGTGGCATGTTTGAAAATCACATGGGACAAATCTTGACCGAATGGCGAACCAAACGGAGAAAACATCAAGTTGACATTCTGCTGGTGCTCAGCAGATGTTAAGATGATCTGTGCTGCCTGATAGCAAACAGTGTGGAGATATATACATCATTCCATACCAGTTGAACTCTTTATCTGAGAGGACTAACTTTGTAGTCTTGGGTTCAATCCTAGGTCTCGGCAATCTGCCATTCAAGTGGCTGGCATTATTTCCTCCTATGGAAAGTGAGACTTTGAAAAGAAGCAAAGTCTTGTTTGTGGAGGTTTTTCCATCACTTGATCGAGTAACATAGCAAGAGACAAACTTTTTGAAAAGATGCTGTCAGACAGAAAGACTGAATTGAGAGATTGTAGCCTATACCTGCATGTAGCCACCGTGGCCCAATGGATAAGGCATCGGCCTCCTATGTTGTAGGTAGGGACACCAGATGGGTGTAGCTATAGAGTCAGCCGGGGATTGCGGGTTCGAGTCCCGCCGGTGGTTGTTTTGGAACTTACACAATGCTAATTAACTTAAACTGCTATGAAACTGGACTGATGGAGAATATTTGTCTTAAGAATGTTCTCCATGGCGTCGGTGGTGTAACGGTTAGCATGGTTGCCTTCCAAGCAGTCGACCCGGGTTCGACTCCCGGCCGACGCAAGGTTTTCAAGAAAGTCTGCAAGGGAACTTATACTATGAAGACGTTTGTGAACAGGGCTTTCTGCAAATGATTCCTGCAGCGGTGGCATGTTTGAAAATCACATGGGACAAATCTTGACCGAATGGCGAACCAAACGGAGAAAACATCAAGTTGACATTCTGCTGGTGCTCAGCAGATGTTAAGATGATCTGTGCTGCCTGATAGCAAACAGTGTGGAGATATATACATCATTCCATACCAGTTGAACTCTTTATCTGAGAGGACTAACTTTGTAGTCTTGGGTTCAATCCTAGGTCTCGGCAATCTGCCATTCAAGTGGCTGGCATTATTTCCTCCTATGGAAAGTGAGACTTTGAAAAGAAGCAAAGTCTTGTTTGTGGAGGTTTTTCCATCACTTGATCGAGTAACATAGCAAGAGACAAACTTTTTGAAAAGATGCTGTCAGACAGAAAGACTGAATTGAGAGATTGTAGCCTATACCTGCATGTAGCCACCGTGGCCCAATGGATAAGGCATCGGCCTCCTATGTTGTAGGGTAGGGACACCAGATGGGTGTAGCTATAGAGTCAGCCGGGGATTGCGGGTTCGAGTCCCGCCGGTGGTTGTTTTGGAACTTACACAATGCTAATTAACTTAAACTGCTATGAAACTGGACTGATGGAGAATATTTGTCTTAAGAATGTTCTCCATGGCGTCGGTGGTGTAACGGTTAGCATGGTTGCCTTCCAAGCAGTCGACCCGGGTTCGACTCCCGGCCGACGCAAGGTTTTCAAGAAAGTCTGCAAGGGAACTTATACTATGAAGACGTTTGTGAACAGGGCTTTCTGCAAATGATTCCTGCAGCGGTGGCATGTTTGAAAATCACATGGGACAAATCTTGACCGAATGGCGAACCAAACGGAGAAAACATCAAGTTGACATTCTGCTGGTGCTCAGCAGATGTTAAGATGATCTGTGCTGCCTGATAGCAAACAGTGTGGAGATATATACATCATTCCATACCAGTTGAACTCTTTATCTGAGAGGACTAACTTTGTAGTCTTGGGTTCAATCCTAGGTCTCGGCAATCTGCCATTCAAGTGGCTGGCATTATTTCCTCCTATGGAAAGTGAGACTTTGAAAAGAAGCAAAGTCTTGTTTGTGGAGGTTTTTCCATCACTTGATCGAGTAACATAGCAAGAGACAAACTTTTTGAAAAGATGCTGTCAGACAGAAAGACTGAATTGAGAGATTGTAGCCTATACCTGCATGTAGCCACCGTGGCCCAATGGATAAGGCATCGGCCTCCTATGTTGTAGGGTAGGGACACCAGATGGGTGTAGCTATAGAGTCAGCCGGGGATTGCGGGTTCGAGTCCCGCCGGTGGTTGTTTTGGAACTTACACAATGCTAATTAACTTAAACTGCTATGAAACTGGACTGATGGAGAATATTTGTCTTAAGAATGTTCTCCATGGCGTCGGTGGTGTAACGGTTAGCATGGTTGCCTTCCAAGCAGTCGACCCGGGTTCGACTCCCGGCCGACGCAAGGTTTTCAAGAAAGTCTGCAAGGGAACTTATACTATGAAGACGTTTGTGAACAGGGCTTTCTGCAAATGATTCCTGCAGCGGTGGCATGTTTGAAAATCACATGGGACAAATCTTGACCGAATGGCGAACCAAACGGAGAAAACATCAAGTTGACATTCTGCTGGTGCTCAGCAGATGTTAAGATGATCTGTGCTGCCTGATAGCAAACAGTGTGGAGATATATACATCATTCCATACCAGTTGAACTCTTTATCTGAGAGGACTAACTTTGTAGTCTTGGGTTCAATCCTAGGTCTCGGCAATCTGCCATTCAAGTGGCTGGCATTATTTCCTCCTATGGAAAGTGAGACTTTGAAAAGAAGCAAAGTCTTGTTTGTGGAGGTTTTTCCATCACTTGATCGAGTAACATAGCAAGAGACAAACTTTTTGAAAAGATGCTGTCAGACAGAAAGACTGAATTGAGAGATTGTAGCCTATACCTGCATGTAGCCACCGTGGCCCAATGGATAAGGCATCGGCCTCCTATGTTGTAGGGTAGGGACACCAGATGGGTGTAGCTATAGAGTCAGCCGGGGATTGCGGGTTCGAGTCCCGCCGGTGGTTGTTTTGGAACTTACACAATGCTAATTAACTTAAACTGCTATGAAACTGGACTGATGGAGAATATTTGTCTTAAGAATGTTTTCCATGGCGTCGGTGGTGTAACGGTTAGCATGGTTGCCTTCCAAGCAGTCGACCCGGGTTCGACTCCCGGCCGACGCAAGGTTTTCAAGAAAGTCTGCAAGGGAACTTATACTATGAAGACGTTTGTGAACAGGGCTTTCTGCAAATGATTCCTGCAGCGGTGGCATGTTTGAAAATCACATGGGACAAATCTTGACCGAATGGCGAACCAAACGGAGAAAACATCAAGTTGACATTCTGCTGGTGCTCAGCAGATGTTAAGATGATCTGTGCTGCCTGATAGCAAACAGTGTGGAGATATATACATCATTCCATACCAGTTGAACTCTTTATCTGAGAGGACTAACTTTGTAGTCTTGGGTTCAATCCTAGGTCTCGGCAATCTGCCATTCAAGTGGCTGGCATTATTTCCTCCTATGGAAAGTGAGACTTTGAAAAGAAGCAAAGTCTTGTTTGTGGAGGTTTTTCCATCACTTGATCGAGTAACATAGCAAGAGACAAACTTTTTGAAAAGATGCTGTCAGACAGAAAGACTGAATTGAGAGATTGTAGCCTATACCTGCATGTAGCCACCGTGGCCCAATGGATAAGGCATCGGCCTCCTATGTTGTAGGTAAGGGACACCAGATGGGTGTAGCTATAGAGTCAGCCGGGGATTGCGGGTTCGAGTCCCGCCGGTGGTTGTTTTGGAACTTACACAATGCTAATTAACTTAAACTGCTATGAAACTGGACTGATGGAGAATATTTGTCTTAAGAATGTTCTCCATGGCGTCGGTGGTGTAACGGTTAGCATGGTTGCCTTCCAAGCAGTCGACCCGGGTTCGACTCCCGGCCGACGCAAGGTTTTCAAGAAAGTCTGCAAGGGAACTTATACTATGAAGACGTTTGTGAACAGGGCTTTCTGCAAATGATTCCTGCAGCGGTGGCATGTTTGAAAATCACATGGGACAAATCTTGACCGAATGGCGAACCAAACGGAGAAAACATCAAGTTGACATTCTGCTGGTGCTCAGCAGATGTTAAGATGATCTGTGCTGCCTGATAGCAAACAGTGTGGAGATATATACATCATTCCATACCAGTTGAACTCTTTATCTGAGAGGACTAACTTTGTAGTCTTGGGTTCAATCCTAGGTCTCGGCAATCTGCCATTCAAGTGGCTGGCATTATTTCCTCCTATGGAAAGTGAGACTTTGAAAAGAAGCAAAGTCTTGTTTGTGGAGGTTTTTCCATCACTTGATCGAGTAACATAGCAAGAGACAAACTTTTTGAAAAGATGCTGTCAGACAGAAAGACTGAATTGAGAGATTGTAGCCTATACATGCACTTTTTTTCCGCATGCAAAGGTTTGACAACTGACAAACATTTTTTATTTCAAGTTTAGCATTGTGGTTTCCTTCCTGGAGGTGGAAAAAAAAAAGTTTTTGTTATTGTCATGCGCTTTACAAACTTTTTTCACCAAAAATCATCCGGTCTGCAAAATGGCGCCATGCCATCGAGGGGATATATATTTTAAATGGCCTAGATTTACTTAATTTTGCCTATTTGAGGGCAGGGAAGCGAGGGACTTTTTACTTTCAAACTTGTGTGCTTGTTTTCTGCCTATAAAGACAGCTTTTTGTACTTTTGCCGGTTGGAACTTTTTTTAAGCTTGTGTTACTACCATTGTCTTGCTAATACATTTAGCTATACAACCTATATTTCACATATCAGCATTTTTTCACCATTCAGGACGCAGCTTTGTATTTACTGCTGGCCTTGAAACCATAAGACATTGAGTCCAGGGAGAACCAAGGGAGAACCAACAATCAACCACACATTTAGTCGTCTGCTAAAATTGAGTAACCGTAAATCAGCTGCAGCCGGTTGCAGGTTAGTAATACCGGTAATTAAGTGATGTAGCATGGAAATGACCAGAATTAGGTACATTTATATTATGGGCTTTTAACATTCACAAGGTTACTGGAATTTTAATTAACAAATTCCTGTTTTTTGCATCTTTGCACAGATCTGAACATTAAATGGTTGAAATCAATAAAAATTAAGCTAAAAGCAATTTTATGTTGCTGGTCCATCAAAAGCCATCAGAAGTCCTTAATTTTTGTTTTAAAAAAAAAATGAGCTTGACATGGACTTGAACACTGGACCTTCACCTTCCAATGCTGAAGGTGGTGCTCTATAAACCACTAGACCACCGACAAAGTTGTCAACAAACTGAGATTCCCAGCTAAGGGGCCGACCAGGCGATAGTTGGGGATCTATGGACGAACTTTTTTTTTAGTTTTTGTTAAAATTCCGATAAAAAAGTTTGCCGCGAGTGCGCATGCGAAAAAAATTATTCGTCGACGCGTCACGAACGAAAAAAAAAGTTTGTCCCGGGGGTAAAGTATATAGCCCCCCCCCCACTATCGTCTGGTCGGCCCCTTACAGTACCCTAGCTACAGGTAGGTAGAAACAAACTTTTTTTAATTTCCGTATTCTGAACAAACTTTTTTTTTCATTGTCAAGTGGGAAACATCTTTTTTTTTCACCAAATACCCATAGCCCCCCCCCCCCGAAAGATCATCTGGTCGGCCCGTAAGGTATCTTGGTTGTGGCCTTGTGGATCCTAGGTTGTGGATGGTCTGGGGGTGGCTCCTCCATCCATTTTCATCGTTCATAAGTCAGATTATTATAAACTTTATTCCAGACACCTCGGGCCATATACAAACTACATACATGTAACGATAATATAGCACCATGTAACAATTACATAGCACCACACAAAAACAAAAAGGTTCATGCAATTGAATTGACAAATTGTTTTTTTTTTTCAAATTTTGCCATATATAGCGTACAATTTCAATAAGATAACAAGTAGCTTAATTTTAGAGCCAATCAATCCAAATCTGGCAAAAGATTAATCTCTTTATTATGAATGATCTATGCGTCCCCTTCAGCTTTGTAGCTTTGTAGCTGGATTGGGCCGTAACCTCTTCGGTTATTAATTGGCCCCCCTTGTTGTCGCTTCTGGTCTTCAAGTTTTGAAGCTGCGCTTCCATGCGTAGATATTCAGATCGACGGTGTATATTATTATCAGTGGCCAGATTACAATATTATAAACATCAGTTAAAACCTTCACTCCAACCTTCCTGAACAAAAAAGTATAAACCAACACCCGGCCGTGCGTCAACAAAATAAATATGAATAGACCTTTATTATGCTATAATTTTAAAAAAAATTTCCATTCAAAAGTTGTTGTTTTTTTTTGTTAAAATTTCATTTATTCATGGTATGACTCAATGCTGTGAATGACTGATAGGTGTAAAAAGCAATGTGGATAAATGCCAAGCTCAGTGGATTATGGTCTGGGGTGGCTCCTCCAGATCATGGGTGCATGGGCAATGTTGCTGTTTTGTTGTTAGGGACCATATGATATTATGGGGGGTAAGGAAGTGTAGCCTTCGTCCCCCCTCATGCCTGGTATGCACAGAGTATTCCTGTGGGCTACGCCACTGTTATCGATAATCCGACCCCCTACTTGAGTTGCTTAGACACGGAAGTCAAAATAGTTCGTTAATCTCCAATGTAAAAAAAACTATTCTAGTTTACTCTCTTAATTTTTTGTTCGTTTTCCTCTTAATATCTGTTTGACAACCTGAGTCTGGCAGAAAAGTAGCTAAAAGTAGACGAAGACTGACATTGTTAATTTAAAATAAGTTGACCCAGATTCATTTTAACCAATCAGAATGCTTCCCTGCGCAGTCATTTAAAATTGTCCAATCAAAATGCTGGATTTTGACGTCATGGCGGAGTATTACACAGATGGTAGTGATTGGGCTTTGCCAGGTATAAATATCGCAGGTCCCTCGCCGCTGAGGACGAAGCAGTCGTTTGCAGTTTAGTTACCGCCGATAAGATGAGAGAAATTGTCCACATACAGGCGGGCCAGTGTGGCAACCAAATTGGTGCTAAAGTAAGTATGTCTTCTAGTCAACAGATTGATTGAGTAGCGTTTGGGATGACTCGGGAGCCTCCTATTTATAAATTATTTCGTCTTTTACAAAGTTTGAGTTTGACTGAGCATGACATTTTTGTGGCCTGAGCTTTTGAGACAGTGAGTTGACAAGTCGGGTCACTGCTGACAGACAGATGTATTTCAAGTTTATCATTCGCGTTCGGTGTGCCTTCTCCCTTTGCAACCGGTGTCATCTGGTCATTTATAGTGTATCAGCTATCTTGAAATCTGCTCCTCCTACAAGTTGTCGCATGCATTCTGGCACCGTAAATGCATGCAACTGTCAAATCTGACTGCGCGCACGAGATGAAACGGTTTTGCCCCCCGCCCCACCTCAGCCCCCACTTGTTGCTTACACCCAAGAATCCTGTTCATCGAAGCCTTTATTAGTGGACACCGTCACTGAAATGCCACTCTACTTATCTAGGCCTACAGTGTACCAGACCACTCAGGATATGGCCTGATTGCCAGGCTAGCATAATCTGGCCATTATGTTAATCAAGTGGCGCACTGATGCTGCAGTGCAGTGCCAGTTCAGTTGGCAAGTTGCATGATTCACTCACTGACAGTCCCTGCATTGATCAGCATCAACCTGTTGCATCAACCTGTTGCTCATACTCAGGTCATAGCCTGCCTGGCCATCATAGCTATCTGCGATTTTGTTATATTGTAGCGTCACGAATGATTGCAGACATAAACAGAAGTGACAGCAATGTTATTCCAATGGGAGTAAAAAAACTTGATCAAATCAATCTGGACATGTTGCACGATTATTCCAAAACTGGTACCATTTAGGTGAGTGTTTGAATTTTGTCTGTACAAGGCCTGTAGGCTGAGATATCTGGCCAAACGTTTGTCCTCTGCTTTACATGACAGAGAGTATGTAATGCCCCCCCTCCAGGCTATTTCTAGATACGCCCCTGTGCTAGGCTGCACCACTGCAGACTGACGAAATTCACATTGAATAGGGTGTCAAATTAGCTTAGGTCGCTGGGACGGTTGCCTTCCGGTTTGCATTCAGCAGAACTCCGCAAAACTGAACTGGCCGCTGGGCTTTAAAAATGCATGTGTTTACAGTCCTGACTGGCAGCACCCCTAGTGAAAATTAATAGTCCAGTCATTTTTTTGTGGCAGTAAGTTTTTGGCTGATAATTAAAAACATACCTTACTCTTGACAAAATACTTGTCTCCTCCTGTTCCTGACACCTCCAAACAATTTCATAAACATTCGGAAGTATTGGCATGTTGTAGACCCGGTTTTGAGGTAATCCTATTATAATAACATTGCTGTCAAAACAGCTCAAGAAGCAATTTTCTCCGACTGCTTCTATTGGCACTATTGCTGCTGTTGTGACATCACCATTGTTTCGGTGATGTCATAGAGCCAACATTGATGATGACATCACAACAGAAGTCTAACAAGAACCCAGGGGTTCAAAATGGAGGTGGTTAGTTATTAATAAACTGTGTGCTAAATTTCAGAATTTTACAAATAACCCATTTTCAAGCCTCACAATATCCTTGTGGTATATATGTGATACGAAAAAAATAAATACATTCCACTAAAGATCTTGGAAAGAGCTTTAAAATGATGTATGGAAATGTGTGTGATTAGCCAGGTAGATCAACCTCCTTTTTGTGGGAGGAGCTTTACATTCATTTTGGTAACTATCGTATGATACTCTATTCGCTAATAGAATATTTCGTCTCTGTATTGAGCACTGGATACAACAGTTACTGACATCAACCAAAATCAAATGGGCTCTGACAAAACTGAGTCTCAACACAAAATGTGTATTAATTAACCCTTACTGGACTAAAGGGACATTTATGTCCATCCCCAGCTTACTGCCTGTAGGGACATTTATGTCCCTAAAATCTGCTGTGGTCCCTGATGACGTCACAATCACAGAATTGTTTTTTTGGGACTGATCAGTCCAGTAAGGGTTAAACTATATTTGAGAAAATATCAGAAATCCTAAATTATTTCAGATTTTTGGCTTTTATGAAAATTTCATAAGATTGGCCAGCAATAGAGTTTAGTAATTTAAGGAGTCATAATTTAGACATCTAAAGAGTTATAATTTAGACATATAAATCAAAATTTCAGAGGTCTAACTCCCAAAATTGGCGGAATCATGGAGAATTGAATTTTTTTTTTACATTTTCGCAGAATTTCCTGTTATCAATTTTTGTAAGGGCATTTAGACCCCCAAAAGGCATATTAAGGATATTTAACATATAATATGGCAGGTTTTCATCTCCACAGGTGTAACCTTTTCTGACTTATGCTACGGAAACAAAAAAAAAACCGATTTTTTTAAAATTTCCAATATTTTACAATACTGTAGCTATTGCTTAAATATGAACACCGAAAGCTCATATATGCTATAAGACCCATCCATGTGCAAAATATCATATATACAAGTGCAATAGTTTAGGCACAGTGGCCAATACACAATGTGTGATGCCGCCCGTGGTGGGTCTAAGCAAGATTGAAAGGAAGTCGCATCCAGAATACAACATGCAGGCTATTCATTCCTATGCCAAATGCTTGCTCTATAATCAAGTTAGTGTGCTTTTTTGACTCCAAACATCTCCAAACAAAATGGCCAAGTTAGGGCTCAAAAGACATTTTGAACATGCTAAATTTTCAAATTTCCCGCCAAAACTTCAATTCTCTCATTGTGACTGCATAAATGGAGATGTGTACACACCTCCATTAAAAATAGCTCTAAATGTGCTGAAGAGCAGCAGCAATTTAACATTGTAAGCAGTGTTGGAGTCCAGGCCAGGACATCCAAGACCGAGACATGAGCATCGAAGACCGAGACATTGATCGACCGAGACCAAGGCCACCATATCATAAATTATGTTTAACAGTCGAACTATTTTAGCTTAGCAGATTATCGACATTTAGCCGTCATATTAAAATAAGGCTATAACAATGCAATTAAAGATTCACTCTGTGACTCAAGTAAACACACTGAACTGAAGACAATAAGGGGGCAATCATTACATTTTTAGCTCGTCTGTTTTCTTTGAAAACGAAGAGCTGTTGTCGTCACTCGATCGGCCTCGATGACTCCCAACACTGGACTGTAGTGGATAAATTTACTTTAAGTTTTTAGTAAATGTGCATCTAATTTTCCTTTGCAGTTCTGGGAAGTGATCTCGGATGAACATGGCATCGACCCAACTGGTACCTACCACGGAGATTCCGATCTGCAGTTGGAGAGAATTAATGTTTACTACAACGAAGCCACAGGTGAGGTCTCCATCAGTCCTCGTTAGGTGTGCTCTCTCACAAGTCATGTTTTGGCTTCAAGAGGGAGTTATAATAATTATTAAATAATATATATATACTTTATAGTCTACTTTATATTCTCCTGTATTTTCCTGTATTTGTCGCATGGTCTTATAAGTAGTGTTGGGACGATACTATTACTATCGCGATACTTAATCGCCAATGCAGTCACAATACAACTATCGTGAGGAAAAATTAGGCATGATATATCACGATACACTATTACTAAAGGCAGCAAGTATCACGATTATCGCGATAGTAATTGTCTGCTTAAAAGCATAGTTCCGCTAATTTCTGATGTGCACTTTAATGCGCATCACACCTCTATCTTGTGAGAAACCCAAGAAAATCGCAACTTTTTTTCAGTTTTTTGCTTTAGTTTTGTGAAATAGAGAATATTTTTTTGCCTAACTTTCCTAACGCTAACTTCATACAGCAATCATGTTAAATTGACACCATTATAAACGATTTTTTTCAAGCTTTTTCTGATAATTTACATATCACAATAGTATTGTATCGTGCACCTCAATAGTTGGCAATGTATTGAATCGTTTCCTCACTTGATAGTATGTATCGTTCAAGTATTGTATCGCTAACTAAGTATCGTTTAAACTATTGTATCGCAAAATCCTCACGATACCCAACACTACTTATAAGCTAGTTGTTCACCATGGGATAGGTAGATTAAATTTTTTCATCACAGCTCGGGCATGAATCCCGTTTTCCCAGCATTCCCACAGTCTTGGAAAGTTGGGGAAAAAATTGTTGACCCGGAAAGTCTAAATGAGTAAAGCATTGGTCTTGGAAAATCCTAAATTTGGTCATGGAAAGTCATAGAATTCCAATTGTTGACTTTTGTGGGAACTTGGATTGCTTCTCTAAAGAAAATAAGGCCACACATAATTGATCTTTAGCTTCTCGGATCCTCTCAAGGCACTTTTTCTGGGGTTGGTTGGTAGGACAAAAAAACAAATTGTATAATGTCCAAAAAAAATTTTATTTTTTTCAATTTTTTTTTTTCCATCGGCAGGAAATCTATTGTGTCGGCGAGTCCGCGAAGCTAAAAATTAATTATGTGTGGCCTAACCTATCTTGTTCTGTATCAATCAATTTTGGCACTTTCAGTGCTCTCTGATTGTACGGCCTGATATCCTGAATTGTAACTTACAACTTACTGTTTATTTCCAGGAGGCAAATATGTACCCCGTGCAGTCCTTGTCGATTTGGAACCCGGAACCATGGACTCTGTCCGATCTGGTCCTTTTGGGCAAATCTTCCGACCTGACAACTTCGTATTCGGCCAGAGTGGCGCTGGCAACAACTGGGCCAAGGGCCACTACACGGAGGGAGCTGAGCTGGTAGATTCCGTTCTGGACGTTGTAAGAAAGGAGGCGGAGAGCTGCGACTGTCTGCAGGGATTCCAACTGTGTCACTCGCTCGGAGGAGGAACTGGCTCCGGAATGGGAACCCTCCTCATCTCCAAGATCCGTGAAGAATACCCCGACAGAATCATGAACACTTTCTCCGTTGTGCCTTCCCCCAAGGTGCGTTTCAGGACTTGAATGTGTAAACTTATTTATAACCTCGTCTATGCGATATTAATGTTGAGGACAGGTTGAAACATTGTGGAAAAGTATTGATTGTGGATGTAACTATTATGGCCAATCATATTGATACTAACTCAGAAATACATTTGGCCGAGAGAGTAATCGTGCTAATATCCTGCTAATAATGTTCCAAATTGTTTAGGTCTTCAAAGCTGTTCTAAATTTGATAATTTTATGTCTTGGTTACAGGTGTCCGACACAGTTGTAGAGCCTTACAACGCCACCCTCTCCGTTCATCAACTGGTGGAGAACACAGATGAGACCTACTGCATCGACAACGAGGCGCTCTACGACATCTGCTTCAGGACCTTGAAACTCACGACCCCCACCTACGGAGATCTGAACCATCTCGTATCTGCCACTATGTCTGGTGTCACCACTTGCCTCCGATTCCCCGGTCAATTGAACGCCGATTTGAGGAAACTTGCCGTCAACATGGTCCCCTTCCCCCGGCTCCATTTCTTCATGCCTGGTTTTGCCCCCTTGACCTCCAGGGGGAGCCAGCAGTACCGAGCCCTCACCGTTCCCGAGCTGACCCAGCAGATGTTCGATGCCAAGAACATGATGGCCGCCTGCGATCCTCGCCACGGAAGATACTTGACCGTTGCCGCCATGTTCAGAGGCCGAATGTCCATGAAGGAGGTTGATGAGCAGATGTTGAACGTACAGAACAAGAACAGCAGCTACTTCGTTGAATGGATCCCCAACAACGTCAAGACCGCCGTCTGCGACATTCCACCAAGAGGACTCAAGATGTCCGCCACGTTCATCGGCAATAGCACGGCCATTCAGGAGCTGTTCAAGCGTATCTCCGAGCAGTTCACTGCTATGTTCAGGAGAAAGGCTTTCTTGCATTGGTACACTGGCGAGGGTATGGACGAGATGGAGTTCACAGAGGCCGAGTCCAACATGAATGATCTCGTGTCCGAGTACCAACAATACCAGGACGCCACAGCCGAGGAGGAGGGCGAGTTCGATGAGGAGGAGGGTGAAGAAGAGGCCTAATCTCAGGAAATATTTACATCACACGTTCACAACACAAAAATATTACATCCTATAACATCCCAGACAGATTTATTTTACAGAAGTATTCATATTTAGGTCCTCAGAGAAAGATCTGAATCTCCGCATGTTATTTGTTGTCAGTTTCTGAATATTACGGACTGATACTTTGGCCTGTATGTTTTCGTTTCCTTTTGGAAATTGTGGAAAATTGCGGGAATAAAAAGTTTAAAAGAAATTAAGTACTTGTTTGATTATGGTGCCTCGGGTTGTTAAAAGGACTGCTGATCTGCTGTAGATTGTTGCGAGCCTGTAACTATCATCAAATTCTTTGCCATTAAATCTCAACTACCAAGGGGCCATTTCTTGTTTGGAAATATTCTAATGCAAAAGTTAATATTGGCCAATAAAATGGTCTGGTTAGAGTCTGTGGTTTGGTATCTCGTCGGTTTTGGTTCAGGAGATGGTTCACTGTAGTTTCTGAAATGGTTTGGAGAGTGGCCTTATAAAATCTGAAGTGCAAGTGTTTTCCGTTAGAATTTGGTGCCTGGGATCATGCACTTCAGCTTGCAAAATTATGCGATGAGCTGATGCAAAAATGTTTTTACTGGATGATCTCCAGCGTTTTCTTTCCCTTATTGATCATCTGTTGGTGCCCTCTAAAATCCTTTCCATAAGGTCCTGATCAGATTTTAGCCGTCTGAATATAATTTTATAATAAATTATCTGCGAATAAGCAAATAAATTTATACTAAATAAGTTCTTCAGGAATGAGATTTCTACTTCCAACTTGGAGCTATCCTGTCTACGGTTCCCGTGATTTTGAAAGTTCTATTAAAGTTAGTGCTTCTGAAAAGTGACACCAGCGGAAAATTAGGCGGTCCTGGAATCCTGATTACCTGCAGAAAGGGCCTTGAAAATGCGTTCCAGGAATAGATATATGTTCTCAAAACAAACTGCGTCAAGTTTGTGTGATATCCGTTTCAAAACTGCTGCTAAAAGTCATCGAAATTTGATAAATTTCAACCTGGGAAAGTCTTGCTGTTTGAAGTTCCAAAATTTGAGTGAGAACCCTTCTTAATTCATTTCTAGAAAACTTAACCGAGTTATATAACTCTTGCAAGGGTTGAGGGTATTTGGGGTCAATAAATGGGGTTAGTTCAAAAAGGTCATCCACAAAGATTCTTTGGTCTCGACCCCTTCAAAAGAAGTGATGCGGAACACCTTTCACATTCCATCACTTGTAACCTCGTTGCCATAGCGCACTAAGTGGTGTGTTCAAGCTGCTGTCTAATTGTTGCAATGATTAAGCAATAAATTTATAAAGCTGAAATTTAAGAGGATGAAATGTGGGTTGAAGTTTGTTCCATGCATGAATTTCACCAACTGGATGATTCGAGTCCTATAATTGTTTATTCAACTCAATTATAGAGTTTGATAGTTAATAACTGTTATCCATTGTATGGAACATTAATTTAAACATTTATTTCTCATGAAATTTCAAAAAAAATACCATATTGTGTATAAATTGTATGAAAAGAGGATTTAAAAATGTTGATGCCCAGAGTGATGAATGAACACTGAGACTTATAAAAGGAGACCTTTGTGCTATGATTATCAGTAAAAAAAAAAAAAAGAAAAATTCTCCAAGAACAGTAATGCTTTATTTTCAAGAGGACTTGACACAGTCATGATACTGGTATGACACCTCCTTGTATTTGATAGCTGGTTGATATTTGCTTAGTTTCTATTTTTTCTCTCCCTCTAACTGTGAAGTGGGCCACCTGAATGTTATTATAGCAGCTTTAATACAGGTGAATGTGAGTGCTCATGCTATTCTGAGGCTCAGAGCACCTGTTTATAGTCAAAACTCCCAACATCAGCTTCGGCTCAACTGATCAATTGGACTATCTAACTAAATTGGACTAAACAGTCAACAGGTGTGTATAATATGGGCATCTATATAGTGTCTTGATGTGTTTAGTTGATGATATATTTTGTCACAATACTCAGAAAATCACAGTACAGTGTAGGGCCAATGTATCCTGCATGTGTTCATAAAAGTTAAAACTAAACAATGTGCTAAAAGCCTTGGTGAATGCCACCTGGCTTCAATATTTTGCCTTTTTCAGAGCAGTTTAGGCCAACACGTTGTATAACCAATAAGCAATGAAACCATAAATGGAAAACATCCTTGGTATCAAAAGCAGTCTGTCCAAAACAAATTGTTGCAAATTGGCAAGAAATCTGGTGAAAGAGCTACTTTTGTATTAGCTCAATATAATAAACCGCAAGTGTCTGAATAATTTTTGGTCTGACTGTATCGATCTGCAGTCATACACCTTTCTGTATCTGTTTATTTATCTAGCATATATCTACCAATCTATATCTATATCAGTGTCTACGCTGGGCAAGTAAAAGATCCCTCAAATGGGGTAAATGTGTAACATGTTGAGGACTCCCGCTCTCTCTCCCGTCTCATCAATCAACCCTCATGAGTGCCTAGAACTGGGCTTAGAGGGATGCACTTACTATAACTATCTATCTATACTATCTATCTATATCTATCTTTTTATCAATGGCATTTTGATGACCTCACCAGATCTGCAAATATTCATCAGTGCACAATACATTTTAAAGCATCCAAGGAATGTCCTGTTTAAGGTGTATGACAAAAATGTTTGACATGAATATTTGTCCAATTGCAGGATCTCGTCATTATGACAAGTATGGCAGGCAGAAAAGTACCGTAAGTTGGTCTCTCCTCAATTTCTATACTGGAAATATTAATTGATATTCATAATACTGAATAAAATAAAATATACAATTTAGCAATGACTAAGGACTTATAGATAATGTTAACATTATTAGTTAGGTTTATATTGCTTATGACATGTGTGATATCACATATTCTCAATTATCACTTTTTTCTAGATTGAATATTGTGTCAAGGAGTTAATAGCAAAACATAAGCTTTTCTTGTATAAACTCTTCTGCTTTTTAAGTAAAGAATATAACATGTAAAACAAAAATGTACCAAGAATCTATGAATTTAATTGACTTTGCTATCTAGCATAGTACCTACTTAAAATCTATAGTCAAGAGTTAAACAAATTTCGTGACATATCCAAACAAATTTACTTCAATTGAATTGAATTGAAGGCTTTAACTACGGATCTACCCTATTTGGGCCAATAATTAAAGTTACCCAGCATGATGGGACAGCTTTACTCCAAAAAATGTCTAAAAAACATTTTTACATTTTCTTGTTTATTGTGGTCACAATGCCCAGTGTGTAAAGTTTCTTTGCTATAGGACTTTTTTATCTACTTCTAATGACCTGTCAAATGCCCTAAATGACCCCTAGATTTATTTCGGGTACGCACGGAAAAAAATCGCAGTCTTGAGTGCAATCAACTTTGTGACGTCATCAGTATTGTTAAAATTAGATAACTTGTAGCAATGTAAGTTTAACAATGGTCATTGTGACGTCATGAACAAAGGGTGTGCTGGAGGATGGAGGAACTATCTTGATAAAGTACATAAAATAACTAAATAATTTAGGTAATCAAAGAAAGATTAAAAAATTTACTTGCAAATATCAGTAATCTAAAGTTCATGTTGTTATGCTTTGGAAATCGCCCACATTTAGCCAGGGATTTTATCATTCAGGGTAACTTTAAGGCTGGGCATAATTGATCTTGAGCTTCTCGGATTTTCTCGAGGCACTTTTTAATGGAGTGACAGTAGTCACTCCATTGTTAGAAGGGTAGTCATAATGGAGCGAGATGACTTGCTGTTGCTTGTCAAATCGTTGTTTTGGTCATATCTCTGTAATTAGAACTCGACAACATTTCACATTGAGTAAAGCCATTACTGGCTCACATTGCATACATCTGCCATAGGAATGAACAGTATGGGTGTTGGCATTTGTATAGAAATGAAGTTTTTTACTTGCCTGGCCAGAACTTGAGAGCAAGACCAGTGTACATCAACATTGAGGCCCACATTAAGCAATGTCATTGTGACATGAAGCAACATGTTGTTCATGGTGTGCACCATTCCCAGCTCATTTGCTGGCTGAAAACATCACTTACATACCTAAATGTCCTTTGAAACTCTGCTATCCATCTTTATTTCATCAAATGAAGAGTCAAAAGGCATTAATAGGACTGTTATCCATGGAATGAGGCATCATTTCCAAGAGCCACCACTGTGTGGTTCTGACATTTTGCATGTGCTCATGGTGCCCTGTCACTAGCCTGGCCAGGACTGGCACTAGCAAATTTCAAGACAAATTTGGTCTAAAAAGTCAGTTAACACATAAAGATTATATTTATATATTTATATTGCTATAATTTCCCATTATACACGTGATAGCACTATCATGTTCAAACTATAACAAAATATATTTATTTTTGAAGGAAAACATCAATTTGTTTCATGCACAGGTCCTGGCTCAGGCTTGTTTGCATTCCTTTTGGAGCAACAGTGACTCAGCTCTGGAACTGAGATAGCACTGGTCAGGGCACCCTGCCAAGACAAGCTGCATGGGAGGGTGGGTCAGGGGTGTATCTAGAAATGGTCTGGGGGGGGGGGAAACTGGTTGCAGGGGGACACCCTCACTCATTACTTCATTCATCCCCTGTATATATCTGTGTGTGTATTGTATATGACTATCTGTGATCCCAAATAAATCAATAAATCAAGCCTATTTCAAATTATGAAAGTAGATTAAGTTGGCTGTTAACAATTAGGTAGATCTGTCTAGACCTTGAGGTAATGCTAAGCCAATTGAGCGTCTCAAGTATCAGGCAGATGCAGATTAGCTATCCTTTGAAATTAATTTTTCTAAACAATTATTAAACAGCTTCTGCTTCCTGAAATAATGTGTTCATTGCTGGTGTTTGAATCTTTTAGATACTTTTGAATTGGCCTGGAACTTAAAAAAAAAAAAGAACCCGTCGGTTGCAAAATAGAAAAAAATGCTTAACTTAAAAAATATCCTAGTGTTGTGTATGTTGATTAGCTAGAAGGAGCCTAAATTGCCTATGTGTATTATATGGCCTAAAATTGGTGATGAAGATCTGTCTATGCTGCTGGCCCTTAGTTTGGAAACACTTGGAAGATGTCTGCATGGTTTTGAGCATTTGGGTAGCTAACTTAAATTTTTGCAAGTTAAATTATCTGCTGGTTGTAGACAATACTTTCACGAATACAGAATGAGTGGCAGTTCATCAGATATATTATGTGTCAGCTGCATTCAGTGCAAAGAGAATGTTATCTCAGGCTCCCAAGATTTTGAATTCATCGGCCTACTTGGTGGCTGGTGTACACTGTTGTTTTCAATCAAAACAACCTTATTATGTCAATAATCTCATTTATAATCAGTCGAGCTGGAGTGACAGAACCCTAAAAGCACAGCGTTCTTGAAAATAAAAGTAAAAAATCAACAATCTTAAGCTTCAACTCTAAAAAGATAATTTAAAGATAGAAATTATTTCCCTACAGAAATCCAATTTTAAAAACTTGCAAATTGGTCTAAGGGCTTATATTGGTCATGAACACTGGACAGCAACAGAAGGCACAAGAATTTCTCATGCAGCCTCGTGATTACGTGTGATTTTGTGCCGTTGTTGTCATTTTGGGAACCAGCCGCCATTTTGTACCAATTGGGGATGGCTTTCCGAGGCCCATAACATTGTTAAATCAGCTTGTCAACACTGGATTAGCCCTACCGAGTTGAGATCTGTACCTAATCCATGGATCCCACTTGTTTTACGAGACCTACCTGTGATTTATCCGGATATTTTGACCGACGAAGTTTGTCTGCCCGACACCTCCACATAGCTAGGCCATAACTGAAGATATATATGTATATCAACAAATCATTTCAAATTTAATTCAAATTTGTATTACTCAACGAAAATTCTGTTATTTTGATGTATTATTGTTTTTGAAGTGAATTGTAAGCCCAAGAGGGCTGGGGGCTAGAATGTGAGCCCATTTCACGTAAATAAAGAATTTCTCTCTCTCTCTCTATATTCGTCATCAATTGACTGGATAGTTATTGCAATCCACGGTAAACATTCCATTTAAGAATCGGCGATGCAAATACATAGTGTTTTCAATGGATTAAAAAAGTGTTCTGGAGCCCGGCATGCCTGCTCTATGGACTCAGCAATGGTACAAAATGGCAACGTGTTTGCGGAAAAAGTTTTAATGTGCACGGGGACGTCGGAGAGCTGTAAATTGAAGAGTTCCACTATCGCGGCCAAGTAAACCAAATTAGATTTTGTTGACTTATTTATGAGTGAGATATTGTCAAACAAAATCCAACAGAAATTCTCGTACACTATATAATTATATAATTCATTCTTAAATAGGCCTGACTGCATAGATGCAGAAAGAGAAGGATTTACACAGTTAATTTGATTGGTGTCTTGAAATAAATAAATGTCTTCTATGCTTCCTTGGAAAGCTCTCCAATGACTGCAATTAATTTTAAGTTATTTATAACAGCTTTCCATATCCACATCAGTTCCACACCAGGTGGTTTTTAAGCCTGCAAGCCCAGACCTGTGGTCTACATGTGATTTTAAATGGCCAATTCCCTTTTGGAACTGTGCTAATCATTAGTGGGGGAAAACACAAACTCACTCAATCCCTTTTGGAACTTCCTGCACTTTTACAAGAATGTTTAGGATCATCATCTACTCAGACCACAATAACACTTACTCAACTTTAACTTAAATTTGCATAGAGGTTTTTAAATCTGGGGCAATTGTTGAGGTACTCACTGGTGCTGTCATTGGGAAGTGTTGAGGTACTGTCATTTAACAATTTATAATCAATCTCCAGAACATTAATCTACTTTCATGGCACTCCATTTTGAATCCGCGGATTCTTGTTCTAGGGTCAGTCGGTAGGACGAAAAAAAAAAGGTGAAATCTCTAGTTTTTATAATGTCAATTTGATGAAAATTGTGGGTTTGCTCAATTTTGTTTTCCGTAGGCAGAAAATCAGTTGGTCGGTAGATGCGAGAAGCTAAAAATTAAAACAGTCTAGCCTAATCTGAATAATTGCTACAGCCCTCGAATTCAAAATTCTCCGCAATTTCTGCTTTCAGCCCAGAAGTGGAGGAAGTATTTGAGAAGTACACGGAGGGAAAAAACGTTCGGCGGCTGGCAAGAGACGTTGCAGTTCAAATGTTGCAGTCGGAATTCATGTTGTCAGAAATGAGAGCAAATCAGTTCTTCAACCATTTTGATGCCGACCAGAACAACATATTCAGCATCTGGGAATTCGCTCACTTCTATAAAATTGTCGGACCAAAGTATGTATTCATAACTTCACGCTCTTTTTAGAACACACCAATTATGTGAATAGGCCTATGTTTAGATTTACAACCATATTATATATATATAGTAATTTTCATAAGTCAATAATTCTACGATATTGATTCTATGGTTCTGAAGTGTAATTCCGTTATGATTCATGAATAGTCTAAGTCACAATTATTTATAAATTTTAAAAAATTCCTTTCACTTTTTCGTCATACTTGAACGTAAACTCAGCACTCAGATCACACTACTTGAAAGAAATTATATTGTTATCTTGAGTTTTGAAAATTACACTCATCTCCGTATACCTTCTTTCACAGGGCACCAGAGATGGTCAAAAAATTTGAAGAACTCACGGAAGGAAATGATGTGATAGCCGCAGAAAACGTAAAAGATATTGTAAAGACTTGCACCACCGCAGATGGCGGATCATTAGACGAAAAAGAAATTGAACTTTTCACCAAAACTGCTATTGCCAATAATTCTGGACTCACTCTTGGAAAATATTGCGACTTGATAGCACGGATAGGGCTGTACAAAAGAAGGAAGTGATTTTTTATACGGTAATATTGTAATTTCTAGCCTTACGGACAAATTCAGATTTATTGAAATGAGATTTATTGAAATAACAATTTTTAAAATGGTATTAACTGAAACATTTAGTACACTGGAGTCGACTGGACCCTCTTTTCTGACTATAGCCTACTTGGCAAATGATAATATTTTAATGGCTAATTCACAGGGCTGCATCAAATCCCCGTCAAACTAGTTCATAGAAATAATTGGAACAAAACAAACTAGAAATATCTCCTTTAGATGATTCATCGGCATCACCAAAATAATGCGTAGTCAACAGCAAAATGCTGATATGATTGTCACAAACTACAAAGGTCCATTATACTGGATCATGACAACAATTACATGAAAATAAGTAACTTAGTTGCTTTACTTCGTTTTATCCACTTCTATTCTGTACTGGACTTCCGGTACCAAGCAAATTCACTAATCCTGATAGTAATCAGCTGCTGCTTCCATTCATTAATTTTAACTAGTTAGTGGACTTTTTTAATGATTGTCAATTCTTTTGCAGTTTTGCTGGCCTTGACATTTGAATTATTAATTTGCTTTACTTACAATTGCATAGATATACATATGGTAACATCATCACTAATATATATAGCAAAGACAGTGCAAAGCAAGTCATATATCAAATCACTGATTATCAGTTTATTTTAAATTATGTACAAAAAACACTGTTTAACAGTATAATAAAAATATTACATACAAGTTTATGATATGAGAAATATGAGAATGAGTGAGCGTAACGGTAATGTAACAGAACTACGAAATAAAGCTATTTACTTTGTCCGAGAAGTTTCTCAATTTCTTCTTGCACTCTGAAAAGAAACAAATATGTTGCCTGAGAATTTGCAAGTTATGTACTATAAACTATAGTTTAGTCCAGAGCAATAACATCACAAAACTAGATATGCAATTGCGGATCCAGACGGGGTATTTTAAAGTGGAAGGGTGGTAGGTGGGTTTGGCGTTTTTTTTGGTATTCGCATGCAATGTCAAATATTTTCTTCAAAATTTTCAATGGTTTCGGGGGGACATAATAAGTTCACGCCCCATTCATGCAATCCCTCCCATGTGGGATTTCCCATCTCAAATTTTGTTGCCCATGGTACTTTAGACCAGCGTCTGTGTTTACATTTATTTTAGTTTATTTGTCAGTGATGGATCCAGGGGGTTTCCCAGGATACTGAGATGAAAGATAGCTTTTAGAAGAAAAATCTCCAGCAACATGGGTACGTGAATGCCGAAACAACGTCCAGGCTTCCCTAAGGCTATGCTGTCTGGATCAGCCACTGATTGCTTACCATGTTAGCTATTGGCACACCATAACCTCGATATTGAAGTTGATAACATTTTCAAACAGGAATATTACTCCCATTATCCAATTATACATGTAAAGCGAACTACCGAAACACATATTTATAAGATCAGCCTACTTACTGTTGTATTTGGGGTTCATAAAAGGCAGCAACTGTTTCTTTGGCCAGATTAGCAATTTCATCATAGTTGTACTGAAAGAAAGAAACAAGTTCAATTAATTACTGACGAAGATCTGACTTCCTTTTATCTTACTTTTCATAACATAAAGTGACATTTCAAGATTGTGAACCACTTAAAGAACATAAATTAAGACCTCCTTTTGAAAGCGAGACTGATGGAATGACTGATAGAATGAAAATAATTATTGTGACCTACTCTAATGAGACTAGCTTGGCGTCGGAACCAGCAACTTCCCGTCTCATCCTGGTGAATGGGGTGTGTCCGCAAAACGCCGACTGCTGATTGGTCGTTGCGAGGGTCCTCGGCGTTCCATGGAAGGATCGTGACTTCTACGATGTAGCAGGAAGCAAGTTTACCCTAAAACAAAATTTATTGATGAAGTTGATTCTTTGTGATAAGGACCTTTTATAATAAGAATCTCCCAAAGTTGGCCGGCTATTTTAACCCACTTGATGGAAGAAATGCCAACTTTCCTCACCGTGACTGACACGTAAACCAAAGAAACCTGTGTCAGTGACAAAAGTAAGCATTTCTTCCATTAAGTTGGTTAAAATAGCCGGCCACCTTTCCCCCGGATTGTCAACTTTACCCCGTTATACGGTAGTTCAGTTGAAATAACATGTTTGTAATTTTCATACTCACGTTGTCATGATCAAAATTTAATGCAGTGTTGGAGGTCTATTGGTTAAGACTTAGGCCAAACATAATTGATCTTTAGCTTCTCGGATCCTCTCAAGGCACTTTTTCAAGGGTCGTTCGGTAGGACAAAAAAAAAAAGGTGAAAAAATTTTTTTTATAATGTCCAAAAAAAAAAATTTTGTTTTTTTTCAATTTTTTTTTCCATCGGCAGGAAATCTATTGTGTCGGCAGGTCCGCGAAGCTAAGAATCAATTATGTGTGGCCTTAAGGTCACAATAAGGTGATCACCTACTATGGAAGATTTCAGGTTCAAATACACCTGGGTTGCTGGGCACCATTGTAAGGAAGCTTTGTACCATAAAATAATGAAACCAATTCAGGATCGGCAGACCAGCTGCATTTGGGAAAACTTCATGAAAGCCTGTTCAAATAAGACCATTTACTTTATAAGATAGCTACGGCATCTTGGGGGTAGTGCTACCTCCTCGTTCACATTATGCAGATTTTTGTGCAAGGAAAATTTGAATCTATAACATATATATATTGTACTCACATGAGTCAACTGGGCCTTGGAGTCTTTGTGACACCAGCATTCTTTGCATGTCCGCAGATCGTGAACCCTCCGTCTCGTCTCCGGATCAACTACATTCCTGCAATGCAACCAAATTTTCGTCAATAATTGAATGGACATAACATAGTGATGCAGGGCTAATTCATTTAACAGAGCTGGAATTGAACCTGCGACCCAGCGAGCAGAGATCAAGAACTCTACCAACTGTCAACTGAGCCAAACCCCTTAATAAAATCTGCATTGATGGATGATTGTGGCTTTACATCCTGTATTTATGCACTTGGTAGGCTAATCAGGACAGGAGGAGGACACGGCAATGAGGCGAAAGATGATTGAAACAGCCGTCCAACATAGGCCCAGGGGACCCGGCAAGAGCTGGATTCGAACCCTGGACCCAGCGATTGGCAGCTCAGCACGCTACCACTAAGCCAACCCTCCCCCCTTACAAAATCTGCATAACGTAATTACTAGAGTTGGCCCCTAAATTTGATTGGTTCAATTTAATCGCCATGTTATTTTCTGGTAAAAATCTTAGGTTAGTATCTCAGGAAAACCGGCAAAAACATTGCAGCGACGATAAAAATTCCTAGAGTCGGGGCATTTTCGCGCAACCGACAGCTTAGCACCGGGTCTGGTTGCTGAACTTCAGCCTAGCACACGTATCAGAAAATATTTTAAGTAACCTCCCCCCAGGGCTTAACCCCCTCCTACACACCACCTTATACGGTAACCCCTTGGATCTCATTACATGACTCACTTGGCTTCATAGTTGAGGAAGTTCTCTCTCTGGTCTTCTGTCAGGTCATCGTCCACCACGGGCACAAACTTGACCTTGAACCGGTGTGGGTCAACGGGAGGAGCATATCTCTTGGTGAGGAGGTCGTCTATGTTAATTATGACGTGGTCCTTCTGCAAAGAGCAAGATTGGATGTACACAGATTCATGGTGTAGACTGTGTCATAGAAGTTCATAAAACTTTACAAAAAAATTTCATCACTTCTGAAAATACATTATAAGTTATTCCGAATGATAAAATCCTTTGCTTGATTTGTTAACAAAACAAGGATTTTCCACGGCATAAAAAAGTTTATTTGTTTAAATTTTAAAAGAAATTTATCTTCATATATTGAGCTTAGAATGACTTCAGCAATTTGGCAGATAGAACGGGTTTCATGTGTCACACCTACCGTATAGCGGGTCATGTTGAACCCTTTCACCGTACCGTTGTCTAGGACGCCCATGTAGACCGTTCCACCAGCTCCCGAGTTGAGAAAGGCATTAATTGCCCTAAAAATAAAGTAATTTACCCGATTAGTACACAATGCTAAAGATTGACCTTGAATTTGAGAAAACTAGGCCTGGAAAAGCCTGAAAATTAGTGTTTTAAATGATTTCAAAATCACCCTACCATATTGTTCTGATTTATGACAATTAGTTCCGAAAAGGAAGTAAGGCATTCAATAACACACTTTTACAAATGTTTGACAAAGTCGTGCATATTCTGATGCAAATTTGCGTAAATAATATTATGGCCGTCAAGTCTCAATATTCAAAACATGAACTCCATACCGTGACACTGGTGCCCTGGATCTCCTATTCTGATCCAACATTGCTCTTTCGGGTATTTCTTCCTCCGAGATGTTCATGTGTGCCTTGAACTCATGGTGGTAGCTTTCTTCGATAGGGAGCACCTTGCCCTCAACGTAAAACCTTTTCCGCCTCCTGCCCGTCCCCGATTCTGCCATCAGGAAAGCGATTAAAGGACCTGAAACAGAAAATATGCAGACAACATAAGAATCCATGGAAGTCTCACCAAACCAGATCGAAGTAGAACAGTTCAAACCAGAACGAAATGCATCCATCCCATCCAACTGTTCTGGAGTAACAGGCTCAAAGATGTTGCACCGTAGTGCGGCACTTACTAATAGGCTTACATAGGAAAGATCTCATGGACTTGGGAGTTATGCTTCGCACCAACAACTGCCAACAGTTAATTGTCACAAATTTTTACACAATCTGGACAAAAGAGGACCATACGGATGACGGCCCACTATACCGATTGCTTAATTGTATAATAGGCTTACTGAAATGCCTACTCAGTACTGTGCAAAGTTGATTTCTCTTTGAAAACACGATAGATGACACATGGTCATTTCTGAAGTTCCCAAAAGGACACTCGCCCTTCAGACCTGGTCTGCGAAACCTCGACCATTGCATGCAACACCCCCTCCCTCACCTGCGAAACCTAACCCATGCCCCGTTGCTTGGGACAGCTTATCCTCACTTGGAAAACTTCGTCCAGGTGGGAGAGAGTCCGAGAGAACATGTTGGCAACTTGCAGTGATGGAAATGGAAAATTTTCGTCGAGGGAGCTCTCGACTCGAGCGTAGGGTTGGGACGATAAACGATATATCGCGATATCGCAATATCTTCCAACATTAAATATTGTGATATCATGGCTACAGATATCACGATATCAACAATATCGTGATATATCCTGATATATTGTGTCTTTTTTGTTCAAAACCGCAAAATTCTGAATTTAAATCGCCCTTGTCCGTCATTTATCATGTTTATGGGCGGATTTCTTGTGTTTTTCTTCTCATAATTTATGAATTCTATGACACCCGCGATATATCGTGTTATCGTGATTCGTGATGTCAGCCTCACAAGATATTGTGATATCAAAAAACCATTATCGTCGCATCCCTACTCGTGCGGCAGCGGCCCACCACTGCAAATTTTCAAAAAGGAAAGAATTCTTGGCTAAAAATACCATGAGGACTGAAAATGTAACATGATAATTGTAATTTCACTACTGGTCATTGGGGGAGCTGTAGCAGGGTACAGCTTCCCCTGTCTTTTGGTCAAGGGAGCTCAGCTCCCCTGAGCTCCCCCCCCCCATTTCCATCACAGTCGAGGGTTACCCCAAGCCGGGAGCACTCGCACATCAGACAAGGCATCGGACCTCGGATATGAGAATTCACAGGCGAGAAATGATGGAGATATGCAGCAGTGTCACTTCAGGAGCTTCATGTGAAGAAACAATCATGTTCTGTGTACTCCTGTCTCAAGCTCTCGGACCAGGTCGAGGGCACGGTTTAGCATGCTTGGCAAGGTATCACAACAGCTGAAGCGAGGTGGCAAAACCGAGCAGGGGTGAGCCGCAATACTCGTTTGGAAGCTTCATAATCTTGCGCTAAATTGCGCAGATGATGATTGAAATGACGCTTGCATTTCACTCCTCTGCAGTTTCATTTTATCAATGATTTGTAGTATTTGTACATGTAATGACCATCATGACCATGTGACTTCAGTACTAACTGAGGAAACACTGCTGATTTACAGCATGATAAGTGACTACACCAGATCCTTGCCCTGCTGGGGAGTTCATACCTTTCGTAAATGAATCTATATCACTGTCACACCAATTTACCTCTATTTATAAGCACTTTTCTTTGAAGTGAAAGTTCAGCATTGTTGTGAGAAAAGGAGAAAATTATTTGCCGGCCACCATGCGGAATTGCTGAGAACGTCAAAAGTGCGCCACCTGGCGTAAAATTTCGGCGATTTCATTATTTCAACTTTCGCGAAGAGTTCGTCATGAGAGAGGATGTTTTTGGCTATTTCTGAAGATTATATTCGCCAGAAAGTTGGTTTAAAGGACAGAAACTCTGGTAAGATATTGGAGTTAACAGACAATGCGTATCATTCAGTGTGTGATGGTGTTAACTTAATAATAGCAAATCAAATTGTGTTTTGAATCTGGCGGTATTTTTCTGGTTGCTATGGGGAGTATGGGAGTATGGGAGGGGGGCAAGTACCTCCCCCCCCCCCATCAGGGAATATGCCCTCAAGGATTATTCTACTTGATGCCCCCCCCCCTTATTCAGCCTGCCCCCATATAAAAATTGTATACTAAGTCTTGATTTAGTTGGTTACCCCAGAAAATTGTGTTCCCCTCGTGCAGTGGGGCAGCAGGTGCCCCCGTGTGGGAACTCCTTACTGCGGGGTCTACCCCAACAGAAAATTGCATTCTTCCCCCCACCCCCAAGTTCCAAAAGGTGGTTTATTTCGCAAAGTGTTCTGTGGCACTTTTGACAAGTGAAAGCAGAGGTGACGTTTTTGAAGATTGCCGGTCAACTAGGCGACAGACAACTAGGCTACAACACTACCAACTAGGCGACAACCAACTAGGTGACATACCACTACCAACTAGGCTACACTCTTTGGACAACTAGGTGACAGCAGATACCATCCAGGTGACACATATTTTATTGGGGATACCAACCAGGTGACAGATCATCTGCAATGGTGGTCAATTAGGAAATTTATTGTCACCTAGTTGGATGTGTTTTGTGAACTTGTGTCACCTAGTTGGAAGCGCTGTGTAAATTTGTGTCACCTAGTTGGAACTGTTTGTCACCTAGTTTGCACTGGTATGAAATTTCCAAATTTCTTGTCACCTAGTTGGACCTGATGGGTGTCACCTAGTTGGTTTGTCGCCTAGTTGAGCGTACACTGTTTTTGAAATGTACTGGGAGGGGGGCACCTGATCTTCGGTGATTTCCGGGAAAAAAAGGAAGAAGGGAAATTTTATACATATTGAGCCTGTAAAGGCTCCCCTCTCCTCTGCGCCCCTTCTCTGACTGAGTGGCCCTAACCAGTGGCGTCACCAGGGAGGGGGGAGGGGGGAGGGGGGGAAGTACCCCCTCCCCTAAAATTCATTTGCCCCCCCCCCCCTAAGTATGAGCTATTGTCTTATAGGTCATTACAAGTCACATGCCCCTCCCCCCTAAAATATATCCTGGTGACACCATGCTCAACCTTCCGAACAGGGAGTGTCCCGTGTGGACTCCCAGCCTCATCGTCTCTTCATTATATCTGCCTCTGGCAGCTGTTCTTAATCTCAGAAGCTGATTTCGCTTCAGATCTCAAGAGTCAGCAGCATCGGGTTGTCACGCCATTATTATTGTCATTTCCAACGAAGGACAAATTCACACTGGTCATTATGGTTTCTGAAAAAAAAGCAATTTATAAACAACTGCAAAAAAAAATCCATATACAGGTGATGATGTCTGGTTGTATTTCTGACAGCTGATAAATACGACTGATGTGTATGTATACACTAAATAAACTCTCACAGCTGTCACACATTTCATGCTTTCCTCTTTTGCAATGCACTCTGTTAACATTACCATAATTATTGATTGAATTTTGGAAAACTGAGCACTTCTGCCAAACAACATATGCTCTTCTCATGGCTTTTGCAAAATGCATCACCGGGTGTAAGTCACCGACTCATTGATTTCTCTGAATTGGTGTGAATTATTCAACTACCTAGCTGATCCATCTAATAGTGTATAATATTTTCAGAATAATCATTGATAAGTTGTCATTTCAAAGTAACTTGTAAGCAAGATCCATTTGAATGTTATATGTCATAAGTAAATAGTAGATTGAGTCACAGCTTAAATTTTCTTTTGAGTAAATGATTTTTGACAATATGCCTTTTACTTGAAGTTGTAGAACTTAATTACAGCTCCAATTTCCAAACAGCTTGTATGACCTGCAGGTCACAGGAAAAAATCAATGATCCGTGTATAATTATATCCCCTAAATTATACTTAATTGTACGTAGTGTGCATCTGTAAAGACACTGGTGGTTTGATGATTCACAAAATGAAGACGGAAAAAAAACAATGAAATATGATACACTTTCGGGCATTGTCCTACTTATGATGCTAAGTAACTTGAAAATAAAGTATAGCTTTGATTTTACGATACCAGGTATTGGTGGTATCGTCACCAAAATGTAATTTTGGTATCAGATCAGAGGCACTGCTCTATATATAACTAATGGTATTGGAATGGTACCAGTGTCAGTGGTATCGCCAACAATACCAGTGGTGGTATTGACTTATATGTTCCACCGCCTGGGCATCAAAACTTCTTGTTGAAAATAAATGAATTCTTTTTCAGTTGTGATCAATCCACTGTTTTCCCACTCAACCTGGAAAACCTTGAAAACCTGGAATTTTTGGTTGTGCTTTTCCCGGCCTGGAAAAACCTGGAAAAAGTGATATTTCCACCAAAAACCTGGAAAAGGTCTGGAATTTGGGGTTCTCTTGCCAAAATTGAAACGGTCCAACAAATTGTGGACTTCGGCAACTGTCCGGGGCGCAAAATCAGTTTGAAAGAATTGCAGGTTTAGACCTTGAAAATTGGTTTTGGCAGCCTTGAAAAACCTGGAAAAAACCTTGAATATGAACTGGGCAAAAGAGTGGGAACCATGTGTTCTATATTTGCGTTTTATTTTTCAGATGAAGTCCAGTCCCTGTCTTTACGGGGGTCACATCTTGAGAAAATAACAGATATAGATGGCGCTCTGAAGCACTTCACTCGTCTACAAAATCTCGACCTATCCCATAATTCCATTTCTCGTCTGGAGGTAAGTGGCAACTTCAAATTCAAATTTTGAAAGCTCAAACTTGCTTATTTGTTAAATCCTCAAACAGCATGAAAGGGTATGTGAAATTGAAAATCAGTGTATGTTTCTTTCCCCTTATGATTTTCTAATATTTTTCTCATTACTTGAATTGGAGTTATTTTTCCGAGCCACATTTAATGTCTATTATAGGCCTTAATTTTATGCCTGTGTTTTTTATTTTCAGGGGCTAAAATCTCTGAAACTGCTTAAAAAGCTGAACTTGTATCCTTATTAAATTATTTTTTTCATTTAAGACATGTGCATAAATATAGATTAAAATATGAAACAGCAAATGAAACCAGCCAGTGGGCTTTATATATCCATCAACACTTGATAGCCTCTAATAGCAGCTGAATAGTCTATGAACCGGAATGGTTGTCCATTTATTTTAATTCAGCAAAAGTTTGTGAGCATATTTCATGATATGCACTTGAATTGCCTTTAAGCTAATAAAGAAGGAAAATCTACCTAAATATGCATCGTTTTTTTTTTTAAATCAAGCAATAATTCGTCGGCTGCAGTTTTTCAGTGCCAGTCAAATTTAATGCAACTTATACGAGGGTTTCACTGGGAGGGGATTTTTTGTGTCTCAAAGACGAGGTGCATCTTATACACGGGGGCGTCTTTTATGTCCAGGTATATATATACGGTATTCAGTAGAACTATGAGAATGCTTCTGTTACATAAGGAATAGACAGGTATACAATATCATCAATTACTGAATTAGTTTGCTCCTTGACCTTAACAAGATACTACAACAATGTAGGAAGCTTAGAAGAACTTCTTCATCTACGACACAACTCTCATTTGGAGGAGCTGGATCTCCGACTCAATCCTGTCGCAAAGAACGCCCCCGACTACAGACTCATCCTCATCCATCTGCTGCCCAATCTGCGACGCCTGGGTCAGTGCTGCGAAAGCGGTTTTGTTATTTTAAAATCCCTCTTTCACTGCATTGAACTTGATTAGAATGCACCCAACAAGTTCCCAAAGAAATTGGGATGAAGGAGTCTCTTTATTTACATCTCGTGCGCTGAAAAGCAGTATTGAATTGGTCCTCAGACTCCTCACAGTGTGCAAAATGAAAGTGATCCGGTAGTCCTGATTACATGAAAAATATCTTCAGACTAGTGAAGTTGACGAAAAAATATGTAATAACCATATTAATTTGTGTCACATGGTGTGAAGTTTAAGTTTGGACTTTTAAATAGACCAGGGCTTACCGTGAGCTTTATCTCGCCCTGGGTCCTCAGTAACTATCAGGGTCAGCTCGAAGTTTGTGTCACGATTGCAAGAGTATTTTCGAAAGGCCTCCAATCTCCATGTCCTCTTTATGATAATAACTTTTTTTCTGAAATTTGTTTATATTGAGAAAATAAACAAATTTAAATTAAATTGAAATTGAAAATTGGTATTGGTGCCTTCTTGATTAATAAATTAAAGTTTCAGCATATTTCAAATGTCGGCGTTCTGTAATGTTTCAGATGAAAGAGCCGTGAGAGACAGCGAACGCAAAGCTGCACTGATGCTATTTTCAACCAGCACGGCTGCGGGAATATCTCTTAGGCCTCCTCCAGCTGAAACTAAGTCTGTTAAGATTGAAAGTTTGAGAAGTCAGCACATCAAGTCTCTGGCTAAGCCTTTCAGTGGTATGTGCTGATCTTTTGAATGTTTGTTACATTGTATGGAGTTATATGTTATTTGTGTTGGATTAACTCAGTGTTAGCGTGCTGGGCTGCCAATTGCTGGGTCTAGGTTTCGAATCAGGGGCGTATCTAGAAATGGCCTGAAGAGGGGGGGGCATAACATGAGGCCAATAGACGGCGCTCCGAGGCACTTCCCATCTGTTCCATGTTCATTTTGGGCCTGGGGGGGGGGGGCATGGCACCATACCCCCCATAAATACACCACTGGTTCGAATCCAGATCTTGCTGGGTCCCCTGGTCTTATGTTGGACAGCTGCTTCAATCATCCTTCGCCTCATTGCCGTGTCCTCCTCCTTTCCTAATTAGCCTACCTAGTGCATAAATACAGGATGTAAAGCCCCAATCATCCATCCTAGATTGTGGTAAAGATGAATGCGTAATATTTGTGATATAGTTTCATGTTATTCAATTTTGCAAATAAATTCAATCAACTTTATTCTTAATATGGTTGTTGTAGACTTCTGACTTCGTGTTCTGTTTCAACCTGTTAAGTACTTGTGAAAGGCCGGAAATTTGAGGTCTCAGCAAACCCTATAGACCATTCTTTTTATTCTTTTTCAGTTCTTGAATATGACGATGTTGGTCTTATGGATGTGCTGCGCAAAGCAGACCCCCACAGACAGGAGAAGTTCTATGCAGAAACTTACGACCCTGCAGGTGAGACCTTGAGTCTTTAAATCATCTGCAAATCTTAGCTGCGTTGTCTCTTGTTAATTTGTCAGCATTTTCCTATTTGGACTAATAATATTGTATCATGTATTGTTCACTTCAATAAATATGTATTTTTTAGGCTAGCAGACAATGTAATATGCACTAAGCTTCTCAATCAAATCTGTGTAAGAATCAAGTCCCACAGGTCTATCTTAGTGATTCTCATTTAAGGCCACCCACTACTCGAAAATGGGACCATAGCTGTATTAAGAGAACCAATAGAGCTATGGACTTCAAACTTGGTATGAATGTTAAGCTTGACAGAAAAAAACATTTCTGTGAGTTTTGTGTTTCCATGGCAACGGTTGCCATAGCAACCATGGTTTTAGTGGTATTTTTGACCCTCCGAGTTTACAAAAAATTCACAGGTCACCTTTTATGAAGGAATTAGGAAATATGCATTGTATTAGCAATTTCAGTCATACAAGAGTGCAATAAGGTATATAGGACATCTGAACATCTATTCCTTTTAGCTTAAAAAAATCCATGAAAACCCATGACCGCTAAAAAAACCGCAAAATTCCTGACTCTTCACCATACATTTCGGTGTAAAACCAAGATGCATCACTCTATACTGCCCCCAATACCCTTATTGCACAGCTCAATGCTATATAATTACCCTGTAAAAATTTTGTGGCCCTAACTCGAACAGTTTTTTCCCTGATTTTTTTGTAAGTTTCAGTTTCGTGTCAGAATCGCCAATTCTGAGATAATGATGAGAAATCGAGGGTATAAATTCAAAAGGTCATATCTTGGAAACTATTTAACCTATTCATTTGATTTTTGACAGGATGATACTAATAATTAATGAAAGAAATAATGAAAAATTTCTTGTTGCTATGGTGACCGTAGCCCTAGCAACCACCAGATTTTGCAAAGGATCCGTGACAAAGGCCGAAGATCAATGCTCTCATGGTTCGGATTAACAAGGAAATTTTTATGCAATAGTGTTCATTTATTGAATACATCCTAAACAAGTATTAATGACCTCTCACATTGATTCTTAAATAAGAAAA
Organism: Platynereis dumerilii; assembly: GCA_026936325.1. Classification (NCBI taxonomy): domain Eukaryota; kingdom Metazoa; phylum Annelida; class Polychaeta; order Phyllodocida; family Nereididae; genus Platynereis; species Platynereis dumerilii. Next base: position 98,102,522 of record JAPTHN010000003.1, read on the forward strand.
ATATGATAATTAGCTAAATATTCATCTGTTGGAGGAAAAAAGAATTTTTGGATATATAGTGAGATATACAACCGTAACATATTTAACAGATCATTGAAAAGGTCAAAAGACAGTGATATGAAACTGTTTGGTGTGAATACATGGATATAAATTAAAATATAAGGCCATTTATTCAGGTTATTGACTGTCATGGTGTTTGACAGAAATAATCCAAGCAAAGGAACAACCAACCAATGCTTCACTTGGTCATTGTGGACTGCTTGGCATATAAACTGGAGATATTTTGCTGAACTAGGCGCTAAAAATGTCTAAAGTTGGTGAAATTGGCCTGAGAATACAGGTAAACCATCTCTCTCCTCCATGGGAAACATCGGCTTGGTTCCAGCGTTCTGATTGGTCGATTCATTCCGAGTTTTTAGCTAGCCACAGGCAGCTTATACAGTGGGTCTGGAAGGGTTATGGGACTGAAGCTGAAACCATAAACATGTAAACATGTAAACAGTACCAGTGCTTGCTTGCAGGTGCTGCCCTCTTGTGTATAGTGTGTGAATCAGGTAGTGTCCAGCAGAATTACCAATTTGCCTAATGCATGTAAATGCTGCTACTCATGGACTGAATGGTCACCACATATCACTATATATCACTTTGTTTAAATGAATGAATTGATGATATAGTGCTTATTTAAACAAAGGAACAGCTGTACATTTATGTCTAGTGGCTCTTTAATTTTAGAGAGTTAGGAGGAATCTGTACCAACAGAAACAAATTAACAGTGTCTCTACTTTTTCCCAATAGTCATCATGAAAATAATAAATTATTATTTATATCAGAAAACAGTTATCAGGTTATTGGCAAGCAAGGATTATTAATTGTGATAATTTTAGTTTTACTACTGTCTTCACATATGCTAGAGCAATTCTGTTTTCATTATTTTAACTTTTTTCATAATAGAGAGTTTGTGGCTCAATAGTAACATTATATTTTCGTTTACTGTAAGTCAGTAAAATTTTAGTTCCACTGCATTTGAATAAGCTGTGATCCCTATTTTGCACCAACTTATTCTATAATCTGGTTATTTGGATGTGCACTTTGTGATGCAAGAGCAAGCAGCAGGTCAGTATCAATCGGACAAGAGATCTTTCTGATGTCACTAGTATAGTAGCAGTAGTATTTTATTTTCAGAATGTGTCCACTAATATGTGTTAACATAAATACAAAATTGCAATATACAGTTTAGATAAATACATCTTTACAGTTCTGGAATCTTCTATATATTTTAAGTAAAGTTCAGCAATAATCAAGTCATTTCCTTTTACGTTAAGATTCAGCGTTAACTCCTGGAGAAAACTACATTCACAGGTTCATTGCTATTCTTTTGTTAACTATAATATGTAATCAACCGTTAATTGTGTGTGTCATTCTGTCAACCTAATTGACCTATTGTAAGCTACTTGCAATCATGTGAGGGATGTTTTACTTGTCCAGCATAGACACTGATACATGGGGCCGCCAATTTAATGTCTCATCGGAATGAGATCCAGCTTTGATTTTGCTCATGCAGGTGCACTGAAAATTTTGGGTTCCCCACCCGGGGTTCTAACCGGTCCAGACAAAGACCTTCAGCAGAGCAGGCCAGGCACCTATGCCACTTTGCCACCAAAAACAAATATTAAGCTTCAAAATCACTCTACATTCGATAGACCAACTTCTGGAAATTCTGTTAGTTAACGCCAGGGGAAAAGTGGTACTTGGTGTCTGAATCCTTAAATCCCATTGGCTGATATATTTCCCGTCCTGATGGGTCCAGGCAAGAGACACCAATCTGGAATAAGTTTAGTGCATTTCAATGTAACTTTTAGGCTTCATAACTTAGCCATTCCGTCAGGTTAAAATTTGAAAGTAGTGTTTTTTTTTTTTCGGAATTAAAGTGTATATATGTATGTCAACTTCATGTGAAAGCTAATTAAGAATCGCTGAATTAACGAAAAGTTGTTAGGGGCCAATGTTCAGGCCACTCAGCAGTGAAATGGGTCTATTCCTTTAAATGAACTTCACTTGCATTAAAATGAAGTGCAAAATTAAGTGCATCTCAGCTTACTAGTTGTCTTTTATTTTCATGATTTCATGATATTATTCACTTTTTCCAAATTGTTTTTTGCATGTCTTCAGTATGAATCTATATATTACGTTAAAATTGTTGTCAATCCATTCCGTGTTAATCACTGCCCCTTAAATATAATAGCAAATGGCTAGCTTTGAATCCGCGGATTCTTGTAATGTATGCGTGGCGGGAAAGCCGACCGGACTTAACCGAGCGCTCTCATTGGCCGCCGAAGATCTACGACGTATGTTAATGAATGACGTCACCCAATCGGCAGGCTTCGGGCTGACTCGGTTTTACACATACCCGGTCTTTCCATTGATAAAATGCGATAGTATTTCGCTCAGCCAATCAGAAAATTAGCTGGGCAGCGAGGGGAGGGGCCTATTCATCGAACAAGACGACAAGATGGCGATGACACGAGGTCTGAGCGCCCGACAACGCAGTGAAAATGCACCTAAAATACGGCGTTTAAATGCCAGGATTCCGCCATTTTGACCGTTATCTGAGGAAATAAAGATGCATGGGAGAGTTTGACAGGCCATTTAGGGTATGTAGCCATCGATTATGGCCAAAAAACCCATCGGTTGCGATGTCTTATGTTCGGTAGATTTCAGATCTGGCACTGTCAAAACATCGATGGTGTGATGATTTTTTGCAAATTTTTCGAGCCGTGGGTGGCCTTAATTTCTATGGTAACGCAAATTCCATGATTTTGCTCTCTTACTGCAGATGTGAGACAGATGAACCTGGAGGGAGTTGGTTATTCCAGCGACCTTAGAGACTTGCACAAGGCCAAGGAGTTGGTGGAAACACAAAAGGTTTGTATATTATATTAATGTCTGTTTTGAGCTTGTCAACTCAACTTAAACTACAGTGATAGTCAAATCAATCGTGAACACTCGTTTTTGCCGATTCCACGGCAACAAGGCCACCTAATAAAGAAAGTTTTTCACTCAGATGCTTCGGATGGCCTTTTGTAATTTTACATTTTCACAATGTTAGCTCAAGTAGTGTGTCCAACAGAGAATTCCCTCCCCAGACTGTTCAAATGAAAGGCTGGATTGGTTGAAACAACTTGAAAGGGTGTGCTATGTGGGCCCATATTTTTCATGGCGTTGAGAATTTCATGTTTCTGTTTCAGTTGTCGAAGTTAAAGTCCAGGTCAGTGGACCACTTGAACATAGATACAGGTGTGTGTAAATTGTTATTTTATTCGTAAAATCTCGGCAGTGTACTTAATGATGAGTGAATTTGCAAAGCATTTCCTCTATTTACCATCAGTTTCTTGTATCTAGGAAATTTTTGTGACATTTGTGATGTAGATTTTCCAAGCTTGGTGAACATTCGTTCTGTTCCTAAATTTCTCACAATGAAATTAGATTATTGCTTATTGTGTCATAAAGTTGTTTCATTATTTTTTTGTACAGGTGAAGACCCCTTCCATACCAAGTACCCAAACATTTTGGCACTAACGGACATGAGTGCTGCGTCAAATACATCTCGTAACAAGCACAGACACCACTCGAGTGAAAGATACAGATCCAATGGGTAAGACATAGGCCCAGTGTGCGAAATAGAGGATGTCTCATCATCCTGACTACCTGAAAAAAGCTTTGGACTAGTGAAATTTGACTGAAAAATTAATAATCACCATGTCAATTTGTGTGCCATCCATCTTCGGACAAGGCTTTCTAAAAGCCATTTGTCACACTGCATAAGCCATTTATTTTTGTTTCACAAATTCACATGTATCATTACATGTTCAAAACTGAAGCATTTTGTCAGCAAAACAGTGATTTTCTTGTTATAATCAGGTAGGCGTCGGATAACGTACCGTAGAACAGGGTAAAATTGGCAATCCGGGGTAAAGTTGGCATGCTATTATGACCCACTTAATGGAAGAAATGCCAACTTTCTGCATGGACACAGGTATCTGTGGAAAAGTTGCCATACGTGTCAGTGAGGAAAAGTTGGCATTTCTGCTATTAAGTGGGTCAAAATAGCATGCCAACTTTACCCCGGATTGCGAACTTCACCTCAATTTACGGTAACTAACTAGTTGAACCAATTGCATACCACTACAAGCGAGGGAGGAATCTGAGAGGAATTGATAATGTTTGTTCTGATGCGGTGTTAAATTGGCAGCCCTTGTATCAGTGTCTGTGCTGGGCAAGTTAAGGATCCCTGAAATGGAATGAATGTGTAACAGGTTGAGGACTAAGTACTGCGTGCTCTCTCTTCCATCTTTTTAATCAACCCTCGTTAGTGGCCAGAAATGGGCTGAGAGAGCTGCACTTACTCTGTTGGTCTCTCAGTTCTTTTATCTTTTGCAGTGATCCCAATCTGAAGTTCAAAGATGAGATTGCTGCCTACACGACCTACCCTGCTAAAGGACATTATACTCCTGGTATGATAATGATATGATTGATATAGTCACAAAAATGTTTTGATTGGCAAAGATCTTTTACTTTTACTCAGTAATAGTAATGAGGTATTGTACAATGCATGATTTGTTCTGAAAAAAAAAAAAAACATTCTCTTCAAGCATCAGAATCTCTTCATTGTCATTTAGTGTAATTCTGATGTCAAAGTGTAATTATATGAGCAGTCAACTTAAATTTCTACTGCAATAACATAAAACAACAAGCGATCGTTAAGGAAACTATAGATTCTTTGCCTCTAAATAGCCCACGCCGGTGCTGATGGGGCGTAAAACACAAACTGACTCACTCACTCTTTCTGCATCTTCTTTTCAGCCAAAACATCTCAAACAAATGGTCATATAACTGAACAGCACCTTCATATACCATCTAGCCATCAGGTATAGTTTACAATCCTATAAAGCAATTATATCTTAATGTGAAATTACTGAATTTCATGAGTGAGATTCGGAAAAACGTTTTATTGGATTTTGTTGGATCTATAAATTTCAGCGCGATTGTCGATAGAAAGTAAAGAAGATCAACTGTCTAATTTGTGATCGTTTAGCTTTCTTTACTTTAATTCAATAATTAGCTTAAATACTTTAAGAATACTTTTTCTCTCAGATCTGTAGTCGTCTGTCCCCTAGTTTGGAAGAAATGGCTTCCGCGGACATCGTCACGGCGATCAGTGCTCTAGTCGACAGATATTGGAACGGTTCTCGGTCTCTCGTTTCTAACCAGAATTTCGTAGGTAGGTCAATAAAATTTCAGTATTAAATGAAATATTTTATTAGTGATGTGGACCGGACCGCCCTGGACTGGTCTGGTACGCGATCCAGCCCCGGACCGGTCAAAAAATACCGGTACGGGCCCGGTCCAGGAAGGCTGAACCGGTCCGGACCACCTAATGGCATAATTGGTACTTTTGACTACTTAACCAAATTTTTTCCCTTTTTGGCCTTGTGAAACTCTAAAATTTCAAAAAGATTTTGCTACTTCGATGGACCGCCGCTGAACCGGTCCAGGCATCTGGATCGGATCACTCACCCCTGGACCGGACCAGGACTGGACTACCTTTGGAAAAATCGGACCACTCTTCGCTATGCGGTCCGGTCCACATCACTATATTTTATCACTGCAGAATTCTCAGCTGGTATTCCCTATACAAAGCTTTCTATCCATTTCTTCCTTGGGAAAAAGGGAGGAGGAGGGTTAGCCCAGTGGTAGCGTACTGGACTGCCAATCACTGGGTCCAGGGTTCAAATCCAGCACTTGTCGGGTTGCCTGGGTCTATGTAGGACAGCTGTTTTAATCATCCTTCGCCTCATTGCTGTGTCCTTCTCTTGTCCTAATTAACCTACCAAGTGCATAAATACAGAACATAAAGTTGCCCCAATCATCAATCCTTATGTAAGAGTCACCATTTCAAACTTTTATACCTCGTGATCCTTATTAATATGATTGCAGGCCAATTGAATAGACTACTCAGCGACCACAATTACTCAAATAAACCCGTCCGTTCTCGGAATGTGGATGAACACGTCCAGAGACTCAAGTCACAAGTTCAGAAATTGGAAGATAAGATAATTACGATGCACGAGAGACATCTGGAGAGGAATTCGGAAAAAGATGTGAGGGAGGAAGTGGAGAAGAGTAGTGCAAGTAGAGCTATGGCAGAGTTGGTGAGTAAATTCACTGCAGGGAAAACACAGGGAATTTGGTTTGAGATACATGCGTTTAACAAGCCCTCTATTTTAAAGGACGAGGGTCTAGAGGCTCCAAAAACCGACCGGTTGTCAATTTGTAAGCTGTTCCATATAAGGGCATTGGGGTCATAAAATCCTAATTGCTCAAGAGAGCTGATTTACTTCCTGAAAACGATGTTAGCCAATTAAAAGAAGGGTAGAATTTGCATAATTATTCCAATGCTATACTTCAACTTCAGAGCTCTATAGAACCTTTGATATTTTGGGGGTCATAAAGTTATCTTATTTCTGACCAATCAGATTGAAAAATGACCTGCCAATCAAAGTTACAAGACAAAATCTGTATTAATTCCATATTATCCTTAATTTCTTAAGAACTATGAACTTTGAAACACCAGAAATAGCACCAATTATGTGAAATTGTAGGGCAAGTTGACCTAACTTCAGCCTACTTTGGTTTTTGATGGCTTGTCAGTGGCTGTCTATTCATGGGAATAACCTGCAGCTGTGGACCTAACCCCAGCCTCCACTCCTCTTCATGACCATATTTTGAAAAAACTGCCATATGCCTTATAAGGCAGTGCATATGCGCTCCAAAGACAAAAGTGAGACATGTACCTAACTTCAGCCGCGTAGTACCTAACTTCAGCCTAGGGTGTACCTAACTTCAGCCTGTACCTAACTTCAACCAATTGACCCTATTCTGTCATAAAAACAGCAGACTGTTTAAATTTGGCTTTAATTACTTACCTGTATGTAAAACATGATGGTCTGAAAAAAAACCAATCCCCAAAAATGTATTTCAAAAAAGCTTGGAAAGAAGTCATCTTTTTTGCGGAAAGACAATAAAAATTTATTTTAAACTCCAATTCAGGCAACTGGTCTATTCCAGTTTGCCAGACATAAAAATGCTTTAAAAATTAAATTTTTAGATAGATAGATATTCAGGGATGAATAAACAAACTTCTCAGGTGAGATTTATTGGCTGGAGTTTGGGAAACCTAGGGGCTGAAGTTAGGTCATACGAGGGGCTGAAGTTAGGACCATGGGGCTGAAGTTAGGTAATATTGACATGTCTTATAAATCACCTAATTCAGTGAATGATCAAGTAGAAAATATTGAAAAAACCTTAATTTATGGAAGATTACTAATTTTCTCTTGTGATGAAATATTTTTTGGTTGCTCCTGCTTGGGTGAATTGGTTACAGCCAACTGACAGATTTAACGTTTTATCACACTTTTTTTTGTTTCGCGTTGTATTCGCCTTGCAAAACAAGCAAAATGCGGTCCACCAAAAAAACATGTAAAATTCCTGATTCATATGTTATGATGGTCATAACTTTTTGATAATTTATTCTAAACGCATTGACAATAACTTTAAACCCAAAACCTGACACCTTGGCCAAATGGAAATTTAATTAAAAGGAGTTTTCTGTAGGGCTGAAGTTGGGTGAGAGGCTGAAGTTAGGTCAATTGCCCTACAATGAAACGAAATATATGAAAATTGTTTAAATATATATATCTCATTGTATTCCATTGTTTATGAAGAGGAATGAGAGATGTTGACTGTTTGGAGGTTGGACACAGAATGACCATGGGTTCAATCCACCCTGCTTTTATAGCAGGTCCACCTCCTTTAAGCAAAAATCCATAAAAATAACAGGTTTTGGTTTCCAATTTGCGACGATAATGCTGTGATAACGCGAAGATAAGCCCAAATAACGTCCGGGAAAACATCCGGTGAAGCAGGAAAAAATCAGGGAAATTTGGTGGGTACCCTGCTCTACTGCCATCTTTGGGAATGTGTAAATCCAGCGCAGTGATGTGTGAATCACAGGCATTTCAATCATTGGCCAGTTTTCCTGCTGTCTGGAAAGCACTATGACGACCTCCTTAAACGGCCGATTCAGGGGACTTGCCAACCTTGGTGTGTCTGTATAGTGGCTTGAGCACCTGTGAGCTCCTGTGACAGGGTCTAGTGCAGAAGTGTTGTGAACAATGCCTGTGGTGTGAATGCAGTGTTCCAGCTAGGCCATTTGAGCATGGCGCCGCGCCATGCCCGACCCTCGTCCGCCATGCCCAAAAAAAAAACAAAAAAAATTGTTTTTTTTCAAAATTAATTGAAAAAAACATTTTTTTTTTTAAAGTGCCCTCATTTCAAAAAAAGTGCCCTCATTTCTAGAAAATTGTATGCCCAAATCAAATCCTAGCTGGAACAGTGGGATGTTGTCTTGAGAAATTTGTGATGCAGGAACTTTCCATTCCTAGAACTTGTTGGTTTTCATTGGCGGAGCGGACACCAAATAAAACAATTTGCTTTTCAGAGTATAACGAAAACCCGTCTGCGGCAGTGCTTGGAGAGGAACAAGATCTTAGAGCGACAGATTGAGAACTTCACAAAATCAAGGACTGCCCAATTATCGGGGGATGAGAATCTAGTCGGTGAGGGCTTCTTTTACTGTCTATCATGTCAATAAGGCCTTGTAATTCAGGTCAATATTGGTAATTAGTGGAGCATTTAGGCATTACTGAGTTCCTGGGGTGTCATACCAGTATAATTTTCATTATCTGTGAATTTAATAAATTTTGTGTCTCATGAGTCATGTGGAAAATGGGTGATTCATAAAATAGTTTGTTGACCATCACCTTGAAAGGTTTGGGATAAAAACTATCTTTAGCCTCACTACTATTGTGTCTACTGTATTATGGCAATGTAGACAATTACTTTTTTTTTCTGTCTTGTAATCTAGTAGTCCTGTGCTGAATAGTACAGTGACTGAATATTTTTACAAATATTTAAAGTGTTTTCATCATTAATGCCCCCTAAATGCATTGCTAATTTGTCAATTAAATTTCAAATGATTAGCATTTTGCACACATGAGGTGCTTCAGTTTGCTGGAGGGCTCTTGGCAAGGACATCTGGCCTGTCTCATTTTCAGATTTTCAAAAGCCACTGACCTGTCAGATGATGTTGAATGTTTGCCAATTAACCTAAGCTGACTTTATTGCATTCCAGTATTTAGTTTAGTTTAAACAAGTGAATGATACTAAGTAGTTATTCAGCATTTACTCATCATCATTATATCATTTGCTTCTCATTATTTTGTGCTTTTAATAGCCTTTTATGCTGGACATCATAATATTGCACTTAGCTCCTTGGGATAATTGACATAGAATGCAAATCAGGAGATTATTCGCTTGGATGACATTACTTGTGATGGCAGCATTGTATTTCGTCTATATCGGAAATTCTGATGTATCTGACATGAATCGTCTTTCCAAACCCATGGAATCCAAACTACAGCGTAAGTACCACCATAAGCAGTTGCGACAAAGGAAGAAAAGTTTTGATAAAAGGAGATACAGAACAAAGCACGGAGACGATCAGGAATACCGGGGTGCACATTTACGCGTTTTCCCAACGTACGCAAGTGCCTCAGACTATTACAGTCCACTGACGACTGTGATCAACAATATCTGTATTTCTCCCCCTACTATTCCAGTTAAAGACATTTGCCATCCTCCGGAGAGAGCTTTGATTGTGTTTAATTCGGAGCGAAATGGGTCACAGACGATCAACGGCCACAAGGTTAAATTCTCCACCTCTAAGATTCCAAGCGATTATACAGTGTACGCCAACGTGACGGCCATCTTCAGTGGGCAAACTGACTCTCATGTCGGCCTCTTCAATTTATTCCAGGTCAGCAATTTCGCCCATTTTGTTGGATTCACTTACTTCCCTGCCTACTATGCATTCTTATTGGCCAAGTCATTTGGATTCCCAACTAAAACAGTCTCTCATTTCTTTGTTTGTTCCGTAATTCCTTGTGTCAAGACCCCGTTTTTCAAGCCGTTCTTCCACGCAACGATGGACATGGTCGACGGATCAGGATATGCTTACAATTATCGCTCTCACCCTGGGAAAGTTTGTTACAGTAACTCAATTCTGACCAAAGATGTTCCTAACGGCTTCAGATATGCTGGATATGCCATCAAGGCCATGTATGACGCTCATGGGATCTCCCTGAATAATTGCACAGCTATTGATGTCTTGATTATTGACAGAAAGACAAGTATTCCTGATCGAAGGATTATGAATATCTTAGAACTAAGAGATGCTATAATAAATCACGGCTATAAAGTAAGAGTTGTCCACCTGGAGGATATGGGTGTCATAGACCAACTTCAAACCGTGGCGTGTGCTAAAGTTATGATAGGAGTTCATGGGGCAGGTTTGCAGTGGGCGTATTTCATGCAAGCAAATTCCAACATCGTTGAAATAGCGTGGCCCACGCTCGGCTGGCCCTTTTACTTCAGCACCAACGTGCAGCGGCGCTATTTATCGCTAAACTTTCACCAATTGGAGATAACTGATCATGAGGATTTAGATGACGCTCACGGTTGCGCCATGCACAGTTTGTTGCAAATTAATAAACATCCAGAGGTCGCTAAGAAAGATGCCAGAAAAGTAGTCTCTACACAAATGCTACAAGACGCGCAGAAAATGAATGCAAAAGATCTGCTCACAAGATACGCAGATATGGAGGTTGCTAAATACTGTGACATAAAAGTGGATCCTCAGCGTGTTATTACAATTCTTGATAAGATTACCCAGAAATCTTCGTTCTATTGATCTTTCATGTAGACAATGGGTGGCAAAGGATTTATTGGTGCGACTGGACATTTAGGCAACTCAGATCTTTAAAAACACTCAATCAAATTTGAATTTAAATTTGGGAGACCGATTTGGCCATCCATTACATGCATTATATGTTTTGCCATTGAATGCAATATTTAGCTTCTTGCATTTTGTCTTGGAAATGCAATGCATTTCCATATTATAACTACAGTATCTGCTCTACTCGTAATGAAAATAATTTGGGCTTCAAAATTTGATCACTCTTGGTCGTCGACATTGTCTCTACACATCTTGACCATCCTCGTGATGAATCTGATGATCCCTGTATATATGTGACAAACTGCATGAACATTGCTCCCTTTATTCTTGAGAATCTTTGCCATTCAACTTTATTGTCTTGCAGAAAATGTGATGTTAGAAAATGCGAGACTCCGACAAAGCATCGATCACCTCCAGCAGCAATTTTTGGAGAAGGGAAACTTCCAAGCACTGGCTCTGATGCTTCAACAGAGTCACGAGTGAGTTGCATTCTATTACGGTAAAAATGTTGATACATCTCTTCATTGATGTGTTATTAATTCGCGAACTAGCAATGCTTCAAGCTTGATCAGTTCTCTGTTAATACAAAAGGTTCATTATTCAGCAGTTTCTGAAATTACATGTATTCAGTATAAGCAGGGCTAGAAAAAATTTGAATGGCAAGGCAATTTCTTAAAGTGACAAAATCCCCATCAATTAGTCGCGAATCAAGCAACTACTTTTGGGACCTTTCTTTGCAAATTTCCGGATTAGATTTAGAAATATCCAGGCAACGACTTGCCTGAATTTGCTACTTTTTCCGGCCAAGAAGAAAATTCAGTTGGCTACTTCAGTCTTGCTCATAAAGGTTGATTTTTGCCTGGTATAAATTTGCAGCAAAGCAGGATTGATATTTTAATTGTTGAATTGCGAGTCCCTTGTGCAAATTCCTTCCAACTTTAACACAGCAGCAGTGATGGAAATGGGGGGGGGGAGCTCGAGGGAGCTGAGCTCCCTTGACCAAAAAACAGGGGGAGCTGTACCCTGCTACCACTCCCCCCAATGAGCAGTGGTGAAATGACGATTATCATGTTATTTTGTCAGTCCTCATGGTATTTTTAGCCATAATTATGCTCTGGTGGAAGAATTCTTTCCCTTTTAAAAATTTGGTATGGCGAGCCGATGCTGCACGAGCTGAGAGCTCCCCTGACGAAAATTTTCCATTTCCATCACTGTACCGCAGTACACAATTGGCTGTTTCTTTGTACTTCTTATCTACTTTATATTTGAAATTCCGTTGAATCTCATTGACTTTTAAATTGTCCTGTTTGCAGATGGTTGGCTGAGACGAACAGGCACCTTTCTAAGGAAGTCAAGGATCTGAAAAAATCTCGAGATGGCGATTATTTCACATCAATCGCTTTTGAAGCTGTTCCCAGGACTTACGAGTCATGAAGAAATTCAAAAAGACTTAAATTCAGCATTCTCCAATGAAGTTGAGCATGTTCAGACTGATATCTTCTCAGTTTCGTGAGGTGATAGTGAACTGATACAAGGCTGAGACACCTTGAATATTAAATAAACACTTGAATGAAGATGGCAAGTCAATGGTGATGAGAATTTTTGTAATTTTCTTAATTGTTATTTGTTTGTTGATAAGGATTGAGTTTCGTTTTGAACTTACTTGTTGAATTTCTAAGAATTATCTGTTGTTAAATACAGCCAAATTGCCATTCTAAAATTGCCATTCTAAAATACATGTTAAAGCTATCACTAAACACCGCCCTTTGTATCAAACCTTCGGCTGTCTTGTTCGAAGGGTCAGCCATTTATGTTATCTTAGTTTGAAACGAATGTGACTGCAGATTGAGTTTATTATTTACATCTTTAAACTTTATTTTATGCTACTCCGTGTAAATTCTGTTGATCCGATCTTAGTCTATATTTAAAATGTGATACTTTCATCTGTTTTCCAAGAATATTCTTCTTTTTTTTCAAATGTTACATATTTATTATTCATATTGTGTGTTTATTGAAAGGCCTCATGGCAGGATACACCCTCAACCCCCTGGGGTTACCACTGTTTTATCATGGGGTAACTGAGGGTAGTTGAGGGATGGCGAATTTGGTTGAGGGGAGGCGAGTTGGTTTGAGGGGAGGCGAGTTGGTTTGAGGGGAGGCGAGGGGATGTGAGTTTACTTGAGGGGAGCTAAGTTTAGTTGAGGGGAGGCGAGTTTAGTTGAGGGGAGGCGAGTTTAGTTGAGGTAAGTTGAGTTTAGTTGAGTTTAGTTGAGGTTACTTGAGTTTAGTTGAGTTAAGTTGAGGGTAGTTGAGGGAAGCTGAGGGTAGCGGAAGTGAAAAGGGATAAGTTGAGGGTAAAAGAGGTTAAGTTGAGGGTGCCGAATTTATGAGAGGGTTTGGGGGGTGTATCCTGTCATGAGGCCTATTGAAGTTTGATCTCGTTAATGTTAAGTTAATATGGCTGATATTGTTTCAATGATTTGACGAGTGGTCCATTTCTTGCTGGACAGAGGCAAGTCAAGGTTTGTAAAACAACCAAAGTTATGGCTGAGTGAAGAATTGTTTCAATTGTGTGTGTTTACATTATTAATACGGCACCTGTGCCTAACTGTGCCTACTGGAAATAACTCATTACAAGTAGTCTCACACAACATAAAAGGGGGATTGTCCGTAGATTCAACCAAAATTGTTTAATCTATCAATAGATTTCAGACATATTCCCTAAAAATCTTTGAATTTATTGATATTCTTGATGAGCTGTAATTAAGATGTTTTAAGGTTTCCAGCAGAACCCCACTTTGCTCAATATGTCAATTGATGAGGGTTTGTCGCTGCATTAAATATAAATTGTTTACACTTCCAAGTAAATTAGGCCTATATTTATATTTTGAATTGTGAAATAATTCAGCCACAAATATAGGCCTATATATAATTATATTACAATTGGTTAAGAAGTTACATTCAAGAGTAGGCCTACAATAAAATGTCAAATTCACTCTGGTTAGGTTGGACTCGGATCTGCTGACATTCTCCGTTTAATGATTTAGATTTTCATAAACTGTCTTGATTAAATGATAGCCATTTCACTTCTGCGAGATTATGACCATGCGGTTGTCGTATAAGCCTAATTTATTATTGAGGATCTGATCCATGGTCAATCATTTCTGACTACGGCATAACAGAGTATATATATACTAGGTAGTGTAATTTATTTAAAGATATTTGAATATTTATTTCTACAAAAACATGAGTAACACTTGAATAAACATGAATATTTTACAACTTTATTTCATTTTCTTTGTAATTATTTACAAAACTGACTAATACTGGGCAAATTACTTTGAAGCCAACTAAAATAGAAAATTAATTAAATTAGAACACACAAAAACACATTGACAAAACATTTTGGCAAACAAATTCAAACATGAAATTATCTTACTGATTGACATCATGGTAACAAATGTTTGGCATTTTAATGATTCTTTATAACACATAATTTCCTTGTGCCATTTGAACTCCAAACTAAAAAGTCTATTCATATTCACATTCTACACAATATGTAATTGGATAATTCCTTTGAGAAGAAAAAATGACCCGACCAATATTATTCCATCTCCGATTATTAAATTGTAAATTAAGAAAAGGGAGACTTTGGGAAAAATACAACATTTCCCAATTTCATCCATTAGCATCTGGGATAATTGCTTATTTGTAATTTAGAGAATTTTTACAAGCAACTAGTTTTACGAATCTATATCAAATCACAATTTTGGAGAGAGTTAATATTCTAGTGAGCTCTGGGGTAGCTACAAAGTGTGTGACAATGACCATGCTCGCACAGCTGCCACTGAGCACAGTCACTGCACATAGATAGGCCAATCCTTCACAGTATCCAGTCCATCTGTGAATATGCAATCCTTGAGAGTAAGTTTTCCTGGTCAAGAACTT